>CM046874.1:341365964-342650964 GCA_025667525.1 Glebionis coronaria
AGTTACTCAGCCTAATACACAAATAAGTGGCTCAAACCATGAGACATGCGATCTTTTTCTACTTACCGGCCAACAATTGGATTCAGTATTTGGGATGTCTAGGTGACCACATGTTTTTTTGTGATACTTGGCGATGGATGATGATGCTTTTACATATGTGTGTTTATTATTGGTCATGGTGAGTGAAATCGACCCGTATCTTGGCGGGGCAGCACCAGCGTGGTGTTTGCAGGCATGGCGGGTCGGAACCTCTTTTGTGCAACTCCGAACTCACATATATGAGGTAATAAGATGCTTTGATTGAGATACTTGACGTGCTAAAAATTCGGTGTATTCGAAAGCGTTGTGTATTTGGGTTGTCATGACAGTGCTTGAGCATTATATGGTCTCAGTCAATGGGACCGATAAAGTGACTAGCAAGAACTGAACATCTTCGTTTGGGTAATGAAGTCACGTGGAAATCAACGGCTCTAAAGTTAAGTATAATCCTTGCGTATTAATAACATATCGTTTTCTTTTTCCTATTTGTAACAATATACTGTGCGCTCTGCTTTGATGGTGTTATGTAACTCATATCTATATAACTCATATAAGCAAGAACGATAAGCCGATTCACTCATGAAATATAAGCTTAGAAAAGGCATAGCCTTATCAAGTATACGCTAACATAGGCCTTATTGATAGTTGGTACAATTAACCGCATAAAATCCATATTGCGATATTAGCACGAGTATGTTAATGTTAAAGTATCTTCCTTTGTTATTGTGGCTAACATATTAAAATGTACGAACGCTGGATATCTTAGAATTAGTGTACTCAGATAGTAAAATCCTACGAAAAGAAAGGGCTATCTTTTGTTCTACTAGGAAATGTAGTTACTTAGTCTTTGAATAACTGAACATTACTGGAAAAATTCTTTGTTTCACACTATTATCCAGTAAAGTAAGGGAAAGAACATATTCACAACCAAACTTTAAGTATTGTAACACCAGTTGTAGGATGCCAACCTGTAATAAATTTTTATTAACCTTATTATTATATAACCAGTTGAATAAAATACGTATTACGAGAGCATGTATTCAAAAACATAACTGTTTTAGTTTGGTTTTCTTTGATTTTCTGTATTGTTTTCATGTTTTCAACTATATGTGTAAGATGGCTTACATAGAAAGTCGTTTTATGAGATAAGGATTTGATTGAATACCAAAAGTAAGTTTCATAAATAATTGGTTGATAAAGCTATAATGACCAAGGTGTTTGGGGCTTAGTTAAAGAACACGCGTATGGGTTATTAGTAGAAACCAAATTCATTCAAAACATTGACAACTTGAAGACAAATTACGGATTTAGGAAATGCTCAAGTAGCCATGCATGTAGAATTGACACAGAGTTTTCAGGAAGCCCTTTTTGTGGCCTCCAAATCTGCTGATGTATCATTACACCACATTGCTGAATGCATTTATTTTGTCTGGGTTGTTGATCTATGAATCTCAGTTTGGAAATCACGCTTTCATTACCATTTGAATCAGTCTCACCAATGCTTCTTGATACGAATTTTATATGGCTGTTAATTGCGTCTCTCACACACCTAAAATGTTTTGAGATGGTTTGGATAGCGAGTGTTGTATAGGGCCTTGCAGCACCACATCCAGCTATTATAATAAATGATGAATGATCTGTATTTGATGGTGATACTGTTTGTATCTTCTATCAACATGTGGTTTGTGTGTTTTATTTCTGAAGGTGATTAGGTATTGAAGAAAAAACATGTGTTGTTTCAGAAATCATGGTTTTTGAAAGCTATAAAGGTTATTAATTAGTCCATTTAAAAAATAGTTTCAAAGGATGTTGGTCATGTAAGTGACACACCTTTTCTGTCAAAGACTTTATAATGAAATACCAAACAATGTCTAGCTTGATGGGAAGCCGATGAAAACATCCAAAGGGATAATCTTGCAAGGTAGAAGGTGATTTATCTTTTATTCAGTTCCTACACTTATTTTATGAATACAAGTTCTTATGTACCTACAGGAGACACTTACCATCAACAGTTGTAAAAACCATCTTATGTATCCCGCGATTTAAGATCAATAGAATACAAGCATTGAATCAGTTAGGTGTTGATTAGGACTTTTGTTAGGCTGTAATGGGTCTACTATTCCCAGATGTGCTTCACTTTACACACACGCATAAGTCCATTTTAGAAAGCAAAAAGTGCGGCTTTCTTAGAGACTTAACCATTCAAACATGCAGGTAATGTTATTGATTCTTTGCACACCTAAACAATAACATACTTTTATTTTTAATCACATACTTTGATAAATCATGTTTACATATCTGTTTTGTTGCCCTGTAAGTCAATCATCGTTGTCTAAAGTCGCCCAAAATGTATTTAATACATAGAGGTTTCAAAATCTTTTCAATTAAAAAACTTGGATTCTGATTGAGGCCCAGCCTCATCATATACATAGTCTGCTCATATTTTACCTTTTCTATAAATGGCAGCCTAGATGGACCAATTCGGGTTATGTTGTATCTGTACAATGCGTGACAGGTTATGTGTTAGAAGATTAACTATAGTAGCACGTAAAGGAAATTATTAGGCCAAAGGAATTCTTATATGTATTGATTTATTTACATCAATTTATTTACATTGCACAAAAGTATATTAATAGCCAAATCACAGGAATCTACTATAGTTTACCAAAAAGCGTGTAATGGATATTAATGTGTGCAAGTCTTTGAACAGATGTTATAAAGCTGCAATTCAGTTTCCTAAACGCTAAGCTTTGTAACCAAAAAATACAAAAATCATTGTGTAAGGTGTGATGCTTCTGCATCAATAATAGCCAAGCAATGCAGCGCCAATTTCTTGTGCAGCAAGTACGATGAGCACGCTCACAATTACTACTATAATGTGCCTCATGGTGTCATGGTGGTGGTGATAACTAAGATGATGATATGTTTAGTGATACAAGTAGTTATTTTGAGAAGATTCTGATCTCCTGATGCTTGGTGGACACATCTTGTGAATAACTCCACTCATGGTATTAAATATGTTTCTATCTTTAACTTAGTTTTACATATTTTGGATTTTAAGATAACCTCTATATAATGTTAATGCCACTTGCAGGCAATATGATTATGATTTGGATGTGTAGTGGAAAAGACATAATACATTAATATGAGTTCTCTAGCTTGTATGGGAATGACTATCGAAGATGCAAAGAAATTGGAGAAATTTATGAGGATGCAAGAGGACCGTGAGCTCATTTCCAGTAGCACCATCCACTGAGGTTAAGGTGAGAAGTCAACTGTCACACCCTTCCTATTGATATAATTTGTTCATTTGGTAGCCATTCTGTATTTGATAGTGTTCAAGGTAAGGCAATTAGAGGGTGTTTTGATTGAGAGTTTTGAAGATAATCTGATTATGAATAATCACAAAACAATGTTTGGCAAACCCAACTATGTTCTATTCATGATTAGTATCCTAGGTTCTTAGACAGTGTTTGGATTTGCATATAAAATAAGGTGTAAGGGAACAGTTTCTGGATACGTTTTTGTCCTTGAAGTAGGTATAATCAGGTTTGAGGACTTAATGGTGTTAAGTGTTTGACAAATTCTCATTATTTAAGAATGTTAATAGGCTAATATAGTCCACCAATAGTAATCATAACATGAACTTATTTCTGTCTTACTAAGCTCACTTTGTTGGTTCGCTTAGTGTCCGTCAGAGCTTCCCATTTTCTAGTGCAGATTAGAAAAGACTTGGAAGTTATGGACTTTAGTGATATTTGATTACTTTTGTTTTAGTGTATAAGCTTATTTTGTGATTATTTTCAATCTATTTCATAACAAGCTCAAAGCCACCAAATAAGGTGAGAAAAATGGGCGTAAAATATAGCAGCATTAGATAAGCTAATAAGTCTACGTATAAGCTTAAACAAATTCACACTAATTAGTTTGTTAACGAGCTCGCTCTTTTTTGAAAAATATTGTTATATGCATCCATAATTCGTGTAAGTTGCTGATTAATCCATTAAAGAATAAACGTACTATTTGAATTGGATCGATAACATACTGTGTAAATGTTTGATAAAATGTCTAATTGAGTTTACTGATTTATATAACAACGTACAGGTTATTATGATGTTTAGGGTGTTTGATTGTGTTGGTTCAAAAATAATCTTACCTATATTTGGAGTATGAAGGCAAGCTGACCCCAAGAAGCTCGAGGAACTTGGAAGTGTTTTGACAAGTTTAGCTCTCGGTAATTCGATCATCACTATGAAAGCTTTCTTTCCATGTGCTTAACTTGGCAAATGTGACGGAAGAGGTCCAGATTACGTATCATCGCAGGATCAAGTTGAAGAAGGGTTACTTTAAAGAAGCTCATGCATTAGCTTATGAAGTCCCTTGAAGAGGTGTTTGACGCCCTCATAAACCAGATTGTTGATTTGGTTTTGACTGATCTTCTAACTCAACTGAAGGAGTGAAGTGTCTTTCCCCGCTGGGTCGACCTTATTACTTAAGTTCGGTGCAAAGATAGAACTGGAATTTAGACTCTGAATGCATGATTTTTCAAAATAGCCTTGGCAATTCAATATATCATAGACATGTGAGGTACATTCAAATAAAGACCATATATAAAACTTGCCAATGTGCTCATTTATTTTTTCACCTCCACTCATGATGCACCAGTTATTCAGTAATGTATAAATATTACTTTTGTTAATACTGAGGGGAAATGTTAGAAAAGACTTGGTCAGTGGAAAGGTCAATAATGTTGTGAGGATTGGCGAATCCATCATGTCCTTGAAGTTTGTTTTTTTACTAATATCAATATACATTCATCCCCACCTGTTTATTTAATAAAAAGTTTAACAATAACAAAAGAAGTTTATATATCGTCAAAGGATCAGATCATAATTTTGTCTTTAAACTAAAATAAATAAGATTTGATGTGATGATTCTACCTGTTATAATTTTTGACAAATCAAAAAAAGAGTGTAGCAATCTGTATATGTAACCGCGTGCTTACACTATTTAAAATTACAATTAATAGCAATGTAACACCCTCAAATTCATACAACTCAATACAGCGGAAGACTAGTTGGTGTTACGGGATAGCACATTACTCACATCATAGACAACGCTTAAAAATCGCGTCGTTTATTAATAAATCATTTCCATTCATAATTATCAAAGTTACATCGGTCCCAAGTCATATTATTTCATACAAAGTTTTACAAAGTATTTGAATGGAAAATATTGTTTAAGTGCGGGCCATGAATTCTTGTCGTCTTCCCGAGAATTACCTTCAAGTACCTGAGATAAAACATGTTAAAAGAAAAGGTCAGCGATAACGCCGAGTGAATTCATAGAGTTTAATAAATTCCATCAATATAACTTTGGTATAAAATTATTACCAAAAATCATTTCGTACAAACCATTGTAATAGGCCATAAAATAGCGAAAATCATTTTATACAAATCTTTATCAAAATCATAATATAGGCGTTTGCCTTAAAAATCATTATACGAGCCAATGTCGTAAAAACATCATACAATACGTCTTATGACGTTGTATAAAAATAAAAACCGTTATATGAATATGGTTATAAAAACCAAAACACAAACATAATATCAATAGTATGACCCTGTATTGCTAGTCAGGCAATACATCGTAATTCGGAGCGTCTAGTAGTATTTCGTTAGTTTTGGATTATTATAAGCCGCATGACATTGTTACCTTACTAAACCAACAACGGGTAGCTAACCCGATACTCAATTTGCCCACCTAAAGTAGCGTGTCGTCACAAAGGTCACGCTATGGAAATCTTCTCATACATAAATTCGCTTACCAATCAATGTGGCACGACGGGGATCAACCGTCAAGGCGCGAATTGGGGTGATCGTCCCCAAATAGTACTATTATATGCACAAGCGTCTACCAAATCCCGGTAGTTCACAATTCATGCTAATGGGACTTTTAGTGACATAACCTAACTTTAATAATCCATTTGATTTCATCTGTCGGGTCCTTTAATCATTTATCGGGTCATACAATCGGGTCATTCAATCATTCGGGTCCAAATCAATTATCAAACAATCGGGACAAATGGTGTCCTATTTTATAAAAACTAACATGTTATCTCCCTCACGGGTTTATAAAACATTTATAAAAACATTTAAAAGAGTGAGAGGCTATGAACTCACGTTGATGTGGGAAGGCGGGTTATCAGCAATTCGGACGTACGGTACGTGCTTCAATCACGGAAACCTAGACAAATAATATCGTCTTAGACTCATGTCCAGTGACTTTATAAAAATAACAATTATGTATACATACGATGATTATATATATATATGATGATCTAGTGGGTTTATATATTCTCGTTTACTCATTTTAGGGTTATATGTCGATAACTTTTATACTAGTTTACTAGTTTTACCTATTTACACGTTTTAAGTCCAATAAGCTTATTATAAGTTCTTTAGCTTGTTTTAATCCATTTTATACTTATATTATCAGTATCTATACTTTCCATGTTGGGTCCTAATGGGTTAAGCCCAATAATAAGTTTATAAGTGTTTTAGTCCATTTTTGTTGTATTATTAGTCCAATAACGTTAATTTAGTCCGTTAACGTCCGTATGTCCTATAGTTCGGGTCTTATCGGTTTTTACTTGTTATACATGTTTATATATCAGTATATAAGTTTTATAAAGTTTACATTAGACGGGTCCAACCATCTAAGCTTTATTTAACAAAAACGTTAATTTTACGGTATTAGCCGAAAAAGTCGTAAAAATCATGTTTATAGTTTTATAACTTATAAAACTTAACAAGTTACCATTTTTATAAAATCTCCACTTATTTACCATTGTACATATTCATATAAATGTATTATATAAGTTAGTGGGTTTTAATTTATATTTTATACTATTAAATTTTGAGTGCTTATATAATAGTATTATACTTTAATTTCCAAAATCTGATTTTTATCTTCACTTTCACCAAAACTGCCATATCTAGAGTTCTATATGGAGATAGAAGCTCAAATTTTTATCACATAAACTACATGATATGTGTTCCATTTAACTCTTCTATAGCTACTGTTGAATCATCTTCTAAGTATTTTCTAAAAATCGTCCAAAACAGTGAACTCAGATTTGTACCTTAAACTTGTTTTGATCATATCTCACTTATTACAATGATTCCATTGCATGGCCAACTCTCACATGTGTACAAGACCCATAGCTTACTGTATATCAATTCTACTTCATCATTTTATCAGTTCATGACATGTTTCTTTACTGTTTTATACAGCCATCACTTTTAAGCAAGATTTTAGCTTTGTTCTTTATAGTTTTTCACCTTTTTAATCATGTTTATCAACACCAAATCCCCACACAATATTTTTATCATCATATAATCATAATATACATATACAATAGGAAATAAAATACATGATTACATAATCAAAATAACAAGAAGATGAGGAGGACAATCTTTATACCACCATGATGATGTAGGTTGTGATCAAAACATGGATTTTGATGGAGAAACTTGTGCATAGCCAAGACCATCTTCAAGACCACCATTCTTCAAGAACTCCTAGATGATAATCAGCCCTTGACTCCATAAAAACTCCTCCTTGGATGTTATAACTTGCACCAATCAATAGGGCTTCAAAAGGGGATCAACATATATGTAAATAACATAGGATTTGTGGTTGAATTTTGTATGTATGGGGTGTTTATGGTGGTAAAGTGGACGGCCAAAATGGAGAGGATGAGAGAGTTTGTGGTTGTTTTGCATGTTGTGAATTAGAGGAAATGGTTTTGCTAGTGGTTTTGATGTATGGAAAGCTTAAAGTGTAAGCTTTGCTTACACTTGTTAAATAACAAGTTAAATAAATGACACCTTATGGTGTGTTAGCTTTGGTTGGACGCCACACACATAGTGGGCTGGGCAAGTGTAAAACTTGTCCCATCCCACTAATTTATGGGTACTCCTCGATTCTAGTTTTCTCGATTTGCGTGCCCTCGGGTCGTTTTACGAAAAACGTTTTTATAAATTATGAATCAACGACACAAAACGAATCTAATAAAAGTTGTTTCATCAAAAACGGAGTTCGAAAACGTAAATACGTAATCCTAAGGTTTCCGGTTTAGTCGTAAAGGATGTTAAAAAAAAATCGTAAGTCCTAATCTCTTCTCGTAAATTTGTGAGTTTATGAACCAACACAAATTTAAAACTCCAAAATAATATTCACGGATAAATTTATTTTCTGAAATGTCGGACTGTCACCAAAGACGGTGTATGTAAACGTAAGCACGTAACGTTGAATCCTCCGGTTTAGACGTAGTCGATGCTACTTCAAGACGTAAATCCAAATTTTTCCCAAAAATAAGTGAGTTCATAAAATAATATATTTTCAAATAAATATTGAGAATAAAATATCAATCATAAATTGACGAATTGTCACAGCATTTACCCCTAAACAGGATCTTTGTCCTCAAAGATCATCTTACTACTCGCTTCTTATAGAGTTAAAGCCATGTGGGTATTTCCTCCACATCTGATCTTTTCTCATAAGTATAATCTATTACAATACGCGAGTTTCAGCAAACATAACTACGGGAATAAGATCAGGCTTAATGTTGACTTACTTTCTCTATCCATGATGTTCACGGGTTTTTGATGAATGCAACTTTTCGCCGATCTAAACTTTACTAAGAAGAATTCAGATTTTTACTTGATAGATATTCCATCAAGTTCGATATACGAAACATAATTCACGCATCTCTTGAAGTCCTTGGGTAGATCCAGCTTATATGCCTTTCAAACCAACTCTTTGACATCATCTCAATAGTCTCATACAACAGGGACTTATATCCCATGATTTGTCAGATCATGAATTCATTTTTTTTCCAAGGTTAAAATTTTTGGCATAACTTCGCTACCCATCTGGCCCTTCAAAATCTACATTTCATATTCACATAACCTCTTGCCCACTACCGGCAGTCAATAATCAGATCCTAATTTCAACAATCATTTCAGATCTCACGGGTCGAATATTCTGTAAGGTTAGGTTCGCCATCATAGGAAACCTTAAACCTAAAAGACATGTCCAACTCACAATGGGTGTATGTCGGGTGTCTTCATCTCAACTCCTGCTTACAGATGCTCTAATATTTAAATCTTAACAAGATTCGATCTCGATCCTAATACGATGATTATCAAGGATAATCTCTCCAAAGGAAAGCGATTATACGGTTCATTACCAAAGGTCAATCATTCAAACATAAAACAGCACTTATATTACTTTGTATCGTTACTTTACCTCGTCCGTTAGATTTGAGGTGGTATATAGTACTCTCATCAAGGTTCGTTCTCAATGATTTCTGAGCAAATCTCTAGAAATTCGATGCGAAGCGAGGATCTTGATAAAGATGTTCGATACAGGCACACTATGTTTACATAACTCTTTTGCATTTATCATTAACGGGAATGATATTTAGCAGATTTGGTCAGTCTGTCGACGATGACCCAAATCGAATCAAATTTAGATGATGACCTTTGCAATAGCTAGACGTTTACTAATGTATGAGGCGATGTCTGCCTTCATAATTGCCATTAGTACAACTTCTTCAGACAAAGATACTTTTAGTCATAAATGACATAAATAAAATACTTATACTTACAAGTTCCCAACATAACTAAATCTCACAATCCTTCATATTTAGGCTACCACAAGTGGCCTTTAAAACCTTTAACGCTATTGGCTTCTCAATTTTAATGGTTCATATAAGCCGTGAACCCATTTTTATTATCTATTTTATCCTTTTTACAAACATCAGCTATTTTTATATTGTTCGGCAATTTATTTTGCACCGTCATTAATAAGGAACACGTCCTAATGGATTCTTTATCTTTTATACATAATGTGTCAGTAATTACGTTTAAAATATCATAACTGTATTTATTCAAAGTTTCTTTCTTCATATTTTCTATGTTTTAGTTTCGTCTCAACTATCATTTTTATCAGTTTTGCTCAATTCGACGTTTTTAAAGCGTCGGTAATTATTACACGTAATTAAATAATAAATATTTAATTTTTATGAAACCTAAACGTTAAAAGTTTAAATTTCTTAGTTCGACCAATTATAAAAATGTTCAAAATAATTTTGAATTTAATTAACAAGATTTTTGTTGATTTACCGAAAATAATTAATAAGATTCGTAAATATTTGAAAAATCTTTGTTTATACTTTGGTCAAAGTTTTCTTAGTTGAAAAGCAAAAATTGTCGTTTCAAATTTTCAAGTTATGGTTTAAATAGTTTCCTCAATTCCTCTTAGGTTATCTTGAGGTATACACAAACATTTACCCCTAAACAGAAGTTTAGTTAAATGGTTTGTGTATAAGGGAATAATCCCTTAAAAATCCTTTGTTAAAATATTTGTCAAAATATATTTGCACTTTCTTTTTAGCATACTCAAAGTCTTAAATGACTTCTAAATTTTTGAAGAGTCAATTTATATTCCATTATCTATTAATCATATGGTTAAATCATGTAAAGGATTAAGTCTTAAGTCTTATGTTAAATATTCAAGGTACAATTTCTAATTGTTCGGCCAATTCAGGGCAATCTATAAATAATTATTAACTCATTCTTATTCTTATAAACAAACATATAGTCACTAATGATCACAAGCATGAAGTTATCAAATTACAGCCTACACACGTGATTCACCAAATTTATGAATGCTACATGTGCATTGGTCAATCCCAACGACATCACATGAAACTCATAACATTCATTACAAGTACCGGATGTAGTGATTGGAATAGATAATCTTCTTCGCAGATGCGAAGTTGATGATAACCATGCCGTGGATCAAATCTTTAAAACATACGCTAAAACCTTGTAAATGATCGAACAAATCTTCCATTTCGAGTTATGGATATCGTTTTCGATTGTCAATTTACTCAGTTCACAGTAACCTATAAATATAAGGAATGATAACACCATAGCTCTTCAGGATGACAGGCTTGGTATAATAAAATCTTTCTCCGACAACTCTCTCAGTTGTACGGTAATTTCTTTAATTTAGATGGTGTTGACGTACCATGCACAAGCCATAGGTGCAGCACCGGGAATATAATCAAATACCAAATTCTACTTGCCTTAATGGCGAAAGTCTAGGTAATTCATTAACAAATACCTACTAAAGTTTCAAATAACAGAATTATCTTTTTAATAAATTCATATTAACTTCTTACTAGATTATAATATCTATGACTACTTCACAACCATTCATGGTATAATTTTAAGTCTAAATACAGGATATGGTCATCCATCAAGAATTATTTAGATCACTTTTGATAATCAACATCTTATCTTTTAGGGAATTCTACTCGAGTTCCCATCAATTAAGACAATGTCGTCTTGTCATAATCAATCAATCCATTCTACCGGCATTATCAACTTTTCAGTTTCATTGCCGTTGATAAGATGTGAACTTCTCAAAAGACTAATAATAATTCATAATCCTTCACAAATTCAGGGATATTAGGATACACAACTACTATTAAAAGAGTAAGGTTAACGCATAATCTATGCGAGAGAATTTCAAATCAGATACAGACAAAAACATTTAATGAATATGAATATATCCCATGTTTTCATAAGTTGAGTACGCATTCGAAAGATCCTTGGATCGTTACCCAGGTCATTCAAATGAAATCAAATCAAAATAAATGATAGGAACGTCGATACATCCAGTCGGGTATCAACACTCGGTAATCAGATACTTTTCCAAAGAATCTCACCACGGGAGAATTGGACAAGAAGGGAATATCAATTGTCAATTAAGACAATATCTATAGATGAGTAAATTCGACTCAGAAGAATAAATAGTACGGGCACATATGTAGGTGTCCCTAACACTATGTCCCTATTTTTCACTTCTAGCAGATCTCATAAAATTTTATCTTTCACAATCTTCAAAGAAAATGTAATGTTTATTAACAAGTTTTATGGTGACTACTAATCAGTCTTGCATGGTCCATTCCAAATTATATGTAGGCGCGCAACTATATACAATTTCAATATTAACGATGCAATACTCAGTTCGTCAAAAGTTTATCATCATGTTTATAATAAAAACATTTTCATGCTTAATTCTTAGATAAGAATCAAGAATAAATTTTCAAAGATTTTCTTTGTTATGAAAACAATTAAGTTTTCCAAGGTGTTTTATAAACAAATTCATTTCGATAACAATCACTTATAAATATCACTTTGAATAATCCTTATAGTAAAGGAAATTCAAATTTTTTTTTTCAAGGGATACTATTGTATCTTATAAAAACAATGAGTGATCTGCAAAAGAGTGATGAAAAGTTGTTCACCAAGAATTAACTACGATATGATAGGAAATGAGCTTAGCCAAATAATGGTTCGTGATCTCGATGGCACTCAAAAAGATTAATCCACAACGTAACTCAAATCAAGATGAGTACTTGTTCAATGGTTGCATCACTAATGCGAACATTAGGAAGAAGCAATAAAAGATAGATAATATCGATACATGTAGAATTTAGCAATCAAAGGTAGTCTTTCTCATTAATCACAAATAAGTCAAAATTGTACCGTAACACATTACGTGTCACTATGTCATACAATTCTCAGAACTCATCCTACCAACTCATGTCATAGTTAAGTTAGGGATTATTTTTAAAAGATACCACAATGAATACTAGTCTACAAGAGTCATTAGGTGTCCCACCTGTCCCAGAAGATCCATCGGTCTCAATTCAGAAGAAGATTTCTTCAATTTATTTCTTGGACACTGGGCATCCTCGTTAGTGGACAATGGCCTAGGAACAACCCTTAACACGAACTACCAATCAATCAAAACCTTATAATTCAATCACAGAACTTAATGACTTCCTCTTAACAATCTCATATTCCATACAGGTTAAATTTTACTTTATTCAAGTTTTAATCAATTTATACTCAATTCGATATCCTAACTCATATTCCAATACTTTCAATCTTAATTATAAACCTTAATAGGGTAATAAAAGCTCGATATGAACAACGCTTAATTCCAATCCTATAGCTCTTACAACAACAATTATCAAATGAGTCACTAGTATGAAATGACTTGATCATTCAACTAGACTTCTCGGAAAGGTACTTGTGGCATGAGGCTCTTGGGTAATGGTTCCAATGACAGCCTCAAGTGCAACATTCACCCTTTCGATTTCAAATTTAAGAATTGGGTGACAACGAATCAGATGACACCTTTCCAGGTGGTAACGTTTTGTCAAACTCCACTCTATAAGGAAAGATCGTCATGACATCGATATCAGATTTAATCTCACCAATTCTTCTTTCAATATCACAATCAACTAATATCTACATTTCTACGAATATCAACCATTTGTTGGGATCATAAATATCCACAACTTGGTTTTAGATCTAGGATAGCTAGAATTCCTACGAGAATAGCTTCGATTAATTTACTAGGGGATTTAGGGTTACTTGTGACAATCTACGTCGTATAAATACCTCGTATAAAAATCAAAATAATCATCAAACAATCATGTAATAAAATTACATCATATATATATATAATCCAAGTTATATATATATATATTAAAATAACACTTCTCAGTCTTGGCCTTATCGGTAACTCGGGAATTCTTCGGCACCGTTATAGTCAAAAGTTTTTTGACATTTTTAGAAAAATGTTTTTAGTAAAATGATTTTGAAATGTTTTATTCAAAACCTTAGTTTTAAAAATCTTTCGTTCTCTATAACGAGAGCTCTGGTACCAAACTGTAACACCCCCAAATTCATACAACTCAATACATCGGAAGACTAGTTGGTGTTACGGATAGCACATTACTCACATCATAGACAACGCTTAAAAATCGCGTCGTTTATTAATAAATCATTTCCATTCATAATTATCAAAGTTACATCGGTCCCAAGTCATATTATTTCATACAAAGTTTTACAAAGTATTCGAATGGAAAATATTGTTTAAGTGCGGGCCATGAATTCTTGTCGTCTTCCCGATAATTACCTTCAAGTACATGAGATAAAACATGTTAAAAGAAAAGGTCAGCGATAACGCCGAGTGAATTCATACAGTTTAATAAATTCCATCAATATAACTTTGGTATAAAATTATTACCAAAAATCATTTCGTACAAACCATTGTAATAGGCCATAAAATAGCCAAAATCATTTTATACAAATCTTTATCAAAATCATAATATAGGCGTTTGCCTTAAAAATCATTATACGAGCCAATGTCGTAAAAACATCATACAATACGTCTTATGACGTTGTATAAAAATAAAAACCGTTATATGAATATGGTTATAAAAACCAAAACACAAACATAATATCAATAGTATGACCCTGTATTGCTAGTCAGGCAATACATCGTAATTCGGAGCGTCTAGTAGTATTTCGTTAGTTTTGGATTATTATAAGCCGCATGACATTGTTACCTTACTAAACCAACAACGGGTAGCTAACCCGATACTCAATTTGCCCACCTAAAGTAGCGTGTCGTCACAAAGGTCACGCTATGGAAATCTTCTCATACATAAATTCGCTTACCAATCAATGTGGCACGACGGGGATCAACCGTCAAGGCGCGAACTGGGGTGATCGTCCCCAAATAGTACTATTATATGCACAAGCGTCTACCAAATCCCGGTAGTTCACAATTCATGCTAATGGGACTTTTAGTGACATAACCTAACTTTAATAATCCAATTGATTTCATCTATCGGGTCCTTTAATCATTTATCGGGTCATACAATCGGGTCATTCAATCATTCGGGTCCAAATCAATAAACAAACAATCGGGACAAATGGTGTCTTATTTTATAAAAACTAACATGTTATCTCCCTCGCGGGTTTATAAAACATTTATAAAAACATTTAAAACAGTGTGAGGCTATGAACTCACGTTGATGTGGGAAGGCGGGTTATCGGCAATTCGGACGTACGATACGTGCTTCAATCACGGAAACCTAGACAAATAATATTCATCTTAGACTCATGTCCAATGATTTTATAAAAATAACAATTATGTATACATATGATGATTATATATATATGATGATCAAGTGGGTTTATATATTCTCGTTTACTCATTTTAGGGTTATATGTCGATAACTTTTATACTAGTTTACTAGTTTTACCTATTTACACGTTTTAAGTCCAATAAGCTTATTATAAGTTCTTTAGCTTGTTTTAATCCATTTTATACTTATATTATCAGTATCTATACTTTCCATGTTGGGCCCAAATGGGTTAAGCCCAATAATGAGTTTATAAGTGTTTTAGTCCATTTTTGTTGTATTATTAGTCCAATAACGTTTCTTTAGTCCGTTAACGTCCGTATGTCCTATAGTTCGGGTCTTATCGGTTTTTACTTGTTATACATGTTTATATATCAGTATATAAGTTTTATAAAGTTTACATTAGACGGGTCCAACCATCTAAGTTTTATTTAACAAAAACGTTAATTTTACGGTATTAACCGAAAAAGTCGTAAAAATCATGTTTATAGTTTTATAACTTATAAAACTTAACAAGTTACCATTTTTATAAAATGTCCACTTATTTACCATTGTACATATTTATATAAATGTATTATATAAGTTAGTGGGTTTTAATTTATATTTTATACTATTAAATTTTGAGTGCTTATATAATAGTATTATACTTTAATTTCCAAAATCTGATTTTTATCTTCACTTTCACCAAAACTGCCATATCTAGAGTTCTATATGGAGATAGAAGCTCAATGTTTTATCACATAAACTACATGATATGTGTTCCATTTAACTCTTCTATAGCTACTGTTGAATCATCTTCTAAGTATTTTCTAAAAATCGTCCAAAACAGTGAACTCCGATTTGTACCTTAAACTTGTTTTGATCATATCTCACTTATTACAATGATTCCATTGCATGGCCAACTCTCACATGTGTACAAGACCCATAGCTTACTGTATATCAATTCTACTTCATCATTTTATCAGTTCATGACATGTTTCTTTACTGTTTTATACAGCCATCACTTTTAAGCAAGATTTTAGCCTTGTTCTTTATAGTTTTTCACCTTTTTAATCATGTTTATCAACACCAAATCCCCACACAATATTTTTATCATCATATAATCATCATATACATATACAATAGGAAATAAAATACATGATTACATAATAAAAATAATAAGAAGATGAGGAGGACAATCTTTATACCACCATGATGATGTAGGTTGTGATCAAAACATGGATTTTGATGGAGAAACTTGTGCATAGCCAAGACCATCTTCAAGACCATCATTCTTCAAGAACTCATTAATGATAATAAGCCCTTGACTCCATAGAAACTCCTCCTTGGATGTTATAACTTGCACCAATCAATAGGGCTTCAAAAGGGGATCAACATATATGTAAATAACATAGGATTTGTGGTTGAATTTTGTATGTATGGGGTGTTTATGGTGGTAAAGTGGACGACCAAAATGGAGAGGATGAGAGAGTTTGTGGTTGTTTTGCATGTTGTGAATGAGAGGAAATGGTTTTGCTAGTGGTTTTGATGTATGGAAAGCTTAAAGTGTAAGCTTTGCTTACACTTGTTAAATAACAAGTTAAATAAATGACACCTTATGGTGTGTTGGCTTTGGTTGGACGCCACACACATAGTGGGGTGGGCAAGTGTAAAACTTGTCCCATCCCACTAATTTACGGGTACTCCTCGATTCTAGTTTCCTCGATTTGCGTGCCCTCGGGTCGTTTTACGAAAAATATTTTTATAAGTTTTGAATCAACGACACAAAACGAATCTAATAAAAATTGTTTCATCAAAAACGGAGTTCGAAAACGTAAATACGTAATCCTAAGGTTTCCGGTTTAGTCGTAAAGGATGTTAAAGTAAAATCGTAAGTCCTAATCTCTTCTCGTAAATTTTTGAGTTTATGAACCAACACAAATTTAAAACTCCAAAATAATATTCACGGATAAATTTATTTTCTGAAATGTCGGACTGTCACCAAAGACGGTGTATGTAAACGTAAGCACGTAACGTTGAATCCTCCGGTTTAGACGTAGTCGATGCTACTTCAAGACGTAAATCCAAATTTCTTCCCAAAAATAAGTGAGTTCATAAAATAATATATTTTCAAATAAATATTGAGAATAAAATATCAATCATAAATTGACGGATTGTCACAAGCAATGTTTTAAAACCCGGTTTTTAAATCGATTCGGTTGAGTCACCGGATCCGGGTCGACCCTAGTTAACCTGGTTTCTAAAATTTTTGATAATTAACAAAAATTATATATAAAAACCATAAGAACTTTCATATATTAAACATATAAGTTGTATACCAACAATATAACATGTAAAAAAAATTTCGTCGCCAATATGTTAAATTTACATGATTTATTTTTTAATACCCAAAAAAATCAAAACCCGCTCGGGTCTCGAGAACCGGGTTGACCCGCGTCACTCCAAACGGACGGGTCTAGCCGTGTTTCGAAAATATGAAACCCGGGTCAACATGACTTTTTTATAGCTAAAATCGAGTCAATCGACCTGACTGAGTCAACACGGGTTAAAAAAACGTTGATAATTGTATGTAAAGGTTTTTTTCTAACCATGAGGTTAAGCCCATCATACTAGCTAGGTTATGTTTCATCTAAATACTATGCGAAAACAAATACTATTTTGGCCGATACAAATAGATTTTGGTGACTGTCTCTTTAAAGCACTTATTTTTTTGAATATAATCTTTGTTTAGAACAGATACGTAGCTTTTTTATTTTGCTTTAGGAAGTTGTAACAAATAAAAGAAATGATTGTTTTGGTGAACGTCTCTTTGAAGAACTTATTTTTTAGAATATAATTTTTGGTATCAAGTAATATGGCGACGGATAATCGGTGACGATTTTTGTGGTGACAAATGTTGCTACTATTGTCCGCTAAATTTATATTGAAAGATTCAAAATAAAATAAACTCTCAAAAAATAAGAAAAATTAAAACTTAATTAAAACATATCAAGATGGATATTGAACCAAAAAGTATAAAACTTTAGAAAATATGGTGAAATTATATTATGAAAAAATAAAAAGATATATCAAATTTTAATGATAAATACAGCTTTTTAATGGTTTGTTTTAAAGTAAGATGAATAGTTAAATCAATTTTAAATGTTTATTTTTCAAATTTTCTAAAAATAGAATTGCTATATCTTTATATTATATATAGGTATAACTATGACTTGATACCACACCTCTAATCCCAGTCATATGTGACATGGCAACTATTAGCCAATAGTATTTCAGAAATCCCTAAAAGATCTCAATTTTCCACGTTTTTGGTTGTTTGAAATCGCAAAATTTTGAAAATCACGTTTTGAAAACGCTATTTTGGAAACTGCTTTTGAAAATCGCGTTTTGAAGGGATTTATTTTTTTTAATTATTAAAATTTGGAGTTTTTAAAAAAACTTCATATATGTCAGCAACAAGACTCGAACATGGGTCTTGTGATTTGGACGTAACCAAGTTTACCAATTAAGCCGACCAAGTTTTTGTGTGTTTGTATCCAAAACAAAATTAATAAACTCTAAAAGCAAACCTACTAATACATACAGGATATACTTCATGATTACATTTATCCAAATCTTAAGATAAGTATATATCTGGCTTATTAATCAAGAAAACATAAATCAAGACCCTTAATTCTCAACAAAAAAACGGGCTGATATTCAGACGTCCCCGAAATGATCTCATGGACATCATAATCGGTGGGTGTTCAGTCTTTGAAGATCCAAGTTACATTTGGGTATGAATGTTTCATCGCTCTTTTCCACATCTAAATGATATATATATGCTGCTCTTGTCACTCGAGCCTTATTGCAATTAGGAGGAGTTATGCAGGTTCATTCTTTACACAATCTTAGATGTGGTCACATGTCCTCTTTATTTTTTTATGATTCCCAAACACCCTCTACACATATTTTTGAATGAGTTAAACATACGTAAACCAAACCTGATTACTCATCTTTATTGTCTACACAACCTTAGACCAAGTGCATTTTTGTTGAAGAAGAGATCTATCAGTGAACCACATGATGGTTATGTGTTTCTGCCTGATGGACTGGAACAAGTTTTAACAAAAAGCCGAGAGTAAATCCCAGTTTGACATTCCCGTTTTATTTATCTTTTCTTTTATATCTATGACATGTTTCAAGTGATCTTGGGAGTAACAAACACTTATGAATTTTATGCTGAATTGAAGGTCTCAATTTATTGGAAATGCTTTACCTTAGTTCTCTATAATCTCAGTTACATTTATAATACCAGGTACGGTTTTTGATTAAATGCTTTAACTTAGTTCTCTATAATCTCAGTTACATTCATATTACACTATTTAATGATTTCCAATGATCTTGAATTTGAATAAGTGACTTCCATTACAAATAGTTTTGCACTCTCTTTACCATGACCAGTTATATGTTTAAATGACCCTCTTTGATTGCTACTAATTTCAGGAAAAACCTACAAGAATTGTTTTATGCAATGGATTATATGTCTACAACAAGTCTCTGCTAGGAGTTCAAGACGCATCATTAGTGCAGAGCATGTTGTAGACAGTGAAGACTTTGTCTTTGACGAGGACGAGCTACATGAATTTATTTTGATTTACTAGCTGTAAGCTTGTGCTAAGGTAAAGTCATACCATGTTTTTAGCTATACATGATAACAGAAAGTACCTCACGAGGATTTCTATGTTCGAAAATGTGATTTCAGAATCAATACTTTAGTATTTAGGTAAATCAAAAGTTACTATTGATTTCGCTTGGATCGTGGGATGCTGAAATGATAAGGTGTGTGAACCTATCAAGATTGAGACCTATGCAAAGTACAACATTGAAGTAAAAATCTTTGTTTCCATCAAGCAAAGATGAAGCTAACTTTAATGTTAGTAGCGAATGTTATCCACAAGAATTAGTGATAAAATTTTATGAACAATTTAGATATAACATGAATTGAACAATAAAGAAGCAATATATACTGTTGTTAATTTTTGACAATTAGTTTTTATAGATAACCTAGATATGTGACTACCTTGCAGCTTATACAAATATTGATGAATCACATGGTCTAGCAACCCTCAAATAAGTTACTGGTAACACATTAAGCAGATTATACCTGGATATATGAATGTCCTATTAGATATTTAAAATGTCAGGTATTGTGAATTATGAAAATGAAAGGTGAACAAATGTAATATCTGATGCGAGTCTTTTAGCCCAAGAAGTACAAGAGGAGACCTAAGAACAAGCCTCAAAATGAAAAGAAACATAATAATTTTTATATTTTTATACTTAATCAAAGAGTTGCATAATGCATATGCCAGGTTAGTCCCATTTTGATTCGCATACTCCCATCATATTATGTAGCAATAGTGAATCACAATCAACCAATGTAGACTTATATATACAAAACGCGTCTAGGCCAGTGCCTCATCTTACCCGTGACTAACCTGCATCATACTTACATATGTATCGATAGTGAATGTTTTCCATAGTCGACGAGTGTTTGAGCAAGAGCCCCAAGCTGAGGCCATCGATACGGGGTGTACTGGATATGGTTAACCATATAGTGACCGAAAAAACAGCCATGAATGCATTATAAGGTGAAACTGTTCCGATGCATATTTCGGAGCATAAAGTATGCATCGGAGCGATACGAGTTATATCCCACATAAACAGCCACATTAATCATCAGAGCGATATGGGATAGTTAAAATATGCATTCTAGCCTGAGGTAATCGCTAAACTGTTATAAAGTTGCATCAGAAGTTGGTCAACAGTAGGTTTATAGCCGATAAGTTTCACACTAAACATAGCTGTACAAAACTGGATACCTTATGTCTGCCTGCATGAACATTGCTTGTGCTAATTTTTTAAACACTGGTTGTATGATACCTTCTGAGTTTATTGTTAGCTTCTGTATTTGTTTTTTTCAGGACCATTCTAAGCAGCTATGAAGTTGAACGATGAGACGTGTTTTGGATGAGGTGGAACGTGTTAACAAAACATCTTTTTGTGCTTATTGGCTATAGAAAGCGAGAAGAGGATGACGGTAATAAAGAGTATTAAGTAGGAGGATAACCTGAAAGAAATGGCCCCAAGATGATCATGTGAAACGAGGTCCTATTCGGTTTCACAAAAAAACACATATTGCATATCAGCCTGTGTAGGTGTTTTTAACTAGGTCAGCATATAGTCTTGCTTTTTATGCAACTTCAATTTACTTTAGCATTCTCTAGAAATACCAAAGGGATGGTGGTTTAATAAAATGAAGTAACTTTCTATATGCGTAGCTGATGTAGTTATGAATTTACGCAACTGATTGAGTTTCTAAAGTGTCACATTTTGATTGGGCCTGTTTGAAATTGCTTACGAAAGCTTCTTATAGGGATTGTGTGGAATAGGAGATGCTTAGGACTGCTAATCAGGAAAACATTATATTTGAAAAGGCCCCTATAAGAAGGCATTAGTAAGCAATCCTGACCAGTTTCTTAAAATCTGTAGTCTTAGTAAGCAATCTCAAAATTCTCCCTTAGGCATGAAACATCGCTTGCCCTTAGGCGAAGGAGAGCGATAAAAATCAGTAGAAACCAAAAAAACAAGCTAAGAGTTATTTATTAAGGTTTTGTGATGTTGAAGTTATATTATAAATTGGACAGACTTTGAATATGAAATATAAAATAAACGAAGATCAGATGCAGTTTCATTCATACCAGGAAAGATTAATAAGCAGTGGGCAGAGAGAGATAGGATTATGCGTAGAAATTAATATTAAAAGAGCCTGTTTAGATGTGAGATGAAAAGTTCGAGTTAGACAAGTAATTGGAGTTTGTGAACTCAGCTCTCAAACGTGTTGAGTATATAATAAACGACATTAACAACCGCTCAGTTAGTTCAGAGCGTCCCATCTATGTCAAAGAGCATTTCTCAGCTCTGAACTTACGCTGCATTCAGTGTTTATACGGAGATCATGGTCTTGAAGTTATGTAAACTCTATAAAAAGTAAAATTAATATAGAAAATCGTTTTGTATAAACTCTAGGTTTATATTGTAATGGTATGGGCTAATAGGAAATCTATCATGTATTCATATTTTTCTGATTTTTTTTATTGATGTTCACTTATGTATTTTTTATATTTAGGATTTTCTCAGTTATAAATGCAGGCATCTGCATTTGAGGATGCGACGTGTACGGGCCGTGGCTAGGATTGGAAAAATATGGCTTGAAAATATCTCTAACGGGCCATTTGGGTTGGAAAATAGCACATTTATTAGCCACTCATTGAGTATAATGGTGTTCCTGAATTCCTCTCCAGGATACAAGTGTGTCTCTGAATAAGGTAATACATATCCCTTCATAGATTTTCACTTTAATCTTTTTGTCAATAATTGAGATGTCCATTCGATATTTAGTTAACAATTATGAGTACATGTAGTGTTTTTTTGTTAAATACATAAGTGAAGGCAGTGTGTTTCTCAATCTATGATCAAAATTGTGTGAATATAAAACAAACTCCACTAAAAATTTTACCATCAACGACGTAGACTTAGTGTTATGTTAACGAACATGCTTACTACTGAGCTTATAATTTAAGGTTTACTGTTGTGGAAATACAAGGTATAACTGGTTAAGCTTATACGCTCCTCCAATTAAGCACAAAACATCTGCAGTTATAAAAAACAAGAAATTATAATTCAAATTATATGCACAAGCCAAGTGACGAAATATAACATTTTGAATACTAAATTTTTTTGACCGAGTTCTATTACAAAATTTTCACTAAATTGCAAGCGAAATATAAAATTTTAACTGAGAGTATCTAAATCTCATATGGTTAAGACTTAAAGCTTTGGTAAAAGGCGAATGGGTTGAACACATTCTCTCCTGGATAATTTGTAGTATTAGTCCTTGATTAGAAAGGTAGTCTGAGATAAACCTATATTAGGATACTTTAGGAATGTAATAGCAACTGAGATAAGTTCCATTTTTTTGTCTCTGCACATTCAGTTGATATATATATTAATCAATAAAGCATCATAATTATTGTTTTCATAAATAGCTTAAGGTGACTCTCATTTGCTGTTGTAGTGACTGTTATAGTTAGCCAGGACCTGTGAAGAAGCTAAAGCAAAGACGTGTTTCTGGATAACTAAAGGTTTGGTTAGCCAAGATGGATACAAAATAACATCAGTAAAAAGCACAATATTAAGGAAAAAGAGTCGTCAACCCCTGTACTTTCTAACCATTTTTGTTGTAATTTGTTTCTAAAGTGGCTATTTTTTTAATTTACTTTTTGCATCTTTAGTTAAATGAGAATGGGAGTTTAGGAGTTTCTGTAATGTTGATGTCATGGAGAGCTTTTTTTTGGTTACCAGTTATCCTCAAGATCACCAAAGGGACAGATTTTGGAGAGCTAAGCCGTCTTTTTTCTGTTGTGGCAGTGACTGTTACAGCTACAAACATTGTACCACGCCCGGTAAACTTAATACATTAATATCCATTTATACATTCAGACAAACTTCTCTTGTGCTGAAGTGATACCTCTTCTTCCTGAAGATTCATTAAATGTGGAAATACTTGAGGAAGACCTGCAAATAGGCTTCTTAAGAGCAGGTGGAAGTGGATGTCAGAATGTTAATAAGGCTGAAATTGTCGTTAGGATAACGCATATTTCGACTTGTGTCACGGTCCGTTGCACGGGTACTGCTGTCTCTCTTTTATTCTGTGAATTCCACATGTTTTATCAATTTTATAACTTTGTGGGTCAATACGGATTAGTTGGGTTCTGATCATGCTACATTTTATATTTTTGAACACGTGGTTGCTAAATTAAAATTTTATTAGTCTATCATATCCAGTGGCATGCTTTTTTCTTTTCTCATTCTTAATTTTAAAAAAAGTGGATACTAATGGGAGTTTTTACACCATTTTTTGTTGCTATGTGATCGAGTATTGGATGGGTCTGCAGATTCTCTGTGCAGCCTTCTTTGAAGATATAACCAGAGAAAAAGAAAGAGTAGTACTTCCCATCGAGGAAGTATGCAAGGATTAAGTAGTTTTAGTTCCGGTTATGATGACCAGATTGGATTATTTGTCGACAAAGATTCCAATTTTCGTGTTTTGGAAACTATACGGTGTACAAATCATACAATACTACAGTATTAAATTCATACAGGTGGAAACGACATAGTCTAACTATAATATCCATTGTAACACTTGATAACTATGTTTAGCAACTTACTCGGATCATGAAGTTCACGACTTTTTTAATATTAGGTTGTATCACTAAATCTATCTATACATCCTTTTGTATTGAATTCTACATACTTTATCACTATCATCATTCCTAATATGGTGCACTAATTATCTTAAGAAACATTGAGTACAAGTTTATTAGTAACTAGACGAGTACCCGCGCATAGCGGCGGAAATTGTCTAGCACAGATAATTAACACGATGCGATATTGTGGTAAGTGTTTTGGTGACGTTCAAAATATAACGTCAAAAGATTAAACTTTTATTGTAAAGCGTTGTAACATGTTATAATTCAAAATATCTTATAAGTATGTTTCAATTGGATGAAAGGGTGCCATTTGTTTAATTAACCAAAGTTTATATCTTTTTTAATGAATAAGATTTGCATGTAGTAGTTTTTAGTGTGACCCATATTTTTCAAACATTCAACATTTTCAACTTTCAACCAAAGGGATACACCTTTTATAATGTAATATAAATATACATTAGTGGGACCCACATTTTTCCAACATTCAACATTTTCAATACACCCTTTATAATGTAGTATATAGATATAGATTAGCGGGACCCACATTTTTCAACCATTCAACATTTTCAACTTTCAACCAAAAGGATACACCCTTTATAATGTAATATAGATAATGGTTATCAAGGCATGACTTAATTTTTGGAATGGTCCTTTTGTCGTTTATTGTATTTATAAGGGTTGATACTTATCTCTTGCTTTTATAAGTTTTGATTTTTTATATAATAGTCTTGCTCTTTTAAGTAAATTGATTTTGGCGTCTTTTTCATCCATTTGACATGTAGATCACTGCTTCATTTTTTGTTAATTTATTTGGCTTTTATTTGTCTTTGTGGATAGGGTGTCGAAAAAGTTGATCCGACTCAAACCCGACTCGAACTTGAATAAGCCTATTTGGGTCGGGTCACTCAGGTTGAAAAAAGTATTCGGGTTGACTTGAATTGACCCGAGTTTTAATTAGGCTCGGGTTCGGGTTTATATTTTTTAGTCTTGACCCGAATTGATCCGATCCGACTTGACCTAAACTCGACCAACCCGACTTGACCCGACTCGAATAACACATTTTACATTGTATTAATAGTTAATAAGACACTTTTTAGACTTTTTCCCTATACTCATGTTGACCCGAATTAACCCGAACCAGAGTGACCCAAGTTCTAATTAAACTCGAATTCGAGAATGATTTTTTTAAGTCTTGACGCGACTTAACCCGATCCAAATTGAACATAACTCGATTAACCCGACCCGATTTCCACCCCTATTTGTAACCCATTAGAGACCTACAATAGTCTTAAATTAATGGGTTAATTTCATATTATCCTCATTTTATACCTTTAAATATCAAATTTACGTAACTAAAACCTATGATACACCCAACTTATATATGAAATATATTATACATATACATCTTTGTAATAAAATCAATTAAAACTAAATAATAATATTAATTATTAAATACCAATTATACCTTTTACACATCTTTATTTCCACATGATGCATCACTCCTGGCCAAACAACACACTAAGAAAAAAAAACATCAAACTCAAGCAATCAACATCAATTATATTATAATTTTTTTAAAGCATTATTGGTTCATGAAAAACATATAGCAATATAATGCTAAATAAAGATAGGCTTCAAAAGATCACTCAAAGCATACATGATGGCTGCTGCTACGTCTATCATTCATCATTATATTTGCTAACCTCAAGTAATCAACAAGCCCAAAAATATAATAATTTACATTTAAAACAACATTTCTACATTTGCGTTGAGCGAGATATTTCTTAAAAAGAAATGTATTACTACCAATTTAATTTATCAACTACAAAAGATTATTCATTCGCTTTAATGTACACAACCCATTAGTCAAATTTTCATTTGATGTTTAGTATTAGGGGTGTGATTGGTATTTAGTAGTGTAAATTGAGTTTTAATTGATTTTATTAAAAAAATGGGTACATATGACAAATTTGATGTTTAGTTGAGCATGTATGTTGTAATAAGTTTTAGTTAGATAAATGTGATATTCATGGGTTTAAATTGAAGATATATGAAATTAACCATATATTAATCTATCCATCATAAGTAAGTGGTCAAATTCTATCCATCTTATTCCGCAAGTTGAACGTTCTCGAAACAGAATTACTTGACATGTAACACAACTAAGATACACATCTAACTTTTGAGGTCAAACATATACACTTTTAGGTTTGCTTTTATGATCAGTTATTGGTTCTCCATAATAAATTACTTAATGACTTAAATTATGTTATGAAATGTTTAGTACCAAATTTATATAAGTATCTACTACACTAAAATTTAAATAGAAAAAGATAAACTTGATTGCTTTAGTTTATGCTAAACTTAAAGTTGTGTGTTTATATTTGCTTTCATTTCAATTCTTAACGTTCTACTCCGGTCTCAATCGAAGTTGTTGACACATTGAAAGCAGTAGTCACATAGTTGGTGAATGGACTGAAAGTTTCCCTAAAAGTGTGTACATGACAAAAAACACAATAGTTGAGTTTATTAAGACCTAATATTATCAAAGGTTAGTTTACGTTTTATCTACAAAATAAAATAAAAAAAAGAAATTGATATTTGTCCAACCAAAGATCTACATGCGACAAAACACGGCATGTGATAATTTTAGACGATGGAAGCTTTGTGACGAATAATATAAAAAATGTTGGGGTTGCTCCTCTTGAAAGAGTGGTGAAAAAAAAGCTGCGACAAAAGTGAGATTAGTCCAAGTTTATGAAAAGGCTCATAGAATCGTATCAGAAACACTCAGAATATTTGAAGGTGAAAATGAGCAATATTGAAGTGAAGCTAACAACTCAGGGTGAAATCAAGAGGGTTTCTACAACGACTAATTGATCCATAGAGATGCAATACTGATTCCGGAATGGTGTTAGCCATAAGGTGTTTATACACGTTTTTGTCTAGGAATTAATAAATTTTAACAAAAAATATAAATCAATAATAAATTGCATTTCTATAGATGGTTCTATAATTTTTTTCTTTATGGTTTACGTGCTTAAAAATTTAATAAAAATAGTTTTTCTTAGTTTTCTTCTAACAAAAATGAGTCACAATACAAACAGAAAAAACTAATACCCAAATGTACTTTAAAAAAAATTACAAAACGACCCCGTCCGTTGGGCGGGTTATGATGCTAGTATATATATATATATATATATATATATATATATATATATATATATATATATATATATATATATATATATATATATATATATATATAATATATATATATAAGTGTTTTTGTTCCTATGTTTATGTTCTACATTCATGTGTATGTGTACATTTCATTTATGCTTAAACTTTCCCAAAAAGAATATACTCACTAATATAACAATTCATTATATTCAGAGGGGATTTGGATAGATGTGCAACATGTACAGTTGAACAGGACATACACTTAAAAAAAATCACATTTTTATTAGTTTTGTATATAAACACATATAAAATTAAACATATACTCCATCCGTCTCAATTTACTTGTCCACTTTTAACTTTTCAAGTATTTTTTATCAACTTTGACCTTAAATTAAATTTTTTGTGTTATGTAATACTTGATGAAAACTATACGAATGAATTGTGTTTTAAAGGTATTTTTATTGGTATAATATTTATCAAATATTACATAACAAAAAAATTTAATTTATAGTCAAAGTTGAAGAAAAAATATTTGAAAAATCTAAAATGGACAAGTAAATTGTGACGGATAAAGTATGAGTTATATAAGTTAATTTATATGCAATTTTTCTTTATTTAACACACATAAAAAAGCTTCTTTGTTGTTATAACCTAGGTACACAAAAATAAAAAGACGACCTGATTATATTAGCTTATCTAAAAGCATACAACAACGACTAATAAGGTATATGGGTAATAATATTAATAAAATAATATTGTATGTTAATATTATACCTTATAGATACGTGTTATAAACTATTTATATCAAAAGGAAAACATGGTTTTGAAGGTATAAAATGAATATCTCATGCAAGAACAAGTGCATTGTGCATATGTGATCATACTTAGTTTTAAATATAGAGTAAATTCACGGGTTTTGTTACGGAAAAGCAAACGTGATGTGAAATAGGGAATTGCTAAGAATTATGTAGGTTTCAAAGTTACGTGGCATTTACGATATTAGGATTTTGTATTACTACTTGAGACTGTTTCGAAACATGAATTTTAGAAATGAGTATTTTATATAACAAATGTATTCTAACATGTTACAATGACATTAAGTTCAGAATCGAAGTATTATATTTCATTTGGACAAATAACATATACTCCGTACTTTGCTTTTCCAGATCTATAATTACCCTAAAATTATTTTTAATTACTATTATTAGATGAACACATATTTTTTAATTCTTAATTTATTTTTACAAGTATTTTAGTATGCGTATAATTGATTTCCTTTACTATGTGAACGATACTTATATTAATGGTTGGTAGTCTGTTTGAAAAAGACGTTATTGCGAAGATGAAAATCAAACTTCTCACACAGCTTTATATTTAATTATTATATATAAGTAGTTTTCAATTTCATGTCTTTTGCTATAGCAATTAAAACAATAATCAAGGATAGTCGATTGGACAGGTAGATTTGTATTTGTTGTGGCCTGATTTAAACACGGACAACATTCTCTACCATTTTTTCGCCTTAAAAGTAAGAGGTTTGAACATTGTCATTCAAGATGAATATGACTAGCTTACAAATAGAGACGACATCAAATCGTGTTAATTAATATATACTTTCTTTTCTTCCTTACTCAAACTTATTTTTTTTGGAAACGGCAAATATTATTATAAAGCACCTCACATTAGCAAGAAACTAAGGGAGCGCGAGGAGAAGAAAAGATTACAATACAGTTTAAAAAGGATTACACTCCCAATCAATCCAATTACATGAATAATTGATCCTATGTTTAATCCAAAGAAATGTCATGGATATAATTCCTCCCGCTATTGCCGAATATGACTTGTGAATCTTGTTTTAGATGAGATCGTTTTGCGCCTTCCAAATGCTCCATATGGTACCAAGTATTATAGTTAATAAAACTTTTCTCCTTTTAGGACAGTTGCCCCATTTGCTGCCAAAATCTAGGATGTCATTTACTGATGAAAACACAGCAACCGGAATGTTGAACCATTTAAATATCCATCTCCAAGTGTCTATTGATCTTGGGCAAAGAACGATCGCATGATTAACGTTCTCCTCATGTAACAAACATACCTTGCATTGAGTGGTGTCCATATGGACGCCCCTATCATTGAGATTTTTGGCGACGGGGATGCGCCCTAAACCAACTCGCCAAGCGAAGCGGCTAATCTTGGGAGGGACGGTTTTGACCCAAGGCATGTGAACGAACCCCATAGCTGTGTTTTTCTCATCCATAAGTTTCCTTGCTTGATGCACCATATATTTGCCGTCTAGGGACAGATTGCACACTAATTTATCGGGATGATGCTTCAGTTTAGTGGCCGAAAGGATATGTAACAGGTTACAAAATTCATTGATCATGTTCGGTTCATTGAAACTGCTGGTCCAATCCCATGTGTAACCGTGATTGGAGATTCGATCTTTGATGAGGCAGTCCTTATTAGCTTCTCTTAAGAATAAAGATTGAAATCTGACCTGAAAAGGTGTTTCTCCGAGCCATCGATCTTTCCAAAACAAGAACGTGTCTCCAGCGCCTACTGCCAGTGAAAAGATGTCTTGGAACATCAGCCCAAAACCGTTTAGAGTGGTTTCAGTTTTGGCAATGTTATTCCATGTCCCATTCGAGTAGGGATTCGAGATACAGTTAACAGCTTTGGATTGAAGGATGTGGGTTACTTTGATCACATCTTTCCATAAGTTATTGTTGTTGCCGTCATATAACTTCCACCACCACTTTAAAAGAAGTGCACAGTTATGGGCTTTCAACAAACCAATGCCAAGTCCACCATTTTCCTTAGATGCAATGACAGTGGACCAGGCAACCCAATTTATTTTACTTGTGTTGTCAACACCGCCCCATAAGAATCTCCTGCGGATCTGCTCAAGTTTGTCAACAACACCATTCGGAGCCTTAAATAACGAGAAGTAATACAGTGGTAGACTGCTTAAAACAGATTTGATGAGAGTCAAGCGTCCACCAAATGATAAATACCTCGCCTTCTATCCCGATAGCCTAATATTGAATCTATCAATAACCGGTTGGCAATGTTTTTTAAGGTTCATGTTTGCTCCCACAGGAACCCAATGTAATTAAATGGGAAACTACCAAGAAGACAACCAAGAAGTGCAACCCAGTTATCAACATGGGAGTTGGAAGTACCAATGCTAAAAACTTTAGATTTATGGAAGTTAACTTGCAAACCTGACGAGGCGTGGAAGCATCTCAGAATTCTAGCAAGATTTCTCATGTTTGTTTCGGATCCTTCCCCTACAAATATCGCGTCATCGGCATAAAAAAGGTGTGAAATGGATGGTCCATTGTTCCCCACTTTTTGACCACGAAATATCCCTTTTTTACATGCCAACTCCATAGCTACATTAAGACCCTCCATTGCTATGATGAATAAGAATGACGAGAGTGGGTCGCCTTGTCTTACTCATTTTGTGATGTGGAATTTGCTTGTTGTGGAGCCGTTGATTAGAACCGATGCATATGATGAGGGTAGACAACCGCGAATCCAATTTATCCATTTATCACCGAAGTTCATTTGTGCCATTACGGAATCTAAGTAACCCCAATTTAATGAATCAAAGGCTTTTTCAAAGTCGACTTTAAAAATGAACATATTCTTCTTCTTCTTTTTCGCCCACGAACACAATTCATTGATAATAAGGGGACCCTCCAGTATATTGTGACCATTAATGTACGTAGATTGCACATCTCCCACTACGAATCCAGTAACCTTTTTTATTCGAAACGACAAGGCTTTGGATATAATTTTGTACATACATCCGATTAGAGATATGGGGCGGTAATCGCTGATAGTAATTGGGTCTTTGATCTTGGGGAGTAGCGTGATAAATGATGAGTTGCAGCCCCTACCAATGACACCAGTTGCCTCGAAGAATCTGATGAAATTCATAACGTCATCAATAACACGATCGAAGTGATGCCTGAGAAATTTGAAGGTAAACCCGTCAGGCCCATGGGCCTTATCACCACCGCACGCCCATATTGCATCTTTGATTTCATTCACAGAGAAAGGGACTTCAATTGATTGTTGTTGCTCAAAGCTCAGCCTGCGAAAGAGAGGGTTAATGAGGGGAGGACGAACAGGCCATCTATCGCAGAATTTTGCTGAGAAGAATCGATAAGCTTCGTCTTTGATGCGCCCCGGATCCATGACCCATTCGCCATTGATTGTATGATCATGGATCTGATTTTTCCTACTCTTGTTCTTTTGTGTTTCATGAAAGAAAGCACTGTTTTCATCACCATCGACAGCCCACTTAATATGTAATATTTGTTTGAGGTCAAGTCTCTGAATAAGCTCCAGTTCAGCTATTTTAGTTTTCCCTTCTTTGATTTCCTTAACTTCGATATCTCTGAATAAGCTCCAGTTCAGGTATGTTGGAAACGAAGAGGGTAGTTGGATCTGGTTTCCGACGCCTCACAGTCTGCCAGCCGTCACTTCTTTTTTATCCGCCATTGATAGTTAAATAATATGCCTTCTAAATTAATCATTAAATGCATTTAATTCTTTCAATAACTTCACTCATCAAAGTTAGTTTAAAACGTTAAAAATAAGATGAAGATAAGTAACGTAAAATTTATACACTTTCTCAACACTTGATATATAAACCTAATATTACACTTTTGCGTCCAACATTCTTTTAGATATCACAATCATTTTTATCCTCTCTTTAAAATCTCCGTGAATACATAAATTCAGTGACCAATGTTACATATAAAAAAGCTTTTTTTCACGTTTGAACTAAAATCATATACTTTGTAATGACAAAATATATATTAAGTTTTATTTACACCAATTATCGTATTACCATTCATTTCTTTTTATTCTTATTCATAATGATAATGCATTAAAAGATAACTAAACTAGATAAATATTAAAAATAAATATTTCCAAATAAAAAACCAATCAGAAGTCATATCCGTCAATCGTACAATACAAACAAGTATTTACCAAATAAAAAGAATTACAACGACAATCAAGTCATACTCGTCCATCGGACGGGTTTTACAGCTAATATATATATATATATATATATATATATATATATAAAAAAATATATATATATATAAATATATATATATATATATATATATATATATATATATATATATATATATATATATATGTATATACAAATATATGTATATATATATATATATGTATATATATATATATGTATATACATATATATGTATATATATATATATGTATATATATATATATATATATATATATATATATATATATATATATATATATATATATATATATATATATATATATATATATATATATATATATATATATATATATATATATATATATATATATATATATATATATATATATATATATATATATATATATATATATATATATATATATATATATATATATATATATATATATATATATATATATATATATATATATATATATATATATATATATATATATATATATATATATATATATATATATATATATATATCAAATGCATTAAATTATTAAGAGGTGTGTGATACCATAGTTGAATAAACATTTAACAAAACCGACTACCATACAATATAATTTTTTTAATACCCCCAATTCTAGAAATACCTCGAACCCTAAATGTAAGCCTTATATCTCCTTTTGATCTATCAACAAATATACCATAGATCAAAACTAAACCCTAAGATGAAAAGAGAACGAACCTTATACGCATCTTGAATAGAATAACGGCCAGAATACACGCTAAAAACTCCAAACTAGAAAACCCAGATTTTGTGTGTTCAATTTGTTGATCGAGAGTACTTGTAAATAGGGGTTTTATATGTTTTATGTATGTGGTGATAGGAGCAGTCTACTGAAAAGTATTTGTGTCCAGTGACCTCAGTTTGGTTGAAGTGTGGTTAAGTAATTAGAAAAACAAAAATTTATTTCGTTATAAAAAAAATTCGTTCAATCTATTTAAAAAATGTTCCACCGTTCTTCTCATTAAAACACTTTACTTTTATATTAAAAAATATTATCAACCATGGGCCCCGATTTTAATTAAATAAAATGTCACATAAGTCACGAAAAAAATTCTACGATAATGTTCGGTAATCTACCTATGGACACATGTTGCATGACTAGTGGAGTCTATTATGTCTACGATTTTTGGCGCAAATTTCCCTCAGTCTACTAGTCAGAAAACAAAAAATAGAAAAACTTAGTTGGCTGTCTAAAACATTGCAATTAGCCGGTCGAAGGGTGCATTTTTCGAAATGCCTAACAGCCCTTAAGAATGTCATGCATACTAGAATTCATCATGAAGACATTATAGCCATGTACCAATCACTCCATGATTCTAAGAGTCAGGATATGGTAAAAATGAGTTAGACATTTGATTTATAATACAAGCTTTTAGTTAGACAATCTACACTACTACAAAAAAGCTAATAGAGCCCTGTCCAAAATTCCCTTAAAACCCGGGGGCTCAAAAGGGGAGGGACTCTATGTGAAAAACAAATAGAGCCCTGTTTTAAAAACGGGCTCTATTAGTCGATATAGAGCCCTGTTTTCTATTAACCAACATGGCTCTATTACAAACAAAAAAATAAAAAAAAATCTTCTAATGCTCTATTGTTTACGACTTTCAGATGAAAAGAAACTAAAATCAGAAACTTCATCACTTTTAGGCTTCAAACAATTCCAAGTGAAACTGCAATGAATCAAATAAAAAAAATCAGTACTCTTACAATTATTAGCAGATTTAACATAACGACTAGTGCTTTGAAATACCTTTAGAGCCAAAGTTTTAAGCTATCTGATTCTTGAGCCAAAGTTGTACTCTTCCTTTGACCATTAGCACTAGTATGCGACAGCTCAGGTTGGTTTGTGTTTGTTTCAAGGGAAATCGGTGGTTTGGCAGAACATTATGAGTTATCAGTATCTGAAACTGGATCCACCAGATGGATGTTTAAGTATATCGATAAACCACAACACTTCTTCCTAGGATGTGCATCTTCCATAGCTTTATCTTCACCGCTAGTTTTGTCACTATTAGTATTACTGTCAGTGTTCCGTTTTTGTTTTAATTTGAGGACCAGCTTCTGATTTCTTCCTGGCTGTCCATTATTTCCGTCACTGGATTAACAATCAGGTGAATCAGCAACACCGTAGATTTCTACATCTTTGTGATTCATATGTTCATTTCGTGATTCTTCGGTTGTGTCTTGTGTGGTATCTCCAGTAACACTAGACGTTACATGGATATCAACAAGTTCAGATTCAGAATCGGGAAAACATGCCAACTTTTTCACTTTAACAAGCGCAGTCATATCAGTATCCGCAATTGTATATTTCACCAAATCTTGCCCATCTTCCGAACTTTGTTTTGCTTTTGGCACATCCTCGGTTTCTAGAAGTTGTGGTTCGGATGCAACTTTGTTCAGGACTTCTGTTAACGAGTCAAAATATCAAATTCCTTTCTCTAGCCCTTCTTGATAACTTAGCAACACCAGGTGGATAAACACCAAAGAATTCTTTGACTTTTGCAAGGTACAATCTGTGGCTCCTCATAGTGCCATCCTTTGGCCTTAAGCCGAGGCCACATACCATCCCCGAAGAACTCACTTAACTTTGCTTTGGTTAATCCTGTTCGATCAAAGCCAATATATATTTCTCAAATGGTAACTTTCCCTCCTCGAATGTACTAATGACCTAACAAATATCATATCTTTCTGATAAGAAAATCGATATGTAATGAAGTTATAATATTTGCAGTGATGTAGAGACTGCATAGGATAGATACCTGATTCAAGCGAGTTACACATTCATCTGTGACATGAGGAAGTACGCAGACAAATCTCTTGTCGCCTCCAACCTCCGAGAAAATGGTTTGGGAGATCAGTCTCTACGAGTTGTAACCACTCGTCTTTGGTCATCAAAGAAGGAATTTGTGCCTGGTATCTATCTCCAATTCGAACAGTCTTTAGTGGCTCTCCAAAGATGTCACCAGCATCACAAGACTGTTCGGTATGTAACCACTTTATCCGTTTATCAAAATCTTCCATGTTTTCATCCATCTAACAACTACCAAACGTAAAATGAAATGATCTTGTCAGCTTCACATTTTAACCCTAAACTTCAGATTTCTTAGTTTAACCAATCTATTAATTGGCAGTTCATGTAATACCCTAAAATCGAGTCTTTCTTAGTATTGGAATATTATCGAAAGGTTGAATAGGTTGATTAATTGTAGGTTTTAGTTTTATCCTTTGACATTGTCTATGGTTGAGCCTAAACATTACTCTATAAAATAGACCGATTCAACGAAACTAAACTAAATAAACCAATAGAATATAATAATTACCTTTACAAAATATCCAACCGAGACATAAAACTAGTTTATATTTTAGATCCTGAACAGGTCATTACTTGAAAGTTGCAGAATGCAAATTATAATTTTAAACACATATAGCCAGATAGGGTGACCTGTTAAGAGTCATAACAGTCCCCTTTGACACATTTTTAAAGATTTTTTCACAAACCCAACAAAATAGTGAAACAATCCAAAGAATGATTGTTAGCTTTAGACCCAAGTCTTTTTACTATTTGAAACGAAATACATACCTCTTCAAGTGTCTGGCTTTCCTCCTGTAAATCCAAAATCGCATTGTCAGTAAAAAAAATCCAAAGAATGTATCTTTCTAAAAGTATTATAACTGAACAAGGAATTAATGAACATAGCCATCAGATTATGTAGCAAGTTCTTTGGAACCTACAGACTTGTTATGCTATCTACAACTATAACCTGTTCTTCATCCTTGTATAAGGACATTACCACTATAACCTGATCTTCATCCTTGTGTAAGAACATTACCTAACACTAACCAGACGTGAATAGTAAGTTACACCTCATATATCATCTCATTCCAAATAAATCTTCACAACAAAAATATTCCAAAAGTACTACTATCGGAATATTACTTATTCCATAACTAACAAGTCTAATGTCTAACTTATCAATAATAACCGGACTACATGAAGCAGCTAACTAACAAAACAATTTCCTAACTTTTGACCCAAACTATATGAGAAACAAAATAGTGATAGAGAAAAAACAATATATTCGCCTTAAAGAATGGTTTTAGAGGTTACTTACTGTCTTGGGGATCGAGATGATTTACCTCGACGAGATTCCATTTCATATTACCAAACACCCTAAACTCTTCGGTTAGACCAGAAGAGGGTAGTCGTTGTAATCGGCTTCACATTGCCTACATGCACCTTCGCATGCCCATGTAGCACTGAATTCCTATTTACTTGCTTTGCCGGATACACCCCATCCTTAAAGCACAAAGAACCTTGTTGGTCCCGTAGGAGAAAAAGTAAAAACATCTGGCATTTGCTAGGCTCTACAGAAGATGTATTATCAGAAAATATATATAACACCTATAATGAAAAAAATATTAATAATGAACAATCAAGTGCATGTGTTATGATAGCTCTAACTACGATCTAAAATCTACTTCTGATAAACTGGACATATAAGTTTATGATCAATAGTCATTAAATGGTAGAACATTTAAACAAATTAGCTAAATGCTGATTGTGGCAATAATTAAATTATGTGCACAGTTGACATGTCTAGGGTTTCAAAAATCCCGACCCGAACCCAACTAGTAAGTTAAAGAAATGTGATTTTGTAAATGGCACAGACACAAGTTTTGACCCAACTCGTTTTGACCCGAGCCTGACATGTCAAGTGTCCTGTGGGAATTGTTATCAAAAGCTGACGAAATGTTTTAAAATCCAATGCTGAGTCCATGAGATCAATATCAAACATAGAACAGTATAGCCAACGAGATCAAAAGCAAACAAATAAGATCAAAAGCAAACAAATAAGAACATCAGATAGCATGTCTGAACGGCCTATTTGTGATAGCAATTTTTTTTACCAAATAATCTATTTTTGACAACAAATAATCTATTTGAGAACCCTCATTTAGGGGATATTTGTTTCCGCTTAAATTGTGGGCTTGTGACATTTTTGGTTTTGGGCTTATATTTACTTTTTGTGGCTTGTTTTCAAACTTTTCGGATTATATAAGTTTTATAATGACATAATGAAACTTATATAGGCCAAAAACTTTCAAAATAAACCATAAAAATTGTGCATATAAAACATAAGCCCAAAACCAAATAAGCTATATGTAAAACCTGTAAATTTCAGGTTTTAACTATGTCATCATTGTACACGTCACCTCATGATATCTGTAAATATATTACCACCTTTGCATGAAATCTTTTGAGCAATCATATGCATCATATATGAGCATACATTATTTTAATCATCAGAACATGGAAACATCTAATTACATAGAAATACATTATGATTTTGAACATTTAATCATAAGGACACGGTCACATTTGGATGACTACATCATATGAGCATGCGGGACAGTAAAAAATCACTTCTTTTGGGACATTTAAGTCACCTGAACTTATAATCATAAGCATTCATCATATTGGTTCATAAAAATCCAAACTCATGATCACAATTAATAATAATTACTTAAGAATTATTTTAAAGCTTTAAATATATAGATATATATATATTTTTCTCACATTATGGATGACATTATGTTACGACATCATCTGTTTTTATTATTAAACATTATCTTTAACCATTCTAACTTATTTAAACTAAGTTGTCATACATTTTAATAAAGTAAATTATTTTCTCATCTAAATATGACCATACTTTCACCAAGGATCCCAAACTTAACCAAAATCAACCTAGACTTAAACCTACTCACACAATACTATACTTATACTCCTAGTAACTATACTTAGACATAAAATTTAAACATAAAAATACCTTAGAGACACTATTTAGCCGAATGTATACATATACATAGCATTACATACCAAAAACCTTTACCAATTACACTTTTGACTTTCTAGACTTTATACAACACATCTCATTAAACCATACACTATAGAAACACTTAGTTTTTCCCTTGACTAGCCAGTACCACCGGTATGTATTCAAAACCAAGGCACCATGTACCATTTTGGGCATTTAAAGAATGTACTAACTTAACTATACTAGTATCATGCAAATAAGACACCTAGCACCCCCAATTTGACACTAGACGTGTGCTAGAACACATCCACACATCCATTTCACTTGTACAACCTTTCCATTTATCATTTACACTATACAAGTCATACATTGTCCCCTTGGATATAAAACATGCGACATCAATAAGCATGTTAGGGTCAAGTGTACATCTTGGCTCATTAAAACCATGTACTTACATGGTACACACTAAAATTTCCATATCTAGCTACTATCTCTCTCTTAGACGTGTATAAGCCCCAAAGCACACCCCTCAATCTCACATTGAGATATTTATCAAACTAGTGAACTCACACATCACTTACTTTCCTCACATTCGGATACACACTCAACAAAACACCTAGATGAGATCAAGGCATTTACTTCTACCCATTCTTGGTCTTTACCAAGCATTTAGTACTTGTTATCCAAGATCTTTAGCATTCAAGTCAAGTCCAAGATCATTCTAAGTCACTATAAGAGGAACCCGACGTCTAGAACTCCTAAAACATTGTCATCACCAAGTTTTCTTGAAACAAGTAAGTATGAAACCCTCCTAAACTTTTTCCTTACTCATTATACTTGTCATGCATGTTTATGCTATAAAAATGGAGTTAGGAGTACATGCATACGTTTAAAACTTGTAAACAAACCCCTAACAACATATAAGCCCACGGATTATATGGTGTCCATGGGTAATATTGCTTCAAACCCCTAAGACTTGTAAGAACATGCATAAAGAACTTAGTGTAAGCCCTAAAGTAAATTGCTATGTCATAAAAGTATATAAAACTTAATATAAGCCGAAACATATAAGCATAAATAATCCCATAAGTCATATAAGCCTAGACCTATATAAGCTAGACATATAAGCCTATAAAACTTATATAAGCTGAGACCTAAAACCCTATATAAGCCATGACATATAAATCCTAAAACTTAATTTAAGCCGAAACCTATAACTTATATAAGCTAAGTCATTTAAAACCCTAAAAACTTATATAAGCCGAAACCTAAAACCTTATATAAGCTATTTGATATGAGCAAAAACTCATATCAATTAATCAACAAATCACCCTAAAACACAAGGAAAATACCTAACTTTTGTGCTATAAAGCGGAATTATGTGGTATGTTTTGTGTTTGTGTATAAATAGGTAAGTGATATGAGTGATTTTACTCATATCATTTGTATCTATAAACAACCAATAAATGCATAAATATCATGAAAATGCCTTGTATATGCTTGTTTTTTGTTTGATGTGTGTAGGTACCAAAGATCACGAAAATCACAAAAACCGGCACGAGTTTGAAGAAAAGATTGACAAAACCAATATCAAGCTCGATTTTAGCGGATTTCATCATTTTTGGAGTTTAAAAGGTTGTAGGTCCAACATTTGTGTATTGGGCCTCAAAGCCCAAAAATTAGAAAGATATTATTCACTTTTGGATTACAAGCCCAACTTAGCCCAAATTGCAAGTGCTATGAAACGTTTAGATTGTACTTGGGCCAAAAGCCTAAGTTTATTATACAATTTATGTTATACGGGCTTATTAGAACCCATTAGGGTTAACTTGGGACATGAAGTTAAATAAAGTAAATAATATTCATTTTTTCAGTCAAAGGTTTTTATCCACTCATAATCGTGTAACTCACACACACTTACCAAAATAATTTCGATACAAACAATGCACTTATCTCCCATCTTCCCCAAAAATTAAACCAGACGCAACCTATACTATTCATCAAAACCCTAATTGATAAATCACTTAAATTAATTTGGGGGTTTTGGTTTGCACGTGTGATTCACACGAGTTGATATTAATTCCCCAAGGAAATCGGAAGCAAGAAGTGGATGGCATCTTTAACTTGGCATCATATGATTGGTAGAGACAGCTCATCCAGCCTAATACACCAATGAAAAGGAAACACATCAGTTAACAACTAGCACAACTAGCACACAATTGTGCCACGTTGGCGATCTGTGTGCTAGTAAACCCATCTCAACCGTAGATTTGAAGAGTGAGAAGGAAGAGAAGAAAAGATACTAAATGGACGATCAAGATTCGCTTCTTCCTCAACAAACTCTCCACCCCAACCCTCTCATTTAGCTATAAAAACCCCCTTATTTCTTCAGTAATGGTATCCAATTTTTTACTAGTCGTTATTATGTTAAATTAGCATTAGGAGTAATTTTGTAATTTCTTTTCATGAGTATTGTAACCTTTTTATAATTAATAAAAAGTTGATTTTGTTTGATTTAAATCTTGTTTAATTTACTGTTTAAATCTAATGTTACATATTATTCTTATAATCTGTATTGATATGATAATGTTAAGGGTTATTTGATTTAAGCTGTTTAATAGCTTTTGTCAATTAATCTAGTAAAAATATTGGGAAATACTTTCCCTACTGGAAAGTTATTAAAAACCTATGTTGAAGTACTGTACTGTTCGTGTGGTGATGATTGATGACGGTTCGAAGGATGGTGGTGGACTAAGGTGTTGATTCGGTTCATTAAGGTTGTTCAGCACAACTTTCTACTCAACGGAAATCTCCAATAGGTTCTATTTCTTTTTAATTTTATTGTTTTATTTCTTTAATGAATCTGTTTTTACTTAATTAATGAATTAATCTGCTTAGTTTAATATGATGTAGTTGAATTTGTTGTTATTAAATATGAGTTTGTATTTGATTGTTGATTGCTGATAATTTAGATATAATCTGCTTTAGTTTTTTTTATTGAATCTGCTTTTATTTAAATCTGCTATAATTTAGGATGTTCATTAAAGTTATGTTTGAGATATGACGAATGAATCTGATTTCACTGGTTTTGGCTAAGAGTTGCATTATAAGTGTTTATGTGTAAGGTCATGCTAAGTAGGAATTAAGCTTTAATAATTTGACAACTGAGTATGCATAATGTTGATATTGCTTTGGTCATAATCTAATTTTCTTTAAACTGTTTTGGTTGAGGAATTTCGATAATCTGCTTAAGTTTATTTAACAATAAGATACTTGTGTGATTTTGGACTTAAACTTGTTCTAAAATAAGTTTTTAGATTAGATTCAGGTTGCGTTAGAGATTTTGTTGTGGATTATAGTTGTCACTGATTTTATTATGCTTTGTTAGGCAATTTTCATGTGATTGTTTTCCTATTAAGAACTTAGTCTGTTATTAGAAGTCTGAATGTTACTATGATTTAGGATGTGATTTGTTTTACTGTCTTATTTTTCTTTTGACTGAGTGATTGATGCTGCTGCCATATGTTATTGCTATTGTTTTAATTGATTGCTGAATGTTCAGTTCAGCTGCATTTTCTAGTTTAATGTATGTGATAGTTTGATTTAATTGCTGATATTAATTTTGAATTTGTTCCTACTTGTTTTGCTTAGATTTGTTGTGTAGATTTTGCTATCAGATCCTACTGATCTGATAGCTTATTATTGTTCTCATTAGCTGCTAAAAATAATAACACCAAAAGATCATTCCTGTGATCGATCATTCCTATGATCCTGATTATATTTTCATTTTCTAAAAATTAATTACAAAATTTAGTCCTCCATGGGACTCGAACCCGTGACCTCACGGATATCACCCAACGCGTCACCCATCTGAGCTAGCTCACTTTTTATGTTTTAATACCATTTTCATCTTTAATATAGTCAACAGATTTGACTGCCAGTTTCTTTTAAATAGTTTAAATGTAGTTTTCATTTTAGTTAAATTTATTTAGTAGTTTATTAAATAATTTAGATTTTAAATAATTTAGTATTTTTAAATAGATTTTTAAAATAGAGTAAAAGTATTTTAATTAAATAGTTTATATTAAATAGATTTTTAAATAGTTTAAATTTTTAATTAGTATAAATTTTTTTTAAGTAATTGTTTTTAGATTGAAATAATTCGGGGTTTACGATTCATGCACTTTAGGATAAAATTAAATATTTTTAAATTGATAGATTTAATTTTTAGTTTAAAAGCCGAAAACCAATTCGAATCAATTGTCCAAATCAATACAAAACGTCTCAAATTCATAAGATCTTTGTGTACAACGAACTTGGTTCACCACGTGTTTAATTGAATCCATCTTTGGTAATTTTAGTCTATTACTTTTTCCTAAAGGTAATTTTCTAATTTACCCTATAACGTATCTAATTATCACTATACTATCACGATCACATCAAAAATTTTGGCGCCGCTGCCGGGGATCTTGTGTACGATTCGTCGTTGTGAGATTTGTTGATCGTTGATTTGAAGACCCTTTCCGTCCTCGGAAAGTTTTGTTATTTTTCTATTATATAGTATGTATCGTTTTTCTCGTTTTTTGTGATTAATATATTGTATTACGTAGAACAATAAATTTACCTACTTTTCAAATAAGACCTTAGTTGGGATTTCATCACCTAGCTATTGTATTCGCATCCAAAACAATAATAAAAGGCAAAATAGATAAATACTAATAAGAAGTTTGAACTCGATTTATACAAACTATAAGGTGGGTATAAGGCGACGTGCTATAAAAGGCCGTCTAAGGAAAAAGGTTTTTAAGTGCTTTGTGCCACCTCGTTTCCCCGCTTGCTTGCGCGTATATTGAGAGGGACGACCTATTATTGGTTTGCCGACTCAAGTAGTAATAAATCTTATTTTTGTAGTTTACTTATTGAACCTCGAGACGTTTAGGTTTTCACCTATCGTTTCAAAGTCGACCGAGGGTAATTTACTTCCATAGTAGTTATCCTTATTCCTTGTTTTTTATCGATCATTTTTTATTGAGCAATACCAAATAAAAAATACCAAAAATAATCTTCTTCTTGTCTAATTTCTTTTCTTCAATCCTCTAAATTCTCGTCTTTGTAGTGTATGCAATTACGTTCTTCTCGACTTGTGATTGACTTTAATAGGCTTGAAAATATTCCTCGTAGAAATAGAAATCGTCAACAACGAATAGTGGAACCCGAGCTTCCACCTATTGTTTAGAGATGGCCGATAACCGAACAATGGAGGAATTGCTTCGTGCACCCACCGAAGGGTATGGGGAAGCAATCGTTGTGCCGGCTATTTTGGTGGAACATTTTGAGATTAAGACGGGTCTTTTATCGCTCATTCGTGCCGACCAATTTCATGGCAATGAGACCGATAGCCCGCATTCTCACATTCGGAATTTTCTTCGAATTACCTCTACTTTCAAGTTTAGAGATGTACCGAATGACGCGCTTAAGCTCATGCTTTTTCCGCACTCGCTCGGGGGTAATGCTAAGATTTGGTATGAGAAAGAACCACCGGGTTCGATTTTGACATGGGATGATTTAGTGTCTAAGTTCATGAATTATTTCTTTCCACCATCCAAAACAACACACTTTAAGAACGAGATCACTAAATTTGAACAAAAAGTGCATGAATCATTTGGGGTTGCTTGGGAAAGATTTAAAGATTTGTTGAGACAATGTCCACACCACGGTTTCTCGGAATTGCATCAAATAAATACTTTTTATAATGCGCTTAATATGATTGAACAAGATTCTTTAAATGCCGCCGCGGATGGTAATCTTTTAAGAAAAACTCCGAGAGACACGTGGGGAATAATTGAGAATAAGTCTAGAGCATAATATTCACGAAACACACCGAGTGCTTCCAACGTGAATTCGTCTAATATCGAGATTGCTAGATTGGCCTCTAACATTGATAATGGATTTGCGTCATTGCTGAATGAGATTAGGAAGAATCCTCATGGATCGATTAATATGATTGAGAATGTTTGTGTATCATGTGGTGGAGCACATCCTAATTATGCTTGTTCAACCACGGGGTTTGATCAAGCTAGTGCTTTTGCCGCGACGGGAACTTATGGCTCCAACGGTCAAGTTCCTCGTCAAAATCATGTTGCTCCACCGGGTTTTCCACCGGTTCAAAATAGGTACAACAATGGGAACAATGGGAATAATTTTAATCGTGGTAACCAAGGGAATTACAATCAAGGAAATGGGTTTAATGCTAATCAAAACAATCAAGGTTTTCACAATAACCAAAATGAGTTTTCAAGCTATATCAAGTCAAATGAGGCAAATTTGAAGGCTTTTCAAAACAACATTCAAGGGAAAATTAATACTTTGAAACTCGATTTTCAAAATACGATTAAAGGGCAAAACAATAAGATTGAGCTTAATCAACAAAGGCTAGAGCAAAACCAAAATCGTATGCAACAAAGTATGAAACAAAGTCAAAACAAATTGCTTTCGATGTTTGAATCTTTTATGAGTCAACCTTCCTCGTCTTCGGGTTGCTTACCTAGCAACACCATTCCAAACCCGAAGGGTGAGATGAAAGCTATAACCACACGTTGTGGAAAAGCTTTAGACGGACCTTTGCTTCCACAAGTGAGTACCTCTCCGGTGAGGGAAGTGGAGCAAGAACCCGAGGTGGTTAAAGAAAAGGAAATTCCTATTCCACCAAAGGTTGACCAATTGCCTATTCCGGAACCCGAGCTTCCGAAGACTAAACCCACACTACCCTACCCTTCGAGACTTAACCAAGAGAAGCTCCGAAAAGTCCAATGCTCAACTGACTACTTTTTTAGAGATGTTTAAGAATCTTTATATTAATGTTTGTTTCGCGGATGCATTGCTTTACATGCCTAAGTTTGCTTCGACTATTAAGAAATTGATGAATGATAAATGGAAATTGGTTGAAGTGTCTACATCTTTAGATGCTAATTGTTCCGCGGTTCTTACACAAAAGCATCCCAGAAAGCTAGGAAACCCGGGCAAGTTTGTGATACCATGTGATTTCCCTAATATGGAAGAATGCTTAGCTTTAGCCGATCTTGGTGCTAGCATTAATTTGATGCCTTTTTCCGTGTGGAAAAGGTTATCACTTCCCGAGCTTACACCTACTAAGATGACTCTCGAGCTAGCGGATCGATCGATCGCCTTACCAAAAGGTATAGCCGAGGATGTGTTTGTCAAAGTAGGGAAACTCGTCTTTCCAACGGACTTTGTAGTTTGCGATTATCCCGAAGATTCTCGTGTACCACTTATTTTAGGAAGACCGTTTTTGATGACGGCTATTTCTTTAGTTGACATGAAAGCGGGGAAATTGACTTTAAGAGTTGATGATGAAAATATCACGTTTGATATTGGTCATATCTCTAAATATTCTTCCAAGTATTACGAGGAATCAATTAATCAAATCGATGTGATTGATGTTGCTTGTGAAGAATATTCTCAAGAAGTACTTGGATTCTCGGCTTCTTCTAAAAGTGGCAATCCCACTTCATTGAATCCTATTATCTCTATGGCTAAACCTCCACTCACTCCATTTGAGGGAGGTGACTTCGTTCTTGAAGAGCTTGAGACTAATGGTTATTCAAAAATCGATAAGGAAATTAATGATTACCTTAGCAGACCATTTGATCCTAGTGAGTTTGATTGTGAGAATTTTGATCCCGAGGGAGATATTGCTTTAATTGAAAAATTGTTGAATATGGATCCTTTTGAATCACCACCTATGGAATTAAAAGTTGTGAGTGAAAATGAAACTAAAGTGAAAACATCTATTGAGGAAGCACCCGAATTAGAACTTAAGGAACTTCCCACTCATTTGGAGTATGCTTTTCTTGAGGGAATGGATAAATTACCGGTGATTATTTCTAAGGGATTAAAGGAAAATGAAAAGGATGAACTTATTAAAGTGCTTAAGAAACATAAACGGGCCATTGCATGGAAAATCTCCGACATTAAGGGTATAGATCCAAAATTTTGTACTCATAAAATTCTAATGGAGGATGATTATAAACCCGCTATCCAAAATCAAAGAAGGGTCAATCCAAAGATTCATGAGGTGATCAAAAAGGAAGTCACCAAACGTCTAGACGCCGGAATGATCTACCCTATCTCGGATAGTCCATGGGTTAGCCCCGTGCATTGTGTTCCAAAGAAAGGAGGAATGACGGTTGTTACTAATGAGGATAATGAATTGATTCCTACTAGACCTGTGACCGGTTGGCGTGTTTGTATTGACTATAGGAAACTTAATGATGCCACTAGGAAGGATCATTTTCCATTACCTTTTATGGATCAAATGTTAGAGAGACTAGCGGGGAATGAATTCTATTGCTTTTTGGATGGATTTTCCGGCTATTTCTAAATCCCCATTGACCCTCGTGATCAAGAGAAGACCATATTCACTTGTCCTTATGGAATATTTGCTTATCGTCGAATGCCTTTTGGACTATGCAATGCTCCGGGGACGTTCCAAAGGTGTATGACGGCCATTTTCCATGATATGATCGCGGAAACCATGGAAGTCTTCATGGATGACTTTTCGGTTTTTGGGGAATCTTTCACTTCTTGTTTCTATAACCTTGAAAGAATGTTGCAACGTTGTGAGGAAACGAATCTTGTGCTTAATTATGAAAAATGTCACTTCATGTGCAAAGAGGGAATTATGTTAGGACATAAGATCTCTAAGGTCGGTATTGAGGTTGATAGGGCTAAGATCGACGTGATTGCCAAATTACCTCCACCCACCACCGTTAAGGGAGTTAGGAGTTTTCTCGGCCATGCCGGCTTCTATAGACGTTTTATACAAGACTTATCTAAGATAGCTCGGCCTATGACCCATCTTTTGGAAAAAGAGACTCCTTTCATCTTTTCAGATGAGTGTATTCAAGCCTTTGAGATGCTTAAAAGGAAGTTAACCGAATCTCCAATCTTGGTTGCTCCGGATTGGGACCTACCTTTGGAGATTATGTGTGATGCTAGTGATTACGCGGTAGGTGCGGTTTTGGGGCAACGTAAGTCAAAACATTTCTTGCCTATACACTATGCTAGTAAGACTATGACGGATGCTCAAACAAAGTACACTACAACGGAAAAGGAGTTACTTGCCGTTGTGTATGCTTTTGAAAAGTTTAGACCATATCTCGTCTTGTCTCAAACCATAGTGTATACGGACCACTCAGCTATCAAATATCTTCTTAATAAACAAGATGCTAAGCCGAGGTTGCTCCGGTGGGTTCTCTTTTTCAAGAATTTAATGTCAAAATTCTAGACAAAAAAGGAGCCGAGAATCTCGCGGCCGATAATTTATCTCGACTTGAGAATCCTCACCAAAGCGATCGAGAGAACAAGGAAATCAATGAAACATTTCCTCTTGAGGCGCTTCGTATGATTGCTTTTCGTGGTGATGATAGTACCCCATGGTTTGCGGACATCGCAAATTACCATGCGGGGAAGTTTGTGATCAAGGGTATGTCGTCCCAACAAAAACGAAAGTTTTTCAAGGATATATCCTACTACTTTTGGGACGAACCCTATTTGTTTCGTGTATGCGCGGATCAAGTGATTCGTAGGTGCGTGTTTGGAAAAGAAGCTCAAGATACCCTTAAATCTTGTCATGAGGGACCCACCGGGGGACATCATGGTGCCAACGCCACCGCGAAGAAAGTCTTTGATGCCGGCTTCTTTTGGCCTTCCATATATCGTGATGCCCAAGACTTGATCAAGACTTGTGATGCTTCTCAACGTCAAGGAAATAACTCACAAAGGGATGAAATGCCTCAAAACATTATCCAAGTTTGTGAAATCTTTGACATGTGGGGGATCGATTTTATGGGGCCATTTCCATCTTCGAAAGGAAATAAGTACATTCTCGTAGCCGTGGACTATTTTTCTAGATGGGTCGAAGCTAAAGCTTTGCCCACGAATGATGCTCGAGTTGTGGTGAACTTTTTGAAACAACTCTTTGCTAGGTTTGGAACTCCGCGGGCTATTATAAGTGATCGAGGGACCCATTTTTGTAATGAACAATTTGAAAAAGTTCTAAAGAAATATGGTGTCACTCATCGACTTTCGACGGCTTATCACCCTCAAACGAGTGGTCAAGTGGAGGTTTCAAACCGAGCTCTTAAAAGGATTTTGGAGCGTTCTATTGGAGAGAATCGCACTTCATGGTCGGATAAATTGGACGATGCATTGTGGGCTTTCCGTACGGCTTACAAGACGCCAATTGGTTGTACACCATTTAGGTTGGTCTACGGAAAAGCATGCCACTTGCCAATTGAACTTGAACATAAGGCGTATTGGGCTCTTAAGGATTGTAACTTTGATTTGAGGACCGCGGGTGATCATCACAAGGTTCAATTGAATGAACTAAGTGAATTAAGGGATCAAGCTTATGAAAATTCTTTGATCTATAAAGAGAAGACTAAGAGGATTCATGACTCTAAGATCAAAAACCGCATTTTCGATGTTGGTGATCAAGTCCTCTTATTCAACTCTAGACTTAAGATTTTCTCGGGCAAGCTTAAATTCCGTTGGTCCGGACCATTCACCATTGCACAAGTTTTTCCTTATGACACCGTTGAGCTAGATAAAAAAGACGGGCCTAACTTTAAGGTGAATGGTCATCGTGTGAAACACTACTTTGGAGGGGACATACCTACGGAGGTTGTCCCGGATCTTCAAACTTTCCCTAAAGACCAATGAATGTGGGGATCAAGTCGAGCTCATGACTCGGTTAACAAAAACGAGGTGCCTTGTGGGGGAGTCCCATACATTCTATCTTCTTTATATTTTCGAACACTAATAAGGCTTGATCTTTCAAGCTCGTGCTCGTTTTTTGTGTGTTGTGAATCTTAGGTATGACCCTAATCTTTGAAGACTCTCGTGTTCGATTTTTGCCGGTCCACTTGATCTTCCTTTCTTTGATTGCAAAAAGGGGCACACTCTCTATCCTTTGATTTTTATCGACTAACGTTTTATCTTGAGGCATAATTAATAAACGGCTTATAGATTTGCGTGCTCTTTCCATGCTAGGATTTTGCATTAGACTCTTTGTGTTTTAGCAAGGGGGTGTTACTCTTGAGCTAAGAAACATTGAGGACAATGTTTGGTTTTAGCATGGGGGAGTCAATCGATATAATCACTTGCTATTGCTTTTTTCGTGTCTAAACGTAATTGTTTTTCTCGTTTTTCATAAAATTTTAAATTTTTAGTGTTATTTTTAAGTTTTAATAAATAAAATAAGTGCTTTTGACACAAATGTAGGCTTTCCGTTGGTGAAAATAAAAATAGTTTTTGACTCGACTCGGTTTTTACATTAGCTTTTCCTTAACGTATTTGAATTAAGATTTGCTATGCTTTTATATAGGGAGCTTTAAAACGCGAAAGTCTTAACTCATACGGGTTAAGAACAAGAACTTTTCGCAAGTTAATATAATTGATCCTAGAAAGTCGTTTATCAAGGGAACTTTAAAACGCAAATTCTAAAACTTGAAAAAGTATAAGAAGATGCAAGATCCTATAGATGACTTGAAAACCCAAAACTTTGATTTAATAGGCTAAGTATCCATTGATTTCACATTTTTGAAATTTTACAATATGGAGAATGATATGAGCTTAAATACTCATATCATTTGTATCAATAAACATTGAAATATTGCATGAAATGTATCAAAAATGCCTTGTATATGTGTATTTCTTGTTTGAATGTGTGTAGGTACCAAGTTCGCGAAAACCGACGAAAACCGACACGAGATTGATGAAAAAGATCAAGGAAGCTAAAATCGAGTTCGGTTTAGAGGATTTAATATTTAAATAAGTGATTTGGGCAAAGTGGGACCCACATTTTGGAAATGGGCTTAAAAGCCCATTTAAGAAGATGGTATTTATTTTTGATAAACCAAACGCCCTAAAGGCCCATCACCATGAAACGGATGAAAAAACAATTATATTGGGCCCAAGCCCAATAATGAAATGAAATGAATGAAGAAAGGATTGTATTGGGCTTTCTAGGGTTTGACAAACGAACATGTCTTTGAGTTTATATAAACTCGTTTTCTCACACGCACTCTTCCTCACCATAAATAATTATTAAACTCACCCATTTACTTTCACCCACCCATTCACATTAAACTGACCCCTCACGTTTATTCTCACACGTTTCCACTCACACACAATTAATAATCTTTCGGTACTTACTATGTGAGTTTTCTCCCTCACTTGTCTTCCCCGTCTCAACACAATAAAACCAGTAACTTTTTAAGTTACTGTACCCAAACCCTAGGTTAATAAATTACCAAAATAACAAAGGGCTTTTTATTAATTCAATTAATTCACATCAAGGGGAATAAAACTCCCATGGTTATAGGAAGAGAATAAGAGGATTGAAGGTGCTACGTGGCTGTTTATCATTGGATTGAACACCTCAATTTCTCCATTCAACCAATCAGGAGCCTCAAAAGAAGCACAACTAGCACACACGGATGCCACGTTGGCAATCCGTGTGCTAGTTGTGCTATATTCACCATCCGATCAAAGAAAGAAAGAGAAAGTGAAGATCAAAGGCCAAGATTAAAAGGGAATATGCTCTAAGAAGATGCGAATATCCTCCTCAGCAAAGCCCTGGGAAGGCTATAAAAGCCCCCCATTTTTACTTGTATCAATAAACATTTAAATATTGCATGAAATGTATCAAAAATGCCTTGTATATGTGTATTTCTTGTTTGAATGTGTGTAGGTACCAAGTTCGCGAAAACCGACACGAGATTGATGAAAAAGATCAAGGAAGCCAAAATCGAGTTCGATTTAGAGGATTTAATATTTAAATAAGTGATTTGGGCAAAGTGGGACCCACATTTTGGAAATGGGCTTAAAAGCCCATTTAAGAAGATGGTATTTAGTTTTGATAAACCAAACGCCCTAAAGGCCCATCACCATGAAACGGATGAAAAAACAATTATATTGGGCCCAAGCCCAATAATGAAATGAAACGAATGAAGAAAGGATTGTATTGGGCTTTCTAGGGTTTGACAAACGAACATGTCTTTGAGTTTATATAAACTCGTTTTCTCACACGCACTCTTCCTCACCATAAATAATTATTAAACTCACCCATTTACTTTCACCCACCCATTCACATTAAACTGACCCCTCACGTTTATTCTCACACGTTTCCACTCACACACATTTAATAATCTTTCGATACTTACTATGTGAGTTTTCTCCCTCACTTGTCTTCCCCATCTCAACACAATAAAACCAGTAACTTTTTAAGTTACTTTACCCAAACCCTAGGTTAATAAATTGCCAAAATAACAAAGGGCTTTTTATTAATTCAATTAATTCACATCAAGGGGAATAAAACCCCCATGGTTATAGGAAGAGAATAAGAGGATTGAAGGTGCTACGTGGCTGTTTATCATTGGATTGAACACCTCAATTTCTCCATTCAACCAATCAGGAGCCTCAAAAGAAGCACAACTAGCACACACGGATGCCACGTTGGCAATCCGTGTGCTAGTTGTGCTATATTCACCATCCGATCAAAGAAAGAAAGAGAAAGTGAAGATCAAAGGCCAAGATTAAAAGGGAATATGCTCTAAGAAGATGCGAATATCCTCCTCAGCAAAGCCCTGGGAAGGCTATAAAATCCCCCCATTTTTACTTGTAATCCATCTTTTCTTTTACTTAAAATTACTCTGTAGAAATAGTGTAGGATTTAAATGTTGTATTTCTTTTTATTAAAGCTTTGTATAATTTCTTGAAAATTCATGAAAGATTAGCCATTTTAATTCCATTCGTGTCTCGTTTGTTTTACTGCTTTAAAATTGTTTTACGAATTTACTGTTTCACAAGGCTAACAAATGAGATGTTAGATTCAAGCTGATTAATAGCTCGAATTTAATACTTAAAGTAAATGATTGGAATTAGTTTATCCCCACTGGATAAACTTAAAATAGAAGCAGTGAAGGTCTATACTGGTTCGAGTTAAGGTGGTTAATGGTGTTTAGTTTCCGGTTCATAGGATGCTCAACGCATACCTACTACTCAACGGTTTGCTACAAAAGGTGAGTTCCGATTTTAATTTCATGCTATTAGTTTAGATATGATGTTATGTTAATCTGATTTTGAGTTTTCGTTTCATATGCTTAAGTGATGATAAAAATGATGTTCGTTTGATTTAGCTTTATTTGAATTTAAGTCTTGATTGTGTATTGTTTTGGTTACTGAAGTTGAGTTATTTAGTTTTGTTCTAATTTAATAAGTTGTTATTAAGACTTCTAGGATTTTACTGGTTAAATGAACTGAATGTTAATCTGCTTGGATTGTTATAAGTTGATAGTTTTAGAGTCACGTAGGAATGAGCTTATGTGTAAATGAATCTGTTTAGTTAACTTTCTGTTTCATACAGTGATGTTATTTTCCTGAATGATTGATGTTGAGTTGCCTTGGATCTGTTTTCTCTATAGATCAGTTTAATAACTTGTATGCTTGCTGAGTATTTGGATAAATCTGTCTTGATTTAACTTTTAGGATTAAGTTTTTTTCTTAACAGCTTTCATTTACAATGCTGATATGAAAATTGTAAGTTTAAGATTGAATGTAGATTTGTGGTTTCATTTGATTTTTTAGTATCATTTATCTGTTTTTTTTAGTTTAGTTTTACTGATTTAAATGTTCAGATAATTCTGAATTTTGCTGAATGAAGATTGAGTTAATATCAGTTTGAATTTGGTTATGCTTTGCTGAATTTTATGCTTAGTTCAGATTTTATTCTTGTCTGCTTAATCATTGGTTTATTTTTGATTGTACTGCTTAATGTCTATGATGGTTAGTTTTCAGCTTATCAGATTTCACTAATCTGATAAGTTCACAAACTGTGTTCTCACAGCTTATAGCATAATAAGCTCCAGAAAAGTCACTCCTGTGACATTTTAACCATTGCTGTCCAAAAGAATTCAATCCAAAAAAAGGTTGTCACTTGGGGGTCTCGAATTCGAGACCTCCCCTTTAGTTGTCTAGCGTGTTACCCATCTATGCTAGACACCTTGTTTATTTTATTTCCCTTAACTTCATTAATATAGTGTTTTTCAAACTGGCAGTATTTGTTTTAGTTTGTTTAATTAAGTCACGTTTTATTTTATATAAAACTTTTAATTTTAATAAAATTAATTCTAAATAATAAGTAGTTTAAATAAATAAATATAAAAAACAAAAAAAATGTTTTTATTTAAAAAAGTTTAATTAGTTTATTTTTAATTAATTAGATTTTTATAAAAATAAATTTAAATAAAGATAGTTTTTAAATAGAATAAATTTAATAGATTATTTAAAATAGTTTTTAAATAGATTTGTTTAAAAGTAATTTTTAATAAAGTAATTTTCTTTAAAAAGTTTAATTAGTTTCTTTTGAATAGATTAAAAGTAATTAAATGGATTTATTTTATAGAATTTTAAATAGATTAGATTTTATAGTGTTAATTTTTAAGTAAGTAATTGTGTTAGATTTAAAAATAGCGGGGTTTACGATTCATGCACTTTAGGATAAGTTTTAATAGTTTAAAAATTTGTAGAATTTAATTGTAGTTTAAAAACCGAAAAACAATTCAAATCGATTGTCCAAATCGAAACAAATCGTCTCAAATTCATAAGATCTTCGTGTACAACGAACTTGAGTCACCAACGTGTTTAATTGAATTCGTCATTGGTATTATTAGTCTATTACTTTTTCCTAAAGGTAATTTTCTAATTTACCCTATAACGTAATATCAAATTATCACATATACGATTCGCTTTTGTGGAGATTTGTTGATCATGGATTTGAAGACCCTTTCCGTCCTCGGAAAGTTTTGTTATTTTTCTATTATATAATATGTATCGATTTTCTCGTTTTTTTGTGAATAATATATTGTATTACGTAGAACAATAATTTTAAATACTTTTCAAATAAGCCTTAATTGGGATTTCATCACCTAGCTATTGTATTCGAATCCAAAACAAAAATAAAAGGCAAAATAGATAAATACTAATAAGAAGTTTGAACTCAATTTATACAAACTATAAGGCGGGTATAAGGCGACGTGCTATAAAAGGCCGTCTAAGGAAAAAGGTTTTTAAGTGCTTTGTGCCACCTCGTTTCCCCGCTTGCTTGTGCGTATATTGAGAGGGACAACCTATTATTGGTTTGCCGACTCAAGTAGTAATAAATCTTATTTTTGTTGTTTACTTATTGAACCTCGAGACGTTTAGGTTTTCACCTATCGTTTCAAAGTCGACCGAGGGTAATTTACTTCCATAGTAGTTATCCTTATTCCTTGTTTTTTATCGATCATTATTGATTAAGCAATACCAAATAAAATACCAAAAAGAATCTTCTTCTTGTCTAAGTTCTTTCCTTCAATCCTCTAAATTATCGTTTTTTATGAAAAATACCAAAAATAATCTTCTTAATCCTCTATCATGTTTAATTCTTTTTCTCCTCACCCTCTAAATTTTAATTCTTCTTTCGTCAATTGTGAAGGGTGTGGAGAACCGTTATATGGTTTTTCACCATGTCGGTGGTGCACGTGTGAGCGTTGTGGAAATGCTCTACGTCACGATGTACGAGTTGGATTTTGTCCTTATTGTAATGAGATTACTTCATTTGGAAATCCGAACTTTTCGAGTAATTCTCTCGATTTCAATCCACCTCCACACCCTACATACGAGACACCCTCGAGTGAGTTTTGTGGAAATGATTCTCATTTTGGTGATGATTGTTCGCATCGATTCTCGCTTAATTACAAGCAAGAACCGAGCTACAATCAAAACTTTAATGATAAATGTTATCCACAAGATTTACCAAGTTTATCACAACAATATCTTTGTTGTGAGTATTGTGGAGGTCCTCACGAGAGTTTTTGTTGTCAACCGAGAGATCAAAGTTTTTATGAGCCTAATCCTTGCTATAATTCGATTCCTTCCGGTTTTGACCAATCTCCACAATATTCTTTCGGTATTGAACGATTTGAAACAATGAATCAAAGAAATGTTGAAATTGTTGAAAAAAGTATTGAAGATTTGTTGCTTGAAAAGAGATAAATTAATCAAGAGATTAATGACATTACAAATGAATTAGGAAGTCGACGATTTCATGGAGAAATAATTGATGAAGGATTTAGACGAGATTGTGAACTTAAGATTAGACAACTTTCGCAAGATTATAATGGTTTAAGCATTGAGATTCGAAAGAAAGAAAAATTCAAGAGGAAGAAAAATATCTTGCTAATCGTGAAATCAAGCGTTCTCTTCTTTTGGATGATGACGAGGATAGTACTATTTCTTTGCGAGATCTTATGGCTCTTCATCCTTCGTCTAGTGCTATCGTATTTCCTATTTGTATCTTGCCGGCTATTGAGCCCGAGGATTCTCCCATCCTAGATGATGAGGAAATTTCTCATGACATCACCACTCCTATTCATGAATCTTCCACCGTGGAACCCGAAAATTCTCTAAGCAAGGGGGACGAGCATATTAGCACTATTCTTGTCCAAAACCCGAGAGAGTTTGAAGGTATTTCCAATGAGATGTGTGATTTGCCACATTGTGATGACTCGACTTCTTCCATTCACTTTGATATTCTCTTTGATTCTAATGATGAAAATTGTGATGGAAATGAAGATTTTGAGGATGATTCTACTTCTAGTGAATTTTCTAATGAGGAGTCCTCCGATGAACTTTCTTATAAAGATGATATTCACGACTCGGATTTTGAGGGGTTCGCCGATGAACCTACTCTTCTTCACCCATTTCCACCGGGAAATGAGGATGATTGTGATCCGATTTTTGAGAGGTTCACCTTTGAACTTGCTCCTTTAGACCCATTTCCACCGGGAAATGAGGTTGATTTGACTATTCCGATCCTTGAGAAGTTCTCCGATGAACTTACTCATTTAGATGTGGAAGACGTGATTCTTCGTGAGAAGTTATCCAACGTCTATCTTCTCATTTCTAGGATCGAGGCTTTGAATTCTAAGCCTAGTGCAAAGTCTTTCTCTCCATCTCCTATTCCCGTTGAGGATAGTGATCCGCTTATGGAGGAGATTGACACTTTTCTTGCTTCTCATGATTCGATACCACCGGGTGTTGATGATATCGACCCGGAGGGGGACGCTCTCTTTTTAGAGAATTTACTTGATGATGATGTCGTCCCAAGTCCTCCTCCCACCCACTATGACCTTAATGTGCGGGTTTTCCATGTGTCTCATATTGAGCACCATGACCAGATTGATCACATTTCTAAGGGTGAAATGGTCGTTAAAGCAAAGAATGTTGATTCCACTTTGGATGAGATTTTTATCCCACCATTATCATGTGCTTTATATGATCTTGGATTAGCATGGGGGGACGACACCGTGTTATCCTTTCCTTTCTCCACCGAGGACGAGGTATTCGACCCCGGAATCGTTGATTTAGGGAAATCTCGGCCTTTCACCGATGCAATAATTGAAAGATTTTTCGATCATCTTGGTGCGAGTTTATCTCGGGGAGCATGCTATATCCATTCCATCATTTGTGATTTCTATCTCTTTTTAGAGATTTGTGTTGGAGTTTTATCCTTTCGTTTGTCATCCGACAACGAAGATAAGATCTTTGACCCCGACATCGTGCTTTATCATGGATTCTATTCCATTATGTCGGTTTTCACCACTTTCCCTAAGGACCAATGAATGCGGGGATCGAGTCGAGCTCATGACTCGGTTAACAAAAACGAGTACATTCTATCTTCTTTCTATTTTCTAACATCTAATAAGGCTTGATCTTTCAAGCTCGTGCTCGTGTTTTGGTGTGTTGTGATCTTAGGTATGACCCTAATATTTGAAGACTCTCGTGTTCGGTTTTTGCCGGTCCACTTGATCTTCCATTCTTTGAATGCCAAAAAGGGGCACACTTTTTATCCCTTGATTTTTATCGACTAACGTTTTATCTTGAGGCATAATTAATAAACGGCTTATAGATTTGCATGCTCTTTCCATGCTAGGAATTTGCATTAGAATCTTCGTGTCTTAGCAAGGGGGTGTTACTCTTGAGCTAAGAAACATTGAGGACAATGTTTGGTTTTAGCATGGGGGAGTCAATCGATATAATCGCTTGCAATTGCTTTTGTCGTGTCTAAACGTGTTGTTTTTCTCATTTTTCAATAAAATTTTAAATTTTTTGTGTTATTTTTAAGTTTTAATAAATAAAATAAGTGTTTTTGACACGAATGTAGGCTTTCCGTTGGTGAAAATAAGAATAGTTTTTGGCTCGACTCGGTTTTTAACCTTAGCTTTTCCTTAACGTATTTGAATTAAGTTTTGCTAGGCTATTATATAGGGAGCTTTAAAACGCGAAAGTCTTAATTCATACGAGTTAAGAACAAGAACTTTTCGCAAGCTCCTATAATTGATCCTAGAAAGTCATCTATCAAGGGAACTTTAAAACGAAAATTCTAAAACTTGCAAAAGTATAAGAAGATGCAAGATCCTATAGATGACTTGAAAACCCAAAACTTTAATTTAATAGGCTAAGTATCCATTGATGGAGAACAAGAGATGATAGAGCCAATTATAAGTTTGGTATTCTTTCGGGAATTTATGTGAGTTAATTATAAGCCTATTCTCCCATCTCTTGTTAATAAAATTATTTGCAATAAATAAGGTTGAACGATTTGAAAAGTTACTTAGCTTCTAGCCCAAGATCGTTTAAAAGTTACTCGATATGGATTAGAGTTCATAGCCAAGCCATAACTTATTGAAGCGGGATGCGAAGATTGGCGAGTCCAAAAAGGTCCTAACAAGACATGAGGGCTATGTTTTATTGCTAAAGATCTCAAGTGATGTGAAGATTCATTTATCAAAAATCAATATGAAGGATCGAGACACACGACGAAAAGCAAAATACTCCCAAAAAGTCATGGAGAAGTCTATCCAAAAAGACGATAATAAGGTATGAGGATAAATGAAGCCAAGTCCAAAAAGGAGGCGGATCGTTGTATATCAAAATCCCAAATAAAGATTGGAGAAAAATGAAGAAGTCGTGGTCCAAGTATGAATCTCTCAAAACTTCAAGTGAAGAAATTCCTATATGAAGAGAGGACCATTATTTCATGAACGTCTCTCAAGGTTGGAAGTATAAAGTCGCTGCCAAATATCGGTCCGAGAAAGGTCTCAAATCACGAAACAAGTTATGCCAAGATATGAACTTTATGAAGGCCCGAGAAGCAGTTTTAAAAGATTTTGTCCTTTAGCTAACTATTGATTAAATCGTTCACTTTATTTTCGGCCTAATAATTATCGTAATAAGTCAACAATGCATCCGCGTGATCATTCAAGACAACAATAAAATATAAGAGATACACCTAGGAATAAGGGAGTCTAAGTGAATAATTGGCCCTCATGAATTCGTGTTAGTTTGCTAACTTATAATAACAATGATCTTGTTTTTGCACTTGGCATGGAAAAGTGAAAGGTCGGGGACGATGAATCTATTTGAGTTTTATGATCCTTGAAGTTATTTTTTAATGAAAGCAATACATTATGTCTTTGCAAAATAAAATGTCAAAAGTTGAATAATGGTGTAGTTAGAGTTTTATTCTATCACTGCGTGAGGACACGGCAATTGCTTAGCATGGGGGAATTTGATAGGAGCTTAAATACTCATATCATTTGTATCAATAAACATTGAAATATTGCATGAAATGTATCAAAAATGCCTTGTATATGTGTATTTCTTGTTTGAATGTGTGTAGGTACCAAGTTCGCGAAAACCGACGAAAACCGACACGAGATTGATGAAAAAGATCAAGGAAGCCAAATCGAGTTCGATTTAGAGGATTTAATATTTAAATAAGTGATTTGGGCAAATTGGGACCCACATTTTGGAAATGGGCTTAAAAGCCCATTTAAGAAGATGGTATTTATTTTTGATAAACCAAACGCCCTAAAGGCCCATCACCATGAAACGGATGAAAAAACAATTATATTGGGCCCAAGCCCAATAATGAAATGAAATGAATGAAGAAAGGATTGTATTGGGCTTTCTAGGGTTTGACAAACGAACATGTCTTTGAGTTTATATAAACTCGTTTTCTCACACGCACTCTTCCTCACCATAAATAATTATTAAACTCACCCATTTACTTTCACCCACCCATTCACATTAAACTGACCCCTCACGTTTATTCTCACACGTTTCCACTCACACACATTTAATAATCTTTCGATACTTACTATGTGAGTTTTCTCCCTCACTTGTCTTCCCCATCTCAACACAATAAAACCAGTAACTTTTTAAGTTACTGTACCCAAACCCTAGGTTAATAAATTGCCAAAATAACAAAGGGCTTTTTATTAATTCAATTAATTCACATCAAGGGGAATAAAACCCCCATGGTTATAGGAAGAGAATAAGAGGATTGAAGGTGCTACGTGGCTGTTTATCATTGGATTGAACACCTCAATTTCTCCATTCAACCAATCAGGAGCCTCAAAAGAAGCACAACTAGCACACACGGATGCTACGTTGGCAATCCGTGTGCTAGTTGTGCTATATTCACCATCCGATCAAAGAAAGAAAGAGAAAGTGAAGATCAAAGGCCAAGATTAAAAGGGAATATGCTCTAAGAAGATGCGAATATCCTCCTCAGCAAAGCCCTGGGAAGGCTATAAAACCCCCCCATTTTTACTTGTAATCCATCTTTTCTTTTACTTAAAATTACTCTGTACAAATAGTGTAGGATTTAAATGTTGTATTTCTTTTTATTAAAGCTTTGTATAATTTCTTAAAAATTAATGAAAGATTAGCCATTTTAATTCCATTCGTGTCTCGTTTGTTTTACTGCTTTAAAATTGTTTTACGAATTTACTGTTTCACAAGGGTAACAAATGAGATGTTAGATTCAAGCTGATTAATAGCTCGAATTTAATACTTAAAGTAAATGATTGGAATTAGTTTATCCCCACTGGATAAACTTAAAATAGAAGCAGTGAAGGTCTATACTGGTTCGAGTTAAGGTGGTTAATGGTGTTTAGTTTCCGGTTCATAGGATGCTTAGCGCATACCTACTACTCAACGGTTTGCTACAAAAGGTGAGTTCCGATTTTAATTTCATGCTATTAGTTTAGATATGATGTTATGTTAATCTGATTTTGAGTTTTCGTTTCATATGCTTAAGTGATGATAAAAATGATGTTCGTTTGATTTAGCTTTATTTGAATTTAAGTCTTGATTGTGTATTGTTTTGGTTACTGAAGTTGAGTTATTTAGTTTTGTTCGAATTTAATAAGTTGTTATCAAGACTTCTAGGATTTTACTGGTTAAATGAACTGAATGTTAATCTTCTTGGATTGTTATAGGTTGATAGTTTTAGAGTCACGTAGGAATGAGCTTATGTGTAAATGAATCTGTTTAGTTAACTTTCTGTTTCATACAGTGATGTTATTTTCCTGAATGATTGATGTTGAGTTGCCTTGGATCTGTTTTCTCTATAGATCAGTTTAATAACTTGTATGATTGCTGAGTATTTGGATAAATCTGTCTTGATTTAACTTTTAGGATTAAGTTTTTTTCTTAACAGCTTTCGTTTACAATGCTGATATGAAAATTGTAAGTTTAAGATTGAATGTTGATTTGTGGTTTCATTTGATTTCTTAGTATCATTTATCTGTTTTTTTTAGTTTAGGTTTACTGATTTAAATGTTCAGATAATTCTGAATTTTGCTAAATGAAGATTGAGTTAATATCAGTTTGAATTTGGTTATGCTTTGCTGAATTTTCTACTTAGTTCAGATTTTATTCTTGTCTGCTTAATCATTGGTTTATTTTTGATTGTACTGCTTAATGTCTATGTTGGTTAGTTTTCAGCTTATCAGATTTCACTAATCTGATAAGTCCCCAAGCTGTGTTCTCACAGCTTATAGCATAATAAGCTCCAGAAAAGTCACTCCTGTGACATTTTAACCATTGCTGTCCAAAAGAATTCAATCCAAAAAAAGGTTGTCACTTGGGGGTCTCGAACTCGAGACCTCCCCTTTAGTTGTCTAGCGTGTTACCCATCTGTGCTAGACACCTTTTTGATTTTATTTCCCTTAACTTCATTAATATAGTGTTTTTCAAACTGGCAGTATTTGTTTTAGTTTGTTTAATTAAGTCACGTTTTATTTTATATAAAACTTTTAATTTTAATAAAAGTAATTCTAAATAATAAGTAGTTTAAATAAATAAATAAAAAAAATAAAAAAAATGTTTTTATTTAAAAAGGTTTAATTAGTTTATTTTTAATTAATTAGATTTTTATAAAAATAAATTTAAATAAAGATAGTTTTTAAATAGAATAAATTTAATAGATTATTTAAAATAGTTTTTAAATAGATTTGTTTAAAAGTAATTTTTAATAAAGTAATTTTCTTTAAAAAGTTTAATTAGTTTCTTTTGAATAGATTAAAAGTAATTAAATGGATTTATTTTATAGAATTTTAAATAGATTAGATTTTATAGTGTTAATTTTTAAGTAAGTAATTGTGTTAGATTTAAAAATAGCGGGGTTTACGATTCATGCACTTTAGGATAAGTTTTAATAGTTTAAAATTTGTAGATTTTAATTGTAGTTTAAAAACCGAAAAACAATTCAAATCGATTGTCCAAATCGAAACAAATCGTCTCAAATTCATAAGATCTTCGTGTACAACGAACTTGAGTCACCAACGTGTTTAATTGAATTCGTCATTGGTATTATTAGTCTATTACTTTTTCCTAAAGGTAATTTTCTAATTTACCCTATAACGTAATATCAAATTATCACATATACTATCCACGACACATCAGAGAACAAGAAATGATAGAGTTCAATCATAAGTTTCCAAGGTTAATTCTTCTTTGTGCAAGTATTTTTGTGTTTGATTTAATCTCCTCGTATTTATTTTCCACACTTGAATAATATTTGCTTAATAAATGAAGTTTTTAGCGGTTTAGGCTTGATATCTTAACTCGTAACTCCTTCTTTTTCTTCCCTTGTAATTAAAGTGAGAACACATTAAGGGTGTCAACGTCATGAACTTTTGATCATGGGATTGCGGAAATTTGGCTTACTATATATATCATATTAATAAAGAAGAATAAATAAAAACATGTTCTCTAGGAGCCTTCGGGTGGGAGTCATGTAGCACTAACCTTGTCATTAGATTCTTAGGGTGTATGGCAAGGGGACGTGTTGAATAAAAATTGCTTCATCATCATGAGCCATAAGGTGGGATGGTGATGTCAATTCCTTTATTTTTGTCCAAGGAGCCTTCGGGTGTGGATTTTAAATAAGGAGCACAATTATATCTTAAAGAGCCATAAGGTGTTATGATGTATTTGTTGCTAACTCCATTAATAAGGTCATAATTGACTTTGGAGGTTTTTATTGTTGCTTTTAAGTAGTCCTATTAGCCAAATTTCGGGTCCGGGGATTTATCCCTCAAATCGTGTTAAGTTATCCTTGATGTGGGCTTTCTTTAGTGACAACGGTTTTTGAAGTCGAAGTTAGGTTTTGAGTGTTGAGTTTACACCGTTCTTGCCTTCATTTTTTGGACTAATAAATATCAAATAAAGTCAAATGAGCCTTTGGGTGAATGACAAATAAAATCTAGAGATACAATTAGTAATAATAGGAGATTGAGTTTAACACAAATTACTTGTATGAGTTGGTTTAATTTTGGGGCTTATGATTGACAATGATCTTGTTTTTACACTTCGCTTGGAAAAGTGAAAAGTCGGGGACGATGAATCTATTTGAGTTTTATGATCCTAAAAGTTATTTTTCAAATAATGAAAGTAATACATTATGTATTTGCAAAATAAAAAGTCAAAAGTTGAATAATGGAGTAGTTAGTGTCTTATTTTATCATTGCGTGAGGACACGGCAATTGCTTAGCAAGGGAGAATTTGATATGAGTGATTTTACTCATATCATTTGTATCTATAAACAACCAATAAATGCATAAATATCATGAAAATACCTTGTATATGCTTGTTTTTTGTTTGATGTGTGTAGGTACCAAAGATCACGAAAATCGACAAAAACTGGCACGAGTTTGAAGAAAAGATTGACAAAGCCAATATCAAGCTCGAGTTTAGCGGATTTCATCATTTTTGGAGTTTAAAAGGCTTGTGGGCCCCACATTTGTGTATTGGGCCTCAAAGCCCAAAAATTAGAAAGATATTATTCACTTTTGGATTACAAGCCTAACTTGGCCCAAATTGCAAGTGTTATGAAACGTTTAGATTGTATTTGGACCAAAAGCCCAAGTTTATTATACAATTTATGTTATACGGGCTTATTAGAACTCATTAGGGTTAACTTGGGACATGAAGTTAAATAAAGTGAATAATTGATGAGACGGCTTTTATACATGGTCTCATCGTTCTTTTTGGACTTAAAATGCATTAAATATCATCAAAATACCCAAATATATGCTTGTGTTTGTTGCTTGTGTAAATTAGGTACGGATATTGAGAAAATGACAAAAGATCACAAGAATCACGCAAAAACGAACACGGGAAACGAAGCCGCACGATGAACCAAGCCCTAGTGAGGAATTTTCCAAAGAAAACCCTTGAAGATTTGAAGAATGTTGAAGATTGGTCCTCCAAGTTTGAAGAATTGACACTTTATACCCTTGTATCTTCATAATTACAAGTTTGGTCCCTAAAGTTTGTCAAAATTACAAAAAGGACCCTTAACTTTGAAGAATTGGCAAATTTAGTCCCTCATCAAATCTAAATTGTCAAATATGGTCCTCCAAGAAGTCAACCAACAAGTCAAAGCCTTGAAGTTTGAAGACATGGCAAATTCAGTCCTTGGAAAATGGAAATATTGCATAAATGGTCCTTGTTTCAAGTTTACAAAAACATTGTGCCAAAAGTGACAATTGCTGAAAGTTAAATACAAAGGATATGGGATTTGTGAGCTGAAAATTCAAAATGAAGATGTAAAGAAAGACTGGGGACTATTATTGCCCAGACACAAAACCTTTCCCCACCAATAGTTTGCTGCCACCTCACTTTTTGCTGCCTTGTCACCCTCCCACATCAGCATCCACTTTCCCTCAGATATTAATTAATTAAACGATTTAAACTCGTTTAATATATTAAAAATTGGTGGGAAACAAGTACTGTTCATGATTAACCCCATTAATCCCTTTGTTCTTAACCAAATAAGCCCAGATTTTTAATCTTCAAATCAAAGGGTTTATCTAAATTAATCACCCAGAAGGTTAATTTAACCTTAGAGAATGACATCCCATGTGATAACTGAGACCCAGCTCACCCCACACTTGCTACCTGCCAAAACCATCTCACGGGTCACCACTACCATCCAAAAATCTTTGACCCTTTGAACGCTTAGGATGCATTGGCGTGTTCCCTAAGCACAAACCAACACTCAAGATCATCTCAAGGACACAAGTACGCTCAGAATTGCTCACATGACACCAAGAACAAAGGCATCTTCCTGGAATATCCAAAATTCCTCCAAGGGCTTTTCTGGAAATTCATTTAGTTAGGGTTTACGTTTTTTAAGTTTTCTAGGACCTTCTATGGCCTTGTATAAAAGGAGGTGCTTGTGCCCCTTTCTAGTTGTTCCAGTTTTGATGTATTTTACTTTATTTAAATTAATGAAAAGTTTTCTTCAACCTACATTGAAACTGTGATCCATTTATTTTTCCAGCATTTACATTTTCAAGTTTGTTTTCATTAAAACATTTTCAAATCCTCAAGTTTGTTTTTGATATTTCACTTGTTTTCAAAATTTTTTCAGAAACTTATAATTAAGCTTACTGCTATAAGCTGTTCAATAAGCTTATTAAACCAAGCTTATTGAACAACTAGTAGCTTGTTCTTTCTTCTTTGGTTGTTTGTGGTGTGCAGGAAGCAAAGATCACTCAAGTTCCAATTTCACCCATTTTCTTGTCACTTGCTCTCAAACTAACCCAATCATTTGATCTGCACAAGCCCGGGCTTGTAAGGAGGTGGCTTATCAGCCACTGTTGGGCTTGGAAGTAAGCCCAACAAGGTAGCCCTTGTTATCTATTTTCCTTTTTTTTTGTGTTTCTGAAACTTGCTTGCTTTATGTGATTTTTTTTTTGATTAATTGTATAAGTCTGCTTAAGTTCTTGTATTTGGTATATTTGGATGTTATATGCATGTTACAAGTCCTTGGTTTCAGTTTTGTTTAGTTGTGTATTGGTTTGATTTGAAAAAAGTTGATTTAGGATTTTTAAGGGGTGTTTGGGTCAAGGAATCAGCAGGCAGTTGTAATAAAATTGCATGTTAAAACTTGTCTAGAAACATCACTTAGGTTATATTGGAGTGTTATAAGGTCTTTGGTTTCAGTTTGAGTGGTTTTGAAACACTTTTGCATACTTAAAAAGGGTAAAACATAGCCAAAATCAGAATCTGCTTGTGAATGACTGTTTTTGAGATATTTTGCTATCAAACTTTGTAGGTTGCTAGATTTTAGGGTATTTGAGCATTGTGTGTTACTTGTATGCATGCTTGTGAGCTTATTTCCAAGATATAAGGCCATAAAATTCAGATTTGTGCATGAAATATCAGCAATTGTTCATCAGACCTGTGTGATGCTTAATCAGTAACTTTAGGGCTTAATTTGTGCTTATTCTTGTTAAGTGGCTGCTTGTTTTTTTGTGCTTATCAGACTCCTTATACTCCAAAGAGTATAAGGGTGCCTTATTGTCCAAAAAAAGCTATCAAGATAAGCTTTCCTAAGCTTATTGAAAATCAAAGCAAAATTTTACACTGTCAGTGGGAACTCCTTTCCCACTGCTAGTGCCTTTGTTACCACTGCTGAGCAAAAGGACAAAAGTCCATCACATGTCACTATCTGTTTTCTTATTTTTTTGTCTTTAGTGACCAAAAAGTGGAATTAGACCTTGAAACCAGTGCCATTATTTTTCTTATTTAATTTAGGATTTTTCTGATTAATAAAATTTTTATTTACTGTTCATTTAGTAATTTTTAGGTTATTTAGCTATTTTTAATTAATTTTAAAGTTTCTGTTTTTGTCTTTTAGTGCCAAAAAGTAATATTTTTAAGTTTAATCAATTTTTCTGAACTTAGAATAATATTTTAAGGTTTTTGGTTTAAAATTTAGTTACTGTTCATCTTTTTATTAATTTTTAGAGTTAATTTAAGTTAATTAGGGTTTTAATTAATCTAGTTTTGTCATTTAGTGAGAAATTTAATATTTTTTAAGATTTTTCATTTTTCTACTGTTCATTAGAGTAAAATAGGATTTTTAAAATTGGTAGATTATTTTTAGCATTATTTAATTATTTTTTATAATTATTTTAATTTTAAAATAGTTTTTAGTAATTTAAAAATAGAAAAATAGTGTTTAAAAATACAAAAAAATACTTTTTAGTTGTTAAATAATATAAGTAAGTTATTTGTTCGATAAAATCATATTTTGGACATTTTGATTAATTATATTTAATTTTAGGGCTTTAATTAGCATTTAAAATTGAATATTTAATTAATAAAAGGTTTTAAAATATTTTTATTGGATTTTATTCCTTATTTATATTATTTTAGACTTGTTTTAGCTTATAATTAATTTTTGGGTTGAAAAATTTTATTTTTGTCATTTTCTACGGTTTTACGTTTACGCCTTTTTCGTCGTAGTTTAATTAGTTTTCGTAACCGTCTTTTCTTTCCTTTCTCTTTTCTTTTTTTCAATTATCATAATCACAAACATCATAAATCAACTCTTAACACAACGCACTTGCCTCCTTGAGAACGAACTCACTTAGGGTCATTCACACACGGTTTTCCTAAATCGTCGTGCACTTGCCCTATTTTATTGCTCTCTTTTCCTAAAGGGTTGCAAAACTCCAACATCATTTTGGCGCCGCTGCCGGGGAGGCGTGTTGTGTTTTGGTTGAACCATTGTTGTTTTCTATATTAGCCATAATAGTATTTGTATTAATAGCACTCTATTAATACGTATTATCGTTTTTCGATTTTTGTGTGAATATTATTACTATATTGTATACGTAGAACAATAAAATCACAAGTACTCCAAATACGTGAGAAATCACAACCTTGATTCGGGATTTCATCACTCGATCATTGTATTCGAATCTCAAACCAAAGAAAAAAGGCAAAAAATAGATAAATACTTTCGTGAAGCTTGATTTTGATAATACAAACTATAAGGTGGGTATAAGGCGGTTGTATTTCACGACCTAAAGGAAAAAGGCTCTTAAGTGCTTCGCGCCGCCTCGTTTCCTCCGCTTGCTTGTGCGTATTTGATTTTGAGAGTGAATCGAGGGTTTTGCCGCCCAAAGTATTATTACATATCATATATATTTTCTTGGTTTCATTTGATTAAACCCTCTTGAACGATTTGGTGTTCCACCATCGTTCTAAAGTCATCGAAGACGTTCACTTCACGTGTTCGTTTTCATTCCTTGAGGCTTCGTTAATCAAGAGATTTGATTAGTGAGGAGATTGGTAGATTTTGGTCTACTTAATACATTCCAAAAAATCCAAAAAAAAGTTAAAAACAATCAAAAACCACAAAAAAAATTGAAAAAGTAAAAATACCAAAAAGAATCTTCTTTGCTCGCCTTCTCGTTGTACGTGACGTTTATGCAAACTCGCTCTAAAGCAAGACGTGCTCGTAAACGAAGAAACAAATCACTCACTCCCACTAGTGAGGACTCTCCTATTGACGAACCCATTATAGTGAAAGAAGCACCCATGGCTAATCGAACTATGATGGAGTTGCTTCAAGCACCCACCGAGGGTTATGGAGAAGCGATTGTGATTCCCGCTATCCTTGCGGAGAATTTTGAGGTTAAGACGGGTTTGTTGTCCATGATTCAAAACAACAAGTTTCGAGGGGACGAAAAGGACAACCCGCATAACCACATTCGCCAATTTAATCGTCTCACCGCCACGTGCAAGTTTAAGGATGTTTCAAACGACTCGATTAAGATGATGCTTTTTCCGTATTCCTCAGCGGGGCCCGCAAAAATTTGGTTAGAGAAAGAGCCACCCAATTCTATATTGACGTGGAAGGATCTCGTTTCAAAATTCGTGAACCAATTTTTTCCGCCCTCTAAGACTACGCACTTGAAAAACGAGATTTCAAAGTTTTCGCAAGAGTTTAATGAGAGTTTTTCAACGGCTTGGAATAGGTTTAAAGAAATGTTGCACGAATGTCCTCATCATGGTTTTTCCGACTTGCACCAAATAGACACGTTTTACAATGGCTTGAACGATCATGAGCGTGATTATCTTAATGCCGCCGCGGGTGGTAATTTCTTGTGTAAGACGGTCGAGGAAGCATTGGTAATTATTGAGAATAGGTCTAAGGTGTATAGTCCTCGTAGCACGTCGAGTGTTCGTAAGGCTTCGTCTTCATCTTCACCTAGTTTGTCACACACCGTTGATGCTTGCCAAGTCGAGGCTAATTTGGAGAACAAAATTTTTGATATAGTGAAAGGCTTGTTAGTTGAGTTTAAAGTTGGTGAACAACCCGCTCCCGCTACGATTAAAGCGGTTGAGGTTTCGTGTATGTATTGTGGTGGAGCTCACGATTATTCCGAGTGCATTACCAACGGTGGTAACACTTCGAGTGCCTTCGCGGCCGCGGGAACTTATAACCAAAACGGTCAAGTTCCTCGCACTAATCAATTGACTCCACCGGGTTTTTCACCAAATCAAAATGCTAACAATTATCGAAACAATCAAGTTGGTTACCAAAGCAATCAAAGGAACAATTATAAGGGTAATAACAACTATGGGAATCAAGGGAGTAGTAGTAATAGCCAATTGCAAAATCAAAATCAAAACCGTAATTTTCAAAATGCAAGTCAAGCTCTTCAAAATAACAAAGAACTTCCATTGGAATTTTTGAATTACACTACTTCAAATGATAAGATTATGGAAAACATTCAAGAGCAAATGGCTAATCAAGCTAAGGAGACGGCTAAGAATGCAAAGGAGTTAGCTAATTTCATTAAGGAAAATCTAGCCATGAGAAATGAATTGAAAAATGATTTTGCTAACCAAATTCGAGGTCAAAACAACAAGATAGAGCAAAGTCATGCTAGGCTTGAACAAAGAATTGACCAAAAATCCGCTAGCCAAGATGTGAAGTTTAATAATTTTGATGCTAAGCTTAATGCAATTTTAGAATGCGTAATGGTGAACAAAGCCTCTACTTCGAGTGGTCTCCCTAGTAACACCGTTTCAAACCCGAAGGGAGAGATGAAAGTGATTACCACACGTAGTGGTAAGGCACTTAAAGAACCGACTCCTCAACCAATTACTCCAACGGTGGAGGAAATTGAGGAAGAACCCGAGGTGGTGGTCGAAAAGGAGCATATTTCAAGCCCACAAAGTACCGCTCATGCCACGCCTACGGTTGACCCATCACCCATTTTGGAACCCGAGATTCCAAAGGCTATGCCTATGCCCCAACCCACACCACCCTTGCCTTACCCATCGAGACTTAGGAAGGAGAAACGACAAGAGCGCGACAACTATCAATTTGAGCTCTTTTTGAAAATGTTTCGTGATTTGCACTTTAATGTGAGTTTCGCCGATGCCTTGGTCATGATGCCTCGATTTGCCGCTAACTTTAAGAGTATGTTGAACAACAAGGAAAAATTAAACCAAAAGTCTAGTTGTTCGTCGGTTTATCTTAATCGCATACCTCAAAAAGTCGGTGATCCCGGTAAATTTTTGATCCCTTGTGCAATTCAAGATATGGAAGAATGCTATGCCTTGGCCGATCTTGGTGCTAGCATTAACTTGATGCCACTTGCAATCTACAAGTCGCTCAATCTTCCTAATCTTACTCCTTCACGAATGTCTATTGAGTTGGCCGACCATTCCACGATTCTTGCATGTGGTTTGGCGGAAGACGTTTTTGTGAAAGTGGGGAAGTTCTACTATCCCGTAGACTTCATTGTTGTTGACATCCCCACGGACCCTCAAGTTCCTCTTATTTTAGGTCGTTCGTTTTTAGATACGTCTATGGCTTTGATTGATGTGCATGCTAGAAAGATCACCTTACGTTTCAACGACGAGGAACTTGTTATAAACGCAACTCAAAATTCTCAACTTTCTCATGTTTATTCCGTTGCTACCATAAACCTCGTTGACATGATCGACGTGGTTTGCGAGGAATTTTCACAAGAAGTTTTAGGGTTTGGTGATGAAGAAACTAGTGGCAATCCCACTATGTTAGATCCAATTCTTGATAATTCGACACCAACCTTCACTCCTTTCGAAGGTGGTGGTTTTACGTTGGAAGAATTCGATGTTCCACGTACTTGTGACGAAGACCTCGACAATTATGAGGACTTCTCGATTATCAAGGATTTTCTCAACGATTTCCCATTTCCTCCACCCGAGGAGGTTATGAGTATCGAGCCCAAATCTTCACTTGAGGAACCACCTATCCTCGAGTTGAAAGATTTACCTCCTCACCTCGAATATGTCTATTTGGAGGAGGACGACAAGTTGCCGGTTATTATTGCGAAGGAACTTTCGAATGATGAAAAAACCGCACTTGTCGATGTTCTTAAGGATCACAAAGGGGCGATTGCGTGGAAGTTATCCGACATTAAGGGAATCGATCCCAAATTTTGTACACACAAAATATTAATGGAGGAGGATTTCAAGCCAACAATCCAAAGTCAAAGGAGGGTGAACCCGAAAATTCACGACGTCATCAAAAAGGAGGTCCTTAAACTCCTTGACGCGGGAATGATTTACCCTATTTCCGATAGCCCTTGGGTGAGTCCTATTCATTGTGTCCCTAAAAAGGGAGGGATGACCGTTGTGCCAAACGATGCCAACGAATTGATTCCCACTAGACTCGTGACCGGATGGAGAGTGTGCATTGACTATCGTAAGTTAAATGAAGCCACTCGAAAAGACCATTTTCCCTTGCCCTTCATGGACCAAATGTTGGAGCGTCTTGCGGGAAACGATTTCTATTGCTTTTTAGATGGTTTTTCCGGTTACTTCCAAATTCCCATCGATCCTCGTGATCAAGAAAAAACTACGTTTACGTGTCCATATGGAACGTTTGCTTATCGTAGAATGCCATTCGGACTTTGCAATGCACCGGGAACTTTTCAACGATGCATGATGGCTATTTTTCATGATATGATCGAGAAGACGATGGAAGTCTTCATGGATGACTTTTCCGTGTTTGGTGATTCCTTTACTTCGTGTTTGTCGAACCTTGAGAGAATGTTAAAACGTTGTGAGGAAACCAACCTTGTGCTCAATTGGGAAAAGTGTCATTTTATGGTTAGAAGTGGAATCGTCTTAGGGCACAAGGTCTCGAAAGCGGGGATTGAGGTAGATCAAGCTAAGGTAGACGTCATCGCCAAATTACCTCATCCCAAAACCGTCAAGGGAGTTAGGAGTTTCCTAGGCCACGCGGGCTTTTATCGACGATTCATCAAGGATTTCTCGAAGATTTCTCGACCCATTACACATCTTCTTGAAAAAGAGGCACGTTTTGTCTTTGACGAAGATTGTGTACGAGCCTTTGAGATCCTTAAGAGGAAACTTACCGAAGCTCCCATTCTTGTTGCTCCAAATTGGAATCTCCCCTTTGAACTCATGTGTGATGCAAGTGATTACGCTATTGGGGCCGTTTTGGGGCAACGTCATGATAAGCATTTCTTGCCTATACACTATGCTAGCAAGACGATGACCGAGGCTCAACTTAAATACACTACAACGGAAAAGGAGTTCCTTGCCGTGGTGTATGCTTTTGAGAAATTCCGACCTTACCTCGTCTTGACGAAATGCATAGTGTATACGGACCATTCGGCTATCAAGTATCTCATGGCTAAACAAGATGCAAAGCCGAGATTACTTCGTTGGATTCTCCTCCTTCAAGAATTTGATCACAAAATCGTTGACAAAAAAGGAGCCGAGAATCTAGCGGCCGATCATCTTTCTCGTTTGGAAGATCCTCACCAAAGTGTTTACGAGCCTAAGGAAATCACCGAAACATTTCCGCTTGAAACACTTGGTGTAGTGAATTCTAAGCTTGACTCTTCTACCCCATGGTTTGCAGATTTTGCAAATTACCATGCGGGTAACTTCATCATTAAGGGTATGACAACTCAAGAAAAACGAAAATTCTTTCGTGATGTCAAGTTCTATTTTTGGAACGACCCTTACTTGTTTCGAACTTGTGCGGATCAAATCATCCGCCGTTGTGTATTTGGCACCGAAGCTTCTAACATCCTTAGAGCTTGCCATGAGGGACCCACGGGTGGTCACCACGGTGCTAATCTCACGGCTAAAAAGGTGTTTGATGCCGGCTTCTTTTGGCCTACTATTTACCGAGATGCACAAAATCTTGTGAAGTCTTGTGATGCATGCCAACGACAAGGAAAAGCCTCACAAAAAGATGAAATGCCACAAAATATCATTCAAGTATGTGAGATCTTTGACGTTTGGGGCATAGACTTTATGGGGCCGTTCCCATCATCTCGTGGTAATAAGTATATTCTCGTTGCGGTTGACTACCTTTCTAAGTGGGTGGAGGCGAAGGCCTTGCCCACCAATGATGCTCGTGTGGTAGTCAAGTTCTTGAAAAGTTTGTTTGCTAGGTTTGGAACCCCTCGTGCTATCATAAGCGATCGTGGAACCCATTTTTGTAATGACCAATTTGAAAGGGTTCTAAGGAAATATGGGGTTACACATCGTCTTTCTACGGCTTATCACCCACAAACGAGTGGGCAAGTCGAGGTTTCAAACCGAGCATTGAAGAGGATCTTGGAGAGATCCGTGGGGGAAAACCGACAATCTTGGTCGGATAAGTTAGACGATGCTTTATGGGCCTTTAGGACCGCTCATAAGACGCCCATTGGGTGCACTCCCTATAAGCTTGTGTATGGAAAGAATTGTCATTTACCTATCGAATTAGAACACAAGGCTTATTGGGCCCTAAAGCATTGTAATGATGACATGGAGACCGCGGGAAAAAACCGGAAAATGCAATTAAATGAATTGGATGAATTAAGGGACATTGCTTATGAAAATTCATTGATTTACAAAGAGAAAACTAAAAAGTTGCATGATTCAAAAATTAAAAACCGGGTTTTTAACATTGGGGATCAAGTTTTACTTTTTAATTCAAGATTGAAAATATTTTCCGGTAAATTGAAATCCCGTTGGTCCGGTCCATTCACCGTGACTCAAGTGTTTCCGTATGGGACCATCGAGCTAGCTCAAGATGATGGTCCTAACTTCAAGGTGAATGGACATAGGTTGAAGCACTATTTTGGTGGGGAAGTTCCATCCTTGAACTACCTCGACCAAGTCACCTTCCCCAATGATAATTAGTATTGAGGGGATCGAGTCGAGCTCATGACTCGGTAATAAAAAACGAGGTGCCTCGTGGGGGAGTCCCATGCTTATCCTATGTACATATTATCGCTTTCTTAGTCTAATGTAGCTTACGTGTGGGGATTCGTGCCCTTCCAACCTGTGTTTCGTGGTTGTTTGTGATATGTGGTTTTTAGATCATGATCTTCACGATTGGAGCCTCTCGTGTTCGTTTTATGGGAGCACTCGATCGTTTGCTTTGGAGACATTTCTCAATATCCATGATATATCCTTTATTGTTCTAACCTTAGGTTTTTAGCACACTTCATAAACGGCTTTAAATTTAATGGTTACACCCTTTCCATGCTAGATTAAGCATTCGACTACGTCTCTAGTATGGGGGTGTTTGCACCCCTAGACTCGAAACATTGAGGACAATGTTTAACTTTAGTATGGGGGGGTGAATAGATACTTGCCTTGCCAAACCTTCACGCTTTCCAAAGTTTATCGTTTTGTTTATCATTTTGTTGCAAAATAAGGCTAAAAATGGCCAAATTTTAAAATTTTTCTCATGTTTTATAAGTATTTGAAGACACGAATGTAGATTTTCCGATGGCGAGAATAAGAGTAATTTTTGACTCGACCGTGCGTGTTGAGCACTTAGCTTTGATTCCTTAACTACACATTAGGCTAAGTCTCTTAAATGAGGACGAGAAATGATAGAGTTAATTATAAGTTACTATGCTAAACGTAGAGTACTCGTATTCTTTCAAAAACTCATGTGTTCTCGTTGTTTGCTTATTCTCCCTTCGCATGTAAATATTTTTTGCTTAATAAATATTGACTTAGCGGTTTAGTTAGGATTGTTGGGTTTCTAGTCTTTTCTAGTAGCTTCCGTGTAATTAAATTGGGAAGACATTAAGATATCGCCAGCGTCACGGTTTTGAAGTATTGGCACCCGAATAATCGAAAGCTTCACCCAATAATAAGATTTCAAGTGCTCACCTAAATCAAGCAAACAATTTGAAGCCCCACAAGGCCTAAAATCTATGCAAAATTGAAAGTGAATCAAGCCTTAATCTTCGAAGCTTTAAAGATCCAAAATTCGCTTTAGCGTGAGGATATACGTCTTTGGCTAATAAAACCACCGATGAGGCGGATAATAAAAGGCAAGGCAAGACCGAAGTCATAATAAAAGCTTCATGGCGAAGTTGAATAAAAGATGGAGGTAAACCAAAGATAATAAGGCCCTTCCGTTAGGGGGCGTATAAAAGTCTTGGTAATAAGTCTCATATTCAAAACCGTTATAAAACCGTGTTTATCGATTCTTCTTGTCAACTTAATTTTTTAACATCGTCGTCTATTAGGAGGGGTTATTGATTTGATGGTCTTAGTTACACCGTTAGGACTCTATTTTTAGACCTAAATCTCTATTATCGCATAAGTCAAACAATGTATCCTCGTGAAACATTCAAGACATCATAAAATATAAGAGATACAACTTAGGAATAATGGGAGAATAAGTACGTGATTAGGGCATATGAGTAGTGTTAGCATTACTAACTTATAATGACAATGATCTCGTTACACGCTTAGCATGGAATTGAAGTGAAAATCGAGGACGATGAAATTATTTCTAACGAAGCATTCACGTGTTCTTATTCTATGAACCTAAACGTCCCATTTTGCGATGAAAATCATACATTATGTCTATAACACAAGTAGTATTAGTAGTAGTAGAGTAGCTAGTTTATCATTTCAATAAAGTGAATAAAATGAATTTTGGAGATGCTACGATACTTTATTCTAGCATTGCGTGAGGGCACGGCAATGGTTTAGTATGGGGGAGTGATGAGACGGCTTTTATACATGGTCTCATCGTTCTTTTTGGACTTAAAATGCATTAAATATCATCAAAATACCCAAATATATGCTTGTGTTTGTTGCTTGTGTAAATTAGGTACGGATATTGAGAAAATGACAAAAGATCACAAGAATCACGCAAAAACGAACACGGGAAACGAAGCCGCACGATGAACCAAGCCCTAGTGAGGAATTTTCCAAAGAAAACCCTTGAAGATTTGAAGAATGTTGAAGATTGGTCCTCCAAGTTTGAAGAATTGACACTTTATACCCTTGTATCTTCATAATTACAAGTTTGGTCCCTAAAGTTTGTCAAAATTACAAAAAGGACCCTTAACTTTGAAGAATTGGCAAATTTAGTCCCTCATCAAATCTAAATTGTCAAATATGGTCCTCCAAGAAGTCAACCAACAAGTCAAAGCCTTGAAGTTTGAAGACATGGCAAATTCAGTCCTTGGAAAATGGAAATATTGCATAAATGGTCCTTGTTTCAAGTTTACAAAAACATTGTGCCAAAAGTGACAATTGCTGAAAGTTAAATACAAAGGATATGGGATTTGTGAGCTGAAAATTCAAAATGAAGATGTAAAGAAAGACTGGGGACTATTATTGCCCAGACACAAAACCTTTCCCCACCAATAGTTTGTTGCCACCTCACTTTTTGCTGCCTTGTCACCCTCCCACATCAGCATCCACTTTCCCTCAGATATTAATTAATTAAACGATTTAAACTCGTTTAATATATTAAAAATTGGTGGGAAACAAGTACTGTTCATGATTAACCCCATTAATCCCTTTGTTCTTAACCAAATAAGCCCAGATTTTTAATCTTCAAATCAAAGGGTTTATCTAAATTAATCACCCAGAAGGTTAATTTAACCTTAGAGAATGACATCCCATGTGATAACTGAGACCCAGCTCACCCCACACTTGCTACCTGCCAAAACCATCTCACGGGTCACCACTACCATCCAAAAATCTTTGACCCTTTGAACGCTTAGGATGCATTGGCGTGTTCCCTAAGCACAAACCAACACTCAAGATCATCTCAAGGACACAAGTACGCTCAGAATTGCTCACATGACACCAAGAACAAAGGCATCTTCCTGGAATATCCAAAATTCCTCCAAGGGCTTTTCTGGAAATTCATTTAGTTAGGGTTTACGTTTTTTAAGTTTTCTAGGACCTTCTATGGCCTTGTATAAAAGGAGGTGCGTGTGCCCCTTTCTAGTTGTTCCAGTTTTGATGTATTTTACTTTATTTAAATTAATGAAAAGTTTTCTTCAACCTACATTGAAACTGTGATCCATTTATTTTTCCAGCATTTACATTTTCAAGTTTGTTTTCATTAAAACATTTTCAAATCCTCAAGTTTGTTTTTGATATTTCACTTGTTTTCAAAATTTTTTCAGAAACTTATAATTAAGCTTACTGCTATAAGCTGTTCAATAAGCTTATTAAACCAAGCTTATTGAATAACTAGTAGCTTGTTCTTTCTTCTTTGGTTGTTTGTGGTGTGCAGGAAGCAAAGATCACTCAAGTTCCAATTTCACCCATTTTCTTGTCACTTGCTCTCAAACTAACCCAATCATTTGATCTGCACAAGCCCGGGCTTGTAAGGAGGTGGCTTATCAGCCACTGTTGGGCTTGGAAGTAAGCCCAACAAGGTAGCCCTTGTTATCTATTTTCCTTTTTTTTTGTGTTTCTGAAACTTGCTTGCTTTATGTGATTTTTTTTTGATTAATTGTATAAGTCTGCTTAAGTTCTTGTATTTGGTATATTTGGATGTTATATGCATGTTACAAGTCCTTGGTTTCAGTTTTGTTTAGTTGTGTATTGGTTTGATTTGAAAAAAGTTGATTTAGGATTTTTAAGGGGTGTTTGGGTCAAGGAATCAGCAGGCAGTTGTAATAAAATTGCATGTTAAAACTTGTCTAGAAACATCACTTAGGTTATATTGGAGTGTTATAAGGTCTTTGGTTTCAGTTTGAGTGGTTTTGAAACACTTTTGCATACTTAAAAAGGGTAAAACATAGCCAAAATCAGAATCTGCTTGTGAATGACTGTTTTTGAGATATTTTGCTATCAAACTTTGTAGGTTGCTAGATTTTAGGGTATTTGAGCATTGTGTGTTACTTGTATGCATGCTTGTGAGCTTATTTCCAAGATATAAGGCCATAAAATTCAGATTTGTGCATGAAATATCAGCAATTGTTCATCAGACCTGTGTGATGCTTAATCAGTAACTTTAGGGCTTAATTTGTGCTTATTCTTGTTAAGTGGCTGCTTGTTTTTTTGTGCTTATCAGACTCCTTATACTCCAAAGAGTATAAGGGTGCCTTATTGTCCAAAAAAAGCTATCAAGATAAGCTTTCCTAAGCTTATTGAAAATCAAAGCAAAATTTTACACTGTCAGTGGGAACTCCTTTCCCACTGCTAGTGCCTTTGTTACCACTGCTGAGCAAAAGGACAAAAGTCCATCACATGTCACTATCTGTTTTCTTATTTTTTTGTCTTTAGTGACCAAAAAGTGGAATTAGACCTTGAAACCAGTGCCATTATTTTTCTTATTTAATTTAGGATTTTTCTGATTAATAAAATTTTTATTTACTGTTCATTTAGTAATTTTTAGGTTATTTAGCTATTTTTAATTAATTTTAAAGTTTCTGTTTTTGTCTTTTAGTGCCAAAAAGTAATATTTTTAAGTTCAATCAATTTTTCTGAACTTAGAATAATATTTTAAGGTTTTTGGTTTAAAATTTAGTTACTGTTCATCTTTTTATTAATTTTTAGAGTTAATTTAAGTTAATTAGGGTTTTAATTAATCTAGTTTTGTCATTTAGTGAGAAATTTAATATTTTTTAAGATTTTTCATTTTTCTACTGTTCATTAGAGTAAAATAGGATTTTTAAAATTGGTAGATTATTTTTAGCATTATTTAATTATTTTTTATAATTATTTTAATTTTAAAATAGTTTTTAGTAATTTAAAAATAGAAAAATAGTGTTTAAAAATACAAAAAAATACTTTTTAGTTGTTAAATAATATAAGTAAGTTATTTGTTCAATAAAATCATATTTTGGACATTTTGATTAATTATATTTAATTTTAGGGCTTTAATTAGCATTTAAAATTGAATATTTAATTAATAAAAGGTTTTAAAATATTTTTATTGGATTTTATTCCTTATTTATATTATTTTAGACTTGTTTTAGCTTATAATTAATTTTTGGGTTGAAAAATTTTATTTTTGTCATTTTCTACGGTTTTACGTTTACGCCTTTTTCGTCGTAGTTTAATTAGTTTTCGTAACCGTCTTTTCTTTCCTTTCTCTTTTCTTTTTTTCAATTATCATAATCACAAACATCATAAATCAACTCTTAACACAACGCACTTGCCTCCTTGAGAACGAACTCACTTAGGGTCATTCACACACGGTTTTCCTAAATCGTCGTGCACTTGCCCTATTTTATTGCTCTCTTTTCCTAAAGGGTTGCAAAACTCCAACATCAATAATATTCATTTTTCAGTCAAACGTTTTTATCCACTCATAAACGTGTAACTCACACACACTTACCAAAATAATTTTGATACAAACAATGCACTTATCTCCCATCTTCCCCAAAAATTAAACTAGACGCAACCTATACTATTCATCAAAACCCTAATTGAGAAATCACTCAAATTAATTTGGGGGTTTTGGTTTGCACGTGTGATTCACACGAGTTGATATTAATTCCCCAAGGAAATCGGAAGCAAGAAGTGGATGACATCTTTAACTTGGCATCATATGATTGGTAGAGACAGCTCATCCAGCCTAATACACCAATGAAAAGGAAACACATCAGTTAACAACTAGCACAACTAGCACACAATCGTGCCACGTTGGCGATCTGTGTGCTAGTAAACCTATCTCAACCGTAGATTTAAAGAGTGAGAAGGAAGAGAAGAAAAGATACTAAATGGACGATCAAGATTCGCTTCTTCCTCAACAAACTCTCCACCCCAACCCTCTCATTTAGCTATAAAACCCCCTTATTTCTTCAGTAATGGTATCCAATTTTTTACTAGTCGTTATTATGTTAAATTAGCATTAGGAGTAATTTTGTAATTTCTTTTCATGAGTATTGTAACCTTTTGATAATTAATAAAAAGTTGATTTCGTTTGATTTAAATCTCGTTTAATTTAGTGTTTAAATCTAATGTTACATATTTGTTGGAAATACGTTTTACGTATTTAGAAAGTCTCGGTCACTCCAACAATGTAGTTATAGGCTCGTAGTTAAGTTAAGTGTCATTTATTACATAGCCCGACCCATGAGCATGTTCATGGGCCGGAAGCCCAAGTCCTTTAAGGACTTGGGGTATTTAAACCTCTTTCCACCATGGAAAGAGGTGTTGGTTGTTTATTTTCTCACTTTACATAATACAAGTTTCTTTCACTTCTCTCTCTAACTTTCTCTCTCTAGAAAAAACATCAACCCTCTTGATTCATAAAGATTATCATTGTTCTAAAATTGGTATCAAGAGCATGGGATGAAATAAAGGTTGGTTTTGTGTTGTTCATGTTCACTTTGGTGTGTTCATGTGTTTTTGATTGATCTTTACCCAAGTTTCAATTTTTTTCGTGTTTTTAACTCTCCGAGTGCTCCATATATCTTCTAAATACCTTTAGTAGTGTTTTGGGTGTTTTGGTTTGGTTCAAATCACGTTTTTCTTGTCGAAAATCTCATTTTTTTGCTTCAAAATTTCGTAACAGTACCGTTATTCCGATCAGTACAATCGGAAAAGGGTTTAGGGATTCCAATCAGTCAAATCGGAAAAGGGTTTACATATTCCAATCTGTTTTCCGATTGGTTAGTATTCCGACAGGGGTTTCCGATTGGCAAGTATTCCGATAGGAGGATTAGTCAAGTATTCCGATTGGTAAGTATTCCGACCAGGTATTCTATATCATTCCGATTGGTAAGTATTCCGACCAGGTATTCTATATCATTCCGATTGGTAAGTATTCCGACCAGGTATTCTATATCATTCCGATTGGTAAGTATTCCGACAGGGTTTCCGATTGGTAAGTATTCCGACAGGAGTTTCCGATTGGCAAGTATTCCGATAGGAGGATTAGTTACGTATTCTGATTGGTAAGTATTCCGATCAGGGTTCAGTTATCATTCCGATTGGAAAACATTCCGACTAGGTTTCCGATTAGACAATATTCCGATCAGGGCTTTAGATAACATTCCTATTGGTTACTTTTAGCATTTAGACGGATTAATTTTGAGACTTACGACACTTTGAGATTTTCACATTGAGACTAAGAAGTTTGGGTATTGAGATAGTATTTTTAACTTAGAGATTTCGTTTCAAGTTTGTAATCTGTCACAAAAACACGCAACATCTTTATTTCAACAACATTAAAACACTTAACCTTATTTCATTGTTCGATCATCTTTGATAATCTTTTTTTCAAGGGATCACAAAATGAATTCACATTCATTTATGCCAACTATGACTTCACTCACCGATATATCAATCATTTCGGGTACCGATACTCGCCCGCCTTTGCTCATCAAAGATTTATTTGAATCATGGCAAAGTCGCATGAGAACGTACATCATGGGCAAACAAAGTGGTCGACTTATGCTAGAATCAATTGACAAAGGTCCATTAGATTGGGGAGAGGTTACAGTCAACAATGTGACAAGGCCAAGGCAGTATCATGAGTTAACCGATGCCAACAAACTCATTGCAGATGCCGATGAAAGGGCTGTTCAGACAATTCTTCAAGCCCTTCCACCTGATATCTTCAGAATGGTGAGTGAACATAAAGTGGCCAAGAATCTTTGGGATCGACTTGCGGTTTTGCTACAAGGAACATCTCTCACTAAGCAAGAACGAGAATGTCAATTATATGATTTGTTTGATAGATTCCAATACATTCCAGGGGAGACTCTTCATGATTTTTACTGGCGTTTTACTACTCTGATGAGTGACATGAATGTCTATAATCTAAGGATTGAACAATTTCAGTTAAACACCAAGTTTTTGAACACACTACCCCCTGAATGTAGTCAATATGTGACTGATGTCAAAATGATTCGTGATCTACACAAGTCCAATTTAGATCAACTCTATGCTTTCTTACAACAACATGAGAAGCATGTGATCCAAAACCGAATCTCTCAAGGACCTTATCATGAACCAATGGCATTATTGGCAAATCATCCTACACTGTCATATCACAACTCTCAGCTTGCTTTAGGACACAAATCTTCATATCAACCTGTGTATCAAACACCAAGCTTTCCATAGTACTCGATTCTGCCACTGCCGCCAACATCTTATCACCAACCAGCAACATCATCATCACAAGGAGATTCACACCCATCACCTTATGCTTCACACCAGTATTCACCATATCCACCTCCCACCAACCCTGCTAGTACCTATCCACAACTCGAGGCTCCTCAACATCATTACTCACATCAAGAAAGTGTTCCAACCAATCAGTTTGTTGCTCAACCAGCATCAGCATTATACTGTGAAGATGACATCCCTGTCCCTGAATTTAAACAAGGAGATAGCCCTACTGAAATCCTAGCTCTGTTGTCTGCATTTTTAAGTCAAACTTTGAACAAAAGAGGTTACCGAGGTTCAGCACCAACTAACAATCAGTTAAGGAACTCGTCTAACTCTCGACAACAGGCAACAATTCAGGACGGCAGGGTCATGGTGCAACCACTTCAAGGGAGATCAAATTCGTCTACTGCTGGTGCACGTTCATCCAATACTACTGCTACAAGGGCTAACAGCACTAGTAAAATGAAGGTGGTTATTTGCTACAACTGCAAAGGGGAAGGGCACATGGCCCGAGAATGCAAGCAGCCTAAGAGGAGAAGGGACGACACATGGTTTAAGGAGAAGATTTACCTGGTGAATGCTCAAGCCCAAGGTCGTGAGCTTGATGAAGAAGAATTGGCATTCCTTGCAGATCCAGGAGTAGCGGAAACTGATCGTCTCACAACAGTCATCACCAACAATGTTGCTTATCAATGTGATGATTTGGATGCATATGACTCGGATTGTGATGATTTTAACACCGCCAAAGCAGCTCTTATGGCAAATCTTTCACTCTATGGGACTGATACCATTGCTGAGGTACCAAATACTGCTACAGATACTAGCATTGTACCTTATCAAGTTGAGCAAATGTCTGAGTATTCGGAACAGCCTCCGGTGGTTAGTAATTCAATCGATGAGACAAACAATGATAGCAATAACATTGCAAGTCCTCAGATTTTGAGTGAACCACAACCGGGAGCTCCTACGACTATTAATTCGTCTGCTCAACCTGATTTGGTTATGGTCCCTGCATCTTTGCTTAGCCAAATGAATAATGCGGTCCTTGAAACCCTTAATGCTAATCAGACTTTATCTGCTGAGCTTGCTTTGCATAAGGACAAGGTTAAAACCTTGGAAATGACTCCTGTATCCACCACCTTAACCAATCCTGAATTTGATAGGTTTAGGAAAGTTCAAATGGACAATCTGCTTGAAATTGAAAGTTTAAGAGCAAATCTTTTGAATGAGCTTAAAGAAAAAGGGTCAGTCGTTACTAATTTTCAACAACTTCAAACGGATTTTGAAATTCTTGAGTCCAAACAGCTTTTTTGGGTAAAGGGGACTGTCCCCGGTAAAAGAAGAGTCCAAACAGCTTGAAATGGAAATTAAGACGTCTAACAGAATAAAAGAAACGGAACTTAAACTTTTAATACAATATGCTGCTTCACATCTAGTACACTTGTTTCATGCATCATTTAAAGAGTTCAACCTATCGCGTCTCATAGACTTACCACCTAACCCGGGTTATGCAAAGCAAGCACTTAACCACAACCCACGACTGTATGATGCAACAAAGTTAGGTTTGGTATTAGATCCGATAGTATTCTCAAGTGATTCCATGACACCATATGATGAAAAGCAGTTAAAATTACTTTCGACATATCCTGAATATGATTATGCTTCAATGAATGCAAAAAATGCCACAATATATCTTAGAATTCGTTTTAATATGAAAAAGAGGACTCTCCAAACATCCACTTTCATGCCGACTAGAGAATGCCTTAGTATAATTCCTACACTTGTCAACTCGGACAAACCAAAGGAAATTCCTAAGAATCTTCCCCCGGTTAGTACGGTAAAGCTCAGCATTGAAGAGATTGGGCAATACCTTACCGATTTTGACAAGGTCATCTTGGAATGTACGACTTCAACGGCTCAAACCGCTGGAGAATGGGCGTTCGAACACATGAAAATGGTGTTTGAAGAAGCGATCGTTCTGTTTGTGGACCATATTAAACAAGGAGTCTATGATCTAGCGTGTAATTTAAGTTTTGAAATTGGTGAAGTTCAAAAAGTTTTCAATAAAATGGATGATGCTTATGAACAACACTTAATTGAAAAGGAAAAGATCTTATCAGAATATGACCGCTTTTTAGAACATATGGTGTCTCTCGAAGTGATGCAAGTTGTTACTATTCAATATACTCATGAAATCTCATCTACTGTGAATATTTGTGATGATCTGCATGAATCTGTGAATACTGTTGAAAATGTGAATACTGTAGAAAATCATTCTTGTCATGAATCCAACGCTGAATTTTTAAAGCTTCAAGATTCATATAATACACTTTCAAAAAGTTTTAACGAGCTTCAACAACATTCTATATCTCTTGAAATTGAGAATCAATCTAAAAATGAAACTCTTTCAAAACTAAATGATGGTGGAAACTCCGTTGAGACAAGTGACAAGATGATTCAGATGGTTCAAAATTTAGAAGAAGATATGATGAGACTTAAGAGAGAATTAGTAGAAACAAAAACGGAACTAGAGGCTGCAGAGGCTAAGAATCATGTCCTAGAAAATAGAATTAATTCTATACTAGGAGAGCGTGAACAAGTAAGGCAGGGAGACTCACAAATTTCTGGTTCAATAGAAGAACACCTCGCGTTTAATGCGACAGAGCGAAAGTCTTTAATTGACAAACTGAACAAGAAATGTGAGGAAACCTCTGACTTAAAAATTCAGCTCATAGACAAAAACATGGTTTTGGCCGAGTTAAAAGAGACACTTCTTCTCACCCGACAAGAAGTTGTTAATAACTTAGCTAGCAACTCTGCACCGTCCTCTAGTGCTCCAACAACCAAGTCAGTAGTGCTTTATAAGAACCCGCTCCATAAGAAAAACCCGGTTACCTACGATGATTATATGAGGAATGCAACTAAGCACGTAGATCTGGTTAGGGATATTTTAGACGATTTGTATGCGTTAGATCCCTCAAGCAGTTACTACTATTTAGCTCATGAATATATTAAGCGTGTTCAATATTGCTTAGCATATTTGCAATACATAGGAAAACCGGGTTCTCCACTACTCACTAATCGACCCATTGCTGTCACTCCATTCAATAAGACCCCAGGAGCAAAACCATCACTGGCACTATCAAGTAAGGCACCTTTAAAATCTGTAACTAATGTTCCCTTGTCTTCTACAGGAGTAACTGTGTCCACTAAGGCTAAAGGATCTCGAGGAAAGAAAGATACGATCAAGCCTTCCACTAATAGGACTGAGAAAAAGAAAGTAGAAGTGCACCCTAGGAATGTTATTTCAGTTTTAAATAAAAAGAATCATGTAGCTAAGACAAAAGGTCCTCTTTATGAGTGGAAACCTAAGCAAAATGTGAATTCTAATGCGAAATGTTGGAATTGTAATGAATGCATGTTTTCTCAGCATCATGATTTATGCCTTGTTGATCACGTGAATGAAATGCATGCTATTAAGAACAATCTTGAATGGACTCCAACAGGGAAGAAATTTACCCAAGTTGGGTGGCAATGGAAACCCACTGGTAGGACCTTTACTGCAAATGGAACTACGTGCCCTTTAACTAGGATCACATCCACGGAAGTTAGGTCTAAGCGTCCTTTAAATAGGAACACTAGCACTAAGAAATGGAAAAAGCGCCCTTTAACTAGGTCTGAACCCACTAATGTGCCTACCAGTGGTAATGTCCCCAGTCAAAAAGTACCTAAGAATACTAGAAAACTAGAATCTAAGCCAACCACTAGTAAGAAAATCTGGAAACCTAAAGTTTCATCTGATAGCAAATCTAAGATAACTGTATCTGTACCTGCTAACTCAGAAGAACAATTAGAATCCGATACATCGTCTGTGTTTGGTAAAATTTTCAGGTCGTCCAAATTATTCTTTGGTATTTGGACTCGGGGTGCTCCAAACATATGACTGGAGACCGCTCGATGCTCAAAAATTTCGTCAGCAAGTTTCTAGGAACGGTAAAATTCGGCAACGACCATATTGCAAAGATCATGGGTTATGGTGAATACCAAATTGGGAATGTCACGATTTCAAGGGTTTACTATGTGGAGGGACTTGGTCACAATCTATTCTCAGTAGGACAATTCTGCGATCCTAATCTTGAAGTGGCCTTTCGACAACATACTTGCTTCATTCGCGATCTTGCGGGAAATTATTTGTTAAAGGGTTCTCGAGGGGATAATCTCTATACTTTGTCTATTCAAAACATGATGGCCGCCTCTCCTGTTTGCCTACTCTCCAAAGCATCTAAGACCAAGTCATGGTTGTGGCATCGACGGTTATCTCATCTTAACTTTGATGCTATTAACCATTTGGCTAGAAACGAACTTGTTCGTGGTCTTCCGAAACTTAAGTTCGACAAGGATCATTTATGTTCCGCGTGTTCATTGGGGAAAAGCACCAACAAATCTTACAAACCTAAAGCAGAAGACACCAACCAAGAACCACTGTATCTTTTGCACATGGATCTTTGCGGGCCAATGCGTACAGCTAGTGTGAGTGGTAGAAAATACATCCTCGTCATAGTGGATGATTTCTCAAGGTTTACATGGGTAAAGTTTTTAGCATCCAAGGATCAAGCACCAGAGTATATCATTACTTTCTTAAAGATGATCCAAGTACGTCGTAATGCTACTGTTCGCCGCATTCGGACTGATAACGGCACTGAGTTCGTTAATCAGACTCTTCGAAGTTATTATGAAAAGGTTGGTATTTCTCATGAAACATCTGTGGCTCGCACTCCACAACAAAATGGTGTCGTTGAAATACGTAACCGTACACTTATGGAAGTTGCTCGAACTATGTTGATTTATGCGACTGCTCCTTTATTCTTATGGGCAGAAGCAGTGGCAACCGCATGTTATACCCAAAACCGCTCCATCATTCGCAAACGTCATGGTAAAACTCCATATGAGCTTCTTCATGGACACAAACCCGATATATCATATCTTCATGTGTTTGGTGCACTTTGCTATCCGAATACAAATAGTGAGAATCTGGGAAAACTTCAACCGAAGGCTGATATTGGAATTTTCATTGGATACTCGCCTGCAAAGAAAGCTTACCGGATTTGTAACCATCGACTTGGCAAGATTGTAGAAACTTTGGATGTCGATTTTGATGAGCTGACAGCGATGGCTTCTGAGCAACACAGCTCTGAACCCGCATTACACGAGATGGGAACCGGTACAATCAGTTCCGGCTTAATTCCCAACAACCCTACTTCTCCATCATTCATACCACCAACAAGGTCCGAGTGGGATAAGTTATTTCAACCTATGTTTGATGAATTCTTTGATCCACAGAGTAATGATTCTTCAGCACCCGTAGCAGTAGCTCCGATTCCCGTAGTTGTTGCTCAAGATAATGGAAATGAATCCGAGGCAACTACTGTTACTCTTGAACAAGATGTACCATCCCCCACAAATTCTCAAACAACACCTGAATCATCACCCCCACTCGTTCCTAATGATGTTGAAGAGGATCTATATGATCACGATCTGGAATATGCTCACTTACAAGAGCTTCCCTTCTTTGGTTCACATATACCTGAAGAACCTACCGGTGCGTCTACCTTAGAGGAAGCTCCTGTCATTGTTCACTCCCGACCACCACGGATTGAAACTCACAACACTAAATGGACAAAGGATCACCCAATCCGCAATATTATTGGTGACATCGATCGACCAGTCTTAACACGCCATCAACTCCAAGAACATGCATTATATTGCTATTTTGATGCATTTCTTTCAGACACTGAACCTAAAAACTGGCAACAAGCCATGACAAAATCATCATGGATTGAAGCCATGCAAGAGGAACTTAATGAATTCCAACGTCTTGAAGTGTGGGAATTAGTTCCGTTACCCAGCAACGTTGAAATCTTGACACTATTGTGGGTATACAAGGTTAAGCTCGATGAGTTAGGTAGTGTGCTGAAAAACAAAGCTAGATTGGTCGCTAGAGGTTACAAACAAGCTTTGGGTATCGATTTTGAAGAATCCTTTGCTCCTGTTGCACGATTGGAGGCAATTAGACTATTCCTTGCTTATGCTGCTCACATGAATATGATCGTCTACCAAATGGATGTTAAGACGGCATTTCTAAATGGTGAATTAAGGGAAGATGTCTATGTAAGCCAGCCGAATGGATTCGTTAATTTAGAGTATCCTAATCATGTGTACAAGCTCAAGAAGGCTCTTTACGGGTTGAAACAAGCTCCACGCGCGTGGTATGATCTCTTATCGACGTATCTCATCTCCAAAGGCTTCTCCAAAGGCAAAGTGGACCCCACATTATTCATTCTCAAGGAGGACAACGACATGATACTGGTACAAATTTATGTTGATGATATAATATTTGCTGCTACTAATCAACGTTTGTCTGACCGTTTTGAGAAAATTATGTCCACACGCTTTAAGATGTCGATGATGGGAAAAATTTCATTTTTCTTAGGGTTGCAAATTTCTCAGAATCCCAGAGGCATCTTTATTAATCAATCCAAATTTGCTCTTGAATCTTTAAAGAAATATCACTTTGAAAACTGTGACCCCGTGGATACTCCAATGGTGGAGAGATCTAAGTTAGATGAAGATAAGGAAGGGATAGCTGTCGATCCTAAACTTTATCGTGGAATGATCGGCACCCTTCTCTATCTGACTGCTAGCAGGCCTGATTTGCAATTTGCTATAGGCATGTGTGCCCGGTATCAGGCTCGGCCTACCGAAAAGCACTTACATGTTGTGAAAAGGATCTTTCGGTATCTAAAAGGAACACTTAATCGTGGTCTGTGGTATCCGAAGGATTCCTCTATTTCACTAATTTCATATGCAGATGCAGATTATGCCGGGTGTCAAGATACCAGACGTAGCACTTCTGGCAGTGTGCAACTCCTTGGAGATAGACTTATTAGTTGGGCATCAAAAAGGCAGAAAAGCGCTGCGATATCAAGTACTGAGGCTGAATACATTGCTATGTCTGGTTGTTGTGCTCAAGTTCTTTGGATGAGGTCACAATTGACTGACTACGGTCTTGGATTCAACAAAATCCCGATGTACTGTGATAACAAAAGTGCAATCGCTCTATGCTGCAACTACGTTCAACACTCTCGAACAAAGCACATTGACATCCGCTACCACTTCATCAAGGAGCAAGTGGAAAATGGAGTGATCGAACTATACATCGTCAACACCGAGTATCAGCTGGCAGATATATTCACAAAGGCCTTAGATCGAGGACGCATCGAGTTTTTGATCGAAAAGCTAGGCATGAAATCTTTTTCACCAGCGACACTTAAGGAGTTGACAGAAGAATCTGAAGAATAGTACTGGTAAACTATTCTCGAGTATCCTTTGATTGTGATCTTGTATATTATAGTACATACTTAAACCATCAAAAGCAAAATACAAAAGTATAAAAGCAAGAAAAACCATAAAAAATATAAAATCAAGAAAAACCATAAAAAAATATAAAACCAAGAAAATCCATAAAAAATATAAAACCAAGAAAACCCAAAAATATTTTTCTTTTCAAATCGGGCATGTCTTTTAGTACGGTAATATTTACGGCTTTAGAAATGTCGATTAAAATTGACACGGCGCCATAAATAGAGTCCGTATAAAAGTTGTATATTTTTTAAAACATGCCCATAATGGCTTGTAGTTATTTCAGACTGCAACCCGCCTTTCGCATTAAAGTCACGTATTTCCTCTGAAAACGTTGGCTCACAACGAGAATTAATTTTCTCGGGCAAGGTTTACTTGAAAACCTTGTAAGGGGCTAAGTTTACTTTATAACTTGGTCTAACACAAATTAGTGTATGTTTCAGTGCACTTATTTTGTTTAAATAAGAGAAATCTTATTGCCCCTAGAATCCTTTTTAGAAAATCATTAAACAGAAAAGGTCTTCATATGATAATTGTCCCATTAAATGCCGTGACTACAGCTCTTTGAATAGAAAACGGGTCACCAATTGAGGGGAGCAAATATCATATCATTTTGAACATGATTTGGTATTCATATTATCTTGTCTGTCATCTTTCTGTATGTGCATTATGTGCAATGTGTGCCTTGTATGGAGTTTATTTTTAAGTTGGCATTAGGTTTTATTGGCGTGTCTCATTTATCGGGATATTGGCTAGAAAGGTTCACCTTAGTGAGTTGTTAACTAGTTTTTAATAACTAGTTTTATGCCATCCATCAAAATTGGGGGACCAATCTGCAATTTTTGCAAAAATTGGCTAGAAACTTTGACCTAAGTCAAAACTTCCACTCCCATTTTTTTTGTTATCCTACAAACGACTCACACACACCAATTCACCTTTCTCTGCCGCCATTAATCCCTGCCAAAAACTTGCATCAACTCATTTTTCTTGATCGTTTCTTGCTGTGATTTCATCTAAGGTAAACTAAGAAAACATGTGCTATCTAGTCTGCCTATCTTTTCTGTGCCTATAATCTTTGTTCTTCTCGGATTGAATCATGCGCTCTAGGGTTTCTATATAAATGTGAATAAACATCATGTTTAACTAAGGGGATTTAATCTTTATTATGTTTTAAATACTGGTTTTGAATTAATCTGCTTAAAACAGCTTAAAAACCATAAAAAACGCGAAGTTTAGATCCACCTAGGAAACTCCGCCCAGATTCCGATGAAGATAAGGTATAGATTCCGATTGATCATTCCGACCGGTTATTCCGATCGGACGTTCCAATTGAATATTCCGATTGACTTTTAAGATCATTCCGATTAGGTCGTTCCGATCGGTCATTCCGATCAGTTCTTTAGATTGGATATTACGATGGACTTTTAGATATTCCGATTAAGTCATTCCGATTGGACACTAAGATTTAACATTCCGATTAGCCTTATTTTAGGTCATTTCGATCGGTTCATTCCGATCGGACTTTCAGAATGGATATTCCGATTGGTCCTTTCAGATTGGTCTTTTCCGATTGGCTCTTTCCGATTGGCTCTTTCCGATTGGTTCTTTCCGATTGGTTATTTCCGATTGGTTCTTTTCGATTGGCACATTGTCATTCCGATGAGGTGTATAGCATTCTGATTTGGGAATATGAGATTAGAGATTCTTCTTTGCTTATGTTGCTAGATTATTTCCTATATAAGTGGTCTTATAGTATTTGCGAAAACATTGTTGTGGCACCATCACTTTAAGCTAGCATGCCTTTACACTATGCAATTGCCTTAGACTATCTAATGATTTCGACCTAGATTGCATTATTTCCTTATTAGGCTTTAAGTAAATTAGGGCCACTTTCACGAAACCAAGTTTTATTGAAATTAATTAATTTTATCTCTTAAGAATACTTGAACGGTTTCTTATTACAGAAGTTCCTCTTATTTAATAAGTTGACTCCTCTGTAAACAAAAGAGATAAAAATTACTTATTGAATGTCTTGCGTTTTGTTTTCAGGCCATGGAAGACAAAGGTTCATCATTGTCTTGCCCTCTATTCAAGCCTTCTATTGTTTGGGTTGAGGGAAATCCTACAATTCCTGATGTAGTGGTTGAAACTAAACCAAAACCCACTGAAGTTTTGGTTGAATCTAAACCAAGATCTACTGAGGTGTTAGTAGAAATGAAACCTAGACCTACTGAGGTTCTGGTTATGACAACCAAGATATCCAAATATTTTAAGAATTAATGCTAGGTTGTTATTCATTTAGAATAAAATGTCTTTGGCATGTATGTGTGTAGTTGTATGTAAGGACTTTGTCCATCTGAACCATGGTTGTATGTTGCTTCTCTATTATGTGTGGTAATAATTGTTATGTTTTATTCCCTATGCTTTAACTTGGTATAGACTTAAGATATATATATTTTGTGTATATCATTTGTGCTTATATCATCAAAGCAGGAACCATGTCAATCACCAAAGAACAACAACAACAATCAGACCTCGCACTAGTACCACTTGATGTCCGACTACCACTTGCAGAGAACAACTTTCGTCTGAGAGAGGATTTTGATCCAAAAATTGCTGCTTTCAAAGTTGCAATGGACATTCTTGACATGTCACCCATTAAAGATGCACTTAGAGCTACTGCATCAGTTCCCGAAATCTACATTCATGAATTTTGGGCCACAGCATCGATTACCGCCGCAAAGGAAGCATCTAAGATATCAATCACTTTCAAAATCAACAGGCAAAATTTTACTCTTGATTTAAATCAATTCAGGAAATTGTTCAAGTTTCCCAAATTAGCAAAAGGAGAAAAGTTTGTGCCCAATCCAAAAATAGATGAAGTGCTTCGAGTACTTAGAGCTCTAAACTATGAGGGTAACATTCAAAATCTATCTCAGTTCTCCACTACACGCATTGGTCAACCATGGAAAGCAATCGTCATCATCATAACCAGGTGTCTCACTTCAAAGGCTCGTGGTTATGACCAACTGAGACCACCTCAGGCTCATATACTTTGGGGCCTATACACTGCATCTAAAATAGATTATGCTCTACTTCTTTGGCAAGAAGTGTGTTACCAATTCACCGGTACCAAGAAGAAATCACTGCATCTTCCGTTTCCAAGGTTCACAAAACTTATCATTAACCATTTCATGAAGAGTGTTCCTTCTATTGACAAGTGTGGAAACTTCTTCTACCATACATCAGATGATGACCATGTGTTGGATCAGATGGGTGACGAGAAACATCCCAGTAAGTACTCACTGATTCCAGCTTTAGTGCCTGACACCATGATCAATGACGGGATCAAGGACAGTGAACCTTACAAACAAATGCTTCTGGACATTGAAACACAATATAAAAGGATAAATGCAGATCCATCCGAAAAACAAAAGGGTAAAAGGAAAAAGACTGTTGTCAAACGCCAAAAGACTTCTTCACCCCAAACCAAAGGTAAAGCTAAAGGGAAAGAGCAACTACGTGATGAAGATGCCGATGAACAAGATCCCTTAGTAAAAATGTCTGAAGAAAAACAGATGCGCATTGCACAAAAGTTAAGTAGGATGGAGGCACATAAAACCGGTAGTGGTTCCAGATCAAAAACTCCTGCCGAGTTAGCACTGGAAGCTTTTGGAGATCCAGACGATCCAACTGATGAAGAGGAACAGGATCTCAGACTAGAAGAAGAACTCACAGACCCAACAAATCAAGATGATGACAACGTAGATGATTATATCAACTACGATTATGAAGATCAAAATTTAGAAGGTGGAACAAATATGGAAACAATTCTGTATGATGACGTCAATCTTAGCAAACCACTTCCACCTCTTTCATCAATAATAGCAGCAGAAGATGCTCATCTGACTTTGTTTCCTATTCAACAAAACATACCCCCTCCACCACCAGTCTTCAACACTGTTGTAACAACCGTCCCTCCGAGTGAACCTACAATCGAGACCATTCAACCTGTATCAACCACCACCCCCGTAATTACACCCACACCATCACCGGTAATCAATCAACCTGTATCAACCACCATCCATGCAATCCCACCTACGCCACCACCGGTCACCCATCAACTTGTATTAACCACCACCCAAGTGATTACAACGATGCCTCCACCGATTGTCGATCCTCTTGTGCCAACAACTGTCCCAGTGATTGTACCAACATCGCCACCTATCCTCGAACAACTTGTACCAACCACCATCCAATCCACAACCTCGTTAACAATTGCAGTAACTCCTCCACCAACAACAACAACAATACAACTATCATCCACTCCCACTCCATTTCTCACAATCAATGATCCACTCATTCAGCAACTCCAAAAACAACTGGAATCACAGGCAAATACTATTGCGGCACTGGAGAAAAGGATAAATCATAGTAAGTCACGTGACGAAAGAGCACAAAAACGTGATGACAACAAACTTCAAGAAACATTCGTAAATGTCATAAGACTTCAAAAGCAACACAACGAGTTTCTTGCTGAAAAGGACGCACGTGACAAAGAAAATGTTGCATTTCTCGATTCCATCAATGATTCCATGACTAACATCATCCAGCGTGAAGTTAGGGCATGTGTACATCAGGAGCTTCCAGCATTATTCACAAATGGCCTTACTAACTTACAATTAATGCAAACCTTGGAGACTCGGTTAACCAACATTGAGTCACCCATAACAGAAGCTCAACACGAATTACAAAGAGCTCTTAGTAAGGTCATAATGGAAGCTTCCAACACATCACCAGTAGAAGACACTGTAGTTCCCCAATCTTCCAAGAAACGGAAACGACAGGAGTCAGAAAATGAGGAAGAAGAGGAAAAGAATGAGGAGGAAGAACATTCTGATAAAAATGAAGAAGAAAAGGACGAGGAAGAGGAAGAGGAAGAGGACGAGGAAGAGGACGAGGACAAGGATGAGGACGAGGATGATGACGAGGACGAGGATGAGGACGAGGACGAGGATGAGGATTAGGATGATGGGGAGGATAAGGATGACGAGGATGACGATAGTGATGCGGATGACGATAATGGGAATGGTAAGGATAAGGAGAAAGGGGATGGTGATAAGGATGAAGGTAATGGCACCAATGGAGAAGAATCTGAAGAATCTGATGCACGTTCAAAAGAAAAAGTTGCCGATAAACAAGCTGAGAGTGAACACATCACCACTGACGAGCATGGTGAAACCACTGACAAAACCACAGGTAAGTCATCTGAACCAGCTCTTACTAGTGTATCACAAGTAGATCCTATACTACCACTAGTACAAGCCGAACCAATGATTGAAGACGAACCATCACCGTCTGTGGAACATCACTCTCCACCGCCTACTCTTGTTCAGCATCACACCGAAACAGCCACAGGTACTTCTTCTGTACCGGTTTCTACTAATGTCTCATCAACAGTACCTGTTGAACACGAACCTATGCAAGAAGACGACCCGATACCATCTGTGATACATAACTCTCCACCTCAGCACTACATTGATATGGATATTGACGAGTTAAATCAACCAGATCCTGAGTTTGCTGATACGTTCACTATTGATGCGACGGTTCCCGTACAGCCATGGCTTACACAAGCAGCAACCGCACGTACAGTTTCTGACAGTGAAAAGGCGGATCTCACACAATTCCTCAATAATCCTATCGACTTCTCTAGATTCTTGATGGATAAATATGGAGTGCCTAGCATTGATACAAATATGCTTCAAACAACGATCAAAGACAAGAACTTCTGGGCTTCCATGAAGATTGCCGAAACTGAGGGAGAATATCATTTTAATGAGCTCATGAAAGCAATCAAGTCAACAACATCAGGTGAACAAGCTCCAATACTTCTTCCACTAACACCCTCAATTATTGCAGCCGCCAAGGATCTGCCAATGCAATACTTTACCAACCGTGATCTTGACTACATTGAAAACGGCGCGGACAAGTATGCTACGTCCTTAACAATGGGCAAAGCAGTAAATTTGGAGGATATCCCTTGGATTGAAGATAAAGTTTCAAAACTATGGAGCAAAAAGCTTGTCAAACAATATGATCAATATGCGGAATTAGGCATCTCCCATTGGCGGGGCAACAAGAAGTCGGCTTACTACTTCTACAATCACACCAAGCACGGTACACCTATACTTGCAACCCGTCGAATCTCCAGCATACATGGCGTTAACTTTCACCATATCTTCGGATATTCGTATTTGAAAGACATTGTATTCAAGCGAGAAAACGGTAAGACTTATAGTGTCAGTGAAGGGGATCTTCAATTCCTACGACTTGAAGATATTGAAGATTTTCTACTCCTTTTGGTTCAAGGCAGGGTACCTCATTTAGACCCCGATGAAGTCATTGCTCTAAGTTCCAACATTCGCCAATTCACTCGTCGAATTGTAATCAAGCAAAGGGTTGAGGATTTACAACTCGGGGTAGAGAGTTACCAATCCAGGCTAAATCTGGAACGACCTCGCACAACACCAATGAGTCGTTTTCACCAAGGTAAGGAACCATACATGGGTACACTTAAACCAGAGATGGGCATATTTTACCTGAATGAAGCAGAGGTCATGCAATACATGCGACTCTGAGAACTACACAAGTTCAGCGATGGCACTCTCAAGCATGTACGTGACAAGCTGTTGATGCTCAACTCAGGACAAGGTCTTCCAGAATTAAAGTACCAATGGCAAGGCCGATTTAAGAAGAGTGCCAACCATACCATCCAGGTGATTGAGGAAAAGTTAAGGCATCGACGGTTGATCCGCAGCATTGAACGATTCGTGGGGGGCAGACCATATGGAGCACATCACAGGCTCGTGGACCGATCCTTCTAATGGGTCGTACTATTTCAGGTCTACTCCATATTGGTAAATTTGTGAATATGTTAATATTGTAAATATTGTGCTTTTGTGGCTTGTTGTAGTGTGAAAGTATGAAATGTTTCAAGAATTTCTCACGAGATTCTAAATCTTTCAAAATCTATCATACTCAAGCACTACAACTTACCCTCATTAATTTGAGGGGGAGCATTAACATGTTCTATGGCCAAACATCGATTTCATTTTTACCCAAAGACCGGTTAATCCATTCAATATCCCAAATATTAATGGTTAACATTTTGGATAAGGGGATAAAATGGGATTAAGGAGACTTAAATGATACTTGGCTAAAAGATGAAAAAGACTTAACGAGAATCCAACTTAATATGTGTAAAGCAAGTGTTAAGAGGGAGCGTTTTTGATGAACAAAACACCTAAGGTACAAAACTTTTGATTTCAATATCACAAGTACCTTAAGTGATTTTCAAGGATTTTATGGTGGCTATACTTTCCCAAAACACGCTTAATTCATGACGAATGTGGTGACAAAAGGGTGGTAGGAATAGGTTTAGTCCAATGATTTATCAGAGCCGATGGAATCTTCCCAAGGACAATTCCCTAGATAGAATTAGAAGTCCTAGGAAAGTTGGAGAAAGATGGTGAACGTAGCTGAATGCCGACCAAGTACTTAAGCTAGCACTGGAACAATCACAACAAGGTGCTAGTTATGACGTATTGGTAAGCATTGAAGGGGTTGAAGAATGAAAAAGAATTGTAAAGATAAAGGGTGTAAAGAAAAAAGCCCTCCTTACAACTTTAGGCAGAAACCGGGTCAATACATATGCTATTGAGATCATTTTTGTTAATGATTCTCGATATTGAAGAAAGCCATCATGGACCCAGTGATGCAAAGCACAACCCTTCCCAGCTAACTCAAATATCTCTCAAAAGGTATTTGTTTTAATCACACGGAGATCAATACGTTATCTATTGGTTTATTCACTCCGAATAGACTGATATTGAAAAGGTGGCACTCCTCTCCAGCCATCGCTCACTAAATCAAAACGCACTATCGAGTCTAGAGCCAAGAGATCATCAAAAGTCTCATTAGGACACTTTCTATTTATTCCTTGCTTTCTCACACACTGTGAAAAGTAAGAGATTTTTATGAGTCCTACGCAGTATTCTTGTAATATTGCCAGAACATCCGAGTAATACGCAAGTATTACAATGAAGATGGAAATCCTGCTTGAGCCAACATCAAACAAGCTCATGGTAGGTTACACGTGCGGTTCTTTAAGAACCAATCTTGTGAAAAACTGGAAAGAAACAGTAGTTTAATTCTTAATTGAACTTAAACTCGTTCCAGGCCTCTACGCATTATCATATGATCTTGCCAGAACACTCAGAGTGACACTCTTTAGTGTTCACAGTGACGAGTGGAAATCCTTCTAGTGTTAACATCAAACAGCACTTGGTAGGTAACAAGCAAGATTCAATTTGAATCAAGTTTGTGACAACTGGAAAGCAACAATGGTGAATATCTTAATTGAAATTCACTTGTTCCAGGTTTCATGAATTGACGGCTTCAATCATAAGAATTTTTTAATCCAAATGATTCACTCTTTATGTTCGCAGTCAGCTTTGGACGGTCGAATAAAGAGAACGGGTTTACCCGCGAAATCCTGTCAGGAAGTGACTTAATTGAAACTATCCGTCACGGGTACGATATCTAATATCGTCCAACGGTCTTCACCGACCGGAGGTAAAATGCTACCGAATTAGAATAAAATGTCAAAGCCATTTTATTCGTGTCGTTGCTGTGTACCTGTTAAAGACGATGGCGTTGCTGTGTACCCGTTGAAGACGGTGGCGTTGCTGTGTTCCAGTTGAAGACGGTGGCGTTGCGGTGTACCTGTTGAAGACGTCCTCACATGCTTATTCCTTTAGCATCAAATACTCCTGAAAATTCAAGAAAGTATGACCTAAAAGTCTTCCGCTGTATCGACTCTGAAACTTTCAAGAATTCAACAAAGGATAAGTGTGTGGGACATGAAGTCACAAAGAGGCGAACCTCACAAGAACAGTAAAGGCTGCATGTGAAAGGCCAAAAGAACATGTTCCAAGCAAAAAGGCTGATATCATTCAACACATATTCACAAAAGAAAAGAAAAAGAAAGAAAAGAAGACTACGAGCTCAAGAACAAGATCTAACATGCTAGATTAGGACTTTGTAAATTTGGAGTGACCTCCCTTTGGGGGAGATTGTTGGAAATACGTTTTACGTATTTAGAAAGTCTCGGTCACTCCAACAATGTAGTTATACGCTCGTAGTTAAGTTAAGTGCCATTTATTACATAGCCCGACCCATGAGCATGTTCATGGGCCGGAAGCCCAAGTCCTTTAAGGACTTGGGGTATTTAAACCTCTTTCCACCATGGAAAGAGGTGTTGGTTGTTTATTTTCTCACTTTACATAACACAAGTTTCTTTCACTTCTCTCTCTAACTTTCTCTCTCTAGAAAAACATCAACCCTCTTGATTCATAAAGATTATCATTGTTCTACAGTATTATTCTTATAGTCTGTATTGATATGATAATGTTAGGGGTAATTTAATTTAAGCTGTTTAATAGCTTTTGTCAATTAATCTAGTAAAAATATTGGGAAATAATTTCCCCACTGGAAAGTCATTAAAAACCTATGTTGAAGTATTGTACTGTTCGTGTGGTGATGATTGATGACGGTTCGAAGGATCGTGGTGGACTAAGGTGTTGATTCGGTTCATTAAGGTTGTTCAGCACAACTTTCTACTCAACGGAAATCTCCAATAGGTTCTATTTCTTTTTAATTTTATTGTTTTATTTCTTTAATGAATCTGTTTTTACTTAATTAATGAATTAATCTGCTTAGTTTAATATGCTGTAGTTGAATTTGTTGTTATTAAATCTGAGTTTGTATTTGACTGTTGATTGCTGATAATTTAGATATAATCTGCTTTAGTTTGTTTATTGAATCTGCTTTTATTTAAATCTGCTATAATTTAGGATATGTAGATTTGCTAAAAGCTAATCCGGTGGTCTAACATGGTGGAATATGGTGGTGGTAGCCATTGTTGAAAAGAGAGAGAGAAGAGAGGTTGTGTGAAAATAGAAATGTATTGAAAATGTGAAAGTAAACACAAGCAACACCCCTCCTTGGAAGCTAAGGAGGGGTATATATAGCCACACACACAACATAAACTATACAACGAACCTAGTCTAGTCTAAACGTGTGTGACTATGATAACTAATGGGAATTCTTAAATGTCGTCACATAAAGTGAGTTTCCAACAATCTTCCCCCATGGGACGACGTGTAGAATTCCTTACAATATTTTTCCTAACAAGTACATAATGATAAGAACAAGAGCTTTCATGAAGCGTCCAATGCTGATGATGTCTTCTGAGGCCTTTGACTTCAAAACGACTCATCTTTAACTTGTAGTAGAAATACTGTAACGACACGAGCTAAGTAACCCATACACTTCTGGTTAAGGAGAAGCTTCTGAATTAGCTTCCCCCTAATTCATGCCACATAAACTTGATGTAGAAGCTTTTAAATAGCTTCCCCCTAAATCGACAATCCTCGTAAGCAACTTCAAAGCTTTCAATAAAGCTTAGAATGATTAAGCGCACAGCGGAATCTAACAAGCAAATCCCTTCATATAACATGATAACGTTGCTAAGAGGAATTGAAAGTAAGGGGTACACCAAGTAGATCAACAACTTCTCTTCTCACGCTTGAATAATTCTTCTGAATTTTTTCTTCCCCCTGAGAGTTCAAGTTATGCATACCAGAAAGAATCAAGACATTTCTTCCCCCACATAGTTGAAGAAAGTAAATCAATCCCAATTATGAAGCTCAAATATTGAAGTGGACACTTTATCCCATTCATGAAGTTGACATCGTAACACCAGAGTCAATTAAGTCCCGGAAATGCACATATCTTCTTCCGGAGATGCATCAGAGTCAATTAAGTCCCGGGAATGCATATAGGATAATGATGATGAATAATTGCAACAACCAAACAATTATACATCGAATAAGTAGTGTACCGATTAGAGATTGATAACGCCACGAGTTAAAACACTGATTTTCTCTGCGGCTATGACAAATGTCATCCCCGAATGTCTTCAAATCAAAAGAAGGTATGAAGTTCATCACGTGTACTCGTTGTGCGTTCAGTGTGTCTTCTTCTTCCCCCTTGATGGTTTCGAAACTCGGAACCATCAATAAATCGTAAGCACATAAACTTGAAAATCTCGAGAGAATAATAAATAAGCTTAATTATATTCGGTGAGAATCAGCTGTTGATCGAAAATCTCTACTCATAAACTCTCCATGGCCATCTTTACCAACCTACTTGAAAGCAATTTGAAGTGACCACTGATAGAATGAACCAGATACATCAAACGTGAAACTGAATAAGAATCCTTCGATCTTGTGACTTAAGCTTGCACTATTGTTGAATGAAGAACGGTGGAGAAATCTCTAAGTACTCAATGCATCACTGAAGAAGTCTATAAGCACAACACCTCTTGAAATTATCCACGTCGACTAAGCGCGTGACACTGAGTACAACAATGTAACCCCTTTAAGTGATAGTTATCCGAGTCATCAACCAACCACCCCGAACCCGGAAACCAGATAAACAAGTCGTCATTCTAAGATTAAGCACGAGCAAGTTATCTTTGAAAGATAAAATAAATACACGCCTTCGAAAAATCCGTCTCCAACTTCACATAATTTATACCCGATCCAAAAAAAAATCTGTAGTCACTAGAAAATCGCCCATATTTTTCTTGGTCTCGTCAAAATAAATTCTCCTCACATTTGTCACATCATTTTGTCTCGCCACTTTGTCATTATGAATCCCAAATATAACAAAATTCGTCAAATTTAAATATTTTAACACAAAATTTAGAAAAGAATTTGTGCAAAATAACTAACTTCATCACTGAATTCTTTACCCTCATATTAACTCACGGCCCAAATAAAATAACTCACAGCCCAATTGATAAATTAAGAAACCGGTCCAAGAAACCCTATCATATACCCGGTTAGAGTATATAAAACCTAACCCCAAAAATTATCTTAACCCTAATCACAATTTACTTACTTCTGCCGTTTTCTTCACCTAACCCCAAAATTTCTCTCCCACATAGAAACATCCGTCATGTCTTATCTCCATATCGAACCTCAAATCCAAATCACACACTGATCTCTCAAATAAATATTAAACACATAAGAAATCTCACTTGTACACCATCTTCATATCACACAAATCAAACATCCACCATCCAAAAACAAATCTCATCTCATTTGATCCAATCATAATTAATTACCATAACCGAAACCGTTATTAATCTTTAGATTGAATTCGAGATGAAGGTCGAGTCAGAGATAAGCTTCAAGATCTATAATGAGAGGTCTCGGGTAGGTGATAAGTTGATTGCATGTTTGTAGTTTTCCTTTTGAGTTCTAGTGAAATATTGAAATCGAAACAAAGATGGAGTGTAACAATCTTGTTATAAATCCATTTTTAATATTCGAAGATCAATCGAAAGGGTTAAATCCTTTACATGCATGACCGATGATTTGTTTTGTGTGTATAAAATCTATCAAAGATTTGCACAGATTGTAAAAATCTATCAAAGATGGCTTTATTTGTTCGAGTTTAGATTTATGTGTAGAGGGAATAGGAATAGGTGACGAAGAGAATATAGATTGAGTCGGTGTTGATGGGAGTGATAAGGTAGATGTTGAAAGGTTTTGTCTCGGTAAGTTATGATACAACATAGTTTTGGGTTGTTAAACTGGTCAAGTCAGACTCGGGTATTTTAAAACTACATGTTCTCATTTTTAATTCAGCTGGTCACAAAGTCTTTTGTTTATCAACCCATTGCAATGTTAGTTTCCAAAAGAAAACCCATCGCATTCTTAAAAAAATTGAAGCCACCGCAGTCTAACATTTAACCCATCGCAGTCTTAAATAAAACATGTCCATCGCAACAGTATTATGTCCATCGCAATGATGACCCATTACGATGGAACCCATCGCAATGAGAGTCCATCACAACGAGTTTTTTTTTTAAAGCCCATCGCAGTCAAAGCAAAAAGGAGTCCATCGCAGTCTTAGATGTCCCATCGTATCAAGATGACCCATTGCGATGGTATCCATCGCAATGGAGCCATCGTAATGGTACCATCGTAGTCAACCCATCGCACTCAATGCGATGTACCAGGAAGCAGAATCTTATCCAAAAGTAGTCCTTGTTCCTGAAAATCCGGGAATGTGAATCTGACAATTTTTCTGGGTAACTTCATCATCCTAAACAACAAAATAAGCCCAGAAAAAAAATGATACCAGATACGAAAAATTTAGACCAGAAACAGTGATATGAATACCAACTTTTGACCACTTTTGACAAGAGGACAACTTTTTGTTTCACTAGGTTTGACTTTTGACCGTAACTTGATAGCCAATGACACAAAATTTGATAAAAAATTGTGACATAGGATAAAGGATTTGGACATATGAGAAAACTGATAAAAGTGAAAAAGTGACTGTTTAGACAGATTTGGACCAAGAAAAGGGTATGACAAATGATAAACAATGTAACAGTTTGGACAACATAATAACAATACGTGACCAATCTATAGAACGAGACCCCAAAAAAAATTTTGACCACCAAATCAAAAACATGAACACGATCCAAGGATGGAACCGAGGCTCTAATGCCAAATGTAGATTTGCTAAAAGCTAATCCGGTGGTCTAGTAGGGTGAAAGATGGTGGAAGCCATGGATGAAGTTGAGAGAGAAAGGTTGAATGTGTGAAAATGAAAGAAAAATGAATTAAACTTGAAAAGTGACACAAGCAACACCCCTCCTTGGAAGCTAAGGAGGGGTATATATAGCCACACACACAACATAAACTATACAACGAACCTAGTCTAGTCTAAACGTGTGTGACTATGATAACTAATGGGAATTCTTAAATGTCGTCACATAAAGTGAGTTTCCAACAGGATGTTCATTAAAGTTATGTTTGAGATATGACGAATGAATCTGATTTCACTAGTTTTGGCTAAGAGTTGCATTATAAGTGTTTATGTGTAAGGTCATGGTAAGTAGGAATTAAGCTTTAATAATCTGCCAACTGAGTATGCATAATGTTGATATTGCTTTGGTCATAATCTGATTTTCTTTTAACTGTTTTGGTTGAGGAATTTTGATAATCTGCTTAAGTTTATTTAACAATAAGATACTTGTGTGATTTTGGACTTAAACTTGTTCTAAAATAAGTTTGTAGATCAGATTCAGGTTCCGTTAGAGATTTTGTTGTGGATTATAGTTGTCACTGATTTTATTATGCTTTGTTAGGCGATTTTCATGTGATTGTTTTGCTATTAAGAACTTAGTCTGTTATTAGAAGTCTGAATGTTACTATGATTTAGGATGTGATTTGTTTTACTGTCCTATTTTTCTTTTGACTGAGTGATTGATGCTGCTGCCATATGTTATTGCTATTGTTTTAATTGATTGCTGAATGTTCAGTTCAGCTGCATTTTCTAGTTTAATGTATGTGATAGTTTGATTTAATTGCTGATATTAATTTTGAATTTATTCCTACTTGTTTTGCTTAGATTTGTTGTGTAGCTTTTGCTATCAGATCCTACTAATCTGATAGCTTATTACTGTTCTCATTAGCTGCTAAAAATAATAACACCAAAAGATCATTCCTGTGATCCTGATTATATTTTCATTTTCTAAAAATTAATTACAAAATTTAGTCCTGCATGGGACTCGAACCTGTGACCTCACGGATATCACCCAACGCGTCACCCATCTGAGCTAGCTCACTTTTTATGTTTTAATACCATTTTCATCTTTAATATAGTCAACAGATTTGACTGCCAGTTTCTTTTAAATAGTTTAAATATAGTTTTCCTTTTAGTTAAATTTATTTAGTAGTTTTATTAAATAATTTAGATTTTAAATAATTTAGTATTTTTAAATAGATTTTTAAAATAGAGTAAAAGTATTTTAATTAAAAAGTTTATATTAAATAGATTTTTAAATAGTTTAAATTTTTAATTAGTATTAGATTTTTTAAGTAATTGTTTTTAGATTAAAATAATTCGGGGTTTATGATTCATGCACTTTAGGATAAAATTAAATATTTTTAAATTGATAGATTTAATTTTTAGTTTAAAAACCGAAAACCAATTCGAATCAATTGTCCAAATCAATACAAAACGTCTCAAATTCGTAAGATCTTCTTGTACAACGAACTTGGTTCACCACGTGTTTAATTGAATCCGTCTTTGGTAATTTTAGTCTATTACTTTTTCCTAAAGGTAATTTTCTAATTTACCCTATAACGTATCTAATTATCACTATACTATCACGATCACATCAGTAAGAAGGATACATTTTCAAGCAAACAAGAAGAAATCAAGCTTTTTGGATCAAAGATGACAAGACTTTGAAGATAAAGGACCTATCTTGACAACACTCCAAAGTTGAAGGACTCAAAGTATAAATTGGTCAAAGTCAAGATTAAAGTCAAACATGGTCAAATCCAAAGTCAACCAAGTCAAAGGGTCAAACTAGACAAGTATGCAAGTGGAAGGACCAAAAATGCCATTAAAATGAAGTTCCTAGCTTATTTGGATATTCTGCCTAAGTATAAGGACTTAACTTGCCAAAATTACACAAAAATGGTCTTGATCCGTGTTTGTTGCCAACATCCAATGAAAATGCAAGGAATAGGTGACACGGATTGCCAACAAAGTCTGCCACATCACCAGTTCATTATATAGCCGTCTAGCTACAGTACTTTCCCACTAACTCATTATTCAACCAATAAGGAGAGGACATGCAATAATGCATTATATCCAAAACGGATAGCAATCCGTGTGCTCACATTTCAACCAATCCAAGCTTGCCACGTGGCATCTTCTTCAACAAAGAAACCCAGGAACGATTTTGAGCTACACTGAATTTCAAGAAATGAATTCTACATGAAACTTACTCGTTTTCAAGAGGGGAATACATTTGTAACACTTAATCAAGCTCAAACTCAAGGAATCAAAAAATCCCCAATTCATGAAGAACACAAGAATTTGCAATTATCTAACTCAGAACACCAAGCAGCCTGCTATTGGTGGGGATACGTCATCAACCTCAAAAACTTCTCATTTCTTGTCTATAAATAGGGAATAGATCTCTCATTTGATGTAAGTAGCTAAGTGTGAAAATTTCACACACTTCCCATTTTTCTCTCTCAATCTAGCTAGTTAGTTGTTAGTGTAACAAACTCAAGAGCTTGACAAACTCTTGAGTTAGTTATAGTTAGTTGTAACTACCTACCTAATTCTGTAACAATTTTTCACATTTAATCAAAATATTTCCCTCCTTTTCCTTCAATCTCCTTATCATTCCTGCATTCCTGTTGAACTTGTGTTGTTATGAGTTGCTTGTGATCACATTTGATCATAAGGAGCTTTTGTTGAAGAATTATAGCTGTTCATTCCTATTCTAGTAGCTGAGTTGATTTTGAAGCAGATTTTTAGGTAGATACGATGATGATGATGAATGTAGATGGTTAATTTGTTGATTTTAGTGCTAAGGTGGTGGTTTAGCACTGTTTAGGAGGCTCATCGCCTACCTACTCCATCAATGGTGGCACATTGCTAAAAGGTTTCATGTTCTTGAGTTTTGTTCCACTAAACAGTCAAGTGCATGTTCAATTCTAGCTTAAATCTTACCTGTTGCTTTGATCAAGTGTGATTAGTATGTTTGGATTGATCTTGTTGAGTAGATAGCTTATTTTTAGATTGATTAGCCTTTAGCTTGCTTAATACTAGTTACTGTCTTCATTTTAATTAGTTACTTAGCTTGTTCATGTACTTTGAGTCCTTGTTTGTTATATAGATTGTTATTGATTCATTTGCACTTAATTTTGATCAATAAGCTTGTGTAGACATCAGTCTTAGTTCAGATCAATCATTTGCTTAATTTCTCTTTACAAAAGTTTTGATCATATCAGTAAAGTAGTGTTTGGATTTGCTGTCAATTTGTAGTTCAAGTGTTATAAGCTGATTAATCTTTGCTCATAATTCCTTCTTTAGTCATTTTAAACAGGTTTGAGTAGTTTACAAGTCAAAAAGTTTGTCAAAAAGGCAAATGGTTGAAAGAATGTTTGGGTCAGTTTTGCTATACTAGTTCATCAGAAAAGTAGCCATTTTCAATCTCCAAGCATTTGTTCATTACTTAATAAAAATCAGTCAAACCAGTTTCTACTTGTCATTCAACATCCAAAGTTTCATTGTTGTAAAGGAAATTCTACAATATCTTAATTCAAGTGAGAAATAAGCTTTTTCAAAAGCACTTAAGTCATATCAAGTTTCTGTAATAAAGTTGCATACTGATTTCTCATTCTGGCAAATCTACTTCATAAATCCTGTGTTTTTCTTTCACAATCTTGTTTAGGAACTTGTCTTGAGTAGATCTAGAAGTTTTCATCTTTTTCACTTTTTGGTCAAACTTGGTCAATAAGCTAGGTTTCAGCTTATTTGCAATTTCTAGCTTAATAATTGATCATTTTCCATAAGAAAAGACATTCCAGACTCTCCATAAGCTGATTAACAAGATTTAGCTTAAAAATCTGTTTGTGCATGTCTAGCTTTTCAGATAGCTTATTCTTGGCTTATTGAAGTTGGCTTATTTGAGTTTTACTGCATTTCAAGCTTTTTCCTTGGATAAGCCTAAGTGTTTTTCAGTTTTAAGCAGTTTGAAATTTGTTTGAGCTTATTTGGTGCATTTTAGAGCTTATACGAGCTTATTTGTTCTAGTAGCCCGTTTTTGATATAACTTTCCTTTTTATTGCACATTAGTCCCTATACTTTGTAACAGTTTTTATTGTTAGCTAAATTTCCAAGTAATTAGGGTTTGCTTTGTTTCAGTCCAAAACTTTTCATTACTTGTCAATTTCAGTTAGTAGTTTTACAAGTTGTTACATTTGGTTAGAAGTTTGTTAGAATTTGCATAACTGGTCCTTATACTTTCTGATTTTTACATTTCAAGCAATTTAGTTTCATTTACTTACATTTTTAGCACATTACTTCCATAGATTTACAATTTTGTCCTTTTGTGAATAAAAACTTGGTATGTGCTAATTGTTTTACGGATACGTAGCTTACTATTTTTCACATTTTTACTTGCTTGCTTAAACAGACATAGAAAATCCAAATAACCCTATCAACCAAAAACGATAATAAACCTGATTTTGTTAGGACTTTCAATTGGTTAACAATCGAGAGAAACGAACTTCAGTTTACACAAATCACTAGGCCATGTAAACCCTAAAAATCTATATAAGCCGAGACTTAGAAATATTTAACCTAGCTCATATAAGCCCTATAAATGTTAAATAAGCCGAGTTATATAAGCTCTCTTATAAGCCATAAATAAGCCGAATATAAATAAGCCCATGAGTTATTTTTAAGCTTAGTGATAATAAGATATAAGCCCAATAAGGAAATTATATTTACTAGCCCATTTAGTAAATTATTAATTAATTAAACAAGGCAATTAGGCCCATTTCACCCAAGCCGAGACCCTATTGGGCCAGTCAAGCCCAAAAACTAATTTGGGAGACTTTTCATGCCCTTATTAACAATTGGTGAAAGATAATGTCGGTTTTGTAACTTAATAAAACATGTGTATATGATTTCGTGACTTTATAAAAGTTCAAGGGTCAAATGTGTCATTTCCAAAAGTATAGGATGCGTTTGTTTTAAACCGAGAGTTAAATGAAACCACAAGGACTAATTGTGCAAGTATTAAAACTTAATATAAGCCCTAGTTGCCCATTTTTATATTTCGAGACTTCAAGGCCATTATTGCCATTATTGAAACTAATTATAAGCCCTAGTTGCCCTTTTTAAATATTTCGAGACCTCAAGGGTCATTGTTGCCACTTTGGGAAACTTATTACAAACCCTAGTCTAATATTTAAACATTCCGAGACCTTAAGGACCAAAAGTGTCACTTTGGGAAACTTATTACAAGCCCTAACTATTGTTTTTGAATAATTCGAGACTTCAAGGACCTTTTGTGTCATTTTGAAAACCTAAAGCAAACTCTAATCCTAACTTAATTATTTCCGATACATAGGGGGTGTTTGGTCATTTCCCCAAAGTTTTATAAGCCCTAGGGGCGTATTTGTAAATAAATATAACGGACAAGGACTAACAACGCAATGTACTTAACGAACGGAACCTTGAAGGGTACTTTTGGTAAATTGTTATACTAACAAGGACTCAAGTGTAAATTAAGTTAATTAAAAATATTAATAAATTATTTTATTAATAAATTAACTTATCCGTTTGGATGATTAAACAAATTACTAAGTTTATTCGCGAAACCTTATAAACTGACAAATCCCGTTAACGATATTTTTGAAGCCTTGAGAAAAGTAAATTGTATTTTATTACAATAAATTAAATAATATAAAAATCTATTTATTAAATTTATTACCCATTTTACTAGACAATTTATATATATATATATATATATATATATATATATATATATATATATATATATATATATATATATATATATATATATATATATATATATATATATATATATTTAGAAACTAAAAATATATATATTTACAATTCACTATAAGTGTTAACACTTAAACGGTCGTAATAGCTTATTAATTAGTGATCATGCATTTTCAACCATACATCCATCATGCATTGTTATTTTTGCATTTACTAAGGCACTTAAAAATTACTTAGGTAATTTCTCCAGTTCGTGATCATACTGTGCCAGTTTATTCAATGACATCACTCTCACATCACTACCATTAAGGTGAGTTCATGGCCCCATCTTTACTATTTTATAACTGGGAGAGAAAAAATACAAAAACTATATATATTTAAATATGCAAAACACGCACTGATGACAACAACAATTTATTGCCTATTGTTTGCCCCATTCCCGTGGACGGTAATAGTTAATAGTGTAGCGCGAAATGTATGAATAGATCTATTCGGGTATTGACAACACCCGGCCTGCGTGACTTGCTATCACGAAACGCTTAGACCAAGCAACAGGTTTATTTCATTATCGGACTGAGGGAACAACATCAGGACAGATCCAAATGGGCGTACTAAGCATCTTTTGTCTAGCTTCTATTACAGGGCAGTAGGAACTACTATGGTATTGGGCTGTGATTGTCCTACTATGATCGTGGTGTTTGGCATATTAGTAATTTATTTATTTAACTAAACCTATGAATTCACCAACTTCGTGTTGACCCCCACATTTTACTCTATATGTTTTCTCAGGAAAATAAAGCAGGTTCATGCATTGAATTCCAGCATTTTAGGGAGCATTAATAAGTGTGAAAACACTTATCCTTTTACCGCTTATTTCCAATAATGACCAAAACGTGTAATTTATGTCGTAAAAGTCGGAATTATGCGTGGTTTGTGTTTTTATTGTGTTTTAGGACCAAAAGATGAAAAAGGAATAAAACACGGGCTTTCACGGGCTTTTATCGAAGAAAACGAGAAAAGACGAAGTCAAGAGATCAAGAGTGCTTAAAGAACGGATGTCCAAGACCTATTCTGAAGATTTATCGAAGAAAAAGTCTAAAGACGGAAGTTTAATGAAGTCGAAGAACTCAAGTCTAAATTAAAGAAGAAAATTATTAAGACAAAGTTCAAATCCCGAGACGACGTCGAGAAAAGAAAAGAATTAAATCGAGTAGAGAAGAAAAGAAAGAAGGAAGCATACCACACATGCACTTCCCACTTAGCCTATAAATACCCTCCTAATCACATTAGTAGGGTGGTTAGCTAGTTGCACTTTTAATTTTTCCTTTCTAGTTTTTTAGAGGGAGAAGGTTCCAAACTTTCTCTCACTAAGTTATTCATCTTTTCTTTCCTTTAATCTTCTTTAAGCTTTTTGTATTTCAATTTCATTAATCAAGTTAAAGTTTAAGCTTTTGTTCTTTAATCTCTTTCCACCTTTCTTGATTTACTTTGGTATTTGATCCGAAAATCATGTTCCATAAAGTGATTTTGTTTGATGTTTAAGTGATAAAAGGTAAATCTTTCTATTACTACATAAGCTTTCATACGGTTTAGGCTATAAGCTCCTTATGCTTATTGGTTTATTCATGTTTTAGCTTGTTGCTTTTTGGATTCTTAAAAGGTTTAATCTTTTCAAAAGTTTCTTTTATAAAGTTTATGATTTTCGTGTTTTGAAAGTTTTCAAATTTAAGCTTATTGAGTTGTTAAGGGTTAGGTTAGAGTAGCTTATTATACGTGCTTATTGAGTTTTCAACTTAACTTCATTTTCGGATTGTTTCATGTTTCATCGCAATATTGGGGATTTAAACATTCCGACGAGATAGTGATTTGTATCGCAATAACCCTTAAGGGTTTTACTTTGCGATAGCTTGGTCTTTTTACCTTATTCCGATCTGGGATTGCGATCGCTCATTGCGATCGCATATTCCGACGGGATTTAAGGTTGCCTTAAGTCGAAACGCTGCCCAAATTTTGTTAACTACTTTCCGATAGACAACATTGCGACAGAGGTGTTTCGATTATTCCGATCTGAAACATTCTGATCTAGAACTTTCTGAGAGACACCATATTGCGACAGATTTGATATTGTGATGAACATTCCGATAGCTTTGCACTTGTATTATTCCGATGACTTAATTATTCCGATGGTTCTAATTTTGGTGCATTCCGATAGAAAGGATTGGTTACATCCCGAAAGTTTGAGTTTTTAAGTTTTAAAAGTTTTGCAAAGTTTTAAGTTCTAAAATTACTTGTTAAGTTTTTAGTCAATTTCACTTTACTCAATGACAATCATTTGTTTTAAGTCAAGAATTAGATAATCAAACGAAACCATCCTCTTGTTCACCAAAAGACAATTGAGTCGCACTCTTAACCGGTAATCAATTCGAAGAGATCGGACGATAATATTTTATACTTGGCCAAAAGCTTTGTATTAAATGGCGCCGCTGCCGGCTCTTTTCGTTAAGATTAACGGTTTCTAGTGAGAGACGCATTGAATTTTGGGATCCGTTCTTTTAGGAACGTTATTTTCCTTGCTAAAAATATTCAAAAATCCAACAAAATTAAAAACTTTTCAAAAATACAAAAACATTAAAAAAATCATAAAAAGCAATTCTTTTCCAAAGGTTTTACACCAAAAAGATTATATAGATATTCTCTCTGTATATTTTTCTTCTGCAGGTGTATGCGTACTTAGATCTTCAAATTATTCTGAGCCCGAGACTCGTGAAGATTTAGATATGGTTGGTGTTCATAACAACAATAATAACCCACGTCTACCCAATTTGAATAACAATAACAACAACCACAATGCTCCCCTACCCGATTTACGAACAATGGAGGAATTGTGTCAACCCACCATGAACGGACGGGGAGGACCGATTGCGCCGATGCAAATCACAGCTCAGGAATTTTCGTTGAAGCATCACATGATCCAACAAGTGCAAACTAATCCATTTCGTGGATTGCCGGATGATGATGCCAACAAGCACCTCGACAAATTCATTACCATTACTCAAAGCATGAAGATGCCCGATGTTTCTATGGATGTACTTCGCCTTCAACTATTTCCCCACACGCTTTCTCACCATGCCGAAAAATGGTTTGACCGTCTCCCAAAGAACTCTATTCATACTTGGGACGACATGACTCAACGATGTTAATGCAAGTGATGCCTAAAAACATTATTAGTGTTAACTAATCTTTCTTAGTTTTGATCACAACAAACTATACAACACATTTAGTGTAAAACACAAAACGAATTATTTAACTAACACTATCATCAAGGTAATAATCATATCACTAATCTTTCTTAATCATACTTAGTGATCATCAAAATGATTATCCTTAAAACTCACTTTTGTTAATATGACAAAAGACTTTTTAATAAACTTTCTTTTTTTAAAAATGTTTTATTAAAATGCAAATGAAAATTTGAAAATGGCATATTCCATATGCTATTAGAATATCCTTTGAAGGCTTCAAATACCTCAGATATTCCTACCCCACTAAAAGACAAAAAACGGAGCGTACTCTAGTGGCAGTACCTTAAGTAGCTACGCGGTTCCTTAGCGATATGGAACCGCCGGGCTAGATAAGGTATCGCGCCCAGATAGCCGTTATATATCCGTTATACTTTGTCTCCTTTAAATAGTGGGTCAAATCTCATTTTCCAACAAGCCTCTTGGACGTTTTTCTCAGCTCCCTTTCTATTTTCTATAGCATAATCATTAGTAAATGATCACTTAAAGTGTTAAGGATGTTTACATATGATTATCCTCTTGATCCCCTCCTTTACCTTGTCCAATGAGAAGATCACTCACTCACTAGTGTTGTGATAAAGATGAATCTATGAGCTAGTCATATTCATCATGATACCCTTTTTGTTTTAGGTCAATCCAATGTATTTATGAATACTTGGACTAGTTGTGTTCATCCAAATTATTTGTGGATACTTCGATTTGTTGTGTACATCCATTGCATATGTGTTTGCGTGGATTTGTGTTGTGTAAATCCAAGCAACATGTGTGTACTTGGATAAGTCTAGTTGAGTTGTAGTAGATTTGATTAGTAGTTCTCACTAAACATTTTTCAAATTTTTGATCTACTTTGGCCACCAAAAATATGCATTCATAATTTTTGCATCAATCATTTTTCATTTGCATAACACATTTGCATTGTATATATTTCTTCTTTTGTTCTTTATGAAAAATTGAAAAAGAAAGAAAAATATAATAAAGGACATGGTTTAACAAATTTAGACTTGTTTGACATATTAGGCCCGCCATGGATATTTTGACTCAACCCGAGTTTGCTTATCTAAGCACTCTCTAGCTAGTATCCTTAACCATGTAGTCCTTCATTGGTCTATTAGGCTAAGCATCCACCACTCTCATTATTTGATATTTTAAATTTGTGGAGAATGGGAAATGATAGAGTTGAAGCAAGTATAAAAGGGCTAGATAAACTTCATGATAATTACTTGTGGCTAAACCCTTCTCTTCTTTACCTCTATTTTCTTCGCATGTATATATGTTAATAAATAATCAAGAATGGTTTTAACTGGTTTGTAGTCTCTTATGCATTTTTGACTAATCATTCACGGTTGGTATAAGTACGTCTTAAGATTCTAAGTTAGAATGTTTTATGTGTACTAGATTTATGTCATGCTTAATATTTAGCGGGTGCTTTCCCTTTTATTCTTTTCAAAATTCTTTGTGAGGAATAAAGAAAAATAAGAGCGGCTTATGAAAAAAATGAGTGGCTAGAAAAAAAAGAGAAAAAGAATAAAGAAAAGAAAAAAAATAATACAAGACTCCCAAGAGGGGCAGTGAAGTGTTAATTATAGTGACTATTAGATTCCAATATTACCTTGACAGGTTGCGGGGATTTAATAGTTGCTCCAATCCAATATTACCTTGACGGGTTGCGGGATTGAAGATCCAAAGTTTCAAAAAGGCGGAGGATGTAAATTATTGCGTGAGTTTTATTTTTCTTTCCTTAGCGAGTGTGTAGCTACTTATTAATGCATGACATGAGGATTTTACACATAAGGCGAATGACTTATTATTCTTGAAACGGATTTATATTAATTGTGAGCGGTTTTTCAAGTAATGGATGAGAGGATTACTTAGGATTAAAACCGTGCTTCCTTATTTTTGGATTTTACATTTCTTATATTTCACGCTTCAAATAATGACAAATTTGCCTTCAAGCAATTTGCTCAAATAATAACCGGTTCCACATTTAATTGTCATGAATAATTTGATGCACGTTTTACTTGTGAATGCAATGATCCCATTTTTAAGCTTGGTATGGGGAAAGTGAAACTTGAGGGTGATAAGTGTCCATGGTACCAAAACCCTAATTTAAGTCATTTACTTCTTTATGAGTTTTTCCATCAAAGCCATTTCAAGAAAAATCCAAAAAGATGTAAATAGAATTGTTTCTTTTGCATTGCATTGTTCAAAATCAAAAGCATGCATCATATAGAGTAGCATAGTGTAATAGCATTCCATATTGGCCAAGGTGGGTTAATTATGAGGAGAATGTAAATTTGTGCTTTAAAATATAGCATTGCATGAGGTCATGGCAATGTTCAAGTGTAGAGGATTTGATATGAGCAAAACCTCATATCAATTAATCAACAAATCACCATAAAACACAAGGAAAACACCTAACTTTTATGCTATAAATTGGAATTATGTGGTGTGTTTTGTGTTTGTGTATAAATAGGTAAGAAGGATACATTTTCAAGCAAACAAGAAGAAATCAAGCTTATTTGGATGAAAAAGACAAAGAAGGATCAAAGATGACAAGACTTTGAAGATAAAGGACCTATCTTGACAACACTCAAAAGTTGAAGGACTCAAAGTGTAAATTGGTCAAAGTCAAGATTAAAGTCAAACATGGTCAACTCCAAAGTTAACCAAGTCAAAGGGTCAAACTAGACAAGTATGCAAGTGGAAGGACCAAAAATGCCATTAAAATGAAGTTCCTAGCTTATTTGGATATTCTGCCTAAGTATAAGGACTTAACTTGCCAAAAATTACACCAAAAATGGTCTTGATCCATGTTTATTGACAACATCCAATGAAAATGCAAGGAATAGGTGACACGGATTGCCAACAAAGTCTGCCACATCACCAGTTCATTAAATAGCCGTCTAGCTACAGTACTTTCCCACTAACTCATTATTCAACCAATAAGGAGAGGACATGCAATAATGCATTATATCCAAAACGGATAGCAATCCGTGTGCTCACATTTCAACCAATCCAAGCTTGCCACGTGGCATCTTCTTCAACAAAGAAACCCAGGAACGATTTTGAGCTACACTGAATTTCAAGAAATGAATACTACATGAAACTTACTCGTTTTCAAGAGGGGAATGCATTGGTAACACTTAATCAAGCTCAAACTCAAGGAATCAAAAAATCCCCAATTCATGAAGAACACAAGAATTTGCAATTATTTAACTCAGGACACCTGGCAGCCTGCTATTGGTGGGGATACGTCATCAACCTCAACAACTTCTCATTTCTTGTCTATAAATAGGGAATAGATCTCTCATTTGATGTAAGTAGCTAAGTGTGAAATTTCACACACTTCCCATTTTTCTCTTTTAATCTAGCTAGTTAGTTGTTAGTGTAACAAACTCAAGAGCTTGACAAACTCTTGAGTTAGTTATAGTTAGTTGTAACTACCCACCTAATTTTGTAACAATTTTTCACATTCAAATCAATAAATTTCCCTCCTTTTCCTTCAATCTAATTATCATTCCTGCATTCCTGTTCAACTTGTGTTGTTATGAGTTGCTTGTGATCACATTTGATCATAAGGAGCTTTTGTTGAAGAATTGTGGCTGTTCATTCCTATTCCAGTAGCTGAGTTGATTTTGAAGCAGATTTTTGGGTAGATACGATGATGATGATGAATGTAGATGGTTAATTTGTTGATTTTAGTGCTAAGGTGGTGGTTTATCACTGTTTAGGAGGCTCAATGCCTACCTACTCCATCAATGAAGGCACATTGCTAAAAGGTTTCATGTTCTTGAGTTTTGTTCCACTAAACAGTCAAGTGCATGTTCAATTCTAGCTTAAATCTTACCTGTTGCTTTGATCAAGTGTGATTAGTATGTTTGGATTGATCTTGTTGAGTAGATAGTTAACTTTTAGATTGATTAGCCTTTAGCTTGCTTAATACTAGTTATTGTCTTCATTTTAATTAGTTACTAAGCTTGTTCATGTACTTTGAGTCCTTGTTTGTTATATAGATTGTTATTGATTCATTTGCACTTAAAACAAGCTTGTGTAGACATCAGTCTTAGTTCAGATCAATCATTTGCTTAATTTCTCTTTACAAAAGTATTGATCATATCAGTAAAGTAGTGTTTGGATTTGCTGTCAATTTGTAGTTCAAGTGTTATAAACTGGTTAATCTTTGCTCATAATTCCTTCTTTAGTGATTTTAAACAGGTTTGAGTAGTTTACAAGTAAAAAAGTTTGTCAAAAAGGCAAATGGTTGAAAAAATGTTTGGGTCAGTTTTTCTATACTAGTTCATCGGAAAAGTAGCCATTTTCAATCTCTTAGCATTTGTTCACTACTTAATAAAAATCAGTCAAACCAGTTTCTACTTGTCATTCAACATCCAAAGTTTCATTGTTGTAAAGGAAATTCTACAGTATCTTAATTCAAGTGAGAAATAAGCTTTTTCAAAAGCACTTAAGTCATATCAAGTTTCGGTAATAAAGTTGCATACTGATTTCTCATTCTGGCAAATCTACTTCATAAATCCTGTGTTTTTCTTTCACAATCTTGTTTAGGAACTTGTCTTGAGTAGATTTGGAAGTTTTCAGCTTTTTCACTTTTTGGTCAAACTTGGTCAATAAGCTAGGTTTCAGCTTATTTGCAATTTCCATCTTTAATACTTGATCATTTTCCATAAGAAAAGACATTCTAGACTCTCCATAAGCTGATTAACAAGATTTAGCTTAAAAATCTGTTTGTGCATGTCTAGCTTTTCAGGTAGCTTATTCTTGGCTTATTGAAGTTGGCTTATTTGAGTTTTACTACATTTCAAGCTTTTTCCTTGGATAAGCCTAAGTGTTTTACAGTTTTAAGCAGTTTAAAATTTGTTTGAGCTTATTTGGTGCATTTTAGAGCTTATACGAGCTTATTTGTTCTAGTAGCCCGTTTTTGATATAATTTTCCTTTTTATTGCACATTAGTCCCTACACTTTGTAACAGTTTATATTGTTAGGTAAATTTCCAAGTAATTAGGGTTTGCTTTGTTTCAGTCCCAAACATTTCATTACTTGTCAATTTCAGTTAGTAGTTTTACAAGTTGTTACATTTGGTTAGACGTTTGTTAGAATTTGCATAATTGGTACTTATACTTTCTGATTTTTACATTTCAAGCAATTTAGTTTCATTTACTTACATTTTAGCACATTACTTCCATAGATTTACAATTTTGTCCTTTTGTGAATAAAAACTTGGTATGTGCTAATTGCTTTACGGATACGTAGCTTACTATTTTTCACATTTTTACTTGCTTGCTTAAATAGACATAGAAAATCCAAATAACCCTATCAACCAAAAACGATAATAAACCTGATTTTGTTAGGACTTTCAATTGGTTAAGAATCGAGAGAAACGAACTTCAATTTACACAATTTTAAATGGCGTCGCTGCCGGTTCTTTGACTTTACGAGAGACTATCGATTGACGGTTTTCATTGTCTTTTGGGATCTGTTCACCTAGTGAACGTTATTTTTACGTATTATAAATCAAAAACATAAAAAAATAAAAAATATAAAAATATAAAAACTAAAAAAATAACAAAAACAATTATTTTCCTAAAGAATTGACCAAAAAAATTAAAAAAATAAAAAAGCAATCTTTTTCCTAAGAGATTGCAACCAAAAATATATATTATTGGATTCCCTCGGCTTTTATGTACATATAGTATTTTCTTTAAAAAACCCCAATAAATACAAAAATATTTTTCTCTATTATTATATGTAAATACGTATACGTATAAGAACAACCAATACACATATTCTCCATAAGTATTGCCAAGACAATGCATCGTGTTATGGAGCGTTCCGGTCCTTGACACGCGTTTCGATCAAATTCAATAAAGCAAGAATAGATAAATACTTCCAATAGGCAATAATTCGAAGAATACAAACTACAAAGTGAATAGAAAGGAGATGTGCTATAAAATGCCATCTAAGGGTTAATAGGTACTTAAGTGCTTCGCGCCACCTAACCCCCCGTTCACTAGTGAGTATTCTAAGAAGGAAGGCTTCATTGGGGGTCTTGCACCCAAGTAGTAATTACGTATATTATACTTTCTTGTGGATATTTCATATTGAAACTCGAAGAGGATAATCCCTTCTTCTTCAAAGTCAAACGAGAGCTTCTCTCTCATTCCTCGTATTGAGTTGCATGCTCACTCGCGGGCGTGCACAAATACCGATTGGTGTACAACCCCTTCCTCTGAAAAGGAAGAAAATGAGAAAGAGTAGGAACACCACCGTGCATCAAGCCAATCCCGAGAATCGTGCTTTGATACACACACAACAAGAAGCCATGGCCGGAGTTGATACTCGACCTTTGATGGAGCACTTGCAATCCAATGTGCAAGGATATGCCGATGCTATCAAGATACCCGATATTCCCGCAAACACATTTGAGCTAAAAACATCCATGATTAACTTGGTTTCAAATACACCATTTTATGGGAACAAGAATGATAATCCACATGATCACCTTAAGAAATTCCTTGCTCTTTGCAACACCATTAAGTACAATGGAGTTCCCCATGATGCCATTAAGTTGATATTGGTGCAATTTTTACTTGAGGGTCCGGCTAAGCATTGGTTAGATACACAACCACCCGAGAGCATTACCACATGGGATGGTTTCACTAAGAAGTTTTTGAACAAGTTCTTTCCCCCATCAAAGACTAAGGCTTTGAGGAACTTAATTATAAGCTTTCAACAAAAACCTAGTCAAACATTTAGTGATGCTTGGGAGGAGTATAGAGAGTTATTGAGGAGATTCCCTAACCATGGATTGGATGAAGTTCACCAAATCAATACTTTCTACAATGGCCTTAAACCTCATCACCAAGACTCACTCAATGCTTCCGCGGGAGGAAATATTCTTCTTAAATCCATTCAAGAAGCTTGGGATATTACTGAGACCAAAGCAATGGTGCAAACTAGCACACAATTTGATGAGAGAGTACATGTCATTCAAGAAGGAGGTTCTAAACCATTGGAGACTCAACTCATTTCATGCATCCAATAATTGACTCAAGCTCAAAAGGAAAGTCAAACAATTATGCAAAACACCCAAAAGATGCAACAAACCATGATGAATGACTTTATGAAACTTTCTTTGGGTAATAATGCCACCAATGATGTGCATGCTATTACTCTTTCATGTGAGACTTGTGGAGGTCCCCATTCATATCAACAATGTGATAAGGTGCAAGGATATCAAGGGGAGTGTTATGCATACCAAGAGCAACATAGAGAACATTTCAACCCCAACATCAATCAAAATAACCTTTCTTATAAGTCTCAAAATTACCTTACTCTATCGGGATTCCCACCCCAACCACCCACCCAACTTCAACAAAATCCCCCTCAATTGTTACAAAGGAACCAAGGTCCAAGACCACAATACCAAGGGAACAACTACAAGGCACCTAACCATTTTCAAAATCAAGGAAATAACTTTTATCCACCAAATAAAGGATTTAATCCACCACCCCACCCTTCCCAAATCAAGGATACCCTCAACTTCAAAATCAAGGATATGGGCTACAAGAAACTCATGAGTATGTTGAGAGAAGAATTCGTGAAAGTGAAAAAAGAATGAATGAGCAAATGAAACTTTCAATGGAGGAGCAAACTAAGAGGATTTTGATAGCATTTAATCAAAGACAACAAGGGGCTTTACCATCTAACACACAAACAAACCCAAGGGCAAATGTCAATGCTATCACAACAAGAAGTGGAAAGAAAACTCGTGATCCTTCACCACCCAAACCTAATTTGGTAAAGCCTACTATGATTCCTTCTTGTGATACGCCTTCTACATCTAGTTCACCATCCTCAAGTTCCCCCATTTCTCCCACTTCCACCCCTACTCATGATGAAACCAACAAGGAAAATCCTTCTTCAACCACTCAACCACAACCAAAACCAAGTCTTCCTTATCCATTAAGATTGAAGAAAGACAAGCTTAAGAACAAGGATGATATCCAAGTCTCAAACTTTTTGAGGATGTTCAAGCAACTTAACATAAATATCTCTTTTGCGGAAGCCTTAACCAATATGCCTAAGTTTGCTAAGATGATCAAGGACTTACTTTCTAACAAGGAGAGATTGGTGGATTTACCTAATGCTTCCTTGAATGAAAATTGCTCCGCGGTTTTGCTTAAGAAGGTGCCTACTAAGCTTGGAGATCCGGGGAGGTTTTTGATTCCTCTCAATTTCCCGGGGGTGGAAAATTGCATGGCTTTAGCGGATTTAGGAGCAAGCATAAATCTCATGCCATTATCGGTTTGGAAGAAACTTACACTTCCCGAGCTCACTCCTACTAAGATGACTCTTGAGTTGGCCAACCGTACTATAGCTTATCCGGTGGGAATTGCGGAGGATGTTTTTGTTGGGGTTGATAGATTTAACTTTCCCGCGAATTTTGTGGTGGTTGATTATGATATGGATCCGAGAGTTCCTTTGATTGTTGGTAGGCCATTTTTGAGAACGGGTCGAACTCTAATAGATGTGGTGGAGGGTGAACTTACATTGAGGGTAGGAGATGAGAGTTTTGTTTAACATGGGAAAGTTGTCAAAGAAATTATTGATCCCGAAGCGGTGAAGCATATTGATGTTGTAAATGAGGAGGAAACTCATGATGATATCCTTGATGAAGTTTGTGATGAATATTTTTATGAAGCTTGCTCAAGTGGAGATTATGATTTACCTCATGTTGAGACCATTGCTTCCATTACTTCATCCTTGGATTTTCATGAACCTCAAGAGCTTAACTTTGGTGATTTTGTAATCTATTCTAATCCTCTCTTTGAAACCTCATATGATAACCTACTTTTCCACCATGATGAAGACATTGATGAGGATTTTAGTAATGAAGAATCTCTTCTTTGTGATTCACCAACATATGATGAATATAGTGATGATGAGATCTCTACTTGTGACTCTTCATTTGTTGATGATCACACTTCTTTGGGTTTTGAGGAATCACTAATTTTTGATAGACTAATCTATGATGTTTATGGTGATGAGAATGATTCTATCATGGATGAGAGTGATGAGTTTTTAGAGGTGGATATTCCTTTTGAGTACACTCTTGGTTATATTGATGAGGAGGGGGACATACACTATCTAGAATCTCTATTGCATGAAGATCCTTTACTTTCTTCTTTGCCCACCTCAACCTTTCAAAGTGATAAAGGAAAACAAGTCATGATGGTTCCTTCTAAGAACTTGTTGTTACCCATTACTCCACAACCTTTCTCTAACCATGTGACCTACAAGGGAGAGTATTCTAAGGCAACCAACACTTGTTTTCTCATCAAGGAACGTATTTTTAATCCTGGCATAGAGCTTGATAAACCATCTCAATATCCGCGTGATGCAACAAAAGGAAAACTTGTGAAAGATTTGAGAGCATCACCTTATCACCTTGTGGAGAACATATGGGCAAACATTTTGGACAACACCACCTCACCTTTTTCACCATTGCTTGGGAAGATAGTTGTTGAATTGTGTTATAGGTGGGATGGTAATTATGTATTTGATCTGGGGGATATTTATGGAGTTTTGATCATTGAAAACTTGTTTTACCTCATCATGGAGATTTTTCTTAAAAAGGGCAAAACTTTTACTCTCCATGATAGGTATTAGGCACTTTTAAGTGTCGGATGAGTCGAGCTAGAGACTCCTTAAATCAAGCTTGAATAACTAGGTTTAGAAGTTTTTCGATGTAGAGTGTTGTAGGTTAGAAATAAGGGTAGCAAGTTGATGAGAAGTGTAGGGGAGACCTTCTTTTATCTTCATGTTGTTTGTAGGGTTGCTCACTCATCACTTGTTTTGGATCTTATGGAGGAGGCCCTTGTATCCGGTTCACTTCGTTACTATTGTGATTTTTCATATACACATTGTGCTTTAAACATGAATTCACTTTAGTTAATCTTTCCTTAGCTTGGGTTAAGCAAAGTCTATTCATTTTCATAAGTGTAGGGGAAGTTTTATACTTCCATGCTCTTAAACATTGAGGACAATGTTTAGCTTAAGTGTAGGGGGTCTTCTATCGAAGTGACCTTACCTAGACTTTGTCATTGACCTTCATGATAACTTGGAAATTAATTTTTCAAACATTTTTCAAGTTTTTGATCTACTTTGGCCACCAAAAATATGCATTCATAATTTTTGCATCAATCATTTTTCATTTGCATAACACATTTGCATTGTATATATTTCTTCTTTTGTTCTTTATGAAAAATTTAAAAGGAAAGAAAAATATAATAAAGGACATGGTTTAACAAATTTAGACTTCTTTGACATATTAGGCCCGGCATGGATATTTTGACTCAACCCGAGTTTGCTTATCTAAGCACTCTCTAGCTAGTATCCTAAACCATGTAGTCCTTCATTGGTCTATTAGGTTAAGCATCCACCACTCTCATTATTTGAGATTTTAAATTTGTGGAGAATGGGAAATGATAGAGTTGAAGCAAGTATAAAAGGGCTAGATAAACTTCATGATAATTACTTGTGGCTAAACCCTTCTCTTTTTTAGCTCTATTTTCTTCGCATGTATATATTTTAATAAATAATCAAGAACGGTTTTAACTGGTTTGTTGTCTCTTATGCATTTTTGACTAATCATTCACGGTTGGTATAAGTACGTCTTAAGATTCTAAGTTAGAACGTTTTATGTGTACTAGACTTATGTCATGCTTAATATTTAGCGGGTGTTTTCCCTTTTATTCTTTTCAAATTTCTTTGTGAGGAATAAAGAAAAATAAGAGCGGCTTATGAAAAAAAATGAGTGGCTAGAAAAAAAAAGAGAAAAAGAAAAAAGAAAAGAAAAAAAATAATACAAGACTCCCAAGAGGGGCAGTGAAGTGTTAATTATAGTGACTATTAGATTCCAATATTACCTTGACGGGTTGCGGGGATTTAATAGTTGCTCCAATCCAATATTACCTTGACGGGTTGCGGGATTGAAGATCCAAAGTCTCAAAAAGGCGGAGGATGTAAATTATTGCGTGAGTTTTATTTTTCTTTCCTTAGCGAGTGTGTAGCTACTTATTAATGCATGGCATGAGGATTTTACACATAAGGCGAATGACTTATTATTCTTGAAACGGACTTATATTAATTGTGAGCGGTTTTTCAAGTAATGGATGAGAGGATTACTTAGGATTAAAACCGTGCTTCCTTATTTTTGTATTTTACATTTCTTATATTTCACGCTTCAAATAATGACAAATTTGCCTTCAAGCAATTTGCTCAAATAATAACCGGTTCCACATCCAATTGTCATGAATAATTTGATGCACTTTTTACTTGTGAATGCAATGATCCCATTTTTAAGCTTGGTATGGGGAAAGTGAAACTTGAGGGTGATAAGTGTCCATGGTACCAAAACCCTAATTTAAGTCATTGACTTCTTTATGAGTTTTTCCATCAAATCCATTTCAAGAAAAATCCAAAAAGATGTAAATAGAATTGTTTCTTTTGCATTGCATTGTTCAAAATCAAAAGCATGCATTATATAGAGTAGCATAGTGTAATAGCATTCCATATTGGCCAAGGTGGGTTAATTATGAGGAGAATGTAAATTTGTGCTTTAAAATATAGCATTGCATAAGGTCATGGCAATGTTCAAGTGTAGAGGATTTGATATGAGCAAAAACTCATATCAATTAATCAACAAATCACCATAAAACACAAGGAAAACACCTAACTTTTGTGCTATAAAGCGGAATTATGTGGTATGTTTTGTGTTTGTGTATAAATAGGTAATAAGGATACATTTTCAAGCAAACAAGAAGAAATCAAGCTTATTTGGATGAAAAAGACAAAGAAGGATCAAAGATGACAAGACTTTGAAGATAAAGGACCTATCTTGACAACACTCCAAAGTTGAAGGACTCAAAGTGTAAATTGGTCAAAGTCAAGATTAAAGTCAAACATGGTCAACTCTAAAGTCAACCAAGTCAAAGGGTCAAACTAGACAAGTATGCAAGTGGAAGGACCAAAAATGCCATTAAAATGAAGTTCCTAGCTCATTTGGATATTCTGCCTAAGTATAAGGACTTAACTTGCCAAAAATTACACCAAAAATGGTCTTGATCCATGTTTATTGACAACATCCAATGAAAATGCAAGGAATAGGTGACACGGATTGCCAACAAAGTCTGCCACATCACCAGTTCATTAAATAGCCGTCTAGCTACAGTACTTTCCCACTAACTCATTATTCAACCAATAAGGAGAGGACATGCAATAATGCATTATATCCAAAACGGATAGCAATCCGTGTGCTCACATTTCAACCAATCCAAGCTTGCCACATGGCATCTTCTTCAACAAAGAAACCCAGGAACGGTTTTGAGCTACACTGAATTTCAAGAAATGAATACTACATGAAACTTACTCGTTTTCAAGAGGGGAATGCATTGGTAACACTTAATCAAGCTCAAACTCAAGGAATAAAAAAATCCCCAATTCATGAAGAACACAAGAATTTGCAATTATTTAACTCAGGACACCTGGCAGCCTGCTATTGGTGGGGATACGTCATCAACCTCAACAACTTCTCATTTCTTGTCTATAAATAGGGAATAGATCTCTCATTTGATGTAAGTAGCTAAGTGTGAAATTTCACACACTTCCCATTTTTCTCTCTTAATCTAGCTAGTTAGTTGTTAGTGTAACAAACTCAAGAGCTTGACAAACTCTTGAGTTAGTTATAGTTAGTTGTAACTACCTACCTAATTCTGTAACAATTTTTCACATTCAAATCAATAAATTTCCCTCCTTTTCCTTCAATCTCCTTATCATTCTTACATTCCTGTTGAACTTGTGTTGTTATGAGTTGCTTGTGATCACATTTGATCGTAAGGAGCTTTTGTTGAAGAATTGTAGTTGTTCATTCCTATTCCAGTAGCTGAGTTGATTTTGAAGCAGATTTTTGGGTAGATACGATGATGATGATGAATGTAGATGGTTAACTTGTTGATTTTAGTGCTAAGGTGGTGGTTTAGCACTGTTTAGGAGGCTCAGCGCCTACCTACTCCATCAATGGAGGCACATTGCTAAAAGGTTTCATGTTCTTGAGTTTTGTTCCACTAAACAGTCAAGTGCATGTTCATTTCTAGGTTAAATCTTACCTATTGTTTTGATCAAGTGTGATTAGTATGTTTGGATTGATCTTGTTGAGTAGATAGCTAATTTTTAGATTGATTAGCCTTTAGCTTGCTTAATACTAGTTATTGTCTTCATTTTAATCAGTTACTAAGCTTGTTCATGTACTTTGAGTCCTTGTTTGTTATATAGATTGTTATTGATTCATTTGCACTTAAAACAAGCTTGTGTAGACATCAGTCTTAGTTCAGATCAATCATTTGCTTAATTTCTCTTTACAAAAGTATTGATCATATCAGTAAAGTAGTGTTTGGATTTGCTGTCAATTTGTAGTTCAAGTGTTATAAACTGGTTAATCTTTGCTCATAATTCCTTCTTTAGTGATTTTAAACAGGTTTGAGTAGTTTACAAGTCAAAAAGTTTGTCAAAAAGGCAAATGGTTGAAAAAATGTTTGGGTCAGTTTTGCTTTACTAGTTCATCAGAAAAGTAGCCATTTTCAATCTCTTAGCATTTGTTCACTACTTAATAAAAATCAGTCAAACTAGTTTCTACTTGTCATTCAACATCCAAAGTTTCATTGTTGTAAAGGAAATTCTACAGTATCTTTATTCAAGTGAGAAATAAGCTTTTTCAAAAGCACTTAAGTCATATCAAGTTTCTGTAATAAAGTTGCATACTGATTTCTCATTCTGGCAAATCTACTTCATAAATCCTGTGCTTTTCTTTCACAATCTTGTTTAGGAACTTGTCTTGAGTAGATTTGGAAGTTTTCAGCTTTTTCACTTTTTGGTCAAACTTGGTCAACAAGCTAGGTTTCAGCTTATTTGCAATTTCCAGCTTTAATACTTGATCATTTTCCATAAGAAAAGACATTCCAGACTCTCTATAAGCTGATTAACAAGATTTAGCTTAAAAATCTGTTTGTGCATGTCTAGCTTTTCAGATAGCTTATTCTTGGCTTATTGAAGTTGGCTTATTTGAGTTTTATTGCATTTCAAGCTTTTTCCTTGGAAAAGCCTAAGTGTTTTTCAGTTTTAAGCAGTTTAAAATTTGTTTGAGCTTATTTGGTGCATTTTAGAGCTTATACGAGCTTATTTGTTCTAGTAGCCCGTTTTTGATATAACTTTCCTTTTTATTGCACATTAGTCCCTATACTTTGTAACAGTTTGTATTGTTAGCTAAATTTCCAAGTAATTAGGGTTTGCTTTGTTTCAGTCCAAAACTTTTCATTACTTGTCAATTTCAGTTAGTAGTTTTACAAGTTGTTACATTTGGTTAGAAGTTTGTTAGAATTTGCATAATTGGTCCTTATACTTTCTGGTTTTTACATTTCAAGCAATTTAGTTTCATTTACTTACATTTTTAGCACATTACTTGCATAGATTTACAATTTTGTCCTTTTGTGAATAAAAACTTGGTATGTGCTAATTGTTTTACGGATACGTAGCTTACTATTTTTCACATTTTTACTTGCTTGCTTAAATAGACATAGAAAATCCAAATAACCCTATCAACCAAAAACGATAATAAACCTGATTTTGTTAGGACTTTCAATTGGTTAAGAATCGAGAGAAACGAACTTCAATTTACACAAATCACTAGGCCATGTAAACCCTAAAAATCTATATAAGCCGAGACTTAGAAATATTTAACCTAGCTCATATAAGCCCTAGAAATGTTAAATAAGCCGAGTTATATAAGCTCTCTTATAAGCCATAAATAAGCCGAATATAAATAAGCCCATGACTTATTTTTAAGCTTAGTGATAATAAGATATAAGCCCAATAAGGAAATTATATTTACTAGCCCATTTAGTAAATTATTAATTAATTAAACAAGGTCATTAGGCCCATTTCACCCAAGCCGAGACCCTATTGGGCCAGTCAAGCCCAAAAACTATTTTGGGAGACTTTTCGTGCCCTTATTGACAATTGGTGAAAGTTAAGGTCGGTTTTGTAACTTAATAAACCATGTGTATATGATTTCGTGACTTTATAAAAGTTCAAGGGTCAAATGTGTCATTTCCAAAAGTATAGGATGCGTTTGTTTTAAACCGAGAGTTAAATGAAACCACAAGGACTAATTGTGCAAGTATTAAAACTTAATATAAGCCCTAGTTGCCCATTTTTATATTCGAGACTTCAAGGCCATTATTGCCATTATTGAAACTTATTATAAGCCCTAGTTGCCCTTTTTAAATATTTCGAGACCTCAAGGGTCATTGTTGCCACTTTGGGAAACTTATTACAAACCCTAGTCTAATATTTAAACATTCCGAGACCTTAAGGACCAAAAGTGTCACTTTGGGAAACTTATTACAAGTCCTAACTATTGTTTTTGAACAATTCGAGACTTCAAGGACCTTTTGTGTCATTTTTAAAACCTAAAGCAAACTCTAACCCTAACTTAATTATTTCTGATACAAGGGGGTGTTTGGTCATTTCCCCAAAGTTTTATAAGCCCTAGGGGCGTATTTATAAATAAATATAACGGACAAGGACTAACAACGCAATGTACTTAACGAACGAAACCTTGAAAGGTACTTTTGGTAAATTGTTATACTAACAAGGACTCAAGTGTAAATTAAGTTAATTAAAAATATTAATAAATTATTTTATTAATAAATTAACTTAGCCGTTTGGTTGATTAAACAAATTACCAAGTTTATTCGCGAAACCTTATAAACTGACAAATTCCGTTAACGATATTTTTGAAGCCTTGAGAAAAGTAAATTATATTTTATTACAATAAATTAAATAATATAAAAATCTATTTATTTAATTTATTACACATTTTACTAGACAATTTATATGTATATATATATATATATATATATATATATATATATATATATATATATATATATATATATATTTAGAAACTAAAAATATATATATTTACAATGCACTATAAGTGTAAACACTTAAACAGTCGTAATAGCTTATTTTAGTGATCATGCATTTTCAACCATACATCCATCATGCATTGTTATTTTTGCATTTACTAAGGCACTTAAAACTACTTAGGTAATTTCTCCAGTTCATGATCATACTGTGCCAGTTTATTCAGTAACATCACTCTCACATCACTACCATTAAGGTGAGTTCATGGCCCAATCTTTACTATTTTATAACTGGAGGAGAAAACATACAAAAACTATTTATATTTAAATATGCAAAACACACACTGATGACAACAACAATTTATTGCCAATTGTTTGCCCCATTCCCGTGGACTGTAATAGTTAATAGTGTAGCGCGAAATGTATGAATAGATCTATTCGGGTATTGACAACACCCGGCCTGCGTGACTTGCTATGACGAAACGCTTAGTCCAAGAAACAGGTTTATTTCATTATCGGACTGAGGGAATAACATCAGGACAGATCCAAATGGGCGTACTGAGCATCTTTTGTCTAGCTTCTATTACAGGGCAGTAGGAACTACTATGGTATTGGGCTGTGATTGTCCTACTATGATCGTGGTGTTTGGCATATTAGTAATTTATTTATTTAACTAAACCTATGAATTCACCAACTTCGTGTTGACCCCCACATTTTACTCTATATGTTTTCTCAGGAAAATAAAGCAGGTTCATGCATTGGATTCCAGCATTTTAGGGAGCATTAATAAGTGTGAAAACACTTATCCTTTTACCGCTTATTTCCAATAATAACAAGACCAAAACGTGTAATTTATGTCGTAAAAGTCGGAATTATGCGTGGTTTGTGTTTTTATTGTGTTTTAGGACCAAAAGATGAAAAAGGAAGAAAACACGGGCTTTCACGGGCTTTTATCGAAGAAAACGAGAAAAGACGAAGTCAAGAGATCAAGAGTGCTTAAAGAACGGATGTCCAAGACCTATTCTGAAGATTTATCGAAGAAAAAGTCTAAACGGAAGTTTAATGAAGTCGAAGAACTCAAGTCTAAATTAAAGAAGAAAATTATTAAGACAAAGTTCAAATCCCGAGACGACGTCGAGAAAATAAAAGAATTAAATCGAGTAGAGAAGAAAAGAAAGAAGGAATCACACCACACATGCACTTCCCACTTAGCCTATAAATACCCTCCTAATCACATTAGGAGGGTGGTTAGCTAGTTGCACTTTTAATTTTTCCATTCTAGTTTTTTAGAGGGAGAAAGTTCCAAACTTTCTCTCACTAAGTTTTTCATCTTTTCTTTCCTTTAATCTTCCAAGTTTAAGCTTTTTGTATTTCAATTTCATTAATCAAGTTAAAGTTTAAGCTTTTGTTCTTTAATCTCTTTCCACCTTTCTTGATTTACTTTGGTATTTAATCCGAAAATCATGTTCCATAAAGTGATTTTGTTTGATGTTTAAGTGATAAAAGGTAAATCTTTCTATTACTACATAAGCTTTCATACGGTTTACGCTATAAGCTCCTTATGCTTATTGGTTTATTCATGTTTTAGCTTGTTGCTTTTCGGATTCTTAAAAGGTTTAATCTTTTCAAAAGTTTCTTTTATAAAATTTATGATTTTCGTGTTTTGAAAGTTTTCAAGTTTAAGCTTATTGAGTTTTTAAGGGTTAGGTTAGAGTAGCTTATTATACGTGCTTATTGAGTTTTCAGCTTAACTTCATTTTCGGATTGTTTCATGTTTCATCGCAATATTGGGGATTTAAACATTCCGACGAGATAGTGATTTGTATCGCAATAACCCTTAAGGGTTTTACTTTGCGATAGCTTGTCTTTTTACCTTATTCCGATCTGGGATTGCGATCGCTCATTGCGATCGCATATTCCGACGGGATTTAAGGTTGCCTTAAGTCGAAACGCTGCCCAAATTTTGTTAACTACTTTCCGATAGACAACATGGCGACAGAGGTTTTTGGATTATTCCGATCTGAAACACTCCGATCTAGAACTTTCTGACAGACACCATATTGCGACAGATTTGATATTCCGATGAACATTCCGATAGCTTTGCACTTGTATTATTCCGATGACTTAATTATTCCGATGGTTCTATGTTTGGTGCATTCTGATAGAAAGGATTTGTTACATCCCGATAGTTTGAGTTTTTAAGTTTTAAAAGTTTTGCAAAGTTTTAAGTTCTAAAATTACTTGTTAAGTTTTTAGTCAATTTCACTTTACTCAACGACAATCATTTGTTTTAAGTCTAGAATTAGATAATCAAACCAAACCATCCTCTTGTTCACCAAAAGACAATTGAGTCACACTCTTAACCGGTAATCAGTTCGAAGAGATCGGACGATAATATTTTATACTTGGCCAAAAGCTTTGTATTAAATGGCGCCGCTGCCGGCTCTTTTCGTTAAGATTAACGGTTTCTAGTGAGAGACGCATTGAATTTTGGGATCCGTTCTTTTAGGAACGTTATTTTCCTTGCTAAAAATTTTCAAAAATCCAACAAAATTAAAAACCTTTCAAAAATACAAAAACATTAAAAAAAATCATAAAAAGCAATTCTTTTCCAAAGGTTTTGCACCAAAACGATTATATAGATATTCTCTCTGTATATTTTTCTTCTGCAGGTGTATGCGTACTTAGATCTTCAAATTATTCTGAGCCCGAGACTCGTGAAGATTTAGATATGGTTGGTGTTCATAACAACAATAATAACCCACCTCTACCCAATTTGAATAACAATAACAACAACCACAATGCTCCCCTACCCGATTTACGAACAATGGAGGAATTGTGTCAACCCACCATGAACGGACGGGGAGGACCGATTGTGCCGATGCAAATCACGGCTCAAGAATTTTCGTTGAAGCATCACATGATCCAACAAGTGCAAACTAATCCATTTCGTGGATTGCCGGATGATGATGCCAACAAGCACCTCGACAAATTCATTACCATTACTCAAAGCATGAAGATGCCCGATGTTTCTATGGATGTACTTCGCCTTCATCTATTTCCCCACACGCTTTCTCACCATGCCGAAAAATGGTTTGACCGTCTCCCAAAGAACTCTATTCATACTTGGGATGACATGACTCAACGATGTTAATGCAAGTGATGCCTAAAAACACTATTAGTGTTAACTAATCTTTCTTAGTTTTGATCACAACAAACTATACAACACATTTAGTGTAAAACACAAAACGAATTATTTAACTAACACTATCATCAAGGTAATAATCATATCACTAATCTTTCTTAATCATACTTAGTGATCATCAAAATGATTATCCTTAAAACTCACTTTTGTTAATATGACAAAAGACTTTTTAATAAACTTTCTTTTTTAGAAAATGTTTTATTAAAATGGAAAATAAAAATTTGAAAATGGCATATTCCATATGCTATTAGAATATCCTTTGAAGGCTTCAAATACCTCAGATATTCCTACCCCACTAAAAGACAAAAAACAGAGCATACTCTTGTGGCGGTACCTTAAGTAGCTACGCGGTTCGTTAGTGATATGGAACCGTCGGGCTAGATAAGGTACCGCGCCCATATAGCCGTTATATATCCGTTATACTTTGTCTCCTTTAAATAGTGGGTCAAATCTCATTTTCCATCAAGCCTCTTGGACGTTTTTCTCAGCTCCCTTTCTATTTTCTATAGCATAATCATTAGTAAATGATCACTTAAAGTGTTAAGGATGTTTACATATGATTATCCTCTTGATCCCCTCCTTTACCTTGTCCAATGAGAAGATCACTCACTCACTAGTGTTGTGATAAAGATGAATCTATGAGCTAGTCATATTCATCATGATACCCTTTTAGTTTTAGGTCAATCCAATGTATTTATGAATACTTGGACTAGTTGTGTTCATCCAAGTTATTTGTGGATACTTGGATTTGTTGTGTACATCCATTGCATATGTGTTTGCTTGGATTTGTGTTGTGTAAATCCAAGCTACATGTGTGTACTTGGATAAGTCTAGTTGAGTTGTAGTAGATTTGATTAGTAGTTCTCACTAAACTATAAAGTGATGTGGTTGTGTCTTGTGAGTTCTCACTAAACTTGAAAGTGATTAGTAGTTGTGTTGTGTGAAGTTCTCACTTAGCTTAAAAGTGAAGAGTCGTGAAGATTGGTTCTAGCTTTGGATTAGAACTCGACATCTAGCCTTGTTTCGTAAAATGGTGAAGTAGGCAACGTCGTGAAGATTGGTTCTACCTTAAGATTAGAACTCGACATCTAGCCTTGTGTCGTTAAATTGTGAAGTAGGCAACGTTGTGTAGATTGGTCCTAGCTAAAGATTAGGTCTCGACATTTAGCTTAGTGTCGGAAAATAATGTAAGCAACGATGTAAGGTTTTCTCCGCCGAGAAGGGAGCTTGTGGATATAGTGGAAATCTCGAGTAGGTGTACTCGAGGAGTGTAGTAGAAACGAGGACAGAGCCTCGTTGTCGAACCACTATAAATATTGGTGTCTTCCCACTAGGTTGTCTCCTTCCTTACTCTTTACTTATTTCATTATCATTACACTTACCTATTATCTTTGCTAGTTCATTTGAATTGAACCTAATCATTATGCAACTTAGCTTCAAGCAAAAGATAGTTTTGATACAAACCAAATTGAAAGTAATTTTAATTTGGTCACCAATCGAAGAGAAACTATTCAACCCCCCCCCCCCCCTTCTAGTTTCTACAATTGGTATCAGAGCGATGGTCACTCAAGATCTTTGAAGTATATTGTACTTTGAAACTTGGATCGATCCATTGTCTCCTCAAATTAGAAGGTCAAGTTGTACTAAAGTTTCTATTTGGTCAAAACTATTTTTTCTTTGAAAATAGGTCTTTTTAATTGGTAATATTACATCCCACTTAGATTAGTAGCATTTATACATTTTAGATCTACTCTTGAAATGTATCTACTAGTTTGCATCTTGCTTTGTGTAGGTACTCATGAAGATCAATCACTTAATTGGTTGTGGATTGAGTTACTTGCACTTGTAGAAGACTCATCTTCATTGATGTTTAACATCTTTGAATGATGATACCAAGATGATTGGGAATGATACTAGTCCTTGAATACTTAGTACTCACCATAGTCATCGATGGGCATAGCATTGATTCCTTGATGGATTGCTCTTTGTGGCCAGGGTACGCTTTCGTTCTTCCACACGCCCTTTGATCATTCTTTTGATCATTACTTGACTATGTGCTTGTTCTTGGCATCCTTGCCTTGACATTTTTTTGTGGTTTGTGGTTCTTTTCTTTTATCCTCTCAAACCTTCATTGCTTGGATACTTGACTCACTATGGTGATGTAGAGTGGGTTAGTAGTAGCTTAAAGTATCAAGCATGATTTCCATGGTTTGCACCCATACGGTTAGTAGGCCCTTTGTGGGAGAGAAAGTGAATTAATACCTTGCTCATATTTTGGTTTAGACTAAGACTATTATTGAAAGTGATCTTAGTCTATACATGAATAATTGCTTTGTGTTTATTCATTACCAAAGCCGTTTAACGTTTCGCTGGAAATGCACGTCTTAAACCACTATATATGACACAAGCTCTTCGTTACCACTATTTGAAGATTGTCATTAATCCCTTGAGCATTTATCCTAGTCTTGATTCACTTCCCTTGACTTCTCTCCACTTTGCCGTTTTGCGACGAGTAGTCGTTTGTCCGTTTCGGTTCTTTTCGATCTTGATTCAACTCGTAATCCTTCATTAAAACATATTGCTTAGTGTTATGATGATCCAATGATATTCTAAAAGGCTCATGATATATTTTTAAGTATCTTAAAAAAACTTGGTTTTTAAAATTTGGTGTTTTTCATTGATAAAAACCCGCCTCTGTAGGCGGTTGTTTATCTATGCGGCTCAAACCTGTGGTTCCTTATCGATAAGGTACCGCGGGCAGTAAAGTGTGTTAGAGCACCAGTTTGATTATTTTATTCTTTTTCAAACCACTATCTCTCTCTCCCAAAAACACACAGCCGACGTTTTTCATCTTATCCACCATTGTTGAAGCTTCCAAAATCTTCAATCACTCAAATTAATTGATTCCAAGTTGTGGGTTTCACTCGTCCTTCATCTAACATCAATTAATTGTAAGTATTTTCTTTCAATTTCATCTATTTTGTTCTAGGGTTCATCCATTCATAATTGGGGATTTTTAAAATTGAAATTGAATTAAAACCTTAATAGGAATGTGGGTTGACATGGTTATTTTACTATGATTCCTTAGGTTCATATTCATTAAGATTTCACTAAAACCCAGTTGTAGAACAAATCCGAATTTTGGCTAAATGATTTTGGTTAAAAGATGGATTTGAGATGAACCCATGAACAAGTAGGTAATTATATTGTTAATGCTTACCTAAAAACCTTGTTTTGAAAAACCAATGTTCTAATCCATTATTGATCCAACGTAGATCATGTGTTCTTAGTTAATGATGGAATAGATGCATTGTGAACATGAGAATGATATGGATTCAATCCTTTGTTTATCGAGAAATTGATATAACACATTCTCATATTTTTGTTTTTTGATTTTAATTTTTCATATGAGTGATTGGAAATATGTTTTTCTTGTTTGTATTTAGGTACTAATCATGCCTTCGCAATATCAAAAAGATCATCAATACACTAGAAAATACATGCCAAACCTTTCCCAAACCTATGCTTCCCCCCAACTTCAAAACTCTTTTCCATCCCTTTCTACCCTTTGTTTCCATGAGGGTAGAGTCGTTGACAAGGAAATAACGGGTTATGACTATATCCAATCTATGTTTGAGCCTTCGGGGTTTGATTGCTTACTCAACATAGAAGAAGATATTTACCCCTTATTCCTTCTTGAATTCTTTAGCACCTACTCCATGCTTGATTACAATGGAGAAATTTTCATTCATTTCGTGTTGAATGATCAATTGATTCAATAATCCCTCGAAAAATTTGGTGAAATTCTCGGTGTGCCATATGAAGGAACTTGTCGTTTTACGGATAAATGGAGACTTGATGCTCTCTTGGAATCCTACGATAAACCTCCAAATGACCTCACCGAAATTGATCTAGAGTTCATCCTTGACATCATTTCGAAAGAGCGTGATGGAAACGTTGTGAGGAGCCTTCATTCAAATGTACGAAACGTGAATCGATATGAAGTGCTCTCTAGCGACCTTAAGGATTTTATGGTCCAATGGGCAAATATCCTTAGGGATAATGTCTTTTGTCTTGGTGGAAACCGAGATCATATCCCGGCTTGTATGGTGCATATGTTGAGTTGCATCCTTACATCCACCAAGTACAATTTGGCATTCTATATCGCTCGACGAATCAATTATGCCCTTTCAAAGCCCAAAACAAACCTTCCCTATGCTATGCTTCTTACTTGCCTTTTCAAAAGGGTTGCTCATGATTTTCCCCACCTCGATCTTTCTCGCTTCTACCCGGTTCATCGGGTTATGTTGCCTATTCAAGAGGCATATGCAAGAAAGACAAGAAGTGATCGAGGATCGCGAAAATCCGATCATCAAGAGATGGATGATGAGGACATGGACATGCCAACAAGTGATGGTGATGGAATAGGTACTAGTTCTCACTTCAACTCTTCGAGTAATTCCCACCCATCCTCAAAATCATTCGTGGATGGACTTGAATACTTAGCTCCCCCACCTCATTACTCCTCTAGTGAAGTACCGGAAGATCTTAACATGGAGCATCTCTACCGTGAAAATCTTAGGACTAGAGGTGAATTGCATGAACATCGGGTTGAGTCAAGGAAGGGATTCAAGTATTTGGGGATATGATCAAGGGATTGGGTAAAAAGAGAAGGTAAAAGCTTTGAAGTATTTCAAAGAATACATGTTGGTAAACATGTAATGTTGAACAATTTTCTTTTATCTTGGATGTGTATTAACTTATGCTACATGTTTGGATTGTTATTTATTTTGATCCTAAATATTGTTTATGCCATGATGTTTGTGATTTACATAGCTTTGTGCATCTTTGTGATAGTTAGCTTATTAGATTATGATCTGTAATTAACTTTGGCTTGTGAATCTTTTGGTAAAAATCTAGGTTTATCAAAATCTGGGATTGAAATTTTTGAAAGACCTCTGGTCGCGGTTCCATATCGACCCGCGGATCCTTATCGATAAGGAACCACCGATCCTAGATAAAGAACCGCCACCACTGTTTCCGACAGCATCTTTTGCTTTACATTGTTTTCTTAATTCTGTGTAAACACTGCATGATTTTCTATAATAAACTGAACATTTCCTAAACTAGGTTACCTAAATTCATTATTCACCTAAAATGATTTTAACCCATTACTAGTTTGGATCATCCCCTCACCCATTTAAACCCACCTTGTTAGTCATGTTTTTCACACATCAAAACATCCTTCCCTAACCCTTAAACCACCCTTAAACAACCATGGTTTGTACCAAAACCTCTAACACTTCCAAGACCTCCACCCCAAGGAAAACACTCAAAATAAGGATTAAGGTTGCCAAGCCTAACTCCTCACCCTTCCACACACCTAAGAATGAGATGGTTCCTATCCTCATTTCTTCATCACCTTCACCACCCCTTGCACCATGCAAGACAACATCCACCCATGGTACTAACCACTCCATTGGTTCTACCTCCTCTTTATTCAACTCAAGAAGGAATGAGCTCTCTTCACCCTTCACTCCAAGTGCACCCTTGGATGTGACCACACAATCCCAACCAATCCAAAGCATTCCTTTTGTGAATGACTTTGATGACACCTTGGTGACTTCACCATTTACCCCTCCTAACTCACCCATTTCACCAACCTTGGAGAACATACCTCCACACTCACCCATTTCCCCTTTGGGGAACATGCCTCCACTCTCACCCACATCACCCTTGGATAACATGCCTCCTCCACCTCCACCCAACTCAAACATTCCAATTTTGGGTGTTCCACTTTCCCTCCTTTTGGGTGATCCATACTATGGGTTTCAACAAACACATGGTCCTAGTTGTCCATGTTGTCTTTACAACCACTACATCATCCATAACCTTAGGATGGATATGTTTGGACTACATAGGAGGTTGCAAGAGTTCTTGCTTGCCTTCTTCTCCATGCCTCCTCCTAGGAGATGAATGATGAGTTTTCTTAATAAGTTTTTTAAACAAAACCAAGCCAAAGAAGACTACTCATCTAGATCTAATGATAAGCTAGCTTTGTATTAGTTAGTTTTTCATTTGTCATTGTATTTGCTTCCTTCATGAGTGTTTCATGAAGATGTTCTATGGATTTAGCTTTATGTATTTCTATTTTTATGTGCACATTAATCAACTTCAATTTGAAATTAAAATTGAACCTAAATCTATCACAACCTCTAAAAACTTGACTAAAATTGGTTCAAAATGATATTCAAATATTTTGTCACCCTTTGTCAAAACATTCTTTGTGAATGTGTTTCTTTTATGCAACCCTAGCATAATTTGGTGCTAATAGAGGTAAAATTCCAAGATTTGCAACTTTTTGAAAAAAGTCTTAGCTTTTCCCAAAACCCTGGAAATACTTGGTTTCAATTCCACTGGACGCGGATCCTTAAAGTCCCGCGGTTCCTTAAGTGGTAAGGAACCGCCGGTCCCTATAAGGTACCGCGGACAGTAAATGACTTTTGACGAATTTTTTGGTCAAAACTTTTAAAACCCTATACCCTGTAAAGATTCCTTGTTTACTCAAATTGACTAAACATTCCTTGACACTCCACTTTTTGTATTCAAATTCTTACCTTGATTACATTTTACTTATACCCCAACCTTGAGATTTCATTCTCACACCTTCCCAACCTTGAGAATTCATTCTCACACAACCTTGAGATTTCATTCTCACACCTTCCCAACCTTGAGAATTCATTCTCGCACAACCTTGAGATTTCATTCTCACACTCTCACAATGCCTAACTCCTACATTCCTAACCTTGACATTTCTTTGTCACAACCCCACTCACCCAAAGCTTCCTCATCCAAGCTTTCAAAGAAACCGAAAATCTCGGTTTGACTTGTTTGGGTTAAGAAGAATGAACCATCTTCCTCCAAACCACCCAAAAACCCTACCTTCTCTCCAATCAAATATTGGAATGAGACTTATACCATTAACCCCATCACCGGAGCTAAAGAAAATGTTCCTCCACCACCTCAATCCTTCAATACCCCTCAACTCAATGACCTTTCAACCTTCCCAAACCTCACAAGGCATTGTGAAAACATTTCCTACCCCATTACCCCACCACCACCAAACCCTAAGTTTGATGCCCTACGCCCATCAAACGATTTTGTGTTGCATCATGGATCCTCGTGTGCTTGTTGTCGATTTCAACAAATTGAACTTGCTCATGTGTATGAGAAGTTAAATTTTCTTGAATTCCTCCTCACTCAACCTCCTATTCAATTTTTCGTTCCGGTGGACAAAACTTCGAATGATGCATCGTCGTCTTATTTTTCCAACTAAAGGACTAACTACTCTTGGATTTTTTATTACTTTAGTTGTTTAGAGTCTTTTAATTTTTTTAAGCAATCTTGGAAAATTATTATTATTAGAATAGCTTATGCTTTGTGGTTTATTTTCCATATCTTTTGCTTTAGATACTCATATTGTGTGTATGACTATCTACTTTGTTGTGTCTTTTCTATTATGTAACCTTTGTGTGTTATCCCTTTAGTTCTATTTTGAGTTGATCATGGTTAATTTTTACAATTGCTTATGGGTGATTCCATCAATTCTAAACTTTAACGCATTGACAAGCTTATCATCTTCATTGGATTGAAGTTTGATTTTGTCAATTACCTTTTTGGACAAACTTAGCAAAATACTTGCTTCTAATTTGAGATTTCTTCTCTCTCTCTCTCAAGTTACTTAGTAGGTAGTGATCATATATACATTGGTGTTTCTTTCCTTTCTACTAACCTTTGTGTAGCATGGAACCTTAGCTCATATACTTGGTGCCCCAAACAAGGGGGAGCAACCACCAAGGAGGAGCTACTAGCAAAGTTAGATGTTCTTCCAAGACTTGTGCTAACCTTTTTTCTATGACAAAGGGGGAGAAATGATAGTGATAAACTCGTTAATAATTCAATATTTTGTGCTTCTACGTAAATGAGTTTATAGTTTGTCGTAATAAAAAAGGAGGAGATTGTTAATGCAAGTGATGCCTAAAAACATTATTAGTGTTAACTAATCTTTCTTAGTTCACAACAAACTATACAACACATTTAGTGTAAAACACAAAACGAATTATTTAACTAACACTATCATCAAGGTAATAATCATATCACTAATCTTTCTTAATCATACTTAGTGATCATCAAAATGATTATCCTTAAAACTCACTTTTGTTAATATGACAAAAGACTTTTTAATAAACTTTCTTTTTTAGAAAATATTTTATTAAAATGGAAAATGAAAATTTGAAAATGGCATATTCCATATGCTATTAGAATATCCTTTGAAGGCTTCAAATACCTCAGATATTCCTACCCCACTAAAAGACAAAAAACGGAGCGTACTCTAGTGGCGGTACCTTAAGTAGCTACGCGGTTCCTTAGCGATATGAAACCGCCGGGTTAAATAAGGTACGGCGCCCAGATAGCCGTTATATATCCGTTATACTTTGTCTCTTTTAAATAGTAGGTCAAATCTCATTTTCCAACAAGCCTCTTGGACGTTTTTCTCAGCCCCCTTTCTATTTTCTATAACATAATCATTAGTAAATGATCACTTAAAGTGTTAAGGATGTTTACATATGATTATCCTCTTGATCCCCTCCTTTACCTTGTCCAATGAGAAGATCACTCACTCACTAGTGTTGTGATAAAGATGAATCTATGAGCTAGTCATATTCATCATGATACCCTTTTTGTTTTAGGTCAATCCAATGTATTTATGAATACTTGGACTAGTTGTGTTCATCCAAGTTATTTGTGGATACTTGGATTTGTTGTGTACATCCATTGCATATGTGTTTGCTTGGATTTGTGTTGTGTAAATCAAAGCTACATGTGTGTACTTGGATAAGTCTAGTTGAGTTGTAGTAGATTTGATTAGTAGTTCTCACTAAACTATAAAGTGATGTGGTTGTGTCTTGTGAGTTCTCACTAAACTTGAAAGTGATTAGTAGTTGTGTTGTGTGAACCTCACTTAGCTTCAAAGTGAAGAGTCGTGAAGATTGGTTCTAGCTTTGGATTAGAACTCGACATCTAGCCTTGTGTCGTAAAATGGTGAAGTAGGCAACGTCGTGAAGATTGGTTCTACCTTAAGATTAGAACTCGACATCTAGCCTTGTGTCGTTAAATTGTGAAGTAGGCAACGTTGTGTAGATTCGTCCTAGCTAAAGATTAGGTCTCGACATTTAGCTTAGTGTCGGAAAATAATGTAAGCAACGATGTAAGGTTTTCTCCGCCGAGAAGGGAGCTTGTGGATATAGTGGAAATCTCGAGTAGGTGTACTCGAGGAGTGGAGTAGAAACGAGGATAGAGCCTCGTTGTCGAACCACTATAAATCTTGGTGTCTTCCCACTAGGTTGTCTCCTTTCTTACTCTTTACTTATTTCATTATCATTACACTTACCTATTATCTTTGCTAGTGCATTTGAATTGAACCTAGTCATTATGCAACTTAGCTTCAAGCAAAAGATAGTTTTGATACAAACCAAATTGAAAGTAATTTTAATTTGGTCACCAATCGAAGAGAAACTATTCAACCCCCCCCCCCCGCCTTCTAGTTTCTACAAACGATTTTTGTCGCGCTACTTTCCACCATCCATGGTCACGAGCCTTCGTAACCAATTCAGTGGATTCATGCAAGACTGTAACACCCCCAAATTTATACAACTCAGTACAGCGGAAGACTAGTTGGTGTTACGGGATAGCACATTACTCACATCATAGACAACGCATAAAAATCACGTCGTTTAATAATAAATCATTTCCATTCATAAATATCAAAGTTACATCGGTCCCAAGTCATTACATTTCATACAAAGTTTTACAAAGTATTTGAATGGAAAATATTGTTTAAATGCGGGCCATGAATTCTTGTCGTCTTCCCGAGAATTACCTTCAAGTACCTGAGATAAAACATGTTAAAAGAAAAGGTCAGCGATAACGCCGAGTGAATTCATAGAGTTTAATAAATTCCATCAATATAACTTTGGTATAAAATTAGTACCAAAAATCACTTCATTCAAATCATTGTAATAGGCCGTAAAATAGCCAAAATCGTTTTATACAAATCTTTGTAATAGGCCATAAAATAGCCAAAGTCATTTATTATAAATTCTTATCGAAAATCATAATATAGGCATTTGCCTTAAAATCAATATACGAGCCAATGTCGTAAAAACATCATACAATACGTCTTATGACGTTGTATAAAATCAAAAAAAAACCGTTATATGAATATGGTTATGAAAACCAAAATACCAACATAATATCAATAGTATGACCCAGTATTGCTAGTCAGGCAATACATCGTAATTCGGAGCGTCTATTAGTATTTCGTTAATTCGGATTATTATAAGCCGCATGACATTGTTACCTTACTAAACCAAAACGGGTAGCTAACCCGATACCAATTTTGCCCATCTAAAGTAGCGTGTCGTCACAAAGGTCACGCTATGGAAATCGTCTCATACATTAATTCGCTTACCAATCAATGTGGCACGACGGGGATCAACCGTCAAGGCGCGAACTGGGGTGATCGTCCCCAAATAGTACTATTAAATGCATAAGCGTCTACCAACTCCTGGTAGTTCACAATTCATGCTAATGGGACTTTTAGTGACATAACCTAACTTTAATAATCCATTTAATTTCATTTATCGGGTCCTTTAATCATTTATCGGGTCATACAATCGGGTCATTCAATCATTCGGGTCCAAAATCAATAAACAAACAATCGGGACAAATGGTGTCCTATTTTATAAAAACTAACATGTAATCTCCCTCGCGGGTTTATGAAACATTTATAAAAACATTTAAAAGAGTGCGAGGCTATGAACTCACGTTGATATGGGAAGGCGGGTTATCGGCAACTCGGACGTACGGTACGTGCTTCAATCACGGAAACCTAGACAAATAATACTCGTCTTAGACTCATGTCCAATGACTTTATAAAAATAACAATTATGTATACATACGATGATTATATATATATGATGATCAAGTGGGTTTACATATTCTCGTTTACTCATTTTAGAGTTACGTGTTGATAACTTTTATACTAGTTTTCTCGTCTTACCTATTTACGTGTTTTAGGTCCAACAAGCTTATTATAAGTTATTTAACTTATTTTAATCCATTTTGTACTTTTATTATCAGTACATACACTTTCAAGTTGGGCCCAAATGGGTTAAGCCCAATAAGTTCTTTTTACAAGTTTTTATCCTATTTAGTCCATTTATTAGTCCAATATGTTTATTTAACTTGTTAATGTCCGTATGCCCTATAGTTCGGGTTTTATCGGTTTTTACTTGTTATACATGTCTATATATCAGTATATAAGTTTCATAAAGTTTTCATTAGACGGGTCCAACCATCTAAGTTTTATTTAACAAAAACGTTAATTTTACGGCGATAGTCGAAAAAAGTCGTAAAAATCAAGTTTATAGTTTTATAACTTATAAAACATAACAAGTTACCATTTTTATAAAATGTCCACTTATTTAACCTTTTACATACTTATATAAATAAAATCCATAAGTTAGTGGGTTTTTATTTTACATTTTATATATTAAAATGTGAGTGCTTATATAATAGTATTATTCTTTAATTTCCAAAAATCTGATTTTTAACTTCATCTTCACCAAAACTGCCATATCTTGAGTTCTACATGGAGATAGAAGCTCAAATTTTTATCACATAAACTACATGATATGTGCTATATTTAACTCTTTTATAGCTACTGTTGAATCATCTTCTAAATATTTTCTAAAAATCGTCCAAAACAGTAACTTCAGATTTATACCCTAAACTTGTTTTGATCATATCTTACTCATTATTTTGATTCCATTGTATGGCCAACTCTCACATGTGTACAAGACCCATATCTTACTGTAAATAGATTCTACTTCATCATATTATCAGTCCATGACCTGTTTATTTACTGTTTTACACAGCCAACATATTTAGACAAGATTTTAGACTTGTTTCTTATGGTTTTTCATCTTTTTATCCATGATTATCAACAACAAATCCCCACATAACATTTTTATCATCATATAATCATCATAAATATATACAATAGGAAATAAAATACATGTGTACATAATCAAAATAACAAGATGATGAGGAGGACAATCTTTATACCACCATGATGATGTAAGTTGTGATTTGGACATGGTTTTTGATGGAGAAGCATGTGAATAACCATGACCATCTTCAAGGCCACCATTCTTCATTTGATCCTTGTGGAAAATCAGCCTCAAGACACCATAGGAACTCCTCCTTGGATGTTATGATTACTACCAATCAATAGGGCTTCAAGAGAGCTTCAACATATGTGTAAATAACACATGATTTTGTGGTGAAATCAAGATCAAAGGGTGTTTTTGGGGAGAAAAGTGGATGACACAATGAGAGGGATGAGAGAAAGTTATGGTTGTTTTGCATGAGTGAATGAGTTGAGTGGTTTCTAGTTAGATGGTTTTGATAGTGTAAAAGCTTAACTTGTAAGCTTTGCTTACAAGTGTAAGTGTATTGTTTACACTTTGACACATAAGTGTTGTTATGGCTAGTTAGGCCGGTTTTGAGTGGGGGTGGGACAAGTGTCCCACTTGTCTCATCCCCATTTATTTACGGGTACTCCTCGATTCTAGTTTCCTCGATTTGCGTGCCCTCGGGTCGTTTTACGAAAAACGTTTTTATAAATTATGAATCACCGTCACAAAACGAATCCAATAAAAATTGTCTCATCAAAAACGGAGTTCGAAAACGTAAATACGTAATCCTAAGGTTTCCGGTTTAGTTGTAAAGGACGTTAAAATAAAATCGTAAGTCCTAATCTCTTCTTGTAAATTTGTGAGTTTATGAACCAACACAAATTTAAAACTCCAAAATAATATTCACGGACAAATTTATTTTCTGAAATGTCAGACTGTCACCAAAGACGGTGTATGTAAACGTAAGCACGTAACGTTGAATCCTCCGGTTTAGACGTTGTCGATGCTACTCCAAGACGTAAATCCAAATTTCTTCCCAAAAATATGTGAGTTCATATTGTAACATTAAAATAATGTTTTTAAATAATATTCAAGAATAAAATATCAATCATAAATTGACGGATTGTCACAACATTTACCCCTAAACAGGATCTTTGTCCTCAAAGATCATCTTACCTTACTACTCGCTTCTTATAGAGTTAAAGCCATGTGGGTATTTCCTCCACATTCGGTCTTTTTCTCACAAGTGCAATTCATTACAATACGCGAGTTTCATCAAACATAACTACGGGAATAAGATCAGGCTTAATGTTGACTTACTTTCTCTATCCATGATGTTCACGGGTTTTTGATGAATGCAACTTTTCGCCGATCTAAGCTTTACTAAGAATAATCAGATTCTCACTTGATAGATATTCCATCAAGTTCGATATACGAAACATAATTCACGCAGTCTTTGAAGTCCTAGGGTAGATCCAGCTTATATGCCTTTCAATCCCAACTTTTACATCATCTCAATGGTCCCAAACAACGGGGACTTATATCCCATGATTTGTCAGATCATGAATTCATTTTTCCAAGTTTAAAATAGTGGCATAACTTCGCTACCCATTTGGCACTTCAAGATCTACATTTCATATTCACATAACCTCTTGCCCACTATCGGCAGTTAATAATCAGATCCTAATTTCAACAATCATTTCAGATCTCGCGGGTCGGGTATTTTGCAAGGATAGGTTCGCCATTATAGGAAACCTTAAACTTAAAAGACATGTCCAACTCACAGTGGGTGTATGTCGGGTGTCTTTATCTCAACTCCTGCTTACAGATGCTCTAAGATTTAGATCCTAACAAGATTCGATTTCAATCCTAATACGATGATTATCAATGATAATCTTTCCAAAGGAAAACGATTATACGGTCTATTACCAAAGGTCAATCATTCAATCATAAAACAACACTTATATTACTTTGTATCGTCACTTTACCTCGTCCCTTCGATTTGGGATGGTACATAGTACTCTCATCAAGGTTCGTTCTTATTGATTTCTGAGAAAATCTCTAGAAATTCGATGCGAAGCGAGGATCTTGATATAGATGATCGATACAGGCACGCTAAGTTTACTCAACTCTTTTGCATTTATCATTAACGAGAATGATATTAGCAGATTTGGTCAGTCTGTCGACGATGACCCAAATCGAATTAAATTCAGATGATGACCTTTGCAATAGCTAGACGTTTACTAATGTCTGAGGCGATGTATGCCTTCATAATTGCCATTAGTACAACTTCTTCAGACAAAGATACTTTTAGTCAAAAATGACATACATATAATACTTATACTTACAAATTCCAACATAACGATATCTCACAATCTCCATATATATACAACCACAAGTGGTCTTTAAAACATTTAACGTTATCGGCTTCTCAATTCTAATGGTTCACATTAGCCGTGAAACCTTTTTATTAACTATATTATCCCTCTTACAAACATCGTTTATTTTTATATTGTTCGGCAATTTATTTTGCACCTTAATTATTAAGGAACATGTCCTAATTGGTTCTTTATCTTTTCTACATAATGCGTCGGTATCTATATTCACTCCTCATGATGATATAATTATCACGTCCACAATTCACTTAGATATTCTTTCTATATTATACGTCAGTAATTACGTTCACTTTCCTGATGAAATAAATATCACAAGCGTATTTATTCAAAATTCTTTCTTCACATTTTCCCTGTTTTAGTTTCGTCTCTTCTATCATTTTTATCAATTTTTCTCAATCCGATGTTTAAAGCGTCGATAATTATTATAATTAATTAATTATTTATTAGTTAATTTTGATGAAGCGTAATCGTTTTAAATTTCTTAGTTCAACCAATTATATAAAATGTTCAAATTAAATTTGAATTTAATTAACAAGATTTTTGCTGATTTATCGAAAATAATTGATAAGATTCGTAAATGTTTGAAAAATCTTTGGTTATATTTTGGTTAAAGTTTTCTTAGTTGAAAAGCAAAAATTGTCGTTTTAAGTTTTCAGGTTATGGTATAAATGGTTTTACTCACTCCTTCTTAAGTTATCTTGAGGTATACACAAACATTTACCCCTAAACAGAAGTTTAGTTAAATGGTTTGTGTATAAGGGAATAATCCCTTTAAAAATTCCTTTGTTAAAATATTTGTCAAAACATATTTCCATTTCTTTTTAGTAAAATCCAAAGGCTTAAAAGGGCTCTTAATTTTTGAAGAGTCTATATGCATACATCTTACCATTATAAATCCAACGGTCATTTTATGTAAAGGATTAAGTTTTTAATCCCTAAGCGTTAATGGTTCTAATCTTTGAAAAGTCAATATAGCTTCCATTATCTTATTAATCACACGGTTAAATCATGTAAAGTAATAAGTCTTTAATCATGTGTTAATTATTCAAGGTTCAGGTTTTCACTGTTCGGCCAATTCAGGGCAGTCTATAAAATAATTATTAACTCATTCTTATTCTGATAAACATACATATAGTCCTTAATGATCACGAGCATGAATTTATCAAATTACAGCCTACACACGTGATTCCCCAAATTTATGAATGCTACATGTGTATTAGTCAATCCAAACGTCATCACGTGAAACTCATAATGTTCATCACAAGTTCGGGGTGTGATGATTGGAATAGAAAATCTTCTTTGCAGATGCAAGGTTGATAATAACCATGCCGTGGATCAAATCTTTAAAACATACGCTAGAACCTTGTAAATGATCGAACAAATCTTCCATTTCGAGTTATGGATATCGTTTTCGATTGTCAATTTACTCAGTCACAGTAATCTATAAATATAAGGAAAGATAACACCATAGCTCTTCAGGATGACAGGCTTGGTATAATAAAATCTTTCTCCGACAACTTTCTCAGTTGTATGGTAATTCCTTTAATTTCAGATGGTGCTGACATACAGTGCATATGCCATAGGTACAACACCGAGAATATAATCAATACCAAATTCAACTTGCCTTAATGGCGAAAGTCTAGGTAATTCGTCAACAAATACTTCCTAAAGTGTCCGATAACAGAATTATCTTCTTAATAAATTTGTTTTAAGTTCATTCTAGATTACAATATCTGTAACTAGTTCACAACCATTCACCGTAATATTTCAAATTTTTATACAGGATATAGTCATCCATCCAGAATTATTTAGATCGCTTTTGATAATCAACATCTTATCATTTAGGGGAATTCTACTCGAGTTCCCATCAATTAAGACAATGTCGTCATGTCATAATCAATCAATTTATTCTACTGGAATTATCAACTTTCCAGTTTCATCACCGTTGATAAGATGTGAACTTCTCAAAAGACTATCAATAACTCATAATCCTTCACAGATTCAAGGATGTCAGGAGACTCAACTACTATTAAAAGAGTAAGGTCAACGCATAATCTACGCGAGAGAATTTCAAATCAGATACAGACGAAAACATTTAATGAATATGAATATATTCCATGTTTTCATAATTTGAGTACGCATTCGAAAGCTCCTCGGATCGTTACCCAGGTCATTTAAATGAAATCAAATCAAAAGTAATGATAGGAACATCGATACATCCAGTCGGGTATCAACACTCGATAATCAAATACTTTTCCTAAGAATCTCACTACGGGAGAATTGGACAAGAAAGAATTGTCAATTGTCAAATAAGACAATTTCCACAGATGAGTAAATTCGACTCAGAAGAATAGATGCTACAGGCACATATGTAGGTGTCCCTAACACTATGTCCTTATTTTTCACTTCTTGCAGATCTCATAAAATTTATCTTTCACAATCTTCAAAGAAATTGTAGTGCTTATTAATCAGTTTTTATGGTGACTACTAATCAGCCTTGCATGGTCCATTCCAAATTGTATGTAGGCACGCAACTATATACAATTTCAAGATTAACGATGCAATACTCAGTTCGTCAAAATTTTATCATCATGTTTATAATAAAAACATTTTCATGCTTAATTCTTAAATAAGAATCAAAAATAAATTTACAAAGATTTTCTTTGTTATGAAAACAATTAAGTTTTTTTTTTCAAGGTACTTTATAAACAATCTCATTTCGATAACAATCACTTATAAATCTTACTTTGAATAATCCTTATAGTGATGAAAATTCAATTTCCTCAAATGATATTGTTTTATCTTATAAAAACAATGAATGATCTGCAAAAGAGTGATGAAAGCTTGTTCACCAAGAATTAACTATGATATGATAGGAAATGAGCTTAGCCAAATAATCATGAGGTTCATGATCTCGATGGCACTCACGAAGAATGATTCACAACGTAACTCAAATCAAGATGAGTACTGGTTCAATGGTTGCATCACTAATGCGAGCATTAGGAAGAAGTAATGAAAGATAGATAACATCGATACATGTAGAATTTAGTAATCAAAGGTAGTCTTTTTCATTAATCGTAAACAAGTCAAAATTGTACCGCAACACATTATGTGTCACTGTGTCATACAATTCTCAGAACTCATCCTACCAACTGATGTCTCAGTTGAGTTAGGGATTATTTTTAAAAGAAACCACAATGAATACTAATCTACAAGAGTCATTAGGTGTCCCGCCGGTCTCGGAAGATCCATCGGTCTCAATTCAGAAGAAGATTTCTTCGATTTATTTATTGGACACTGGGCATCTTCATTAGTGGACAATGGCCTAGGAACAACCCTTAACACAAACCTACAATCAATTAAATCCTTATAGTTTAATCACAAAACTTAACGACTTCCTCTTAACAATCTCATATTCCATATGGGTTAAATTTTACTTTATCCAAGTTTCAACCAATTTTATACTCAAGTCGATATCCTACTTCATTCTCCAATACTTTCAATCTTATTCTTCGGCCTTGTAAAGGCAATACAATCTCAATATGAATCAACACTTAATTTCCAATCCTATTAGCTCTTACAACAACAATTATCAAATGAGTCATTAATATGAAATGACTTGATCAGTCAATTAGACTTCTCGGAAAGGTACTAGTGGCATGAGGCTTTTGGGTAATGGTTCCAATAACAGCCTCAAGTGCAACATTCACCCTTTCGATTTCAATTTAAGAATTGGATGACAACGAATCAGATGACATCTTTCCAGGTGGTAACGTTTTGTCAAACTCCACTCTATAAGAAAAGATCGTACATCGATATCAGATTTAATCTCGCCAATTCTTTTTCAATATCACAATCAACTAATATCTACATTTCTACGAATATCAACCATTTGTTGGGATCATAAATGTCCACAACTTGGTTTAGATCTAGGATAACTAGAATTCCTACGAGAATAGCTTCGATTAATTTACTAGGGGAGTTAGGGTTACTTGTGACAATCTACGTCGTATAAATACCTCGTATAAAAATCAAAATAATCATCAAACAATCATGTAATAAAATTACATCATATATATATAATCCAAGTTATATATATATATTAAAATAACACTTCTCAGTCTGGCCTTGTCGGTAACTCGGGAATTCTTCGGCACCGTTATAGTCAAAAGATTTTTAGATATTTTTAGAAAAATGTTTATAGTTAAAAGATTTTGAAATGTTTTATTCAAAACCTTATTTTTAAAAATCTTTCGTTCTCTATAACGAGAGCTCTGGTACCAAACTGTAACACCCCCAAATTTATACAACTCAGTACAGCGGAAGACTAGTTGGTGTTACGGGATAGCACATTACTCACATCATAGACAACGCATAAAAATCGCGTCGTTTAATAATAAATCATTTCCATTCATAAATATCAAAGTTACATCGGTCCCAAGTCATTACATTTCATACAAAGTTTTACAAAGTATTTGAATGGAAAATATTGTTTAAATGCGGGCCATGAATTCTTGTCGTCTTCCCGAGAATTACCTTCAAGTACCTGAGATAAAACATGTTAAAAGAAAAGGTCAGCGATAACGCCGAGTGAATTCATAGAGTTTAATAAATTCCATCAATATAACTTTGGTATAAAATTAGTACCAAAAATCACTTCATTCAAATCATTGTAATAGGCCGTAAAATAGCCAAAATCGTTTTATACAAATCTTTGTAATAGGCCATAAAATAGCCAAAGTCATTTATTATAAATTCTTATCGAAAATCATAATATAGGTATTTGCCTTAAAATCAATATACGAGCCAATGTCGTAAAAACATCATACAATACGTCTTATGACGTTGTATAAAATCAAATAAAAACCGTTATATGAATATGGTTATGAAAACCAAAATACCAACATAATATCAATAGTATGACCCAGTATTTCTAGTCAGGCAATACATCGTAATTCGGAGCGTCTATTAGTATTTCGTTAATTCGGATTATTATAAGGCGCATGACATTGTTACCTTACTAAACCAAAACGGGTAGCTAACCCGATACAAATTTTGCCCATCTAAAGTAGCGTGTCGTCACAAAGGTCACGCTATGGAAATCTTCTCATACATTAATTCGCTTACCAATCAATGTGGCACGACGGGGATCAACCGTCAAGGCGCGAACTGGGGTGATCGTCCCCAAATAGTACTATTAAATGCATAAGCGTCTACCAACTCCCGGTAGTTCACAATTCATGCTAATGGGACTTTTAGTGACATAACCTAACTTTAATAATCCATTTAATTTCATTTATCGGGTCCTTTAATCATTTATCAGGCCATACAATCGGGTCATTCAATCATTCGGGTCCAAAATCAATAAACAAACAATCGGGACAAATGGTGTCCTATTTTATAAAAACTAACATGTAATCTCCCTCGCGGGTTTATGAAACATTTATAAAAACATTTAAAAGAGTGCGAGGCTATGAACTCACGTTGATATGGGAAGGCGGGTTATCGGCAACTCGGACGTACGGTACGTGCTTTAATCACGGAAACCTAGACAAATAATACTCGTCTTAGACTCATGTCCAATGACTTTATAAAAATAACAATTATGTATACATACGATGATTATATATATATGATGATCTAGTGGGTTTACATATTCTCGTTTACTCATTTTAGAGTTACGTGTTGATAACTTTTATACTAGTTTTCTCGTCTTACCTATTTACGTGTTTTAGGTCCAACAAGCTTATTATAAGTTATTTAACTTATTTTAATCCATTTTGTACTTTTATTATCAGTACATACACTTTCAAGTTGGGCCCAAATAGGTTAAGCCTAATAAGTTCTTTTTACAAGTTTTTATCCTATTTAGTCCATTTATTAGTCCAATATGTTTATTTAACTTGTTAATGTCCGTATGCCCTATAGTTCGGGTTTTATCGGTTTTTACTTGTTATACATGTCTATATATCAGTATATAAGTTTTATAAAGTTTTCATTAGACGGGTCCAACCATCTAAGTTTTATTTAACAAAAACGTTAATTTTACGGCGATAGCCGAAAAAAGTCATAAAAATCAAGTTTATAGTTTTATAACTTATAAAACTTAACAAGTTACCATTTTTATAAAATGTCCACTTATTTAACCTTTTACATACTTATATAAATAAAATTCATAAGTTAGTGGGTTTTTATTTTATATTTTATATATTAAAATGTGAGTGCTTATATAATAGTATTATTCTTTAATTTCCAAAAATCTGATTTTTAACTTCATCTTCACCAAAACTGCCATATCTTGAGTTCTACATGGAGATAGAAGCTCAAATTTTTATCACATAAACTACATGATATGTGCTATATTTAACTCGTTTATAGCTACTGTTGAATCATCTTCTAAATATTTTCTAAAAATCGTCCAAAACAGTAACTTCAGATTTATACCCTAAACTTGTTTTGATCATATCTTACTCATTATTTTGATTCCATTGTATGGCCAACTCTCACATGTGTACAAGACCCATAGCTTACTGTAAATAGATTCTACTTCATCATATTATCAGTCCATGACCTGTTTATTTACTGTTTTACACAGCCAACATATTTAGACAAGATTTTAGACTTGTTTCTTATGGTTTTTCATCTTTTTATCCATGATTATCAACAACAAATCCCCACATAACATTTTTATCATCATATAATCATCATAAATATATACAATAGGAAATAAAATACATGTGTACATAATCAAAATAACAAGATGATGAGGAGGACAATCTTTATACCACCATGATGATGTAAGTTGTGATTTGGACATGGTTTTTGATGGAGAAGCATGTGAATAACCATGACCATCTTCAAGGCCACCATTCTTCATTTGCTCCTTGTGGAAAATCAGCCTCAAGACACCATAGGAACTCCTCCTTGGATGTTATGATTACTACCAATCAATAGGGCTTCAAGAGAGCTTCAACATATGTGTAAATAACACATGATTTTGTGGTGAAATCAAGATCAAAGGGTGTTTTTGGGGAGAAAAGTGGACGGCACAATGAGAGGGATGAGAGAAAGTTATGGTTGTTTTGCATGAGTGAATGAGTTGAGTGGTTTCTAGTTAGATGGTTTTGATAGTGTAAAAGCTTAACTTGTAAGCTTTGCTTACAAGTGTAAGTGTATTGTTTACACTTTGACACATAAGTGTTGTTATGGCTAGTTAGGCCGGTTTTGAGTGGGGGTGGGACAAGTGTCCCACTTGTCTCATCCCCATTTATTTACGGGTACTCCTCGATTCTAGTTTCCTTGATTTACGTGCCCTCGGGTCGTTTTATGAAAAACGTTTTTATAAATTATGAATCACCGTCACAAAACGAATCCAATAAAAACTGTCTCATCAAAAACGGAGTTCGAAAACGTAAATACGTAATCCTAAGGTTTCCGGTTTAGTTGTAAAGGACGTTAAAATAAAATCGTAAGTCCTAATCTCTTCTTGTAAATTTGTGAGTTTATGAACCAACACAAATTTAAAACTCCAATATAATATTCACGGACAAATTTATTTTCTGAAATGTCGGACTGTCACCAAAGACGGTGTATGTAAACGTAAGCACGTAACGTTGAATCCTCCGGTTTAGACGTTGTCGATGCAACTCCAAGACGTAAATCCAAATTTCTTCCCAAAAATATGTGAGTTCATATTGTAACATTAAAATAATGTTTTTAAATAATATTCAAGAATAAAATATCAATCATAAATTGACGGATTGTCACAGCATTTACCCCTAAACAGGATCTTTGTCCTCAAAGATCATCTTACCTTACTACTCGCTTCTTATAGAGTTAAAGCCATGTGGGTATTTCCTCCACATTCGATCTTTTTCTCACAAGTGCAATTCATTACAATACGCGAGTTTCATCAAACATAACTACGGGAATAAGATCAGGCTTAATGTTGACTTACTTTCTCTATCCATGATGTTCACGGGTTTTTTATGAATGCAACTTTTCGCCGATCTAAGCTTTACTAAGAATAATCAGATTCTCACTTGATAGATATTCCATCAAGTTCGATATACGAAACATAATTCACGCAGTCTTTGAAGTCCTAGGGTAGATCCAGCTTATATGCCTTTCAATCCCAACTTTTACATCATCTCAGTGGTCCCAAACAACGGGGACTTATATCCCATGATTTTTCAGATCATGAATTCATTTTTCCAAGTTTAAAATAGTGGCATAACTTCGCTACCCATTTGGCACTTCAAGATCTACATTTCATATTCACATAACCTCTTGCCCACTATCGGCAGTTAATAATCAGATCCTAATTTCAACAATCATTTCAGATCTCGCGGGTCGGGTATTTTGCAAGGATAGGTTCGCCATTATAGGAAACCTTAAACTTAAAAGACATGTCCAACTCACAGTGGGTGTATGTCGGGTGTCTTTATCTCAACTCCTGCTTACAGATGCTCTAAGATTTAGATCCTAACAAGATTCGATTTCAATCCTAATACGATGATTATCAATGATAATCTTTCCAAAGGAAAACGATTATACGGTCTATTACCAAAGGTCAATCATTCAATCATAAAACAGCACTTATATTACTTTGTATCGTCACTTTACCTCGTCCCTTCGATTTGGGATGGTACATAGTACTCTCATCAAGGTTCGTTCTTATTGATTTCTGAGAAAATCTCTAGAAATTCGATGCGAAGCGAGGATCTTGATATAGATGATCGATACAGGCACGCTAAGTTTACTCAACTCTTTTGCATTTATCATTAACGAGAATGATATTAGCAGATTTGGTCAGTCTGTCGACGATGACCCAAATCGAATTAAATTCAGATGATGACCTTTGCAATAGCTAGACGTTTACTAATGTATGAGGCGATGTATGCCTTCATAATTGCCATTAGTACAACTTCTTCAGACAAAGATACTTTTAGTCAAAAATGACATACATATAATACTTATACTTACAAATTCCAACATAACGATATCTCACAATCTCCATATATATACAACCACAAGTGGTCTTTAAAACATTTAACATTATCGGCTTCTCAATTCTAATGGTTCACATTAGCCGTGAAACCTTTTTATTAACTATATTATCCCTCTTACAAACATCGTTTATTTTTATATTGTTCGGCAATTTATTTTGCACCTTCATTATTAAGGAACATGTCCTAATTGGTTCTTTATCTTTTCTACATAATGCGTCGGTATCTATATTCACTCCTCATGATGATATAATTATCACGTCCACAATTCACTTAGATATTCTTTCTATATTATACGTCAGTAATTACGTTCACTTTCCTGATGAAATAAATATCACAAGCGTATTTATTCAAAATTCTTTCTTCACATTTTCCCTGTTTTAGTTTCGTCTCTTCTATCATTTTTATCAATTTTTCTCAATCCGATGTTTAAAGCGTCGATAATTATTATAATTAATTAATTATTTATTAGTTAATTTTGATGAAGCGTAATCCTTTTAAATTTCTTAGTTCAACCAATTATATAAAATGTTCAAATTAAATTTGAATTTAATTAACAAGATTTTTGCTGATTTATCGAAAATAATTGATAAGATTCGTAAATGTTTGAAAAATCTTTGGTTATATTTTGGTTAAAGTTTTCTTAGTTGAAAAGCAAAAATTGTCGTTTTAAGTTTTCAGGTTATGGTATAAATGGTTTTACTCACTCCTTCTTAAGTTATCTTGAGGTATACACAAACATTTACCCCTAAATAGAAGTTTAATTAAATGGTTTGTGTATAAGGGAATAATCCCTTTAAAAATTCCTTTGTTAAAATATTTGTCAAAACATATTTCCATTTCTTTTTAGTAAAATCCAAAGGCTTAAAAGGGCTCTTAATTTTTGAAGAGTCTATATGCATACATCTTACCATTATAAATCCAACGGTCATTTTATGTAAAGGATTAAGTTTTTAATCCCTAAGCGTTAATGGTTCTAATCTTTGAAAAGTCAATATAGCTTCCATTATCTTATTAATCACACGGTTAAATCATGTAAAGTAATAAGTCTTTAATCACGTGTTAATTATTCAAGGTTCAGGTTTTCACTGTTCGGCCAATTCAGGGCAGTCTATAAAATAATTATTAACTCATTCTTATTCTGATAATCATACATATAGTCCTTAATGATCACGAGCATGAATTTATCAAATTACAGCCTACACACGTGATTCCCCAAATTTATGAATGCTACATGTGTATTAGTCAATCCAAACGTCATCACGTGAAACTCATAATGTTCATCACAAGTTCGGGGTGTGATGATTGGAATAGATAATCTTCTTTGCAGATGCAAGGTTGATAATAACCATGCCGTGGATCAAATCTTTAAAACATACGCTAGAACCTTGTAAATGATCGAACAAATCTTCCATTTCGAGTTATGAATATCGTTTTCGATTGTCAATTTACTCAGTCACAGTAATCTATAAATATAAGGAAAGATAACACCATAGCTCTTCAGGATGACAGGCTTGGTATAATAAAATCTTTCTCCGACAACTTTCTCAGTTGTATGGTAATTCCTTTAATTTCAGATGGTGCTGACATACAGTGCATATGCCATAGGTACAACACCGAGAATATAATCAATACCAAATTCAACTTGCCTTAATGGCGAAAGTCTAGGTAATTCGTCAACAAATACTTCCTAAAGTGTCCGATAACAGAATTATCTTCTTAATAAATTTGTTTTAAGTTCATTCTAGATTACAATATCTGTAACTAGTTCACAACCATTCACCGTAATATTTCAAATTTTTATACAGGATATAGTCATCCATCCAGAATTATTTAGATCGCTTTTGATAATCAACATCTTATCATTTAGGGGAATTCTACTCGAGTTCCCATCAATTAAGACAATGTCGTCATGTCATAATCAATCAATTTATTCTACTGGAATTATCAACTTTCCAGTTTCATCACCGTTGATAAGATGTGAACTTCTCAAAAGACTATCAATAACTCATAATCCTTCACAGATTCAAGGATGTCAGGAGACTCAACTACTATTAAAAGAGTAAGGTCAACGCATAATCTACGCGAGAGAATTTCAAATCAGATACAGACGAAAACATTTAATGAATATGAATATATTCCATGTTTTCATAATTTGAGTACACATTCGAAAGCTCCTCGGATCGTTACCCAGGTCATTTAAATGAAACCAAATCAAAAGTAATGATAGGAACATCGATACATCCAGTCGGGTATCAACACTCGATAATCAAATACTTTTCCTAAGAATCTCACTACGGGAGAATTGGACAAGAAAGAATTGTCAATTGTCAAATAAGACAATTTCCACAGATGAGTAAATTCGACTCAGAAGAATAGATGCTACAGGCACATATGTAGGTGTCCCTAACACTATGTCCTTATTTTTCACTTCTTGCAGATCTCATAAAATTTAATCTTTCACAATCTTCAAAGAAATTGTAGTGCTTATTAATCAGTTTTTATGGTGACTACTAATCAGCCTTGCATGGTCCATTCCAAATTGTATGTAGGCGCGCAACTATATACAATTTCAAGATTAACGATGCAATACTCAGTTCGTCAAAACTTTATCATCATGTTTATAATAAAAACATTTTCATGCTTAATTCTTAAATAAGAATCAAAAATAAATTTACAAAGATTTTCTTTGTTATGAAAACAATTAAGTTTTTTTTTCCAAGGTACTTTATAAACAATCTCATTTCGATAACAATCACTTATAAATCTTACTTTGAATAATCCTTATAGTGATGAAAATTCAATTTCCTCAAATGATACTGTTTTATCTTATAAAAACAATGAATGATCTGCAAAAGAGTGATGAAAGCTTGTTCACCAAGAATTAACTATGATATGATAGGAAATGAGCTTAGCCAAATAATCATGAGGTTCATGATCTCGATGGCACTCACGAATAATGATTCACAACGTAACTCAAATCAAGATGAGTACTGGTTCAATGGTTGCATCACTAATGCGAGCATTAGGAAGAAGTAATGAAAGATAGATAACATCGATACATGTAGAATTTAGTAATCAAAGGTAGTCTTTTTCATTAATCGCAAACAAGTCAAAATTGTACCGCAACACATTATGTGTCACTGTGTCATACAATTCTCAGAACTCATCCTACCAACTGATGTCTCAGTTGAGTTAGGGATTATTTTTAAAAGATACCACAATGAATACTAATCTACAAGAGTCATTAGGTGTCCCGCCGGTCCCGGAAGATCCATCGGTCTCAATTCAGAAGAAGATTTCTTCGATTTATTTATTGGACACTGGGCATCTTCATTAGTGGACAATGGCCTAGGAACAACCCTTAACACAAACCTACAATCAATTAAATCCTTATAGTTTAATCACAAAACTTAACGACTTCCTCTTAACAATCTCATATTCCATATGGGTTAAATTTTACTTTATCCAAGTTTCAACCAATTTTATACTCAAGTCGATATCCTACTTCATTATCCAATACTTTCAATCTTATTCTTCGGCCTTGTAAAGGCAATACAATCTCAATATGAATCAACACTTAATTTCCAATCCTATTAGCTCTTACAACAACAATTATCAAATGAGTCATTAATATGAAATGACTTGATCAGTCAATTAGACTTCTCGGAAAGGTACTAGTGGCATGAGGCTTTTGGGTAATGGTTCCAATAACAGCCTCAAGTGCAACATTCACCCTTTCGATTTCAATTTAAGAATTGGATGACAACGAATCAGATGACATCTTTTCAGGTGGTAACGTTTTGTCAAACTCCACTCTATAAGAAAAGATCGTCATGACATCGATATCAGATTTAATCTCGCCAATTCTTTTTCAATATCACAATCAACTAATATCTACATTTCTATGAATATCAACCATTTGTTGGGATCATAAATGTCCACAACTTGGTTTAGATCTAGGATAACTAGAATTCCTACGATAATAGCTTCGATTAATTTACTAGGGGAGTTAGGGTTACTTGTGACAATCTACGTCGTATAAATACCTCGTATAAAAATCAAAATAATCATCAAACAATCATGTAATAAAATTACATCATATATATACAATCCAAGTTATATATATATTAAAATAACACTTCTCAGTCTGGCCTTGTCGGTAACTCGGGAATTCTTCGGCACCGTTATAGTCAAAAGATTTTTAGATATTTTTAGAAAAATGTTTATAGTTAAAAGATTTTGAAATGTTTTATTCAAAACCTTATTTTTAAAAATCTTTCGTTCTCTATAACGAGAGCTCTGGTACCAAACTGTAACACCCCCAAATTTATACAACTCAGTACAGCGGAAGACTAGTTGGTGTTACGGGATAGCACATTACTCACATCATAGACAACGCATAAAAATCGCGTCGTTTAATAATAAATCATTTCCATTCATAAATATCAAAGTTACATCGGTCCCAAGTCATTACATTTCATACAAAGTTTTACAAAGTATTTGAATGGAAAATATTGTTTAAATGCGGGCCATGAATTCTTGTCTTCTTCCCGAGAATTACCTTCAAGTACCTGAGATAAAACATGTTAAAAGAAAAGGTTAGCGATAACGCCGAGTGAATTCATAGAGTTTAATAAATTCCATCAATATAACTTTGGTATAAAATTAGTACCAAAAATCACTTCATTCAAATCATTGTAATAGGCCGTAAAATAGCCAAAATCGTTTTATACAAATCTTTGTAATAGGCCATAAAATAGCCAAAGTCATTTATTATAAATTCTTATCAAAAATCATAATATAGGCATTTGCCTGAAAATCAATATACGAGCCAATGTCGTAAAAACATCATACAATACGTCTTATGACGTTGTATAAAATCAAATAAAAACCGTTATATGAATATGGTTATGAAAACCAAAATACCAACATAATATCAATAGTATGACCCAGAATTGCTAGTCAGGCAATACATCGTAATTCGGAGCGTCTATTAGTATTTCGTTAATTCGGATTATTATAAGCCGCATGACATTGTTACCTTACTAAACCAAAACGGGTAGCTAACCCGATACCAATTTTGCCCATCTAAAGTAGCGTGTCGTCACAAAGGTCACGCTATGGAAATCTTCTCATACATTAATTCGCTTACCAATCAATGTGGCACGACGGGGATCAACCGTCAAGGCGCGAACTGGGGTGATCGTCCCCAAATAGTACTATTAAATGCATAAGCGTCTACCAACTCCCGGTAGTTCACAATTCATGCTAATGGGACTTTTAGTGACATAACCTAACTTTAATAATCCATTTAATTTCATTTATCGGGTCCTTTAATCATTTATCGGGTCATACAATCGGGTCATTCAATCATCCGGGTCCAAAATCAATAAACAAACAATCGGGACAAATGGTGTCCTATTTTATAAAAACTAACATGTAATCTCCCTCGCGGGTTTATGAAACATTTATAAAAACATTTAAAAGAGTGCGAGGCTATGAACTCACGTTGATATGGGAAGGCGGGTTATCGGCAACTCGGACGTACGGTACGTGCTTCAATCACGGAAACCTAGACAAATAATACTCGTCTTAGACTCATGTCCAATGACTTTATAAAAATAACAATTATGTATACATACGATGATTATATATATATGATGATCAAGTGGGTTTACATATTCTCGTTTACTCATTTTAGAGTTACGTGTTGATAACTTTTATACTAGTTTTCTCGTCTTACCTATTTACGTGTTTTAGGTCCAACAAGCTTATTATAAGTTATTTAACTTATTTTAATCCATTTTGTACTTTTATTATCAGTACATACACTTTCAAGTTGGGCCCAAATGGGTTAAGCCCAATAAGTTCTTTTTACAAGTTTTTATCCTATTTAGTCCATTTATTAGTCCAATATGTTTATTTAACTTGTTAATGTCCGTATGCCCTATAGTTGGGGTTTTATCGGTTTTTACTTGTTATACATGTCTATATATCAGTATATAAGTTTTATAAAGTTTTCATTAGACGGGTCCAACCATCTAAGTTTTATTTAACAAAAACGTTAATTTTACGGCGATAGCCGAAAAAAGTCGTAAAAATCAAGTTTATAGTTTTATAACTTATAAAACTTAACAAGTTACCATTTTTATAAAATGTCCACTTATTTAACCTTTTACATACTTATATAAATAAAATCCATAAGTTAGTGGGTTTTTATTTTACATTTTATATATTAAAATGTGAGTGCTTATATAATAGTATTATTCTTTAATTTCCAAAAATCTGATTTTTAACTTCATCTTCACCAAAACTGCCATATCTTGAGTTCTACATGGAGATAGAAGCTCAAATTTTTATCACATAAACTACATGATATGTGCTATATTTAACTCTTGTATAGCTACTGTTAAATCATCTTCTAAATATTTTCTAAAAATCGTCCAAAACAGTAACTTCAGATTTATACCCTAAACTTGTTTTGATCATATCTTACTCATTATTTTGATTCCATTGTATGGCCAACTCTCACATGTGTACAAGACCCATAGCTTAATGTAAATAGATTCTACTTCATCATATTATCAGTCCATGACCTGTTTATTTACTGTTTTACACAGCCAACATATTTAGACAAGATTTTAGACTTGTTTCTTATAGTTTTTCATCTTTTTATCCATGATTATCAACAACAAATCCCCACATAACATTTTTATCATCATATAATCATCATAAATATATAAAATAGGAAATAAAATACATGTGTACATAATCAAAATAACAAGATGATGAGGAGGACAATCTTTATACCATCATGATGATGTAAGTTGTGATTTGGACATGGTTTTTGATGGAGAAGCATGTGAATAACCATGACCATCTTCAAGGCCACCATTCTTCATTTGATCCTTGTGGAAAATCAGCCTCAAGACACCATAGGAACTCCTCCTTGGATGTTATGATTACTACCAATCAATAGGGCTTCAAGAGAGCTTCAACATATGTGTAAATAACACATGATTTTGTGGTGAAATCAAGATCAAAGGGTGTTTTTGGGGAGAAAAGTGGACGGCACAATGAGAGGGATGAGAGAAAGTTATGGTTGTTTTGCATGAGTGAATGAGTTGAGTGGTTTCTAGTTAGATGGTTTTGATAGTGTAAAAGCTTAACTTGTAAGCTTTGCTTACAAGTGTAAGTGTATTGTTTACACTTTGACACATAAGTGTTGTTATGGCTAGTTAGGCCGGTTTTGAGTGGGGGTGGGACAAGTGTCCCACTTGTCTCATCCCCATTTATTTACGGGTACTCCTCGATTCTAGTTTCCTCAATTTGCGTGCCCTCGGGTCGTTTTACGAAAAACGTTTTTATAAATTATGAATCACCGTCACAAAACGAATCCAATAAAAATTGTCTCATCAAAAACGGAGTTCGAAAACGTAAATACGTAATCCTAAGGTTTCCGGTTTAGTTGTAAAGGACGTTAAAATAAAATCGTAAGTCCTAATCTCTTCTTGTAAATTTGTGAGTTTATGAACCAACACAAATTTAAAACTCCAAAATAATATTCACGGACAAATTTATTTTCTGAAATGTCGGACTGTCACCAAAGACGGTGTATGTAAACGTAAGCACGTAACGTTGAATCCTCCGGTTTAGACGTTGTCGATGCTACTCCAAGACGTAAATCCAAATTTCTTCCCAAAAATATGTGAGTTCATATTGTAACATTAAAATAATGTTTTTAAATAATATTCAAGAATAAAATATCAATCATAAATTGACGGATTGTCACAAAGACAATGATGAATCGCTCTTTGATGCTTGGGAACGTTACAATGATTTGATCGACCGTTGTCCAAATCATAAAATGCTCCCCGTCACTCTCATTGATACTTTCTACAATGGTCTCACTTTTCGTGATCGTGACACGACCAACGCCGCCGCCGGTGGCACTTTTATGAAAAGGAGACCAGAGGAGTGTAGAGAGTTGATTGAAAAGATGACTACTCACCACAAGAATTGGGATTCATCCGCATCCTCAAGATCTAATCCGAGAGTCAATGTTTCATCTACTTCTTCCACCACCGACATGTCCGCCATGGAACGTGCTATTCTTGAAATTAGCAAAAGTATGCAAATTTTGGCTACTAACCAAACTCAACAAGCTAAAGCCGTTGCTATTTCTTGTGACACATGCGGTGGTCCTCATTCTTACATTGATTGTCCTTCTACTCAAGGCAATTTCTATGAAAACGCTAACGCGGCATACGGTACCTATCCTACGGGAGGCTATCAAGCTCGTCCTCAAGGAGACCGTAACCTGCTAAGTTATCATTCAAACAACTATCTTTCACCACCCGGTTTCACTCCTCAACACCAAAACCAACAACAAAGCTATAACCGAAATAACCAAACCCGCCCTTGTGCTAACAATCAATATCAATCCCAAAGAAACCCATATCTACCTCAAGGAAATTCTCAAGCTTACCAAGCTCCACCTCTCAATCAACCAACGGCGTTGAATCAAGACATCGAGACATTCATGAGGACTAATAGAGAGATGGTGACGAATCTTCAGAGTCAATTCATCAACTTGAAGGGAGACATGGCGAAACAAGGGAATGATATTTGAGCCGAGCTAAGGAATGACATGGCGAAACAAAGCAATGATATTCGCGCAGACATGAGAGACTCTTTCAACACTCAAGCGGATAATATACGTGATATGATCGGTTCGCTTTTCCAAGGTAATCAACCCTCTTCTTCGGGTACTCTTCCGAGTAACACCGTTGCTAATCCACGAGGGGAGATGAAAGCAATCACCACTCGTAATGGAAAAGGTTATACGGAACCCGAGCTTCCTACACCTCCACCCGTGATTGTGAACAAGGAAAAAGATCAACTTTCCTCACCTCCTTTGCCTTCTACCCCCATTCCCCCACCACCCGTGGTTGTGAGTGATCCTATTCCCCTAAAGCCTTCCTCTTCATCCGATATACCTTATCCTTCAAGTTGAGGAAAGAGAAGCAAAAGAGAAAGGATGATATTCAAGTTTCAAACATTCTCAAAATGTTTAAACAATTGAATTTTAACATCTCCTTTGCCGAGGCTCTCGCTCACATGCCTAAATATGCGAAGATGTTTAAAGATCTTCTTAGTGACAAGGAAAAGCTTCTTGACATTGCTCAGACCCAACTTAACGAGAATTGCTCCGCGGTTCTCTTAAGGAAATTGCCCACCAAACTTGGTGATCCGGGTCGCTTCTTGATTCCTTGCAACTTCCCGAGAGTAGAGAATTGCATGGCCCTAGCCGATCTAGGTGCTAGTATAAACTTAATGCATTTAAGTGTTTGGAAGCAATTATCTCTCCCGAGCTAGTCCCCACCAAAATGACCTTGGAATTAGCTAACCGTACGGTTGCTTATCCAATGGGGATAGCCGAAGACGTCTTTGTTGGCGTTGACAAATTCACCTTCCCGACGGATTTTGTTGTCGTTGACTACGAGATGGATCCCCGTGTTCCATTAATCATTAGACGTCCCTTCTTGAGGACCGGTCGCACTCTCATTGATGTAGCCGCGGGCGAAATAATCATGAGAGTTGGTGACGATAAAATTATCTTCAACATGGGTAAGATTTCTAAGCAACCTTATTTATATGAGAGTGTTAATGCTATTGATGTTCTCGATGAGGCTTGTGAAGAACACTTTAATGATGCTTGCAAAAGTAATCTTTCTTCTCTACCCAATGTTGAGACCGTTGCCTCAATCGCTCTGTCATTAACTCCATTTGGAGAAAGTGACTTCCTCTTGAAAGAATTTGAAGCAACTCTAGGAGATGTAGATTTGCAATACGACGATTCTCCCTCCAATTGGGATGAAGACATTCGTACCATTGAGAAACTCCTCAATGAGGACCATATTTCTCCACAGTCTCCTAAAGCTATCTCTACCAATGATCCGAAGTTGACTACGCCGTCCATCGAAAATCCTCCGGATTTAGAGCTTAAGGATCTTCCGTCTCATCTCGAGTACGTTTTCCTTGAAGACAACAAGAAGTTACGTTCATCATCTCAAAGGACCTGAAAGAAGAAGAAAAATCCCAACTTATCGCCGTGCTGAAGAATCATAAGAAAGCGATTGCATGGAAAATCTCTGATATTCGTGGAATTGATCCTCACTTTTGCACACATAAAGTTCTCATGGAGGACGACTTTAAACCCACTATTCAAAGCCAAAGAAGGGTGAATCCTAAGATCCATGACGTTATCAAAAAAAGAGGTTATCAAACTTCTTAATGCGGGAATGATCTATCCTATCTCGGATTCACCATGGGTTAGTCCCGTCCATTGTGTGCCTAAGAAAGGCGGAATCACTGTTGTGCCCAATGAAAACAACGAGTTGATTCCTACTCGTCTCGTTACAGGGTGGAGAGTTTGTATAGACTATCGCAAACTCAATGATGCTACGAGAAAGGATCATTTTCCCCTTCCTTTCATGGACCAAATGCTTGAACGTCTAGCGGGTAATGATTATTACTGTTTCTTAGACGGTTTCTCGGGTTATTTTTAAATACCCATCGATCCCAAAGACCAAGAGAAAACCACATTCACTTGTCCTTATGGAACATTTGCTTACAAAAGAATGCCTTTCGGCTTGTGCAATGCTCCTGGGACATTCCAAAGGTGTATGATGGCTATCTTCCATGACATGGTTGAAGAAACTATGGAAGTCTTCATGGATGATTTCTCGGTCTATGGTGATTCCTTCTCTACTTGCCTCGCTAATTTGGAACGCATGCTTAAGCGATGTGAAGACACTCGCCTTGTTCTAAATTGGGAAAAATGCCATTTCATGGTGAAAGAAGGCATTGTGCTGGGATATAAAATCTCTAAAGCCGGTCTTGAAGTGGACCGTGCTAAAGTAGATGTCATAGCCAAATTACCTCCACCTTCAACCGTGAAGGGTGTGAGAAGTTTTCTGGGTCATGCGGGCTTCTATCGTCGTTTCATTCAGGATTTTTCTAAAATCACTCGCCCGATGACCCACCTCTTGGAAAAAGAAACTCCTTTCATCTTTTCCAAAGAGTGTCTTGAATCCTTCAATCTTCTTAAGGATAAGCTTACTAAGGCACCGGTCTTGGTTACCCCTAATTGGGAGCTACCTTTCGAATTGATGTGTGATGCTAGCGACTTTGCTATTGGAGCGGTTTTGGGCCAAAGAGTGAACAAACACTTCCAACCAATCCATTATGCTAGCAAGACAATGACGGGGGATCAATTGCATTATACCACTACCGAAAAAGAGCTTTTAGCTGTAGTGTATGCTTTTGAAAAATTCCGCCCCTATCTTGTCCTTTCTACCACCATCGTGTATACCGATCATTCCGCTTTGAAGTACTTGTTGACTAAGAAAGATTCTAAGCCAAGACTTATTCGTTAGGTTTTGCTCCTTCAAGAACTTAAAATCGAAATTCGTGACAAAAAGGGAGCCGAAAACCTAGCAGCGGATCATCTGAGTAGACTTGAGGATCCTTATCAAGGGGATCATCCGAATCATGAGATCAATGACTCTTTTCCCCTTGAGACCTTAATGTCTATTCATTCCAATCTTGATGACACCCCGTGGTTTGCGGACATTACAAACTACTTAGCGGGTGGTATTCTCATCAAAGGGTTAACATCCCAACAAAAGAAGAAGTTCTTTAAAGATGTTAAGACATACTTCTGGGATGACCCTTATCTCTTTAAACAATGTGCTGATCTGATCATTCGTCGATGTGTTAATGGGCCGGCAGCTTTACAAATCCTTGATGCTTGCCATAAAGGACCCACCGGTGGTCACTTTGGTCCCAACTACACTGCTAAGAAATTGTTTGACTCTGGATTTTATTGTCCCACCATTTATCGTGACGCTCACGAAATGGATAAGCATTGTGATGCTTGCCAACGACAAGGCAAGATCACACATAAAGATGAGATGCCTCAAAATTTCATACAAGAATGTGAAATCTTTGACGTATGGGGTATCGACTTTATGGGGCCATTTCCATCATCTAAAGGGAACAAGTACATCCTCGTAGCCGTTGACTACGTATCCAAATGGGTTGAAGCAAAAGCTCTCCCTACGAACGATGCGAGGGTGGTTGTGAACTTTTTGAAGCAGCTTTTTGCTCGATTCGGTGTTCCTCGTGCTATAATCAGTGACCGCGGGACTCATTTTTGCAACGATTAATTTGCAAGAGTCATGGCTAAGTATGGTGTCAATCACCGCCTTTCCACCGCTTATCATCCCCAAACTAATGGGCAAGCCGAGATATCTAACCGCGGATTGAAGCGAATTCTAGAGCGTACTGTGCGAGAGCATCGTGCCTCGTGGGCCGATAAGTTAGATGATGCTTTGTGGGCTTTCCGTACCGCATATAAGACCCCGATTGGTTGCACACCTTATCGTCTTGTGTACGGGAAACCATGCCACCTCCCTATCGAGCTGGAACATAAGGCGTACTGGGCCTTGAAGTGGGCTAACTTCGACATCAACAAAGCTGGTGATCTTCGGAAGATTCAACTCAACGAGCTTAATGAACTGAGGAATGAAGCTTACGAGAACTCATTGATCTACAAGGAGAAGACCAAGATCATCCACGATGCTAGAATTAAGAACCGAGAGTTCCACGTTGGTGATCAAGTTTTACTCTTTAACTCTCGGTTAAAGATCTTCTCTGGCAAGTTGAAGAGCCGCTGGTCTGGTCCATTCACCGTCGCCAAAGTCTTTCCATATGGGACCATTGAGCTTTCTCAGCCAAATGGGCCCAATTTCAAGGTGAATGGCCAACGTTTGAAGCTGTACTTTGGTGAGGACATCTCTCATGAGATGATTCCATCCCTCACCACGTTTCCCATGAACTAGTTTTGGGTCGAGTCAGGCTCGTGACTCGGTTATCAAAAACAAGCGCTTCTCGGGAGGCAACCCATGATCTATCATTTACCGCTTTCATAATAAGTGTAGGGGGAGCCCCGTATGTGTTTGTTGTCTTGTTTCTTATTCTCTACAGGGATTCAAGCTTGAAAGAGCACCTCGATGACTTTGACGAACCGTGATCCCGTGTTCCCATCTTCCTGGTTCTATCCTAAACTATCGTGATTCAATATTTCATATCTTATATGTTCACATTGAAATCACTATATTTGTCCTTTCCTTAGCAAGATTTAAACAAAGTGCACAATGTCATAAGTGTAGGGGAGTTTACTCCCACATGCTTAAACATTGAGGACAATGTTTATACCAAGTGTAGGGGGACTTCTATCGAAGTAAGTGGTCTTTTCCATGAATTTGCCCTCATTTTAACCGGAAAACTTGATTTTTCGACATTTTTCAAAATTTTTAATCTATTTTGGCCTTGTAGTTTTTCTTTGTTATCGTTATTTGCTTTGCAAAAATAAAGTTTAATAAAGTGGTTTTAAAATTTTTCAAAGTCGTGAATATTTGGACTCAACCCGAGTTTACTTATATAAGTTTACTCTATCTAGTATCCTTAACGTGTTTAAGTCAAGCTTTGCTAGGCTTTTATATAGGTAACTTTAAAACACGAAAGTCTTAACTCTCACGGGTTAAGAACAAGAACTTTTCGCAAGTTCCTATAATTGATCCTAGAGAGTCGTTTATCAAGGGAACTTTAAAACGCAAATTTTAAACTCAAAAGAGTCTAAGAAGATGCAAGATCCTATAGATGACTCGGAAACCCAAAACTTTGATTTAATTGGCTAAGCATCCACGAGTCTCATTCCTTGAGATTTTAAACTGTGGAGAACGAGAGATGATAGAGTCAATTGTAAGTTTGGTATTCTTTCGTGAATTTATGTGAGTTGATTATAAGCCTATTCTCCCATCGCTTGCTAATAAATTTATCCGCAATAAATAAGGTTGTACGATTTGAAAAGTTACTTAGATTCTAGCACAAGATCGTTTAAAAGTTTCTCGGTATTAATCAGAGTTCATAGCCAAGGCATAACTTATTGAAGCGGGATGCGAAGATTGGCGAGTCCGAAAAGGCCCTAACAAGGCATGAGGGCTACATTTTGTTGCTAAAGATCCAAAAGTGATGTGAAGAATCATTTATCAAAAATCAATATGAAGGATCGAGACACACGATGAAAAGCAAATACTCCCCAAAAGATCATGGAGAAGTCTATCCGAAAAGACTCTAGCAAGGTATGAGGATAAATAGATCCAAGTCCTAAAAGGAGGCGGATCGTTGTATATCAAAGTCCAAAATAAAGATTGAAGAAAAATGAAGAAGTCGTGGTCCAAATAAGAAGAATCTCTTAAAAGTTCAAGATAAGAAATTCCTAATATGAAGAGAAGACCATAATTTCAAGAACGTCTCTCAAAGATTTGAAGTATGAAGTCACTGCCAAATCTCGGTCCGAGAAAGGTCTCAAATCGTGTAGCGAGTTATGCCAAGATATGAACTTTAAGAGGTCCCGAGAAGCAGTTTTAAAAGATTTTGTCCTTTAGCTAACTATTGATTAAATCGATCACTTTATTTTCGGCCTAAATAACTATCGAAATAAGTCAAACAATGCATCCTCATGATCATTCAAGACAAAATTAAAATATAAGAGATACGCCTAGGAATAAGGGAGTCTAAGTAAATAATTGGCCCACATGAATTCGCGTTAGTTTTCTAACTTATAATAACAATGATCTCGTTTTTAAGCTTGGTATGGGGAACGTGAAACTTGAGGATTATAAACGTTCATGGCAGCCAAAACCCCAATGTAAGTATTTGATTTCTTTACTTGTTTCTATCTTTTTATTTAATAAAGGCCAAGGTGAGTTATTTATGATGGAAAATGTAAACCGTGCTTTAAAATTAATCCATTGCATGAGGGCATTGCAATGGTCAAGTGTAGGGGATTTAATAAGTGTGAAAACACTTATCCTTCTACCGCTTATTTCCAATAATAACAAGACCAAAACGTGTAGTTTATGTCGTAAAAGTCGAAATTATGCGTGGTTTGTGTTTTTATTGTGTTTTAGGACCAAAAGATGAAAAAGGAAGAAAACACGGGCTTTCACGGGCTTTTATCGAAGAAAACGAGAAAAGACGAAGTCAAGAGATTAAGAGTGCTTAAAGAACGGATGTCCAAGACCTATTCTGAAGATTTATCGAAGAAAAAGTCTAAAGACGGAAGTTTAATGAAGTCGAAGAACTCAAGTCTAAATTAAAGCAGAAAATTATTAAGACAAAGTTCAAATCCCGAGACGACGTCGAGAAAAGAAAAGAATTAAATCGAGTCGAGAAGAAAAGAAAGAAGGAAGCACACCACACATGCACTTCCCACTTAGCCTATAAATACCCTCCTAATCACATTAGGAGGGTGGTTAGCTAGTTGCACTTTTAATTTTTCCTTTCTAGTTTTTTAGAGGGAGAAAGTTCCAAACTTTCTCTCACTAAGTTTTTCATCTTTTCTTTCCTTTAATCTTCTAAGTTTAAGCTTTTTGTATTTCAATTTCATTAATCAAGTTAAAGTTTAAGCTTTTGTTCTTTAATCTCTTTCCACCTTTCTTGATTTACTTTGGTATTTGATCCGAAAATCATGTTCCACAAAGTGATTTTGTTTGATGTTTAAGTGATAAAAGGTAAATCTTTCTATTACTACATAAGCTTTCATACGGTTTAGACTATAAGCTCCATATGCTTATTGGTTTATTCATGTTTTAGCTTGTTGCTTTTCGGATTCTTAAAAGGTTTAATCTTTTCAAAAGTTTCTTTTATAAAGTTTATGATTTTCGTGTTTTGAATGTTTTCAAATTTAAGCTTATTGAGTTGTTAAGGGTTAGGTTAGAGTAGCTTACTATACGTGCTTATTGAGTTTTCAGCTTAACTTCATTTTCGGATTGTTTCATGTTTCATCGATATATTGGGGATTTAAACATTTCGACGAGATAGTGATTCGTATCGCAATAACCCTTAAGGGTTTTACTTTGCGATAGCTTGGTCTTTTTACCTTATTCCGATCTGGGATTGCGATCGCATATTCCGACGGGATTTAAGGTTGCCTTAAGTCGAAACGCTGCCCAAATTTTGTTAACTACTTTCTGATAGACAACATTGCGACAGAGGTGTTTGGATTATTCCGATCTGAAACATTCCGGTCTTGAACTTTCCGACAGACACCATATTGCGAAAGATTTGATATTCAGATGAACATTCCGATAGCTTTGCACTTATAATATTCCGATGACTTAATTATTCCGATGGTTCTAATTTTGGTGCATTCCGATAGAAAGGATTTGTTACATCCCGATAGTTTGAGTTTTTAAGTTTTAAAAGTTTTGCAAAGTTTTAAGTTCTAAAATTACTAGTTAAGTTTTTAGTCAATTTCACTTTACTCAACGACAATCATTTGTTTTAAGTCTAGAATTAGATAATCAAACCAAACCATCCTCTTGTTCACCAAAAGACAATTGAGTCGCACTCTTAACCAGTAATCAATTCGAAGAGATCAGACGATAATATTTTATACTTGGCCAAAAGCTTTGTATTAAGCATCATCCATTGGGCTGGGATATTTACTTCATTTTTATAATAAATGTGGTTTTACAAACAAAATACTAAGTGTGTACAATTAATTCATGTAATATGTTTCAAATGACTTTTATGATCATTGCTCTATATACTGTGTGCTATCGATCCACCCAAGTAACACCCCATGTACTATTCCGCTGCATTTGACCACCAGGGGGTGTTACACAAATGGTATCAGAGCGCATAGTTATAGAGAACCAGATCGATAATAAAATTTCAAAATATAATAGAAATTTTAAACTGGACTATAACTGAACTTTTAAAATCAATGAAATAAAAAGAAAGTTGATTTTTGGGGAGCCTTTATAAGTTAGGCATATAGCTTATAGAGCATACATATTATGTGAACTAACCTCACACTGATTTATAACCTTCGAGTTAATAAATCACCTAAGTATCTATTCATACCTTTAACGAGCGTAGTTAAAAGACATAAACTGCATCGCATATGCATTTTAATACTTTTTGAATTGTGTAAGCTAAAAACTTACTCAACTTTGAAATGCTATTTTTAGATATCATGACGCCACCTACTGTTGTGACTACCTTCGAGTAGCTCATGGCTCCTACCACCACTCCATTATCGCCGACATCAGTATTTGATGGACCCGCATCTGACACCGAGTCCAGAGGTGACCAGCCAGACGGAGTCATTATACTTTCAGATTCACCTACTCCATCACCACCCACTATATCCCCTACTTCACCACTCCTAGTAGTACCTACATCTCCTCCTAGGGAGATGAAACAGGTTGTGCCTTCCTTACCACCATTACCACCACCTTCTACACATCACCCTTACCCCACCAGTGCTCTGCCACATCGCAAGAGGAGGCGTGATTCTATTCCCGACTCGACCTTCGAGATAGGAGAGGGATCAGGAGCTGGACAGGCCAGCCTTGGCGCCTTACAGGCAGAGGGTCGACGCACTTGTGGCCCGACAGGCGCAGGATACCGCACTTATTCATGCCCTACTACAGGCGGACCATCAGGGTCGCACCTTACTACAGGAGAGATATAGTTCTCTCTACTGGGTCGTGGCTAGTGAGTCACACACCACTTAGAGTTCTCTGGGTATGACCTAGGGGACCATACATTGGTTGTTGGATGAGGTTGCTTACCTTCGCTACCGGCTAGCTTCACTAGAGGATCACTCGTATGAGACCCAGGCTGCTATCCTCACGCAGGAGGAGACTTTTCGGATTTTCATAGCCTGGCAGACCTTCGCCATCAGGGAGTCATTGCTGAGATAGATCATCTACGGAATGCCGATACTGCACGTCAGCACCAGTTGCTCGAGACCATGAGATTCTCCCGAGAGACCAGAGAGCGATGATTCACATGTAGGATGATCGTGCACCCACACCACTAGCTGGACAACCCGCACCTATAGACAACCATACTAGTGTAGGCTAGATTCCTTTGTACATCATGACAAGCATTGAGTTGCATCTCAGCTCACATGATTTAGGTCTTTTGTACTTGTATTTTCATTTCAGTTGTATCCGTATCGTAGCACCTAACCTTAGTAGGTAGGTTATATTTTGTTGTACTTCAAACATATGTACTACTATCTCAGACAGGATTGTTGTATCTCTGTCTTAGATTGGTTGTATTTGTATTATATTGATGTTCACCAGTACTGACATATTATCATCTACTTATTTGTTTGAATTTATATTATGAAATCTTGACAGGTTATCCAATTTGTTGTGAATTCTATGCACACCCATTTTTATGCAGCTTAATATAATAACCCTAATGACCAACTAATAAATCTATCTTTGTGTATGATATAACAATGGCACAAAGAGTCACTCGACAGAACCCTGACGCCGCTCCCTCAGCGACTATTTCAGAAGCACAACTAAGAGTGCTTATCGGTCAAGGCATTGTTGATGCCCTAACCGCCATGGAAACACACCCCAACAGAAACCAGGGCGACAGTCAGAACTCGAATACCAGAGATCGAACTGCCAGAGGATGTACCTATCCCGACTTCCTGAAATGCAAGACCAGTTACTTCAAGGACAAGGAAGGGGTAGTAGGACTCATGCAATGGTTCGAAAGGACCGAGATAATATTCCGCATTAGTGATTGCACCAGGGAGAACAAGGTGAAATTTCCCACCTGTACCCTCTTGGAACATGCTCTCACCTGGTGGAACTCCCTAGTTGCTACCCTCGGGCATGATGAAGCCAATGGGATGACCTGGAATGCATTTAAGGAAAGACTTACCACGAAATACTGTCCTCGGGGTGAAATCAAGAAACTAGAGATTGACTTGTGGAACCTCAAATGCTCAAATCATGACATCACGACTTACAATCAGAGATTTCAGGAGCGAACTTTGATGTGTACTTGGATGTTCCCTGACGTGAAGGACAAAATAGAATAGTACGTCAATGGACTTCCTGATTCTGTTCATGACAATGTACTCGCATCCCGACCCATTACGGTCGAGGGTGCCATTGAATTTGCCACAAAGCTGATGAACAAACGAGGACGTGATCATGTGCTTAGGCAGTCTGAGTACAAGAGAAAAGTTGAGGAGAACTACCGCAGTCATCATCAGGCCCAGCCACCAAAGAAACAAAGCTTGGGCTAGATCTGTAGTGCTGTTTCCTCAGCACCACCATATGCAGGCAACAAGCCGAAGTGCTCCAAGTGCAATTTCCATCATTTCTCTACTGCTGAATGCCAAAGACCAGGACAGGGCAACACCTATGTTCCAGCCATCAGGAACAACTCCAGCACCAACTACAAGCCCCACAATGGCAACTGTCAGAACATCCGCGGAAATAGATAGCAGGGAAACCGCCAGCACACTGGCAGCGGTAACATGGCTCGTAGGGAAGTTCGTTGCTATGGTTGTGGAGAAATCGAGCATATCAAGCCTGATTGCCCAAAGCGAGTAGTTAGGAACGAGAACAGAGGAGGAGCACCGTCTAGAGTCTATGTGATAGGAGACGCCAAGACCAACCCAGACTCCAATGTGGTTACCGGTACGTTCCTTCTAAACAATCGCTATGCAAATATTTTATTCGATACGGGAGCTGATAGGAGTTTCATATCTACAGAATTTAGTAGCTTACTAGACATCACACCTACACCGTTAGATGAAGGTTACAGAGTCGAGTTAGCAGACGGTAAAATCATTGAAGCTAACACTATTTTAATAGGTTGTACCTTAAATCTTCTAAACCATCCATTCGACATTCATTTGATACCTGTAATTTTGGGTAGTTTTGACGTCATCATTGCTATGGACTGGTTAGCTAAGTATCACGCAACCATCGTGTGCGACAAAAAGCTAGCCCGTATACCATGGGGAAAAGAAAATTTGATTGTTCGAGGAGAAGGAAACTCAGATAGAACTGACACCAGACTGAGTGTTATCTCATGCACTAAAGTCGAGAAGTATATACTAAAAGGATGCCCTGTCTTTTTAGCACATATTTCAAAAACCGACAAAGAAGAGGAACCAGAGAAGAAACAATCAAGGACGTACCAATTGTCCGCGATTATCCCGAAGTTTTCCCAGACGAATTACCTGGTTTGCCTCCGACTCGTCAAGTGGAATTTCAAATCGACTTGATATCAGGAGCTGCGCCTGTAGCTAAATCACCATACCGATTAGCAACAACCGAGATGAAAGAACTCGCTGAACAACTTCAAGAACTGTCAGACAAAGTTTTTATCAGACCCAGTTCCTCACCTTGGGGAGCTCCAGTACTTTTTGTCAAAAAGAAAGACGGATCTTTCCGAATGTGTATCGATTACAGAGAACTGAATAAGTTAACTGTAAAAAATCGTTACCCACTACCACGAATCGACGACCTATTTGATCAGTTACAAGGATCAAATGTATACTCCAAGATCGACCTACGATCGAGGTATCACCAGTTGAGGGTCAGAGAAGAGGACATATCAAAAACAGCTTTCAGAACTTGTTACGATCATTATGAATTTCAAGTCATGCCATTTGGCCTGACCAACGCTCCAGCCATATTCATGGACCTCATGAATCGAGTGTGCAGACCCTATCTGGATAAGTTTGTGATTGTGTTTATCGATGACATACTCATCTATTCCAAGAATGAGCAAGGGCACGGAGAACATCTTGCTCAAGTGCTAAAATTACTTAAGGAAGAGAAGCTGTACGCAAAATTCTCAAAGTGTGATTTTTGGATTCCTAAAGTGAATTTCCTCGGTCATGTAATCGATGACAAGGGAATTCAAGTGGATCCCGCGAAAGTCGAATTCGTGAAGGATTGGGCATCACCCACTTCACCAAAAGAAATTTTCCAATTCTTAGGTCTTGCCGGTTACTACCGGAGATTCATAGAAGGATTTTCTAAGATAGCTAAATCTATGACGAAGCTTACTAAAAAGGCACAAAATTCGATTGGGGAGAAAAAGAAGAGGCCGCATTCCAAACCATTAAGCAGAAATTGTGTAGTGCACCCATTTTAGCCCTACCAGAAGGAAACGAAGACTTCGTTGTCTACTGTGACGCCTCACACAAAGGCTTAGGAGCTGTATTGATGCAGAGACAGAAAGTGATTGCCTATGCTTCAAGACAATTGAAGAAACACGAGCAGAATTACTCTACTCATGATCTAGAGCTTGGATCTGTAGTTTTTTCTTTTAAAATTTGGAGACACTACCTGTATGGAACAAAGTGCACAGTACATACTGATCACAAGAGTTTGCAACATATCCTAGACCAGAAGGAGCTAAACATGAGGCAACGTCGTTGGATAGGATTGCTCAGTGACTATGACTGCGACATCAAATACCACTCAGGTAAAGCCAACGTAGTTGCAGATGCACTAAGTCGAAAAGGAACTGATCCTCTCATGAGAGTTCGATCCTTAGTCATGATCATTATCTTGGACCTACCCAAGCAGATATTAGAGGCTCAACTCCAAGCATAGAAGCCTGAAAACATCGAAAAAGAGGACATAGGAGGAATGCTTAGGACTGACCTTAGCAAGGAGAAGTTGGAAGCTAGAACAGACGGAACGTTAAGTTTACACGGAAGAAGTTGGTTGCCATGTTACGGAGACTTGAGAAACGTGATCATGCACGAATGTCATAAGTCCAAGTACTCCATACATCCCGAATCTGAAAAGATGTATCGGGACGTGAAGAAATTATATTGGTGGCCGAACATGAAAGCAGACATTGCCACATACGTGAAGAAGTGTCTGACTTGTGCCAGAGTAAAGACAGAACATCAGAGGCCATCCCGTTTGTTAGTCCAACCTGAAATACTAAAATGGAAATAGGAAAACATCACCAAGGACTTCATTACCAAACTCCCTACTTCATCTCACGGTTACGATATAATTTGGGTAATCGTTGATCGACTCACAAAATCAGCTCATTTCCTGCCCATCAGAGAAAATGACTCTCTGAACAAGTTTTCCAAGTTTTACCTAAAGGAAATAGTGACTAGACACGGTATACCAGTCTCAATCATTTGTGATCGAGATGGTAGATTTACATCAAACTTTTGGAAAGCCTTCCAACGAAGTTTAGGAACAAAATTGGACATGAGCACCGCATATCACCCGTAGACTGACGGTCAGAGTGAACGAACAATCCAAACCATAGAAGACATTCTAAGAGCATGCGTGATCGACTTTGGGAAAGGATGGGTCGAACATATACCATTAGTTGAATTCTCCTACAACAACAGCTACCATGACAGTATTAAAGCAGCACCATTTGAGGCCCTCTATGGCCGAAAGTGTAGATCACCCGTATGCTGGGAAGAGGTGGGGGAATTCCAACTGACTGGACCCGAACTAATCCAAGAGACGAATGAGAAAATCACACTCATCAAGCAGCGAATTCAGGCTGCCCAGGATAGACAGAAGAGCTATGCAGACAGGAAACGGAAACCTATGGAGTTTGCAGTAGGTGACGATGTTATGCTAAAGGTATCACCTTGGAAAGGCGTCGTCCAATTTGGGAAACGCGGGAAACTAAATCCACGTTACGTAGGACCCTTCAAGGTGATTGCCAGAATCGGTGAAGTCGCTTATCGTTTAGAGTTACCCCAGCAGTTGAGCCGGGTACACTCTACGTTCCATGTCTCAAACCTGAAGAAATGCTACGCGGATGAGCCGCTAGCCATGCCATTGGAGGGAGTCCACTTTGATGACAAATGATACATGGTTTTTATGTGGGTTCAATTTTACTCTCGATATCCTCTCGAATTGATCTCAGTCTCAAGTGGAATGATTTGTTCTTGGTTAATAAAGAGTGGTTGGTTTGTTTATCTATTATAAACTAATGACAAGTAATTAAAGTGTTGTTGAGTAAAAGGGAAGTTAAAAGATTAGTATTGAAATGACAAGTAAAATGAATGCATGGAAACTTAAAGGTGATGATGGAAAAGTACTAACTCTTTAAATAAAACTAACACTTGAAAAATTTCAGGAAAATAAAAGGTACTATAAGAAAGTGTTATCGAAGGAAACCAAAAACAAGCCAAAAGGGGGCCCGATCGGAATATATTCCGATCGGATGGTCGGAATGGTGGGAAGAAGTAACAAATCGGAATATGGGAACAAAGGGCCAATCGGAATAATCGCTAAGGTAACCAATCGGAATGCCTCACTAGCTTACAATCGGAATACTGGGTACTACACCCAATCGGAATATGGACAAAAGCTGCTAATCGGAATAAGGACAAAAGACCAATCGGAAAACAAGACTTGAGGCCCAATCGGAAAGGATAAACCCTAATCTGATTGGGTTGATCGGAATATGAAGAGCAAAGCCGTCGGAATAAGGGACCGATCGGAATGTAGGAGTAACAACTTTCCTAAAATCAAGGAAACGGTTATGGTGGTGTACCGGTCGGAAAGCCAATCGGAAAAAGGAGTTTAAACCCTTTCCGAAATCTATGGAAATGGGGAAAAGCAAGGCAATAAGCTAAGTAATAAGCTAACACCAAAACTTATCAATCCAAATATGTAACCGAATCAAATAATCACTTTAATCAACTTATCTAACTTGAAATCAAGCAACTTTTTAGATCAAACCATAAAAACATAAACTTTTTAATAAAACTTTTAATAAGAAAAATAAGATGATCATAAAAATAAGCCAATAAGCACAAAAGTCTTAAAGCTTAATCAAATGAAATCTTATAAAATGATCAAAAGATTAACTTTTTAGCATGAAATCAATTAGAACAACACGGATCACATGATAATCACACCAAAATCAATCTTAAATCAAAGAAAAGTAGAATGAGATTAAGAAATAAAAGCTTAAAAATGGGACTTGATTAATTAAAGATAATACAAAAGTTTGAATTTGAAAGAGAAAAGAGATGAAATCTAGTGAGAGAAAGTTTAGAACTTTCTCTCTCTAAAACTAGAAACTACCTAAAAAACTAAGTGTCAATTTTTGTGAAGTAAGGGCCTTTATATAGATGTGTACATGGTGATGATGGGCTTTTGATTGGGCTTTGATTTGGGCTTCTTTTTCTTCTTTCTTCTTAAGTCTTCATGCGTCTTTTAAATAAACGTTGCCGACTTGGATTTGAGAAGTGTCGGTGAATTATTCCAACTCGTCTTATAATCTATTGTTTTATAGACTCGAGTTCTTCGACATATATGAATCTTCCATCTTTGGCTCTATTCTTCGATAAATCTTCAAATAGGCACAATGACTTCAAATCTTCTGCATCTCTTGGATAATAGACTTCGTCTTGAGTCTTTTTCCTCGATAAAACCCGTATAATCCCATGTTTTCTTCATTATTCATCCAGTTGACTCTGAAAACACAATAAACACAAAAACCACGCATAATTCCAAACAAATGATATTAAATACGTGTTTTGGTCTCGTTTTAGCCCGATTTAAGTGGTAAAAGGATGGGTGTTTTCACACCTATCAAATCCCCTACACTTAACCATTGCCATGCCCTCATGCAATGCTTAGTGACAAAGCACATTTACACTTTCCTCATAATCAATCAACCTTGGCCTTATTAATATACTACGAAAATAAAAATACTAGAAGAAATTTTAAAACTTTAAAGCAAACAAAAGGATGGAAAATAACTTGCAAAGAGATCGAGGACTTACATTAGGGCTTCGGTGCTGCGAAGATTTATCACCCTCAAGTTTCACGTTCCCCAAACTAAGCTTAAAAACGAGATCATTGTTATTATAAGTTAGTAATTCAAACACTTACACACATGGCTTAATTAAATGCTTAGACTCCCTTATTCCTAGGTGTATCTCTTATATTTTATTTTTGTCTTAGAATGATCATGAAGATGCATTTTTGGACTTATTTCGATAGTTATTTAGGGCTGAAAGCAAAGTAGGACGATTTGATCAATAGTTAGCTAAAGGACAAAATCTCTTAAAACTGCTTCTCGGGATATCAAAAAGTTCATATCTTGGCATAACTTGGTTCGCGATTTGAGACCTTTCTCGGGCCAATATTTGGCATGTACTTCATACTTCATATCTTGAGAGACGTTCTTGAGATAATGGTCTTCTCATCGTAATAGAGTTTCTTCGCTTGGAGACTTTTGAGGGGTACTCCAACTTTGTTGACCACGACTTCATGATTATTTCTTCAGTCTCTAATTAGGATTTTGAGATACAACGATCCGCCTCCTTTTCGGACTTGGATCTATTTATCCTCATACCTTGTTAGGGTCTTTTCGGATAGACTTCTCCATCATCTTTTATGGGAGTTGATTGCTTTTCGTCGTGAGTCTTGATCCTTCATATTGACTTTAGGAATAATGCTTTTCACATCACTTTGGATCTTCAGCAATAATATTGAATCCTCATGCCTTGTTAGGGCCTTTTCGGACTCGCCAATCTTCGCGCCCCGCTTCATAAGTTATGCCTTGGCTATGAACTCTTATCATTACCGAGCAACTTTTAAACGATCTTGGGCTAGAAGCTAAGTAACTTTTCAAATCGTAAGACCTTACTTATTGCAGATGAATTTTTAGCAAGTGATGGGAGAATAGGCAAATAATTACACCAAGTGAGCTTGCGCAAGAACACCGACTTATAATTGACTTTATCATTTCTCGTCCTCCACAATTTAAAATCTCAAGTAATGAGACTCGTGGACACTTAGCCTAATAAACCAATTAAGGTCTACATGGTTAAGGATACTAGCTAGAATAAACTTGGATAAGTCTATTCGGGTTGAGTCAAAATAAACGCAACGGGCCTAATATGTCAAAGATTTCTAAACTAGCTACACCACTTATTAATATTTTTGACTTTATTGCGGAATATATACATATGAAAGCAACGATAAAAATTTTAAAAATTACGACTAAATGGCCAAAGTTAATTAAAAATTTGAAAAATGTTGAAAAAGATGATTTTCCGGTTAATTGAAGGCATTTTCATGGAAAAGTCCACTTAAAACTTCGATAGAAGTCCCCTCTACACTTAAGATAAACATTGTCCTCAATGTTTAAGCATGTGGGAAAAGGTTCCCCTACACTTATGACATTGTGCACGTTGGTTAACTCAAGTTAAGGAAGAGACGACTAAAGTGATCAATTTCAATGTGAGTATGAAGAAAATTGAATCACGATAGTTAAGAGATAGAACCGGATTTCGGATAATACGGGAGCACGGTTCTTCAAAGGTTCCAAGAGTGCATTCATCCCTGTAATCACATCCCCACAAAAATACAAACACCTATGCAGGCCCCCCTACACTTAGGAGGTTAAAACGTAAAAGGATAGATACTCGGGCTGCCTCCCGAGGAGCGCTTGTTTTTGATGACCGAGTCACGAGCCTGACTCGACCCAAAATTAGTTCATGGGGAACGTGGTGAGGGATGAAATCATCTCCTGAGAGATGTCCTCACCAAAGTACAGCTTCAGACGCTGGCCATTCACCTTGAAATTGGGCCCATTTGGCTGAGAAAGCTCAATGGTCCCATACGGAAAGACGTTGGCGACGGTGAATGGACCAGACCAGCGGCTCTTCAACTTGCCAGAGAAGATCTTCAACCGAGAGTTGAAAAGTAAGACTTGATCACCAATATGGAACTCTCGGTTCTTGATTTTTGCGTCATGGAGGATCTTCGTCTTCTCTTTGTAGATCAGCGAGTTGTCATAAGCTTCATTTCTCAGTTCGTTGAGCTCGTTGAGTTGAATCTTGCGATGATCACCGGCTTTGTTGATGTCGAAGTTAGCCCACTTTAAGGCCCAGTGCGCCTTATGCTCCAGCTCGATGGGGAGGTGGCATGCTCTCCCGTACACAAGACGATAAGGTGTACAACCGATTGGGGTCTTGTAAGCAGTACGGAAAGCCCACAGAGCATCATCTAACTTATCGGCCCACGCGGCCCGATGCTCTCCCACAGTACGCTCCAAAATTCGTTTCAATCCACGATTGGATATCTCGGCTTGCCCATTGGTTTGGGGATGATAAGCGGTGGAAAGACGGTGATTGACACCATACTTGGCCATGACTCTTGCAAATTGATCGTTGCAAAAATGAGTCCCGCGGTCACTGATAATAGCACGAGGAACGCCGAATCGAGAGAACAGCGATTTCAAAAAGTTACAAACCACCCTTGCATCATTAGTAGGTAAAGCTTTGGCTTCAACCCACTTGGAGACGTAGTCAACGGCAACAAGGATGTATTTGTTTCCTTTAGATGAAGGGAATGGCCCCATAAAGTCGATACCCCAAACATCAAAGATTTCACACTCTTGAATGAAATTCTGAGGCATCTCGTCTTTATGTGTGATCGTGCCTTGTTTCTGGCAAGCATCACATTTTTTAACCATATCGTGAGCGTCACGATAAATGGAGGGCCAATAAAATCCTGAATCAAACACTTTTTTGGCGGTGTAGTTGGGACCAAAGTGACCACCAGTGGGTCCTTTGTGGCAAGCATTAAGGATTTCGAAAGCTGCCGGTCCATCAACACATCGGCGAATAATCAAGTCGGCACATTGTTTGAAAAGATACGGGTCATCCCAGAAGTAAGTCTTTATGTCTTTGAAGAACTTCTTCTTTTGCTGGGATGTTAACCCGTCAACGAGGATTCCACCCGCCAAGTAGTTTGCAATGTCCGCAAACCACGGGGTTTCATCAGCAGTCGAGTTTATAGACATTAAGGTCTCCAGGGGAAAAGAATCGTTGATTTCTTTGTTCGGATGATCCCCCTGGTAAGGATCCTCAAGTCTACTGAGATGATCCGCGACTAGGTTTTCTGCTCCTTTTTTATCGCGAATTTCGATTTTAAATTCCTGGAGCAGCAAAACCCAGCGAAGAAGTCTTGGTTTGGAATCTTGCTTGGTCAACAAGTACTTCAGCGCGGAATGATCGGTATACACGATGGTGGTGGAAAGGACAAGATAGGGGCGAAATTTTTCAAAAGCATAAACAACAGCTAAAAGCTCTTTTTCTGTTGTCGTGTAATGCAATTGTGCCCCAGTCATTGTCTTGCTAGCGTAATGGATCGGTTGGAAGTGTTTGTTCACTCTTTGTCCAAGAACCGCTCCAATAGCAAAATCACTAGCATCGCACATCAACTCAAAAGGCAGCTCCCAGTTAGGGGTAACTAAGACGGGTGCCTTAGTAAGCTTATCCTTAAGTGAGTCAAAGGCTTCAAGACACTCTTTGGAGAAGATAAAAGGAGTATCTTTTTCCAAGAGGTGGGTCATCGGGCGAGCGATTTGAGAAAAATCTTTGATGAATCGACGGTAGAAGCCGGCATGACCCAGAAAACTTCTCACACCCTTCACGGTTGAAGGTGGAGGCAACTTAGCGATAACATCGACTTTAGCACGGTCTACTTCAAGACCGGCTTTCGAGATCTTGTGTCCTAGGACGATGCCTTCTTTTACCATAAAATGGCATTTTTCCCAATTCAGAACTAGGCGAGTGTCTTCGCACCGCTTGAGCATACGTTCCAAATTGGCAAGGCACGCAGAGAATGAATCGCCATAGACCGAGAAATCATCCATGAATACTTCCATAGTGTCTTCCACCATGTCATGGAAGATCGCCATCATACACCTTTGGAATGTCCCAGGAGCATTACATAAACCAAAAGGCATGCGTTTGTAAGCAAATGTTCCATAGGGACAAGTGAATGTGGTCTTTTCTTGGTCCTTGGGATCGATGGGAATTTGAAAATACCCGGAGAAACCGTCTAAGAAGCAGTAATAGTCATTACCAGCTAGACGCTCGAGCATTTGATCCATGAAGGGAAGAGGAAAGTGGTCTTTTCTCGTGGCATCATTGAGCTTGCGATAATCAATACAAACTCTCCACCCAGTAACGAGACGAGTGGGAATCAACTCGTTGTGTTCATTGGGAACAACGGTTATTCCGCCCTTCTTGGGCACACAATGGACGGGACTTACCCACGGCGAATCCGAAATAGGGTAGATTAAGCCGGCATCTAGAAGTTTGATAACCTCTTGTTTGATGACGTCATGAATTTTAGGATTAACCCTTCTTTGGCTCTGGATTGTGGGTTTGAAGTCATCTTCCATGAGAATCTTGTGAGTACAAAAGTTCGGATCAATTCCGCGGATATCGGAAATTTTCCAAGCAATTGCCTTCTTATGAGCTTTAAGCACATCGATGAGACGAGTTTTCTCTTCTTCTTGCAAGTCCTTAGCGATAATGACCGGTGACTTCTTCTCTGCTTCAAGGAACGCATACTCGAGATGAGGCGGCAACTCCTTAAGTTCTAAATCCGGAGGATTTTCGACGGGAGGCGTTTTCAAAGTCGTGGCATCGATAGCAATAACCGTGGGAGATGGAGGAGAAGGATTGTCTTCGGTGAGAAGATTGTCAAAGAAACTCATGTCTTCATCCCCCTCGGTGGGAGAATCATTAGTAGCTAAATTCGCATCTCCCATGGCATCTTCAAGATTGTTCCAGAATAAATCATTATCTCCAAATAGAGACAACGATGAATCAATAGAGGACACGGTCTCAACATTGGGAAGAGAGGTAGGAATACTTTTGCAAGCATCAATAAAGTGTGCTTCACAAGCCTCATCCAGAACGTCAATACAATTAACACTCTCGTTGGAATAAGGTTGTTTAGACAACTTTCCCATGTTGAAGACTACTTTATCGTCACCCACTCTCATGATAAGCTCACCGGCTTCAACATCAATGAGAGTGCGACCGGTCCTAAGGAATGGACGACCAACAATCAGTGGTACACGGGGGTCCATCTCGTAGTCGACGACAACAAAATCAGCAAGGAAGGTGAATTTGTCGACTCCAACAATGACGTCTTCGGCTATCCCCACTGGATAAGCAACCGTACGGTTGGCCAATTCCAAAGTCATTTTAGTGGGGACTAGCTCTGGGAGAGATAATTGCTTCCAAACACTTAGAGGCATGAGATTAATACTGGCACCTAGATCGGCTAGGGCCATGCAATTCTCTACTCCCGGGAAATTGCAAGGGATAAGAAAACGACCCGGATCACCAAGCTTGATTGGTAATTTCCTTAAGAGCACTACAGAGCAGTTCTCATTCAGTTGGGTGTTGGCGAGATCGAGGAGCTTTTCCTTGTCGCTCAGAAGATCTTTAAACATTTTAGCATATTTAGGCATGTGAGCGAGAGCCTCAGCGAAGGAGATATTGAAATTCAATTGTTTGAACATTTTAAGGAAGTTCGAAACCTGAATATCATCCTTGCTTTTGAGCTTCTCTTTCCTCAACCTAGATGGATAAGGTATATTGGAAGAAGAGGAAGGCTTTGGAATAATAGGATCACTCACATCCTTGGGCGGAGGAGGGGTAGAAGGAAGAGGTGGAGAAATTGGGGAAGGAGAAGGATGAGGAATAGGAGCAGGTGACTCGTTCTCCTTAGTCACAACCACCGGTGGAGGTATAGGAAGCTCGGGTTCCTTGGGACCTTTGCCACTTCGAGTGGTGATTGCTTTCATCTCCCCTCTTGGGTTCGCAACGGTGTTACTCGGAAGAGTACCCGAAGAAGAGGGTTGATTACCATTGAAGAAACTAGCCATCATGTTCCTCAAGTCATTCGTTTGACTATCCATAGTGTTCTTCATATCAGCTCTTAGATCATTCCCTTGTTTCATCAGATCTGCTTTCAAGTTGCGCACTTCCTGTTGGAGATTATCCACGATCACATCGTTAGTCCTCATGTAGGTTCCAATGTCTTGATGTGAAGCGGGGGTTTGGTTCGAAGGAGCAGTGTATGCGGGTGATTGATAAGCAGGTTGCTGGTAAACTTGGGTGTTTCGTTGTTGTGTTTGTTGCTGCTTGTGAGGAGGGATGTATGGTGTACGAGTTTGTTGTTGTTGAGGAGGGCGGTTGAGGTTTGGTTGTTGGTTTTGGTTGTTAGGATTAAAACCAGGTGGTGAGAGATAGTTGTTGGAACGGTAGCTAAGCAGGTTGCGGTCACCTTGAGGTTTTGTTTGATAAGCAGGTTGAGTATAGGTGCCATATGCTGCATTAACATTCTCAGCAGGGTAATCTTGGGTGGCGGTACAAGTAGTGTAAGAATGAGGACCACCGCATATCTCACAAGGTTGGCTGACAGCGTTCACTTGAGCGTTTTTGGCGTTGTTGCTGTTGTTGTTGCTGACGGTGTGTGTGACAAGCGATTCAAGAAGCGTAGTGATTTTGTCTAATCGCTTGTCGCTGTCATTAGTGCTAGCACTAGCAACATTGGTCCTAACGCTCTTGGTTTGCACACGAGATTTGTTCTCAATGATATCCCAAGCAGCATTGGAAGTCTTAGCCAATAAATTACCCCCTGAGGCACTATTCAGTGAATCTTGGTCACTCATACTTAAACCATTGTAAAAAGTATTTATTTGATGTACTTTGGTAAAACCATGTTGAGGGCATTTTCTCAAAAGATCTTTAAAACGATCCCAAGATTCACTGAATGACTCATCGTACTTTTGTTCAAAGTTTATAATCTCATTCCGCAAAGCGGTAGTACGAGAGGGTGGAAAAAAGTAGTTGATAAACTTTGTTTCCAAATCCGTCCACGAGAGAATACTCTGTGGCGGTTCCTTAGCAAGCCAATGCCGGGCTTGTCCCTCTAAAGAAAAGGGAAAAAGTTGTAACCTTATAACCTCCTGTGGAACTCCATTGAACTTGACCGTGTTGGTGAGTTGTAGAAATCTCTTGATATGGTCGTGTGGGTCATCAATGGTTCGTCCCAAGAATGGTTGAGCTGAGACCATCTGGATAAAGCCTGACTTTAGCTCGAAATTGTTGGCGGCAATTTGTGGTATAACAATTGGATCCGTATTGCCATCGACATGAGCTTGCAGCAATTCAATCATTGGGCGATTATCCGGAAGGTGCTCATTGTTGTTGTTATTATTCATGTTGTTGAAAGGCGGGTTGTTGTTGTTATTATTGTTGTTCGGAGGTGGTATGTTATTGTTGTTTTGTACACCAGCCATGTCTAGGTTATCGAGAGGCTCGGGCTCTTGATAAGACGTGGATCGAGTGCGCATACACCTGCAAAAGAACGAACAAACAAAGCAAAAATATTTTTGGTTTTTATTGTTTTTTAATTTTTAGGATTTTTGAAAATTTTCTATTTTTTAGTGTTTTTTGAAAGTTTTCTTGCAAAAGTAACGTTCACGGGGAACGGATCCCAAAATCCAAATTCTACAAAAAACTTTTGATCTTAACGAGAGGAGCCGGCAGCGGCGCCATTTGATACATGGTTTTTATGTGGGTTCAATTTTACTCTCGATATCCTCTCGAATTGATCTCGGTCTCAAGTGGAATGATTTGTTCTTGGTTAATAAAGAGTGGTTGGTTTGTTTATCTATTATAAACTAATGACAAGTAATTAAAGTGTTGTTGAGTAAAAGGGAAGTTAAAAGATTAGTATTGAAATGACAAGTAAAATGAATGCATGGAAACTTAAAGGTGATGATGGAAAAGTACTAACTCTTTAAATAAAACTAACACTTGAAAAATTTCAGGAAAATAAAAGGTACTATAAGAAAGTGTTATCGAAGGAAACCAAAAACAAGCCAAAAGGGGGCCCGATCGGAATATATTCCGATCGGATGGTCGGAACGGTGGGAAGAAGTAACAAATCGGAATATGGGAACAAAGGGCCAATCGGAATAATCGCTAAGGTAACCAATCGGAATGCCTCACTAGCTTACAATCGGAATACTGGGTACTACACCCAATCGGAATATGGACAAAAGCTGCTAATCGGAATAAGGACAAAAGACCAATCGGAAAACAAGACTTGAGGCCCAATCGGAAAGGATAAACCCTAATCCGATTGGGTTGATCGGAATATGAAGAGCAAAGCCGTCGGAATAAGGGACCGATCGGAATGTAGGAGTAACAACTTTCCTAAAATCAAGGAAACGGTTATGGTGGTGTACCGGTCGGAAAGCCAATCGGAAAAAGGAGTTTAAACCCTTTCCGAAATCTATGGAAATGGGGAAAAGCAAGGCAATAAGCTAAGTAATAAGCTAACACCAAAACTTATCAATCCAAATATGTAACCGAATCAAATAATCACTTTAATCAACTTATCTAACTTGAAATCAAGCAACTTTTTAGATCAAACCATAAAAACATAAACTTTTTAATAAAACTTTTAATAAGAAAAATAAGATGATCATAAAAATAAGCCAATAAGCACAAAAGTCTTAAAGCTTAATCAAATGAAATCTTATAAAATGATCAAAAGATTAACTTTTTAGCATGAAATCAATTAGAACAACACGGATCACATGATAATCACACCAAAATCAATCTTAAATCAAAGAAAAGTAGAATGAGATTAAGAAATAAAAGCTTAAAAATGGGACTTGATTAATTAAAGATAATACAAAAGTTTGAATTTGAAAGAGAAAAGAGATGAAATCTAGTGAGAGAAAGTTTAGAACTTTCTCTCTCTAAAACTAGAAACTACCTAAAAAACTAAGTGTCAATTTTTGTGAAGTAAGGGCCTTTATATAGGCGTGTACATGGTGATGATGGGCTTTTGATTGGGCTTTGATTTGGGCTTCTTTTTCTTCTTTCTTCTTAAGTCTTCATGCGTCTTTTAAATAAACGTTGCCGACTTGGATTTGAGAAGTGTCGGTGAATTATTCCAACTCGTCTTATAATCTATTGTTTTATAGACTCGAGTTCTTCGACATATATGAATCTTCCATCTTTGGCTCTATTCTTCGATAAATCTTCAAATAGGCACAATGACTTCAAATCTTCTGCATCTCTTGGATAATAGACTTCGTCTTGAGTCTTTTTCCTCGATAAAACCCGTATAATCCCATGTTTTCTTCATTATTCATCCAGTTGACTCTGAAAACACAATAAACACAAAAACCACGCATAATTCCAAACAAATGATATTAAATACGTGTTTTGGTCTCGTTTTAGCCCGATTTAAGTGGTAAAAGGATGGGTGTTTTCACACCTATCAACAAACTTCAGTTCATAGAAGAACCGGTGGAAGTCATGGAGAGACTAGTCAAGAAGCTAAAGCGAAGCCAAATCTCGTTAGTTTAGATACGATGGAACTCTAGGAAAGGTCCTGAGTTCACATGGGAACGCGAAGACTCATTTAGAGCCAAGTACCCACATCTGTTCACCTGAGCAGTAACGTCATCTTAAGCTTTGAGGACAAAGCTAAAATAACGGGTTAATGCTGTAAAACCTGTAAATTTCAGGTTTTGACTATGTGATCATTGTACACATCACCTCATGATATCTGTAAATATATTACCACCTTTGCATGAAATCTTTTGAGCAATCATATGCATCATACATGAGCATACATTATTTTAATCATCAGAACATGGAAACATCTAATCACATAGAAATACATTATGATTTTGAACATTTAATCATAATGTTAGCCTCAAAATATTGAGCCAAACAAGAATGCTCGGTCATATGTTTATTATGTATCGTATTTTAGAACATTGTAATAGGTAGTATATTAGTCGTGTTATTACGGGCTTAACTTTAAGCTAAGGTTCATTAATAAGTAACCAAAGCCCAAAAGGAAAGCCCGGCCCATGATCATATAGCCCATTAAGCTACATGTAAGCAAAGGCTATATAAACCCTTCCTAGCATGTTAGGAAGGGTGTTGGTCATTTCATTTTTTCTTCTTAATCTAATATTTCATAAATTCACACACTTCTCACTCTTTTCTCTCTCTAGTTTCTCTCTCTAAAATTCATCTCATTTCTACCTTTCTTTTTTCATTAATAGTATAGAATCATCACATATTAGGGACAACAATTGGTATCAATTGCCATGGGGTAGTTTTTGTGATTTGTTGTTGCTTTACTACTTAATTCGTGTGATTTTACCATAAAATCTACTCGGATTCAAGTTTTTTCTTGTATTTTTCGTGCTCTAAATCATACTCCTTTCATCTCTCATCTTTCATACGTGTGGTAAGTTTTTGGTTACTTTTGTTTGATTTGAATCACAAAATCCAAGGAAAAAATCCATTCTTTCTTGTTGCTCTTAAGTCTCGGCTTAATTTTTGGGGTACGATCTGATTTTGTGATTGCATAAACCCTGGGGGTTTCTACTTGCGATCCATAGTCACGATCTAATACTACGATCTTACTGCGATCACTCAGTACGATCTGTGAGTACGATCACTCACTACGATCTGTGAGTACGATCACCCAGTACGATCGAAGAGTACGATCAAGTGAGTACGATCACTTGTTACGATCCAAGACTGCGATCAGAGTGCGATCTAGGAGTACGATATGTGAGTACGATCAAACTACGATCAGAGTACGATCCAACTGCGATCTAGGAGTACGATCAGACCACGATCAGAGTACGATCCAACTGCGATCAAGGATTACGATCAGAGTGCGATCACAGTGCGATCTCATAGTGCGATGGGTGACATTACGATGGACATCTAATTTTTTGTTCGAGTATCTTTAGACTTAGCCACTATCTAGACTAGTCTCAGAACGTAGTTTACACGAAGATTAAAAAAAAATAATAATAAAAAAATAAGAGTTAAAATTTTTTAGGTCAAGTAAAATCAAATTTTTTCCATACTAGTTTTAGGCTATTTCTAGCTCGATTTCAAAATTTGGTGATTACAAATTTTTTAGGTCTACCGTTTTGTCAGACTGAGGAATTTATTGTCGGACTGAGAAAAAAAATCGCAATTTTCGGAATTTCAACAACCAAACAATCACAACACAACTACTTAAGATCCACATTCGATTCATCATTTCAGAGAATATTGAGATGGATTCTACTGCCGAATACCGTGTGACGAACAACAACATAATGGTGGCAGGTAACAAGGAAAGACCACCAATGCTAGTGTCGGGTCGATATGATCAATGGCAATCCCGTTTTATACGTTACCTTGACACAAAACCTAACGGTGATTCTTTAAGGCAATGTATCTTGGAAGGACCCTATAAACTCTCAAGGATTCAAGTTCCTACAGTACCAGCCACAGACACAAGTGACGCACAACCCGCATATGAACGTGATGAAAAGAGGACCGACCTCACCCCTGAGAACCGTGCGTGGTTTGATGCAGAGAAGGAAGCAATTTACTTAATTCTCAGTGGCATTGGAGATGAAATTTACTCTACGGTTGACGCATGTCCTACTGCTCAAGAAATGTGGACGGCCATTGAAAGATTGCAACAAGGTGAATCACTTAACAAACAAGATGTGAAAACTAAGATGTTTTGGAACTTTGGCAAGTTTACATCAAAGGATGGGGAATCAATTGATTCTTATTACTCCCGATTCTACAAGATGATGAATGATATGACCCGAAACAACTTGTAAGTTTCCACCATGCAAGTCAATGTCCAATTTCTACAGCAACTTCAACCAGAGTGGACACGGTTTGTCACCTTGGTGAAACAACAACAAAAGTTAGACGAAGTTTCATATCACAAGCTCTTTAACATCTTGAAACAATTTCAAAATGAGGCAAATGAACTTCGAGCTGAACGAGTTGCAAAGATTTCCAATCCACTTGCTTTGGTGTCTACCACTCAACATTACCCAGAATATCAATCCCGTACTTCAAAGACCTACTCTACTCAATCATCATCACCACGATCATCCATTGTCTCCAAGTCACATGTTCCAACACGATCCCGAGGCAAAGAAGTTGCAAGAGCACCATCACCCACACCTGAGCAATCATCCGAAGAAGACAGTGATGAAGAAATAGCTCAAAAGGATAGGGAATTCAAGCAACAAATGGCTTCGTTATGAAGCAATATAAGAAAATATACAAACCCACCAACAACAACCTTCGAACATCTTCAAACTCGAGGAACACCCATGCACAGAGTCCTCCAAGGTATGACACACGAAGACGTGTTGAGAGTACTCCAAAGTATGATCGACAACCTAAGTATGATAATCAGAGGGTGGCTACTGTTGTTGGAAATAGGGAAACTGTTGGTACTCAAGTTGTGCAACAAAGTGGGATTTAGTGTTTTAACTGCAGAGGTTTTGGGCATTTGGCTAAGGAATGCAGGCAGCCAAAGAGGGTTAAAGATTATGGTTATCATAAGGAAAAGATGCTGCTGTGCAAGAAAATGGAAGCTGGAATCAAGTTATCAGCTGAGGAAAGAGAAATGCTTGACGACACAGATGATGAACTCTCCGACCAAGAACTCGAGGCACATTATTCATACATGGCAAAGATTCATGAGGTCCTTAACGTTACTGAAGATGACAATGGTCCTATCTTTGATACCGAGCCAATTGATAAGGTACAAGATGATGCTAAATATAATGTGTTGGGTGATACACATGAGAATAGTGATCTTCCAACAACAATTACTGACACGTGTATGATGGAAACGGTTGATAGCAATACCACACCCGATTCATCAGACATGTGCAATAATGAGTTTGCGGATGATCAACATGCAAATGAGTATGATGACGAGGAGCGTGTCGCGCTTGCTAATTTAATTGCTAGTTTACAAAAAGATGTCAATGAAAATAGAAAGAATAAAAAGCAATTAAAGAAGGCAAACGCACCGCTCACTCAAAACTTTGAAGAATGCAAAGCCTCTCTCATAAAATCTAGTGAGACTATTGATAGTTATAGGGCTGAGATTCTTCAAAAGACCAACGAGCTTGAGGGGTACAAAAGTCGTGTCATCAACGTTAAAAAGGACGATTTTGAAAATAAATACAATGAAGCTCTTGCTTTGTTAACTAAAGAAAAACGTCAATTTAATGTTTTATTAAGTGATGAACGTCAAAAAACGTACCTCGCCACAACAAAAGTTAATGAACTTGAACAGAGGATTTCTATGAACACCACCGATTCTGCTAAAATTCTTGACGAGAAGAAACAAGAGGTTGAAACATTAAAACAAGATTTCAAAAATAGACAAAGCAAAGATACTGAAAAAGTAAAGGATCTCGAAGAACAAGTCGATTTTTTGAAAAAAGTTGTTTATAATACACATGACTCTATTCAAACCGTAAGAATGATAGCACCTCGGTCGTTTTTCAAGGGTCAACCTAGCTTTGCCACCCCCAAGTACCTCGAACAAGCTCAAGATGCAAACCCCCATTTATATCTTGACGAGTCCGAATGGACCAATCATGATTGCCCTGTAGCTAACCTCGATAGTGAAGAGACGTCCCTTTGGGATGAGGAGAGTAGATCACCGGTCAATAAAGATTTTGTGAAACCATATAACTATGCTTATGAAAACAGTCTTTATGGTCTTTTCACTCCACAAAAACAGAAGTCTCGTGAGCAGTTCTTTTTAGAATGCAAACAAAAAAGAATTCAATGGAAAAAAGCTTTTGCCACTAAGAGGAAAACTAATGTTTTTAAATATATTAACTATTTTCCTCTAGATGCTTCTAAAAGCAAAAGTTGAAAAATACTTGGTTTTCTTAAACACCACGTTAATAATGTTCAATCAATTGTTGAAAGCGATTGGGAGAAACGTCAAAAGGATAAGTGGAAAACCGAGATTCCTCACGACATAACTGTGCTTGTGAAAGAACTTTTAATACCAAATACGAAGATAATAAAAGAACATGTTCTTGAGTTTGAAAATTTAATTCAGTCTGAAATGTTTGATGATTTAAAATATGTTGAGTCTCTTGAAAAAGAAATTGATGACCTTCAAAATGACAAATTAGAATTTTCAAATGAATATGATCTACTCTTAGAAGAATGTCTCTCCAAAGATATTTTGTGTGTTACTCTTCAATCTTGTGCTGATATCGATGAATATTCTGATGTTGCATGCAAATATCTTGATAAAATCAAAGAGTGTGAGCGTCTTGAACTTAAGATTTCGAAACATAAAGAAAATGTTGACAAAAAGGCTTTTGAGTTACTTCAACACAAAACTGATTTCCTTCAAAAACATTGTCATTCTCTTGAACTTGCTTTGCAAAAAGACGTTGGTAGTTTTCCACATGATAATAAATTGCAAGAAAAACTTTCCCAAACGTTTCGAGAAATGAATGAACAGAATTTGGAAATTAAAGGGTTGAAAGCTCAGTTACAAGATAGGGACAGAGCGATAGCAGAGTTGCAGAAACTCGTTGCTAAGATGGGTGGGAAGATTGTGGAACCTAGTGTAAAGAAACCTGTTGTAAGACAACCCAATGCTCAAAAAGTGACTAGACCCTCTGTCTTAGGAAAACCATCTGTTTTCTCTAATTCTGCATTGGCAAAACCTACGTTTGCCCCCAAGACGGATGGGAAGGATAGGTTACCACAAAACACTCCCAAAACACATATTCGATCACAAAGCATTAAGAACACAAATGTGGTTAAACCAGGGATGTATAGATTGGCCACTAAACCCACACAAAACAAAGAAAGTCAATCACCTCAGACTTCTAGAAACACTAATAGACGTGTGTCTTTTACTACAGGAGTAGTCCCCACTGCTAGTGTTAGCCGGCCCCAGCTTAAGAGCACTCGCATGAATGAAAACGTCAGGCAAAACAAAAGTCAAGGGAAGATGAAGGAAGTAGAAGACCACCCTAGGATTTTCAATGTTTCTAAGAATAAAACGTCTGTAATCGCGTGTAATGACGATTTGAATGATTCGACTTTGAATGCTATGAAAGTTAAGTTTGTTTGTGTGAAATGTGGAAAGTGTGCTAATGCTAATCATGCTATGTGTGTTTTGAATAATGTCAAAGGCGTAGAAACTAGAACTAAGAAGCAAACTGTGATGCCTATTAGTGCTAGAAAACCCAAACGCAAAGTGAACCATTCTGGTGCAACCCCCCCTAAGAAAAGTATTACATCAGACTCCACCACTAAGAACCCTAGAAGCAGAATTAGGGAATTATATGAGTCTGCTAGCAAGCCTTGGAAATGGTGGTTTGCTAATCAATGTCCTCCAGGATATAAATGGATGCCTAAGGTTAGGAAAGAAAATGTGACTACGAGCGTTAGTGTGCCTCTAAGTGATGAAACTAGGGAAACTAATGAATCAGAAATCACAACTAACATGGAATCCAATTTAGAAAATGCTCCATCGTGTTCTAATTCTTCTACAGGTGATCGAAATAATTCTCTTCATTCTGGACTCTGGATGCACGAAGCACATGACGGGGAATCTCAAGCTTCTAATTAACTTCGCGGAGAAGTTCCTGGGTACGGTCCGATTCGGAAATGATCAATTTGCACCGATCCTGGGATATGGAGACTTGGTTCAGGGGAATATCACTATCAAAAGGGTTTACTACGTCGAAGGGCTCAATCGCAATCTTTTCTCGGTTGGTCAATTCTGTGATGTGGATTTGGAGGTTGCTTTTAGAAAGAGGACATGTTTTGTTCGTGATTATGATGGGAATGACTTACTTACCGGAACACGGGGTACTGATCTCTACACTATTTCACTACAAGACTCCACATCTTCAACTCCAATCTGTTTCATGGCTAAAGCTTCAACGACTCAAGCTTGGTTATGGCATCAACGTTTATCTCATCTTAACTTTGACACCATCAACTTGCTTTCCAAGAAAGATATCGTGCGAGGCCTTCCTAACTTGAAATTCATCAAAGATCATCTTTGTTCTTCTTGTGAGCTTTGTAAAGCTAAACGGAGTAGTTTCAAGACAAAGACTACACTGAGCTCTAAAGGACGGTTAGATCTTCTTCATATAGATTTGTGTGGTCCCATGCGTGTTCAAAGTATCAATGGGAAGAAATACGTTATGGTAATTGTCGATGACTACTCAAGGTACACCTGGACTCACTTCTTGAGGTCCAAGGATGAAACACCCGATGTTCTCATCAGCTTCCTTAAAGTGATACAACGTGGTCTTCAAGCTCAAGTTAAAGTGGTTCGTACTGACAGAGGTACAGAATTTTTGAATTCACAACTGAGAAACTATTTTGAAGCCGAGGGAATTGAACATGAAACATCTATTGCTCGAACACCCGAACAAAACGGCGTTGTTGAAAGACGAACCCGTACTTTAGTTGAGGCTGCTCGAACATTATTATCCGCTTCAAAACTTCCACTATACTTTTGGGCCGAAGCCGTGTCAACCGTATGCTACACACAAAACCGCTCCTTAGTTATCCCAAGACACGAAAAGACACCATATCACATAATTAATGATCGCAAACCTTCACTCAAACACCTTCATGTTTTTGGATGTACGTGTTACATTATTCGAGATGGTGAAAATCTGGACAAGATGAAAGAGAAACGTGATGCATGCATTTTAGTGGGATATGCAACTCAGTCTAAGGGATACAGAGTGTACAACAAGAGAAAAAAATTGATAGTCGAGACTATTCATATCAGATTTGATGAATTGCAAGAAATGGCACTTGAACAAAGTAGTTTAAGTCCCGATCCACAACGACAAACGACTTCCGTTCACAACCGCACGGAACTCGGAACTCAAGACCACAGCAATGAACTGTCAAGTTCAAAGCTGGTTCCTGAACATGTTCCTAGAGCAGATATGACAGTGGACACGACACTTGAAGAGTTGGAAATGTTATATGGACCAATGTATGATGAATATTTCACGGGGGAGAAACAAGTTGCATCGAAGTCTTCCGCTGTCACTCATGATAAGAATGATGATACCATTCATCGTCAACAAAAGGATACAACTTCATCTACTTCAACACGGGTTGTTGCAGATTTACCTCCTCATAATATTTCTTCAACAATCGATCCTACAACATCCACAAATACTGTCATTGCTCCAGAGAACACACATCAAGCAGACGATGCATTATCTGCCGAAGACGAATTTATCAACCCATTCGGTACACCGGTACACGAAACTGGAGAGTCTTCTACTCGCCATGTTGATCCGTCAAATATGCATACGTTCTATCAACGACATCCTTCAACACATCATTGGACCCGAGATCATCCTTTGGTTCACGTAATTGGAAACCCTTCACAGCCCGTTCGTACAAGACGACAACTAGCCACCGATGGCGATGTTTGTATGTTCGCACTCGCCATGAGTACTGCTGAACCGAAAAAATTCAAAGAAGCCATGGCTGATCATGCTTGGATTGAATCGATGACGGATGAACTTCAACAATTTGAAAGACTTAAAGTCTGGGAACTTGTTGACAGACCATACGATGTGACTCCATTAAATCTTCGTTGGATCTGGAAAAACAAGATGGATGAAGAGAATACGATCATCAAGAACAAAGCTAGGCTAGTGGCTAAGAGGTATGGCCAGAAAGAGGGAATTGATTTTGATGAATCATTTGCACCAGTTGCTCGCATGGAAGCGGTCAGGATTTTCCTTGCTTATGCTGCACATAAGGGATTCACTGTCTATCAAATGGACGTAAAGACGGTGTTTCCTAACGGTCCTTTGAAGGAAGAAGTCTATGTCACGCAGCCGGAAGGATTTGTCAATCCTCATTATCCTGACAAGGTGTATCGTCTCCACAAGGCACTATATGGACTCAAGCAAGCTCCAAGGGCGTGGTACGACGAGCTCTCGAAATTTCTGGTATCCAAAGGTTTCTCAAAAGGTTCCATTGATCTAACTTTGTTCACTTATAAATATGGGGATGACATTTTGCTTGTGCAAATTTATGTTGATGACATTATTTTCGGGTCTACAAACCCAAAACTTTCAAAATGGTTTGAAAAAGTAATGCACAACAAATTTGAAATGTCAATGATGGGCGAACTAAAATTCTTTCTAGGAATTCAAGTTCACCAATCCCCAAGTGGTATCTTTATAAACCAAGCTAAGTATTGTCAAGAGATAATCAAAAAGCATGGTATGACTTCATGTGACCCCGTTGGGACACCTTTATCAACCACATCGCTAGATGCTGACTTGGAGGGATTACCCATAGATCAAACGAGATATCGTTCCATGATCGGGTCCCTCATGTACTTGACAGCAAACAGACCTGATATTTCACATGCTATATGTTATTGTGCACGTTATCAAGCACGACCCACTGAAAAGCACCTCAAGGAGGTTAAACGGATCTTTCGGTACCTCAAGAATACCATTCACTTGGGACTCTGGTATCCGAGGGAAACCGGTTTCTTTCTAACGGCCTATTCAGATTCTGATCATGCAGGGTGTCTTGATACACGAAAAAGTACTTCTGGTGGTGCACAATTTCTAGGTCAAGATAAGCTTGTGGGATGGTCTTCCAAGAAGCAGGATTGCACGTCACTTTCATCAGCCGAAGCAGAGTATGTGTCTCTATCTGCGTGTTGTGCTCAAGTTCTTTGGATGAGAACACAACTCACGGATTATGGCTTCCACTTTGATAAAGTACCTATGTACTGTGACTCAAAGTCGGCCATAGCCATCTCCTGTAATCCGGTACAGCATTCCCGCACGAAGCACATCGATGTCAGATACCACTTCATAAAGGAACAAGTTGAAAGAGGTATCGTTGAATTATACTTTGTTGGAACGGATTACTAATTAGCCGACTTATTTACGAAAGCTCTGTCGAAAGATAGGTTTGAGTACCTCGTTAGGCAAATTGGTATGAGATGTTTGACTCCAGCAGACCTGGAGATTCTGGCAAAGGTGCCTGCTTGATTTATCTATCAAACATCAACTTGTAAATATCTTTGAAAAAGCAAAATACAAAAATATAAAACACATAAAAGCAAAACACAAAATTAAAAATATTTCAAAATCCAAAAATATTCTTCTCGACATGTCTTTCAGTATCGATAATATGGACGTGCCTAGAAATGTCGCTCAATAACGACACGGGTGTGTACATAAAGCTCGAATGAAAGTTGTAAATATTTTTCAAAACATGTCATTTCTTCTTTTAATAAAGGAAATTGTCTATTTTGGACAATATTTCCAAACAACGGGTAGAGCAATCTATCACGGGTTGAGCTTGTCACAAAACATTCAACGTTTTAAGCTCAACAAAATGGCTTGTAATCACTTTCAGATTGCAACCCGGATCGCTATTCACGGGGGAGTGTACGATTTTTTACCCTTACCCTCAGCAAAAGAAGAGAAATCTTCTTACACTTGAGTGGATTCGTCAAGACATTCAAAGTCTATGAACTCAAGTTTATGCTTTAGAAAAAACTTTGGACAAAAAGAATTGATTTTTCAAAAAGCGTTGAACACAATTTTTTCAAGAATTTTTCAATGATATTCAAAATCTTTCAAAAATTGTGTGTTCAACAACTCCCATCCTCAAAAAGCGAAATGTGGATCATATCCTCACAATGACAATTCAATTGGATCAATTTTTGAGGGGGAGCATTTTAACTTCATGCAATAGATTAACACATCTTTCTCCCGGAGATTTCAAGACTATTTTTCAAAATATATTTTAATCAAATTTGGTATCTCTAATATCAAAAGATTTTATATATTAGAGATAGGGAGAAAATGTGATTAAAATGTGATCTAATATAAGACTCAAGCACTTTAACTCTTACCTACATGTGCGAAACACTTTCGATTATCGATGCACATGTGAAGGAGGAGCATTTCTAAAACGACAAAACTAGCAAGGTGTTAAATGTTTTTCAAACACTTTGTTAGAATCTAAAGTGGTTTTCATTGTTACGATCAAATACCCACAACATCTTTAATTCACGACGTTATTGGTGTCAAAAGGGTGGTTAGGTTTAAGTCCTATGATCCAACCAGAACCGGAGGGATCTTCCCAGGGACAATCCAATAGATTATTAGAAGTCCTTAGGAAAGATGGAGTAGAATGTGAACGTAGCAGAATGCCGACTAAGTACTGATGCTAGCACTGGAACAATCATAACAAGGTGCTAGTAATGATGTCTTGGTAAGCATTGAAGGGGTTGAAGAATGAAAAAGAAATGTAAGGATAAAGGGTCTAAAGAAAGAAGCCCTCCATACAACTTAGGCAGAAACCGGGTCAACTCATCATGAAGACAAACTCATCATGGACCTAGTGATGTATGCACAACCCTTTCCTAGCTACTCAGGCTTCTCTCAAAAGAAGTTTGTTTTATTGTCACGGAGAACAACATGACTACTATTGACTTTCTCACTTCGAGATAGTTGATATTGAATAGGTGGCATCTGCTCCAGCCTCCTAATATTTCGTTTTTTAGTGTAGTTGTCTTCTCAGCTCGATTCGAATTGATATAACGTTTTAAGCAAAGACTTGATTGTTTTTGGTTGTAAGATTTTTTTTTGGAATTTATGTCTAATTGGCACAAAACAAGTAAAAATGTAAAAATATCTAAATTATGCTACATATACGTACTATTCTACAACATATTGCACTTACCACAAGAAAATTCACAAAATACAAAATACAAAAAATGTAAACTTATTCTACAAATGTAAATTACAAAATATAAAACTACAATTAATATTTGTAAAAACTAGTAATGCAATTTTACTAAAAGTAAAATTAAAATTTATACAATTTAGCCTAAAAGATTTATACTTTGTAAATGCTTTGACTGATTTTACAACAATTCGTCTATGCTTGGCCCATGAAGTATCAAAGCCCAAAACCTAAGCTACTTCTAACTGGTCCAATTATTCATTTGATCTAATTGGCCTTTCATTATTGCCTGCACTACTTCTTATTACATTTTTTCATTAATAGCCTAATCTAACTTGCATATAATGAGATACAGATCCACTAGTAAACTAATAAGGACAAGTATATACTAACTGATATACTACTGACTGTAATTCGATAGCTAAACTAATCTCTGCAATCCAAAACACAACAGTTAACAAATAGCAAATCAAGAGAATAGCACAAAACTCTACACTATATCACCATTAACAGGATTACACTATCATTTACCAGCTAAATCACAAGCAGATTAGTAGCAGATTCTATTAATGCATGCAGAAACTAAAACTCGCTTAACCAATCATCCGAAGCCAGTCCGTTGAGTAGAGAAGCGCGGCGCTGAGCCGGCTTAAAACCAAACACCCCTAATCTCTTTCAACTGCTAATCGAAATCTTCTGAATCAACTGATTCTACTTTACCAACCTGCAAAATGAAAATAAGAGAAGAAAAACGAACTTCTACAACTGCTAATCCATCACCTGCATACATTCACAATAAACCTGCAGAATCAAGTCGAAACAGGAAACCAAATATATGCTAAAGAACTTATGAACTTATACTCAAATCCTTATAAAACTGAACTTGTAGAACTCGGAATTCTGAACTGAATATACAATCCTAACAACTTTACCTGCACAAAAACTGACAAAATCCTATTCGCAAATCTTATCTAAATTCAGTCCCATACTCACATCATTTTTAAACATTCTGATATCAAAAAAAAACAAACTTTCGAAACTAATATCATTTTTTTATAAAATCTGCTTTTAGAAATGTATTTAAATCTAAATTGAGTCCAAACTCAAAAGCTAACTACAAACGCTAAAACTGATTCGTCATTAAAAAAAAACTCCTAGACCTGAAAAACTGATTAAACTATGAGTAAATTGTGCTATATATCTTTTACTAACTCTCCTATGAAATCAAATTCACTTGAACTCTAATTATCAAACTAAGATCAACTGAAATAACTGATTTAACAGACTTCGTAACCGAAAGTTAAACACACTCAATCATCGATGGCAGAAAAACTGATAACAAACAAGATTAACTGAATTATCTGATTCGAGAATCTGAATTCCAACTGATGACGAAAAGTTAAGAAAACTAAACGGTAAAGAAAACTTGAACAGATTAACTAACTTTTGAGCTGATTAGAAGGAAAGAATGAGAAAGCTTTATTTATTTCATTAATGAAGAAAAAGAAATTCGTTACAAAAGCTTTAACTGAAAAACAGAATTGGTTACAAAAGTTTTAACTAATTCTAACCTACTGTGTGAATCCTACACCTAAGCTAACCGCTTCAAATGATGGCCTCGTCTCTTATTTATAGCCGTCGAGTGGAAGAAAGTGACGTGGTCTATCCAATGATTGGATGCCACGTGGAAAATACGAGGTTTAATCTTTCTTCATCTTCAATCTTGAATTTGGGCGTTTCTTTATTCTTCATTCTTGATCGAATTGATTAGTACCATCATGTAGAGGAGAAGGAGAGGATGATTTTTGCTGTTATAAGCTTCGCGTGATTCTTCCTGGATCGACCTTGGGATGGATTTGCAGGTGTGATGGAGGTTGAGATGAAGTCACTGTTTTCTCTCTCTCTTCGCGTTGGAGAAGGAGACGCATGTGTTTATGTTTATCTGTTGACCAGTCTTGGTCAAGAGACCAAGTAATAAACTTGTTTCTTTTATTTTCAATTTAGTCCTTTGTCTTTCACTTCTCTCAAATGTGTATAGAAACTTTTTTTAAGTAATTCCTTTTCATCCTTTGAATAGTAGAAATTGCACTTTAAGCCCTTGATCTTTGGAAATTTGGCAAATAAGGTCCTTGGAAGCATCTTTCGTCTTTTTCTTCGTCTTTTGATCAAATAAGTCCTTAAAAGCTCGTGTTTTGTCTCAAATGTACCTATATACCTGAAAATACACAAACACCAAATACACGCGTAATTCTGATAATTAACAGTTTAATATAATGTATTTGACTGTGTTTTGAGTGGTTTATGGATCATTATTGATGAGTGTTTTCACACTTATCAACTCCCCTCCACTTGACCATTGCCATGTCCTCATGCAATGCAGCATTTTAAAGCACCAAGTTACACTTTTCTCATAATTAACCAACCTTGGCCATTTTATGATTTAATAACTATACTATGCTATATGATGAATGGTTTTGAATTTTTACAATGCAATGCAAAGAAAACAATTCTATTTATATCTTTTTAGATTTTTCATAAATGGTTTTGATAGAAATAACTCATAAAGAAATCAATGACTTAGATTAGGGCTTGGGTACCATGGATACTTATCACCCTCAAGTTTCACTTTCCCCATACCAAGCTAGTAAATGGGATCATTGCATTCACAAGTAAAAAGTGCATCAACTTATTCATGACAATTAAATGTGGAACCGGTTATTATTTGAGCAAATTGCTTGAAGGCAAATTTGTCATTATTAAAGTGTGAAATATAAGAAGTGCAAAATCCAAAAATAAGGAAGCACGGTTTTAATCCTAAGTAATCTTCTCATCCATTACTCGAAAAACCGCTCACAATTAATACAAGTCCGTATTAAGAGTAATAAGTCATTCGCCTTATGTGTAAAATCCTCATGTCATGCTTTCATAAGTAACTACACACTCGCTAAGGAAAGGAAAATAAAACTCACGCAATAATTTACATCCGCATCTTTTTGAGATTTTGGATCTTCAACCCCGCAACCCGTCAAGGTAATATTGGATTGGAGCAATCTATTGAATCCCCGCAACCCGTCAAGGTAATATTGGAACTCAATAGTCACTATAATTAACACCACACTGCCCCTCTTGGGAGTCTTGCATTATTATTATTTTTTTATTTTTTTTCTTTTTCTTTTTCTTTTTCTAGCCACTCATTTTTTTCATAAGCCGCTCTTATTTTTCTTTATTCCTCACCAAAAAAATTTGCAAAGAAGAAAAGGAAAAACACCCGCTAAATATGGAGCATGACACAAGTCTAGTACACATAAAACGTGCTAACTTAGAATCTTAAGACGTACTCATATCAACCATAAATGATTAGCCAAAAATGCATAAGAGATTACAAACCAATTAAAACCGTACTTGATTATTTATTAACAATTATATACAAGCGAAGAAAAATAGAGATAAAGAAGAGAAGGGTTTAGCCACAAGTAATTGCCATGAAGTCTATCTAGCCCTTTTACACTTGCTTCAACTCTATCATTTCCCATTCTCCACAAATTTAAAATTTCAAAGAATGAAATTGGTGGAAGCTTAGCCTAATAGACCAATGAAGGACTACATGGTTAAGGATACTAGCTAGAGAATGCTAAAATAAGCAAACTCGGGTTGAGTCAAAATATCCATGGCGGGCCTAATATGTCAAAGAAGTCTAAATTTGTTAAAACCATGTTTTATTATATTTTTCCTTTTTATATATTTTTATGAAAATAAAAGAATATATACAATGCAAATGTGATATGCAAATGAAAAATGATTGATGCAAAAATTATGAATGCATATTTTTGGTGGCCAAAGTAGATCAAAAATTTGAAAAATGTTTTAAAAAATTTAATTTTCCCAATTATCATGAAGTTAAGGCAATGGTCTAGGTAAAGTCACTTCGATAGAAGTCTCCCCTACACTTAAGATAAACATTGTCCTTAATGTTTAAGAGCATGGAAGTGAACTCCCCTACACTTATGACATTGATAACCTTGCTTAACTCAAGTTAAGGAAGAGACAACTAAAGGGTATTCATTTTAAGCACAAGTGTTGAAAATCACAATAGCAAAAACTAATCGAAGTGAACCAGATACACGGGCCTCCTCCTTAAGCTCCAAGCATGAAATGTGAGAGAGCAACCCTTGAAACAAACACCAAAAGACGAAGAAAGGCACCCCTCCACTTCAACTCGACTATAACATCCTCTTAATTAAACCTAACCTATTGAAAATCTACTCTACGTTTTCTAACCTAGTTATTCAATGCTTGAGTTTTTTTAACCCTAAGTCGCTAGCTCGACTCGGCCCCGAATTAAGTTGTCCTTGGGGAAACCATCATGGAGAATAAAGAATATCCACTTTGAAGCTCGTCTCACATGATACACTCAAACTTAGCACGTTGCCATTTACTATAAGATTTACCAAATCTGCCTCGATAAATGGAACGGTCCAACGTGTCTAAAGTTTGTCCAACATACGAAAACTCTCAAATATGAAGCACTCCAGGATCAAATACATAGTTTCCATCTCTACATTCGAACAACTCCAAAATAGGTAACATCACCAAAGTAAGCTCATACAAGAAGCGCATATCAATCGAAGGCACACTCTTAAGTCGAGTAGATGAAAACCAATTTTTTCCAAACATATGTATCCCAGGATCAAAAACCTTTCCCTTCATGGGAAAATAAGAAGATGAACTCGTATCAACCATATAAGATTCCCCCTTAGATATCAAAGCATCATGAGAATATGAAGGTGTAGGTATCAAAACATTCATAACAAGTATATCCATATTAGGCTCATCATCATCAAAAGGTGGGTAATATTCCATAGAAGGCATAGAAAAAGAAGGATCAAGAGAAATAGTGTCTTGTGGACGAGGTGTAGGCTCTATGTTACCAAAAAGTAAGTTCTCACTAAGACGAATCTCCTCTTCCCAATTAGAATCACTATCATCAACCTCAATATCAATTTTAGCAAGATAAGCCTCTATGGTGTCATCAATATCCATATGAAAATCCATATCAAAGGTTTTGGGTTCTAAAGGTGCCATAGGTGAAAAAGGATCAATCTCTAAGAGTATAGGATCTTCATCAATAACCAACTTCAAGGGTGGTAGGGTGGGAATAGAAGGCTCAAAAGAAGGTGTACTGAGAGAGTCACTCAAAGGGATGATATCATCATGAAAGTCAATAGGTGCAACCTCAAAAACCGGTGAAGAAATATCAATGAAAGGTTCTTCTTCGATGGAATCATCATTATGGTTTTCATTCAATGCTTCAATCGAGGAGATAAGATTATAGACGTTTGATAAAACCTCACGAATATGAACATCTTCCACTTCTTCTATATGATCAACATCATCATCCAAATTAGGAAAGTCATCTTGACATGAAAAGTCATCGGATGATATATCATAAGATGCCTCACTAGAATCACAATCATCATCCTCTATATCTTGCGTAAACTCTTCCTCAATCTCATTATCCCTTTCTTTGAACAATTCATCAAGATCAAAATCACCAAAATCACTAGTAGTAGCATGAAGGTCAACATGTGATGAAATCTCAATGTGATCATGAGGAGAAGAGGTATCAATACAAAGCTCATCACATGGTTCAATGGAAATACCCTCAAACTCTCTTTGGATTGGGATAAGGTTCTCAACACTAGAAGCGGTTAATTCTTCGAAATTGGTGTTTGTATTAGTGCTAAGAGGCTCATCCCACATGGTTAAAGAGTCGGTGGGTGCCACGTGAGGTAAAGGTGATGAAGGTGTGTCATCATTAAGTGTCATACAACTCGAAGGTTCCTCAACATCCTCATCTAATAATGGATCAGGCCTACGAGTAAAAGTAGTCATGTAATGTCCGTCTTCCTCGATTATAAGAGTCTTAAGGAATAAATCATTTGAATATTTCCTGAGGCGACAAGAAAATTTGTTCAACGATTCACGATACAAATCACCGAATTCCTTGTAATCATATTGCCGAGACTCAATTTCCTTTTCCTCAGTAGAGTTAATTAATTCCTTTAACAATTGATGCGTGTCTTTCATTTCTTTGTAGCTCATGTTTTTCATACCATCTAGCATCTTATAAACGTCATCGTACAACTTGTCATTTCTCTCGAGCGAAGAATGAAACCTCTTGACATTATCAAGGACATAGGATGGCGGATCCCTCGGTCTACAATCATAACCATAATGGGGTGCGTTCCCACAAAACTCACATGAATAAGTCGAAGAATATGGTGGAGGCGGATTTCCATAATTAGGTGGATTATAGGTTTGAAAAGAGTCTTGATTGTGAAAATTCTCATGATTGTAACCTTGAAAATTTCCTTCATTTTGAAAACCCTCATAATGTGAAAATCCTTGATTTTGAAAAGTATCTTGATTATAGCATGGAAAATTTTCATCATTATTTTGAAAGCCTTCATTGTTGGAAAATCCTTGGTTTTGGTATGGCACATTAAAGGTTTGATCATGAAATGATGGTGGAGGTTGTGATGAAAAACCGGAATATCCCATATAGTCATTACAAGTGTAGTCCATTTGAGTGTTAGGTTGAAAATTAGGGTTCTCGGTTCCATTATAAGTATATCCCTCCCCATAATAACCATTATTTTGATCACATAAATAAGTATCATGTGGACCACCACAAGTCGAACAAGGCGAATAATTAGCGTTGGCGGATCGTTGTTGCAAAATCTCCAACATGGAACGAGTATCCATGTTGAGCAAGGTAGCCAAATGTATATACAAGTATAATGACGTTTAAAAGCTTCCTCGGGGAAGGAAGTGATACACCAAAGGTGGTATGTTTACACGTGTGCGAGTACACGTGTAAGTAAACACGAGGAATGAGGGAGTAGCCCTCGGTCGACTTTTGAAAAGAATAAGATTATCCTCTTCGAGTTTCGATATGAAATATCTACAAGAAAGTATATATATAATTACTACTTGGGTGCAAGACCTCCAATTAAGCCTTCCTTCTTAGAATACGCACTAGTGAACGGGGGGTTAGGTGGCGCGAAGCACTTAAGTACCTATTAACCCTTAGACGGCATTTTATAGCACGTCGCCTATCTATTCACTTTGTAGTTTGTATTCTTCGAATTATTGCCAATTGGAAGTATTTATCTATTCTTGCTTAATTAAATTGGATCGATACGCGTGTCAAGGACCGGAACGCCCCTCAACACGGTGTATTGCCTCGGCAATACTTATGGAGATAGGTAACTTGGTTGTTCTTATACGTATACTTATTTACATATAATAATATAAAAAAAAATATTTTTGTATTTATTTGTTTTTTAAGAAAAATACTATATCTACGTAAAAAGCGATGAAAACGATATAATATATATTTTTGGGTGTAATCTTTTAGGAAAAAGATTACTTTTTAGATTTTTTATTTTTTTGGTTCAATTCTTTAGGAAAAGAATTGACTTTGTGATTTTTTATTTTTTTGTATTTTTATCTTTTTGATTTTTTGTTTTTTTCTTTTTGATTTATAATACGTAAAAAATAACGTTCACAAAGTGAACGGATCCCAAAATCCAATCGTCTCACTCGAAATCGTTAATCTTCACGAAAAGAACCGGCAGCGGCGCCATTTAATATTTCGTTTTTTAGTGTAGTTGTCTTCTCAGCTCGATTCGAATTGATATAACGTTTTAAGCAAAGACTTGATTGTTTTTGGTTGTAAGATTTTTTTTTGGAATTTATGTCTAATTGGCACAAAACAAGTAAAAATGTAAAAATATCTAAATTATGCTACATATACGTACTATTCTACAACATATTGCACTTACCACAAGAAAATTCACAAAATACAAAATACAAAAAATGTAAACTTATTCTACAAATGTAAATTACAAAATATAAAACTACAATTAATATTTGTAAAAACTAGTAATGCAATTTTACTAAAAGTAAAATTAAAATTTATACAATTTAGCCTAAAAGATTTATACTTTGTAAATGCTTTGACTGATTTTACAACAATTCGTCTATGCTTGGCCCATGAAGTATCAAAGCCCAAAACCTAAGCTACTTCTAACTGGTCCAATTATTCATTTGATCTAATTGGCCTTTCATTATTGCCTGCACTACTTCTTATTACATTTTTTCATTAATAGCCTAATCTAACTTGCATATAATGAGATACAGATCCACTAGTAAACTAATAAGGACAAGTATATACTAACTGATATACTACTGACTGTAATTCGATAGCTAAACTAATCTCTGCAATCCAAAACACAACAGTTAACAAATAGCAAATCAAGAGAATAGCACAAAACTCTACACTATATCACCATTAACAGGATTACACTATCATTTACCAGCTAAATCACAAGCAGATTAGTAGCAGATTCTATTAATGCATGCAGAAACTAAAACTCGCTTAACCAATCATCCGAAGCCAGTCCGTTGAGTAGAGAAGCGCGGCGCTGAGCCGGCTTAAAACCAAACACCCCTAATCTCTTTCAACTGCTAATCGAAATCTTCTGAATCAACTGATTCTACTTTACCAACCTGCAAAATGAAAATAAGAGAAGAAAAACGAACTTCTACAACTGCTAATCCATCACCTGCATACATTCACAATAAACCTGCAGAATCAAGTCGAAACAGGAAACCAAATATATGCTAAAGAACTTATGAACTTATACTCAAATCCTTATAAAACTGAACTTGTAGAACTCGGAATTCTGAACTGAATATACAATCCTAACAACTTTACCTGCACAAAAACTGACAAAATCCTATTCGCAAATCTTATCTAAATTCAGTCCCATACTCACATCATTTTTAAACATTCTGATATCAAAAAAAACAAACTTTCGAAACTAATATCATTTTTTTATAAAATCTGCTTTTAGAAATGTATTTAAATCTAAATTGAGTCCAAACTCAAAAGCTAACTACAAACGCTAAAACTGATTCGTCATTAAAAAAAAACTCCTAGACCTGAAAAACTGATTAAACTATGAGTAAATTGTGCTATATATCTTTTACTAACTCTCCTATGAAATCAAATTCACTTGAACTCTAATTATCAAACTAAGATCAACTGAAATAACTGATTTAACAGACTTCGTAACCGAAAGTTAAACACACTCAATCATCGATGGCAGAAAAACTGATAACAAACAAGATTAACTGAATTATCTGATTCGAGAATCTGAATTCCAACTGATGACGAAAAGTTAAGAAAACTAAACGGTAAAGAAAACTTGAACAGATTAACTAACTTTTGAGCTGATTAGAAGGAAAGAATGAGAAAGCTTTATTTATTTCATTAATGAAGAAAAAGAAATTCGTTACAAAAGCTTTAACTGAAAAACAGAATTGGTTACAAAAGTTTTAACTAATTCTAACCTACTGTGTGAATCCTACACCTAAGCTAACCGCTTCAAATGATGGCCTCGTCTCTTATTTATAGCCGTCGAGTGGAAGAAAGTGACGTGGTCTATCCAATGATTGGATGCCACGTGGAAAATACGAGGTTTAATCTTTCTTCATCTTCAATCTTGAATTTGGGCGTTTCTTTATTCTTCATTCTTGATCGAATTGATTAGTACCATCATGTAGAGGAGAAGGAGAGGATGATTTTTGCTGTTATAAGCTTCGCGTGATTCTTCCTGGATCGACCTTGGGATGGATTTGCAGGTGTGATGGAGGTTGAGATGAAGTCACTGTTTTCTCTCTCTCTTCGCGTTGGAGAAGGAGACGCATGTGTTTATGTTTATCTGTTGACCAGTCTTGGTCAAGAGACCAAGTAATAAACTTGTTTCTTTTATTTTCAATTTAGTCCTTTGTCTTTCACTTCTCTCAAATGTGTATAGAAACTTTTTTTAAGTAATTCCTTTTCATCCTTTGAATAGTAGAAATTGCACTTTAAGCCCTTGATCTTTGGAAATTTGGCAAATAAGGTCCTTGGAAGCATCTTTCGTCTTTTTCTTCGTCTTTTGATCAAATAAGTCCTTAAAAGCTCGTGTTTTGTCTCAAATGTACCTATATACCTGAAAATACACAAACACCAAATACACGCGTAATTCTGATAATTAACAGTTTAATATAATGTATTTGACTGTGTTTTGAGTGGTTTATGGATCATTATTGATGAGTGTTTTCACACTTATCACCTCCGACCACTAAAAGTGCACAAATCGAGTCTAGAGCCAAGAGATCAATCAAATCTCGTTAGGACACACGGATGAAGATCAAGAGAGTCCTACGCTATATCCTTGTGATATTGCTAGAACACTCAGAGTGATACTACTTAGTATTCACAATGATGAGTGGAAATCCTTCCAGTGTTAACATCAAACAGCACTGCGGTAGGTCATATGTAAGATTCTTTATGAATTGAACATGTGCAAAACTGAAAAGCAACAGTGGTTTGGTTCTGAATTGATTCAAACTCGTTTCAGGTTTCTACGCAATATCTTTATGGTCTTGCCAGAACATTCAGAGTGATATTCATTAATATCCACAGTGACGAATGGAAATCCTTCTAGCGTCAACATCAAACAGCGCTACGGTAGGTGACTTGTGAGATTCTTATGAATCAAACTTGTGTCAACTGGAAAGCAACAATGGTAAGATTCTTTACGAATCACACTTGTTCCAGGAATTTGAATTGACGACTTTAATCAAACGGATATCTATCCAATTGATTCACTCTTTATGTTCGCAGTCTTGCTTTGAGACGGTCGAGTAAAGAGAACGGCTAGTACAGCCGCGAAACCCTGTCAAGGAGATTCTTAATTGAATCTACCTGATCACAGGTACGATATTTAATATCGTATAACGGTCTTCACCGGCCGGAGGTAAAACGCTACCGATTTAGGACGAATGTCAAAGCCATTCAGTCCGTGTCTATGTTTTGTCTCGAGAAGGTGGCGTCACGGTGTACACAGCAAAGTCAATGATTTAGAAACCACATACTTATGCCTAAAGACATATTCAACAATTAATATTGTGAGCATGTGGATGAAGACACAAGATCGCAAGATGGCAAAGACAAGTCAATGATGATTTGAAGATCTCAAGCTTAAAGACAAAGTCGAAAGACAACGACAAAGGCTCAAAGATCACAGCATGAAGGAACAAGACTACTATTACACGTTCAAGACTCATTTATGGCGAGATTAGTAATCTCTACAAATTTCCTAAATGACCAAGGTTTATGACCTCTCATTGGGGGAGATTGTTAGCCTCAAAATATTGAGCCAAACAAGAATGCTCGGTCATATGTTTATTATGTATCGTATTTTAGAACGTTGTAATAGGTAGTATATTAGTCGTGTTATTACAGGCTCAACTTTAAGCTAAGGTTCATTAATAAGTAACCAAAGCCCAAAAGGAAAGCCCGGCCCATGATCATATAGCCCATTAAGCTACATGTAAGCAAAGGCTATATAAACCCTTCCTAGCATGTTAGGAAGGGTGTTGGTCATTTCATTTTTTCTTCTTAATCTAATATTTCAAAAATTCACACACTTCTCTCTCTTTTCTCTCTCTAGTTTCTCTCTCTAAAATTCATCTCATTTCTACCTTTCTTTTTTCATTAATAGTATAGAATCATCACATATTAGGGACAACACATAAGGACACAATCACATTTGGATGACTACATTATATGAGCATGCGGGACAGTAAACAATCACTTCTTTTGGGACATTTAAGTCACTTGAACTTATAATCATAAGCATTCATCATATTTGTTCATAAAAATCCAAATCATGATCACAATTAATAATAATTACTTAAGAATTATTTTAAAGCTTTAAATATATATATATATATATATATATATATATATATATATATATATATATATATATATATATATATATATATATATATATATATATATATATATATATATATATATATATATATATATATATATATATATATATATATATTTTTTTTTTCTCACATTATGGATGACATTATGTTACGACATCAACTGTTTTTATTATTAAACATTACCTATAACCATTTTAACTTATTTAAACTAAGTTGTCATACATTTTAATAAAGTAAATTATTTTCTCATCTAAATATGACCATACTTTCACCAAGGATCCCAACTTAACCAAAATCAACCTAGACTTAAACCTACTCACACAATAGTATACCTATACTCCAAGTAACTATACTTAGACATAAAATTTAAACATAAAAATACCTTAGAGACACTATTTAGCCGAATGTATACATATACATAACATTACTTACCAAAACCCTTTACCAATTACACTTTTGACTTTCTAGACTTTGTACAACACATCTCATTAAACTATACACTATAGAAACACTTCCTTTTTCCCTTGACTAGCCAATACCACCGGTATGTATTCAAAACCAAGGCACCATGTACCATTTTGGGCATTTAAAGAATGTACTAACTTAACTATACTAGTATCATACAAATAAGACACCTAGCACCCCCAATTTGACACTACACGTGTGCTAGAACACATCCACACATCCATTTCACTTGTACAACCTTTCCATTTATCATTTACACCATACAAGTCATACATTGTCCCTTTGGATGTAAAACATGCGACAGCAATAAGCATGTTAGGGTCAAGTGTACATCTTGGCTCATTAAAACCATGTACTTACATGGTACACACTAAAATTTCCATATCTAGCTACTATCTCTCTCTTAGACGTGTATAAGCCCCAAACCACACCCCTTAATCTCACATTAAGATATTTATCAAACTAGTGAACTCACACATCACTTACTTTCCTCACATTCGGATACACACTCAACAAAACACCTAGACGAGCTCAAAGCATTTACTTCTACCCATTCTTGGTCTTCACCAAGCATTTAGTGCTTGTTATCCAAGATCTTTAGCATTCAAGTCAAGTCCAAGATCATCCTAAGTCACTATAAGAGGAACCCGACGTCTAGAACTCCTAAAACATTGTCATCACCAAGTTTTCTTGAAACAAGTAAGTATGAAACCTCCTAAACTTTTTCCTTACTCATTATACTTGTCATGCATGTTTATGCTATAAAAATGGAGTTAGGAGTACATGCATACGTTCAAAACTTGTAAACAACCCCCTAACAACATATAAGCCCACGGCTTATATGGTGTCCATGGGTAATATTGCTTCAAAACCCTAAGACTTGTGAGAACATGCATAAAGAACTTAGTGTAAGCCCTAAAGTAAATTGCTATATCATAAAAGTATATAAAACTTAATATAAGCCGAAACATATAAGCATAAATAAGCCCATAAGTCATATAAGCCTAGACCTATATAAGCTAGACATATAAGCCTATAAAACTTATATAAGCCGAGACCTAAAACAATATATAAGCCATGACATAGAAATCCTAAAACTTAATTTAAGCCGAAACCTATAACTTATATAAGCTAAGTCATTTAAAACCCTAAAAACTTATATAAGCCGAAACCTAAAACCTTATATAAGCTAGGCCATGTAAACCCTAAAAATCTATATAAGCCGAGACTTAGAAATATTTAACCTAGCTCATATAAGCCCTAGAAATGTTAAATAAGCCGAGTTATATAAGCTCTCTTATAAGCCATAAATAAGCCGAATATAAATAAGCCTATGACTTATTTTTAAGCTTAGTAATAATAAGATATAAGCCCAATAAGGAAATTATATTTACTAGCCCATTTAGTAAATTATTAATTAATTAAACAAGCCCATTAGGCCCATTTAACCCAAGCCGAGACCCTATTGGGCCAGTCAAGCCCAAAAACTGTTTTGGGAGACTTTTCGTGCCCTTATTGACAATTGGTGAAAGTTAAGGTCGGTTTTATAACTTAATAAAACATGTGTATATGATTTCGTGACTTTATAAAAGTTCAAGGGTCAAATGTGTCATTTCCAAAATTATAGGGTGCGTTTGTTTTAAACCGAGAGTTAAATGAAACTACAAGGACTAATTATGCAAGTATTAAAACTTAATATAAGCCCTAGTTGCCTATTTTAATATTTCGAGACTTCAAGGGCCATTATTACCATTATTGAAACTTATTATAAGCCCTAGTTGCCCTTTTTAAATATTTCAAGACCTCAAGGGTCATTGTTGCCACTTTGGGAAACTTATTACAAACCCTAGTCTAATATTTAAACATTTCGAGACCTTAAGGACCAAAAGTGTCACTTTGGGAAACTTATTACAGGCCCTAACTATTGTTTTTGAATAATTCGAGACTTCAAGGACCTTTTGCGTCATTTTGAAAACCTAAACCAAACCCTAACCCTAAGTTAATTATTTTCGAGACATAGGGGGGGTATTTGGTCATTTCCCAAAAGTTTTATAAGCCCTAGGGGCGTATCTGTAAATAAATATAATGGACAAGGACTAACGACGCAGTGTACTTAACGAACGAAACCTTGAAGGGTATTTTTGGTTAACTGTTATACTAACAAGGACTCAAGTGTAAATTAAGTTAATTAAAAATATTAATAAATTATTTTATTGATAATTTAACTTAGCCGTTTGGATGATTAAACAAATTACTCAGTTTATTCGCGAAAACTTATAAACTGATAAATCCCGTTAACGATATTTTTGAAGCCTTGAGAAAAGTAAATTGTATTTTATTACAATAAATTAAATAATATAAAAATCTATTTATTTAATTTATTACCCATTTTACTAGACAATTTATATATATATATATATATATATATATATATATATATATATATATATATATATATATATATATATATATATATATATATATATATATATATATATATATATATATATATATATATATATATATATATATATATATATATATATATATATATATATATATATATATATATATATATATATATATATATATATATATATATATATATATATATATATATATATATATATATATATATATATATATATATACATATATATATATATATATATATATATATATATATATATATATATATATATATATATATATATATATATATATATATATATATATATATATATATATAGAAACTAAAAATATATATATTTCCAATTCACTATAAGTGTAAACACTTAAACGGTCGTAATAGCTTATTAATTAGTGATCATGCATTTTCAACCATACATCCATCATGCATTGTTATTTTTGCATTTACTAAGGCACTTAAAATAACTTAGGTAATTTCTCCAGTTCGTGATCATACTGTGCCAGTTTATTTAGTGACATCACTCTCACATCACTACCACTAAGGTGAGTTCATGGCCCCATCTTTACTATTTTATAACTGGGGGAGAAAACATACAAAAACTATATATATTTAAATATGAAAAACACGCACTGATGACAACAACAATTTATTGCCTATTGTTTGCCCCATTCCCGTGGACTGTAATAGTTAATAGTGTAGCGCGAAATGTATGAATAGATCTATTCGGGTATTGACAACACCCGGCCTGCGTGACTTGCTATCACGAAACGCTTAGGCCAAGCAACAGGTTTATTTCATTGTCGGACTGAGGGAACAACATCAGGACAGATCCAAATGGGCGTACTGAGCATCTTTTGTCTAGCTTCTATTACAGGGCAGTAGGAACTACTATGGTATTGGGCTGTGATTGTCCTACCATGATCGTGGTGTTTGGCATATTATTAATTTATTTATTTAACTAAACCTATGAATTCACCAACTTCGTGTTGACCCCCAAATTTTACTCTATACGTTTTCTCAGGTAAATAAAGCAGGTTCATGCATTGTATTCCAGCATTTTAGGGAGCATCATGTCTACCATTGGGCTGGGATATTTACTTCAGTTTTATAATAAATGTGGTTTTACAAACAAGATACTAAGTGTGTACAATTAATTCATGTAATATGTTTCAAATGACTTTTATGATCATTGCTCTATATACTGTGTGATATCGATCCACCCAAGTAACACCCCATGTACTATTTCGCTGCATTTGACCACCAAGGGGTGTTACACTATAAACCGTCTGTATAAGCTCAAACAAACACCCACTTATCAAAGCCACATAGCACACATAAAACCCCCAATTTATGATAGGAAAATGAGGTCTCAAACTCCTATTAGAAAGCGACAATAAATTTCAATAAAAAACAATAAATTGAACAACAACAAAAATAAATTTTAGCAAAAACAATAAATTGAACAACAAGAAACCATCTAAGAAGCATATAAACAAATAGAAGTTAATCGAGATTCAAATTTAACTATAACATTATTGAGATAATAAAAAGGGTAATTGAAAAACGACATGAATTGTAAAAATTTCATACCACTTAAATCGATTAGTATGTTGATGTTGGCTTGGTTGCGTGAAGAACGCGATCTATGAGGCACTCGTGGGATAGTTGTGGTGTGTGACAGTGTTTAAGTGGGTGGTGTTGAATGGGAGTTTAGTGAATGTTAAAGTAGATCTAGGGTTTGTGGTAGATAGGGGAAAAAGTTTGGAGTTTTGTTTTTGATATGAAATTGGGGAAAAGTTTGAGTTTTTGTTTATGATATGAAATTTGGGAAATTTTGTGGAGGTAAATAACGCGCCTTTTTTTATGTAAGTTTTTTTTTCACATGTTTTAATTAAGAATAGTGCCCGGTTGTCAAGCAGAAAACATGGGTCTATGGGTTTTCCAAATAGAGCCCGCTAATATGCATAAAAACATGGCTCTATACATTTGAAAAAAAGAAGGAATCATTTTAGAACCTGTTTTTCATAAAATATGGGCTCTATTAAGAGGGCTCTATGTTCATTTGTGTAGTAGTGCTATATGTGTTGTCATATCGCACGATCCAATTGCACAACACTTTTCGACACACCTTTGCCTAATTGTAAACCTTGAACGACAACCATATGAAATACTAATGCTTTCTTGTTGGTAAATGGAACTAGATATGGAACGTTGATACTATTCAATCTCCATCCTACAACGTACAAGCAAAGATTCCAAAGCTACATAACCTATAAAGAGGATAAGTGGAAGATGTGCGAAAAGGTTAGTGGCTGCGGAAGATAAATGATCTTTGAAAGAACAAAAGTCTCATGGAGTGTCGATTCTTTTCCACACTTATATGACTGAATGTGTTCAAGTAATTACCTAATGAAGATAGTCTTTTTGTCTGTTACAACATAACTATATCGACACAAAGCAAACTTCATAGGCGTAGCTAGCTTTGCACTTGGAATCAAAATGACTAATTGTTCTTTTTGCACACTTTATTCTCCCATATCTTTTCATTACCTAATAGTATGGTTTGGGACATATATTGCTAATTGGCTCAATATTTTTAGAAAACCCAAACCTATTGGTCCTTCAATTCTATCTCCTTTTTATATTTACTTATACATTAGCTATGTATGTAACTATGTTTATATTTTTTTATTAGACAAATATGTGTGAACTAGAGCTGCAATCAAGCCAAATTTTTATCAAGCAACTCGAGCTTGAGCTTGAGCTTACCTCGATCAAGCTAAGCTTTTATCAAAGTCAAGCCTAAGCTCAAGCCCAAAAAAATAGCTCGAAACTATATCAAGCTCAAACTCAAGCTTTTAATAGCTCGGCTCGAGTTCTTATCAAGTTTTTTCAAGCTCTATGAAAAATATATTTTTATGAATTTATATACGCAACTAATTGTTAATTTGAGTATTAACTTAATATTAAGAGCTAATTTCATAAATAAATAATATATTTTATAAGGACTTTTAACTGTGATTACAATTATATTTTAGTTCTTTGTATTTTAAATAATTTTTTATTTTTGTAAATTTCATTATTGTATTTACTCGGTACTTGGTAGAATATAATATGTGTATAAATATTTTTGTACTCTTATTAATAGTAAATGCAACGTGTCTAAATTGCGCTCACACTCATATTGAAACGATGGTTTTACAATGATTTATGTTGGTTTTATTTGTTAAATAAATCGAATTTGTTTTAAGATATGTTTATTGATGAGTTTTGTTATAAAAAAATAAATTTATACACATTCAATCTTTTCAAACTAAGTTTAATCTTTTATAAACCTTTTTCAAGCAAAATTCAAGCCTAAATTGTTAAAGTTTAACAAGTTATTAAACCAAACTTAAGCTTACAATTTATTTCAAGCTAAACTCAAACCCTATTAAACTCGGCTCGATTACACCTCTGGTGTCAACCGAAAAGAAATAAACAATTACTACTAGTTTACAAAATTTGATTGGTGAAATGAAATTCAACTACGTTGACTGATCGGGTGCCATGTAAGCATAAAGATGCCAAATGGGACAAACCCACACGTGAGATGGTCAATGTGTGGTTAGGAGAAGTTGTAGGAGAACATATATAACGTACGGACATTATGCACATAACCTTATAAAACCATCATCCTTCATTTCCTTCAACAATCTAATTAACTTACCTTTTTGTTCCTTCTTACTCGTGTGTCTGTTTCTTTCTCTCCTCATAGTATTCAATTCCTTATTTAACTGTTTGAAAAAAAAAATTGTTTTCATTGTTTGTACTGTACTTTTTTATTATGATTATGAATCGTAAAAAATTTCTCATGGAGTTTTCGATGGTTTCAGACGTTTATTTGGAGCCTAGACGAAAAGGTTTTCAGAAAGTACCTCAGGTAATCTTGGCTGCGCTTTTGGATAAACGAGAAGAATGTTACACGACATTGTACCTCCACCTGACCAACCTCCTATGGTAATTCAGTAGGTCTTTTTGTATTCTCGTTACGATACATATGAGTAATGTATTCACTGGAACGATAAGGCGTTTAGGTTAGGGAGAAAATTAATGATATTTTTGTTCGCCTTTGATTTTTATAATTTGTCGTCTAGTGGTGTCTTGACGTCTACAAGGAAAACATCTCCTCCCGCGTGCCTAAATTCAATCATTTTACCAAACAAATTAAAAACATGTCATTTTCTATGTAGAATCACTAATTAATATCTCTTCTTTCCGTACCCATAATCATGTCCCTATCGATGGAGATGTTAGGTCTAAGTGATGGTATTAAAGTCGATATATTACAACTAATCACACATGGATAGACATCCAAAAAATGAAGAGTTATGGTATATAACCTCAAAACATATATGAAGATGTTTATGCTAGATGATTATAATTGTATATTGATAGTGATGTTTTGTATACTACCTATTAATCATTTTGGTTTTGTGGTAATAGGAACAAGCATCGAGCTCTCTAAGTGCTCAAATCTTTGAATTTTGTGAATCAGAGTTATTCCAAGAGACTATAAACAACTCTGATGTCGCTTCTGCATCAAATTGTTGTTATGAAGAACAATCGTCCTTCGTAGAAAACATCTCTTTCCCTCCCGATATGAACTACAACAACACCACCACCACTACTAACAGCACCAACGACAATGGTGCCAACGACAACTACGACACCATATTTGATGAAAAGATTGTAGAAAACAATAATTCTGGCCCTTTAGATTTCTCAAACCTCCCTCAATATCCCTTTGGCAGTGAAGATCAATTTGACCTTTCATTACTCCAAAACCATCTACAACTTGATAACGACAGGTCTATTCCAACTTACCCTCATCCAAATGATCAAACCGACGTTATGTCCATTATGAGACCCTTGGTTTCTGAAGACGAGTGCTTATCGTCCATGCCATCTTCTAAGTTAATGCGCTTAAACAACCTTTCATCCCCTAATAATTGTTTCCTTGATCACCCCTACCTCTCGTCAAGAAACTCAAACACCATCTTACCAATTGAAAGTTGTGGAATTTTTAATGGGAATTTGTCGCTAGGAAATGAAATTCAGGCTCATGAATTGGACTTCCAAGGGGATAATGGTGGTATCTTTTGTCAAGATATCCTCGGACACCCTTACAACTCTAATGAACTCCAGGTTTGTCATTAATAATCAAATCAAAATTCGTAATTTGTTCATGTGCATAATTTTCTAAACCTTGTGTTTGTCAATATGGTGGTACTTAAGGCACTTAGCAACGAAAGCAATCATATGTTAAACAACGGAAATGGAAACTGTAATCCTCCATTAGCCCCTCCAGAAATCACGAGTCTGGAATCTGAAACCATTAGAGTGGCCAACAAACTCACAACTGAAGAGCGAAAAGAAAAAATTCATAGATACATGAAGAAAAGAAACGAGCGAAACTTCAGCAAGAAAATCAAGGTACTCCAATCTAAACCATTATTGACCTTCCTTACAATATGCTAATTTTCCCTAGATTTCCTTACAGTATGCATGCCGAAAAACCTTAGCAGACAGCAGGCCTCGAGTGAGAGGAAGGTTTGCCAAGAATGATGAATTCGGAGAGCACCATAGAAACAACTCCAACACACATGAAGAAGACACAGATGAAGATGTAAAATCTATGCATGTAAGACTTGTGAAGATCCAAGATGATACAAACATGTTTGGTCATTAAACTAATTCTGTACGTGTTTTTTTTGTGAGCATGCAGATGATTGTGAAGGAAGAAGAGAAGATAGATTCATCAGATATATTTGCACACATTAGTGGCTTGAATTCATTTAGATGCAACTACCCAATTCAATCTTGGATGTGATTTGATAATCTGTTGCATGAAAATATAGTACAGTTTTGCAGGATCCTAAACCTGTGTTGGAATATAGGATTTGTACATATATTTATATAGCTATTTATATTGAAATAATGGGGCCAACTTGGTTAAAAGAAATAGTAATCATCTTTGTCTAGGGGTCATACCTAGCTACTTCTTGAAACTATATGTACATGTTGTAGGTTTCATTAGAGTTCATAACAATTATTTAAAACCCTAATATGGATCAAAGAGCGCATAGCGGAAGCGATTAACAAGATTATTAATTTAACACAATTATGATTAATCAAGGCTAGGGTTACATACCTTTATCCTAGCAAGATCCACAAGACGACGGAGCAAACGACAACTAGGGTTTATCACGAACACCACCAAGAATATAGTCTAAAGTAAGACTATATCACGTTCTTGTACACACGTGATACGGCGAGTTAACCGTGAGTCTAGCACGAACAAACCGAGCTTCCAAGTCTATGGAAGATCTACCCAACAACCCTAGAGAGGGGCTAGGACTAGATCTAGAATAGCTTATTGAAAATCAAAGAAGAACCCTAATAGGGTGTTTGTTTGGCCGGCGGTTAGAGCAAGAGAAAGAGAGATGTGAGGTGAAAAATTATGAGGCTTTAGGTTTGTTTATATACACCTTGGAAAACTTCTCTTCCAAGGTTAAACAAGATAAAGCAACAAAATTTTTCTCCTTATCTTTGTCTCCTCTATTTAGGCCGGATATATACATGCTCCAAAAGAGGTTTCCGGAACTTTTCCGACTCCTTCTTTTAGCTTCTTTAACCTTCTATAACGGTCGTTTAATACTTAACTTTTAATTACTTAACGATCGTTAGCTACGGTTTGATTTAATAAATATAATAAATATATTTAATAAATAAATAAATTAACTCTTCACGTAATGTGTGCAATCCCGTGATCTCGAGTTCGATCCTATCTCACGACTATTAATTTTAAGTCCATAAACTTTCAGCTCCCACTTGGACAAAATTCTAATATCGTGATCACATTGACTAGCGTCTAGTTACACTAGCAATGTCACTAGTACAACTCGAGTAAGGTTTCTTGGACAAAACCTTTTAATTATTAAATCATTATTATTATTATCCTTTCATTTCAAATACAACGTTAATAAGGATATGGATTCTAGTCATTCCTTTCATTAACCATTCTGTTTCTCGTTTACGGATATAGCAAGATCACCAAAACAAATTTGGGTGCGGCCGCACAAATATCTTACTACTCCCCCGAGGAGCCCAGCTGTATTATACTTCAAAATAAATTTTGAAGGAAATGAATCCCATTTTGACTACAAGCAAAACATATGAACTTTGCAACACTTCCAGAAATAATCCTTATAGCTACCAGTTACGTTTAGCGTTAGATTATTCCACAGAAATGCACTAGATCCACGACAGTTTCCTGGTATCTCAAGTCTAAGGATAACTATTTATGATTTACTTGATGACAAAGATCCATAAAGTAAAATCATATAGTTGGGATAAGTCCAATATTTGATCCATCAAATATCATCCAAAATTGACCAATATACTTTCAAGTATACTCTGTCACTATTTTGAATTGTCTTAGTTTAATAATATTCCCATATTATTAATCGACAACGGACATTTAGAAACATCATAATGCTCATGGATTTAAAACATGTGAAATAGGATACAAAATCAAATAACAGAAAATAAACGAAATCCAATCTTTATTTCATCAATTCAATAATGTCTTACATCCTTTATCCAAATACTAAAATAGATCAATGCATAAAACTGGTACATGCATCATGCCTCTAGTAATGACATTCATACTTGTTTGGCGAAGCATAAAATAACCAATCTTGACCTATTGGAATTTTGAGAATACTTTCTTCAAGAATTCAATTCATTGAAACTCTTGTTCATGTGCATCCAAACAATTTGATATTGCAACATAGTATCAAAATTGTGAAACATCCTTGATCACCAATTTCCTAAACTTCCAAAACACATTTGAAGTTTAAAGTATTCTAATTCTTTAATGTATAATGCAACTTTAATCAACATGTCATCTCCAAAAGATCCCATGACTAATATTGAGTGTTACCTCAATTATATCTTTTCAAGTTTTACAACTTATCATAAAAGATACAAATACGTTACCATTAATATCTATTATGTAATGTTTGATTCCAACCAAAACCTTCAAGTTTGTTGGCTATGATAATTTGCACAACGATTGACAAATTATCCATCTATAGAATATGGAAGCCGATCCAAGATTTAGGATGTTATTCTATTTCCAAACATATTCCTTCAGAATATTCATTACACAAGTTATTCAGTAACTTCTTAAATAGATTAATATATTCAAATCATCATGTATTTTAAGCATGATATAAATACAACACGACACACATGAAAATTTCTCAAACCAGATTAGATTTCTTCATGTCCTAAATATCCATGTAAACTTACTACATGGCATATTACGTTGTATTTCCACCGCATAAATAAATAAATTTATTTGTCCCAAGGTTATGTATATCTTATTTTCTAAATCTTCAAAGTAAAGTTTCATCTCAAATCTAAACCAAATCTGTTGGGAATAAAATATGGGTCAGATCACCAAACGCTGATAAGAAGAAAGTCAACGCTGATAGATTGACTTTGGACGCTGATAGAAGTCAACGCTGACAGCCTTGAAGATTGACACTGATAGAATATCTTTTGTTTATTTGTTTCTTTATTTATGTATGGTAAAGATAAGCACGACATTGTATTTTCTATTATTATCTTTACCTAGAATAGTTGATTCATAGCTTATTGTACAAGACTTCTTGTTCTATAAAAGAAGGTCTTTTAGGTTAAAGTCATATATCAGTTTTCATAGTATTTGTTTGTTAAAACTCTTTCATTGTAACCAAGTACGATTATTCTAATCAAAGTGAAAGTTTGTTTAACATCATTGTGTTTTAGATCAAGTGTTAATTCCGCATAACACTTTGTTACTTTACTCATAAGCAAAGGTTTCTCTACGTGTAGTACTTGATCTAATCTCGTTTACACAAAGCTTAATCGATCTAAGTTTGGGATCAACAAGTGGTATCAGAGCTTGTTGAGAAACTTTTGATCTTTAAGTAACGCAGAACCCTAAAACACCAAACCCTAAAAACCCTAAAATCTCAAAACCCTAAAAACACCATGTCTGGCACAAATCAACCTCCTGCTTTGCTGCAAAACAACTTCTCAAATCCTAGTATCAAAATTCCCATGTTTGATGCCAGGAACTTTGAACTTTGGAAGTCCAATTTTGAGCAATACATAGCTATTCATGACTACACTCTTTGGGAAATTATCGAATATGGGAACACATTCGATAAAGCAGCAAAGATTACTGCTGCTATTGAGGCAAGGTCAGCTATTCCTAATTGTCCAGAAGCTGATAAAGTGGAAAAGCCTGATGATGGGAGAGCGGTAGCTGTTGAAGACATAGCCAAGAAGAGGGTGGACATGAAAATTTTGAACATCTTGAAACATGCCCTAGGTCATGAGAATCAGCATAAGTACAAACGTTTTGATTCTGCAAAAGAGCTTTGGGAAGCTCTTGAAGTAGCACATGGTGGCAATGCTGACACAAAAGAAGAAAAGAAGAAGCAACTCTTGCATGAGTATGCTGTCTTTAAAGCTCAACCTAATGAGAATCTCAGCAGTGTGAGAAGTAGACTTCTTGACATCACAAGTCAACTTTCCTTCATGGGAAAACAGATTGATGACCCTGAATTGAATGCTACTTTTCTCAAAAGCCTTGGTGATGTATGGAAGATTGAGACAAGATCTATTCTTGTCAATAACACCCACAAGACTTCCAGGTTTGATGACATCTTCAACAAGTTAAGGCTGTTGGAGAATGAATGGCAATTGGAGAGTGATAACAAATCTTCCAGCAGCAACATGGCCTTCTTTTCACAAAGTGAAGGCCAATTTGATTCCATGAACTTTTATGGACATTCAGCCTCTGGATCTCAAGGTGTCAGTGCTGGATGTCAATCTGTCAGCGCTGGATCATATCCTGTCAACGCTTTGTACTCAAGCGCTGACACACACAATCATGGCGCTGATAGAATTAAACCTGCTGGTTTTGATCTTGATACTGTGTGTGCCTTCATTGCTTCTTTGCCTAGTGATTCAAGGATCACTTATGAAGATCTTGAGCAGATAAGTGATGAACAATTGGAAGAGATGGATATAAAGTGGACTATGGCTCTTGTAAGTTTAAGAGCAAACAGGTTCAATAAAAGGTTCAAGAAGAAGATGACCTTTAATGCTAAGGATGTTGCTGGATTTGACAAGTCCAAGGTGGAGTGCTACAACTGTCATAGGATGGGGCACTTTATGAGGGAATGTAGATCTCCAAGGAGATCTGATGCTGGGAAGCCTTCTAGCCAAATGATTAAGAACCCAGATCCCAAGGCCATGGTTGCTGTTCAACAAATTGATGGCATTGGGGAATGGGATTGGAGCTGGATGGCTAAGAATGAGGAAGAGGACAGAGCTTTGGTTGCTGAAGTTAAAGAAGAGCATGCTGAATATGCTCTCATGGCACACTCCTCCTCTTCATCAGATAATGAGGTATATGATGATGCTTTCTGTTCTAAGGGTTGTCGTTTAAATACTGAAAAATCAAAACAAGAGATAGTTAAGTTATTAGATGAAGCAAGTACTCTAAGGTGCAAATTATCTAACTATCAAATTGCTCTTACACAAACAGAAAAGACAGTAACTGAGTATAAGAAAATGGAGTTTGATTTAAAGGATCAAATAAATATCTTAAAACATGAGTTACATCAGAGTAAGGATGTTCAAGATATAGTAAATAGGGTTAATCTTGATTTGATAGCTCAGTTAGAGGAGGCTAACAAAAACAAAGATAATGTGAGTCTTAAAATCCAGAGATTTGATAAGGCCACACAATCCCTAGGAGAGTGTGTTAGTAAACAAAGAGACTCTAAGGATATGAGTGGGATTGGGATGAATAATTATACTGTTGTTCCACCACCAGCTGGGGATTTCTATGGTGTCCAATCAAAGGACTTATCTTGGACTGGCTTGCCAGAATTCCAAGAGGAGGAGTTTATTCCTCCACCTAGAGTGACTTCCCCAGTTGAGGAATATCAGCAAAAGCTGACTGACCTAGAAGAGTGGAAGAAAGCAAACCACACTTTGTTTGTTAAGGGAGGGTTATTGTGTGAAAGTCCAAATGAGCCCACACCAATCACGAGCCTTGATCCTAAACCTATTAAGATCACACACCCTACCACTGGCAAAGCTGTTGACCTTGGCCCACAAAATGTTAGAAAACCTAGTGTTAAATATGCAGAGATGTATAGAAATTCTAGGTCACCAAAAAGCCAAGTAAGTAATCATGGAACAGGCTTCTTTGCTTCTAGACCTAAGACTATGTCTAGAAAAGCTTGTTATACATGTGGTAGCTTCTCACATTTGGCCTACAAATGTGTCAATGCTTCCAATGTCAACGCTGACAGGAACCATTTCAGCGCTGACAAAAGTCAACATAGGTCAAACACTGTCAGACCCAATACCTTTGTGAACAAAAGTTCACAAGTTGTTAGACCAGCCCCATTCTTTTCTAGAGGGTCTAACACACAAGGCCTAAGACCTTTTCAAAAGTCAAATACTTGGTCAAATAGGCAATGGGTTCCTGTAGCAAACCCTAGGTTCAACGCTGATAAGAGTAATCGGGGCGCTGACAGGAGAAATTACAGCGCTGACAAACCTAGGTATTTGCAGCCACAGGGAAATAGGTCTAAAGCTTCTACTAGCTTAACATGGAGACCAAAACAAGACCAGAACCCTAATAATACTGGTATTTCTATGACATGCAACAGGTTTCATTATATTTCAAAAGCATTGTCAACACCAATTGGGGTTAACTGGGAATTTCATTCAAACAGGGATGAAAATGGGGTTGTTATGAGAACCAAGTCTGTTCTTATTGAACAACCAAATGAATCCAAGTCTTCCAAGGCTTGGGTTCCCAAAGAAAACTAATGCGTTTTCTTTATGTGCAGGGCATTCAGAAGAAGATCAATGACTATGGATACTGGGATAGTGGATGCTCAAGGCACATGACAGGAAAGGAAGACTATCTGACCAATTTCTCTCCTATTCAAGATGGTGATAAGGTATACTTTGGAGGTGGTTACGGCACAATCACAGGAAAAGGAACCCTTGTTACCAACAATCTTAGGTTTGATAATGTCTTCTTGGTGAAAGACCTGGATTATAACTTGTTTAGTGTATCACAAGTGTGTGATAACAAAAATAAGGTTCTTTTCACAGATACTGAGTGCTTGGTGTTAAGCAAAGATTATAAGCTCCCTGAAGAGAAATACATAGATTTTAGAACACCAAGGCATAAAGACATATATAATGTGAATCTTAATGGAATTAAGGTAAATAATAAAATGTCATGTCTGTATGCTAAGGCCTCAGTAGATGAAAGTAATCTTTGGCACAGGAGACTAGGGCACATAAACTTTAAGAATATTAATAGACTTGTGAGGCTTGGTTTAGTTGATGGTTTGCCTGAAAAGGCTTTCCACAATGACCACTCTTGTGTTGCATGCCTTAAGGGCAAGCAGCACAAGGTCTCATTCAGGTCTAAACAGGTGCACTCTAGCTCTAAACCCCTTCACTTATTGCATATGGACCTTTTTGGTCCTACTAATATAGAGAGTTTGAAGGGTAAATCATATTGTTTTGTCATTACTGATGATTACTCCAGGTTCACATGGACTTTCTTTTTAGCTAAGAAAAGTGAAACTGCCCTAAGTCTGATTAATTTCATTACCCAAATTGAAAAGAAGAATGGTAATGAGGTCAAAATTATTAGAAGTGACAATGGGGGTGAGTTTAGAAATCAGTTATTAGATGATTTTTGTGCCAAGAAAGGGATTACTAGGCAGTTCAGCATAGCTAGAACTCCTCAGCAAAATGGAGTTGCTGAGAGGAAGAATACTTCAGATTTGGTAAATGTAGTACCTCTAGATGACAGAAATCCAATCATCAGTTTTGATGAAGATGAGTGTGGATTTTGGAAGGTTGGACGATTTGGAAAGGAGGTACATACTTTCACTTCAGTTATTTCTATATTTGCAAGCTTAGACAGGGAAGACTTGGTGCATCTATGGAGGTTAATAGAGGCCAAGTATACAGCTGAAGCACCTACTTCAGCTAATGGAATAAGACTTTGGAACACATTTATGACTTTGTGTGGTCCAAAAGAAGCAGATCCTGCCATTTGGAAGGATCTTGAAGATGATCTCAGTAATCTTCATTGGAGGCTATATTCTACTTGTGGTGTATTTCATATGAGCTCTACAAAGTTTTCAGAATATTTGCTTGTGGATGCTGACTATTTCTTGTCCAAAGAAGTATTGGAGAAGATGCTAGAGACACCCTTGGAGATTGATTATACGAGTGATGTGGCCAAGGACTTGATCAGATATGTTTATCACCAACATAAGAAGTTATTGAAAGATTCCTCCTAAGCTTTTAGTTTTTATTCAGAAACTTGATCATTGGAATGGATATCAAGTTTAGGGGAGGATTGTTGGGAATAAAATATGGGTCAGATCACCAAACGCTGATAAGAAGAAAGTCAACGCTGATAGATTGACTTTGGACGCTGATAGAAGTCAACGCTGACAGCCTTGAAGATTGACACTGATAGAATATCTTTTGTTTATTTGTTTCTTTATTTATGTATGGTAAAGATAAGCACGACATTGTATTTTCTATTATTATCTTTACCTAGAATAGTTGATTCATAGCTTATTGTACAAGACTTCTTGTTCTATAAAAGAAGGTCTTTTAGGTTAAAGTCATATATCAGTTTTCATAGTATTTGTTTGTTAAAACTCTTTCATTGTAACCAAGTACGATTATTCTAATCAAAGTGAAAGTTTGTTTAACATCATTGTGTTTTAGATCAAGTGTTAATTCCGCATAACACTTTGTTACTTTACTCATAAGCAAAGGTTTCTCTACGTGTAGTACTTGATCTAATCTCGTTTACACAAAGCTTAATCGATCTAAGTTTGGGATCAACAAAATCAACATTTAATTTGAATGAAATCTCACTTTCTTACATGTCTATTTGACACATATAATTTAAGAAAATAACCATAATACTCCCACTAGCTTTTAGGAATACTCAGAAACCATCTTATTTAAATTTAAAACCAAACTTGGATTTCAAAATAAACATAAGAATAATCTCCTAGATGCATGCTTTTATCTATTCATGGATAATTGCATTTTGTACTTTTCCAAAGATTTATATTTTGAAGTAATAAACTCATTTCGATTACTTAAGTGCTTTCTCAAGTAGTCATTCAAGAAATAGTTCACATATATCCAAATTTGTCAATTAAAATATGACCATCAAAATCTTTATATATTTAATGTATTTAGGAAAGAATACTCAATCACAATTAATTACTTAAATGTGACTAATAATCTATTCACAATACATACATTAAATATGTGTACAATTTTGTCCATATAGTTTCGACACAAAGATTAAACCACTACAATTGGCGTTTTTCTTCCTTTGACGAAACTCATCTTCAATTTCTAGTCAAACTATTTAAGATAAACCAAATCTAAAATTTGATTACCTTGTTGGACAACATCTATAACAATCATAGTATGAGTAGTTTACCCAAAACAATATTTGGTAACAAATCACAACAATTATTTGTAACTCATAATTCTCAGCATACAAATCAAATATCTGAGATATCCTTGCGGACCTATGACATAAATTCCTTTATCTTGAGAGTTAGCTTTTACAAGCCTTCCTCATGATAATTACTAGTGTATTTTAGAAGATCGTGTATCTTGTAATTTTATCTTTTAAGATCAAAACTCCCACTTGCTTTTAGTAACTTAAAATTACTCTTTAAATACATAGCAAATAGATCAACACTCCAACGTTATCTATATGGGACATTACAAAACACAATGACAGTTCCATACTCTTTATTTTCTAAACAATCCACTTCATAAGTAGTTTAGCAAGATCCGAACTTCATTTAAGATATAATGTGATTCATCACATTCCATATATAATGGTATCTTATTAATCTTCTTTAGATCAAGTCATACTCAACTTTCTAACCTTGATTTCTTTGGAATAAAAGAAGATATAGTTATCTTGAATCAAACATCACCATCATATTGAGAATTTTGATTCTCCTAATGAACATACCATAACAATGATGTATTTCATTTAGGGAAATATTGTAAGTCAATCTTAACAATATTTAAGATAAATATATATCTTTAGGCTTACCTATATACCAACTAAATCATCTTAATGGTATTACAGATTTTCTAACCATTTTGCATGCTTTATAACTCAAGTACTTTTAATACAAAGTCACTTCATAAAAGTTATAAGTCCATTACACGTTACATGTATATGTCTTTAGTGAAATAGAGACAATACATTAACGTCTTACTTTATATTATACGTCTTCCAAGACTTTATGTTTGTGACTTTATTCAATAAATCATAAACACGTATAACTAAAGTAAATCATGAACACCACTAGGTTTCATTCATCTTTTCAAGTTAATTCACTCATATACTATTATATGAACACCACTAGGTTTCATTAGTAGTATAAGATTACTCTATGTATCTTATGTCATTCCAGGAATTTGTCCATTTTAAGAAACTCCAAAACATTCCACGCCCGATCTTACGACATGTGGATATTTTACCCTTTAGTTTACAATTTAGTCCAAGCTCTTACATGACTAAATCAAAACAACAAGTGTTTCTTAATGTGAATGATATATATACTTTTAAGTAGTCTTTTAATCATATTGACACATGATCTAAACATTAATTAGATTGTTAGTCTCTTATCTTAAAGACAAGAGAATCATATCTTTATGAGTTGTTTCTTGCACACAATGTTCATTTCTCCCACTTGTGCATGGAACAACCTCATATATAAGACAAACATCACGTCTAACGTTCGTCTATACAAATATGATTGAACCACATATATTAGCTTTTACAAGTAGACGTAGAACCACTTAATCAACAAGAATCAGTACATAACTATCTTTGAAGATATTAGTGTCAACAATTCGAAAGTAATTATCTTAGGACATACTAAAGATAACATGGGTTATTACCAAGACAACAAGGCTAACTCCCACTGAATTAGAGAATGTTTTAATAGACTCAAAATCAGTAATACAACACAATTCTCCCACTGAACTTGACAACATTGAAAATGTTTCATAATCGGTGAAAATAATTAGTGTTGTGTTTACTTTCTTACACTTTTGAAAAACACATTCGCAACAATTACTTATAGCGTTTAAGAGTGTATTCTACTTCGTAAATGATGACTTACCCATCAAATGATTTTTAACTTGAAAGACTTGACATGCAATTTCTTCCTTAATAGGTCTACCAACCCTAAAATGGTATGTAGTGCCTATAAATGGTCAAAGCACAACTGCTAGACAAATATGCTAGTTTGCCTTATAACCAATTAGCGGTAACTTTTAATAACTCAAAATATGCACTTTTCTTAACTATTAAAATTTGCTATGAGTTACGGATTTGAATTTGACATTTCTAAAATCCTTATTACTCCTTCTTTACTCATGAAAAAGAGTTTTAGGTTTATCATTCATTTGTAAATTGACTCTATCCTCAACCATACGGTTTGTAGATCAATAAATGAATAAACCATGTTTACGGTGTAACGTTGCATTAATACATTTGCAAAAGAATTTACAAAATTCAATTTTAGTATTTTCGATAATACCATTCAAGAAAATAAAATTACCCCGGTAATAATAACCATAGTATTTTCCTTGAAAAAAAACTAGAATCCATATTGACATAGATTTATCACATCAGTTGATCTGCTAGTGACAAATGTATTCAACACAGTAACTTGTCGAACAATAATTGCCAAATCAAATTGCAATTTCTAGATATGTCAGGGATTTACATTGCCAAAATCATTTGCATTGTAAACATGTTTCATCCCTTCTTTATGCCTTAAGTTTCCAGATCTCACTGAGTAACTCAATTAAGTCGACTAATATAAAGAACGTAAAACCTTCATGTGCAATCTTATTCAGTCATGAAGTTTTCTCTCCATTACAACATCGTCCGATATCTTATATGACGACAATTGTAACTTCAAGTGTTCGTCAATTAGAGGGCATATGACTTAAATTTTAGGGTATAGATTTTGGTGTCAAAATCATGTATGGAGAAGCATGCATACCTCTCCATAACATAAGTTTAATAAAACGTTTAGTAAACTTTTTGTTGAGACTAAAAGTTCATCATATACTTGCAAGTTGAGGTATTGGTTAAACCAATTAAAGATTTTACACACAACTAAATTCACACCGTACTTTTTCTAGAACTTAGCTAAAGCACAAAGCAATAACCTTATTCATTGTGTTTCGGATGTGAATTAATGTAGTTAAATCAACCTTAAAGAATTATACCAATAACAACCGTAGGTAATTCCAATTTTGACGCACAGGCGAGCCGGGAATTTGGTCAGCGCTGAAGCATAACACCTCCTTCCTTAACCGGGTACATGACCAGCGGTGCGTTATACCCACTTTATAGTTTGTCAAAATTGAGTAGGCCGTTAAGTTGCTATTGCAATTCTAATCAACGCAAATCATATGTAATTTAGATCTCAAAATAATTCATTTATTTTAATATGATTTAGTCCATATTAATTTTTCTTGAAAAAATTACCCTTGTTTACAACATACAATTAAAACAAAAACGTATGAAAACAAGTAGGTACAAAAAAAAACTAAATCATAAACACATAATAACAATTTATATGTGCAATAAATAAATCAAATAGCCACATGCATATGATTTATTCAATAAATAATATCAAATCTAGGTTTTTATATACATATAAAAGTCTTCCATAATTTTAGATTTATTGAATCAAATAAAGCATGTAGCAAAAAACGTAACAATTACCACATAAAACATATGATCCATGAAAAACATGCATGTTCATCATGGATCTCCCTCATATCTTAACAATTAAATCTCTATGGATCGAAACATGAATTTACACAACATAACAATTAATCATGCAATTCATCAAAATTCCACCCAAATCACTTAACAATTTAAATAAATCACTACGGATCGTAACCACGCATGACATAACAATTAATTCATGCATACATCTAAAGTTAATTACCATGTAATTTTAGGGTTTACAAAAAAAACTTTTTTTTTTTATAAAAAAAAATTCGGCATAGCCGATTTTAAAAATAATAAAAAAACAAAACCCTAATTTTTATAAAACCTAAAAAACAACATGTAATTTTTAACACAAATCAATATTAGTTAAAAAACTTTAGATCTTGATAATTATAATCATGTTAAAACGGCTCTCGATGCCACTGTAGGTTTCATTAGAGTTCATAACAATTATTTAAAACCCTAATATGGATCAAAGAGCGCATAGCGGAAGCGATTAACAAGATCATTAATTTAACACAATTATGATTAATCAAGGCTAGGGTTACATACCTTTATCCTAGCAAGATCCACAAGACGACGGAGCAAACGACAACTAGGGTTTATCACGAACACCACCAAGAATATAGTCTAAAGTAAGACTATATCACGTTCTTGTACACACGTGATACGGCGAGTTAACCGTGAGTCTAGCACGAACAAACCGAGCTTCCAAGTCTATGGAAGATCTACCCAACAACCCTAGAGAGGGGCTAGGACTAGATCTAGAATAGCTTATTGAAAATCAAAGAAGAACCCTAATAGGGTGTTTGTTTGGCCGGCGGTTAGAGCAAGAGAAAGAGAGATGTGAGGTGAAAAATTATGAGGCTTTAGGTTTGTTTATATACACCTTGGAAAACTTCTCTTCCAAGGTTAAACAAGATAAAGCAACAAAATTTTTCTCCTTATCTTTGTCTCCTCTATTTAGGCCGGATATATACATGCTCCAAAAGAGGTTTCCGGAACTTTTCCGACTCCTTCTTTTAGCTTCTTTAACCTTCTATAACGGTCGTTTAATACTTAACTTTTAATTACTTAACGATCGTTAGCTACGGTTTGATTTAATAAATATAATAAATATATTTAATAAATAAATAAATTAACTCTTCACGTAATGTGTGCAATCCCGTGATCTCGAGTTCGATCCTATCTCACGACTATTAATTTTAAGTCCATAAACTTTCACATGTGTTCCCATTGACAATTTGGTACTCCGTATATAATTTCTCATTGTCAATAATAATCATTTTCAAAGCATATGCTATGCATAATATTTAACACGTGTGATATTAATCACGTGTGACACACATTTACAAGTTTATTTTACACATGTAACGAGCTAATGAATGTATTAATTGCAACTATTAAAAGCAATATTTATGTTAAGAACATCTATTATAATGAACTTTTATAAAGGTTTATAATGATGCTAAATTATCCTATTATATTAATTCTTAAATTCTTTTATGTTATAAACGTTTCTTCACTATGATAAAACTTGTATAAACTTTTATATAAATCTCATTAACTCATTGCATTAAGTTTTAAAAAGATATAAAATGTTAGACCTTTTTATTCTATATAAGCATAAAACTCATCTCCACTATGGTTAATAAAATAATAAACCTATTCATAATTTTATGAACCTCTTCCTAAACAACCATAGTGGATGCTCTAAGAATAAATTTCGATCTTTCGCCGAATAAAGCATTGTACAGGCTTAAACCGAGTAAAACGTTCTTATTTCATACAGGTTAGGCGTAATAACTTAAATTTGTTTGCACATAATAGCAAGAGTTAAACTTGAGACCTATCGAATAATAATTACTATGAACTCTTGCCGTTAGGCTACTAGCGGTTTGAAATCCAATTTTGTTTCCATAACATGTATAAGAAAAGGTTTCCCCAGACTGAATTTTACGATTATCTTAAAACTGTTAGCGTAATATTTTCCCATTACCACCTGGATGATTACATTCCTTAAATAGATTAGTCAATCCTTATTTGTATGATTATATTCATAGTTGTATGGTAGTTATCTTGGGCTCGAGCCTGTATGTATTATTTATATACGCATTGTATGGTTCAAAGAGGCAATGAGAAAATACTTTACCTTCCTAACATGGTATCAGAGCGGGTGGCTCTCGATGCTAGGATCTAACAAGGTGTTCGTTCGTGTCGTTCCTTTGTTGTTTAAACACCTTGTTTATGTGTCTTGTTCAATTCTGCTATGTTTATTATATGAACGAGATGCATTTCCTAGTAGCTTAATGATCCGTGAATCTAAGGATTCCACAATTGGTATCAGAGCGGGTGGCTCTCGATGCTAGGATCTAACAAGGTGTTCGTTCGTGTCGTTCCTTTGTTGTTTAAACACCTTGTTTATGTGTCTTGTTCAATTCCGCTATGTTTATCATATGAACGAGATGCATTTCCTAGTAGCTTAAAGATCCGTGAATCTAAGGATTCCACAATGCATCTCGTTCATATCACATTGATAAGAGATTAGTCAATCCTTATTTGTATGATTATATTCACAGCTGTATGGTAGTTATCTTGGGCTCGATCCTGTATGTCTTATTTATATACGCATTGTATGGTTCAAAGAGGCAATGAGAAAACACTTTACCTTCCTATATATGTATTACGTTCTGATCATGGAATCCCAATATATAGTGTACAATGAGAGAATGAGATAAGGATTGAGCACATCTACAACACATCCATTAGCTACATATTAGGAAAGATAACTGTTGGGCCAACGAAAGTTTTAACTATGGCCCAGTCTAGATTTGTTTAATTAGACTAAGTGTTTGCTGATCGCTGAGAGGACCAGCGACAGAGACCAGACCAGTGGAAGGCAAAGCCTCAGCTGGCACACCAGGAACATTCAAGTCAAAGACAACGTCAGAGAAGTCAAAGATAATCTGAAGTCCGACTCACCAGCGATTATGAATAGCTGGGATGTTGAAGGAATGTACTGGTGTTCAAGGATCTCTGAGTTGACAACACTCAGAGATCACTTAAGAACCCTAGAAGTCTGGGGTAAGCAAAGCTTACCCAATCCCTTATAGTTTAGGCGGGAGAATCTACCAAGTGTTTTTAGCGGGACAAAACAAGAGATTCAAGATAAACCCTAGTACGACCTAGTGGGACAAAAGGTGAACAGTTGGCAGAACTGTTCACCTAAAGTTGGTTAAAGGTATGTCTCGATTTAGACATGCATTTAATACGTTGTACTCTTCCATTCAGAAGGTGACACGTATCAACTACTCCCACTAAGGAAGCAACCTCGTACACTATAAATAGGAGTGAGAAGGAAGAATTAACTCAACCCTTGTGCTTGGATAATCTATCTAAGTTAATTCCCTCCTTGGAACCGCTGAGCCCTCTGCTGTCTATCAGCGTCTCATTGGTTCCCTTGTAAACTTGAGTCTCGAATAGTTTACTTGTTTCTAGTGTTCATATCTTGTTGTCATTCAACGAGTGTATTCATAGCACTTTGTAATACTTTGTTTATAATACTTAATAAAGCATTACGCGTTTGAAAAGTATTTCATTGTGTTTCGTGGTTTAAAGAGTTATAGTTTATCAACAATTGTCATATTAAGGGACTTTCAATAACCAATAGCAACTAATCACAACTATAAGGTAAACATACACCTAATCAATGTGATATGAATCAATCACAGCTAATACTCCCCCGCAGTTTGAATGGATCGACCGATAAACTGAATCATATATTGAAAGCCTCTTCTTCGATCATCTTCTTTGTTTGTTGAGACAGATTTATAATTGTATTCGACGGCATAGTTGGTGACTGCTTGCGGCTTCCTCCTTTGTGTGACGTTTTTTTTACGTCATGGCTTGCTTTGCCTTTAGGTAGGAGCGACATATTTGACCAACTATTTCGAAAGAAGACAATAATCTCTGGCGGTAAAACTACCAATAATGATGATGAGACAATGATGTTGGGATTTACTTGAAAAAGAAACGGCTAATTATGAAATATAACAAAGTGGATATAAAACTAAGGGGGATCCCTCCGAATCATCGGCTAGCGACCGATGACCTGAGGATATAGCTCTTTTGTGGTGGGCTGTATCTAGAATTCTAATAACTCTGTGATACCATGTTAGATTGATAATTGTGTCTTGTTTATTACTGATCATGAAATCTCAATATATAGTGTACAATGAGAGAATGAGATAAGGATTGAGCACATCTACAGCTCATCCATTAGCTACATATTAGGAAAGATAACCAATAACAACTAATCACAACTATAAGGTAAACATACACATAATCAGTGTGATATGAATCAATCACAGCTAATAGGAAATGCATCTCGTTAGATAAACAATATATAGTGTACAATGAGAGAATGAGATGTATGTACCAAAATAAAAGAAAAACAAAATAAAACAATGAACCAAGATAAAACGGGATAACCTAAAGTATCCCCTATTCCTACTTGTTTACAGATAACCAATGTATCCGATGGATAACCAAAGTATCTCAACTTTTTATGGATAATCAAAGTATCCGAAGGATAACCCAAAGTACCCCGATTTTTTTTATTTTTTTTACGGATAACCAAAGTATCCGAAAGATAACCCAAAGTACCTATTTTTTTACGGATAACCAAAGTATCTGAAGGATAACCCCAAGTATCCTAAACGATAAAAAATATTTTTTTTATTAAAATGATTAATAGATAAACACTCTCCACTCAAAGAAACCAAATCACATGATCATCATATGATGTCGTTATTATCACATAGCTAACAACAACTACCAAACACAGTCAACAAAATGAACCCACGACACCTTTTTCTTCTATGTTTTTTTTAAATTCTGGAACGATAGAAAAAAGAGGTTGTTGAGGTTTGATTAGAAGATGGGGATACGTGATTAGAAGATGGGGACACGTTTACTAGTATGGTTAGGATCGGTAGAGGAGAGATCTGGGATTCAGAAGATTTTTTTTCTTTTTCTTTTGAACGGTAGATGAACTTTTAGGGTTAGGACCGATTTGGTCTGATACCATGTTAGATTGGTAATTGTGTCTTGTTTATTACTGATCATGGAATCCCAATATATAGTGTACAATGAGAGAATGAGATAAGGATTGAGCACATCTACAGCTCATCCATTAGCTACATATTAGGAAAGATAACCAATAACAACTAATCACAACTATAAGGTAAACATACACCTAATCAATGTGATATGAATCAATCATAGCTAATAAAAACTTTTATTTTTATTCATATATGTCACAAACGTGAATTTATAATCTATTTAATTTATGTGAAACGCGATAGTTCGGGTTAGACTTGTGTGTCTATTGATGCTCCCGATTGTTTACGCGTATTTTGTGTACGAAATGGAACTTTTATGAATAACGCTTCTATAAATTACTACTTGAATGACTTATTGTTTTCGTTTACCTTACGTACTAAGAATTTCCATCTTAGAAATCAACTTTTATTTACGTCAACGTAATTCTGTTTAAAAGTTCGTTACACAAATAAAACATTTCACGTACGACACACTTAGAAACTTACCCATCCACCAAAATTATTTGAAACTACTACTACTATCTAAGTTCCATACTACACATACACAGTAAAGTATTTTACTACTTTTACACTAAATTAAAATACCTCAAAACATTTATCACAAGAACTACTCCTACATTGTACCATGAAAACCGGCCCCCCTTTATGTATAATGATACAACCCACGTTTTATTATGCTCACCATAATACATTTTCAAATTGTAGTACCCTTACCCACTAATTAAAACATGGTACTATCTTGTCTCCCACCTCACACTCCAACCGTTGAACACCTCCCTTCTCTCGTGGTTCTTCATTTTGCATTCCGTACATTTTTGCTACTAGTCAACCAAGGTACACTCTCCTTTCTTTTCCTTCTGCCCTAGACGAAGACCACACACCTTTAGTTCTTCCCAATGCAAATACAACTTCCCATGTTTAGTTCCTTTAACAAGATCCTAGTTACAAACCAAATAGATCCTTAACTAAACCCTAACTAGAACAAGCTCCACCCTAAACTCATTTTGGACCCTATAAATAGTAATCCACTCTCACTTGAACACACACTCAAAAATAAAAGCTCACCAAGAAAAACACCCAGCCTCTTGGGTACTAAGTCACGGCTGAGGAAAAATAACAAGGGTCTCGGGTTTGCTTTGGTCGTAAGCTAGAAGAAAACTTGGTGGATCGTGAATACTAGTTTTGGGTTAAGGGTTATTAGTCCTTGAGCATCTCCATCACCTTTACTAAGGACCTTTTGTAAGTAAACTTAACATATATTCATCTCGCCTTGGTTGATAAACGCTTGCTATAAACATTTGGGAACCTAAAAACTACACTAAACAAGCAAAGCTAGTCACGGGTTTGGGTTGATGGGTGTTTGTATCAACTAAGTCTCGTGTTTCTTCCAGGATATTAAGAGACCACGACTTAAGACTTTACTTAATAACCTAAGCCTTTTGATCCAAATGAAACGACCCAACCGTAACAACACTAGTACCACGACTAAGGGTTGTTGTGAACGAACAATTAGATAAAACCTGACGTGAGACTAAAATGTGATATATGCATATGATCACGGTATGATTCTTACATGACTTTTGTGTGATTGTGTGCGGTTTTTGCATGATTTTATGTGGATACATGAGTTGCCTATGCATGTAAACAAATAGGAAGAACACAAGTAAAAATACATTGCTTGTAAATTATGTGCTCTTGTGTATTATGCCTGCGTAAACCACAGTGCTCAGAAAAACAAAAGACACCAAAGGACGGCTCCACTAAGTCATTGTGTGCGTGTGTGTATGAACTAAGTGTAAATGAATAGTAGTAGTAAACTAGGTAGAACTGTTAGCAGCCAACACATATGGCGAGTCTCGTGTGTGTATTTAAACACTAAAAGACTACGCACCCTTGTTTTCTATATGCGAGTTGTGTATACATAAGTTTTTCTAATCTAGCTTGAAATATGCATGAAAAGCATAGAACCAGACCACCCATGATTCATGTGTTGTATAACCCTTGTATGCAAGCATGTTTTATAAACAGAAGATGAAAGTATGTATGTCGACTTAAATATGAGCATAGTTATTACTTGTACTGTATGCATGATAGGTTAAATATTAAAAACAAAATAGACCATCCTCCCATTCTTCCTTGTGCACCTACAAAAACAGTAGACCACAAACAACCCAACAGTAGCCTAAACAATAGAAACTAGAGAGGGTAATACTTATTGCTATGTTATGTTGTGTGTGTTTCCCTGCGTGGTACCATGGCCCAGTACACCAAGAGCCACAAACTCCTTCCTATGAACTAGGACCCATTATGCAACCATTAAAACAAGGAAGATAAAATGATAAGGGGCGTAGGTTGAACCCAAAAGCAGAGAGTGTAACTCTCTGTGTAGTATGCATATGTATGTATGTTAGACAAGTAAAATGAAAGGACAAGTGCGACCCTCTTTATTTCCATCTGTTTCGTTTAAATTGAACAAACATAACACTTTCTGTACTATACCCACTATGTAAAAAGATGTATGATATGTGATGTATGTGAGTATGTATGATGTATAAGGAAAAACAAATATAGAAAACAATTGAGGACCACTCTCCTCTTTTGGGTGTCCTACCATCGAACAAAAGGCAAACAATCACATTCCTAAAATAAATAATGTGTCGTATGTATATGTAGAATGTAAAAGCAATTAGGACCACCTTTTTTTCTTTTGGCATAGAATGACGAACAATGGGTACACACACAAAAAGGTTTCTTTCATTTTGCTTGATATAGTAGGCTTATATGTGTATGACCATGTATGTATGGAAATAACAAGACAAAAAGGCCATCCTATTTTGAGTGATGATTTCGTGTAGGAGCAAAGCAAGAAAGCCAAAACATGTGAACACATAAGTCTTCATTTTCTTTTATTTCCTAAAGATGCTAAGATAGTACATATAACATAAATAATGACCCATAGAGCTCGCTTTGTGCTATATCTTGACCCATCAAATGACCATGCCCCGACTATCTAAAAATACAATGATAAAGTTGGTGCGGCCTAGTTTTCGTAACAATTTTCTGTTTGTCTTAACGTTGAGTAACGAAGCCGCAAATAAATTTTAAAGTTACTTGTTTAGCACTCATAAGTAATTGACAACTTACTTGTTTATTTTGTTTATGAGTGAACTACTTTGCATAATTAACTGTTAGACTTAGAGACTTCATAAAAATGCGATACTTGTCAGATATCGAAGTCCTCGCGGTCTAGTTTTTATAATGAGAACCCGTTTATTTTTCGGACTATTATTTAATGAGATATCGAGACCCAAACTTGACCCCGTGACTAAAATTGTTGAACATGAAAAATGTATGAAGACATTTTATAAACCAAGAGCAAGTATAAAATATCAACCAAGTGCATTGTACGTTATTGATAGGTGTGAAAACACCCATCCTTTTACCACTTATTTCTGGCTAAAACAAGACCAAAACACGTATTTAATATCATTTGTTTGGAATTATGCGTGGTTTTTATGTTTATTGTGTTTTCAGAGTCAACCGGATGAATATTGAAGAAAACATGGGATTGCACGGGTTTTATCGAAGAAAAAGACTCAAGACGAAGTCTATTGTCCAAGAGATGCAAAAGATTTGAAGTCATTGTGCTTATTTGAAGATTTATCAAAGAATAGAGCCAAAGATGGAAGATTCATATATGTCGAAGAACTCGAGTCTATTAAACAAATGATTATAGGACGAGTTAGAATCATTCACCGACACTTCTCAAAATCCAAAGTCGGAAACGTTTAATTAAAGAAACGTAAAGACTAAAGAAGAAAGAAGAAGAGAAGCCCATGAACAAAGCCCATTCACAAGCCCACAAATCATACGCCTATAAATAGGCCTACACTTCACAACTTGAAGGGGCTAGCTAGTTTTTCATTTTTCAATTTCTCTAGTTTTAGAGAGAGAAAGTTCTCAACTTTCTCTCACTAAGATTTTTCTTTTCTCTATTTTTATCTTTCAAGTTTTAAGCTTTTTGTATTTTTGGATTTCATTAATCTAATTCAAGTTAAGCTTTTAAGTTCTTTATTCTCCTTCTACATTTCTTAGTTTGCTTTAATCTTTGATCCGATTGCTTCATTTCATACGGTTTGGATGATTGGATGAGTTCGTGATTAAAGGTTGATCTTTCTTGTTCCTTTTTAAGCTCATACACGTATAAGCTATAGGCTCTCTATGCTTATTGGCTTATATCTTGTTTTAGCTTATTGGATTCAGATTTCATCAAGGTTTTAGTCATTCAAAAGTTTCATTTATAAAGTTTAAGATTTTATGTTTTCAAAAGTTGTCAAATTTAAGCTTTTTGAAGTGTTTAACTTGCGGGTAAAATAGCTTATTGATTGTACTTATTGAGTTCTAAGGTTGCCACCATTTTCGGATTGATTTTGCTTCCATCACAATATTAGGGAATCTAAACATTCCGACGGTTACCTGTTTATATCGCAATAACCCAAGAGGGTTCTACTTTGCGATAAGTTTGGCACTTACCCCTAATTCTGATCTGGGATTGCGATCGCTCATTGCGATCGCACATTCCGACGGGACTAAGGTTCTCTGGTAAGACGAAACTCTGCCTATTTTTAGTTTACAACTTTCCGATCTGACATTGCGACAAAGGTTATTGGATTATTCCGATCTGACTTTCCGATCTAGAACATTCCGATAGAACATATTGCGATTGACCATATCCCAACAGCTGTGCATTTCTTTTATTCCGATGGATTGTTTTGATACTTATTCCGATGGCACATTCCGATCTGGGATTCCGATGGCCTAGTTTTAATCACATTCCGATAGATAGGAGTATTTGTATTCCGATAGCTTAAGATTTAAAGTTTTAAAGTTTTGCAAAGTTTTATGTTTTAAGTGCTCTTCTAAATAAATTTTAAACACTTTAATTTCACTCAACGATACTTTCATACTTGCTTTTAATTTAAATTAGATAACCAAAAACCAAACCCCCTATTTGTAACCAAGAACAATCATTCCACTGTGAACCGTGATCAATTCGAGAAGATACCGAGAGATTTAATCTGAACCATAGAAAATCACTTGTATCAAATGGCGCCGCTGCCGGCTCTTCTCGTTAAGATTAACAGTTTTTTGTGAGAACTTGGATTTTGGGATCCGTTCCCCGTGAACGTTACTTTTTCATAAAAATTTTCAAAAACCCTAAAAAATATAAAATTTTCAAAAAACCAAAAAAAAAAAAATAAATAAAATTTAAAACCATAAAAACCAAAAATATAATTTTGTTTGCTCTGTTAGTTCTTTTGCAGGTGCATGCGTACACGATCAACGTCTTATCAAGAGCCCGAGCCTCTCGAAGACTTAAACATGGCCGGTGTACAAAACAACAACAACAATCCACCTCAAAACAATAACAATAACAACCCACATCTCAACAACAATAATAACAACAACAATGAGCCTCTAACAGACAATCGCCCGATGATTGAACTTCTGCAAGCACATGTAGACGGTAACAATGATCCAATTGTCATACCCGCGATTGCAGCCAACAATTTTGAGCTCAAATCCGGTTTTATCCAGATGGTCTCTGCTCAACCATTCTTGGGCGTACCATTGATGATCCACATGACCACATCAAGAGATTCCTACAACTCACGAATACGGTCAAATTCAATGGTGTTCCACAAGAGGTAATCCGTTTACAACTTTTTCCCTTTTCTTTAGAGGGACAAGCCCGACATTGGCTTGCTAAGGAACCGCCACAAAGTATTCTGACATGGACGGATTTGGAGACCAAGTTTATCAACTACTTTTTCCCACCCTCTCGTACTACCGCTTTGCGGAATGAAATCATTAATTTTGAACAAAAGTACGATGAGTCGTTTAGTGAATCTTGGGACTGTTTTAAAGATCTTTTAAGAAAGTGCCCACAACATGGTTTTACCAAAGTGCACCAAATTAACACTTTTTACAATGGTTTAAGCATGAATGACCAAGATTCACTGAATAGTGCCTCGGGGGGTAATATTTTGGTTAAGACTTCCAATGCCGCTTGGGATATCATTGAGAATAAGTCTCGTGTGCAAACTAAGAGTGTGCGGACAAATGTCGCTAGTGCTAGTACTAATGACAGCGACAAGCGACTTGACAAAATTACTACGCTTCTTGAATCGCTTGTTACCCACACCGCTAACAACACCAACAGTATCAACGCTAAAAATGCTCACGACGCTCAAGTCAATGCTGTTAGCCAACCATGTGAGATATGCGGGGGCCCTCACTCTTACACCACTTGTACCGCCACCCAAGACTACCCTTCCGAGAATGTGAATGCAGCATACGGTACCTATCCTCCGGCCGCTTATCAAGCTCGTCCTTAAGGTGACCGCAACTTGCTTAGCTACCGCTATAACAACTTTCTTTCCCCACCCGGTTTTCCTCCTAACAACCCAAACCAACAGCAAAATCTCAATCGCCCTCCTCAATAACAACAACAACCTCGTGCACCATACATACCACCTCACAAACAACCATATCCTCCTCAAAGAAACAACCAAGTTTACCAACAACCTGCTTATCAACCACCCGCCTACAATGCTCCTCCCAACCAACCCACCGCATTAGCCCAAGATATTGGAACCTACATGAGGACTAATGATGTGATCGTGTACAATCTCCAGCGGGAAGTGCTCAACTTGAAAGAGACATGGTGAAACTGTGGAAACCTTGGTTTCCGGATCTTTGAAGCAACTAGGAATGCACCATGTTCATATGATTAGATAATCAAAGCGGAATTAGAACATGATACATTAACAAGGTGTTTAGGCACGAATAACATGAATTAAAACAAAAGGGATTGCTCATTATATTAATAACGAACAACCACTAGGTGTGTGTACATTAAATCCCACACCTAGTCGACACACACTTTAGGTTTACATTGTATATGAATTATATATATAAAACCTACGACCCTTGGTTCCTTTTATAGTGTAAGGATTAGGGTTTACAAGAGATAATGATGAATAAACAAGTAAATCTTCTATTTAAATAAACTTATGCAGAATATCTTTTGCATGTTTATCTAAATAGAAGCTTCCATAAGCTTCTTTGTCTACGTTTTGTCAATGCTTGAATTGCATGTGACAATGCTTGAATTGCTCTTGACAATGCTTGATTCCATCAACGCCTAAATAACTCTTGTCAACGCCTGGAATGCTCTTGTCAACACCTAGACAAATACTTCACGTTTTCTTCATTTTTGAGTTTCTGCCACATCAACTTTTTGACCCAACAATCTTCCCCTAGTTGATAGTGGCAAAACTCTATGTGTATCTCTTGTAAGTTATACATGATCTTCAAATTGCTTCCCCTCAAGTGTAGCACCGTATTTCTTCCCCTTTTTGTCACATCAACAAGGAAGTAAACAATGTTGCAATGTTGAAGATTCTCCATATGTAGGCTCTATGTAATGATCTTGAAGAACAATTAATATAGTAATTTTGATGTAGAAGTAGAATAACCCAACCTTGTGTTCCATGTCTTGTACTATCCATGTAACTAAGAACTTATATCAGACCAAGTATAAGTAGACCGCAATACCTTGTCAATATTCTCATCCTATGTGAGACACTGAGCACGATAATGTAACTCCTTCAAGTGTTATGACAAGTCTTCGTCACCAACCATGTAAAGCACGAACAAGTTACCTTTAAAGTCTATGACTGGAAGTGCACGACTTTAAGATATGATAGAACACAAACTCGCGAAAATCTTCTTCAATCATCAAACTTACCACAAGAATTCTTCCCCTTAAGCTAACACCTCTTCATGACAAGTCAATATCTTCATATGTAAAAGCTGTTAACGGATAACTCTTTCACAAGGCTATCCCGATTACATAATCGAATAAAATTCTTCATGAATTGTTGCTAACTTACTTAAAAATCATTAATCCCTTTCAAAAATATCCGAGCCATAAATATCATCATGATATTCTAAATTAAAACGGAGATTCCATGTACCTTTGTGTGTATTTTCCTCCTTTTTGTGTGCTAAAAACGTCCAATTTTCTCAACAGCAGCAATCATTGTGTTGTCCAATATCCTCTTCTGTCCAATATCTTTGGCAGATGTATTGTCCAATATCGGACAATACGTGTCAGCGTTGAAGTTCATATATCGGACGACACTGTCAACTCCATCAGCGTTGACTTATTCTGTCAGCGTCAAACTTCCTTCTGTCAGCGTCCATTCAGCCCTTGTCAGCGTCAATACCATACTTTGTCAGCGTCCACTTTTTCCTGCTGACGTCATCTAGGGCTTGTACTCCATAAGAACAGTAAAGTAATATCTTCCATGTGATGATTTCCATGTATCTTGTCCATAAATAACTCATATCTACTCCATAATATACGTATGAAAAATAAATGAGTATCCCTATAAATCAGGCCATCACACGTCTTTTCTCATTCACAGTATGTGATCAAAACTCTATGTGAAGCCAATATCACACGTCTTTACCCACGTCTTTGGCAGTACTAGACACCCTTTTTACTCAAATCATGCAGCCACAAAATCAGAAAAGAATATATCTAGTAGTAGATATATGCAAAATATATCCACCAAAAATAACTACCTTTTCTTCTCCTTAATTCACGTAACAGCAAACCCTGTTGGTCGTGTGAACACAAGCTTGACTATCCATTAATAACCAATAGAAACACTTCCACCGTGTGAACACAAAGCTGAATAACCAATCAGAATCGAAGGCTTACGTCAATGAAAAATTTCCTCCAATTAGGATACTTACACCGTGTGAACATAATTTTTGTATTCATGTAGATCGCAGAATAGCTAATCTTGATCGTGTGAACACATGATATTAATATCGTGTGAACACAAGTAGTTGAATGTAACTTCACTTGTTTCTCAGATCTTGTAAATAAATTTGACCAATCATATAGAGAGCACCGTGTGAACACAAGTACTTCCTCCAATAAGCATTAACTGGACCAGATCATGTGAACACAATCTCTTTGTTTCTAGCTCACGTGAATATTTGCTTTTATCACAAGAAAAACAACTTGCACGAATTGCTCCTTATCTCGTACAGTTACAACATCAAACACTGTCACATCCTTTCCTTAGGCAGCATATTACGAACCCCTTTTTTTTTTTTCTAGCATCACGTGACAAACTTGAACTCCTGCTCTTCTTGTGCATTGATTACAGCTTTAGGGCATAAACCCTAATTTATAAACACAAATCAAGATCTCTGCTGTACTTCACGATTTTGTTCACATAACCTTTTGCAATCCATCCTTCTTCTGTTTTGAATCGAGCTAGGGTTTGAAGGAAACCCTAATTATGATTTTATGTCAAAACAAAAACTTCATACCTCATTATGCAGTGAACTTTGACCTCGAATAACTTACTGACAAAAGCTCAGATCGAAAATCCCTTCGGCGAGATTCTAGACACAAGTGCCAAGAATCTACAGTTCAAAAATCATGAAGATCCAACGGTTAACGAAGGAGAGATCGTGTTTTGAACATGGCTGTTCACAGAAAACTGCATACCTCCTACTGCTGACTTTGACGCCTAATAACTTTTGCCTGGGGATAAAACTCAACAATCCCTCCGGTGGATGTTTAGATCTATGTATGTAGAACACACATATAAAATTTCGTGACGATCCAACGGTTCAATCAAAAGTTATGACCTTCTGAATACTGCTGCGCACACAAAAACGTCCAGAAAAACTCTACGAATTTTTCTTCTTCTTCACGATATACGAACACCTTGTTGGTCCTAGTATCACGAGCCACGAGGCTCTGATACCAATTGTGGAAACCTTGGTTTCCGGATCTTTGAAGCAACTAGGAATGCACCATGTTCATATGATTAGATAATCAAAGCGGAATTAGAACATGATACATTAACAAGGTGTTTAGGCACGAATAACATGAATTAAAACAAAAGGGATTGCTCATTATATTAATAACGAACAACCACTAGGTGTGTGTACATTAAATCCCACACCTAGTCGACACACGCTTTAGGTTTACATTGTATATGAATTATATATATAAAACCTATGACCCTTGGTTCCTTTTATAGTGTAAGGATTAGGGTTTACAAGAGATAATGATGAATAAACAAGTAAATCTTCTATTTAAATAAACTTATGCAGAATATCTTTTGCATGTTTATCTAAATAGAAGCTTCCATAAGCTTCTTTGTCTACGTTTTGTCAATGCTTGAATTGCATGTGACAATGCTTGAATTGCTCTTGACAATGCTTGATTCCATCAACGCCTAAATAACTCTTGTCAACGCCTGGAATGCTCTTGTCAACGCCTAGACAAATACTTCACGTTTTCTTCATTTTTGAGTTTCTGCCACATCAACTTTTTGACCCAACAGAAACAAGGAAATGATCTGAGAGCTGATATGAGAAACACTTTGGCAAGTCAAACGAATGACTTAAGGAACATGATGGCTAGTTTCTTCCAAGGTAATCAACCCTCTTCTTCGGGTACTCTTCTGAGTAACACCGTTGCGAATCCAAGAGGGGAGATGAAAGCAGTCACCACTCGCAGTGGCAAAGGTACCAAGGAACCCGAGCTTCCTATACCTCCACCGGTGATTGTGACTAAGGAGAACGAGTCACTTGCTCCTCTTCCTCATCCTTCTACTTCCCCAATTTCTCCACCTCTTACTTCTACCCCTCCTCCACCCAAGGATGTGAGTGATCCTTCGATCCAAAAGCCTTCCTCTTCTTCCGATATACCTTATCCCTCAAGGTTGAGGAAAGAGAAGCTCAAAAGCAAGGAAGATATTCAAGTTTCGAACTTTCTCAAAATGTTTAAACAATTGAATTTCAACATCTCCTTCGCTGAGGCTCTCGCTCACATGCCCAAATATGCGAAAATGTTCAAAGATCTTCTTAGCGACAAGGAGAAGCTTCTTGATATTTCTAACACCCAACTTAATGAGAATTGCTCTGCAGTGCTCTTAAGGAAATTGCCAACCAAGCTTGGTGATCCGGGTCGTTTCTTAATCCCTTGCAACTTCCCGGGAGTAGAGAATTGCATGGCCCTAGCCGATCTAGGTACCAGTATTAACTTAATGCCTTTAAGTGTTTGGAAGCAATTATCTCTCCCTGAGCTAGTCCCCACCAAAATGACTTTGGAATTAGCTAACCGTACGGTTGCTTATCCAGTGGGGATAGCCGAAGACGTCTTTGTAGGAGTCGACAAATTCACTTTTCCTGCCGATTTCGTCGTCGTCGACTACGATATGGACCCTCGTGTGCCATTGATCGTTGGTCGTCCATTCTTGAGGACCGGTCGCACTCTCATCGATGTTGAAGCCGGTGAGCTTATCATGAGAGTGGGTGACGATAAAATCGTTTTCAACATGGGAAAGCTTTCTAAACAGCCTTATTCCTACGAGAGTGTTAATTGTATTGACGTTCTTGATGAGGCTTGTGAAGAACACTTCAAAGATGCTTGTAAAAGTATTCCTACCTCTCTTCCCAATGTTGAGACCGTTTCCTCTATTTATTCATCACTCTCTCTATTTGGAGAAAGTGATTTCCTTTGGAAAGATTTGGAAGCCACCATGGGAGATGTGAACTTAGCTAATGACGATTCTCCCACCGATTGGGATGAAGATCTTCGCCTCATTGAGAACCTTCTTAAAGAAGATAATATTTCTCCACCATCTCCCAAGGATATTGCTATCGATGCATCGACTTTGAATCCGCCTCCCATCGAAAATCCTTCGGATTTAGAACTTAAGGAGTTGCCGCCCTGTTAGAAATACGTTTTTACGTATTTAGGAAGATTCGGTCACTCCGACAATATACTAAGTAGTAGCTCGTAGTCTAAACATCTTTATTAATCAAACAAAGCCAAGCCTAGCCTACAACATGTGTAGGCCGGCCCAACAATGTAAGCCCAAGCCCATCACAAGGCTTGGGTATATAAACCCTCTCCTTTGATGGAGAGGGGTGTGGTTTCATTATTTTACACATAGTTTCTTTTAACTTTCTCTCTCTAAAGTGTGAAATCCACCATTTCTCTATCTCTTTCTCTCTCTAAAAACATAAGCATAGATTTACAAATCTACAAATGGTATCAAGAGCTTGGGATGAAATATAGGTTTGTTTTTGTGTTGCGTTTTGTTTTCAAAACAATTCGTGGAGTATAGGTTTGTTTTTGCCGAAATCTTCAAATTTTTTTTGTGTTGGATCGAAGTTTAAAGTAGTGTAACATAGGGATTCGTGCTTAAGAGTGTTCTTGGTATCTTGGTTTTCATTAAAACATCAGTTTTCTTGGATCAAAAGTGCGAAAAAAGGCTTTGTTCTTCATTCCAAAATTCTAGCAGAAAGATCCATCGGAAAGTACAAACTGTACTTGGGCCTCCATCGCAATAACTTAACCATCGGAAAGGGTTAGGTTTCTACATTGCGATCGTTGGATTTTTATCACTTATTCCGATCTGAATCATTCCGATAGCTATTGCGATCTGAGATTCCGACGGGTATAAGGAAGTATTTTAAGTCGTTACTCTGCTCGAATTTTGTCAGCTACTTTGCGATCTGGGTATTGCGATCTGAGTATTCCGATAGTTCATTGCGATCTGAATCTTTACGATAGGACTTTGCGATCTGAATTATTGCGACAGCTTTGCATTGCGATCTAGGCATTTCGATACCAACAACATTTCGACAGTTCTATATTCCGATCTGGTATTACGATCTGACATTCCGATCTGGTATTACGATCTGACATTCCGATCTGGCATTCCGATAATCACAATTTTTTCCATAAAAAATTTCGAACAAACTTTCGTGTGTAATTTTGACTTGGAATTTTTGGTTTATCGAGAACATATTTTAGGGGATTTTAACATTGTTTCTCGATTATAACTCACAACAACACAAAAATACTTAACCTTATTTCATTGTTCGATCAACTTTGTAAATCTTAACTTATTGAAATGGAGTACACATCTCTTACGGATAAGTCCATCCTCTCGGGTACGGATAATCGTCCACCAATGTTGGTGAAAACTATGTATGAGGAATGGGCTTCCCGAATGGAACTTTATATGTTGAACAAGGAGAATGGACATCTAATTTGGGCATCGGTGCTCAATGGACCATTAGATTATGGTACTGTGACGGAAGGTACGACCACTCGTCCTCGCACAACGGGTGAGTTGACTGGAGATATGAAGATTCAAGATAAATGTGATAAGTATGCTACAAACATCATTCTCCAAGCCCTTCCTCCAGATGTCGACAAACTCGTCAGCAAACATAAAGTTGCCAAAGAGTTATGGGATAGAATTCGTGTTCTCATGCAAGGCACCTCGTTAACTAAACAAGAACGAGAGTGTAAGCTTTATGATACTTTTGATAAGTTTGCCTATGTGCCAGGGGAGACTCTCAATGATTACTATCTGAGATTTACCCTATTGTTGAATGAGCTTAACATCTATGGCATGGCAATTCCTACCTTTCAATTGAACACCAAGTATTTGAACACTCTTCCTCCAGAATGGAAAAAATACGTGACGGATGTTAAATTGGCTAAGGACTTGCATAACACCAATGTGGATCAACTTCAAGCTTTTCTTCAACAACACGAATGCCATGTGATCGAGGCTCGGTTGTCTACACCTCAAGTTCATGATCCACTTGCAATGTATGCTTCTCAACAAAACATGGCTTATACTTATCAACAACCATCATACTTGCAGCAGCCACCACCACACATCTATCAGCAACCACAGCAACCATCTTATCAACCACCAATGATGCCACAACAAGAATATCAACAAAGTGTTCATCAACAATCTTTTCAACAGCAACCACCATATCAAACATCACCACCACAAGCCAACACTTCTCCATTGGGCTATACCCCTCAGCAAGGATATTTTCCAATTGAAGCACAACCAGCACAAGCTTTCTACTCTAATGAACTTCCACCAATCCAAACACCGGTCTTTACTCCAAATGATACGCCAGCTGATGTTTTAAACCATCTCACCGCCTACTTGTCAAAACTTGTTGCAACTAGAGGATTTCCACCAACAAACAATCAGCTCCGCACCTCATCAAATCCTCGACAACAAGCCACTGTTCGAGATGGTCAAGTGACGGTGCAACCTATTCAGGGAAGGCAAAATTCATATGGACCTCCTACAAGGACTGGGAACAATCAAGCTGTGAATTCTCAAGCTAGTGGAAATGGGAGTCCTATTGGTCCTAAGAAGGTTGTGACTTGCTACAATTGCCGAGGACAAGGTCATATGGCTAGGGAATGCACTCAGCCGAAAAGGAGAAGGGATGATGCATGGTTTCGTGAGAAGATGTATTTGGTTGATGCTCAGTCTAAGGGGAAGATTTTGGATTCAGAGGAGTTAGCATTTCTTGCAGACCCAGGGGCAGCAGGTACTGAAGGCATTGCGGTCGTTTCTACTTCTAATGCAGCTTATCAAGCGGATGATCTTGATGCATACGATTCGGATTGTGATGACATTCACTCTGCCCAAGCTGCTCTCGTTGCTAATCTCTCTCACTACGGTTCTGATGTCATCAGTGAGGTACCAACCACATCTAATAATATTGATGATAACCAACATCAAGTTGGGCATGACAATGACAACCTTGAACAGCATTCGGGAACTAGTAACTCAAATGATGTGGTACCCAATCCTACACATTTGAGTGAACCTCAACCAAATGCTACGACGGGTATGGAATCTTATGCTCAACATGATTTGGTCATGGTGCCTAAACATATTATTGATCAAATGCATATGGCCCTCAGACAATCTGTAGATACGAATTCCACCCTAACTGCTGAGCTTGCGTTGCATAAAGAAAAAGTCAAAACTTTTGAAATGGTCCCTCAAGAAGAGAAAATAACATGTTCTGAATTTGACCAATTTCGTTTTGAAAAGATTGAACACTTGAAAGAAATAGAATCATTAAAAGCTAATATTTCCAATGAATTAAAAGAAAAAGAGTCGGTTGTCAATGATTTTCAGAAACTTAAAATGGATTTCGAAACTCTCGAGTCTAAAAAGGTTGAATCGGAAATTAATGCTACCAAACTTCTTAAATTCAAAGAACAACAGCTTTTAAAACAATACGCTTCCACAGAAAAGGTTCATCTTTTAACTAAATCATTTAAAGAATTCGAACTTAAACGTCTTCAAGATTTACCACCTAATCCCGGTTATGCAAAACAAGCTCAGGAATATATTCCCGGTCTTTATGACATGACCATAATTGGAAAATCGAAAGAAGCACCTTTTGTTCGTAGTACTGAGGAGACACAATCACTTGGGGATGAAACTCATTCTAAAATGCTTTCAAAATTCCATACAATTGATTATGATCAACATAACAAAGATCAATTTTCGAAAAAGACACGCATTCGCTTACAAAAGGAATTAGCAGAATTAACAGTTCTTGTGCCCCAAAGTTTGTCAAATGAAAACCTTCCTAGTACGTCTCCTACACTCGTCAAAAAGGATTTAACGAAGTTAATTCCACCGGTAAGTAAGGCGTCCGTTAACTTAAATACGGTTCACCAACACTTAGCCGATTTTGACAAGGTCATTTTGGAACGTACGACGGCCACGGCCATAACGGAAGGTGAATGGAACTTTGAGCATACTAGAGCTGCGTTTCGAGATGAAATTGTTCCGTTTGTAAACAATGTTAAAGTTTGTCTTCGTAATATTGATCAAGATTTGTTTTTGGAAATAGAAGAAGTTAGACGTGTTTTCAATGAAATGGAAGATGCTTATGAAAACAGTTTACTTGAAATAGAACGGGTTTCACGCCATAATGATCTGCTTTTGAATCAAGTGATGTCTCATGATATAGTTTCTGTCTGTGTGAATAAAAGTGTTGATAATGATTCTACTGTGCATAATATTGAAACTGTGGATACTGTGGTAGATAGTACTTGTCACGAATCTGACGCTGAATTTTTAAAGCTTCAAGATTCATATTCTTCGCTTTCAAAACGTTTTGATGAGATTCAAATAAATTGTATTTCGCTTGAATGCAAGCAACAATTTATTCAAGAAATCTTTGAAACGTCATTCGAAGGTGTTAATATCGATGATGCAAACTTTGAAAAGAATTTTCGATTGAATTTACAATCAAAACAGCGTCAGCCAAGTGACAAGGTTGCTCAATCTTTGCCGATAGACATAGAGAAATCTAAGGAGCTTAACTGTGTGAACGTACTTGAGGCCGCTGAAAATTTTAAACTTGATCTAGATAATCGAGTTTCCAAGATTTTGTCCAAAGTTGATAACTTAAAACAGAAAAATACACGACTCTTCGATTCAGTACAGCCCGCATGTGTTGATACCACTGCACAGAATCAATCATTGATTGAACAATTGAATCGAAAGTCGATGGAAATATCTGATTTGAGGGAACAAATTTGTGATAAGAATCTGGTATTGGCTGAGTTAAAGGAAACACTTCGTACTCTAAAAGGTAAGAATGTTGTGGATAACGCAGCCACTATCTCAGCATCGTCCTCTAGTGCAATCAAAAGAACCCTTATTGCCGTCACACCACTTAACAAGGGCCCTAAGACTAAACCATCTCAAACTTTGGTCACTAAAGATAAGGCGGAATCAAAACCAGCTTCTAATATTCCCGTGTTGCCTTCTACAGGAGTAAGCACCACTACTAAGGCTCAAAGATCTAAGCTTAAAAGAAACAAGAAGAATGATAGGATCTTGCCCCCATCTAGTAGTCAAGTGAAGAAGAAAGTAGAAGCCCATCCTAGGAATGTTATTTCTGTTTTGAATAAAAAGAATCATGTAGATAAACCTAAAGGCTCTTCGGTTGTGCAGCGTTCTAAGCCTAGTGTGAATTCTAATTTGAAATGTTGGAATTGCAATGAATGTATGTTTTCTAGTCGTCATGATTCTTGCCTTATTGACCATGTGAATGAGATGTATGCCCGGAAAAATGGATTAGAATGGAAACCGACTGGGAAGGTGTTAACCCAAGTTGGTTGGATGTGGCGCCCCACTGGTAGAACTTTCAGTATAGTAGGAAATAAGTGCCCTTTGACTAGGATCACTCCCACTAAAGTGAAGAAAGCGTGCCCTTTAACTAGGAGTACAAAGGCTACCAAAACACAAGCGTGTCCTTTAACTAGGAACACCAACACTACTGTAGGAACAAAGTGCCCTTTAACTAGGTCTACTCCCACTGTAGTGCCCGCAAATAATCCAAAACCTAAGAAAGTTGGAACAGTAAAACCTGTTAGTGCTAAAACTTACATTAGAAAAAGCAGGAAATCTAAGGGTCACAAACATGTTAGCAATTCTGATAATCTTATATCTGTATCTGCTAACACTCCGGAACCAATAGTTTCCAATGCATTGTCTACTGTTGTTATTGAAAACAGGTGGTCCAAATTGTTCTCTGGTATTTGGACTCTGGTTGCTCCAAGCATATGACCGGAGATCGCTCTCAGCTCAGAAATTTCGTCAGCAAGTTTCTTGGTACGGTTCGATTTGGAAATGATCATATTGCAAAGATAATGGGTTATGGTGAATATCATATTGGGAATGTTATAATTTAAAGAGTGTATTACGTGGAAGGTCTCGGTCACAACTTATTTTCTGTGGGACAATTTTGTGATGCAAACCTAGAAGTTGCTTTTCGAGAGCATACCTGCTTCATTCGTAATTTGGAAGGGGTTGATTTATTGAAAGGTACTCGAGGGAATAATTTGTATACTTTGTCTCTACAAGACATGATGGCCGCTTCTCCCGTATGTCTTCTCTCCAAAGCATCGAAGACTAAGTCATGGTTATGGCATCGACGGTTATCTCATCTTAACTTTGACGCTATTAACCACTTGGCGAAAACGAACTTGTTCGTGGTCTTCCTAAATTATCATTTCACAAGGATCATTTGTGTTCCGCGTGTACAATGGGGAAAAGCACTAAGAAATCTTACAAACCCAAGACGGAAGACACCAACCAAGAGAAGCTTTATCTGTTGCATATGGATCTTTGTGGGCCAATGCGTGTTGAAAGTCTTAGTGGCAAAAAGTACATCCTCGTCATTGTCGATGATTACTCTCAGTTTACATGGGTGAAATTTCTTAAAGCAAAAAATGAGGCACCTAAATTCATCATCGGATTTCTCAAGATGATTCAAGTGCGTCTCAACACTACTGTCCGACGCGTTCGTACAGATAATGGAACCGAATTTGTGAATCAAATCTTGCGTGATTATTATGAAGAAGTTGGCATCTCTCATGAAACATCCGTTGCACGCACTCCACAACAAAACGGTGTCGTTGAAAGGCGAAATCGCACACTTATGGAAGCTGCTCGAACGATGTTAATTTACGCAAAGGCTCCATTGTTTTTATGGGCAGAAGCAGTATCTACAGCAGTGTACACCCAAAACCGGTCACTAATTCGTAAACGCTATGGTAAAACACCTTATGAGCTTCTCCATGGAAAAGTACCAGATTTATCATATCTTCATGTATTTGGTTCTCTTTGCTATCCAAATAATGATGGTGACAATTTGGGAAAACTTCAACCAAAGGCTGATATTGGTATTTTCATTGGTTACGCACCCGCAAAGAAGGCATATCGAATCTACAACCGTAACTCTCGCAAGATCCTCGAAACTATGAATGTTGATTTTGATGAGCTGACAGCAATGGCTTCTGAGCAAAGCAGCTCTGAACCCGCACTTCATGAAATGGGACCCAGTAACATTAGTTCTGGTCTTGTCCCAAACAACCCTACTTCATCATCATTTATACCACCTACCAGGAATGAATGGGATAAGTTGTTTCAACCATTCTTTGATGAATTCTTTACTCCTCCAAGTATTGTTGCTCAAGAACCTGAGGTAATAGCTCCGGTAACCGAAGTTGTCGCTCCAGCAACCGAAGCACAATCAGACACATCTGCACCAACAATTGGTCAAGATATACCAACAACGAGTAATTCTCAACCAACACAAGTAACAACTACCCATGTCATGCCTATTGATGATGAAGAGGATGACGATGATCACGATCTGGAATTCGCTCAAATGCGTGAACTTCCATTCTTTGGTGTATCTATTCCCGACCCTAATCAAGCCGGGTCGTCCACCTCAGAGGAAGCTCCTTCTACAGTTTACTCCAATCCACGGATTCGTGAACATGACAGCAAGTGGACAAAGGATCATCCTATAGATTCTATTATTGGTGACCCTAATCGTCCGGTATCCACACGAAGTCAGTTACAAGAAAGTGCAATGTTTTGTCACTTTGATGCTTTTCTCACTGAAGTTGAACCTAAGACATGGAAAGAAGCTTTTACTCAATCCTGTTGGATAGAAGCTATGCAAGAAGAACTTAATGAGTTTATACGTCTTGAAGTATGGGAACTCGTCCCATGCCCGGATCAAGTGCAGTTACTCACTTTGAAATGGGTTTACAAGGTGATACTCGATGAGTTAGGCGGAATATTAAAGAACAAAGCTCGACTAGTAGCTCGTGGATACAAGCAATTATTGGGCGTCGACTTTATGGAATCCTTTGCACCTGTTGCCCGTTTGGAAGCTATTAGACTATTCCTCGCTTATGCAGCCCATATGAATATGATCGTCTATCAGATGGATGTGAAGACGGCATTTCTTAATGGTGAAATCAAGGAAGAAGTCTATGTTCAACAGCCGGATGGTTTTGTGAATCCTAATTATCCTAATCATGTGTACAAGCTTAAAAAGGCTCTCTATGGGTTGAAGCAAGCTCCTCACGCTGGTATGATCTTTTGTCACAATTCCTCATTACGCAAGGCTTCTCTAAAGGCAAGGTGGATCCTACGCTGTTCATTCAGAAACGAGGTAAAGATATGATTATGGTACAAATATATGTTGATGATATTATATTTGCAGCCTCGACCCAAACCTTATCGGATGAGTTTGGGACTGATGTGTCGTGGATAGTATAGTGATAATTAGATACGTTATAAGGTAAATTAGAAAATTACCTTTAGGAAAAAGTAATAGTCCAATAATACCAAAGACGGATACGATTAAACACGTGAGTGAGTCGAGTTCGTTGTACACGAAGATCTTATGAATTTGAGACGTTTTGTTTTGTTTGGACAATCGATTTGAATTGGTTTGTGGTTTTTAAACTACAATTAAAAACTACGAATTTTAAACTATTTAAATTAAACCTAAAGTGCATGAATCGTAAACCCCGCTAAAAATTAAAATCTAAAAACACAATTAATTACTTAAAAATTAAAACTCTATTTAAAATTAATTTAATCTAATTAATTGTCTATTAAAAATAAATCTATTTAACTAAATCAACTTTTAAACTAATTTACTTTATTATTAAAATTACTTTAGACAAATTATTTAAAAACTATATTTAATTAAATCTAAAGTTATAAAAATTAAACTAATTAAAATTTTAAAACATTTTTATTTTATTTTTATTTTATTTTTATTTTTTTTTATATATATATTTATTATAAACTTTATAAAAGAAATTAAAAGAAATAGATTTAATTAAAGTTAAGACTATGTATTTAAATAAAATAAAACAAACTGGCAGCCTAACTTTAAACTATATTAACTTAATAAAGTAAATTAGAACACAAAAAGGTTGCTGGACAAGGTGGTTATCACGTTGGGTTTGTGACCAGGAGGTCACGGGTTCAAGTCCTGTGAAGGACATATTTTTTTGGAAATAAAACTTTTTTGACAGATTATGATAAAAATGTCTCAGGAGAGACTTGAGAAGCTTATTATGGATAAGCTGATAGTAATCAGCTTAATGAGCTTATCAGATCAAATGGATTTGATAAGCATTTAACATGAAAAATAATGCAGAAAGATCAACATCACAATAACATTTAGCAAACATGAACTAGTACCAACTGAATATATCTTAATCTTTATTCAGCACAAATCAGATATTACTGAACATCAAAATCAGTTAAACGAAACTAACAAAACAGATGGCGCTAGTGAGTTAAAACCATTAAGCAGTCTCACGAATCAAATGAAGTAACAAGTTACTAACGGGTGAATATACTTCCACAAAAAAAACTCAGACAAGCGAATCAGCAGATCAGCAATAACATCTCAGATAATATAACAGACTTAAGCAAAATCTAAAATTAAAACAAGATTAAAATGCATATCATCATTAAATCTGCATACATACCACCCCTAATAAATCAAACAACTCACAGCTTCTCAATTCAATAAGATCCAAATAGCAGACTTGAAAACTCTTTCTACCATATACTAAAAGAAATCTAACTAGTTATCCACAGATCTTCTCATAAACGAGTAAATCCAAATAAATCTAATAAAATCACTAGTCAACTAAGCAGATGCATTATCTTATAACAGAACTAACCAAGCTATAAAAAATCATTTAGCATTTAAACAGAGCACAATTCAAATAAAATGAGTTACATTAAGATTAAAAACTGGAACTCACCTTTTGATGAACCCTTTGAGTAGAAGGATTGCGCTGAGCAACCTTATGACCCGAATTCAAAATCACCATCCACCATTTTTAATCAACCGCGACCACCAATTGTACCACCAAACGATCCATCAAAATTAATTGATATTGAATCAAGCAGAATCTTTTTTACTTTTCCAGTAGGGAAAAATATTATCCAATCTTAAACTTCCAACATTAATTATATACTATTTATTAGTTTATAATTAACATCACACAATTATACTTGTAGAATAATTTAAAGAGATCAATTCATAAATTGAAATAAACAGGAAATTAAAAGAAACGAGACTCCAATATGTATAAAATCAACTAAGCTTTTATTGATTCCAGAAAAATATTACAACGACTTTAAAAAGAAAGAAATAGTTTTTACTCTAAATCTAATTCTACAGCATAACAATAAAGTAAAGAAGGGATGATTTTACAAGGAAATTATGGGGGTTTTTATAGCCTCCCTAGGCTTGCTGAGGAGCGGATATTCGGATCTTCTATAGAATATTCCATTTGATTTTCAGCTCTCGGATCCTTATTCTCTTTCTCTTGACTGATCGGATGGTTGAAATTTACACACTAGCACACGGATTGCCAGCGTGGCATCCGTGTGTGCTAGTTGTGTTTCTTTTGAGCCCTATGATTGGTTGATTTGGAGAATGAGGTGTTAACACCAATTGCAAACCGCCACGTAGCAAAGCCCCTCCATACCTTCTCTTCCTTAAACCAAGGGGATTTTATTCCCCTTGGTGTGAATTAACATTTGGGATAAAAAGCCCTATATAAGACTTATTCTTTTACTGATTGGGGATTGTAAACAGTAATTTAGGGTTTCAGTGTTATTTGGGGAAGAAGACATAACATTGTTCTTAACGAAAGAATATTTATTTGTGTGTGAGTGGGTAAAGAGACGTGTGAATGGGATGATGGGTCGGTTTTTATTTAATGGAAAAAGTGAGTGGAGTAAATGATTTATGGTATTTGTCAATGTGAGTGTAACGTATATATGAAAAGTTGTGAAAATCAAAACCCTAAAGGCCCAGGATCCTTCTTTATTCGTTTCTCTTTTTCTTGTTTGGGCTTGGGCCCAATAACCTTTTATTCATTTGTAAATAAATCTTAGGCTTGGAACTATTTGGGCCAATCCGTATAAATACAATCCATTTTGGGCCTTTTGAATCACAAGTGAATTTTTCTTGAATCATAAATGGGCTTTTGAGCCCATTTTCCCCACTGTGGGCCCCACTTGGCTCGTTTACTTGCAAATTTATTAAATCCACTATTTTCGAGCTCGATTTTGGCTTCGTTGATCTTTCTCATCAATCTCGTGTCGGTTTTCATCGGTTTTCACGAACTTGGTACCTACACACATGAAAACAAGAAACAAGCATTTCCAAGGCATATTTTATACATTTAATGCATAATTTCAATGTTTTAAGCTACTAATGATATGAGTAAAAACACTCATATCAAATTCCCCCATGCTAAGCAATTGCCGTGTCCCCACGCAATGATTAAAATAAAACTATATCTACACCATTATTTAAGACATTTTATTTTGCAAAGACATAATAGCTCAAATAGATTCATCGTCCCCGACTTTTCACTTTTCCATGCCAAGTGCAAAAACAAGATCATTGTTATTATAAGTTGGTAGACTAACACGAACTCATGTGGGCTAATTAATCACTTAGACTCCCTTATTCCTATGTGTATCTCTTATATTTTATTGTTGTCTAGAATGATCACGAAGATGCATTGTTGACTTATTTCAATAATTTATTAGGCCGAAAATAAAGTGAACGATTTAATCAATAGTTAGCTAAAGGACAAAATCTTTTAAAACTGCTTCTCGGGACTTCATAAAGTTCATATCTTGGCATAACTTGTTTCGCGATTTGAGACCTTTCTCGGATCGATATTTGGCAGTGACTTAATACTTCCAACCTTGAGAGACGTTCACGAAATAATGGTCTTCTCTTCATAATATTTCTTCACTTGAAGTTTTGAGAGATTCATACTTGGACCACGACTTCTTCATTTTTCTCCAATCTTTACTTGGGATTTTGATTAACAACGATTCGCCTCCTTTTTGGACTTGGCTTCATTTATCCTCATACCTTATTTTTGGTCTTTTTGGATAGACTTCTCCATGACTTTTTGGGAGTATTTGCTTTTCGTCGTGTGTCTCGATCCTTCATATTGATTTTTGATAAATGAGTCTTCACATCACTTGAGATCTTTAGCAATAAAACATAGCCCTCATGTCTTGTTAGGACCTTTTTGGACTCGCCAATCTTCGCATCCCGCTTCAATAAGTTATGCCTTGGCTATGAACTCTAATCCATACCGAGCAACTTTTAAACGATTTTGGGCTAGAAGCTAAGTAACTTTTCAAATCGTTCAACCTTATTTATTGCAAATAAATTTATTAACAAGTGATGGGAGAATAGGCTCATAATTAACTCACATAAATTCCCGAAAGAAAACCGAACTTATAATTGGCTCTATCATCTCTTGTTCTCCATATTGTAAAATTCCAAGAATGAAATCAATGGATACTTAGCCTATTAAATCAAAGTTTTGGGTTTTCAAGTCATCTATAGGATCTTGCAACTTCTTATACTTTTACAAGTTTTAGAATTTGCGTTTTAAAGTTCCCTTGATAAACGACTTTCTAGGATCAATTATAGGAGCTTGCGAAAAGTTCTTGTCCTTAACTCATATGAATTAAGACCTTCGCGTTTTAAAGCTCCCTATATAATAGCCTAGCAAAACTTAATTCAAATACGTTAAGGAAAAGCTAAGGTTAAAAACCAAGTCGAGTCAAAAACTATTCTTATTGAAAACCTACATTCGTGTAAAAAACACTTATTTTCTTTATTAAAACTTAAAAATAACACTAAAAATTTAAAATTTTATTGAAAAATGAGAAAAACAAAACGTTTGGACACGACAAAAGCAATTGCAAGCGATTATATCGATTGACTCCCCCATGCTAAAACCAAACATTGTCCTCAATGTTTCTTTGCTCAAGAGTAACATCCCCTTGCTAAGACACGAAGAGTCTAATGCAATCTCCTAGCATGGAAAGAGTACGCAAATCTATAAGCCGTTTATTAATTATGCCTCAAGATAAAACGTTAGTCGATAAAAATCAAGGGTAAGAAAGTGTGCCCCTTTTTGGCATTCAAGGAATGGAAGATCAAGTGGACCGGCAAAATCCGAACACGAGAGTCTTCAAATATAAGGGTCGTACCTAAGATTCACAACACAACAAAACACGAACACAAGCTTGAAAGATCAAGCCTTATTAGGTGTTAGAAAATAGAAAGAAGATAGAAAAACTCGTTTTTGTTAACCGAGTCATGAGCTCGACTCGATCCCCGCATTCATTGGTCCTTAGGGAAAGTGGTGAAAACCAGCATATTGGAGTAAAAACCAACATAAAGCACGATGCCGGGGTCAAAGATCTCATCCTCGTTGTCGGATGACAAACGAAAGGATAAAACTCTAACACAAATCTCTAACAAGAGATGGTAGTCACAACGAATGGTATGGATGTAGCATGCTCCACGAGATAAACTCGCACCAATATGATCGAAAAATCTTTCAATTATTGCATCGGTGAAAGGCCGAGATTTACCTAAATCAATGATTCCGGGGTCGAACACCTCGTCCTCGGTGGAGAAAGGAATAGACAACAAGGTGTCGTCCCCCCATGCTAATCCTAAGTCATATGAAGCACATGGTAATGGTGGAACAAAAGTCTCAACCATGGTGGTTTCAACTTGCATGACTTTGTCGACTTTTTCACTCTTAGGAACGTGAACAAAGGGGTCATGGTACTCAATATGAGTCACATGAAAAACCCGCACATTAAGATCAACGCGAGTGGGAGGGAGATTGGGCATAATGTAAATTTCTCCATCCGAGTCGACATACTCATCACAAAAGGTGTGATCATCATCACAAACCTCATCAACCTCCTTCATAAGAAGATCATCATCACAAAGGTTGTGAGATGTAGGAGGTATGATGTTCTCAAAATCCTCTTGAAACAATGGATTATTGTTCAATGAAGCTTCAAATAGAGGATTTGAGTAAGTCACAAAAGTGTCGTCATCCTTGTCATCACAAGAAATTTCCGACAAAGTATCGAGTGTGTCACACTCGGATACTAGATCATCATTCTCATTTGAAGGCAATTCATCGGCGAATTCCTCGAGAATGGTAGGTAAAACACAAGAAACACGTTCGATCTCGAGATCGGAAACGTCTTCACTTCCCCGTGGAAGTGGATCAAGGATAGCAAAAAGTTCATCGACGAACTTATCCAACGAATAATCACTAACCTCACTCGGTGTGAAGTTAGGATTCAAAGGCTCTTCAATTGAAGATTGTGCCTTAAGAAGATCAACATGATCCTTAGAAAAGAGTGAAAATGAATACATTTTCAAAGACGAGAATTTAGAGGATTGAAGAAAAGAAATTAGACAAGAAAGAAGATTATTTTTGGTATTTTTATTTGGTATTGCTCAATCAATAATGATCGATAAAAAACAAGGAATAAGGATAACTACTATGGAAGTAAATTACCCTCGGTCGACTTTGAAACGATAGGTGAAAACCTAAACGTCTCGAGGTTCAATAAGTAAACAACAAAAAATAAGATTTAATACTACTTAAGTCGGCAAACCAATAATAGGTTGTCCCTCTCAATATACGCACAAGCAAGCGGGGAAACGAGGTGGCACAAATCACTTAAAAACCTTTTTCCTTAGACGGCCTTTTATAGCACGTCGCCTTATACCCACCTTATAGTTTGTATAAATCGAGTTCAAACTTCTTATTAGTATTTATCTATTTTGCCTTTATTTTTGTTTTGGGTTCGAATACAATAGCTAGGTGATGAAATCCCAACTAAGGCTTATTTGAAAAGTATTTAAAATTATTGTTCTACGTAATACAATATATTATTCACAAAAAACGAGAAAAACGATACATACTATATAATAGAAAAATAACAAAACTTTCCGAGGACGGAAAGGGTCTTCAAATCCACGATCAACAAATCTCCACAAAAGCGAATCGTACACAAGATCCCCGGCAGCGGCGCCAAAATTTTTGATGTGTCGTGGATAGTATAGTGATAATTAGATACGTTATAAGGTAAATTAGAAAATTACCTTTAGGAAAAAGTAATAGTCCAATAATACCAAAGACGGATACGATTAAACACGTGAGTGAGTCGAGTTCGTTGTACACGAAGATCTTATGAATTTGAGACGTTTTGTTTTGATTTGGACAATCGATTTGAATTGGTTTGTGGTTTTTAAACTACAATTAAAAACTACGAATTTTAAACTATTTAAATTAAACCTAAAGTGCATGAATCGTAAACCCCGCTAAAAATTAAAATCTAAAAACACAATTAATTACTTAAAAATTAAAACTCTATTTAAAATTAATTTAATCTAATTAATTGTCTATTAAAAATAAATCTATTTAACTAAATCAACTTTTAAACTAATTTACTTTATTATTAAAATTACTTTAGACAAATTATTTAAAAACTATATTTAATTAAATCTAAAGTTATAAAAATTAAACTAATTAAAATTTAAAAACATTTTTATTTTTTTTTATTTTTTTTATATATATATTTATTATAAACTTTATAAAAGAAATTAAAAGAAATAGATTTAATTAAAGTTAAGACTATGTATTTAAATAAAATAAAACAAACTGGCAGCCTAACTTTAAACTATATTAACTTAATAAAGTAAATTAGAACACAAAAAGGTTGCTGGACAAGGTGGTTATCACGTTGGGTTTGTGACCAGGAGGTCACGGGTTCAAGTCCTGTGAAGGACATATTTTTTTGGAAATAAAACTTTTTTGACAGATTATGATAAAAATGTCTCAAGAGAGACTTGAGAAGCTTATTATGGATAAGCTGATAGTAATCAGCTTAATGAGCTTATCAGATCAAATGGATTTGATAAGCATTTAACATGAAAAATAATGCAGAAAGATCAACATCACAATAACATTTAGCAAACATGAACTAGTACCAACTGAATATATCTTAATCTTTATTCAGCACAAATCAGATATTACTGAACATCAAAATCAGTTAAACGAAACTAACAAAATAGATGGCGCTAGTGAGTTAAAACCATTAAGCAGTCTCACGAATCAAATGAAGTAACAAGTTACTAACGGGTGAATATACTTCCACAAAAAAAACTCAGACAAGCGAATCAGCAGATCAGCAATAACATCTCAGATAATATAACAGACTTAAGCAAAATCTAAAATTAAAACAAGATTAAAATGCATATCATCATTAAATCTACATACATACCACCCCTAATAAATCTAACAACTCACAGCTTCTCAATTCAATAAGATCCAAATAGCAGACTTGAAAACTCTTTCTACCATATACTAAAAGAAATCTAACTAGTTATCCACAGATCTTCTCATAAACGAGTAAATCCAAATAAATCTAATAAAATAACTAGTCAACTAAGCAGATGCATTATCTTATAACAGAACTAACCAAGCTATAAAAAATCATTTAGCATTTAAACAGAGCACAATACAAATAAAATGAGTTACATTAAGATTAAAAACTGGAACTCACCTTTTGATGAACCCTTTGAGTAGAAGGATTGCGCTGAGCAACCTTATGACCCGAATTCAAAATCACCATCCACCATTTTTAATCAACCGCAACCACCAATTGTACCACCAAACGATCCATCAAAATTAATTGATATTGAATCAAGCAGAATCTTTTTTACTTTTCCAGTAGGGAAAAATATTATCCAATCTTAAACTTCCAACATTAATTATAAACTATTTATTAGTTTATAATTAACATCACACAATTATACTTGTAGAATAATTTAAAGAGATCAATTCATAAATTGAAATAAACAGGAAATTAAAAGAAACGAGACTCCAATATGTATAAAATCAACTAAGCTTTTATTGATTCTAGAAAAATATTACAACGACTTTAAAAAGAAAGAAATACAAGTTTTTACTCTAAATCTAATTCTACAGCATAACAATAAAGTAAAGAAGGGATGATTTTACAAGGAAATTATGGGGGTTTTTATAGCCTCCCTAGGCTTGCTGAGGAGCGGATATTCGGATCTTCTATAGAATATTCCATTTGATTTTCAGCTCTCGGATCCTTATTCTCTTTCTCTTGACTGATCGGATGGTTGAAATTTACACACTAGCACACGGATTGCCAGCGTGGCATCCGTGTGTGCTAGTTGTGTTTCTTTTGAGCCCTATGATTGGTTGATTTGGAGAATGAGGTGTTAACACCAATTGCAAACCGCCACGTAGCAAAGCCCCTCCATACCTTCTCTTCCTTAAACCAAGGGGATTTTATTCCCCTTGGTGTGAATTAACATTTGGGATAAAAAGCCCTATATAAGACTTATTCTTTTACTGATTGGGGATTGTAAACAGTAATTTAGGGTTTCAGTGTTATTTGGGGAAGAAGACATAACATTGTTCTTAACGAAAGAATATTTATTTGTGTGTGAGTGGGTAAAGAGACGTGTGAATGGGATGATGGGTCTGTTTTTATTTAATGGAAAAAGTGAGTGGAGTAAATGATTTATGGTATTTGTCAATGTGAGTGTAACGTATATATGAAAAGTTGTGAAAATCAAAACCCTAAAGGCCCAGGATCCTTCTTTATTCGTTTCTCTTTTTCTTGTTTGGGCTAGGGCCCAATAACCTTTTATTCGTAAATAAATCTTAGGCTTGGAACTATTTGGGCCAATCCGTATAAATACAATCCATTTTGGGCCTTTTGAATCACAAGTGAATTTTTCTTGAATCATAAATGGGCTTTTGAGCCCATTTTCCCCACTGTGGGCCCCACTTGGCTCGTTTACTTGCAAATTTATTAAATCCACTATTGTCGAGCTCGATTTTGGCTTCGTTGATCTTTCTCATCAATCTCGTGTCAGTTTTCATCGGTTTTCACGAACTTGGTACCTACACACATGAAAACAAGAAACAAGCATTTCCAAGGCATATTTTATACATTTAATGCATAATTTCAATGTTTTAAGCTACTAATGATATGAGTAAAAACACTCATATCAGGGACACTCATGTCTTCCAAGTTTAAGATGTCAATGATGGGCAAGGTATCATTCTTCTTAGGTCTTCAGATATCTCAGAGTCCCAGAGGCATCTTTATTAATCAATCCAAATATGCCCTTGAATCGCTTAAGAAATATAAGATGGAATCTTGCGACCCCGTGGACACTCCAATGGTGGAGAAATCTAAGCTTGATGCAGATCCACATGGAGTTGCCGTTGATCCGACACTTTATCGTGGAATGATCGGTACTCTTCTGTATATCACAGCCAGTCGACCTGATCTTCAGTTTGCTATATGTATGTGTGCCAGGTATCAAACTAGGCCTACTGAGTTACACTTAGCTACTGTTAAAAGGATCTTTCGATATCTTAAAGGAACCATTAATCGGGGACTTTGGTATTCGAAGGACTCTTCTATTGCACTAATGGCATATGCAGATGCGGATCACGCGGGTTGTCAAGATACAAGGCGTAGCACGAGTGGAACTTTGCAACTACTAGGAGATCGATTAATCAGTTGGGCATCGAAAAGGCAGAAAAGCGCTGCAATTTCAAGTACGGAAGCAGAATACATAGCTATGTCCGGTTGCTGTGCTCAAATTCTTTGGATGAGATCGCAATTAACCGACTATGGTCTAGGGTTCAACAAGATTCCGATGTACTGCGACAACAAGAGTGCAATTGCCTTATGCTGCAACAATGTTCAGTTCTCCCGGTCGAAGCATATTGACATTCGCTACCACTTCATCAAGGAGCAAGTGGAAAATGGAGTAATCGAGCTTTACTTTGTCCGATCTGAGTATCAATTGGCGGATATTTTCACGAAGGCTTTAGATCGCGCTCGAATTGAATTTTTGGCCGACAAGCTAGGAATGAGAACTTTCTCGCCTGAGACTCTAAAGGAACTCGCAGATGAAGCGAAAGAATAGTGGTGGTAAAACTATTCTCTGTATCCTTGGTGATCATTTGTATATATTGTTTATATTTTTATCCACAAAAGCAAAATACAAAAATATAAAACCATATAAAAACCATAAAAATTAGAAAAATCTAGAAAAATCCAAAAATATTTTTACTTTATTTTTTAAAGGCATGTCTTTTGGTACGATAATATTTACGGCCTTAGAAATGTTGATTAATATCGACACGACGCCATAAATAGAGTTCGTACAAAAGTTGTAAATAGTTCATAAAACATGCCCTTATGGCTTGTAGTTATTTCAGACTGCAACCCGGTTTTCACATTAAAGTCAGGTATTTCTTATGAAAGCTTTGGCTAACAACGGGAATTAATTTTCTCGGGCAAGGTTTACTTTAAAACCTTGTAAGGGATCAAGTTTACTTTATAACTTGGTCTAACACAAATCTATGTACGTTTCAGTGCATTTATTTGTTAAAACAAGAGAAGTCTTGTTTTTATGAAGTTATCATCTCTACAACCATGCTATCTACAATTGGTATCTACATACTCGACGATGCGACTACTCAACCGACGACTACAGCTCTTTCGATAGAACACGGGTCAACAATTGAGGGGGAGCAATTGTCAAGCATTCAGAATCTTCGATGCTGAACGTGCCAAGTTCACAAGTTGGTGTCAAGACTACAATACCAATCGTACATGTGGTGTCAAGGGATGACTTCAGACGTGACGAGGCGACCAACATATGCTGACAACAACCATTTGATCTTATCATATGATGTTCTCATCTATCAGGTCCAACCTTGTCAATTCTTTTCTAATATGGTGAATATGTGCTCATATTACAAATCGGTATCATATCTCATGCGTTTGATATCATGAAGATAAAACGGACTTGCATTTTTCTTCCCAAAACCCTTGTTAAAACTTCATTAAATCAATTGATATTAAAAACATCGATTGGGTTAATATTTTTAATATGGGGGAGAAAATGTGATTTAATATGGGATATTATCACAAATGGTTTGACTTAATGTGCTGGCTCATCCCGACATATGCGAAATGTTTTCGAATATCGTGGCATATGTTAAGGGGGAGCAAAATGGATTTGCTATATCAAAATGGATTTTCATGGTGACATATACTTAACCAAAACCCATTTATTTCACGACGATGAAGATTGTGGTGACATAAGGATGGTAGGATAGGTTAAGTCCTATGATTCTTCCAGAACCGGAGGAATCTTCCCAAGGACATTCCATAGCTAGAAATAGTAGTCCTTAGGAAAGGTGGAGAAAGAATGTGAATGTAGCTGAATGCCGACCAAGTACTTAAGTTAGCACTGGAACAATCACAACAAGGTGCTAGTTATGACGTATTGGTAAGCATTGAAGGGGTTGAAGAATGAAAAAGAATTGTAAAGATAAAGGGTGTAAAGAAAGAAGCCCTCCTTACAACTTTAGGCAGAAACCGGGTCAATACATATGCTATTGAGATCATTTTAATGAATCTTGATATTGAAGACAGACATCATGGACCCAGTGATGCAATGCACAACCCATCCCAGCTAACTCAAATATCTCTCAAAAGGTATTTGTTTTAATCACACGGAGACAACACGTTATCTATCGATTTATTCACTCCGAATAAATTGGTATTGAAATGGTGGCACTCATCTCCAGCCTCCGATCACGAAAATCCAAAGTGCACGATCGAGTCTAGAGCCATTTGAGATCATCAAATATCTCACTAGGACACACTTTCATATTTCCTTGCTTCTTCACACACTGTGAAAAGTAAGAAAGATTTTAAGAGTCCTACGCAAAATCTTCATGATCTTGCCTGAACATCCGAGTAATACGAAAGTATTTACAATGAAGATGGAAATCCTTCTTGAGCGAATATCAAAAAGCTCATGGTAGGTGACTTGTGCGATTCTATATGAATCAAACTTGTGATAACTGGAAAGCAACAGCTGTTTAATTCTTAACTGAATTTAAACACGTTCCAGGCCTCTACGCAATATCTTAGTGATCTTGCCAGAACACTCAGAGTGATACCTTAGTGTTCACAGTGATGAGTGGAAATCCTTCTAGTGTTAACCTGAAATAGCACTTGGTAGGTAACTTGCAAGATTCTATACGAATCAAGCTCGTGACAACTGGAAAGCAACGATGGTGCGGTTCTTAATTGAATTTCACTTGTTCCAGGAATCAGAATTGACGGCTTCAAATCATGCGGATATTTTTATCCAGATGATTCACTCTTTATGTTCGCAGTCAGCTTTGGACGGTCGAATAAAGAGAACGGGTTTACCCGCGAAATCCTGTCAGGAAGTTACTTAATTGAAGCTATCCGTCACGGGTACGATATCTAATATCGTCCAACGGTCTTCACCGACCGGAGGTAAAATGCTACCGATTTAGAATGAAATGTTCAAAGCCATTTCGTTCGTGTCTACTCATGTTGTGGCATTTGAAGACGGTGGCGTTGCGGGATCCAAGAAGAAGTCGTCCCCGCATGCTTATACTTTATGCACTTAATATCTCATTAATTCAAGAAAGCCTAAAAGTTAAGTCTTCCGCTGTATCAAACTCTGAAGCTTTCAAGAATTACTAAGGCATAAGTATGTGGGACGTGAGGTCACGAAGAGGCGAAGATCACAAGTGATGGATGCACGAGATCAAGGCAAGAGATTGATGCTCAAAGATTGATATCAAAGATCACATCAGCATGTTCACCAGAAAAGAAAAAGAAAAGAAAGACGAAGACTACGAGTTCAAGACAAGCATAGTATGCTAGGTTTATTTTATTATTGTAACTAGGGTAACACCCTTGTTTGGAGTGACCTCCCTTAGGGGGAGATTGTTAGAAATACGTTTTTACGTATTTAGGAAGATTCGGTCACTCCGACAATATACTAAGTAGTAGCTCGTAGTCTAGACATCTTTATTAATCAAACAAAGCCAAGCCTAGCCTACAACATGTGTAGGCCGGCCCAACAATGTAAGCCCAAGCCCATCACAAGGCTTGGGTATATAAACCCTCTCCTTTGATGGAGAGGGGTGTGGTTTCATTATTTTACACATAGTTTCTTTTAACTTTCTCTCTCTAAAGTGTGAAATCCACCATTTCTCTATCTCTTTCTCTCTCTAAAAACATAAGCATAGATTTACAAATCTACACGCCCCATCTCGAGTACGTGTTCCTTGAAGAAAAGAAGAAGTCGCCCGTCATCATTGCTAAGGACTTGAAAGAAGACGAAAAATCTCGCCTCATCGCTGTGCTTAAAGATCATAAGAAGGCAATTGCTTGGAAAATTTCCGATATCCGCGGAATTGATCCGAACTTTTGTACTCACAAGATTCTCATGGAAGATGACTTTAAACCCGCAATCCAGAGCCAAAGAAGGGTTAATCCTCACATTCATGACGTCATCAAACAAGAGGTTATCAAACTTCTTGATGTCGGCTTGATTTACCCTATTTCGGATTCGCCTTAGGTAAGTCCCGTCCATTGTGTTCCCAAGAAGGGCGGAATAACCGTTGTTCCCAATGAACACAACGAGTTGATTCCCACTCGTCTCGTTACTGGGTGGAGATTTTGTATTGATTATCGCAAGCTCAATGATGCCACGAGAAAAGATCACTATCCTCTTCCTTTCATGGATCAAATTCTTGAGCGTCTTGCGGGTAATGACTATTACTGCTTCTTAGACGGTTTCTCCGGGTATTTTCAAATTCCCATCAATCCCAAAGACCAGGAAAAGACCACATTCACTTGTCCCTATGGAACATTTGCTTACAAACGTATGCCTTTCGGTTTATGCAATGCTCCTGGGACGTTCCAAAGGTGTATGATGGCTATCTTCCATGACATGGTTGAAGAAACTATAGAAGTATTCATGGATGATTTCTCGGTTTATGGCGATTCTTTCTCTGCTTGCCTTGCCAATCTAGAACGTATGCTTAAGCGGTGTGAAGACACTCGCCTTGTTCTTAATTGGGAAAAATGCCATTTCATGGTTAAAGAGGGAATCGTGCTAGGACACAAGATCTCCAAAGCCGGTCTTGAAGTAGACCGTGCTAAAGTCGATGTTATTTCTAAGTTACCTCCACCTTCAACCGTGAAGGGTGTGAGAAGTTTCCTAGGTCATGCGGGCTTCTACCGTCGATTCATCAAAGATTTTTCTAAAATCGCTCGCCCGATGACCCACCTCTTGGAAAAAGATACTCCTTTTATCTTTTCCAACGAGTGTATTGAAGCCTTCAACTTGCTTAAGGATAAGCTTACTAAGGCACCCGTCTTGGTTACCCCTAATTGGGAGCTTCCCTTTGAGTTGATGTGCGATGCTAGCGACTTTGCTATTGGAGCGGTTTTAGGCCAAAGAGTGAATAAACACTTCCAACCAATCCATTACGCTAGCAAGACAATGACTGGGGCTCAGTTGCATTACACGACAACCGAAAAAGAGCTTTTAACTGTTGTCTATGCCTTTGAAAAATTTCGCCCCTATCTTTTCCTTTCCACCACAATCGTTTACACCAATCATTCCGCGTTGAAGTACTTGTTAACTAAACAAGATTCCAAACCAAGACTTCTTCGCTGGGTTTTACTACTCCAAGAATTTAAAATCGAAATTCGCGATAAAAAAGGAGCTGAAAACCTAGTCGCGGATCATCTCAGTAGACTTGAGGATCCTTATCAAGGGGAACATCCGAACAAAGAGATCAATGACTCTTTTCCCCTGGAGACCTTAATGTCTATCAACTCGACTTCTGATGAAACCCCGTGGTTTGCGGACATTGCAAACTACTTGGCGGGTGGAATTCTCGTTGTCGGGTTAACATCCCAGCAAAAGAAAAAGTTCTTCAAAGACATTAAGACTTACTTTTGGGATGACCCGTATCTATTCAAACAATGTGCTGATTTGATTATTCGCCGATGTGTTGATGGACCGACAGCTTTAGAAATCCTTGACGCTTGCCACAAAGGACCCACCGGTGGTCACTTTGGTCCCAACTACATCGCCAAAAAAGTGTTTGACTCGAGATTTTATTGGCCCACCATTTACCGTGATGCTCACGAGATGGTTAAACGATGTGATGCTTGCCAAAAACAAGGCAAGATCACACATAAAGACGAGATGCCTCAGAATTTCATACAAGAATGTGAAATCTTTGATGTTTGGGGTATCGACTTTATGGGGCCATTACCTGCCTCTAAAGGAAACAAATACATCCTTGTAGCCGTTGACTACGTCTCCAAATGGGTTGAAGCCAAAGCTTTACCCACTAATGACGCAAGGGTGGTTTGTAACTTTTTGAAATCGCTATTCGCTAGATTCGGTGTGCCTCGTGCCATTATTAGTGATCGCGGGACTCATTTTTGCAATGATCAATTTGCTAGAGTCATGGCTAAGTATGGTGTAAATCATCGTCTTTCCACCGCCTACCACCCACAAACTAATGGCCAGGCTGAAATCTCTAACCGAGGATTAAAGCGAATTCTTGAAAGAACCGTGGGAGAGCATCGTGCCTCATGGGCTGATAAACTTGATGATGCTTTGTGGGCTTTTCGTACCGCATACAAGACTCCGATTGGTTGTACACCATATCGTCTCGTGTACGGGAAAGCATGCCACCTCCCCATTGAGTTGGAGCACAAGGCTTATTGGGCCTTGAAGTGGGCTAATTTCGATATCAACAAAGCCGGTGACCTACGCAAGATCCAACTCAATGAGCTCAATGAACTCCGTAATGAGGCTTATGAAAATTCTTTGATCTATAAGGAAAAGACTAAGCTCATTCACGACTCTAAGATTAAGAACCGAGAGTTCCAAGTTGGAGACAAAGTTTTACTCTTTAACTCTCGGTTGAAAATCTTTTCGGGCAAGCTGAAATCTCGTTGGTCCGGCCCATTGACCATTGCCCAAATTTTTCCATATGGTACTCTCGAGCTCGCTCAACCTAATGTGTTAATCCCAAATTTAGATCGATTAGCTTTGTGTATACGAGATTAGATCAAGTAATACACGTAGAGAAACCTTTGTATATGCTTTATGAATCCAAGTGTTATGCGGAATTTAACACTTAAACAAGAACACACAACGATATAAACAAACTTTCACTTTGATTATCAATATCAAACTTGCTTACAATGAAAGATGTTTACGAACGAAAACTTATATTGAACATTAACCTAAAGGCCTTCTTTTATAGACATAAGAAGCCTTGTACAATAATCTACGTATCAACTATTCTAGGTAAAGATAAATATAGAAAATACATTGTTGTTCCTATCTTTACTAGAAGTATTCTAGAATATAATACACGCGTAGAATATATCTTCCATCAGTGCTTGTCTTCAATGTGTCAACGCTTGACTTTAACCTGTCAACGCTTGAGCTGTCAGCGCTTGTTTTGTTCTTGTCAACGCTTGTTTTGTTCTTGTCAGTGCTCAAGTGATCTGGCCTTAATTTATTCCCAACAATCCTCCCCTAAACTTGATATCCACTCTTATGATCAAGTTTCTGAATAAGCATTAAGGACTAGGAGGAATCTTACAAACCTTCTCATATTGATAGTGAACAAATCTGATCAAATCTTTTGCCACGTCACTTGAATAATCTATTTCCAGCTGAGTGTCCTTCATCTTCTCCAAAATAGCCTTGGATATGAAATACTGAGCATCCACAAGTAGATACTCAGCAAACTTTGTAGAACTCAAATGGTATACACCAGCAGCTGAATATAACCTCCATTGAAGACCACTGAGGTCATCTTCAAGATCCTTCCATATTGCAGGATCCTCATCTTTTGGTCCACACATTCTTTTGAATGTGGTCTAAAGTTTTATTCCATTGGCTGAAGTTGGTGCTTCAGCCTCATACTTGGTCTCCAGCAACCTCCAAAGGTCCACCAAGTCTTCTCTATCACAACTTGCAAACAAAGATATGAGAGTGGTAAAAGTGTGTACCTCCTTGCCAAATCTGCCAATCTTCCAGAACCCACATTCATCTTCATCATAGCTCACAATTGGATTCCTGGAATCTAATGGTAACACTTGCACCATATCTGAAGCTTCTAATGGGGAGAGCTTGAGGCTCTTTCTTATAACTGCTTCACTTGGATATAGTGGATCCATATCTTTTGGAAACTCAAATGAAATTCCCTTCTTCACTGGCCTGGGAACAATCATAGCTTTCTTGAGTTCCATTTCTTCTGCAAGTTCCTCCTTTCTTTCATCTGAAAGAAGTCTGAGAGTGTTTGCTTCCTGCACTCTCACCCAAATGGGATAAGCCCTGTTTTCCAACTCATCAAATGTCAAAGCCTTCAGCTTCTGATATGTCCATCCAACTCCATGACATCTGAGTAACATAAAGTAGAGCTCCCTTCTATTCTTTTTCAACTCTGAGAGAATATTGCTTGCCTTGTGTTTCAAAATTACCTGGCAATCCTTCTGAACTCTAAGAAGAAGCTCCAAACCCCATATTTGATCTGAAATGGTCAAGTCTGGATTCACCATGCATCTGTCTTCCCAAGCATGATACATTTGAACCACCTCTGGCATGTCAAAGTCAACCTGCAATTTCAATTCTCTCAACTTTTCCCTAGCAAACTCATCACCATACTCAAGTCTCTCTGGTTCTATAATCATCACACTTGAGTCTGAGCTAGCTCCATCACTTCCTTCTTCAGAAGTCACAACAAATGGTGACTTTTCCTTTTCATCTTGTTCCATCATTTGTGCAGCTAATCTTCTATCAAACTCAACTTGAGCTGCATCTTTTGGAACAATCTCTTCTACCATTTTACCCTTACCCTTATCTGATGGTACAATGGTTGGTAAGGTAGATGGTAATACCTGAGTAGAAACCTCCTTGATGATAGATGATGACTGGGATACATCACCTTCATGCACAGGTCTGTCAACGCCCAAATTTGTTCTATCAGCGCCCAAAATATTGCTGTCAGTGTCCAAATTTTCCTTGTCAACGCCCAAATATCTTCCCTTAGCGCCTTGTGTAACCTCTCTCAACATAGCTGTAAATGATAGATTTAAGTTGGTAGGCGAGACTAAGGACGTATCAAAACCTGTTTGTTTCTTCAAAGTTGTAAGGGCTTCAGCAACATCCATTGATTGACCATCCTGGCTGCCCTTATCACTCAGATTTATTTGATCTTCCTCCCCTTTGGAAGATTCCTCCATACCCCTCCTGGCACGATCACTTTCCAAAACAACAATCCTCTCCCTCAATTGCTTGAGTTCAAGGCCTTGTGAGCTGACAATTTGTACTAAGTCTGCATTTTGCTTTTGCAAGCTTATGCAGACTGCCATCAATTCCATAAGAGTCATTGGTTCCAGTCTGCCCTCTTCTAAAATGGGGATTTGACCTCCCAAGTCAGATTCATTGGGCATGGATGAGGACTTAAGGATGGTGGGACTGCCTTGGCCAGCATCTAAGCCTGAACCAATAGTCCCAGCCTCATCCAGGTCACCAGCCACACTTGTGGTGGTGGTTCTCTCTGCTCCAATTTGGTCACAACAACGCTTGGAAAATTCTTGTCAGCGTCCAAAAAAAATATTTTAAAAAGTGAAAAATGACCTTAACAAGTAATTTATCCTAGAGAAGATAACCAAAAGCTGATAATTATCATAGGGCGGCAAGCACTGTCCAGTTATGCACACTTGCATAAGCAAGATAGACATAACAGTCCTTTAGTGTCCCTTGCTAACCAAAACTCTTAACAACCAAGTTACCTTATAAAATCCTTGTTTACTCCCAGGTAAATCCCATATCAAAATTATTCCCAAGTCTCCCAACAGACCACAACCAATTCTAGGTCAAAAATGTCTTGGCAGCATGCATAGTATATCAACTTTGCATGCTACAGTGCCTCATGATTTAGTAAAACTAACTCATACTCACCTGTGGACACAATCTAGAATTGTGATAAGAGTATCATATGGATACCCAAAAATCCTAAAGGTTCCTAAAACCTCCCCTTAAACTATGATACAAAAGTTTGCTAAAATCATGCATGAACATAAAAAATTTATGTCAAGATAGGAATGAAACATTCCAACCATCATCCATAAATAAAAACTTGTCCAAATGCTTCTCCATTGATCCATAAGCAACTCTGTATCCAATGGTATACTCCTAACACCATCCGCACATTTAGATTGAAAACCACAAAACTAACATTGGTGCTGACAACGCCCCGATAACACATGACAGCGTTGAGGGAAGCTTTGTCAGCGTTAGACAATTATATTGCTGACAACGTTGCAAAAACACTTATCATCATTCAAACAACCTTTGTCAGTGCTAGAAAAATATAGTGGAAAATCTAAATCATCAATAAAACCAACAATAATAATGCATCATCCTGTACATACTTTTACAAAAAGACTCCAAAACACATATTATGTGAGATTGACCATTCCAATACTTGTTACCAAGTATTGAAATCTCCCAGCATCAAAAGGTTTAGTTAATAAATCTGACACATTTTCCTCAGTGTCAACCCTATCTGGTTGTATTAAACCTTTCTCAAAGCAATCTCTTATAAAATGGTGTCTAATTTCTATGTGTTTAGTTTTAGAATGATGTACAGGATTCTTAATGATGCATAATGTACTATTATTGTCAACAAATATCTTAGTATGCATGAAATTGTACCCATAGTCCAACAGCTGGTTCTGAATCCACAACACTTGACCACAACAAGCAGCTGCAGCCACATACTCAGCTTCAGTTGTAGAATTAGCCACCACTGTTTGTTTCTTGCATTGCCAAGATATCAACCTGCTCCCAAGAAACTGACATCCACCAGTTGTGGATTTCCTATCAAACTTATCACCTCCATAATCACTATCTGAATATGCAATCAGCTCCAATGGTGAATCCTTTGGATACCACAAACCAAGACTAGGATAGCATCTTAGGTACCTAAAGATCCTCTTCACAGCATAAAGGTGACATTCTTTGGGAGTCACTTGATGGCGTGCACAAGCACACACATCAAACATAATGTCAGGTCTGGAGGCAGTAAGATACATCAAGGATCCAATCATGGATCTATAGTGCCTGACATCAACATCTTTCCCATCTCCAATCTTTCCCCAAGGGTGTTCTCTATCCATAGGAGTAGTAGCCCTCTTTTCATGTGGAGAAAAGCAAAACTTCTTCAAGATCTCAACAACATATTTGTCCTGGGAGATGAAGATACCATCCTCTTTCTACTGAACTTGTAAACCAAGTAAGAAGTTCATCTCCCCCATAGCACTCATCTTAAATTTGTCTGTCATAAGCTTGGAGAAATCCTCACTCATCTTTGGATCAGTAGACCCAAAAATGATATCATCAACATAGACCTGCACAAGCAACACATCCTTGCCTTTCTTCTTTGTAAATAGTTTCTGATCTATGGTGCCCCTCTTGAATCCATTGTCCACCAAATAGGTAGACAAAGTACCATACCATGCTCTAGGGGCTTGATGAAGGCCATACATAGCCTTTTTGACTCTATACACTTTATCTGGATGCTCTGGATCCTCAAAACCAGGAGGTTGCATTACATATACTTCCTCAAAAATGGTGCCATACAGAAAGGTACTCTTGACATCCATTTGATAGACTGTGAAGCCCATACAGGAGGCATAGGCTAGAAAAATCCTAATAGCTTCAATCCTTGCAACCGGTGCAAAGACCTCCTCATAGTCTATCCCCTCCTCTTGTGTATAACCTTGAGCCACTAACCTTGCCTTGTTTCTGACCACAATACCTCTTTCATCTCTTTTGTTCCTGAGAACCCATCTTGTCCCTATAGGTCTGACATATCTAGGACAATCAACCAGCTCCCAAACATCCTGAATTGCAAATTGGTGAAGCTCATCCTGCATTGCTTCCACCAAACTTGGTTCTTTGAGAGCATCAAATATTTTCTTGGGTTCTTCTTGTGACAGAAAACATGCAAACAAACATGCTTGCACAAGAGGGGTATCAACCTTCTTGTGCATATTGGCAATAAACCCACCAAGACCTTGATGCGACCTTCTAGTCTGAACTGGAGTCATAATATCACCAATGATCTGGGAAGGGGGGTGATTCTTCATTGTAGAAGTGAGAACTCCTCCTTCAAAAAGTCTGGTGTCCTCAACCTCATGCTCCATGTTGCCAATATCTTCTTCATCAGACTCTCTTATATCAACATAAGGATGACCTTCTTCATAAGAATTGGAAGGTTCACCTTGTTCAAAAGTGGAAGAGAAAAGATGTGCAAAGGTGTTGTCAACGTCTGAACCTTGTTTGTCAGCGCTTAGGCTAACAACGCTTGAACTGTTGTTGTCAACGTCTGAGCCATCAACGTCTGAATTGGTCTTGTCAGCGCTAGATTTACCTTTGTCAGCGCCTGAAGGACCATGCATGTTTGTATCTGGTGGTACTTGGAAACCACCATTATCTTGTCCAGCAGCAGCAGCAGCAGCAAAAGCATCTGTCCAAATGGGAATTGTGACGTATTCTAATGTATGAGATGCCTTTTCTGCTTGTGATCCAACCTTCTCATGAACCTGTGTACCTGAAACATTAACAACTTGTTCCTCCACAACATTTGAAGTTACCTTCACAATGTCTGGATTAGTGACATGCATATAATTTAAAGTTCTTGATAAGGGTTCCAAATCAAACAACCAATTAGGACCACTTTCAGGATCACTAGGTTTATTCTCTAAGAACCTAACATGTACTCTTTCAACTATACGTTTGTCCTCTTTAAGATAAACCCTATAACCCTTGCTCTGCACTGAATACCCCATGAAGTAACCCTCATCACCTTTTGCACTAAATTTCCCTAAGGCATCACTAGTATCCAACACGACTACATGACAACCAAAAGGTCTGAGAAAACCAATATTAGGTTTTCTACCCCAAAGTAACTCATAAGGTGTTTTGTTCTGAATTTTGTTAACCAATGCTCTATTTTGCGCATAGCAAGCTGTATTAACAGCCTCAGCCCAAAAGGCTATAGGAAAGTGAGCATCAGCCAACATTGTTCTGGCTGCTTCAATTAGGCTTCTATTTTTCCTCTCAGCAACCCCATTTTGTTGTGGGGTTCTAGCAATGCTAAATTGCCTAGTAATTCCTTTCCTGGCACAGAAATCATCTAGCTTTTTGTTCCTAAATTCTCCACCATTATCACTCCTAAGCATTTTAACCTCATTGCCAGACCTTTTCTCAATCTGAGTGATAAAATCAATAAGAACATCAGCTGTGTCACTCTTCATAGCTAGAAAGAATGTCCAAGTAAACCTAGAAAAGTCATCTGTGATAACAAAGCAATATGACTTTCCATTCAAACTTTCTATATTCGTTGGACCAAAGAGGTCCATGTGAAGCATATGAAGAGGTTTGGAACTAGTATGCACCTGTTTAGACTTGAATGAGACCTTGTGCTGCTTGCCTTTAAGACATGCAACACAAGAGTGGTCATTGTGGAAGGCCTTCTCAGGCAAACCATCAACTAAACCAAGCCTCACAAGTCTATTTATATTTTTAAAATTTATGTGCCCTAGTCTCCTGTGCCACAAATTACTCTCATCTACTGAGGCCTTAGCATAAAAACAAGACATATTGGTATTAATTTTAATCCCATTTAAATTCACATTATATATGTCCTTATGCCTAGGTGTTCTATACTCAATATATTTCTCATCAGGGATCTTAAAATCCTTACTTAACACCAAACACTCGGTATCAGTGAAAAGAACTTTATTTTTGTTATCACAAACTTGTGATACACTAAACAGGTTGTAATCAAGTTCTTTTACCAGGAAGACGTTCTCAAAACGCAGATTATTGGTGAGAAGGGTTCCTTTGCATGTGATAGTTCCATATCCACCTCCAAAGTAAACCTTATCACCATCTTTAATAGGGGTGAAATTCGTCAGATAGTCTTCCTTCCCTGTCATTTGCCTTGAGCATCCACTATCCCAATATCCATAATCATTGATCTGTCTTCGAATGCCCTGCACATAAAGAAAACAAATTAGTTTTCTTTGGGAACCCAAGTCACAAAAGACTTGGATTCATCTGGTTGTTCAATAAGAACAGACTTAGTTCTCACAACAACCCCGTGCTCATCCTTTTTAGGATGAAATACCCAATTAACCCCAATAGGTTTTGTAATGACCTTTGAAATGTAATTAAATCTATTGCAAGTCATTGAAATCCCATTATCATTAGGGTTTTAATCTTTCTTGGGTCTCCATGTTAAGCTTGAAGAAGCTTTAGACCCCTTACCTTGTGGCTGCAAATATTTAGGTCTGGTCACGTTTCTGTCAGCGTTAGAATTTGTCCTGTCAACGCTGAAATTACCCTTGTCAGCGTTGAACCTAGGGTTTGCTACAGAAACCCATTGCCTATTTGACCAGGTGTTTGTCTTTTGAAATGGTCTTTGTCCATGAGTGTTAGACCTTCTAGAAAAGAATGGGACATGTCTAATCACTTGTGGACTTTGCTACACACAAGGTTTGGGTCTGACAACGTTTGACTTTCTAACAACGTAGACTTTGTTCCTGGCAGCGCTGAAATTATTCCTGTCAGCGCTGGCTTTGGGAGCGTTGACACACTTGTATGCCAAGTGTGAAAAGCTACCACAAGTGTAACAAGCTTTTCTAGACACAACCTTAGGTCTAGAAGAGTAGAAGCCTGTTCCATGATTGCTAACCTGGCTCTTGGGAGACCTAGTATTCCTATACATCTCTGCATATTTAATGGTAGGTCTTCTAACAGTGTTTGAGCCTAGGTCAACAGCTTTACCAGTGATTGGGTTTGTAACCTTAATGGGTGTAGATTCATTTGGACTTTCACATAGCAAACCTCCCTTAACAAATAAAGTAGGGTTAGCTTTCTTCCACTCATTTAGGTCAGTCAGTTTTTGTTGATACTCTTCCACTGGAGTGACAACTCTTGGTGGAGGAATGAATTCCTCCTTTTGGAGCTCTGGTAAACCAGTCCAAGATAAGTCCCTTTGTTGGACACCATAGAAGTCACCAGCTGGTGGTGGAACCAAAGAGTAATCATTCATCCCAATCCCAGTCATGTCCTTAGGATCCTTTTGTTTGGCCATACAGTCTCCTAGGGTTTGGGTGGCTCTATCAAATCTTTGAATTTTGAGGCCAACATTATCTTTATTCTTAATGGCCTCATCTAACTTAGCCTGTAATTCACCATTAACCCTTTCCATGATGTTTCTAATATCCATACTACCCTCTAACTCATGTTTTAAGATATTGATCTTATCTTTTAAGTCAAATTCCATTTTCTTGTATTCAGAAACGGTTTTCTCAGTTTCAGTAAGAGCTAGTTGGTAATTAGACAATTTACACCTTTCAGTACTCATATCATCTTTTAGTTTTAACACCTCTTTGTTAAGTCTTTCAGTGTTTAACCTACAACCTTTGCTACAAAAAGCGTCATCATATACCTCATTATCAGATGAAGAGGAGGAGTGTGTCATGAGAGCATATTCAACATGCTCTTCTTCTTCAATATCAGCAACCAAAGCTTTATCCTCTTCAACATTCTTAGCCAGATAGCTCCAATCCCATCCTGTACCATCAATTCCTTGAACTGCAACCATGGCTTTGGAATCCTGAGCTTTAACAACCTGACTTGAGGGTTTACCAGCATCAGATCTTCTAGGAGATCTGCATTCCCTCATGAAGTGCCCCATACGATGGCAGTTGTAGCATTCAACTTTGGATTTGTCAAATCCAGCTGTGTCTTTAGCATTGAAGGTCATTTTCTTCTTAAACCTTCTGTTCCACCTATTTGCTCTTATGCTAGCAAGAGCCATGTTCCACTTGATGTCCATCTCTTCCAAGTGCTCATCACTTATCTGCTCAAGGTCCTCATATGTAATCACTGAACCATTGGGAAAAGAAGCGATGTAAGCACAAACAGTATCCAAATCTAAACCAGCAGGTTTAACTCTTGGGGAGTCATTCTTGAATGTGTCAGCGTCTGAAAAGGAGACGTTGACAGGACTTGTTCCAGCACTGACATATGATGATCCAGTAACTGGATGCATATAAGAGTCCTTCTGATTGAATTGACCTTCACTATGAGAGAAGAAGGCCATGTTGCTGGTGGTAGATTTGCTTCCATGCTCTAAAAGAGTTCCATCTTCCAACAGTCTTAGTTTGTTGTAGATGTCATCAAACGAGGAGCTCTTGTATGTATTGTTGGCAAGAATAGATCTTGCCTCAATCTTCCATGCCTCACCAAGACTTTTAAGAAAGGTAGCATTGATGTCAACATCACCAACTTGTGTCCCCATGAAGGACAACTTGCTAGTAATGTCAAGCAATCTGCTTCTCACACTACTCAGTTTCTCATTGGGTTGAGCTTTGAAGACAGCATAATCATGCAGAAGTTGCTTTTTCTTTTCCTCCTTAGTGTCTGCATTGCCACCATATGCAACTTCAAGAGCTTCCCAAAGCTCCTTAGCAGATTCATAGCCTCTATATTTATGCTGGTTTTCTTGTCCCAAGGAGACTTTCAGAATATTTAGGGCTTTCATGTCAACCCTTTTCTTTGCAATGTCATCAGCAGCCACAGCTCTACCATCTCCAGGTTTTTCTTTCTTATCTGCTTCAGAACATCCAGCAACAGCTGATCTTTGAGTAATGGCATCAAGAATCTTTTGAGCCTTATTGAATGTGTTTCCATATTCAATAATCTCCCAGAGTGTGTAGTCATAGATCCCTAGATATTGTTCAAAGTTGAACTTCCATAAGTCAAAGTTGGTTGAATCAAGCATGGGAATCTTGATGTTTGGTAAGGCTGAGGAGGAGGAGGTTATTGCTTCAGACATGATGTTGTTAGGGTTTCTGAGAAAATTAGGGTTTTGGTGTTTTTAGGGTTCTGGTGTTCTTTAAGATCAAAAGTTCCTCAACAGGCTCTGATACCACTTGTTAATCCCAAACTTAGATCGATTAGCTTTGTGTATACGAGATTAGATCAAGTAATACACGTAGAGAAACCTTTGTATATGCTTTATGAATCTAAGTGTTATGCGGAATTTAACACTTAAACAAGAACACACAACGATATAAACAAACTTTCACTTTGATTATCAATATCAAACTTGCTTACAATGAAAGATGTTTACGAACGAAAACTTATATAAAACTTATATTAAACATTAACCTAAAGGCCTTCTTTTATAGACATAAGAAGCCTTGTATAATAATCTACGTATCAACTATTCTAGGTAAAGATAAATATAGAAAATACATTGTTGTTCCTATCTTTACTAGAAGTATTCTAGAATATAATACACGCGTAGAATATATCTTCCATCAGTGCTTGTCTTCAATGTGTCAACGCTTGACTTTAACCTGTCAACGCTTGAGCTTTCAGCGCTTGTTTTGTTCTTGTCAACGCTTGTTTTGTTCTTGTCAGCGCTCAAGTGATCTGGCCTTAATTTATTCCCAACATAATGGACCTAATTTTAAGGTGAATGGCCAACGAGTGAAGTTGTACTTTGGTGAGGACATCTCTCATGAGATGATATCCCTCACCACGTTTCCCATGAACTAATTTTGGGTCGAGTCAGGCTCGTGACTCGGTTATCAAAAACAAGCGCTCCTCGGGAGGCAACCCGAGTATCCATCTTTTTCTGTTTTAACCTCCTAAGTGTAGGGGGACCTCTATAGGTCGTTTGTATTTGTGTGGTGATGTGATTACAGGGATGAATGCACTTTTGGAACCTTTGAAGAACCGTGATCTCGTGTTATCCGAAATCCGGTTCTATCTCTCAACTATCGTGATTCAATTTTCTTCATACTCACATTTGAAAATGATCACGTTAGTCGTCTCTTCCTTAGCTTGATTTAACCAACGTGCACAATGTCATAAGTGTAGGGGAGACTTTTCCCACATGCTTAAACATTGAGGGCAATGTTTATCTTAAGTGTAGGGGGGACTTCTATCGAAGTTTTAAGTGGTCTTTTCCATGAAAATACCTTCATTTAACCGGAAAATCATCTTTTTCAACATTTTTCAAATTTTTTATTAACTTTGGCCATATAGTCGTAATTTTTAAATTTTTATCGTTTCTTTCATATGTATATATCCCGCAATAAAGTCAAAAATATTAATAAAGTGGTGTAGCTAGTTTTGAAATCTTTGACATATTAGGCCCGTTGCGATTATTTTGACTCAACCCGAATAGACTTATCCAAGTTTATTCTAGCTAGTATCCTTAACCATGTAGACCTTAATTGGTTTATTAGGCTAAGCATCCATGAGTCTCATTACTTGAGATTTTAAATTGTGGAGGACGAGAAATGATAGAGTCAATTATAAGTCGGTATTCTTGCACAATCTCACTTGGTGTAATTATTTGCCTATTCTCCCATCACTTGCTAATAATTTATCTGCAATAAGTAAGGTCGTACGATTTGAAAGGTTACTTAGCTTCTAGCCCAATATCGTTTAAAAGTTGCTCGGTAATGATAAGAGTTCATAGCCAAGGCATAACTTATGAAGCGGGGCGCGAAGATTGGCGAGTCCGAAAAGGCCCTAACAAGGCATGAGGATTCAATCTTATTGCTAAAGATCCAAGGTGATGTGAAAAGCATTATTCCCATAATCTATATGAAGGATCAAGACTCACGACGAAAAGCAATCAACTCCCATAAAGATCATGGAGAAGTCTATCCGAAAAGACCCTAACAAGGTATGAGGATAAATAGATCCAAGTCCGAAAAGGAGGCGGATCGTTGTATCTCAAAATCCCAATTAGAGATTGAAGAAATAATCATGAAGTCGTGGTCAACAAAGTTGGAGTACCCCTCAAAAGTCTCCAAGTGAAGAAACTCTATTAACGAAGAGAAGACCATTATCTCAAGAACGTCTCTCGAAGATATGAAGTATGAAGTACATGTCAAATATCGGCCCGAGAAAGGTCTCAAATCGTGAACCGAGTTATGCCAAGATATGAACTTTTTGATATCCCGAGAAGAAGTTTTAAGAGATTTTGTCCTTTAGCTAACTATTAATCAAATCGTCCTACTTTGCTTTCAGCCTAAATAAACTATCGCAATAAGTCCAAAAATGCATCTTCATGATCATTCTAAGACAAAAATAAAATATAAGAGATACACCTAGGAATAAGGGAGTTTAAGCATATAATTAAGCCATGTGTGTAAGTGTTTGATTTACTAACTTATAATAACAATGATCTCGTTTTTAAGCTTAGTTTGGGGAACGTGAAACTTGAGGGTGATAAATCTTCGCAGCACCAAAGCCCTAATGTAAGTCCTTGATCTCTCTGCAAGTTATTTCCATATAGCTATGGTTTTCTATCCTTTTATTTGCTTTAAAGTTTTTAATTTCTCTTAGTACTTTAATTCTTATTTAGTAATATTTTAATAAGGCCAAGGTTGATTGATTATGAGAAAAGTGTAAATTTGCTTTATCACTAAGCATTGCATGAGGGCATGACAATGGTTAAGTGTAGGGGATTTGATAGGTGTGAAAACACCCATCCTTTTACCACTTATTTCTGGCTAAAACAAGACCAAAACACGCATTTAATATCATTTGTTTGGAATTATGCGTGGTTTTTGTGTTTATTATGTTTTCAGAGTCAACCGGATGAATATTGACGAAAACATGGGATTGCACGGGTTTTATCGAAGAAAAAGACTCAAGACGAAGTCTATTGTCCAAGAGATGCAAAAGATTTGAAGTCATTCTGCTTATTTGAAGATTTATCAAAAAATAGAGCCAAAGATGGAAGATTCATATATGTCGAAGAACTCGAGTCTATTAAACAAATGATTATAGGACGAGTTAGAATCATTCACCGACACTTCTCAAAATCCAAAGTCGGAAACGTTTAATTAAAGAAACTTAAAGACTAAAGAAGAAAGAAGAAGAGAAGCCCATGAACAAAGCCCATTCACAAGCCCACAAATCATACGCCTATAAATAGGCCTACACTTCACAACTTGAAGGGGCTAGCTAGTTTTTCATTTTTCAATTTCTCTAGTTTTGGAGAGAGAAAGTTCTCAACTTTCTCTCACTAAGATTTTTCTTTTCTCCATTTTTATCTTTCAAGTTTTAAGCTTTTTGTATTTTTGGATTTCATTAATCTAATTCAAGTTAAGCTTTTAAGTTCTTTATTCTCCTTCTACATTTCTTAGTTTGCTTTAATCTTTGATCCGATTGCTTCATTTCATACGGTTTGGATATTGGATGAGTTCGTGATTAAAGGTTGATCTTTCTTGTTCCTTTTTAAGCTCATACACGTATAAGCTATAGGCTCTCTATGCTTATTGGCTTATTTCTTGTTTTAGCTTATTGGATTTCGGATTTCATCAAGGTTTTAGTCATTCAAAAGTTTCGTTTATAAAGTTTATGATTTTATGTTTTCAAAAGTTGTCAAATTTAAGCTTATTGAAGTGTTTAACTTGCGGGTAAAATAGCTTATTGATTGTACTTATTGAGTTCTAAGGTTGCCACCATTTTCGGATTGATTTTGCTTCCATCACAATATTAGGGAATCTAAACATTCCGACGGTTACCTGTTTATATCGCAATAACCCAAGAGGGTTCTACTTTGCGATAAGTTTGGCACTTACCCCTAATTCCGATCTGGGATTGCGATCGCTCATTGCCATCGCACATTCCGACGGGACTAAGGTTCTCTGGTAAGACGAAACTCTGCCTATTTTTAGTTTACAACTTTCCGATCTGACATTGCGACAAAGGTTATTGGATTATTCCGATCTGACTTTCCGATCTAGAACATTCCGATAGAACATATTGCGATTGACCATATCCCGACAGCTGTGCATTTTTTATTCCGATGGATTGTTTTGATACTTATTCCTGATGACGTATAGTCCCCAGCCGGGTCGTGGACCCGGCCCATGGGTACTACCCGTATCCGGCCCATCACAGATGGGTGGAATAATGTCAGTCAGGCTTACGGGCTTGGATGAACAGTAACCGCACGCATATGTGCGGCCCACGGCCCGGTACGGCCGACACGGCCGACATAGGGTTAGACAGAATAATATTCTGTCTAGGAATATCTTTATCCCAATAAGAGAGGATATTCACTACCAGAATTAGAAGATAACAATCATTCTAATTCTGGTGCTTATCTCTTCCTTGGGGCCGAAGCATCGGTGAAAGCCCACTAGGGTTTCACTGCCTATAAAAGGAACCCCCAAGGGTTCCACAAAGGTATTACGACTTGTACTCTAAACTCACATAAACCTTTAACCGATTACTTACTCTCACGCCGGAGTCTAATCGTGGGAAACATTCCCACGGTAAGCCTAACGCGTGTTGTTTAGTGTGCAGGATCCCAACCAAACGATTCACTTGGTGCAGGAGCCGGAGCCTAGCCAACCCGAATTAAGCCTAATTCGGGTCTAGCAAGGATCAACCAACTTTTGCATCAACAAGTTGGCGCCATCCGTGGGACCCATTACACTAAGCTAGAACAAAAACCTCATTCTGAATTTCCAATGACGAAGGGGCATCCGCCAGCTAACCCCAGGAACGTGAATCCTAGGAACCGGAAGTCCCAAGGGGAAGGGATTCTCATTCCCAACCAATCACCTAGCCGCCTAGCAGGCGGGCCGGGTAACCTTAGCGTTTTTCAGCCCGCAGGGGTGACGAGCACGATCTCGGTGACACCCCCGCCTACCTCTACCCCGGACAACCCTGATCCGGGGAGTGCGCCAAACCCTCCTAACAAGGAACCGCGCAGACCCTCGACGGAGGAAGAAGTGGAAGTCCTACCACTCAGTGAGGAGGATCTTACTCGAGTTCTCACGCAGAACTTCGAAAGGATCGTCCCAGGGATCGCATCCAGGCTGAATCTGGGGAGGAACCTCCAAGCCAGACTCAACTTTGGTGACAGTGGACCAACCACCCCCTCCCAAAACCGGAGAAAAAGGAGAACTCGGCCTCAGGAGCAGGGAACCTTTGAGGAAACCCCTCAACCTCGGAATGTGTTTGAGCGCATAGGAGATCGCCTTATACAGGAATTAACGCAGTCTCAAGAAGGAGAAAGGTCGGATGGCTCACCCGAGCGGCCAGATCGAGAGCTGACCAGAACCACACGCCGCCCGAGAGTGTGGGACAGAATGAACACTGGGAAAAAGGCTCCTGGCTCATCCTAAAAAAGTGGCCCCTATGCAAAGAATGGGGCACAGTCGCCATCCCCGGATCCGTCCGGAGAGGATTCAGATGACCATCCGCCTAAGCGTCGCCGACCTAGGCGCACCCCTCCACCACCACCAAACAATGATGGGTATTATGATAGTCCTTATTATCGAGACGCGGAAGCGGAGGATCTTTCGCGTCCATGGTGTGAACCATGGGATGACCCTAGGCTTACCCGGCCATGGGCGGATCCCAGGGAAGATCCATTCACCCTCCGCATAAGGAACTATTCTGAGGACACCAAGCGTCGCATGCCGGCGTGTATCAAGACTTATGATGGGTCCGGTGATCCGGTAGATCACCTTAAAATATTTGATACACAGGCTAAAATTGAGCGATGGCCCATGCCCATATGGTGCCAAATGTTCAATTCAACCTTGATCGGAAATGCCCGCGACTGGTTTGAAGCACTCCCTCCACGGAGCATTGATAGTTTCACGGAACTACGCACGGCCTTTGAGAATAATTATACTCAAAGGAAGAAGTATAATAGAGACCCGGTCTCATTGGCAACCGTCAAGCAACGGCCGGGGGAGTCCACAGAAGCCTTCACTGAGCGCTTCAATGATGAGTGCACACGTACAAGAACCATGCCAGAGCTCCTGAAAATCTCTGACTACATGCACGCCATAACAGACAGAGAACTGATCAGGCGCCTCAATGACAAGCGTCCAGAGAGATATGATGACCTCATGGAAAGGGTCAGAAATTTCATAGAGGGAGAAACAGCTGTTGTCGCGGCCTACCCATCCCGAGGAAATGGGTACCGGTCAAATGACTAGTCCCGGAGACAGTCGGGCGGTCAAGGTAATCAGAGCAATAACAAGGGCTCAGACTATAAGAGCCAAAGCAAAGGCGGACGGTCGGACGATAAGTTCACCCCCTTAAAGATTTCCTACCGGGAGATCTTGCTGACTGAAGGGGCGAACTTTCCAAGGCCTCCCCCAATGACCACTCCCCCAGAACGTCGGCAGGGAAGTCGCTTCTGCGAGTTCCATAACGACAAAGGACACGGCACGGAGGAATGTATCCAGCTCAAGAAGCATATTGAGTCGCTGATCAAATCAGGCAAACTCAAGCACCTAGTTAAGGATTGGAAGGACGGAAAAGACAGCAACAAGAAGTATGATAAGAAGGATCCCCAAAAGGACAAGCCTTCGACCATATACATGATCCAATCCAGACAGCGCCGCACGAGGCAGAAAGTTGGCCAAAAATTTTCACGCGGCAGGGAAATCTCATTCCCTCCCATCACAGCAAGCGATGTGATTGATGCGCCTCTCACTATTGAGATAAGCATTGGAACACACAATGTTCGTCGCATGTATGTGGATGGAGGATCGTCAGCAGAGGTACTGTATGAACACTGTTTTGTGCAGTTATGCCCAGAAATAAGAAGCCAATTAGTACCGGCCACGTCGCCGCTTACTGGCTTTAGTGGAGACACTATCTGGCCGATAGGGCAATTGCGTTTGCTTGTCACCATTGGGAATGAGGAGCATTCCACTACGACATGGATGAACTTCATGGTGATACGCTCACACTCTCCCTATAATGGGATCATAGGCAGACCAGGCATTTTGGCTATCCGGGCAGTACCCTCTACGACGCATGGAATGATCAAATTCCCCGTTGAGGGGGGAATCGTTACTATTTACAACACAGTCATACCAACATCCGAGTGCCATACCGTGACAACACCGGCTCCACCTGTCCCACCCAAGGATGGATCACCACCTCCCAATTGGAAGGTAGCAATTCACCCTGACTATCTGGAACAGGAGGTATCCATAGGAGGGGCGCTCTCGGATAGCGGCAAAAGGGCCATGTGCTCTCTCTTGAGTGCAAACCTAGACATATTCGCATGGGAGCCAAAGCATATGACAGGCGTGCCACGCGCGATAGCAGAACATAAGCTCCAGATCCGCCAAGGGTACCAACCCGTTAAGCAAAAGAAGCGCGGCCAGGCGCCCGAGCGCAGCCAAGTGATACTGGAGGAAGTACGCAAACTAGTGGATGCAGGCATCATGCGCGAGGTATACTACCACGAGTGGTTATCTAATCCGGTCATGGTCAAGAAACATGACGGAAGTTGGCGCATGTGTGTGGATTTCACGGATCTAAACAAGGCCTGCCCACAGGACTGTTACCCGTTACCAGAAATCGACTGGAAGGTGGAGTCCTTGTGTGGATATCCTTTCAAATGCTTTTTGGATGCATATAAAGGGTATCACCAAATCCAGATGGCGGAGGAGGATGCAGAAAAAACGGCGTTCCATACGAGCCAGGGCGTATATTGCTATACGAAAATGCCGTTTGGACTGAAGAACGCCGGCGCTACATATCAGCGGTTGGTGGATAAAGCTTTTGAATCACAAATAGGACGCAACCTAGAAGTCTATGTTGATGACTTGGTGATAAAAAGTCACACGGAGGAGGCACTTCTCCGGGATGTCCAGGAGACATTCGACACGCTGAGAAAAATTAACATGAAGTTAAATCCAAAGAAATGTACGTTTGGAGCGACTGAGGGAATGTTCCTGGGATATTTGATTGACCCAAATGGCATCAAACCTTGTCCAGAGAAGACGGATGCAGTGATACGATTACCGTCCCCTCAGACACGGAAGGAGGTGCAGTCCCTGAATGGGAAATTAGCCGGACTGAATAGATTCCTATCTAAATCCGCAGAGAAGTCATTACCTCTATTTAAGACACTCAAGAAGTGTATTAGAAAGGGAGACTTCCGCTGGACGAAGGAAGCCGAGGAAGCTTTCGGCCAACTTAAGCAGCATCTCGCATCTCTCCCTATGCTAGTAGCTCCCCGGCCAAAGGAGGAACTCATTATGTATCTCTCAGCTACCCATGGCGCAATAAGCGCGGTACTTATGACGGATAGAGATACAATACAAACTCCGGTCTACTTTATAAGTAGAACACTACAAGGGGCGGAATTGAATTATTCCTCCATGGAAAAATTGGTGTTAGCACTAGTATTTGCTACAAAGCGGTTGCGCCGGTACTTTCAGGCGCACCCAATTGTGGTGATTACGGATCAGCCAATCAAGCAGGTTATTTCTAGACCGGACATGGCAGGGAGGCTAGAGAAATGGAGCATCCTATTGGGAGGGCATAATATATCTTACAGACCAAGGACGGCTGTTAAAGGCCAGATCTTGGCAGATTTCCTGATCGAGAAGCCGGATGAGGAAGAACCAATCATTAAGCAAGACGAAATCCCAACGGAACCTTGGGTGCTATTCACGGACGGATCCTCATGTACAGACGGGTCCGGGGCAGGTCTCATCCTCACGAATCCAGAAGGAATGGAATTCACATACGCCCTCCGTTTTGAGTTCACGGCCACCAACAACGAAGCGGAATATGAAGCGTTAATTGCGGGTTTAAAAATCGCCGCTAGAATGGGAGTCCGCAACCTTGAGGCCTACGTGGACTCACGGCTTGTCGCGAACCATATTCTAGGTGGGTATGTGGCTAAGGAGGACAACATGGTCAGGTACTTGGAAAAAGTCAAGTCGTTAATCGCGACTTTCAGTAAGTTTTCCATCAAGCAGGTGCCAAGGGGCGAGAACAAGAAAGCGGACGCTCTTAGCAAGATCGCATCCACGAGCTTCGCCCACTTGTCTAAACAGGTTTTGGTGGAAATACTCAAGGAGAAATCTATCACGGAAGGGGAGGTAGCCGCTATAGTTGAGGAGGAGGGACCTACGTGGATGACCCCAATCATCAACTATTTGACTAATGAAACCCTTCCAGACGAGGAAAAAGCAGCAAGACGCATTAAAAGGAAGTCACAACATTTTGAACTCCGAGAAGGCATCCTTTACAAGCTCTCTTTCTTGCAGCCGTGGCTACGGTGTGTTGGACCACGCCAGGCGGCTTACGTCATCAGTGACATACATGAAGGGTTGTGCGGCATGCATGCAGGCCCACGATCTGTGGTAGCTAGAGCCTTACGAACAGGTTATTATTGGCCCACCATGCACAGGGACGCGCGCGACATGATTCGCAAGTGCAACGATTGCCAAGTGCATAGGCCAGTTCCGTGACACCCGCAGCAGGAGCTTACACCTGTCACGTCCCCATGGCCATTTTACAAGTGGGGAATTGACATTGCAGGACCATTTCCTGTAGCTGCGGGGGGGGGGGGGGGGGGGGGTTAAATTCTTGATTGTTGCAATGGACTACTTCACACGATGGATAGAAGCCAAGGCAGTCAAGTCTATCACAGGTAAGCAGGTCAAGAAGTTTGTGTGGGAACACATTGTGTGCCGTTTTGGTCTACCAGGAGAAATCATCTCGGACAACGGCAAGCAGTTCACGGACAACCATTCAAAGATTGGTGTGCATCATTGAACATCAAATGGCGCTTCGCGTCCGTTAAGCATCCACAAACGAACGGCCTTGTCGAACGAGCAAATAGGAGCTTGGGGAATGGAATCAAGGCGCGCCTGGATGAACGAAATGGCAAATGGTTCGATGAGTTATCACACGTGCTATGGGCGCATAGAACCATGATCAAAACAGCCAACGGAGATACTCCATTTGCATTGGCTTACGGCACTGAAGCCGTTATACCAGCAGAAATAGGGATGCCTACCATCCGCACAGCGGAGGTTAATGTCGTCACAAATGATGAACAACTGCGAATCAACCTGGATCTGTTGGAAGAAAAAAAGGAAATAGCAGCCATCAATGAGGCTAAGTCCAAGGCTAAGATGAAGGCTTATTATGACGCCAAGGTCAAGGGTGTTTCTCTTCGACCGGGAGACTACGTCTATCGTGCTAACGAAGCGAGTCGAGTGGAGAATACAGGAAAACTGGGCCCTAAATGGGAAGGACCATATGAAGTCACTGAAACCTTGGGACGAGGCGCGTACAAGTTACGTGACACGGATGGCCGCGACCTAGAGCGCACATGGAACATCTCCAATCTCAAAAGGTGCTATCTTTGAAAGCTACGGCTTCCGCATGGGTACTTCGCTATAGGCGGTCTTAATAAAGAACCATGCGGGTTATTTGTTTTGTTTGTTTTTCTTATGTTTGTTTAGTTTCCTTTCTTGTTTTTTAGGACTTGTCGTCATTATTCAAACAAAAGTGTAAACGTTCTAATAAAATTCCGTGGTGCCTAGCTAGCTCCACGGCCTGTTTCGTGCAAATCATTTTCCTTTCTTTGTTAGATCTTTGTTAGTCGTATGAATTTTACTTGTATTATAATATGCCATGTTTCATTCGTATGCATTCTTTCAAATTACCGTACATGTACTATACGCCTCCAGGCGGGGTAAGAGGATTAAGTGAACCTACTAATTCAACTTGCCGCGTAAGAGGGATGCAACCCCAGCCGCACGGATCATGTATCCTTACTAGACACCTTACTCACAAGACGTTGGGGTAAGTTTCATATGCTATAGCCACACGGTGCTCCACATAGCAAAGACGCACGTCGCATGTCTAGTAAATTATAGACTTGTATGTATTTTCTTTCTTTGTGTGTAAGACGTGATATATCATGCAGTATTGGGATACAATATTTCAACACAAGTAAAAATACACAGGTTTCCAAAAATATCAAAATTGCCGTGGTTACTCACGGACTTATATACAAAACACAAATATTGTTAGCCGTGTACATGCACGGACGAATAGAAACAATACATATTCATAGATTACAAAACCAAAGTGTCTGAAAGGGATCATGAAGAAGGAGCATCCTAAATAGAGGGGAGAAACTTACCCATTTCTGCTTGCTCTTCGATCAGACACGACAACCATTCATCACTTTCTCCCCGCTTCTGGGCTTGAGCCGCAGTTCTTTCCAGCACCACACCTAAGGGTTCTTCGTCAAGCACGACCCTGGTAACGTCCTCGTATATGGGAAGGGTCAGGTGGCTGGGGGATGGAGTGAAGGCATCATGAGCGGACGGATTAGGACTAAGTCGTGCCATGATTTCCATATTTGACGCATCTTTGGTAGCCTCCAGTTCGTCCAGGAAGGGGTAGTGCAGATCTCGCATTGCGCCCATAGAGGCAGTCATCTTGCTAGCAGCTTCAGGCTTAAAGAAGGCATGATTGGCGACATCCTCTCCCTTCATGATCAACTCAGCGGCCTCAACCATTCCCTCGTGCCGTCCACGGTCAATGCCATCAGACACAAGGTTCGCGAATTGTTGCACAAATTTCGGGGCCTCTAATACCTTCGTGACGGCCAGGCGTGCTCCGTGCCCAACCATCCACCTACGGCCAGCAATGGCTGTTAGCAGTTGGGGGCATAATACATGGTCACGCTCGGCAGTAAGGGCATCAATCATCAACTCTTTTTGGGCAAATGCCTCTTTCAGTTCGTGGATGACTGCCCTCTCATCAGCAAGGTCTTTTTGTAGTTTTTCCATGTTTTGGACGGCCAGGTGCGCGTCCTCTAGTTTCTGGTTAAGCACTTCTACTTGGCTGGAGTACGAGTGGGCAGAAGCTTCCGCCGTGGCTACCTATAAGGAAAAAACGTGTTAGCACATTCATTTTTTAAATATGGGTGGCGCGGCACGGATATGTACCTTGGTGGTTGCAGCATCTAGTTGAGACTCAAGGTTGGATACTTGCTGGTCGTATTCACTCACGCGGGCTGATTGTTTTTTAATGGTCGCCTCGGCATTTACCAATTGGGATTGGAGGTCAGCAATCTGAGCCTCATTCTCTTCAATCATTTTCTCCCTCCGTCCAACTTTCCTCTTGAGAGAGTCAACATGCCCGAGCGCGGCTTCAAACCTAACCCTCATCGAGGTTCCCATCGCAATTTGGTGTACCAGAGTACCATTGTACTCATCTGCCAAGTCTGCAAGACTGAGCGAGTTTACCTCTTGCACCAAGCCCGGTGGTATGCAGTTGTTGAGATACTCCCGGCACTCATCAGCGTTCCTCAGTCGTGACGCCGTAGTAATATTCCATACTGGGTTGAAAGGTTGAGGGGCGCCGGACGTGGGGAAGTCTTGAGAGGCTATGGGTGAACCGTCTTCAAATACTGGGCCAGACCTTGTGGGGGCCGTGGGGTTTTCTTCCATTGCTTTTCCTTTCCCCTTATCCACTTGGGTGTCAGAAGGAGGCGCGGCACCAGCCTGGTTGTCCCTGCGAAACAAGTATTACGAAATATCTTAAGTATTGCTTATAAGAAAACTTGTCATTCTTACATATTAAGATGTGTTCTTACATATTGCTTCTTGCTACTTCGGAGGCGGTTGGGGCAATTTGAGTGACGGGATCGACATGAGCGGCCCGGTTAGCCTCGGAACCCTGGGTAGCACTCCCGACAGATTGATACAAGGGGTGGTCTTCTCGAAGTCTCTTGGCGGGAGCATTGTGTTCGCCAATCTCGACTGAGGCAGTCCCTCTCGCACGGTTGCCTCTTTTCCGGGTACGCCTGGCGACGGGCTGCGTTATTAGTTCATCGATCTCCTCCTCGGCTTCCTCTTCCTCCTCTTCTTCCAGGTTGATATGTTGTTGCACTTCATCATCATCATCGCCCATCAGTCGGCGAATGCTGGAGGTGGTTCGTTCAATATTGTCCCCCTGTTGTTCCCTATGTGGCGAGGAGGGCCCGGCCCCTCCTTCATTCATCTGATTGTCACCATCGCCGTTGTCTCCATGCTCCTCGTCAGAATGGGGATCAGGCACGGCTTCCAAGGCAACCGTCACGGGTCGGGTGTGCTCGAGAAGGGGTTGTTCATTTTCACGGAGAGGACGGAGACCTTCCGGCACAAGCCTTGGATCGCCCTGGCGCAACAGTCCAAAAAAGTTCATTTCTGTCCAGCACAAAACAACATATGTTAGTTATTACTCAAATACATGTATACATTCTTTTTGGCGTACGGATGATTAGCCTACCTTCGCCCTGCCTTCTCCAAAAAACGGGATACCTATTGGAAGGACCAAAGTAATTGCGGCTAATTCCTAGCAAGCATAGGAATGATTCGGGTAGGTTTCTGTGGAATCCAGTCCTATTTAGATCTAAATCTTGGGAGTGACGAGGATTGTATGTACTTGTGTGCGGCTTGGGGTCGTGCGGAATCCTAGTTCTAATGATATAATCACCCGGCCATACCACTGCGTCAATGAAAAAGTAGTGATCATACCAATTTTTCAGTGAATCCATTGGTTTGTTGTGTGATTGCGGACTGTCGGAGGCTCGTTTCTTGAAAGATACCCAACCGTTCACTAAGTTGGGGGTATAAAACAACCTAAATAACTCTACGGTTGGGGGGATTCTCCTAGCACGGCAAAGAATCTCGAATTGGCTAATCTTACAGGCACCTATGCAGTAGAGTTGACTAATGTGTACATCATAATATCCTAGCAGATCTACGAGAAAGTGGGTGAAAGGGATGCGGTAATTGGCCGCATCAAACAGGCGAGTATACAGGCCTATCTTACCCGCTGGAGCCTCAGTTATGAGGTCTCCGGCGCCAGGAAGTGAGGGGTGTAGGTTGGTAGGGATGAAATAATTTGTACAAAAATGGTTTAATTGGTCTTGGGTCATGACATTTAGCACGGATCCAATGGTAGGGCTGTTTCTATGAGCCATTACTAAAAATGAGTGTAAGGACGTGGTGTTCTAACCTGCGAGTGAAGGGATCCGTGCGTATTTGGTTCAAGCTAGGAGGAAAGCTTTAATGGCAGAAATGAAGGTTATAAACTGTGTGTTTCACACAGCCGTAGGGGTGGCTTATTTATAGGGTTGCCTCATGGGTCACAGCCTGTTGGATGTGTGACACGTGTCTGCCACTATTCTTAATCGTGTGGCTAGGGGGCAAGTGGCAAGTGAAACGTCAGGTGGGACCCACGGGTCATATGTGATCCACACGTTTGCACTGCTCAAGGTTCTAACTGTCTACACTTTTGTCAGTCAAACGAGTCAGATGAACAGTTGTTCGTGTCGGGTTATGCGGCTCTTACGTAAGACTTGACATTTAATGATATATTTAATTTGTCTCGGTTGCTATGTACGGCTGAAATAGTGATAAAATAACTTCTTAAGCCAGGTTGCCACGTGCGGCCAACATAAATTCTTGGACAATTTGTCCTTTGCTATGGTTTCCTTGGTACGTCCGGGGAGCATCTTTGTAGTCTAGAGGTTCCACCTACGGTTGTAACAACTAGACTGGGGGGACATGATGACGTATAGTCCCCAGCCGGGTCATGGACCCGACCCATGGGTACTACCCGTATCCGGCCCATCACAGATGGGTGGAATAATGTCAGTCAGGCTTACGGGCTTGGATGAACAGTAACCGCACGCATGTGTGCGGCCCACGGCCCGGTACGGCCGACACGGCCGACATAGGGTTAGACAGAATAATATTCTGTCTAGGAATATCTTTATCCCAATAAGAGAGGATATTCACTACCAGAATTAGAAGATAACAATCATTCTAATTCTGGTGCTTATCTCTTCCTTGGGGCCGAAGCATCGGTGAAAGCCCACTAGGGTTTCACTGCCTATAAAAGGAACCCCCAAGGGTTCCACAAAGGTATTACGACTTGTACTCTAAACTCACATAAACCTTAAACCGATTACTTACTCTCACGCCGGAGTCTAATCGTGGGAAACATTCCCACGGTAAGCCTAACGCGTGCTGTTTAGTGTGCAGGATCCCAACCAAACGATTCACTTGGTGCAGGAGCCGGAGCCCAGCCAACCCGAATTAAGCCTAATTCGGGTCTAGCAAGGATCAACCAACTTTTGCATCAACAATTCCGATGGCACATTCCGATCTGGGATTCCGATGGCCTAGTTTTAATCACATTCCGATAGATAGGAGTATTTGTATTCTGATAGCTTAAGATTTGAAGTTTTAAAGTTTTGCAAAGTTTTATGTTTTAAGTGCTCTTCTAAATAAATTTTAAACACTTTAATTTCACTCAACGATACTTTCATACTTGCTTTTAATTTAAATTAGATAACCAAAAACCAAACCCCCTATTTGTAACCAAGAACAATCATTCCACTTTGAACCGTGATCAATTCGAGAAGATACCGAGAGATTTAATCTGAACCATAGCAAATCACTTGTATCAGTTATTAATTATTGTATTTAGCCTAAGTACGGATGTTTTACTTAGGTTACGAGTATATCGTTTACGCATCGTTTTGCGCGCCTTGATATTCCGTGCTATCTTTATTGATCATATTTGCTACTTCATCAAGGTGAGTTTCATAGCCCCACTTTTAATTGTTTTAACTATTTTGGGGTGAGAACATTGCTTGTCTTAAACGGATGAACATAAGTGCTAAAACTTGATACGTTTGCCTACATGATGTCTAAGTAGCGATATCCCTAGATGCTTTAGCCCACTATCGTGAACCGTTAATTACTTCGTGTAAGCGCGAATGTTATGGATAGATCTATCGGGATTAACCTCCCTATCTAATTTGGTTGTGTGACCAAAGTTAGATACACTTACATTTGAGGATTTACAAATGCTTCGGGATAGGCATTTGCTCGGGCTCTTATTATATCTTGTTGGTTTAGGTTAACGCTTCGTTGTCACGAGCTTAGACGTAGGTGATTAAAACGTATACTTTTGATTATAATTTTGTATTTGTTACAAGATTATATGCCGGTTGCCTTGAAAATCTTATGGTTCATCACACTAATTAAACTTAAACCTATGAACTCACCAACCTTTGTGTTGACGCTTTAGCAATGTTTTTCTCAGGTATCAAGACGGAGGAGTGACGTGGTTACGCATGGGAGATTTTTAAATGAAAATGGTCGTGACTAGTGTATGGATATTTGGATCAACGTTAAAGCCTTTTGAAATAATGTTTTTATTATGATCTTGTGTAATTCGCTTCCGAACAAGTTTATGATTTTAATTAAAAGAAAACGGCTTTTAAATAGTCGTTCTTTGTACCTATGTCTTGTGATAGTCATGACCGTCGCACCCCATTGTGTTGCCTTACTTTGATAAATTGGGGGTGTGACAATAAACGTTTGAGACAGTTAGTAAAATTTAGTGATCATATATCGAGTTTAACTTTGTGTTTTTTATCGTACTTCATTTTCCTATAGATAGAACGCTTTCTTTTCTGTTTAGCTGCATGATTTGAAAATATTGAAGAACATGTCAGTTTCCTTAGTTTTTTTAGAGAAATACTAACACTATTTAATGGGTTATCTTTAGCACTTTTCGCACCCAACCAAAAAATAGTGCCAACCTTACACTAATTCAGGCCATAATCCATATTTAGATTTTTGGTACGGGCTTACTTATTCGGTATCTCTTTTATATTTCACTGGTGCTACTTTAAGATGGTAAATTGAGTTCTTTTGACTGATAATACTAAAAAAACACAAAACCCTAACAATGGCGGCAACCTTTGATCTTTCGATCCGATTGTAATCTACTACCCTTTTCTGTAATTCATTTGTGTAAGGGCCTGTCGTCTGGCGATTGATCTTTTTTGATTGTTTCGTGAACGAGTTTTCTTACACATTGCGAATTCTTAAAGCCACAGGGATTACTTCTGTTTGTTAGATCTCTTGCATGACAATGATCCATTTTTTCCTTTTTCATTCCTTGGTTATCATAGACATTTAATAACGGCAGATCCGAGTGTGGATCTCTCTTTGATTTCTCTCGCAAATATGATTAGATTCGACGTAGTTGCTGAATCTAGGGTTTGATCTTTGATTAATCCTTGGATTAGAGTGATATTCATCTAATTATATTTGTTTGGGGATCATACTATTGATCTCCTTGACTTTGTTTTTATTTTATTGACGTGATTTCTAGGGTTTGCTTTTTTCTGTTAGGGTTAATTGTCATCCGCTTGTTTTTAGGGTTTTTTTTTTGCTATTCGGTTTTTTGCTTCCATGGGGGCTCGTAGTTTTTCTAATGATACTAGGGTCATCTCCAAATCAGTTTTTGTCATAAACTTCCCTGAATCGACTACAGCTAAGGATCTCTGGATATTATGTCAAGGGTACGATACGGTGGTAGATGTTTTTATCCCTAACCGGAGGTCTAAAGCAGACAAGCGGTTTGCTTTTGTCAGATTCATCAAGGTTGTTAATTTGGAAAGATTGATTGATAATCTTTGTACACTTTGGATTGGGCGCTTCCATCTTCAATTTAATGTAGTCCGATATAAACGTTCGCCTTTGAAATCATCTAACCCGATTCCTAAACCTCCTAAAGTGAACACTGCATCATTCGCTTCGGTCCTAAAAGGTAATCCTAATCCTACATATGTTAGCCCTTATACTGCTATTGTGTTGGATGATTCATGTATCATTCAGCGTAATCTTGATCTTTGCATTTTGGGTGAGGTTAAAATCTTTACATCAAAATCGTATATATATGTGATACTCGCACAAGAGGGTTTTAATAATGTTAAGTTGGTTTATTTGGGGGGTTTTTGGGTGATGATTGAGCTCGCGCCTTCTCATACTAAAGAGAACTTTATCCATCATGTCGGGGTGGCTTTTTTTCCTGGTTTTCACATCTTGTAAATGCACAGTCGAATTTTGTATCCAGGGATCGTATTGTTTGGGTTGATATAGAGGGTGTTCCTCTACATGGGTGGACACGCACTATGTTTAACAAAATTGGTGCTAAATGGGGACATGTGATGGACATTGATGAAGGAACTGATGACTTGTTTGCACGTAAGAGAGTGCGTATTAAGACGAGACAAGAGGATAATATTATTGAAAAGTTTAAAATTATCATTAAAGGTAAAGTTTATGTTGTTCGCGCTAAAGAGTTGTTTGTTTGGGCTCCGAAATTTAAAGGTGTTCAAGAGGTAGAATACAACACTGATGATGAATCCGTTAAGGGAAGTGGTAACGAACATGTTATCGCTCACAAGGAACATATTACGGAAGATGACGAGGAGGTCTCAGAAACATGTTTTGGTGATAACATGGAGGATCTGAATCAAGTTAATTCTGATGTTGCTAAACAGGTATCTTCAGACCCTTTTGTTGTAGATGATCTTATTCAGGAACTTGGTAAGAAGAAGGGCATTAATGAGGCCAATAAAGACTCAGAGAGTAGTATCCCGCACCCACCAGGATATACACCACCGGCTAATGTTCCTCAATCTATATCCAAAGAAGGACCAGAAGATCAAGACAAACACAAGGAGGTTAATGAGGCTTTCTGTAGCTCATCTGTAGACCTTAGTTCACGAGTGCTTGAAAAGGTACAAGAAGACAATGCTCACAAATCTACTGATACTCATACTTCATCGGTTAGTTTGAACAAAGGTGGCTCTATTCTTGATACTCTTGATGATATGATTAAAGTAGGTCAGATTATGGGGTATGATATGGGTGGGTGTATGAAAGAAATGGAAAAGATTATCGGGTCTCAAGGAGTGCATGAGGTTCATTAATGAATTGTCTATCTTTAAGCATTCAAGGCCTCGGGTCCAAGGATAAAAAAGAGTGGACAAAGGAGTTAGTTAGTAAACATAAAGTAAGTTTTTTATCACTTCAAGAAACTAAGATGGAATCTGTATCTACTATGGACGTCAAGTTTCTTTGGGGTAATTCTACGTTCGATTTCAAAAGCAGTAATTCTATTGGTAATTCTGGTGGTATATTATGTATATGGGATTCAAATGTGTTTACAAAAGAATACCATATTGTTTCGGATAATTTTGTGTCGCTATTTGGTACGTGTGTTTCTTCTTCTAATAAGATTCTCATAATCTCAATTTATGCTCCACAATCGAGGAGTAAGAGACGGGTTCTATGGGAGTACTTGTCTTCTGTCATATCTAAGTTTCAAGGGGAATGTCTTCTTTGTTGGGCGATTTCAATGAAGTTAGAAATGCGAATGAGCGTTTGGGGTCGGTGTTTAATTGTCATAATTCGGCTGAATTTAATGATTTCATATCTAATACGGGGTTGACTGAGATCCAGTTGGAAGGCTACTCTTTTACTTGGTCTCATGCTTCGGCTAGTAAAATGAGTAAGCTTGACCGGTTCCTTGTGACAGGCGGTTTTTATCCATGTTCCCACATATTTCCGCTATTGGTTTAGACGGGCATTTATCGGACCACCGACCCATCCTCTTACGTAAAACATTTGTTGATTATGGACCATCTCCTTTCAGGTTTTATTATTCGTGGACTAAGATGCAGGGTTTTGATCTTATGGTTACTGACACGTGGGCGTCGTTTGAGTTTTCGGATAGTAATGATATGATTCAGTTTCAGAAAAAGTTGTAGGCGCTAAAAAATGTCATTCGGGTTTGGGTGAATGATTTATAAGAGATCAAAATGGGTAGTGTGATGTGATTAAGATTAAGTTGAAGGACATTGACATACAACTTGACAAAGGTAATGTTAATGATGATATTTTACTTTCTCGTATAAATTTGATGAAACAGTTGAATGACTCTAATACAATGAAGTCTTATGATTTCATTCAGAAAGCTAAGCTTCAGTTGGCGATAAAGGGCGACGAAAACTCCAAGTTTTTTCATGGGATTATCAATAGGCGACGCTCTAACTTGGCTGTTAAAGGTGTTATGGTGGATGGTAATTGGGAGGATGATCCTTATAAGGTTAAATATGAATTTTGGTCACATTTTCCAACAGATTTCACTCCCCGTCTCATAATCGCAGCAAGATTGACTTTATTTTTCCTAATCGGTTATCTATTGATCAAGTAGACTTGTTAGAGATTCCTATTTCTTCTTCTGAGATCCGTAGTGCTGTTTGAGCTTGTGGAGAGAATAAATCTCCCGGGCCCGATGGATTTACATTCGAGTTTTTCCATAAATACTGGGACACCATTCGGCCTGACTTCAATCTTGCTGTCCACTGGTTTTTTGATTACTGCTCATTCGCAAAAGGTTGTAATTCGTCCTTCATTGCACTTATTCTGAAATCTCCTGATCCTAAGTTTGTTAGTGACTACAGGCCTATTTGTTTGATTGGGAGCTTATATAAGGTTGTCACCAAAATTCTAGCTACTCGCCTTTCAGCGGTCCTTAGTTCTCTCATTTCGGAAGTCCAATCGGCTTTTCTTCCAAACAGGCAAATTCTTGATCGGCCATTTATAATTAATGAGATTCTGGCTTGGTGTAAACGCAAGAAGAAAAGTGCTCTGATTTTTAAAGTGGACTTCTCTAAAGCTTATGACTCTGTTCGATAGGATATTTTGGACGATATTGTTTGTTCTTTCGGTTTTGGATCAAAATGGAGGTCATGGATTTCTGGGAGTCTGGTGTCGGGTAAGGCTTATGTTCTGGTTAACGGCAGTCCTACTTTAGAGTTTCAATTTCATCAAGGGTTAAAACAAGGCGATCCCTTGGCTCCTTACTTATTTTTACTTGTTATGGAATCTCTTCATATTTCCTTTTCCAGAGTAGTGAACGCGGGTCTTTTTAAGGGTATCACTATTAATGATTCAGCCATGGTTTCACATCTTTTCTATGTAGATGACGCTGTCTTTGTAGGCGAATGGTCGGATGGTAATCTCTCTAATATTATGCATGCTTTACAATGTTTTTCCTTGACATCTGGATTGAGGATTAATGTTCAGAAAAGTAACTTGCTTGGTGTTGGGATGTCTTTAGACGTGGTTTCGGCTGCTGCTATGACCCTTGGTTGTTCTACTATATCGACGCCTTTCAAATACCTTGGGGTTATGGTTGGTGGTAATATGGCGAAAATTAATGTGTGGGATGATATTATCCGTAAGTTGAAGACTCGTTTATCTAAATGGAAGATTAAAACCCTTTCTATAGGTGGTCGTCTCACCTTGCTTAAATCCGTCTTGGGTGCTACTCCCATATATTTGATGTCTCTGTTCAAAGTTCTGAAATCTGTCCTGGATAAGATGGAAGCACTTCGTCGCGAGTTTTTTAATAGAGAACAAGGTAATGAGAAGAAGATTAATTGGGTAAAATGATCGAAGGTTCTTTCTTTTAATCAATATGGCGGGCTGGGAGTTTTTAGCTTCTTTGCGTTAAAACGTGGGTTGTTATTTAAATGGGTTTGGAGGTTTATATCTCGGGATAATTCCTTATGGTGTCGAGTCATTTCTGCTATTTATGGGGCTTCTATTCAGGTTCATTCAAATGTTCCTCATTCTGCTTGGTGTAATATTATTCGGGAAATTCAGAACATCAAGAACAAAGGAATTGACTTATTAGCCTACTGTAGAATCAATATTGGTTCTGGTATGCTTACTAAATTTTGGCATGACGTTTGGATTGGCGATCAAATGCTTTGCAATGTGTTTCCTCGATTATATGCTTTGGAGTTGCATAAAGATTGTCTCGTTGCTGCGAAATATATTGGTGAGGTCGACTCTTCGTTTCGTAGATGTGTTCGAAGTGGTATTGAAGAGCAGCAATCTTCTCAACTCCGTGATCTGCTCAATAGTGTTACTTTATCTAATATGGAGGATCGATGGCATTGGACATTAAACGGTACAGGTAATTTCCGGGTTCGTGATGTTCGTAGTATGTTGGATGATTTCTTTTTTCCGAAAGATGATAGGGTTACGAGATGGGCCAGGTGTATTCCTATCAAAGTTAGTATTTTTGCGTGGAAAGTTTCAATTGATCGTCTACCTACTAGACGAAATCTGTTTCATCGGGGTGTTCAGGTCTCGTCTGATATGTGTCCCATATGCAATGATGTTCCAGAAGATATCTCACATCTGTTGTTTGGTTGTTCGATGGCCTCGGTTATTCATCGCTTAATATGTCGCTGGTGGGACTTGAATTGGCCTGCAATCGGTTCATACTTGGAGTGGTTGGAGTGGTTTAAAGCCATTAGGTTGGACAAGAAGATTAAATCTATTCTAGAGGGAGTTTACTACGTTTCTTGGTGGTGTATTTGGTCTTTCCGGAACCAACTCCTTTTTAATTCCGTCAAGCCCAAGAAGGATGTTATTTTTGATGACATTATTTCCCGTTCTTTTCATTGGTGTAATGCTAGAAGCAATATTTCTTTTTCTTGGGATCGTTGGCTTCAACATCCTAATTTGATTTTCATGTAATTTCTAGCTCCTTGCTAGTGTTTTATCAATAAAGTTGATGTGTAAAAAAAAGGACGGTAAATTGATGGTGTGGTATCATTATATTATTAGGTTTTTGTCGCTCAAATTAAGGTTAGTTATGTGTTATAGTACAAATCACCAAGAACTATTAGAACCAAAACCAATCGTTAATAACCAGCAACATGTAAGATTTATAAGGATTGGCGCAACTAGGAGGCTCACTACAAGAATCCTAGCTTCTAGCAACGACACTTGCCTCCATTGTAAAGCTCGAATTTCTTTCGATTTAGATTTTCTGTACGAGTTTTGTCACTGATATTGTTAAATTGCACATATATTATACTATATATAGTTTTGATAAAAGTTATTACTCACGTTGCTACAGTAACTACACACACATCTTCAATAACACTATTTTTTATTCTGAAATCCTAAATAGTTAGCTTTTTCATGGTTCTTGCAGGGGGGGGGAGCGGAGCCAGGATTTGAGTTAAGGGCTGATTTTTTTTAGCGATAACAATATTGACGAACGACATATCGACATATGTTATAAAAAGATTAAAATTAAATAATTTGACTATTATTTTTTATTATCACCAATAGTAAACAATAATACGCACTAATTTTTGATTACATATCTTTTACACATACGCAATATACATGTTATGGGATGTTACCACAAAAGTTTAGTAAAAATAACTTTAAAATATGTAATAAGTAATCATGTAAGCAAAATTGGCATATTTTTATATTAATTATAGTCATATTATTTTACAGGTACTCTTATACTAAAACAATCGTGCCACCGTGGTCTATTTTGTATACTAGGAGAGGATTTTTCAAATAGTGTACAAGATATAGAAAAAGTACTGAATGTTAACCAAACTATATACAATTGTCAATATAAGGATACAGCTAATGAGTATTACTCTCAGAAGGTCTGCTCGAGTTGCAAAATAATGAAAGATTAAGCGTAACCTAAACCTTATGCCAAAAAGAGATGCAAGACAAAGAATGAATAATTTAGAATGAAATGCCTAACGTTTAAATTACAACATAGTATCACAAAAAATATAAACTAGTTAAATTAAGACCAACTTGGTTCAATCCAAGCATGAGGAGGAAGATGGTATAAAGTTCCAAAGAAATCCAAAACTTCCTTGAATATCTGTACCATTGAGTCATCAAAATATGATTTTGGGTTATAAACTTAACAATTTTATATGCTATTATCTTTTTGAAAATCAGGGTTTGGTTACAAATTTATATAAATGGAGCATAGATCTTGCGTGAAACATGGAATTCTGCAACTCTTACGGAGCCTTCTTATTTTGATATAAAGTTTATATTTACCGTTGAGGGTAGAGGGAGGTGGTATTCTATATATGATAGAAACACAAATAATACAAATAGTTAAAAACATGCCCCAACATATGAAACCACAAAATGATAAAATATAAAAAGTAAAATAGAAAAATGTATTTTTCCCTCAATTCTACCTATTTGTTTCTTTACCATACCTCTCTTCTCTTCTTTTCCTTTTCCATGAAAGTCTACCCATTTAAATATCCTTATGTATGCCGTATAAGAAATATGTAGTAAAATTTCTAATGCCCAGCTCGTCCATGCCCAATGTGTTTAGGTATAGATTGTTGGTAGAGGCTAGATTAAACATATTAAAAAACATTGGTCGGAACCAAGTTACAAGCTAAACTAGCTGGGTAGGTTGGGGGTGGCCCAGAACTCGTTAACCATCTCATTGGCTTCATCCCTGGGTTCTTGGAGGCAATTAAAACCCACTATCTGTTGATCATTAAAACCCAATATGTTGTTAATTAAACCCACTATTGTGGATCTTAATTAGCTGTGTTGATTGCATATTTAGTTTATTTGTTAGCATGCCATGTGTCCAATTTGTTTTCAAATATGAATCGTTTAGGGCATTTGGATCTTAGTTTGGTATTTTATTTAGCATGGTCACAATTACTAGGTTTTTATATATAATTTATTTGGTTTTGGGTATAATGGTTTGTTTTGTTAATAATGTGTGCAATCTAATCCATTTTTGTTTTTTCGGGAATTGGAAGAATCATCCTTGGTTGAAAAAGGTATTGTTATTAATAAGTGTGAAAACACTTATCCTTTTACCACTTATTTCCAATAATAACAAGACCAAAACGTGTGATTTATGTCGTAAAAGTCGGAATTATGCGTGGTTTGTGTTTTTATTGTGTTTTAGGACCAAAAGATGAAAAAGGAAGAAAACACGGGCTTTCACGGGCTTTTATCGAAGAAAACGGGAAAAGACGAAGTCAAAAGATCAAGAGTGCTTAAAGAACGGATGTCCAAGACCTATTCTGGAGATTTATCGAAGAACAAGTCTAAAGACGGAAGTTTAATGAAGTCGAAGAACTTAAATCTAATAGAAGAAGAAAATTAAAAGACAAGTTCAAATCCTGAGACTACAAAGACGAAGAATTAAAATCGAGTCGAGAAGAAAAAGAAAGAAGAAAGCACCACACATGCCTCCCACTCCCCTATAAATACCCTCCTAATCACATTAGGAGGGGGTTAGCTAGTTTTTATTTCTTTAGTTTTCTTTCTAGTTTTTAGAGAGAGAAAGTCTTAAACTTTCTCTCACTAGTTCATCTTTTTCTTTTAATCTTTCAAGATTAAACACTTTTTGTATTGCTTATTTCATTAATCAAAGTTCTATTTTAAGCTTTTGATTCTTATTCTCATTCTTCACTTCTTGATTTATTTTACTTTTGATCCGAATATCATATTGCATTCGTATGATTTTATGATTTCGTGGTTGAAGGATTGATCTTCTTTGTTTACACATAAGTTCTTTCGCGTTTAGGACATAAGCTTGTAATGCTTATTGGCTTATTCGAGTTTTAGCTTATTTATTTTCGGATTTTATAAAGGTGTTAGTCATTTTAAAAGTATCTTTTATAAAGTTTTTGATTTCATACCTTGAATAGTTTTCAAATTTAAGTTCTTCTTTTGTGATTAAGATCCGGTGAGACTAGCTTATTGCATTTGCTTATTGAGATTCACTCTTCCACCAATTTCGGAACTGTTGCCTTCCATCGCAAAACTAGGGTTTTGTGCTCTTTCCGACGGGTTTCATTCACATTCCGATAGCCTTTTGTTTTTGATCGCAATAACCCATTAGGGTTTTACTTTGCGATCGGTTTGATTTTCCCCTTATTCCGATCTGGGTTGCGATCGCTTATTGCGATCGCATACTCCGACGGGTCTTAAGGCCTTGGTCAAGACGAAGTGCTGCCCATTTTTCGATAGCATCATTCCGATAGATAGACATTGCGACAGTAGCACTTTACATCATTCCGATCTGGATCATTGCGATAGTGGCTTTCCGATAGATGGTCATTGCGATAGTACTGATCTTGACTATTCCGATGGTCTGTGGGCTTTCCGTACTGCTTACAAGACCCCGATTGGTTGTACACCCTATCGTCTTGTGTACGGGAAAGCCTGCCACCTACCCATCGAGCTGGAACATAAGGCGCACTGGGCCTTGAAGTGGGCTAACTTCGACATCATCAAAGCCGGTGATCATCGCAAGGTTCAACTCAACGAGCTAAATGAACTAAGGAATGAAGCTTATGAGAACTCGCTGATCTACAAGGAGAAGACGAAGATTATCCACGATGCTAAAATCAAGAACCGAGAGTTCCACGTTGGTGATCAAGTCTTACTCTTTAACTCTCGGTTGAAGATCTTCTCTGGCAAGTTGAAGAGCCGCTGGACTGGTCCATTCACCGTCGCCAAAGTCTTTCCGTATGGGACCATTGAGCTTTCTCAGCCGAATGAGCCCAATTTCAAGGTGAATGGCCAGCGTCTGAAGCTGTACTTTGGTGAGGACATCTCTCACGAGATGATTCCATCCCTCACCACGTTCCCCATGAACTAAAATTGGGTCGAGTCAGGCTCATGACTCGGTGAACAAAAACAAGCGCTTCTCGGGAGGCAACCCGTGTTCTATCCTTTACTGCGTTCATAATAAGTGTAGGGGAGCCCGCATATGTTTGTTGTCTTGTTTCTTGTGCTGTGCAGGGATTAAAGCTTCAGAGAGCATCTTGATAACTTTTGACGAACCGTGATACCGTGTTTTCCATCTTCCCGGTTCTATCCTAAACTCTTGTGATTCAATATTTCATATTCTATATGTTCACATTGAATTCACTTTAGTTGTCCTTTCCTTAGCAAGATTTAAACAACGTGCACAATGTCTTAAGTGTAGGGGAGTTTACTCCCACATGCTTAAACATTGAGGACAATGTTTATTTCAAGTGTAGGGGGGACTTCTATCGAAGTAAGTGGTCTTTTCCATGAATTTGCCCTCATTTTAACCGGAAAATTTGATTTTTCGACATTTTTCAAAATTTTTAATCTATTTTGGCCTAGTTGTATAGTTGTATTTGCCCTTGTTATGTTTCCTTTGCTAGAATAAATTTTCAATAAAGTGGTTTTAGATTTTTCTTAGTCGTGAACATTTTGACTCAACCCGAGTTTACTTGCCTAAGTTTACTCTAGCTAGTATCCTTAACGTGTTTAAGTCAAGTTTTGCTAGGCTTTTATATAGGGAGCTATAAAACGCGAAAGTCTTAACTCTCACGGGTTAAGAACAAGAACTTTTCGCAAGTTCCTATAATTGATCCTAGAGAGTCGTTTATCAAGGGAACTTTAAAATGCGATTTCTAAACTTGAACAAGTCTAAGAATTTGCAAGATCCTATAGGCGACTCGAAAACCCAAAACTTTGATTTAATAGGCTAAGCATCCACGAGTCTCATTACTTGAGATTTTAAACTGTGGAGAACGAGAGATGATAGAGTCAATTATAAGTTCTGTATTCTTTCGTGAATTTATGTGAGTTAATTATGAGCCTATTCTCCCTCCGCTTGTTAATAAATTAATCTGCTAATAAGTAAGGTTGTACGATTTGAAAAGTTACTTAGCTTCTAGCCCCAGATCGTTTAAAAGTTGCTCGGTAATGACGAGAGTTCATAGCCAAGGCATAACTTATGAAGCGGGGCGCGAAGATTGGCGAGTCCGAAAAGGCCCTAACAAGGCATGAGGGCTACATTTTGTTGCTAAAGATCCAAAAGTGATGTGAAGAATCATTTATCAAAAATCAATATGAAGGATCGAGACACACGACGAAAAGCAAGAACTCCCCAAAAGTCATGGAGAAGTCTATCCGAAAAGACCCTAACAAGGTATGAGGATAAATAGATCCAAGTCCTAAAAGGAGGCGGATCGTTGTATATCAAAGTCCAAAATAAAGATTGGAGAAAAATGAAGAAGTCGTGGTCCAAAGATGAAGAATCTCTCAAAAAACTTCAAGTGAAGAAATTCCTATTATGAAGAGAAGACCATAATTTCAAGAACGTCTCTCGAAGATTCGAAGTATGAAGTCGCTGCCAAATATCGGCCCGAGAAAGGTCTCAAATCGCGAACCAAGTTATGCCAAGATATGAACTTTCTGATATCCCGAGAAGCAGTTTTAAAAGATTTGGTCCTTTAGCTAACTATTGATTAAATCGTTCACCTTATTTTCGGACTAAAATAACTATCGAAATAAGTCAAACAATGCATCCTCGTGATCATTCAAGACAAAAATAAAATATAAGAGATACACCTAGGAATAAGGGAGTCTAAGTGAATAATTGGCCCACATGAGTTCGTGATAGTTTGCTAACTTATAATAACAATGATCTCGTTTCTAAGCTTGGTATGGGGAACGTGAAACTTGAGGATGATAAACGTTCATGGCCGCCAAAACCCAATGTAAGTTTTTAATTTCTTTACCTATTTCTATCTTTTACGTTTAGTATTTAATAAAGGCCAAGATGGGTTATTTATGATGGAGAATGTAAAACGTGCTTAAAATTAATGCATTGCATGAGGGCATTGCAATGTTCAAGTGTAGGGGATTTAATAAGTGTGAAAACACTTATCCTTTTACCACTTATTTCCAATAATAACAAGACCAAAACGTGTGATTTATGTCGTAAAAGTCGGAATTATGCGTGGTTTGTGTTTTTATTGTGTTTTAGGACCAAAAGATGAAAAAGGAAGAAAACACGGGCTTTCACGGGCTTTTATCGAAGAAAACGGGAAAAGACGAAGTCAAAAGATCAAGAGTGCTTAAAGAACGGATGTCCAAGACCTATTCTGGAGATTTATCGAAGAACAAGTCTAAAGACGGAAGTTTAATGAAGTCGAAGAACTTAAATCTAATAGAAGAAGAAAATTAAAAGACAAGTTCAAATCCCGAGACTACAAAGACGAAGAATTAAAATCGAGTCGAGAAGAAAAAGAAAGAAGAAAGCACCACACATGCCTCCCACTCCCCTATAAATACCCTCCTAATCACATTAGGAGGGGGTTAGCTAGTTTTTATTTCTTTAGTTTTCTTTCTAGTTTTTAGAGAGAGAAAGTCTTAAACTTTCTCTCACTAGTTCATCTTTTTCTTTTAATCTTTCAAGATTAAACACTTTTTGTATTGCTTATTTCATTAATCAAAGTTCTATTTTAAGCTTTTGATTCTTATTCTCATTCTTCACTTCTTGATTTATTTTACTTTTGATCCGAATATCATATTGCATTCGTATGATTTTATGATTTCGTGGTTGAAGGATTGATCTTCTTTGTTTACACATAAGTTCTTTCGCGTTTAGGACATAAGCTTGTAATGCTTATTGGCTTATTCGAGTTTTAGCTTATTTATTTTCGGATTTTATAAAGGTGTTAGTCATTTTAAAAGTATCTTTTATAAAGTTTTTGATTTCATACCTTGAATAGTTTTCAAATTTAAGTTCTTCTTTTGTGATTAAGATCCGGTGAGACTAGCTTATTGCATTTGCTTATTGAGATTCACTCTTCCACCAATTTCGGAACTGTTGCCTTCCATCGCAAAACTAGGGTTTTGTGCTCTTTCCGACGGGTTTCATTCACATTCCGATAGCCTTTTGTTTTTGATCGCAATAACCCATTAGGGTTTTACTTTGCGATCGGTTTGATTTTCCCCTTATTCCGATCTGGGTTGCGATCGCTTATTGCGATCGCATACTCCGACGGGTCTTAAGGCCTTGGTCAAGACGAAGTGCTGCCCATTTTTCGATAGCATCATTCCGATAGATAGACATTGCGACAGTAGCACTTTACATCATTCCGATCTGGATCATTGCGATAGTGGCTTTCCGATAGATGGTCATTGCGATAGTACTGATCTTGACTATTCCGATGGTTAATGTTAGCTATATTCCGATGGTTGCTGTTTGGTGTATTCCGATGAACATGAATTGTTTACTTGCAATTGATTAAGTTCTTAAGTTTTTAGGTTTTTCAAAGCTTTAATTTTTAAGAATTTTCATAAATTAATTTTAAGTTTAATTTTGTTAAAGCTTTAATTTACTCAACAACACTTTAATTACTTGCTAATAGTTTAAAATTAGATAAACAAACCAAACCATTCTCTTGATTCACCAAAAGACGATTGAGTCGCACTTAAGACCGGTTTTCAATTCGAAAAGATTCGGAACTATAACGAACTTGAACTTTCATATAGGGTGTCAAAAGCCTTATATTAAATGGCGCCGCTGCCGGCTCTTTTCGTTAAGATAAACGGTTTCTAGTGAGAGACGCATTGAATTTTGGGATCCGTTCTTTGAACGTTATTTTCCTCGCTTCAAACAATTTCAAAAATCCATAAAAATTATAAAACTTTTCAAAAATACAAAAACATTAAAAAACCTATAAAAACCAAAAATATTATATAGATATTCCTTGTGTATATTTTTCCTCTGCAGGTGTATGCGTACTAGATCTACAAACTATTCTGAGCCCGAGAATCGTGAAGATTTAAATATGGCTGGTGTTAACAACAACAATAATCACCCACCTCAAAATAATTTGAATAACAACAACAACAACAACAACAATGTCCCTCTACCTGATTTACGAACCATGGAGGAATTGTGCCAACCCACCATGAATGGACGCGGAGGCCCGATTGCGCCAATGCACGTCACGGCTCAGGAGTTTTCGTTGAAGCATCATATGATACAACAAGTGCAAATGAACCCGTTTCGTGGAATTCCGGATGATGATGCCAACAAACACCTCGACAAATTCATTACCATTACCCAAAGCATGAAGTGCCCCGGTGTTTCTATGGATGACCTTCGACTTCAACTTTTTCCACACTCACTTTCTCACCATGCCGAAAAATGGTTTGACCGTCTTCCCAAGAATTCTATTCACACGTGGAACGACATGACTCAACGCTTTTTATCGCGCTACTTTCCCCCATCCATGGTCACTAGCCTTCGTAACCAAATCAGTGGATTTATGCAAGAGAATGATGAATCGCTTTTTGATGCTTGGGAACGTTACAATGATTTGATCAACCGCTGTCCTAATCACAATATGCTCCCCGTCACTCTCATTGACACCTTCTACAATGGTCTCACCTTTCGTGATCGTGACACGATAAATGCCGCCGTCGGTGGTACTTTTATGAAAAGGAGACCGGAGGAGTGTCGAGAGTTGATCGAAAACATGACTACTCACCACAAGAATTGGGATTCATCCGCATCCTCAAGATCTAACTCGAGAGTCAATGTTTCTTCTTCTTCCTCCAATCCTGAAATGTCTGAAATTTCTCGCCAACTCGCTGAAATGAACAAGAATTTCATGGCCATGGCCACAAACCACTTTCAACAAGCTAAAGCCGTTGCTATTTCTTGTGACATATGTGGTGGCCCTCACTCTTATAATGATTGTCCTTCTACCCAAGGCAATTATTCTGAAAACGTTAACGCAGCTTACGGCACTTATCCCACGGGAGGCTATCAAGCTCGCCCGCAAGGAGACCGTGGCTTGCTAAGTTATCGTTCCAACAATTATCTTGCTCCTCCCGGTTTCCCTCCTGCAAACCAAAACCAACAACAAAGCTACAATCAATCCCAACCTCGTGCAAACAATCAGTATCAATCCCAAAGAAACCCATACCCAACTCAAGGAAATTCTCAAGCTTACCAGGCTCCACCTCTCAATCAACCGATGGCAGTGAATCCAGAAGTCGAGACATTCATGAAGACTAATAGGGAGTTGGTGACGAATCTTCAGAATCAAGTCCGCAACTTGAAGGGAGAGATGGCAAAACAAGGGAACGATATTCGAGCCGAGCTAAGGAATGATATGGCCAAACACAATGATACAATGAATGCAAACATGCAAAACTCTTTTAACAATCAAGCTCTTCACCTTCGTGATATGATTGGTTCGCTCATCCAAAGTAATCAACCCTCTTCTTCGGGTACTCTGCCGAGTAATACCGTTGCGAATCCAAGGGGGGAGATGAAAGCAATCACCACTCGAAGTGGAAAAGGTTATATGGAACCCGAGCTTCCTACACCACCACCCGTGATTGTGAACAAGGAAAAAGAGCAACTTCCCCCACCTCCTTCACCTTCTATCCCTATTTCCCCACCACCCGTGGTTGAGAGTGATCCTACTCCCTTAAAGCCTTCTTCTTCATCCAATATACCTTATCCTTCAAGGTTGAGGAAAGAGAAGCAAAAGAGCAAGGATGATATTCAGGTTTCGAACTTCCTTAAAATGTTTAAACAACTGAATTTTAACATCTCCTTTGCCGAGGCTCTCGCTCACATGCCCAAATACGCTAAAATGTTTAAAGACCTTCTGAGCGACAAGGAAAAGCTCCTCGACATTGCCAACACCCAACTTAATGAGAACTGCTCTGCAGTGCTCTTAAGGAAATTACCAATCAAGCTTGGTGATCCGGGTCGTTTTCTTATCCCTTGCAATTTCCCGGGAGTAGAGAATTGCATGGCCCTTGCCGATCTAGGTGCCAGTATTAATCTCATGCCTCTAAGTGTTTGGAAGCAATTATCTCTCCCAGAGCTAGTCCCCACTAAAATGACTTTGGAATTGGCCAACCGTACGGTTGCTTATCCAGTGGGGATAGCCGAAGACGTTATTGTAGGAGTCGACAAATTCACCTTCCCTGCTGATTTTGTTGTCGTCGACTACGAGATGGACCCCCGTGTGCCACTTATTGTTGGTCGTCCATTCCTTAGGACCGGTCGCACTCTTATTGATGTGGAAGCCGGAGAGCTTATCATGAGAGTGGGTGACGACAAAGTAGTCTTCAACATGGGAAAGTTGTCTAAACAGCCTTATTCATATGAGAGCGTTAATTGTATTGACGTTCTTGATGAGGCTTGTGAAGAACACTTTAATGATGCTTGCAAAAGTATTCCTACCTCTCTTCCCACTATTGAGACCGTGTCCTCCATTGATTCATCGTTGTCTCTATTTGGAAATGGTGATTTATTCTGGAACAATCTTGAAGATACCATGGGAGATGTGAATTTAGCTACTAATGATTCTCCCACCGAGGGGGATGAAGATATGAGTTTCTTTGACAATCTTCTCACCGAAGCCAATCCTTCGCCTCCATCTCCCATGGTCATTGCTATCGATACTCCGACTTTGAAAACGCCTCCCGTCGAAAATCCTCCGGATTTGGAACTTAAGGAGTTGCCGCCACATCTCGAGTACGTGTTCCTTGACGACAACAAGAAGTCTCCCGTCATTATTGCAACGAATTTGAAAGATGAAGAGAAGACTCGCCTCGTTGCTGTGTTGAAAGCTCACAAGAAGGCTATTGCGTGGAAAATCTCGGATATTCGTGGAATTGATCCTCACTTCTGCACACACAAAATTCTCATGGAGGACGACTTCAAGCCCACTATCCAAAGCCAACGAAGGGTGAATCCAAAAATACATGAAGTCATCAAAACAGAGGTTATTAAACTTCTTGATGCGGGTATGATTTACCCTATTTCGGATTCACCGTGGGTTAGTCCAATCCATTGTGTGCCCAAGAAGGGCGGAATAACCGTTGTTCCCAATGAACACAACGAGTTGATTCCCACTCGTCTCGTTACTGGGTGGAGAGTTTGTATAGACTACCGCAAACTCAATGATGCCACGAGAAAGGATCATTTCCCTCTACCTTTCATGGACCAAATGCTTGAACGATTAGCCGGTAATGAATATTACTGCTTTCTTGATGGTTTCTCGGGTTATTTTCAAATACCCATCGATCCCCAAGATCAAGAGAAGACAACATTCACTTGTCCTTACGGTACATTTGCTTATAAACGAATGCCTTTTGGCTTATGCAATGCCCCCGGGACTTTCCAAAGGTGCATGTTGGCTATCTTCCATGACATGGTTGAGCACACCATGGAAGTCTTCATGGATGATTTCTCGGTCTTCGGGGATTCTTTCTCTGCTTGCCTTGCCAATTTGGAACGTATGCTTAAGCGGTGCGAAGACACTCGCCTTGTTCTAAATTGGGAAAAATGCCATTTTATGGTAAAAGAAGGCATTGTGCTAGGACACAAAATCTCTAAAGCCGGTCTTGAAGTTGACCGTGCTAAAGTAGATGTCATAGCCAAATTACCTCCACCTTCAACCGTGAAGGGTGTGAGAAGCTTTCTGGGTCATGCGGGCTTCTATCGTAGATTCATTCAGGATTTCTCTAAAATCGCTCGCCCGATGACCCACCTCTTAGAAAAAGATACTCCTTTTATCTTTTCTAAAGAGTGTCTCGAAGCCTTCAATCTTCTCAAGGATAAGCTCACTAAGACACCGGTCTTGGTCACCCCTAATTGGGAGCTGCCCTTTGAATTGATGTGCGATGCTAGCGACTTTGCTATCGGTGCGGTTTTGGGCCAAAGAGTGAATAAACACTTCCAACCAATCCACTATGCTAGCAAAACAATGACGGGGGCTCAATTGCATTATACGACAACCGAAAAAGAGCTTTTAGCTGTTGTCTATGCTTTTGAGAAATTTCGCCCCTATCTTGTTTTATCCACCACCATCGTATACACGGACCATTCCGCGTTGAAGTACTTGATGACTAAGAACGATTCTAAGCCAAGACTTCTTCGCTGGGTTTTGCTCCTTCAAGAATTCAACATTGAAATTCGTGACAAGAAGGGAGCCGAAAACCTGGCCGCGGATCATCTGAGTCGACTTGAGGATCCATATCAGGGGGATCATCCGAACAAAGAGATCAATGACTCTTTCCCCCTGGAGACTCTAATGTCTTTAAATCTCAATCTTGATGGCACCCCGTGGTTTGCAGACATTGCAAACTACTTAGCGGGTGGTATTCTCATCCAAGGGTTAACATCCCAACAAAAGAAGAAGTTCTTGAACGATGTTAAGACTTACTTTTGGGATGACCCTTATCTATTCAAACAGTGTGCTGATCTGATTATTCGTCGATGTGTTGACGGACCGGCAGCTTTTGACATCTTCCAAGCTTGCCACAAAGGACCCACCGGTGGTCACTTTGGTCCCAACTACACCGCTAAGAAAGTGTTTGATTCTGGATTCTACTGGCCCACCATTTATCGTGACGCGCACGAAATGGTTAAGCATTGTGATGCTTGCCAACGTCAAGGCAAGATCACACATAAGGATGAGATGCCTCAAAATTTCATACAGGAATGTGAAATCTTTGATGTATGGGGCATCGACTTTATGGGGCCATTTCCATCATCCAAAGGGAACAAGTACATCCTCGTCGCTGTCGACTACGTCTCTAAATGGGTTGAAGCTAAGGCTCTTCCTACGAATGATGCGAGGGTGGTTGTGAACTTTTTGAAGCAGCTTTTCGCTCGATTTGGCGTTCCTCGTGCTATCATCAGTGACCGCGGGACTCATTTTTGCAACGATCAATTTGCACGAGTCATGGCAAAGTATGGTGTCAATCACCGTCTTTCCACCGCCTATCATCCCCAAACCAATGGGCAAGCCGAAATTTCCAATCGTGGCTTGAAGAGAATTTTGGAGCGTACTGTGGGAGAGCATCGTGCCGCGTGGGCCGATAAGTTAGATGATGCTCTGTGGGCTTTCCGTACTGCTTACAAGACCCCGATTGGTTGTACACCCTATCGTCTTGTGTACGGGAAAGCCTGCCACCTACCCATCGAGCTGGAACATAAGGCGCACTGGGCCTTGAAGTGGGCTAACTTCGACATCATCAAAGCCGGTGATCATCGCAAGGTTCAACTCAACGAGCTAAATGAACTAAGGAATGAAGCTTATGAGAACTCGCTGATCTACAAGGAGAAGACGAAGATTATCCACGATGCTAAAATCAAGAACCGAGAGTTCCACGTTGGTGATCAAGTCTTACTCTTTAACTCTCGGTTGAAGATCTTCTCTGGCAAGTTGAAGAGCCGCTGGACTGGTCCATTCACCGTCGCCAAAGTCTTTCCGTATGGGACCATTGAGCTTTCTCAGCCGAATGAGCCCAATTTCAAGGTGAATGGCCAGCGTCTGAAGCTGTACTTTGGTGAGGACATCTCTCACGAGATGATTCCATCCCTCACCACGTTCCCCATGAACTAAAATTGGGTCGAGTCAGGCTCATGACTCGGTGAACAAAAACAAGCGCTTCTCGGGAGGCAACCCGTGTTCTATCCTTTACTGCGTTCATAATAAGTGTAGGGGAGCCCGCATATGTTTGTTGTCTTGTTTCTTGTGCTGTGCAGGGATTAAAGCTTCAGAGAGCATCTTGATAACTTTTGACGAACCGTGATACCGTGTTTTCCATCTTCCCGGTTCTATCCTAAACTCTTGTGATTCAATATTTCATATTCTATATGTTCACATTGAATTCACTTTAGTTGTCCTTTCCTTAGCAAGATTTAAACAACGTGCACAATGTCTTAAGTGTAGGGGAGTTTACTCCCACATGCTTAAACATTGAGGACAATGTTTATTTCAAGTGTAAGGGGGACTTCTATCGAAGTAAGTGGTCTTTTCCATGAATTTGCCCTCATTTTAACCGGAAAATTTGATTTTTCGACATTTTTCAAAATTTTTAATCTATTTTGGCCTAGTTGTATAGTTGTATTTGCCCTTGTTATGTTTCCTTTGCTAGAATAAATTTTCAATAAAGTGGTTTTAGATTTTTCTTAGTCGTGAACATTTTGACTCAACCCGAGTTTACTTGCCTAAGTTTACTCTAGCTAGTATCCTTAACGTGTTTAAGTCAAGTTTTGCTAGGCTTTTATATAGGGAGCTATAAAACGCGAAAGTCTTAACTCTCACGGGTTAAGAACAAGAACTTTTCGCAAGTTCCTATAATTGATCCTAGAGAGTCGTTTATCAAGGGAACTTTAAAATGCGATTTCTAAACTTGAACAAGTCTAAGAATTTGCAAGATCCTATAGGCGACTCGAAAACCCAAAACTTTGATTTAATAGGCTAAGCATCCACGAGTCTCATTACTTGAGATATTAAACTGTGGAGAACGAGAGATGATAGAGTCAATTATAAGTTCTGTATTCTTTCGTGAATTTATGTGAGTTAATTATGAGCCTATTCTCCCTCCGCTTGTTAATAAATTAATCTGCTAATAAGTAAGGTTGTACGATTTGAAAAGTTACTTAGCTTCTAGCCCCAGATCGTTTAAAAGTTGCTCGGTAATGACGAGAGTTCATAGCCAAGGCATAACTTATGAAGCGGGGCGCGAAGATTGGCGAGTCCGAAAAGGCCCTAACAAGGCATGAGGGCTACATTTTGTTGCTAAAGATCCAAAAGTGATGTGAAGAATCATTTATCAAAAATCAATATGAAGGATCGAGACACACGACGAAAAGCAAGAACTCCCCAAAAGTCATGGAGAAGTCTATCCGAAAAGACCCTAACAAGGTATGAGGATAAATAGATCCAAGTCCTAAAAGGAGGCGGATCGTTGTATATCAAAGTCCAAAATAAAGATTGGAGAAAAATGAAGAAGTCGTGGTCCAAAGATGAAGAATCTCTCAAAAAACTTCAAGTGAAGAAATTCCTATTATGAAGAGAAGACCATAATTTCAAGAACGTCTCTCGAAGATTCGAAGTATGAAGTCGCTGCCAAATATCGGCCCGAGAAAGGTCTCAAATCGCGAACCAAGTTATGCCAAGATATGAACTTTCTGATATCCCGAGAAGCAGTTTTAAAAGATTTGGTCCTTTAGCTAACTATTGATTAAATCGTTCACCTTATTTTCGGACTAAAATAACTATCGAAATAAGTCAAACAATGCATCCTCGTGATCATTCAAGACAAAAATAAAATATAAGAGATACACCTAGGAATAAGGGAGTCTAAGTGAATAATTGGCCCACATGAGTTCGTGATAGTTTGCTAACTTATAATAACAATGATCTCGTTTCTAAGCTTGGTATGGGGAACGTGAAACTTGAGGATGATAAACGTTCATGGCCGCCAAAACCCAATGTAAGTTTTTAATTTCTTTACCTATTTCTATCTTTTACGTTTAGTATTTAATAAAGGCCAAGATGGGTTATTTATGATGGAGAATGTAAAACGTGCTTAAAATTAATGCATTGCATGAGGGCATTGCAATGTTCAAGTGTAGGGGATTTAATAAGTGTGAAAACACTTATCCTTTTACCACTTATTTCCAATAATAACAAGACCAAAACGTGTGATTTATGTCGTAAAAGTCGGAATTATGCGTGGTTTGTGTTTTTATTGTGTTTTAGGACCAAAAGATGAAAAAGGAAGAAAACACGGGCTTTCACGGGCTTTTATCGAAGAAAACGGGAAAAGACGAAGTCAAAAGATCAAGAGTGCTTAAAGAACGGATGTCCAAGACCTATTCTGGAGATTTATCGAAGAAAAAGTCTAAAGACGGAAGTTTAATGAAGTCGAAGAACTTAAATCTAATAGAAGAAGAAAATTAAAAGACAAGTTCAAATCCCGAGACTACAAAGACGAAGAATTAAAATCGAGTCGAGAAGAAAAAGAAAGAAGAAAGCACCACACATGCCTCCCACTCCCCTATAAATACCCTCCTAATCACATTAGGAGGGGGTTAGCTAGTTTTTATTTCTTTAGTTTTCTTTCTAGTTTTTAGAGAGAGAAAGTCTTAAACTTTCTCTCACTAGTTCATCTTTTTCTTTTAATCTTTCAAGATTAAACACTTTTTGTATTGCTTATTTCATTAATCAAAGTTCTATTTTAAGCTTTTGATTCTTATTCTCATTCTTCACTTCTTGATTTATTTTACTTTTGATCCGAATATCATATTGCATTCGTATGATTTTATGATTTCGTGGTTGAAGGATTGATCTTCTTTGTTTACACATAAGTTCTTTCGCGTTTAGGACATAAGCTTGTAATGCTTATTGGCTTATTCGAGTTTTAGCTTATTTATTTTCGGATTTTATAAAGGTGTTAGTCATTTTAAAAGTATCTTTTATAAAGTTTTTGATTTCATACCTTGAATAGTTTTCAAATTTAAGTTCTTCTTTTGTGATTAACATCCGGTGAGACTAGCTTATTGCATTTGCTTATTGAGATTCACTCTTCCACCAATTTCGGAACTGTTGCCTTCCATCGCAAAACTAGGGTTTTGTGCTCTTTCCGACGGGTTTCATTCACATTCCGATAGCCTTTTGTTTTTGATCGCAATAACCCATTAGGGTTTTACTTTGCGATCGGTTTGATTTTCCCCTTATTCCGATCTGGGTTGCGATCGCTTATTGCGATCGCATACTCCGACGGGTCTTAAGGCCTTGGTCAAGACGAAGTGCTGCCCATTTTTCGATAGCATCATTCCGATAGATAGACATTGCGACAGTAGCACTTTACATCATTCCGATCTGGATCATTGCGATAGTGGCTTTCCGACAGATGGTCATTGCGATAGTACTAATCTTGACTATTCCGATGGTTAATGTTAGCTATATTCCGATGGTTGCTGTTTGGTGTATTCCGATGAACATGAATTGTTTACTTGCAATTGATTAAGTTCTTAAGTTTTTAGGTTTTTCAAAGCTTTAATTTTTAAGAATTTTCATAAATTAATTTTAAGTTTAATTTTGTTAAAGCTTTAATTTACTCAACGACACTTTAATTACTTGCTAATAGTTTAAAATTAGATAAACAAACCAAACCATTCTCTTGATTCACCAAACGACGATTGAGTCGCACTTAAGACCGGTTTTCAATTCGAAAAGATTCGGAACTATAACGAACTTGAACTTTAATATAGGGTGTCAAAAGCCTTATATTAGTTATCTATATTAAATCCATCACATATGATATGTAGTAGAAACTAGATATTGAAATAGAAGAAAGTAGATAGAAGTTAGAGAGAAAAGTAGAGAGAGAAATGAGAGAATGGTTGAAATGACTATGTGTAAAATAGAAACCAACAACCCCTCTTCTACACATGGAATAGGGTTATATACCCACTCCATTAACTGGACGTGGGTTGTGTTTCCTTAGGCAAGGCCTGGCTTTGCTTGGGAATGGCTTTTCTTCGACTTGGAGCCCCTAACTTAGAAAATATTAGCTTAAAGTCCAAGCGCGGTTATCCCGACTAGCCTATTACTAAACAAGACTTATAACGACTAAGATGACCTATTACATTTTTGTTTGACTACATAAAATATAAGGCTAACAATCTCCCCCAATGTATCGATAATCTTAAATCACTTAAAATGCTTCACTGAATACATTATTGTGAAGGTGATTTTTATTTGACTTTGAACGTTGCCTTCATAGGTATTGTATCTTGTTCTTGATCTCGTTTGTAACAGTTTTGTTCCTTCATACTTCTGTAATCTTGATCTTGAGCCTTTGTCTTTTGACTTTGAGTGCTTGAGATTTTAAAACCATCATTGAGTATCTTGATTATCACCATCTTGTGCTCTTGTGACTTCTGAATCGACATGTTCATACTTTGTTGATTTCAAAAGGCTAACAATCTCTCAAGCATACTTCGTTCTAGTTAGACCTTGAGGTATCCATTGATATTCAGAGTAGCGAAAGTCTTTAACTTTTAGCATGAACATATGGAGAAGACTTTGGTTAGTACATAGCTACGCCACCTTCTTGATATGAAGCACCATATATGTACATGGACGAAATGACTTTGAACATTTCACTCTAACTCAGTAGCAATTTACCTCCGGTCGGTGAAGATCGTTAGATGGTATTAGATACCGTATCTGAGATAGGTAGATTCAGTTAAAAACCTCATTGACAGGGTTTCCCGGCTGTACTAGCCACTTCTCTTTACTCAAACGTCTCAAAGAAGACTATGAGAGTAAGAGTGAATCAGTTGGATAATTTATGTCTTAGATTATAGTCATCAATTCAGATTCCTAGAACAAGTTTGATTCAATTAAGAATCACACCATTGTTGCTTTCCAGTTTGTCACAAGCTCGAATCATAAAGAATCTTGTGAGTCACCTATCGTAGTGTTGTTTGAGGTTGGCACTAGAAGGATTTCCATTCATCATTATAAACACTGAAGAGTGTCACTCTCGATGTTCTGGCAAGATCACACGGATTTTGCGAAGAAACCTGGAATCAAGTTTAAATCAAATAAGAATCTAAACTTAGTTGCATTCCAGTTTATCACAAGTTTGATTCGTGTAGAATCGCACAAGTTACCTACTATGAGCTTGTTTGATGATGACTCCAACATGATTTCCATCTTCATTGTGAATCATATCACTCAGATGTTCTGGCAATATCATGAGGATTATGTGTAAGACTCTTTGTTATCATTTGTGTCCTAGATGATGAACATCAAGTGTTATACATGGATTGTGTCCTAATGAGATGATATGTTGATCTCTTTTGGCTCTAGACTCAATAACTGCGTTTTGGTTTTAGTATTCGGAGGCTGGAGCTGACTCCCAACTTTTCAATACCAACTAACTCAGAGTGAGAAAGTCAAAAGATAACGTCTTGATCTTCGTGACAATGAGACAAGTTTCTTTTGAGAGAAACCTGAATGGCCATGGAAGGGTTGTGCATTGCATCACTGGGTTCATGATGACTTTTCTTCAATATCAACAATCATCTCTATGATTCCGATAGTAGATTTATTGACCCGGTTTCTTCCTAAGTTGCATCGAATCTTCAACCCCTTCAATGCTTACCAATACGTCATCACTAGCACCTTGTTGTGATTGTTACAATGCTAGCTTAAGTAATTAGTATGCATTCAGTTTCGTTCACATTCAACTCCATCTTTCCTAAGGACAACTACCTCTAGCTACGGAATATCCTTAGGTAGATCCCTCCGGTTCTGGTTGGATCATATGACTTATTTTCCTATCCTAAACCACCTTTTGACTCCACCGTTTCGTCATAGATAGTAGGTTGTTCGGGTATAGTTCGTAACCTTAAAACAATTGAAAAACCAATCAAAGTGCTTGATAAAAATCAAAATTATTACTATTTATAGAAACATACTAATAATGGAAACATACTATTTATGGAAACATACTAATTATGGAAACATCATATTTATGGAAATATGCTATTTATGGAAATTTACTATTTATGGAACTTTCTATTTTTGGAAACTTACTAGTTATGGAAACTTTCTATTTTTGGAACTTACTATTTATGGAAACTTGCTATTTTTGGAAAGTTGCTATATATGGAAACCTCCTATTTTTGGAAAGTTACTATATATAGAAACATGCTATTTTTAGAAAGTTACTTATGATGAGGCAACAAGTATAATAACACATGAAACATGAATTACATTAATCAAGAACATATGAAAACACTAAGAAATACATGATAACACATGAAGCAGTAAAACAAGTCAAGAACATGGAAAACAAGTCAAGAACATGTAAAACAAGTCAAGAACAACTAATACAAGACAAGAACAAGTAAAGTAACTGAGACTCATCAAGTTATACATGAACACACAACTCATTCACATGCTTTATTATGTAGCACTCATGAAGTCGGGGTATATTTATTTTCGCCTTTCATCTTCTTTGTTACTGGACATAAGGTACGGATATTCCGTCCTTCAGTAAGGACATTCCTTTTCTATGTATGATTAGGATTTCCCGTTTGCTGCCATCTGTTTCCTCCTATAGTTTACTTGTCATTAAACTATTCAGTAATTACCATGATATGATTTTAAATTACCTAAGCTATATACACGCATGCCATGGTTCACCTAGTTATGGAGGTACCATAACCATAACACTTGAGGCACCGGTGTTATGACTCTTCCGCGACAAGAGTGATTCCTCGCAGCGTCCCTTCACGTTTTGGCCAGTTTTATTATTATTATTATTAATATTATTATTATTCTTATTATTATTATTATTATTATTATTATTATGTGGGGCGAATGGGTGCATCCTAGGACATGTTTATCAGATTTACACGGTGACTGTGGTGTGTGCTCTACATCCGTCACATGGAGCTGATTCCTCCACTCAGACTAATATAAATAGAGGCAACCCCTCTAATTGCATGACGAGGTCACCCCTCTATGTATTCATGCACGTTGATACCTTACATGAGCTATATGGGATTTTGGCCTTTAAAACACGTTTTTGTGAAAAAAACATAAGGCTTTTTAGACATAAACCAGTTATAAAACATGATTCCAGGTTTTCCAGGACTTACGTTATTCCGCTGCATTTGCATACTTTACTTATGTTTCAGTTATCATATCATGTCATATATCCATTCACTGAGCGTATTGCTCAGCCGTATTTTATTTTCATGTTCCCGTACGATAGGTACTAAAGGATTGTTAGCCCTATATTTTGTATAGTCGAACAAGAATGTAATAGGTCATCTTAATCGTTGAAGGTCTTGTATTGTAATAGGTTAGTTGGGAAAACCAAGCTTGGACTTTAAGCTAATATTGTCTAAGTTAGGGGCTTTATGCCCAAGATAGGCCAAGCCCGACCCAAGAAACAAGCCCATGAGCCCACCAAGCTCATGGGTATATAAACCCTCTTCCATGTGTGGAAGAAGGTGTTGGTTCATTTTACTTTCTCTTTCTAGTAAACATTAACCTTCCACCATTCTCTCTACTTTCACTCTCTAACTTCCTTCTCTTTCTCTTTCTAAATCTACTCTAAATCTTGTGTTATGGATTGAAGTGGGATTAACATTTGGTATCAAGAGCCTATAGTGGATAGGTGATTGAAGATTTGTGGTGTGTTTTTTATTGGATTGATGAGTTTTTGATATATTCTACCCAAGTTTCAATTTTTTTTTCTCGTGTTTTTGTTGTTCCAAGTGATCCACATATCTCTTACATAGTTGTGGTAGGGATTTGGGTGCTTTGGATTGGTTAAAATCACGGATTTCTAAGCAAAAAATCTCATCTTTCTTCAAAAAAAAATCGAAACAATGATTGTTATTGCGAAACTTATGCATAAAAATTCCATCGTATTACAAAATGGTTTTCATATTGCGAAATAACATTCTTCTTGATCCATTAGGGTTTTCATATTGCGAAGGTTTCAGTTTTTGTTATTGCGAAGAATCATTTCTTGGTATTGCGAAGTTTGGACCTTTTGTGCTTACTACGAAGGTTGCAGATTTTGTACATTGCGAAGATTATGTGAATTGATTATTGCGAAGAATAGCTGAATCTTGCGAAGATTGATATTGAAACATTGCGAAGATTGGTTTTGATCATTGTGAAGACTTTGTTTTTTGCAGATTGCGAAGAGTTGACAATTGTGGTATTGCGAAGAATTTGAGACATTGCGTAGATTTGCAACATTGCGAAGAGTTGAGTCCTTTCATACATTGCGAAGACTTCAATTCTATGTTATTACGGAACTCAAGTCAAATATTGCGAAATCTTGTCCAAAGTTGTCCAAGAATCAACTTGTGAAAAACTGGTCTTGGAATTTTTTGGCTTCTCGTGACCACATTGTTAAGGGATTTCATCAATCTTTTTGTAATTGTATACCACACCTCATCACAACACATCCACTAAGATCCTAATCCATTCACACGCATTTACCATGTCTCACAACAACAACAACATTGCGACTGCTAATCAAATTCGTTTGGTACAAGGTGGCAACGGTAATCCACCTGTGCTGCCAGCCGGTTGCTACGTTCAGTGGAGATCTCGTTGATGAGATGGCATTTATACATGATCTCATCGTTCTTTTCGGGCTTTAAATGCATTAAAATGTCATAAAATACCATATATATGCTTGTATTTGTTTACTTGTGTGTTTTAGGTATGGATATCGTGAAAAAGACAAAAGATCAAAAGAAACAAGGAAAAACGGACACGAGAAACGAAGCCGTACAAAGAACCGGGTCCTAGTTCATGATTTATCCAAGATTAACCCTTGAAGACTTGAAGATGTACAAGATTTATCCTCAAAATATGAAGAAATGACACTTAAAACCCTTGTATATTCATAATTACAAGTTTGGTCCCTTAAATTTGTCAAAATTACAAAATGGTCCTTCAACTTTGAAGAATTGGCAAATTAGTCCCTTAACTATTCTAAATTGCCAATTATGGTCCCTCATAAAGTCAAAGATATAATGAAGGCCTTTGAAGATCAAGAAAGTCCAAAATCAGTCCCTCAAGAATTCAAAAATGGCAAAATAACCCTTGAAACACTTTTGCCAAAGTTTTGGGGCAAAAGTGTGAAAATCAGAAGTTCTATAACAAAGGAAACAAGTTTTGGTGGCTGAAAAACGTGTTTACTAGTTTTGCCAAAGAACAAGGACTAAACATGGGCATTTGAAACATTTAAATGTTTATTGCGCCAAACACAATTACCACCCACTAATATCGGATCAAAATCTTTACTGTAGCACGTGATGAACCCAGATTTTACTTTTTACCAACAAAGGGTAAAATAAAATTGGTTGTTCCCCCGTGTGATTCACCTCACTTGAAACCCATCCCAACATTAAATCCTTCTTCTCCACTCACCAAAGGACCCCACACCCCAACCCGTTACCCAATCACATCACACCCTCCTCTCCAAGTAAAGACACGTGGCCAAATCAACAGTCAAGACTCACTACTTAACTAGAAAGCTAAAATGAACGTCCCTGATTCATTTGGACAGCTCACAAACATCAAACGACATCAAGCACTCAAGGGCATTCCTGGAAATTCGTAGCTAGGGTTTTCTTTATTTTTAGCATTCTAGAATCGTCTATTAGGCCTATATACGAAGACCTCAACTTGTGAGAGTCCCTTGTTCCAGATTTTAGATTTAAATCTTTGTAATTCCTTTTTATTAAATAAAAGTTGGATTTTCTGAAAATTTATGATTTCCCTTTGTGTTTTATAAAAGTTTGGTATCTGATAAGCTAAGATCTGAGTTCCATATTAATGTTTGAAGGTTTTTGAGGCAAGGTTTTAAGCAATAAAGCTTGTGTTTCAAAAATCAGAAGTTTCTTGTTTATTGTTCATCATTGTGGTTTGTTGTTCTTAGCAGGTAAAAGGAAGCTGGTACTTGTTTTGCTAGTACCTCAGCTCAAACAATCCAAGGCTTGGATGTAAGTCTTGGATGTTTGCATCTCTCTCCCTTTTCATTTTTCTGATTCTCATTGATTTTTTGGTGATTTTGCATGTTTTATTGTGAATCTGTGTTTTGAGGCTTGATTTGTGTTTCTGAGGTTGTTTAGGAGTTGCTAGGGTGGATTGGATCTTGTTTGATAGGTTAAAACACAACAATCCTTTGGAAGATTGCAAAATCAGATTCCAAAGGGGTGTTTGGGTTAACTGATTCAAAGAGATTTGATCCTTCCTTTGTTGTTGTTGTTCTTGGTTCTTTTGGATTGGTATCTGTTTACCTGGTGCTAAGTGACTATTATCTGCAACTTTTGTGGGTTTATACAACCAAATCAATCAAAGGGCTATAAAATCAGATTTACTTGGGTATTTTGGCTAAAATTTTAGGGACACCTAGATGTAAGGGTAGACTAGGGATAACAAGTGTTAAATTTTGGTTAACTTAATCATGGAAAGAGATTTGAAGGCTTAAAATTGGATTCGTGGTCAAATAGATCAGCTAAAGGATTTTGGATAATCACTTTTGCTAATCAGTAACTTTTGGTGCTTGAATATGCTTATTTACTTTGATCCATTGCTTGAAACAAGTTTATTTGTGCTTATTGGACTTTATTATAGCTTGTGTATGCATTTGGTTCAATTTGGCTGGCTTATTCATGTTAAAACTGCTTATTTGTTCATAACTGCTTATTTTCAAGGTCTGTGCAATATCTGTGGACTGTTTGCTTATTCTGGGCTTATTGAGTGAACCAACTTGTGATTTCTTTGTTGATATAGACTCCTTGTGATTCACTGATCACAAGGGTGCCCTTGTTTCCACTTGAATCCAACTGAATCTCTCACAAAAAGCAAGTTAAATAGTCAAAGCAGTGGGAACTCCTTTCCCCTGCTGCTAGCCACTGCTAGTGTTATTTCAACTGGTGCTTATTAATAAGCTATTATAGATTATTTTAACCTGCAACAACTTTGAATTTGTAATAGGTGCTCATTATTTGACCCATTTGTTCATACTGGAGCATTTGGAAGGTTGACTTTAGGGTTTGACTAGAAAACCAACTCTATTGACTTTTTCATAAGTGCTTATTGGCTTATCCAGCTTATTTGGCTTTGCTTATTGAACATTTATTTATTGTTTTGGCTTAATTAAGTTGTTTAGAGTCTTTTGCAAGTTGAATCAAGTCCTGAGGTGGTCTAGAACTCCAAGTCGACTATTTTGTCTTTTAGTGAAAATTTTCTTGGCTTATTTCTGGCTTATTGATAGGTGTGAAAACACCCATCCTTTTACCACTTAATTCTGGCTAAAACAAGACCAAAACACGTATTTAATATCATTTGTTTGGAATTATGCGTGGTTTTTGTGTTTATCGTGTTTTCAGAGCTAACCGGACGAATATTAAAGAAAACATGGGATTGCACGGGTTTTATCAAGGAAAAAGACTCAAGACGAAGTCTATTGTCCAAGAAATGCAAAAGATTTGAAGTCAATGGACCTATTTGAAGATTTATCAAAGAAAAGGACCAAAGATGGAAGATTTACATATGTCGAAGAAACTCAAGTCTATTTAACGAAGAAATTAAAAGACGAGTTGGATTTAATCGTCGACAAATCCCGGATCAGAATCGAAAACGTCAACTTTTCTGAAAAGACGAGAAGACAAGAAGAAAGGGATAAAGCCCACTCACCAACCAACCATTAGGACTATAAAAGGATTTTCCTTCACACAATTAGGGAGTTAGTCTTTGTTTTCTTCCTTCCCAGTCTCTTAGGTTCGGTTCATCACCAACACCATTAGGGTGTTTGGTGATTTTTAATTTTTCCTTCAATCTTGTAAGTTTTAATCATTACTATTGTTAACTTTTACATTAATCTTTGAATCCAATCCTTCTATTCATCTTGTTCTTCATCATCTATTTATTGCAAGTTCTTAAGTTTTTTTATTTGATTCAAGTTTGATCTTAAAAAGTTGTTGATTTAGTGTTTTTATTGTTGGGATTTATTACATATGGTATTTAGATGATTTGTGTTTAGTTTGGTAAAACCTTTTTGAGTATTTGAGTCGATTTGGATTAAAATTCGTATGCCCTGTTTTGTCATTGCTGTTACTGTTCTTCATCTCAGATTTTCCGAACAGAGCCCTTATTCCGAATAGACGATTTCTTATTTCCCTTGTTCGGAATATTGGATATTCCGAATAGGGCTGTTAATTTTCTCTTACTCGGAATATCTTATATATTCCGCATAGGCAAGATTTTCCGAATAGACCACTTTATTCCGAATTGCATTTTTATTCCGCATAGTCAAACATTCCGCGTAGGCTATTTTTCCGAATAGGGATCTGTTTTTCCGAATAGGTTCATTTTTCCGAATAGACTTGTTTTTCCGAGTAGGCAAATTTTTCCGCATAGGTTTATGTTTTTCCGCATAGCACATGTTTTCCGAATAGCCCTTTTTCCGCATAGTCTTATTTTCCGTATGGAGCACAATATTCCGAATTGAGCATCATTCCGCATATAGCCAATTTATTCCGAATAGGGCTTTTATTCAGCATAGTTATTTTACTCCGTATAAGGTATTTTCTATTAGGGTATTTTTCCAATACTGTTTGATTTAATTTCTTATCCTAGTTTTACTTTTTAATTGATTTAAGTTTATAATTTAATTTACGTTAGTCATTTATCTTTTCAATAGAATAGAAAACCAAAACCCCTTTTTGTCACCAAGAACAAATCATTCCACTTTTAACTGAGATCAATTCGAGAGGATTCCGAGAAAACGAACTTTTCAGCATAGAAAATATCTTGTATCAAATGGCGCCGCTGCCGGCTCTTCTCGTTAAGATCAAAAGTTTTTTGTGAGAACTTGGATTTTGGGATCCGTTCCCCGTGAACCCCACAAGTTGGCATACAATCAGTTCTATATTTTTTTTAAACTTAGATATTCAAATTGATCACTAGGGCCAAGTCTCCTTAACGCTACTTTTCTGATTTATTATTGCTGCTACTAATCGACATAACTATAAATATTTTAACTACTTAAAACAAAAAAAATTAAAAAACATAAAAACCAAAAATATTTTTGCTTTGTTCTTCTTTGTTCGTTCTTTTGCAGGTGTATGCGCACTCGATCCACGTCATATCAAGAGCCCGAGCCTCTCGATCACTTAGACATGGCCGGTGTACCACCTCCAAAAAATAATAACAACAACAACCCACCTTTCAACAACATGAACAATAACAACAACAATGAGCCCCTTCCGGATAATCGCCCGATGATTGAATTGCTGCAAGCTCATGTAGATGGCAACACGAATCCAATTGTTATACCTCCAATTGCCGCCAACAACTTTGAGCTAAAATCAAGCTTTATCCAGATGGTCTCCGCTCAACCATTCTTGGGACGTACCATTGATGACCCACATGACCATATTAAGAGATTCTTGCAACTCACCAACACGATCAAGTTCAATGGAGTTCCACAAGAGGTTATAAGGTTACAACTTTTTCCCTTTTCTTTAGAGGGACAAGCCCGACATTGGCTTGCTAAGGAACCGCCACAGAGTATTCTCTCGTGGACGGATTTGGAAACAAAGTTTATCAATTACTTTTTTCCACCCTCTCGTACTACCGCATTGCGGAATGAAATCATAAATTTTGAACAAAAGTACGATGAGTCGTTCAGTGAATCTTGGGATCGTTTTAAAGATCTTTTAAGAAAATGCCCACAACATGGTTTTACCAAAGTACATCAAATTAATACTTTTTACAATGGTTTAAGCACGAGTGACCAAGATTCACTGAACAGTGCCTCGGGGGGTAATCTATTGGCTAAGACTTCCAATGCTGCTTGGGATATCATTGAGAATAAATCTCGTGTGCAAACCAAGAGTGTTCGGACCAATGTCGCTAGTGCTAGCACTAGTGACAGCGACAAGCGATTAGACAAAATCACTACGCTTCTTGAATCGCTTGTCACCCACACCGTCAGCAACAACATCAGCAACAACGTCAAAAACGCTCAAGTAAATGCTGTCAGCCAACCTTGTGAGATATGCGGTGGTCCTCACTCTTACACCACTTGTACCGCCACCCAAGACTACCCTGCTGAGAATGTGAATGCGGCATATGGCACCTATCCTCAACCTGCTTATCAAGCTAGACCTCAAGGTGACCGTAATTTACTTAGCTACCGCAGCAACAACTATCTTTCACCACCTGGTTTCCCTCCTACCAACCCAAACCAACAACAAAACCTCAATCGCCCTCCTCAACAACATCAACAACCTCGACAACCATACATACCTCCTCACAAGCAGCAACAACCACCTCAACGTAACAATCAAGTCTACCAACAACCTGCTTACCAACCACCTGCATACAATGCTCCTCCCAACCAAACCACCACTGCATTACACCAAGAGGTTGCAACCTACATGAGGACCAATGATGTGATTGTGGAAAATCTCCAGCAGGAAGTGCGTAACTTGAAAGCAGACTTGGTCAAGCAAGGAAACGATTTGAGAGCCGATATGCGAAACACGTTGGATAGTCAGACGAATGACTTGAGGAACATGATGGCTAGTTTCTTCCAAGGTAATCAACCCTCTTCTTCGGGTACTCTTCCGAGTAACACCGTTGCGAACCCAAGAGGGGAGATGAAAGCAATCACCACTCGAAGTGGTAAAGGTACCAAGGAACCCGAGCTTCCTATACCTCCACCGGTGGTTGTGACTAAGGAGAACGAGTCACCTGCTCCTATTCCTCATCCTTCTCCTTCCCCAATTTCTCCACCTCTTCCTTCTACCCCTCCACCACCCAAGGATGTGAGTGATCCTATTCTTCCAAAGCCTTCCTCTTCTTCCAATATACCTTATCCATCTAGGTTGAGGAAAGAGAAGCTCAAAAGCAAGGATGATATTCAGGTTTCTAACTTTCTTAAGATGTTTAAACAACTGAATTTCAATATCTCCTTCGCTGAGGCTCTCGCTCACATGCCTAAATATGCCAAAATGTTTAAAGATCTTCTGAGCGACAAGGAAAAGCTCCTCGATATTGCCAACACCCAACTTAATGAGAATTGCTCTGTAGTACTCTTAAGGAAATTGCCAACCAAGCTTGGTGATCCGGGTCGTTTTCTTATCCCTTGTAATTTCCCAGGAGTAGAGAATTGCATGGCCCTAGCCGATCTAGGTGCCAATATTAATCTCTTGCCTCTAAGTGTTTGGAAGCAATTATCTCTCCCAGAGCTAGTCCCCACCAAAATGACTTTGGAATTAGCTAACCGTACGGTTGCTTATCCAGTGGGGATAGCCGAAGACGTCATTGTAGGAGTTGACAAATTCACCTTCCCTGCTGATTTCGTTGTGGTCGACTACGAGATGGACCCCCGTGTGCTACTAATTGTTGGTCGTCCATTCTTGAGGACCGGTCGCACTCTCATCGATGTTGAAGCTGGTGAGCTTATTATGAGAGTGGGTGACGACAAAGTAGTCTTCAACATGGGAAAGCTTTCTAAACAACCTTATTCATACGAGAGTGTTAATTGTATTGACGTTCTTGATGAGGCTTGTGAAGAACACTTCAAAGATGCTTGTAAAAGTATTCCTACCTCTCTTCCCAATGTTGAGACCGTTTCCTCTATCGACTCATCACTATCTCTATTTGGAGAAAGTGATTTCCTTTGGAAAGATTTTGAAGCCACCTTGGGAGATGTGAATTTAGACAATGACGATTCTACTACCAATTGGGATGAAGATCTCAGTTTCATTGCTAACCTCCTCAAAGAAGACAATCCTTCCCCTCCATCTCCCACTGTCATTGCTATCGATACTCCGACTTTGAAAACGCCTCCCGTCGAAAATCCTCCGGATTTAGAACTTAAGGAGTTGCTGCCCCATCTTGAGTATGTATTCCTTGACGAAGAGAAGAAGTCGCCAGTCATCATTGCTAAGGATTTGAAGGATGAAGAGAAAGCCCGACTTGTCGCCGTATTGAAAGATCATAAGAAGGCTATTGCTTGGAAAATTTCTGATATTCGTGGAATTGATCCTCACTTCTGCACACATAAAATTCTCATGGAGGACGACTTTAAGCCCACTATTCAAAGCCAACGAAGGGTGAATCCAAAAATACATGAAGTCATCAAAACAGAGGTTATCAAACTTCTTGATGCGGGTATGATTTACCCTATTTTGGATTCACCATGGGTTATTCCAATCCATTGTGTGCCCAAGAAGGGCGGAATAACCGTTGTTCCCAATGAACACAACGAGTTGATTCCCACTCGTCTCGTTACTGGGTGGAGAGTTTGTATAGACTACCGCAAACTCAATGATGCCACGAGAAAGGATCATTTCCCTCTACCTTTTATGGACCAAATGCTTGAACGTTTAGCGGGTAATGAATATTACTGCTTTCTTGATGGTTTCTCGGGTTATTTTCAAATACCCATCGATCCCCAAGATCAAGAGAAGACGACATTCACTTGTCCCTATGGCACTTTTGCTTACAAAAGAATGCCTTTTGGCTTATGTAATGCGCCCGGGACTTTTCAAAGGTGCATGTTAGCGATCTTACATGACATGGTTGAACAAACCATGGAAGTCTTCATGGATGATTTCTCAGTCTTCGGGGATTCTTTCTCTTCTTGCCTTGCCAATTTGGAACGTATGCTCAAGCGGTGCGAAGACACTCGCCTTGTTCTGAATTGGGAAAAATGCCATTTTATGGTAAAAGAAGGCATCGTGCTTGGACATAAGATCTCGAAAGCCGGTCTTGAAGTAGACCGTGCTAAAGTCGATGTTATCGCAAAGTTGCCTCCACCTTCAACCGTGAAGGGTGTGAGAAGTTTCCTGGGTCATGCGGGCTTCTACCGTCGATTCATCAAAGATTTTTATCAAATCGCTCGCCCGATGACCCACCTCTTGGAAAAAGATACTCCATTTATCTTTTCCAAAGAGTGCCTTGACGCCTTCAACTCGCTTAAAGATAAGCTAACTAAGGCACCCGTCTTGGTTACCCCTAATTGGGAGCTGCCTTTTGAGTTGATGTGCGATGCTAGTGATTTTGCTATTGGAGCGGTTCTTGGACAAAGAGTGAACAAACACTTCCAACCAATCCATTACGCTAGCAAGACAATGACGGGGGCACAATTGCATTATACGACAACAGAAAAAGAGCTTTTAGCTGTTGTCTATGCCTTTGAAAAATTTCGCCCCTATCTTGTCCTTTCCACCACAATCGTGTATACCGATCATTCCGCGTTGAAGTACTTGTTGACAAAGCAAGATTCCAAACCAAGACTTCTTCGCTGGGTTTTGCTGCTCCAGGAATTTAAAATCGAAATTCGCGATAAAAAAAGGAGCAGAAAACTTAGCCGCGGACCATCTCAGCAGACTTGAGGATCCTTACCAAGGGGATCATCCAAACAAAGAAATCAATGATTGTTTTCCCTTGGAGACCTTAATGTCTATAAATTCGAAATCTAATGAAGCCCCGTGGTTTGCGGACTTTGCAAACTACTTAGCGGGTGGAATTCTCAAGGAAGGGTTGACGTCCCAACAAAAGAAAAAGTTCTTCACCGACATTAAGACTTACTTTTGGGACGACCCTTACCTATTCAAACAATGTGCCGACCTGATTATCCGTCGATGTGTTGATGGACCGGCAGCTTCGGAAATCCTTAATGCTTGCCACAAAGGACCCACCGGCGGTCACTTTGGTCCCAACTACACCGCCAAAAAAGTGTTTGATTCGGGATTTTATTGGCCCTCCATTTATCGTGACGCTCACGATATGGTTAAAAAATGTGATGCTTGCCAGAAACAAGGTAAGATCACACATAAAGACGAGATGCCTCAGAATTTCATTCAAGAATGTGAAATCTTTGATGTTTGGGGTATCGACTTTATGGGGCCATTCCCTTCATCTAAAGGAAACAAATACATCCTTGTAGCCGTTGACTATGTTTCAAAGTGGGTTGAAGCCAAAGCTTTACCTACTAATGACGCAAGGGTGGTTTGTAACTTTTTAAAAGCTCTTTTCGCTAGATTCGGTGTGCCTCGTGCCATTATTAGTGATCGTGGGACTCATTTCTGCAATGACCAATTTGCTAGAGTCATGGCTAAGTACGGTGTAAATCATCGTCTTTCCACAGCCTACCACCCACAAACTAATGGCCAGGCTGAAATATCCAATCGAGGACTTAAGCGAATTCTGGAAAGAACCGTGGGAGAGCATCGTGCCGCATGGGCTGATAAACTCGATGATGCTTTGTGGGCTTTTCGTACCGCTTACAAGACCCCGATCGGCTGTACGCCTTATCGTCTTGTGTACGGGAAAGCGTGCCACCTCCCCATTGAGTTGGAGCACAAGGCTTATTGGGCCTTGAAGTGGGCTAATTTTGATATTAATAAAGTCGGTGACCTACGCAAGATCCAACTCAATGAGCTCAATGAACTCCGTAATGAGGCTTATGAAAATTCTTTGATCTATAAGGAAAGAACTAAGCTCATTCACGACTCCAAGATCAAAAACCGAGAGTTCCATGTTGGAGACAAAGTCTTACTTTTTAACTCTCGGTTGAAAATCTTCTCGGGAAAGCTCAAATCTCGTTGGTCCGGCCCATTCACCATTGCCCAAATTTTTCCATATGGTACTCTCGAGCTCGCTCAACCTAATGGACCTAATTTTAAGGTGAATGGCCAACGAGTGAAGTTGTACTTTGGTGAGGACACCTCTCAGGAGGTGATTCCATCCCTCACCACGTTCCCCATGAACTAATTTTGGGTCGAGTCAGGCTCGTGACTCGGTTATAAAAAACAAGCGCTCCTCGGGAGGCAGCCCGAGTATCTATCCCTTTAACCCCCTAAGTGTAGGGGAGGACCTATTTTGGTCATTTGTGTTTGTGTGGTGATGTGATTACAGGGATGAATGCACTCTTGGAACCTTTGAAGAACCGTGCTCCCGTGTTATCCGAAATCCGGTTCTATCTCTCAACTATCGTGATTCAATTCTCTTCATACTCACATTTGAAATTGATCACTTTAGTCGTCTCTTCCTTAACTCGAGTTAACCAACGTGCACAATGTCATAAGTGTAGGGGAGACTTTTCCCACATGCTTAAACATTGAGGATAATGTTTATCTTAAGTGTAGGGGGGACTTCTATCGAAGTTTTAAGTGGACTTTTCCATGAAAATGCCTTCATTTAACCGGAAAATCATATTTTTCAACATTTTTCAAATTTTTTATTAACTTTGGCCATTTAGTTGTAATTTTTAAATTTTTATTGTTGCTTTCATATGTATATATCCCGCAATAAAGTCAAAAATATTAATAAGTGGTGTAACTAGTTTAGAAGTCTTTGACATATTAGGCCAGTTGCGTTTATTTTGACTCAACCCGAATAGACTTATCCAAGTTTAATCTAGCTAGTATCCTTAACCATGTAGACCTTAATTGGTTTATTAGGCTAAGTATCCACGAGTCTCATTATTTGAGATTTTAAATTGTGGAGGACGAGAAATGATAGAGTCAATTATAAGTCGGTATTCTTGCGCAAGCTCACTTGGTGTAATTATTTGCCTATTCTCCCATCACTTGCTAATAATTTATCTGCAATAAGTAAGGTCGTACGATTTGAAAAGTTACTTAGCTTCTAGCCCAAGATCGTTTAAAAGTTGCTCGGTAATGATAAGAGTTCATAGCCAAGGCATAACTTATGAAGCGGGGCGCGAAGATTGGCGAGTCCGAAAAGGCCCTAACAAGGCATGAGGATTCAATTTTATTGCTGAAGATCCAAAGTGATGTGAAAAGCATTATTCCTAAAATCAATATGAAGGATCAAGACTCACGAAGAAAAGCAATCAACTCCCATAAAGATCATGGAGAAGTCTATCCGAAAAGACCCTAACAAGGTATGAGGATAAATAGATCCAAGTCCTAAAAGGAGGCGGATCGTTGTATCTCAAAATCCCAATTAGAGATTGAAGAAATAACCATGAAGTCGTGGTCAACAAAGTTGGAGTACCCCTCAAAAGTCTCCAAGTGAAGAAACTCTATTATGATGAGAAGACCATTATCTCAAGAACGTCTCTCGAAGATATGAAGTATGAAGTACATGCCAAATATCGGCCCGAGAAAGGTCTCAAATCGTGAACCAAGTTATGCCAAGATATGAACTTTTTGATATCCCGAGAAGTAGTTTTAAAAGATTTTGTCCTTTAGCTAACTATTGATCAAATCGTCCTACTTTGCTTTCAGCCTAAATAAACTATCGAAATAAGTCCAAAAATGCATCTTCATGATCATTCTAAGACAAAGATAAAATATAAGAGATACACCTAGGAATAAGGGAGTTTAAGCATTTAATTAAGCCATGTGTGCAAGTGTTTGAATTGCTAACTTATAATAACAATGATCTCGTTTTTAAGCTTAGTTTGGGGAACGTGAAACTTGAGGGTGATAAATCTTCGCAGCACCAAAGCCCTAATGTAAGTCATTGGTTTCTTTGCAAGTTATTTCCATGTAGCTATTTTCAAGTGAAAATGGTTTTCTATCCTTTTGTTTACTTTATAGTTTTAGTTCTTGTTTAGTATTATTTTAATAAGGCCAAGGTTGGTTAATTATGAGAAAAATGTAAAATTGCTTTATCACTAAGCATTGCATGAGGGCATGGCAATGGTTAAGTGTAGGAGATTTGATAGGTGTGAAAACACCCATCCTTTTACCACTTAATTCTGGCTAAAACAAGACCAAAACACGTATTTAATATCATTTGTTTGGAATTATGCGTGGTTTTTGTGTTTATCGTGTTTTCAGAGCTAACCGGACGAATATTAAAGAAAACATGGGATTGCACGGGTTTTATCAAGGAAAAAGACTCAAGACGAAGTCTATTGTCCAAGAAATGCAAAAGATTTGAAGTCAATGGACCTATTTGAAGATTTATCAAAGAAAAGGACCAAAGATGGAAGATTTACATATGTCGAAGAAACTCAAGTCTATTTAACGAAGAAATTAAAAGACGAGTTGGATTTAATCGTCGACAAATCCCGGATCAGAATCGAAAACGTCAACTTTTCTGAAAAGACGAGAAGACAAGAAGAAAGGGATAAAGCCCACTCACCAACCAACCATTAGGACTATAAAAGGATATTCCTTCACACAATTAGGGAGTTAGTCTTTGTTTTCTTCCTTCCCAGTCTCTTAGGTTCGGTTCATCACCAACACCATTAGGGTGTTTGGTGATTTTTATTTTTTCCTTCAATCTTGTAAGTTTTAATCATTACTATTGTTAACTTTTACATTAATCTTTGAATCCAATCCTTCTATTCATCTTGTTCTTCATCATCTATTTATTACAAGTTCTTAAGTTTTTTATTTGATTCAAGTTTGATCTTAAAAAGTTGTTGATTTAGTGTTTTTATTGTTGGGATTTATTACTTATGGTATTTAGATGATTTGTGTTTAGTTTGGTAAAACCTTTTTGAGTATTTGAGTCGATTTGGATTAAAATTCGTATGCCCTGTTTTGTCATTGCTGTTACTGTTCTTAATCTCAGATTTTCCGAACAGAGCCCTTATTCCGAATAGACGATTTCTTATTTCCCTTATTCGGAATATTGGATAGTCCGAATAGGGCTGTTAATTTTCTCTTACTCGGAATATCTTATATATTCCGCATAGGCAAGATTTTCCGAATAGACCACTTTATTTCGAATTGCATTTTTATTCCGCATAGTCAAACATTCCGCGTAGGCTATTTTTCCGAATAGGGATCTGTTTTTCCGAATAGGTTCATTTTTCCGAATAGACTTGTTTTTCCGAGTAGGAAAATTTTTCCGCATAGGTTTATGTTTTTCCGCATAGCACATGTTTTCCGAATAGCCCTTTTTCCGCATAGTCTTATTTTCCGTATGGAGCACAATATTCCGAATTGAGCATCATTCCGCATAGAGCCATTTTATTCCGAATAGGGCTTTTATTCAGCATAGTTATTTTACTCCGTATAAGGTATTTTCTATTAGGGTATTTTTCCAATACTGTTTGATTTAATTTCTTATCCTAGTTTTACTTTTTAATTGATTTAAGTTTATAATTTAATTTACGTTTGTCATTTATCTTTTCAATAGAATAGAAAACCAAAACCCCTTTTTGTCACCAAGAACAAATCATTCCACTTTTAACTGAGATCAATTCGAGAGGATTCCGAGAAAACGAACTTTTCAAGCATAGAAAATATAGTGTATCACTTATTGAGTGTGCTTTTTCAAAATTTCTTTTCACAGATCTCTTAGGCAACTCAAAAGAAGGTTGTGTGTTTAAGCAGAGCTTATGGCATTGACTTATTGCTTAATGGGCTTATTGGCCCAATAAGCATAAGTTGTTTGCTATTTAAGCTGTGATAAGCTCATTTTCAGCTTTTGGGCCTTCAGACTTTTGTGTTTAGAATCAAATTTTGAGTCAGATAGGGCTCTTTCAGGTCATTTGGGCATAGTTTGACTTTTGGGGCCCAAAAGCCCATTAGTGTTGACTGTTTTTGGTTTTAGCCCATTTTGGGGCCCATTAGGGGTATTTTGGTAATTTTACTTTCATTTTCTGATTATTTAGGTTAAAATAAACTAGTTTGCAAGTTTTTAGAATTTTTTAGAATTTTTGGATTTTTAATATTATTTTATTATTAAATTTCAAATTTCATATTTTTGTACTTTTTATATTTTTCTTAGCTTAAATACATTAAAATAGGATTTTTGCAACACTTAGATTATTTTTATCATCATTAGATTAGTTTTTATAATTATTTTAAGTTTTAATAGCTTTTAAATCATTTTAAATAGTTTTTCTTAGTTTAAAAATTTATAAAAATAGTTTTTAATCTTTTTAGGTCATTTTAGAGGTTTACCAATTGAAAAATCTTTATTTGGGCTTTTTGATAATTAATTTGATTTTTAGGGCTTTAATTAGCATTTAAAAATTAATATAAAATTAATTAAAAGGTTTGAAAAAGTTTTGATCATTGGTAAACTCTTAGTTTATTTATTTTGATTTTTGGTAAATTTTTGGGAATTTTTAGAATTAATTGTTATTTTTGTACTTTTTACGGTTTTACGTTTAGTCGTAGTAGTAATTAATTTCACGTCTTCGTCATTCTCTTTTCTCATCCCCTTCTAACCAATATTAATCTCAAATCTTGCTACATTTTAGTCACACACATATACCTCCTTGGGAAACGAACTTCATTGGGTCATTAGTGTTTGATTTTCCTAAATCATCACTTAATACTTACCGCTAATACGCCTTTTTCCTAAAGGGTCGTATTTTACCACAATCATTTTGGCGCCGTTGTCGGGGAGGTGTGTCGTGATTAATTTGTTTTGTATTAACCATAAATAGTATTTGTATTAGTAGAAATCTACTAATACGTATTATCGGTTTTTTGGTTTTTCTTGTGAAATTATTATTACTATATTGTATTAAGTATCACAATCAATTCAAAATATCTCCAAAAGTGTGAAAACACAACCTTAATTGGGATTTGATCTCCTAATTATTGTATTCGAATCTCAAACAAAAGAAAAAGGCAAAAATAGATAAATACTTTCGTGAAGCTCGATTTTGAAAAATACGAACTATAAGGTGGGGATAAGGCGGGTATTATAAAATATACCCTAAGGAAAAAGGCTCTTATGTGCTTCGCGCCGCCTCGTTTCCCCGCTTGCTTGTGAGTATTTTGATATTGAAGGCTAATCGAGGGTTTTGCCGCCCAAAGTATTATTACGTATCATATATATTTGCTTGGTTTCTTTGTGATTAAACCCTCTTGAACAATTCGGTTTTCACCAAGGTTCTAAAGTCATTCGAAGGCGTTCACTCCACGTGATCGTTTTCATTCTTTTGAGGCTTCTTTAATCAAGAGTTTGATTCGAGGAGAGATTTGGTAGATTGTTGTCTACGAATATACACCAAAATCCAAAAAAAAATTAAAAACAATCAAAAACACAAAAAAATTTAAAATTCACAAAACACCCAAAAAGAATCTTCTTTGCTCACCTCCCATTCTTCGTGAAGTTTATGATAACTCGTAATCAAGCAAAACGAGCTCGTAAACGTCGTCAAAATCAAGGAAATCAAGAGACGTTGATTGAAGAACAAACTCTAATTGTTGAACCTATTGTAGAACAAGAAGTCGTCATGGCTAGTCGTACTATGATAGAGTTGCTACAAGCACCCACCGAGGGTTTTGGAGAGGCCATTGTGATTCCCGCTATCCTTGCGGAGAATTTCGAGATTAATACGGGTTTAATATCTATGTTGCAAGCAAATAAGTTTAGAGGTCATGAGAAAGACAACCAGCATTACCACATAAGGAATTTTAATGGTCTCACCGCAACTAGCAAGTTTAAGGATGCTCCACATGACGCCATTAAGATGATGTTGTTTCCATACTCTTTAGATGGACCCGCAAAAATTTGGCTTGAGAAAGAACCGCCAAATTCTATTTTGACATGGGGTGATCTCGTTTCTAAGTTTGTAAACAAATTTTTTCCACCATCTAAAACAACACATTTGAAAACTGAGATTTCAAGATTTGTACAACGAAATAATGAAAATTTTTCAATGGCATGGGAACGATTTAAGGAAATGTTACATGAATGTCCACACCATGATTTTTTGGAATTGCATCAAGTTGATACCTTTTATAATGGGCTTAATGATCATGAACGAGATTATTTGAATGCCGTCGCGGGTGGTAATTTTCTGTGCAAAACGACCGATGAGGCTTTAAAGATTATCGAGAATAGATCTAAGGTTTATAGCCCTCGTAACACACCGAGTGTTGCCAATATGGGTTCGTCATCGTCGTCATCATCTCGTAGCATTAATTCCTTACATGATGAAGCTAATGAGGAAAATCGGTTTTTCGATAGGTTTTCAAATCTTATGACTCATTGGAAAGCACAAGATGCTTTGAATTCCGCTTCGGTTAAAGCGGTTGATAAGAGTTGTTTGTCTTGTGGTGGAGCTCATGATCTTTCCGAGTGCATTACCGCCGGTGGTAACACTTCGAGTGCTTATGTAGCAACGGGAACTTATAACCAAAACGGTCAAGGTTCCCACCCAAATCAAGCTCCACCAAATCAAAATGCTATTAACTATCGAAACAACAATCAAGGTGGTAATTATCAAGGCAATTCACGTAACTACAACAAAGGGAATTATCAAAGTGGGAATGGATAAGTTACTAATCAAAACCAAAACCGTGATTTTCAAAACACTACACAAGGTTTTCAAAATGCTCACACTAAAAATCTTCAAGGAGAATTTTTGGATTATACTAAAGCAAATGATGCTAAGTTTGATAACATGCAACGTGAGATGATTAGCTTAAGATCCGAGTTGAAAAACGAACTTAAGAACGAACTTGCTAATGAACTTAAAACTCATGCAAATAAAATGGAAGGGAATGTTCAACGTCTTCAACAAAATCAACAAAAGATGGAACAAGGACAACATGAGATTAAGCAAGAATTGTTTAAAGCGGATTTAAGGCAATCAAAATTTGAAGACCGAATGGCAAAAATGTTTGAAGCAATCATGTGTAAACCCTCTTCCTCGGGTGGTCTTCCTCGTGATACCATTGCAAACCCGAAGGGAGAAATGAAGGTTATTACTACACGAAGTGGTAAAACTTTCAAGGAACCAATCTCTCGTCCAAATACTTCTACGGAGAAGGAAATCGAGAAAGAACCCGAGGTGATGGTCGAAAAGGAGCATATCATAATCCCACGAAGTACCGCTCATACCACACCTACGGTTGAACCAATACCAATCATGGAACCTGAGTTTCCAAGGCCGTTGCCTAATGTCTAACCACACCACCCTTACCTTACCCTTCGAGACGAAACAAAGAGAAATTACAAGAACGTAACAAACAACAAATCAAGCTTTTTATAAAAATGTTTCAACAAGTGCATTTTGATGTGAGTTTAGCCGACGCGTTTTTATATATGCCTCGTTTCGCTTCCACTTTTAAAAGTATGATAAGCGACAAGGAAAAGCTTTCAAAGCTTGCTAATTGTTCTTCGGTTTATCTTAACCGCATACCGGAAAAAGTTGGTGACCCCGGAAAGTTTCTCATTCCTTATGGCATACAAGATATGAAAGAATGCCTCGCCTTGGCCGATCTTGGTGAGAGCATTAATTTGATGCCATTTTCCATTCGGAAATCGCTTTCGCTTCCGGCTCTTACTCCTTCGAACATGTCTATCGAGATGGCCGATCATTCTACGATTTTAGCATGTGGTGTAGCCGAGGATGTTTTCGTGAAAGTGGGGAAGTTCTACTATCCTGTTGATTTTATAGTAGTTGACATCCCCGCGGATCCTCAAGTTCCTCTAATTTTAGGTCGTCCATTTTTAGACACCTCGAGATCGCTTATCGACGTTCATGCAAGAACTATCACTTTGAGATTCAACGAAGAGGAACTTGTTATAAACGCTACTCAAAACTCAAAACCTTCTCATGTTTATGCAATCGCTACCATCAATCACATTGACTTAGTTGATGTGGTTTGCGATGAGTTTTCACAAGAAGTGTTAGGTTTTTCCGATAGCTCGTCAAGTAGCAATCCCACTATTTTGGATCCGTTTCTTGCTAATTCTACACCAAATCTCACTCCATTCGAAGGAGGCGATTTTACTTCAAATGAAATCGACAATGAAGATGAGGTGATTATTATTGATGATACTTCTATTCCACCATTTCTTCCGCTGATGGAAGTTATGAGTGTTGAGAAAAAATCTTCGATCGAGGAACCGCCTATCCTTGAATTGAAAGTTATTCCTTCTCACCTTGAATACGCATTCTTGGAAGGTGATGACAAGTTGCCGGTTATTATTGCAAGAGGTCTTGCTAATGATGAAAAAACCGTGCTCTTGAAAGTTCTTAAAGCTCATAAAGGGGCAATTGCGTGGAAAATTTCCGACATTAAGGGTATTGACCCAAAATTTTGTACTCACAAATTTTTAATGGAGGAGGATTACAAACCCGCAATTCAAAGTCAAAGAAGGATAAACCCCAAAATTCACGATGTCATTAAAAAGGAAGTTTTAAAACTCCTTGACGCGGGAATGATTTATCCTATCTCTGATAGCCCATGGGTGAGACCAATCCATTGTGTCCCTAAAAAGGGAGGAATGACCGTTGTGCCTAATGAAAACAACGAGTTAATTCCCACTCGTGTTGTGACCGGTTGGAGGGTGTGTATTGACTACCGAAAGATAAATGACGCCACTCGTAAAGACCACTTTCCTTTGCCTTTCATGGATCAAATGTTGGAGCGACTAGCGGGAATGAATTCTATTGCTTTTTAGATGGTTTTTTTGGTTACTTTCAAATCCCTATCGACCCTCGTGATCAAGAGAAGATTACGTTTACGTGTCCTTATGGAACGTTTGCTTATCGTAGGATGCCTTTCGGACTTTGTAATGCACCGGGTACGTTTCAACAGTGTATGATGGCCATTTTTCACGATATGATCGAGAAGTCGATGGAAGTGTTTATGGATGACTTTTCGGTGTTTGGCAATTCGTTCACGTCATGTTTATCTAATCTCGAACAAATGTTAAAACATTGTGAAGAAAACAATCTTGTGCTTAATTGGGAAAAATGTCATTTTATGTGTAAACAAGGAATCGTCTTAGGACATAAGGTCTCGAAAGCGGGGATTGAGGTCGACAAAGCTAAGGTAGACGTCATCGCCAAGTTACCTAATCCCAAAACCGTTAAGGGAGTTAGAAGTTTCCTAGGCCACGCGGGCTTTTATCGTCGTTTCATCAAAGACTTTTCGAAAATCTCTCGACCTATGAAACACCTTCTCGAGAAGGATGCTCCTTTTAATTTCAATGAGGATTGTGTTAGAGCTTTCGAAACTCTTAAAAGGAAACTTACCGAAGCTCCCATTCTTGTTGCTCCTAATTGGGAATTACCCTTTGAAATCCTGTGCGATGCAAGTGATTATGCTATAGGGGCCGTCTTAGGGCAACGTTATGAAAAGAATTTCCGTCCTATCCATTATGCTAGTAAGACGATGACCGATGCTCAATTAAAGTACACCACAACGGAAAAGGAATTCCTTGTCCTGGTCTATGCTTTTGAGAAATTCCGACCTTATCTCGTCTTGACTAAAAGCATCATGTATACCGACCATTCGGCTATCAAGTATCTCTTAGCTAAGCAAGATGCTAAGCCGAGATTGCTTCGTTGGATGCTCCTCCTCCAAGAATTTGATGTCACCGTGCTTGACAAAAAAGGAGCCGAGAATCTTGCCGTCGATCATCTCTCTCGTCTAGAAGATCCTCACAAAGATGTTTTCGAGAACAAGGAAATCACCGAAACATTTCCTCTCGAGACTCTCGGTGTAGTGAATTCTAAAGACACCACCCCATGGTTTGCCGACATTGCAAATTACCATGCGGGCAATTTCATAATCAAGGGTATGACGACACAACAAAAGAGAAAATTCTTTCGTGACGTCAAGTTCTATTTTTGGGACGACCCTTATCTCTTTCGGGTTTATGCGGATCAACTCGTTCGACGTTGTGTTTTTGGTGCCGAAGCTTCTAACATCCTTAGAGCTTGTCACGAGGGACCCACGGGTGGTCACCACGGTGCTAATCTCACGGCTAAGAAAGTGTTCGATGCCAGCTTCTTTTGGCTTTCTATCTATCGTGATGCACACGCACTTGTGAAGTCGTGTGATTCGTGCCAACGTCAAGGAAAATCGTCTCAACGTGATGAAATGCCGCAAAACATAATTCAAGTGTGTGAGATTTTCGACATTTAGGGCATAGACTTTATGGGGCCTTTCCCATCGTCTCATGGTAACAAGTATATCCTCGTCGCCGTCGACTACCTTTCTAAGTAGGTGGAGGCTAAGGCTTTACCTACTAATGATGCTCGTGTCGTAGTGAAGTTTTTGAATCAACTATTCTCTCGGTTCGGAACCCCTCGTGCTATTATAAGCGATCGTGGAATCCATTTTTGTAATGACGAATTCGAGAAGGTCTTAAAGAAATATGGAGTTACTCATCGTCTTTCTACGGCTTATCACCCATAAACGAGTGGGCAAGTCGAGGTTTCGAACCGAGCTTTGAAGAGGATTTTAGAGAGGTCGATTGGAGAAAACCGTGCTTCATGGTCCGACAAACTCGATGATGCTTTATGGGCCTTTAGGACCGCTTATAAGACACATATCGGTTGTACTCCTTATAAGTTAGTCTATGGGAAGAATTGTCATTTGCCCATTGAATTGGAGCACAAGGCATATTGGGCCCTTAAGCATGCAAACTTTGACTTAAAGACCGCGGGAGATCGCCAAAAAATACAATTGAATGAATTGGATGAACTAAGAGATAATGCTTATGAAAATTCATTGATTTTCAAAGAAAAGACTAAAAAGTTTCATGATGTAAAGATTAAAAACCGAGTTTTTAACGTTGGTGATCAAGTGTTACTTTTTAACTCTAGACTTAAGATATTTTCTGGAAAATTGAAATCTCGTTGGTCGGGTCCTTTCACCGTTAAACAAGTGTTTCCTTATGGGACCACCGAGCTATCTCAAGATGATGGTCCTAACTTCAAGGTGAATGGACATAGGCTTAAGCACTGAGGGGATCGAGTCGAGCTCATGACTCGGTAATAAAAACGAGGTGCCTCGTGGGGGAGATACCATGCTTATCCTTTTATGCTTTCTAATCAATAATGAGAGGGGATTTGTGCCCTTCCAACTTGTTGTCTTGTGGTTGTTTGTGATTGTGTTATCTAGATCATCATCATCATCTACGATTGAAGACTCTCGTGTTCGTTTACGTGAGCCTCCATCGTTTGCTTGAAGAAGATTTTCACGAATCCATGACATATCCTTTATTTTTCTAACAATTATCTTTTAACATAATTCATAAACGGATTTAGATATATTGTTGATCACCCTTTCCATGCTAGATCTTAAGCATTCGACTCTTCGTCTCTAGTATGGGGGTGCTCCACCTTTAGACTCGAAACATTGAGGACAATGTTTACTTTTAGTATTGGGGGGGGGGGGGGTGAATAGGTACTTGCTTTGCTACGCCCTCACGCTTTCCAACTTTCAATGTTTTGTTTTGTCTTGTTGCTAATAAGGCTAAAAATGGCCAAAATTTAAAATTTTTCTTAGTTTTAATAAGTGTTTTTAAGACACGAATGTATATTTTCCGATGGGTAGAATAAGAGCTAATTTTTGACTTGATGGGCATTTGCAGCCCTTTACATTCCTTAACCCGCTCAATTCAAGTTTTGCTAGACTTTTATATAGGGAACTTTAAAACGCGAAAGTCTTAGCTCATTCGGGTTAAGAACAAGAACTTTTCGCAAGTTCCTATAATTGATCCTAGAAAGTCACTTATCAAGGGAACTATAAAATGCATTCTCTAAACTTGAAAAAGTCCAAGAAAGTGCAAGATCCTATAGGTGGCTTGAAAACCCAAAACTTTGATTTGATATAGTCTTAATGAAAGCTAATCCAAATTTGGCTTAATTTTGACTTGCATGGCTAAGTATTCACTAGTCTCTTTAATTAGAGGTCTTTAAATAGTGAAGAACAAGAAGTGATAGAGTTAAACAAGTGATCATGCTAAACGTAGAACATGAAAATGTTCTTTCAAAAACTCATATGTTTTTAATTGTGGCTTTTTCTTCCCATAAGATCAATGCATTAGGAATAAAAAAATTGCAATAAGTAAGGTCGTACGATTTGAAAGGTTACTTAGCTTCTAGCACCAGATCGTTTAAAAGTTGCTCGGGGTTGAATAGAGTTCATAGCCAAGGCATAACTTATTGAAGCGGGACGCGAAGTTTGGTGAAGATCCAAAAAGGCCCTAACAAGGCATGAGGAGCTCTATTTTGTTGCTAAAGATCCAAGATGATGTGAAGTATCATTATTCCTAAATCAATATGAAGGATCGAGACACACGACGAAAAGCAATTACTCCCCTAAAGATCATGGAGAAAGTATATCCAAAAAGACCCTTATAAGGTATGAGGATAAATATATCCAAGTCCGAAAAGGAGGCGGATCGTTGTATATCAAAGTCCAAAATAAAGATTGAAGAAAAATGATGAAGTCGTGGTCTAAGTATGAAGAATCTCTCAAAAACGTCAAGTGAAGAAATTCAAAATATGAAGAGAAGACCATAATTTCAAGAATGTCTTCCCAAGATTTGAAGTATGAAGTACATGCCAAATATCGGTCCGAGAAAGGTCTCAAATCGTGAAACGAGTTATGCCAAGATATGAACTTAAGGAGATATACGAGAAGCCGTTTTAAAAGATTTTTTCCTTCGGCTAACTATCGACTAAATCGTGCTACTTTGCTTTCGGACTAATAAATACTCAAATAAGTCAATATGAATCACTTGTGATCCATGAAAAATAGTTAAAAAATGCTAGTAACCCATTTCCTTTTATAATAACTAGGATTGCGGGGAGAAAAAGTATTACAAATTTGGATGTATGAGTAGTGTTAGCATTGTGACTTGTACCAACAATGATCTCGTTTTTGCACTTAGCATGGAATGTATGACAATCAAGGATGACGAAATTTACTCTAAGGGACATTTACTTGTTTCTATTCATTGACCCTAAAAGTCACACTCGTGATGAAGATCATACATTATGTCTTTACACATCTTCATAGTATTTTTGCAAGTATATTACTTTTCAATAAAGGTTAATAAAATTGAATTTTGGTGATGCTTAGATACTTTATTCTAGCATTATGTGAGGGCACGACAATGGCTTAGTATGGGGGAGTGATGAGATGGCATTTATACATGATCTCATCGTTCTTTTTCGGGCTTTAAATGCATTAAAATGTCATAAAATACCATATATATGCTTGTGTTTGTTTACTCGTGTGTTTTAGGTATGTATATCGTGAAAAAGACAAAAGATCACAAGAAACAAGGAAAAACAGACACGAGAAACGAAGCCGTACAAAGAACCGGGTCCTAGTTCATGATTTATCCAAGATTGACCCTTGAAGACTTGAAGATGTACAAGATTGATCCTCAAAATATGAAGAAATGACACTTAAAACCCTTGTATATTCATAATTACAAGTTTGGTCCCTTAAGTTTGTCAAAATTACAAAATGGTCCTTCAACTTTGAAGAATTAGCAAAATTAGTCCCTCAATTATTCTAAATTGCCACTTATGGTCCCTCATGAAGTCAAAGATATAATGAAGACCTTTGAAGATCGAGAAAGTCCAAAATCAGTCCCTCAAGAATTCAAAAATGGCAAAAATAACCCTTGAAACACTTTTGCCAAAGTTTTGGGGCAAAAGTGTGAAAATAAGAAGTTCTATAACAAAGGATACAAGTTTTGGTAGCTGAAAAACGTGTTTTACTAGTTTTGCCAATGAACAAGGACAAAACATGGGCATTTGAAACATTTAAATGTTTATTGCGCCAAACACAATTACCACCCACTAATATCGAATCAAAATCTTTACTGTAGTACGCGATGAACCCAGATTTTACTTTTTACCAACAAAGGGTAAAATGAAATTGGTTGTTCCCCCGTGTGATTCACCTTACTTGAAACCCATCCCAACATTAAATCCTTCTTCTCCACTCACCAAAGGACCCCACACCCCAACCCGTTACCCAATCACATCACACCCTCCTCTCCAAGTAAAGACACGTGGCCAAATCAACAGTCAAGACTCACTGCTTAACTAGCAGGCTAAAATGAACGTCCCTGATTCATTTGGACAGCTCACAAACATCAAACGACATCAAGCACTCAAGGGCGTTCCTGGAAATTCATAGCTAGGGTTTTCTTTGTTTTTAGCATTCTAGAATCGTCTATTAGGCCTATATAAGGAGACCTCAACTTGTGAGAGTCCCTTGTTCCAGATTTTAGCTTTAAATCTTTGTAATTCCTTTTTATTAAATAAAAGTTGGATTTTCTGAAAATTTATGATTTCCCTTTGTGTTTTATAAAAGTTTGGTATCTGATAAGCTAAGATCTGAGTTCCATATTAATGTTTGAAGGTTTTTGAGGCAAGGTTTTAAGCAATAAAGCTTGTGTTTCAAAAATCAGAAGTTTCTTGTTTATTGTTCATCATTGTGGTTTGTTGTTCTTAGCAGGTAAAAGGAAGCTGGTACTTGTTTTGCTAGTACATCAGCTCAAACAATCCAAGGCTTGGATGTAAGTCTTGGGGGTTTGCATCTCTCTCCCTTTTCATTTTTCTGATTCTCATTGAATTTTTGGTGATTTTGCATGTTTTATTGTGAATCTGTGTTTTGAGGCTTGATCTGTGTTTCTGAGGTTGTTTAGGAGTTTCTAGGGTGGATTGGATCTTGTTTGATAGGTTAAAACACAACAATCCTTTGGAAGATTGCAAAATCAGATTCCAAAGGGGTGTTTGGGTTAATTGATTCAAAGAGATTTGAGCCTTCCTTTGTTGTTGTTGTTCTTGGTTCTTTTGGATTGGTATCTGTTTACCTGGTGCTAAGTGACTATTATCTACAAGTTTTGTGGGTTTATATAACCAAATCAATCAAAGGGCTATAAAATCAGATTTACTTGGGTATTTTGGCTAAAAATTTGGGGACACCTAGATCTAAGGGTAGACTAGGTATAAAAATTGTTAAATTTTGGTTAACTTAATCAGGGAAAGATATTTGAAGGCTTAAAATTAGATTGGTGGTCAAATAGATCAGCAAAAGGATTTTGGATAATCACTTTTGCTAATCAGTAACTTTTGGTGCTTGAATCTGCTTATTTACTTTGATCCATTGCTTGAAACAAGTTTATTTGTTCTTATTGGACTTTATTATAGCTTGTGTATGCATTTGGTTCAATTTGGCTGGCTTATTCACGCTAAAACTGCTTATTTGTTCATAACTGCTTATTTTCAAGGTCTGTGCATATCTGTGGACTGTTTGTTTATTCTGGGCTTATTGAGTGAACCAACTTGTGATTTCTTTGTTGATATAGACTCCTTGTGATTCGATGATCACAAGGGTGCCCTTGTTTCCACTTGAATCAAACTGAATCTCTCACAAAAAGCAAGTCAAATAGTCAAAGCAGTGGGAACTCCTTTCCCCTGTTGCTAGCCACTTCTAGTGTTATTTCAACTGGTGCTTATTAATAAGCTATTCTAGATTATTTTAACATGCAACAACTTTGAATTTGTAATAGGTGCTCATTATTTGACCCATTTGTTCATACTGGAGCATTTGGAAGGTTGACTTTAGGGTTTGACTAGAAAACCAACTCTATTGACTTTTTCATTAGTGCTTATTGGCTTATCCAGCTTATTTGGCTTTGCTTATTGAACTTTTATTGATTGTTTTGGCTTAATTAAGTTGTTTAGAGTCTTTTGCAAGTTGAATCAAGTCCTGAGGTGGTCTAGAACTCCAAGTCGACTATTTTGTCTTTTAGTGAAATTTTTCTTGGCTTATTTTTGGCTTATTGAGTGTGCTTTTTCAAAATTTCTTTTCACAGATCTCTTAGGCATCTCAAAAGAAGGTTGTGTGTTTAAGCAGAGCTTATGGCATTGGCTTATTGCTTAATGGGCTTATTGGCCCAATAAGCATAAGCTGTTTGTTATTTAAGCTGTGATAAGCTCATTTTCAGCTTTTAGGCCTTCAGACTTTTGTGTTTAGAATCAAATTTTGAGTTAGATAGGGATTTTTAGGTCATTTGGGCCTAGTTTGACTTTTTTAGGCCCAAAAGCCCATTAGTGTTGACGATTTTGGTTTTAGCCCATTTGGGGGCCCATTAGGGGTATTTTGGTGATTTCACTTTCATTTTCTGATTATTTAGGTTAAAATAAACTAGTTTGCAAGTTTTTAGAAATTATTAGAATTTTTGGATTTTTAATATTATTTTAATATTATTTTATTATTAAATTTCAAATTTCACATTTTTGTACTTTTTATATTTTTCTTAGATTAAATACATTAAAATATGATTTTTGCAACTCTTAGATTATTTTTATCATCATTAGATTAATTTTTATAACTATTTTAAGTTTTAATAGCTTTTAAATCATTTTAAATAGTTTTTCTTAGTTTAAAATTTTATAAAAATAGTTTTTAATCTTTTTAGGTCATTTTAGAGGTTTACCAATTGAAAAAAATCTTTATTTAGGCTTTTTGATAATTAATTTGATTTTTAGGGCTTTAATTAACATTTAAAAATTAATATTTAATTAATTAAAAGGTATGAAAAAGTTTTGATCCTTGGTAAACTCTTAATTTATTTATTTTGATTTTTGGAAAATTTTTAGGAATTTTTAGAATTAATTTTTGTTTTTGTACTTTTTACGGTTTTACGTTTAGTCGTAGTAGTAATTAATTTCACGTCTTCGTCATTCTCTTTTCTCATCCCCTTCTAACCAATATTAATCTCAGATCTTGCTACATTTTAGTCACACACATATACCTCCTTGGGAAACGAACTTCATTGGGTCATTAGTGTTTGATTTTCCTAAATCATCACTTAATACTTACCGCTAATACGCCTTTTTCCTAAAGGGTCGTATTTTACCACAATCACTCGTTTCTTGAGATTTCTAGACGGAAAAGAGAACCAAATCGCTCTTCATCATTGCCTTAAGAATCCACTTCCAGATTTTGAACTCAGACCAATTACCACACAAGCAGAGGATGGTACTTCATCAAATACACGAGCTATAGAGAATTTCGACACATGTCCTGCTGAGAAAAAGAAACTCCTTCAAGATGAAGTTGATTCTGTAAACTACATACTCACTGGGATTGATAACGATATCTATTCCACAGTTGATACATGTCCTAATGCTATGGAAATGTGGAATGCAATTCATCGATTGAAGCAAGGCAGATTTGGACAGGTAGAATTTGTATTTGTTGTGGACTAAGATGCAGGGTTTTGATCTTATGGTTACTGACACGTGGGCGTCTTTTGAGTTTTCGGATAGTAATGATATGATTCGGGTTAAGAAAAAGTTGTAGGCGCTAAAAAATGTCATTCGGGTTTGGGTGAATGATTTTACAAGAGATCAAAATGGGCAGTGTGATGTGATTAAGATTAAGTTGAAGGACATTGACATAAAACTGACAAAGGTAATGTTAATGATGATATTTTACTTTCTCGTATAAATTTGATGAAACAGTTGAATGACTCCAATACAATGAAGTCTTATGATTTCATTTAGAAAGCTAAGCTTCAATGGGCGATAGAGGGTGACGCAAACTCCATGTTTTTAAATGGGATTATCAATAGGCGACGCTCTAACTTGGCTTTTAAAGGTGTTATGGTGGATGGTAACTGGGAGGATGATCCTTATAAGGTTAAATATGAATTTTGGTCACATTTTGCTAACAGATTTCACTCCCCGTCTCATAATCGCAGCAAGATTGACTTTATTTTTCCTAATCGGTTATCTATTGATCAAGTAGACTTGTTCGAGATTCCTATTTCTTCTTCTGAGATCCGTAGTGCTGTTTGGGCTTGTGGAGAGAATAAATCTCCCGGGCCCGATGGATTTACATTCGAGTTTTTCTGTAAATACTGGGACACCATTCGGCCTGACTTCAATCTTGCTGTCCACTGGTTTTTTTATCACTGCTCATTCGCAAAAGGTTGTAATTCGTCCTTCATTGCACTTATTTCGAAATCTCCTGATCCTAAGTTTGTTAGTGACTACAGGCCTATTAGTTTGATTGGGAGCTTATATAAGGTTGTCACCAAAATTCTAGTTACTCGCCTTTCAGCGGTCCTTAGTTCTCTCATTTCGGAAGTCCAATCGGATTTTCTTCCAAATAGGCAAATTCTTGATGGGCCACTTATAATTAATGAGCTTCTGGCTTGGTGTAAACGCAAGAAGAAAAGTGCTATGATTTTTAAAGTGGAGTTCGTTAAAGCTTATGACTCTTTTCGATGGGATTTTTTGGACGATATTCTTTGTTCTTTCAGGTTTGGATCTAAATGGAGGTCATGGATTTTTGGGAGTCTGGTGTCGGGTAAGGCTTCTGTTCTAGTTAACGGCAGTCCTACTTTAGAGTTTCAATTTCATCAAGGGTTAAAACAAGGCGATCCCTTGGCTCCTTACTTATTTTTACTTGTTATGCAATCTCTTCATATTTCCTTTTCAAGGTAGTGAACGCGAGTCTTTTCAAGGGTATCACTATTAATGATTCAGCCATGGTTTCACATCTTTTCTATGCAGATGACGCTGTCTTTGTAGGCGAATGGTCGGATGGTAATCTCTCTAATATTATGCATGCTTTATGTTAGTGCAAACATTACGATGCTTTGTCGATATAATATCTTTGTGTTTTGTTGATGACAAACGTATAATTCGCAATACATTATATAAAATGTTAAGGTACTCGTAATCACTCAAGAATACATTTGTATACTTCTCTCGACACCTCCAAAACCGCATTCGGCATGAATCACTCAAGGTATGTACAAACATGTCATTAACCTAACTAAGTGATCAAGGATTAATATTTTCTTAAAACTCACATTTTAATCAAATGTGACAAAAGATTTTAATTAACTTTATTTATAAGAAAATGTTTTATTAAAAAGAAAATGGAAATTTGAATTTGGCATATTCCATATGCTAAAGGAATATCCTTTGAGGGTATAAACTACCCCAGATGGCATATCCCCACTAAAGGAAAAATTTGCACGGACTCCGACACGGAGGTTCCTTAAAGGAACCGGCGGTTCCTTATTGATAAGGTACCGCGGGTAGAGATAAGGAACCGCAGGTGTTTTTGATCGTTGCAATGTTGCCCTATAAATAGTGGATCATTTCCAGATTTTATTTCAACCCTTTTTGCACAGTTTCTTTCAAAAACCATCTTAGATCCTTGATTAGTTAGTTTTGATTAATCTTGTTTAAGATGTGATTCAATCTTCAATCTCCTCATCCTCTCAAGTGCAAAGACAAGAACACTATCATTACCATGATGTGTTGGGTTCACTACATGATGAAGATCTCTCCTTATATAGATCTAAGTTATGTTTTTAGTCTTCCTACTATGTATAAGTAGAAGATCCAAGTTGTGGGTACACTTGGATGTGTTTGTATGGGTAGAAGATCCAAGTGATGAGTATCCTTGGATTAGGTGTTAGTTGTGTAGATCCAAGTCTTGTTAGCATTTGGATATAGTGTTAGAGTTATAGATCTAAGTGGTGTGTGCTTAGATCTATATGGTTTATGTGTTTAGGCCATAAAACACAAGCTTTGTTATGTTGGGCCATAAAACATAACTAGTGGGTAGATTAGGTTGTGTCTTGGTAGTTCTCACTAAACTCTAAAGTGATGTGGTTGTGTCTTGTGAGTTCTCACTAAACTTAAAAGTGATTAGTAGTTGTGTTGTGTGAAGTTCTCACTTAGCTTCAAAGTGAAGAGTCGTGAAGATTGGTTCTATCTTTCGATTAGAACTCGACATCTAGCCTTGTGTCGTAAAATGGTGAAGTGGGCGACGTTTTGTAGATTGGTCCTACCTAAGATTAGGACTCGACTTTTAGCTTAGAGTCGGAAATTGGATAAGCGACGTTGTGTATGGTTTCTCCACCTTAAGGAGTTTGTTGACTAGTGAAGTAACTCTCGAGTAAGGTGTACTCGAGGAGTGGAGTAGGGCGAAGAGGAGCTTCGTGACCGAACCACTATACATCATCGTGTCGGTACTTTCCTTTACATTTATGCCTTTACCTTTGTAGATGTATTTATAGTTGCATACTTGTGTTGTGTGTTGTGTGCATCTCATAATCTAAACATCTAAGTTGCGGAAAAGCTATGGCTTAGTACGTGTGTGCTTCGTGTTTAGATTATGGTCAAGTGTACATCACTAAGTCTAAACATCCTAGTTGCAGAAAAGCTTATGCTTAGTACGTGTGTGCTTAGTGTTTAGACTATTGCTTGATGTACTCTTGATTTGATGTGTTTGTGTGTTTACTTACTTGTAGTATTTATCTTTCAATCAAACACATCTCATATCTAGTCAAGCTTGATCGAGAATTTGATACAAAGGATTGTCAAAGTTTAAACATGTAATAAACAGTTTCGTCCACTGTCGGCGGTTCCATAAATGGACCGGCGGTTCTTTATTGATAAGGAACCGCGGGTACACATAAGGAACCGCGCATAGTGGATTAAGCCGAAATGTTTTGAAAACTAACTAGAAACTATTCAACCCCCCTTCTAGTTTTTACAATTGGTATCAGAGCGATGGTCACACAAGATCTTTGAAGTATATTGTACTTTAAAGCTTGGATCGATCCTTGCTCTAGTTTTTCAAAACAAATGGTTTTCAACATGAAAACGGTTTTTAAAAATAGAGACGATCTTTGTATCAAAATTGTTCATGAAGAGTGATTACTTATGAAATTTGTTTTGTTGTTTCATTCGTACAAGTTTTGGTGTTAAATAAACTTCGTATAATAGCTTGAATTAAATCTTTTCAAGTATAAAAATCTTTTATGACATAATTAACTCTAAAATACGAGTTCTATGTGTCTAAAATGATTTTTTAGAGTCCTAAGTCCTTCCAAAAAGTTACCAAATGATTTTGGCCAAAAACCCTATTTTTGCCCTCTGGACGCGGTTCTTTATCTCTTCCCCGAGGTTCCTTATCAATAAGGAACCGCGACCAGTCTGACTCAGATTTTTGCAAACTTTGAAATATCATATAAAATCAACCGTAAGTCCGTAGAAGTCGTGCCACCCGGCGTTTCGAACGTAATTAAGTTTTCTTTCAATTAAAAATGCTTCCAAACCTTTATTCAAACTTTAAAATTTAAATGTTTTATAAGTTCTATACTTTGTCCAAAGTATTGAGTCTCGGTTTGTCGTAAAACTTGTTTTTTACTCTTTTATATTAAGTTGGACATCTCTTGTTGATATATCTTTGTAAATTGATATATTTATAAAGTGTTGAACTTAATTAAATTTTGAAATGTGTCGAAAACTATTTTCAAATAAGATCAAGCTATGTATACGTTGGTATATCTAACACTCAAAACATGGATGGATGCTTTTATGTGTTAAGCTAATTGTTTGTGTGTTATTATTATATGTAGATATTATTAAGTGTTCCTTGCTATTTTTAGTAGTATTGCTTATATGTCTAGTCTCTTGTGCATTGCTTGGTATTTGTTAGTATCTAGTTCTTCCTAATTAGGATGTATGCTAGATTTCTTGCATTTTAGTTGCAACATTATGTGTGCATTGCATATAAGATTAACATCTCTTGGTTTACAAATGTTACATAAACATCTTGTACACCTCGACATGTTCTTTAACACTTTTAGGTTTGAAAGCTTTGGGAGCTTGTCAAATCTATTGATTTAGGTCGTCTTACTCGATCATTATGTTATTAGTTCAAGTAGATAAATGTCTCACTATAAAACATGAAACACCCTTTGAAAATCTTAGTTATTTTCTCTTAAAAGAGTGTTTGTGGGAATCAAGAAAGATTTCGATTAAATATCAATGCATTATTCAAACTATGATTGGTATCATTATCGAATCTTATTGACATGTTTTTTAGTGTAGACATGAATGTGGTTTATTAATAATATACATCGGATCATAACTCACACTTGTGTTGATGGTGTTATATTGAATCTACTTGTTCAAATTGTTAGACATATTTTGTTTAATGATTACTTATAATGCACAATAGAGTCGTTTGATAACTTGGATGTTTCATCCGAAATACTCAAGTAATTTACATTGCTATGCAATTTATAAATGTGTCATTTCCAAAAGACCAATCAAGAGTGTTCCTTTGGTTTGAGTAAACTTTGTTTATACACTTCAAAGTTATTGGCCTCAAGTTCTATTAAGGTAAATAACCTTAACTAGACTTGTTTGACAAGATATGCAATGGTGCATTCTTAACCCTCATTAGGTCATGCATTGTGTAGCCATGCAAGTTTCATCCTTGCTAAACTTTATTAGGCAAATGTTGGAATTGCATTTTGTCTAACTTGAGAATGACTACTGGAGAATTTATGCACTAGGATCTTAATTTGACCTAACGGTTGAATTACTTCCATGTGGGAAGTTGAGTTGGTGTATAACTCGTAAAAATGGTCGTGTTTAGCCTTAATTGAGCACCTCTAGTGATAGTCTCATACTCATTCTCTAAAATGGCTAAATGGCTCTTCCTATATATGACTAATGATAGTTTACTTTGATGAACTTTGTATGTCATTAGGAGTCTTTTTCTTTTGTAGCCATTAGGTTTTTCTTAGCTTTCTTCTTACGTGCTAATTGAACCTATGTGTCTTTCCTTTGTGTGTGTTCTAGTTTTTATTGCTCTTAAGCATGACTTTATGATAAGTTAGACTAGAACATTAGGATTTGCTGAATTGGAAAATCTTCCCTTACCACCAAAACACTGCCTCTATAGGCGGTTCCATATATAGGCCGCAGATCCTTATTGATAAGGAACCGCCGGTATAGATAAGGAACCGCGTACAGTGCTTCCTTATTCGGGTTTTCTGAAACTTCCCAATTGTTCCAACACCCTTTGGAATCTTTGTTTCAAACCTTTGATCACTCCCAAAATATCTTGCGCTTTTCCTTTTTAACCCTTTACTAGTTTGGATCATCCCCTCACCCTTTTAAACCCTACTTGTTAGCCATGTTCTTCACACCTCAAACCATTCATCCTTACCGTTTAAACCACCCATTACTACCATGGTTTCTACAAGAACCTCCAATTCATACAAAACCACCTCTTCAAAGAGGCACCTCAAAATTAATATTAAGTTACCCAAACTTAACTCTTTACCCTTTCACACACCCAAGAATGAGATTGTTCCAATTCTCATCTCTTCATCACCCTCACCACCTCTTGCTCCATGCAAGACTACCTCAACCCATGGTACCAACCATTCTCATGGTTCTACCTCCTTTTCATTCCAATCTAGAATGAATGAGCTAACCTCACCCTTCACTCCAAGTACTCTCTTGGATGTGACTACCTAACCTTAACCCATCCAAAGCATTCCCATTGTGAATGACTTTGTTGAACCCTTGGTGACTTCACCTTTCACCCCACCAAATTCCGCCACCACCCTTGTCTTTCATTTAAGCATGTGGATTTCTTATTGCTAAGACATCTAATTTAAGCAAATCTTAGGATTCTAGTGTAACTAAGATTAAAATTATGCTTAAGTTTTAGGCTTTTTTTTTCTACATCTTTGTATGATCTTTATTCTCTTGTATTTCCTTTCATGTTTTTCAACATGATTTTTATTTGAGTCTTGGATCTTGTTGTTATTATTTTTTTTATTTTCTCTTATTTTGAGTCCTTTTCTTAAACTAATAAGAATTAGGAATCTTCTTGGAGATTTACATTACTTGTAACTTGATTTGTGATATCTAGATAGATGACTTGCTTGTATGCTACTTGCTTATATATCTTCTTGCTTATCCGTATGTTATATGCTTAATTGATTAGTTAATGAATGCATGCTTATTATAAAGGTTTTATCTTTGTCAAGCAATTCCGATATAATATCTCTTAGATGTGTCTAACTCATGCATGTCCTTTAATTCTACGTGCTAACATGTTTTACTTAGTCTTCTCTTTTTAAGTAATCTTGTTTCTTGCATGCCATATGTGTTAATTGCGCACCTTCTCTACATTGGTTTATTGTAGACTTCATAAGGTATTGCATGAATTATCCTATGTGCTTACTTGATTATGTGTTAGATTTTGTACTAACTCTTCATGTCTTCTTGAGCTTCTTTCGAGTTTCTTCTCTCATTTTCTTTCGAGATTTCACTATCACCTTCTAAGGTATAATATTCATGAATCAATTTGTGAAGTTATCCTCAACTTCTTTGTTGAGTCTCTCTCAATTCAATTTAATCATGCTCTTCTAAGTCGAGTCTCTTTCTTCTAGTCTTTCTAAACTAAGTTGAGTCGAGCCTTACCCTTTCCTCATCATGTAATTGTTCTTTGAACATCCATAATGATTGAGAAGAGCTACGAAACTTTGAGCATGTAGTTTATCGTATGCTAAACACCATTTGGTGTCGACATTCATACGTATTTTTGCCTATAATGTCCTATATCCCGATTTTTCTTAAAGCGTCAATTTATCCGCTTTTGGTTTTCCTTTATTTTTTTTGGTCAAAAATGTCTCTAGGTTGAGATATTTTTGTTCCTCTTTTTGAGAGTTGATTGCGGTTAAAATTTACAATTGGTATGGGTGATTCCATCAATTCTAAGTTTTTAACCCCTTGAGATGATATCTTCAAATTCTTGGATGTTTCTTTTCTACCTCTACTCCAACAATTTTGAATTGATTTCCTCAAAATCCTCTCCTTGTTTTTTGAGAGTTGAGGGTTAAATCTTGAATTTTCTTGGGTGATTCCAAAAATTCTAAGCTTTTTACCCTTTGACATATTATCATTACAATTGGTATGGATGTTTCTTTTCTATCTCTATTCCAACAATTGTGAATTGATCTTGTCACGATCCTCTCCTTTATTTATTTATTTTTGGTTGATAGCATCGCGTGCACACTTCTTTTTTTAATGCTTGTCATTGTTTGTGCAAACGACTTGTTTATCATCCTCTTTTTATATATGCTCTTGTCTACTAACCTTGTTTTGTAGGACACTTCTAACCCATTTTTGTAGCTCGTCACTATTCTTGCTTTGTTGGTGTCTCAAGCAAGGGGGAGCTCATATCAAGGGGGAGCGTTTGAAAGAGTTCAAGTCATTACATTTGCGATCATTCATCGAATATCTTGCTAGTAATGAATTTTGGAATCTTGAAGATAAGCATTTTATTATGCATGGAGTTAGTTAACCTATGGTGACTGAAGACTTCACTAGGATGACGCAAGCTCAATATTCTTGGATGATGGGTTTATAGTTTGGATTCTCGCCTCTCAACCGACAACCACTAGTGATGATCTACCTTTTGGATGCAAGCTCGTGTGACGTTAATTCTTCTCCTCTTCAAAGGACGTGCTATCGATGTCTACCACTTTGGACCTGTGCTCTCTCGACGTTGATTCTTCTCTTCTTCAAGACATTGACTACCTTTTTGATTCGACAAAAGGGGGAGAAGTAAGTGTAAACGAGTAACCTATGCATTTTAATATGTGTTGCGGTTCACTTGTTTGTCATCATCAAAAAGGGGAAGATTGTTAGTGCAAACATTACGATGCTTTGTCGATATAATCTCTTTGTGTTTTGTTGATGACAAACGTATAATTCGCAATACATTATGTAAAATGTTAAGGTACTCTTAATCACTCAAGAATACATTTGTATACTTCTCTCGACACCTCCAAGACCGCATTCGGCATGAATCACTCAAGGTATGTACAAACATGTCATTAACCTAACTAAGTGATCAAGGATTAATATTTTCTTAAAACTCACATTTTAATCAAATGTGACAAAAGATTTTAATTAACTTTATTTATAAGAAAATGTTTTATTAAAAAGAAAATGGAAATTTGAATTTGGCATATTCCATATGCTAAAGGAATATCCTTTGAGGGTATAAACTACCCCAGATGGCATATCCCCACTAAAGGACAAATTTGCACGGACTCCGACGCGGAGGTTCCTTAAAGGAACCCGCGGTTCCTTATTGATAAGGTACCGCGGGTAGAGATAAAGAACCGCGGGTGTTTTTGACCGTTGCAATGTTGCCCTATAAATAGTGGATCATTTCCAGATTTTCTTTCAACCCTTTTTGCACAGTTTCTTTCAAAAACCATCTTAGATCCTTGATTAGTTAGTTTTGATTAATCTTGTTTAAGATGTGATTCAATCTTCAATCTCCTCATCCTCTCAAGTGCAAAGAGAAGAACACTATCATTACCATGATGTGTCGGGTTCACTACATGATGAAGATCTCTCCTTATATAGATCTAAGTTATGTTTTTAGTCTTCCTACTATGTATAAGTAGAAGATCCAAGTTGTGGGTTCACTTGGATGTGTTTGTATGGGTATAAGATCCAAGTGATGAGTATTGGTGTAGCGGTTTTTAGTCGTTTTACTTACATTTAGGAAAAAGTAAGCAAACGCTAAGTCGTGGTAAGTATTAATCAATACGTTTTAGGAAAAACGTAAAGACGACAATCGAGTTCGTTCTCGAGGAGGTATGGTGTTTAGCCAACAATAATTATACGTTATTTAATCGAGTGATTACGCTTTTGAAAAGAAGGAAAGAAAAGAAAACGAAAACGGACTACGCTCAAAACGGACGAAAACGCGCGAACGTACGAACGTCGAAACGCGACCAAACGAAAAATTTAACCTAAAAAATAATTAAAAATCACTAAAAAACTCTAAAAAGTTTAACTAAGAATACTACGAAAACCAAAATTTTTGAAAACTTTTAAATTATTTTATATTAAATATTAAAGAAGATTAAAAACCCTAAAAAAATAATTTAACTAAGAAAAAGACAAAATTCAAACTTTTTTATTCGTAAACCTAAAGTACTTTATTTAAAACCTAAAAAATATTTTTTTTGAAAATTTTTATAAACCTTTTTCTATTTTTTTATGATTTTTTTAAATTTAACAAAATTTAAGTTAAAAATAATATTAATAAATAATGACTAAAAGGAAAAATGTGAAACTAGTCTAAAAGATAAATCCTAAACATGAAACAAATCAAAGGAAAAATAGCCACTGTCTAAAACGTAACGTAAAAATTAAAAAAAAAGAACTTTAAAAACTTAACTAAAAATAAATTTATTAAACATAAAAATAAAAATAAAAACCATTTAAAAATTACAAATGAGCTAAACTAAAGAAAAAAGTGTACGAAACTTTTATTTAACATAACTTGAGATTTAAAAAGAAACTTTCAACAAAGCTAAGATACGTATATATTTTTTTTTCTTTTTAACCAAAAAAACTAAAGTGATGAAAATCTACTTATCTTAAAAAAAACGAGCAAAAAGGAAAATAAAGACTTGTGAAATGAGTTCTATGTATCACGGGTTAAAACAAGAACGAGAAGAAAGCAAGTTTAACATTTGGGAAATAAGACGAACTTAAAAATGTATATAAAACAAATGAAAGGAAAGGTTTACAAAAAGAAGTTAGAGAGCAGACGGTTTAACAGTTTGATGCTGCGTCTGATGGGTGTGGAAGGTCTGGTGTTCGAGCCTTGCTAGTGCCTATTTTTTTGCTATCTATTATATTACGAAACAAAAAGGAGTTTAAAAGAAAAAGAAAAGGTTTGTAAACAAGAAAAGAACAAAGAGAGCAGTTGGTTGTGTAGCTAGGTGCTGCGTCTGTTGGTATGCAGTGGTCACGAGTTCAAATCTCACTCACTGCCATTCTTTCTTATTGTTTTGTTTATGTTTTATTTTGGATATTAGGCCCTGGAAAACAAATACTCAGCAAGTAAGGAAAGCACTAGAGGCAATATGCAGACCTGTGACAGCAAGAAAAATGAGCAGACAGTGAACTCAGGTATGCACTACAGTCTAAAATAATCATTCTAAGTCTTAATGCACAAACTTAATATTAAGGCTATTTGATCTAGAACCTAAAAACAGCAGAGGACCTAGCACTAATCTACTCAAATTCTGAACTTCGTCACTTAAATCCTCAAATCAAGCACGCAGTGAAATCTGGTGTTATGTGCACAGATCTTGAACAAAAAGCACCTAATAGTGAGCGACTTTGTGACTAATTTCAACAAGATTACATCAAACCTAAAAACAATAATTCCTAACCTTCAAATAACACTGAAAACACCAAATCAAACACAACAAACAAGTACAAACTAAGATCATACAAACTGTTGGTATTATGACAGAAAAACTTATCACTCCTATATTTTTTTTTCGATTCTTTTTTTGGTTTTCTTAGAGGTACTCAGTTTACTAACATCACATAACAATATCCTACCAAACAAACAATACAACAAACACGCCACAGATACGGCAGTTAAACACAAGCAGGGCACAATTTCTTTCTTGGTTTCTTTGTGCACAATCAAGTAACGACACTAAATTCCAACTCAAAACCTCAAACACACCAATGAACAACAAAATCATGCACAAAATCACAGGCTATGCTAAAAACAGACTTGGCTCCCCTAAGTGAGCTATATACTTCCTGATCACGAGCTTAATCACCCTAAAAAAACACAACAGCCATGCTTCAAGATGAACCGTGAGTGCATTTCAATAAGCATTTTGGTGTCCTTCTCATCAAACTGTGAGCTAAGTGACCTCAACAACTCACAATCTAGCCTACACAACCCTAAATTAGTCCTAACACTAACGCTAATTAGAAGTTTACTCCCTAAGAACCCTCTAACTTAGATAAGACATTAGATTATGCATAGAGGCTAACAGAAACTCTAAGAGTCTCAAATTAGCTTCTATGGTGACCTATGGCTTAATCAATGAGCTGAGTAAGCCCACGAGTCCACCACCTAGATTGATACAAACCTACAAATACCTACAAGCTACCAGTAGGCAAGATACATGAGCCTAAAATCCTAAATACCTATCCGATGGTATTGGGGTGTTATGACAGTGAGTGAAAACTTCACAAATTGTTAAACACCTCAAAACCAACACCAAATTGTCAAGAACTTTAACAATCACAGCCTATAGCACTTTTAAATAGAAGACTCAAAAAATTTTACCCACTAGCAAATTTTTATGTCAAAACTTGAAAATAAGATTTTTAACTACAACCTCAATTCACTTTGTCAAAATAAACTCTCCTATACCTAAAAGAATCGTGCAGGGCTAAATCTAGGCTTGAAGGTCAATCGCTGCCTTCAAACCAGATTGTCCCAAACACCCCCATTAGCTTTGGAAAAGTAAAATTTTTTCAAGGTAATTGGTTTCACAAACTCAAATATTCCACTGATTATCACTAGATACCATATAATTAACAGATTTCAATATAAAGCATACAACTTTAACCTCAAAATCGCCAAATCATACATGCATTCTTAGACATAAACCCTTAAAAGAAAGAAAGACTCAAACCTTAAAGAACACACGTCCGTGCCCTTGAAAACGAGCTTATGAGCTAGCAAACAAGCTCAAGCTTCCAAAGGTGCCTGCTAAGAATAACAAACACTCAAACAATAACACAATATCAAACCAACTGATTTCTTACTTCCTTTTTTTGAAAATTTTGACTCACACAAAACTTACATGGAACCTTGATGAAAACTTTTTGAAGAAATAAAAAAAAAGGTAACCAAAACTGAAAATAAACACTTCCAAGAAGCTGAGATTATAGCTTATTTCACAAGCTATAAGCTAGCTTATCAAAAATGGTTCTCCAAAAACAAGTTTTTTTTTTTGCTTTTGAATAAAACTGAAATCCAAGTTTTGCAAATAAAATAAACTTAACAGGAATTTAACAAGCTTTAAATTTAAATGACAATAAAAGATAAATGGAACTCAAGATTTCTATTTCATTCAAATGTATCACATTACAAAGGAAACTGAAAAAGAAAAATTGGAACAAAGGGCACAAGCACAAGTTGCTGGCTCCTTTTATAGGCATAATGGGATGATTCTAGAATAATTAAAACGTATGTAAACCCTAGCTGATGTTTCTCTAAATTACCCTTGGTCAAAGTTTGAAGAAGTCTTGGTCATAGCTTGCCATCTTGTGATCTTTGTCTTCACATGTTATGCCCAGCTGGAATCTTTGATCATATTCGTTAAATGACCATTGGGGGTCAAGGAATCAACCAGGATCGTTGATCCTGTCTGTTTTGGGAAAAGGGTGGGAAAGTGACAAAGCAGGGGATGTGGGGTGTGGCACATGGGGTGTGTTCCTGAAGGAATCTTTGGTGGGGTTGTGATTAGCATACCCTAAATCACATATCTGGAGGTTTTCAAGCTCTAATTTGGGTTAAATGAAAAGAAGGTGATTAGGGTTTATAGGAGTGCACAGTAGGGTGTTTGATTTATTTTTTGGGAATAAAAAGTGTTACCCGCTCCTACAAGTATTTTAATAATCTGTTTAAAGCAGATTAATGAGGTTAATGGATCGGGTATTTGGGATGGTTGGGTGGGCTTTGGTTGGGTTTAAAGTGGATGTTGACCACATTGACCGGGTTTGGGTTTCATTTTAGGCAGAAGTGACCCCCAATGTTTGCAAAATGGTGCATATAATGTTTTCCCAGCCTTTCTTCACTTTCCTTTGTATGCAACTTTGCATAAGTTGTCAAAATTGGCACATAGAAATTCCAAAACTTAATACAAGGACCAATGTTGCATTTCCTCTATTCTTTAAGGGCTTATATGGCATAATCTTGAAACTTTAGGACCAAAATTGTAATAATTGAGGTTTACAAGGGTCTAAAGTGACAAGTCTTCAAAAGTTGAGGGACCAATCTTGCCAATTCTTCAAACTTCAAGGACTTGAATGGGAATTCATGATTCGGGCCCGGTTCTTTGTGCGACTTCATTTCCCGTGTTCGTTTTTGCTCTATTCTTGTGATCATTTGTTGATTTCTCGATATCCGTACCTAAAATACACAAGACACAAATACAAGCATATATATGGCACTTTTTATGATATTTTCATCGTTTTAAGCCCGTTTTAGACGATGAGACTATGTATAAAAGCAGTCTCATCAAGTATCCTTGGATTAGGTGTTAGTTTTGTAGATCCAAGTCTTGTTAGCATTTGGATATAGTGTTAGAGTTATAGATCTAAGTGGTGTGTGCTTAGATCTATATGGTTTATGTGTTTAGGCCATAAAACACAAGGTTTGTTATGTTGGGCCATAAAACATAACTAGTGGGTAGATTAGGTTGTGTCTTGGTAGTTCTCACTAAACTCTAAAGTGATGTGGTTGTGTCTTGTGAGTTCTCACTAAACTTTAATTTGATTAGTAGTTGTGTTGTGTGAAGTTCTCACTTAGCTTCAAAGTGAAGAGTCGTGAAGATTGGTTCTATCTTTCGATTAGAACTCGACATCTAGCCTTGTGTCGTAAAATGGTGAAGTGGGCGATGTTGTGTAGATTGGTCCTACCTAAGATTAGGACTCGACTTTTAGCTTAGAGTCGGAAATTGGATAAGCGACGTTGTGTATGGTTTCTCCACCTTAAGGAGTTTGTTGACTAGTGAAGTAACTCTCGAGTAAGGTGTACTCGAGGAGTGGAGTAGGGCGAAGAGGAGCTTCGTGACCGAATGACTATAAATCATCGTGTCGGTACTTTCCTTTACATTTATGTATTTACCTTTGTAGATGTATTTATAGTTGCATACTTGTGTTGTGTGTTTTGTGCATCTCATAATCTAAACATCTAAGTTGCGGAAAAGCTATGGCTTAGTACGTGTGTGCTTCGTGTTTAGATTATGGTGAAGTGTACATCACTTAGTCTAAACATCCTAGTAGCAGAAAAGCTTATGCTTAGTACGTGTGTGCTTAGTGTTTAGACTATTGCTTGATGTACTCTTGATTTGATGTGTTTGTGTGTTTACTTACTTGTAGTATTTATCTTTCAATCAAACACATCTCATATCTAGTCAAGCTTTATCGAGAATTTGATACAAAGGATTGTCAAAGTTTAAACATGTAATAAACAGTTTCGTCCACTGTCGGCGGTGCCATAAATGGACCGGCGGTTCTTTATTGATAAGGAACCGCGGGTACACGTAAGGAACCGCGCACAGTGGATTAAGCCGAAAGGTTTTGAAAACTAACTAGAAACTATTCAACCCCCCTTCTTGTTTCTACACTTTACAATGTTTTTCCTTGACATCTGGATTGAGGATTAATGTTCAGAAAAGTAACTTGCTTGGTGTTGGAATGTCTTTAGACGTGGTTTCGGCTGCTGCTATGACCCTTGGTTGTTCTACTATGTCGACGCCTTTCAAATACCTTGGGGTTATGGTTGGTGGTAATATGGCGAAAATTAATGCGTGGGATGATATTATCCGTAAGTTGAAGACTCGTTTATCTAAATGGAAGATTAAAACCCTTTCTATAGGTGGTCGTCTCACCTTGCTTAAATCCGTCTTGGGTGCTACTCCCATATATAGGATGTCTCTGTTCAAAGTTCTGAAATCTGTCCTGGCTAAGATAGAAGCACTTCGTCGCGAGTTCTTTAATGGAGAACAAGGTAATGAGAAGAATATTAATTGGGTAAAATGGTCGAAGGTTCTTTCTTCTAAGAAATATGGCGGGCTGGGAGTTTCTAGCTTCTTTACGTTAAACCGTGGGTTGTTATTTAAATGGGTTTGGAGGTTTATATCTCGGGTTAATTCCTTATGGTGCCGATTCATTTATGCTATTTATGGGGCTTATAGTTAGGTTCGTTCAAATGTTCCTCATTCAGCTTGGTGTAATATTATTCGAGAAATTAAGAACATCAAGAACAAAGGAATTGACTTATTAGCCTACTATAGAATCAATATTGGTTCTGGTATGCTTACTAAATTTTGGCATGACGTTTGGATTGGCGATCAAATGCTTTGCAATGTGTTTCCTCGATTATATGCTTTGGAGTTGAATAAAGACTGTCTTGTTGCTGCGAAATATATTGGTGAGGTCGACTCTTCGTTTCGTAGATGTGTTCGAAGTGGTATTGAAGAGCAGCACATTTCTCAACTCCGTGATCTGCTCAATAGTGTTAATTTATCTAATATGGAGGATCGATGGCATTAGACGTTAAACGGTAGAGGTAATTTCTAGGTTCTTGATGTTCGTAATATGTTGGATGATTTCTGTTAGCCTCAAAATATTGAGTCAAACAAGAATGCTCGGTCATATGTTTATTATGTATCGTATATTAGAACGTTGTAATAGGTAGTAGATTAGTCGTGTATTACGGGCTTAACTTTAAGCTAAGGTTCATTCATAAGTAACCAAAGCCGCAAAGGAAAGCCCGGTCCATTAGAATATAGTCCATAGCCAAGCCCGCATGTGGGTGGACTATATATACCTTTCCTAGCATGTTAGGAAGGGTGTTGGTAATTTTCATTATTCACTCCCTAATCTAATCCTCCAAAATTTCCAACCATTTTCTCTCTACTTTCTCTCACTACTTTCTCTCTCTAGAATTCATCTTTTATCTACCTTTCTTTCTTGTTTAATCATCACAAATATGGGACAACAATTGGTATCAATCGCCATGGGGTAGTTTTTGTGATTGGTTGTTGTGTTTTCATTTGATTCGTTTGATTTGATCCTTATTTCATATCTCGAATTCAAGATTTTTGTGTTTCCATGCTCTAAATCTTGATATAAATCTTCTACATAGTTGTGGTAGGAATTTGGTTGCTTTCGGTTGATTAAAATCACGAATTTCTTGTCAAACATTTCATTTTTTTACCTAAAGTTTCGGAACTGCACAGTTATTCGGACGGAATTCCATCGGAAAAGGGTTTTATATTCCGACAGTTATTCCGAAGGAATTCCATCGGAAAAGGGTTTCTTATTCCGACAGTGATTTCGATAGTGATTCTGATAGTGATTCCGACAGCTTTTATTCCGACAGTGATTCCTATAGTGATTCCGATATCTCATATTCCGACAGTTATACATTCCGACAGCATTCCGATACTACATTCCGACAGACATTCTGACAGGGTATTCCGACAGCTATTCCGACAGACATTCTGACAGAGTATTCTGATGGACATTCTGATAGCACATTCCGATGCTATGTTTAGCTAAATTTTATTTGAGTATTTTTTAGAATTAGCCACCATCTAGACTAGTTTCGGAATATCGTTTACACGAAGATTAAAAAAAAGAGTTAAATTTTCCCGTCAAGTGAATTCAAATTTTTTCCATACTAGTTTTAGGACATTTCTAGCTCAATTTCAAAATTTGGCGATACAAATTTTTTCGGTCTACCGTTTTATCGGACTGGGGAATTTATTATCAGACTGAAGAAAAATTGCAATTTTCGGAATTTAAACCACAACAACAATCATAATACATCTACTTAAGATCCTTTCTCACTTCAACATTTTAAAGCTTATCAAGATGGATTCTACTACAAAGTATCGTGTAACGAACAACAACATCATGGTGGCTGGAAATAAAGAAAGACCACCAATGCTTGTGACCGGTCGATATGCACAATGGCAATCACATTTTCTTTGCTATCTTGATACAAGACCTAATGGTGATGCATTGAGGCAATGTATTAACAATGGAACATATGTTTCTCCGATATCACTGTTCCTCATACACCAGCCACATACACTACTCCAGAAGTATCCGCAACCACAAGAAAAGAAACATTATCTGATCTTACACCAGAGAAGCGTGCTTGGTATGATGTAGAAAAAGAAGCGATCTATATGATTCTAAGTGGAATTGGAGATGATATTTATTCCACGGTTGATGCATGTCCTACAGCACAAGAAATATGGACGGCTATTGAACGCTTGAAACAAGAAGAATCACTCAACAAGCAAGATGTTAAAACAAACTTGTTTTGGAATTTTGGTAAGTTTACTGCATTGGATGGAGAATCAATTGAGTCTTATTATTCACGATTCTACAAGATGATGAACGATATGACAAGAAACAACTTGGAGGTCTCCACCATGCAAGTCAATGTGCAATTTCTTCAGCAACTTCAACCAGAGTGGACACATTTTGTTACTTTGGTGAAACAACAGAAGTAGTTAGACAAGGTAAACTATCACACTCTCTTTGATATCTTGAAATAACTTCATCATGAGGCAAATGAAATTCGAGCTGAGCGAGTTGCAAAGACGGATAATCCACTTGCTCTAGTGTCTACCACTCAAGATCATCGATCTCGTACTCCAAAGTCATACTCCATTCAATCATCCTCACCACGATATTCCACATCATCCAAGTCTTCATCATCCACAAGATCACGCGGTAAAGAACCAAGAGCACCATCACCATCATATGAGTCATCATTTGAAGAGGATAGTGATGAAGATCAAGCTCAGAAGAATCAGGATATGAAACAACAAATTGCTTTCATTATGAAGACCTACCAGAAAATCTTCAAACCCACCAACAACAATCTTTGAACATCATCTAACACAAAGAACCAATATGTTGAGAGTCCTCCAAGGTATGACACATGTCAACGTGGTGAAAGTCCTTCTAGGTATGATCGATGTAATCCAACACATGTAGAGGGTTCTGCAAGGTATGATCGACAAACTGCCAAGTATGATACTCAGAGGATTGCTGCTGCTACTGGGAATAGGGAATCTGTTGGAACGCAAGTGGTTCAACAAAGTGGTATTCAGTGTTATAACTGCCAAGGTTATGGGCATATGGCAAAGGAATGCAGAAAGCCGAAACGGGTTAGGGACTCTAGCTATCATAAAGAGAAGATGTTGTTATGCAAGAAGATGGAAGAAGGGGTAAAATTGTCGGCTGAGGAAGGAGCAATGCTTGATGACACTGATGATGAAGCCTCCGACCAAGAATTAGAAGCACATTACTCGTACATGGCAAAGGTTGAAGAAGTTCTCGAAGTCACTGAAGATGACAATGGCCCTATCTTTGACACTGAGCCACTCGATAAGGTACACACCACTGACGAATATAATGTGTTTGGTGATATTCATGAGCATAGTGAGCTACCCAATGCCATTAATGAGACATGTATGATGGGAACGGTTGATAGTAATACCACACCTGATTCATCAGACATGTGCAATAATGAGTTTGAGGATGATCAACATGCAAATGAGTATGATGATGAGGAGCGTGTCGCGCTTGCTAATTTAATTGCTAGTTTGCAAAAAGTTGTCAATGAAACTAGAAAGAGTCAAAAGCAATTAAAGAAGGCAAACGCAGCGCTCACTCAAAACTTTGAAGAATGCAAAGCCGCTCTAATTAAATCTAATGAGACCCTTAAAAGTTATAGAGCTGAGCTTCTTCAAAAGACTAAAGATCTTGAGGGTTACAAGGGTAGTGCGTTAAAAAGTCAAAAGGACGATCTTGAAAAGAAATACAATGAAAATCTTGAGTTATTAACCAAAGAGAAACATCAATTTAATGTTTTATTAATGGATGAACGTCAAAAATCATACCTTGCTACCACCAAAGTTAACGAACTTGAACAACGGCTTTCGATGGATAACACCGAGTCTACTAAAATTCTTGAGGTTAAGAAACAACAGGTCGAAACGTTAAAATAAGATTTCAAAAGTCGACATGAAAAAGATACTGAAAAAGTAACGGAACTAGAGGCACAAGTCGAATTTTTGAAGAAAGTTGTTTATAAAACGCATGACTCTATTCAAATCGTGAGAATGATAGCACCTCCGTCTATGTTTAAGGGTCAAGATAGCTTTGCAAGTCCTGAGTACCTTGCCCAAGATCAAGCTGCGAACCCGCGCCTTTATATGGATGAGTCCGAATGGACCGATCCTGAATATCCTCTTGGTAATGATGAGACATCCCTTTGGGAAGAGGAGAGTAGATCACCGGTCAATAAAGAGTTTTTGAAACCATATAAGTATACTTATGAGAATAGTCTATATGGTCTTTTCACTACACAAAAACAAAAGTCTCGTGAGGAATTGTTTTTAGAATGCAAACAAAGAAGAATTTAATGGAAGAAAGCTTTTGCCACTAAGAAAACAAACGTTTCTAAGTTCATCAACTACTTTCCTCTTGATGCTTCTAAAAGCAAGAGTAGGTAGACATTTGGGTTTCTACAACATTACATTGATAATATTAAATCCATTGTTGAGAATGAATGGAAACAATGAGAAAATGATGAGTGGAAAAAACCAATTCCTCAATATATAATTGTGCTTATCAAACAAATCTTAATACCGAACACGACCACATTAAAAGAAAATATTCTTGAATATGAAAGATTAATTCGGTCTGAAATGTTTGATGATTTAAAATATGTTGAGTCTATTGAGAAAGAAATTGACGATCTTCAAATGGACAAGTTCATTTTATCAGATGAATATGATTTACTCTTAGAAGAATGTCTCTCCAAAGATATTTTGTGTGTTACTCTTCAATCTTTTGCTGATATCGATGAATATTCTAATGTTGCATGCAAATATCTTGATAAGATAAAAGAGTGTGAGCGTCTTGAAATTAAGCTTTCGGAACGTAAAGAAAATGTTGATAAAAAGGCTTTTGAGTTACTCAACACAAAACTGATTTCCTTCAAAAACATTGTCATTCTCTTGAACTTGCTTTGTAAAAAGACATCAGAAAAGGTCCAACTGACAATAAATTACAAGAAAAAATTTCCCAAATGTGTCGAGAAATGAATGAAAAAAGTTTAGAAATTAAAGAGTTGAAAGCTCAGTTACAAGACAGGGAAATAGCGATTGCATAGTTGAAGAAACTCGTTGTTAAGATGGGTGTGAAAGTTGTGGAACCCAGTGTTAAGAAATTTGTTGTTAGGCAAACCAATGCCTATAAAGTGAATAGATCCTCTATCTTGGGAAAACCATCTGCCTACTCAAATTCCTCGTTTGCAAAACCTGTGTTTCCCCCAAGATGGATGGAAAGGAAAGGTTACCACAGAATCAACCCATAAGGAATACTCAAGCACCAAGCATTAAGCAAAATAACTTGGTTAAACCAGGGATGTATAGAATGACCACTAAACCCACAAACATAGTTAGTCCACTGCCTCAGACTTCTAGAAACACTAATACTCGTGTGTCTTCTACTACAGGAGTAGTCTCCACTGCTAGTGTTAGCCGGCCTCAGCTTAAGCGCAATCAAGTGAATGATAAGGTTTGGAAACACAAGAGTCAAGGGAAGATGAAGCAGTTAGAAGAACACCCTAGGAATTTGAATGTTTTTAAGAATAAAAAGTCTGTAATCGCATGTAATGAAGATTTGAATGATTCGACTGCTTTGAATGCTTTAATATTAAGTTTGCTTGTGTCAAATGTGGAAAATGTGCTAATGCTAATCACTCTATGTGTGCTATGAATAATGTCAAAGACGTAGATACTAGAACTAAGAAGCAAGTTGCGATGCCTATTAGTGCTAGTAAACCCAAACGTAAAGTGAATCACTCTGGTGTAACCCCCACTAAGAAAAGTAATGCATCAGACTCCACCACTAAGAACCCTAGAAGCAGAATTAGGTAATTATATGAGTATGCGTGCAAATCTTGGAAATGATGGTTTGCTAATCAATGTCCTCCAGGATATAAATGGATGCCTAAAGTTAGGACAGAAAATGTGACAACGAGTGTTAGTATGCCTTTAAATGTTTCTAAGGACACTAATGATTTTGAAATCACAACTAACGTGGTATCCAATTTAGAAGATGATCCATCGTGTTCTAATTCTTCTATAGGTGATACAAATAATTCTCTTCATACTGGAATCCAGATGCACGAAGCACATGACGGGGAATCTCAAGCTTCTAATTAACTTCGTAGAGAAGTTCCTGGGTACGGTCCGATTCAGAAATGATCAGTTTGCACCGATCCTAGGATATGGAGATTTGGTTCAGGGGGAATATCACGATAAAAAGGGTATACTATGTCGAAGGGCTCAATCACAATCTTTTCTCAGTTGGTCAATTCTGTGATGTAGATTTGGAGTTTGCTTTCAGAAAGAAGACATGTTTTGTTCGTGATTATAATGGGAATGACTTACTTACCGGTTCACAAGGTACTGATCTTTACACAATTTCACTTCAAGACACAACTTCCTCAACTCCAATTTGCTTCATGGCTAAAGCTTCAACGACTCAGGCATGGTTATGGCATCAACGTTTATCTCCTCTCAATTTTGATACCATCAACTTGCTTTCCAAGAAAGAGATTGTGAGAGGCCTTGTAAAACCCGCATGCTTTTACCATGAACAGTACACTAATAATCGTACATACATGATTAAAACTTTCCTTTTATAGCACGTTACGTTTCACGAATATGAATTACAAGAATTACGTATGTGTTATTACACAATAATTACTATGTACGTATTAAAACACGATAATTATTATCAACAATAATTATAATCACGAACATGAAATCATGAACGTAAGAATCACGAACATATAATTATGTATTTACGTATATTATTAATACGATTCTTGTCGTTACGTACAAGTATTTATTATAACATGAATATTTAGTAATATCAAAACACGTAAACACGAACACACCAACATGTAATAAAATAGACACGAGAAAGGCTTCGGGTTCCCTTGGTGGGCCCTACTATCCGCGACATCAAAAGAGAAACGGGCCAAGCCCATTTGATTTTTATGAAATAAACAAAAAAGGAAACAAATATTCATTCACAAGTTTTTCCAAGAAAATTAAGAAAAAAGCAAAAACCCTAGCAAACCAATGGTGGCCGCCGGTTCTGGTTTTGCCGTCAGCAACACCCAAAAGGAGAACGTGATGTTCAGGTTATGCCGCCAGCAACACCCAAAAGGAGAACGGGACGTTCTGGTTAAGCCGCCAGCAGCAGGCAAAAAGAGAACGGGATGTTCTTGTTTAGCCGTCGGCAGCAAGCCAAAAGGAGGACGGGGCTTTGATTTTTAATTATTGATTAGGAGTGTGTTCGTGAGATCAAGATTTATTCCTTCCACGTGTTTTGGTAAATCCATAAACCCTTTTGTTTTCTTCTTTTATTGAATTAAGCATAAACATTAACAAGTGATTAAATAAACATGATAAAAACATGTCATGGGATCATTGGTAAATTAATTAAGGGTTTGTTTGGTTTTGTTGTTTCGGCCGCCACACAAACCGAGAGTCCCAAGACTCTCGGCGGCGTTTGGTTCGTACCACCACACGAGACATAAGTCTCGGTGTGGTTTAAGTCCGGTCGGCAGCAGGTACAAGGCACCCCGACTCATGTCGGGGGTGTCCTTGTGGTTCGTTTAGGTCGCGGCAGCCACAGCCCCAACCACCGGCTAAGCCGATGGCTAATTTTGTTAAGCAGGGGGGAACCGCAAGCAGGCAGGGGAAACCACCGGCTACTGCCGGTGGGAACCCGTTTGTGGTCATCGGCTAGCCGAGGGAAGACAAGACCACCGGCAGCAACCGGTGGCATGTTGCCGAGAGCGGGGGCAACCGGCTTAGGCCGGTTTGCCACTGTTTTTGGGGGTGTTTGGTTCACGGGTTCGGTTTACGACACGTTTTAATAAAATAATACACGGGTTCGGTTTACGACATGTTTTAATAAAATAATACACGGGTTCGGCTTATTATTTTTACAAGTATAACTATTTACTAGTTAATTAAATTAATTTAACATGGTATGTAATTAATTTAATTAATACATGGACTTAGGTTTATTATTATTAATTAATAATACATGATTATAACCTAAGTATTTTATCATTTAATTTAGACTATAGGTAATTAATTAATTATTAAAACATGACATATAATTAATTAATTAACATGACTTAGGTTATATTAATATAGATATTAATACATGTTATAACCTAAGTATTTTATACACTTAATTAAATTAAATCATGTTTATATTTAATTAAATCTTATAACCTATAGTTTATTTAATTTACGTGTATTAATTAAAAAACTATCTTATTAATCACATGACTTAGTACATTGAATCAGTAAAACTAAGCTTATATTATTAGCTTATAAATCCAGCTTATTTCTAAATATGGAAACTTTCTATTTCAGGAAACTTACTATTTTTGGAAACTTTCTATTTTTAGAAATTTATCTATTTTAAGAAGTTAATCTATTTTTGGGAACTTTCTATTTTTGGAAACTTTCTATTTTAGGAAACCTGCTATTTTTAGAAAGTTACTTATTATTACACTACAAGTATAATAATACAAGTAATACTTAATCAGAATAGACAGAATACATGATAAACACAACATAACCTTAGAATCGGTAAAACATGACATGAACATATAAAACAAGCTAAGACATGATATAAAACCAGTTACGTACTCAGTAATTAGAATACTTATACACGTATATTATTTATGTAGCATTAGTGATATCGAAGTAGGACTCTCTTCTGTTCGTCTTCTTCGTTCACTGGACACAAGGTACTGATTCTCCGTCCTTTCAGTATGGACATTCTTCATTATTAGGATTCCCCGTATGCAGCCAACTGTTTTCCTAGTATGTGTTTTATATGTTTTTGAATTGCTTATGTTTAATTAGATACCTAAAGCCATATACATGCATGACCAGTTTCACCTAGTTATGGATGTACCATAACCATAACGCTGGAGGCACCAGTGTTATGACTCCACCACGACGGAGTGATAGCTCGTGGTGCCCCTTCAGCTTTTGGCCATATTATTATTATCAGGTGGGGCGTATGGGTGCATCCTAGTTTACATGTTTTTAGTAGATTATTCAGGTGAATGTGGTGTGTGCCTTGCATCCTGTTAATGCAAGTGATGCCTAAAAACATTATTAGTGTTAATTAATCTTTCTTAGTTTTGATCACAACAAACTATACAACACATTTAGTGTAAAACATAAAACGAATTATTTAACTAACACTATCATCAAGGTAATAATCATATCACTAACCTTTCTTAATCATACTTAGTGATCATCAAAATGATTATCCTTAAAACTCACTTTTGTTAATATGACAAAAGACTTTTTAATAAACTTTCTTTTTTAGAAAATGTTTTATTAAAATGGAAAATGTAAATTTAAAAATAGCATATTCCATATGCTATTAGAATATCCTTTGAAGGCTTCAAATACCTCAGATATTCCTACCCTACTAAAAGACAAAAAACGGAGCGTACTCTAGGGGCGAAACCTTAAGTAGCTAGGTGGTTCCCTAGCGATAAGGAACCGCCGGGCTAGATAAGGTACCGCGCCTAGATAGCCGTTATATAGCTGTTATACTTTGTCTCCTTTAAATAATGGATCAAATCTCATTTTCCAACAAGCCTCTTGGACGTTTTCCTCAGCCCCCTTTCTCTTTTCTATAGCATAATCATTAGTAAATGATCACTTAAAGTGTTAAGGATGTTTACATATGATTATCCTCTTGATCCCCTCCTTTACCTTATCCAATGAGAAGATCACTCACTCACTAGTGTTTTGATAAAGATGAATCTATGAGCTAGTCATATTCATCATGATACCCTTTTTGTTTTTATGTTAATCCATTGTATTTATGAATACTTGGACTAGTTGTGTTCATCCAAGTTATTTGTGAATACTTGGATTTGTTGTGTACATCCATTGCATATGTGTTTGCTTGGATTTGTGTTGTGTAGATCCAAGCTACATGTGTGTACTTGGATATGTCTAGTTGAGTTGTAATAGATTTGTGTAGTAGTTCTCACTAAACTATAAAGTGATGTGGTTGTGTCCTGTGAGTTCTCACTAAACTTGAAAGTGATTAGTAGTTGTGTTGTGTGAAGTTCTCACTTAGCTTCAAAGTGAAGAGTCGTGAAGATTGGTTCTAGCTTTGGATTAGAACTCGACATCTAGCCTTGTGTCGTAAAATGGTGAAGTAGGCAACGTCGTGAAGATTGGTTCTACCTTGAGATTAGAACTCGACATCTAGCCTTGTGTCGTTAAATTGTGAAGTAGGCAACGTTGTGTAGATTGGTTCTAGCTAAAGATTAGGTCTCGACATTTAGCTTAGTGTCGGAAAATAATGTAAGCGATGATGTAAGGTTTTCTCCGCCAAGAAGGGAGCTTGTGGATATAGTGGAAATCTCGAGTAGGTGTACTCAAAGAGTGGAGTAGAAACGAGGATAGAGCCTCGTTGTCGAACCACTATAAATCTTGGTGTCTTCCCACTAGGTTGTCTCCTTCCTTACTCTTTACTTATTTCATTATCATTACACTTACCTATTATCTTTACTAGTGCATTTGAATTGAACATAATCATTATTCAACTTAGCTTCAAGCAAAAAATAGTTTTGATACAAACCAAATTGAAAGTAATTTTAATTTGGTTGCCAATCAAAGAGAAACTATTCAACCCCCCCCCCCTTCTAGTTTCTACACATCCTTCACAAGGAGCTGATCCCTCCTACCCAAACAGTTATATTAATTAGAGGCATCCCCTCTAATTTTCATGACGAGGTCACCCCTCCAAGTATTCATGCACGTTGATATTTCATGACCTATATTGGCTTAATGGTTAACATGTTAAACAGTTTTTTATAAGATAAACATAAGGCTTTTCAAACTATAAAACCAGTTTTATGAACATGTTCCAGGTCTTCCAGGACTTATACATTTCCGCTGATTTTAGTCTTATTTATGTTCAACAATTCATACTATGTCGTATATCCGTGCACTGAGCGTTATGCTCAGCCGTTACTTTCCTTTCCATATCCCAAAACGACATGTACCCAAGGAAGGATTCGAGCATTCAGAGGAAGTGCATAGGATGGAAGCTGCCATAGACTTCTTCTCCTTTTCCATATACTTATGCTTGTTTAGTCTTTCCTAGTTCATTTCCTTTATTTATGTTTTGGTCTTATGTTTGGGAACCGATTTTTGATTCGTTTTCCCTATGGTCATGTATGTTTTGCTACATATTACCTTGCATGATTTGATGACACGCCATAATTACGCGTAACGGTCCACTTATCAAAGTGCGGTGTTACAGGCCTTCCAAACTTAAAATTCATCAAGGATCATCTTTGTTCTTCTTGTGAGCTTTGCAAAGCTAAACGGAGTAGTTTCAAGACAAAGACTACACCAAGCTCAAAAGGACGGTTAGATCTTCTTTATATCGATTTGTGTGGACCCATGCGTGTTCAAAGCATCAATGGGAAGAAATACATTATGGTAATTGTCGATGACTACTCAAGGTACACATGGACTCATTTCTTGAGGTCCAAGGATGAAACACCTGAGGTTCTCATTAACTTCCTTAAGTTGATACAAAGTGGTCTTCAAGCTCAAGTAAAAGTGGTACGTACTAACAGAGGCACAAGATTATTGAATTCAACTCCGAAGAATTATTTTGAAGCTGAAGGGATTGAACATGAAAAATCTATTGCTCGAACACCCGAACAAAACGGTGTTGTTGAAAGACGAAACCGTACTTTAGTTGAGGCTGCTTGAACACTATTATCCGCTTCAAAACTACCATTATACTTTTGGGCCGAAGCCGTGTCAACCGCATGATACACACAAAACCGATCCTTAATTATTCCTAGACACGAAAAGACACCATATCACATAATTCATGATCGAAAACCTTCACTCAAACACCTTCACGTTTTTGGATGTACTTGTTACATTATACGGGATGGTGAAAACTTAGACAAGATGAAAGAAAAAGGTGATTCATGCATTCTTGTGGGATATGCAACTCAGTCTAAGGGATATAGAGTTTACAACAAGAGAACAAAATTGATAGTCGAGACTATTCATATCCGATTTGATGAAATACAAGAAATGGCACTTGAACAAAACAGTTTAAGTCCCGATCCACAACGACAAAAGACTTCTGTGCACAACCGCATGGAACTCGGAACCCAAGACCACAACAATGAACCGTCAAGTTCAAAGATGGTTCCTGAACATGTTCCTAGAGCAGATATGAAAGTGGACACGACACTTGAAGAGTTGGAAATGTTATATGGACCAATGTTTGATGAATATTTCACGGGGGAGAAACATGTTGTATCAAAGTCTTCCGCTGTCACTCATGATAAGAATGATGATACCGATCATCGTCAACAAAAGGATACAACCTCATCTACTTTAACACGGGTTGCTGCAGATTTACCTCCTCAGAATATCACTTCAACAATCGATCCTACAACATCCACAACTACTGTCATTGCTCCAGAGAACACAAATTAAGCAGACGATGCATTATCTGACAATGGCGATTTTCACAACCCATTCGGTACACCGGTACACGAAATTGGAGAGTCTTCTACTCGCCATGTTGAATCTTCTAATATGCATACGTTCTACCAATGACACCCTTAAACACATCATTGGACTCGAGAACATCCTTTGGTTCAGGCAATTGGAAACCCTTCACAGCCTGTTCGTACAAGACGACAACTAGCCCCGATGGCGATGTTTGTATGTTTGCACTCGCAGTGAGTATAGCTAAACTGAAAAACATCAAAGAAGCCATGGCTGATCATGCTTGGATTGAATCGATGACGGAAGAACTTCAACAATTTGAAAGACTTAAAGTATGGGAACTTGTTGACAGACCATACAATGTGATTCCATTAAATATTTGTTGGATCTAGAAAAACAAGTTGGATGAAGAAAACACGATCATCAAGAACAAAGCTAGGCTAGTGGCTAAGGGGTATGGCCAGAAAGAGGGAGTCGATTTTGACGAATCATTTGCACCAGTTGCTCGTATGGAAGCGGTCAGGATTTTCCTTGCTTATGCTGCACATAAGGGGTTCACTGTTTATCAAATGGACGTGAAGACAGCATTTCTTAACGGTCCTTTGAAGGAAGAAGTCTATGTTACGCAGCCGGAAGGATTCGTTAATCCTCATTATCCTTACAAGGTTTATCGTCTCCACAAAGCACTTTATGGACTCAAGCAAGCTCCAAGAGCGTGGTACGATGAGCTCTCGAAATTCCTAGTATCCAAAGGTTTCTCAAAATGTTCCATTGATCTCACTCTGTTCACTTATAAATATGGGGATGACATTTTGCTCGTGCAGATTTATGTTGATGAAATTATTTCCGGGTCTACAAACCCAAAACTTTCAAAATGGTTTGAAAAAGTCACGCACAACAAATTTGAAATGTCAATGATGGGCGAACTAAAATTCTTTCTAGGAATTCAAGTTCACCAATCCCCAGGTGTTATCTTTATAAACCAAGCTAATTATTGTCAAGAGATAATAAAAAAGCATGGTATGACCTCATGTGACCCCGTTGGGACACCATTATTGTAACACCCTATTTTGATAAATGGAATGTCACGCGTGATTATGGCGTGTCATCAAAGCATACAAGGATAAATGTATAAACATTACATGACAATAAAGGAAATACCGGAATCAAACATCGGTAGTCCAAAAGTAGAACTCATCACACACAAACATAAGTATTGTAAATGAAAGGACTAAACAATGTCCATGGAAATGAGTATCAAAGTATAGATAAATGCATTAAGTAAAGAAGGCTAGGAAGCTTCCAGTCCATATGCACGTACACTTAAAGTCTACGAGCGTCCCTGAGTACCTGCCGTTTTGGGAACATGAAAAGGAAAACGGCTGAGCAATACGCTCAGTGCACGGATATACAAGTAAAGCATGAATAATATAAGCATATAAGCATGAAACAGCGGAAGAACTAAGTACTGGACAACCTGGTTATATCTTAGTAAAACTGGTTTTATAGTTTGAAAAGCCTTCTGTTTATCTTGTAAAAACTGTTTAACATATTTTACCATTAGCCAATATAGGTCATGAAATATCAACGTGCATGAATACTTGGAGGGGTGACCTTGTCATGCAAATTAGAGGGGCTGCCTCTAATTTAATATACTGGTTTTGGGTAGGAGGGATCAACTCCTTGTGAAGGATGCAAGGCACACACCACATTCACACTGAGTAATCTGCTGAAAACATGTAACTAGGATGCACCCATACGCCCCACCTGATAATATAATAAAAGGCTAAAAGTAGAAAGGGATGCCACGAGCTATCACTCCGTCGTAGTGAAGTCATAACACCAGTGCCTCTAGTGTTATGGTTATGGTACCTCCATAACTAGGTGAAACTGGTCATGCATGTATATGGCTTTAGGTATTCTAATTAAACATAAGCAATTCAAAACATATAAACAAATACTAGGGAAAAAAGTTGGCTGCATACAGGAAAATCCTAATAAGGAAATAATGTCCATACTGAAAGGACGGAGAATCCGTACCTTATGTCCAATGAACAAAGAAGACGAACGGAAGAGAGTCCTACTTCGGTATCACTAATGCTACATAAATACATACGTGTATAAGTATCTGATTACTGAGTACGTAACTGGTTTTATATCATGCCTTAGCTTGTTTTATATGTTCATGTCATGTTTTATTGATTTAAGCTTTATACTTGTGTTTATCTCTGTCTATTCTGATTAAGTATTACTTGTATTTCATGTATTATTATACTTGTTGTGTAATAATAAATAACTTTCTAAAAATAGCAGGTTTCCTAAAATAGAGAGTTACCAAAAATAGAAAGTTACAAAAAATAGAAAGTTTCCAAAAATAGAAAGTTTCCAAAAATAGAATTACTGCTTAAAATAGATAAGTTTCTAAAAATAGAAAGTTTCCATAAATAGATTAGCTGCCTTAAATAAATAAGTTTCTAAAATTAGAAAGTTTTCATAATTAGACATAAGCTGGATAATTAAGCTAATTATATAAGCTTAAGTGTTTTCTGATTAATATTCTAAGTCATGTGATTATATAGTATAGTTAATTAATTATTTCATGTGAATTAAATAAACTATAGGTTAAAGTATTTAATTTAATATAACATGGTTTAATTAAATTAAATGTAAAATACTTAGGTTAAAACATGTATTATTATTTACTAATATTATAACCTAAGTTATGAAATTAATTAATTATAAGTCATTGTTTTAATAATTAATAAATTATCTAGTCTAATTAAAAGATAAAATACTTAGGTTAAAATTCATGAATCAATAATAAAATTAATAACCTAAGTCATGAAATTAAATTAATCATGTTCATGCTTTTTAATTAATTTAACTTAAATCTTGTAAAAATAATATAACTTGTAAAAATAATAAACCTTGGAAAATAACTCATGAAACCGGACCGTGTTTTAAATCTAGCATGTGTGAACCGGACCCGTGATTAAAACCCATGAACCGGACCCGTAACCATCACCATACCCCTACCTAAGTCGGGGTTTCCCCTTGCCTTGCTGCTGCCGTGACACCATCACCACCAAACCGAGACCATATGGTCTCGGTGGTGCGAAGTAATCCAAGCCGAGACCCCCTTGGGGCTCGGTTAGGCGTCGACCACAAACAAAACACCCCTAAACCCATGATTGATTAAACCCCATGATTATTAACATGTTTGATTACTTGTTTTTAATTAGTTTATTAAAAACATGCATGATTTTATGTGATTAAATAAATCAAAACATAAAAAGAAAAAGGTTAAAGGTTATACCAATTACGTGAAATCAAGAAGGATGAACACACACGATTCCTTTCAATAAATCAACACCAGAAATCAAACCAAATCACCCCTTTGGTGATGTAAACCCGACGACCAAGAGAGGAAGAAGAAAAGGGATTTTAGGGTTTTTAGTTATTTTCTAAATCTTGAATTATGAAAATAATCTTTCCCCTTTTCCTTGTTTAGTAAAATTAATGGGCTTGTCCCCGTTGGTCTTGGTGTAGCCGCGGGTATGGGGCCCACAAAGACTAACCCGAAAATTTTCCGTGTCTAAAATAATAGTGTGTTCTCGTGTTCGTAAATTACGTGATTTAATTAGTTATCGATCGTGACTTAATATATTTATTCGTGATCGTAATAAATATACATACATACGTAATATTAGCTCGTGATTAATTATGTTCATGATTTCGTGTTCGTATGTTCGTGATTATAATTATTATCGAAATAATTATCGTGTGTTAATACGTAATAAATACTTATCGTGTTATAACACGTACGTAATACTTGTAATTCTTGTTCGTGAAACTTAAACGTGCTATAAAAGGAAAGTTCCAATCATGTACGTACTATCGTAAGGGTACTATTCATGGTAAAAGCATGTGGATTTTAAAACTCTTCCCCCCAAAAAAGAATAATTCGTCCCCGAATTATAGATAAAGTAAACTAGAAAAGAAGAACATACCCGAATTCAAAATAGGAAATGAGGGTAAGAAGCCCGGATAGACTCCTATGTTTCCCAAGTGGCTTCCCGCTCGGTATGATCCCTCCAAAGTATTTTGACGAATGGAATCGTATTTCCTCTCATGACTCGTTCTTGTCTGTCAAGAACTCGTTCGGGTTCTTCTATGAAAGTGAGATCTTCACGAATCTGTTCCAGTGGATATTGAACCATGTGAAGGGGATGATACTGGTACCCTCTGAGTAAGGACACATGAAACACATTGTGTACATGAGAAAGTTGTCGTGGTAACGCTAAACGGTAAGATACTTCACCGACTCGTTCAATGATATCAAACGGTCCGATGAATCGAGGACTGAGCTTCCCTTTAATTCCAAAACGTCTAACACCACGTACCGGCAAAAACTTAAGGAAAACGTGATCTCCTACGTTAAAATTTATGTCCCTATGATGCTTGTCTGCGTAGCTCTTCTGACGTGACCGTGCTTCTTGAAGTTTCTGCTTAGCTACTACGACCTTCCCATTAGTCATCTCTATGATTTATGGTCCTTCAAGTGTTCGCTCACCAACCTGATCCCAGCAGATTGGGGCGCGACACTTCCTGCCATACAACATCTCGAAAGGAGCACACTTGATACTCGCGTGCCAACTATTGTTGTATGCAAACTCCACCAAACATACGTAATCATCCCAATCACCCGTCCATTCCAACGCACATGACCTAAACATGTCTTCTAATGTCTGAGTCGTTCGCTCTGACTGCCCGTCTGTTTGAGGATGAAAAGTCGTGCTAAGCTTAAGTTGTGTACCCCAAGCTTTCTGCAGACTTCTCCAGAATCGCGAAGTGAATCGAGGATCTATGTCTGAGACAATGCTGGATGGAGCACCGTGAAGTCTCATGATCTCCCTTCTATAAGTATCGGCGAGTTTACAGACCGAATCTTCCTTGCGGATCGGTAAGAAATGAGCTGATTTGGTAAGTCGATCAATGATAACGCAAATTGCATTGTGCTTCCTCTTGGTTGGCGGAAGACCAGTAACAAAATCCATGGTGATTTTGTCCCACTTCCACTCTGGAATATCTAACGGTTGAAGAAGACCGCCAAATCGCTGATGCTCGATCTTAACCTGCTGGCAGGTAAGACATTTGGAGACGTAAGTGGCAACATCCTGTTTTATACCACTCCACCAGAAGTACTGCTTTATGTCATGGTACATCTTGGTCGAACCAGGATGTATAGAGAATGGGGAGCTATGAGCCTCAGCTAACAAGGCTTCCCGGAGTTCTTGATCATCAGGAACACAAAGTCTCGTGCCCTGCCATAAGATACCATCTGCATCTACTCTAAATTCTGTCCGCTTCTCCAAATTCTGAATTATCGCCCAGATTTCTCCATCATCTTTCTAAGCTTCCTTGATCTTAGAGAGTAACTTGGGTTCTACTCTAAGATTAGCCCAATAACCGTGTTGTCCACGTACCATGATCTCTATGTCTAGTCGCTCCAAGTCTCTTATGATTTCCTCCTCAATCTCAATGCCGTTAATAATTCTGGACTTTCTTCTAAGTGCATCTGCTACTACATTCGCCTTGCCGGGATGATACTGTAGATTAATGTCATAATCCTTCAACAGCTCTAACCATCTCCTCTGTCTCATGTTCAATTCACGCTGAGTGAAGATATACTTCAAGCTCTTGTGGTCCGTGAAAATATCACATGATTCTCCATACAAGTAGTGCCTCCATATCTTTAATGCAAACACGATTGCAGCAAGTTCCAAGTCATGTGTAGGGTAATTTTCCTCATAAGGCTTAAGCTGCCGTGAAGCGTACGCGATCACTTTCCCATGTTGCATGAGAACACAGCCAAGTCCCTTCCCCGATGCATCACTGTAGATTTGAAATCCACCTGTACCAGAAGTTTCCTAAAATAGAAAGTTTCCAAAAATAGAAAGTTACCAAAAATAGAAAGTTTCTAAAATAGAAAGTTTCCAAAAATAGAAAGTTTCCAAAAATAGAATTACTGCTTAAAATAGATAAGTTTCTAAAATAGAAAGTTTCCATAAATAGATTAGCTGCCTTAAATAAATAAATTTCTAAAAATAGAAAGTTTCTATAATTAGACATAAGTTGGATAATTAAGCTAATTATATAAGCTTAAGTGTTTTCTGATTAATATTCTAAGTCATGTGATTATATAGTATAGTTTATTAATTATTTCATATGAATTATATGAACTATAGGTTAAAGTATTTAATTAAATATAACATGATTTAATTAAATTAAAGGTAAAATACTTAGGTTAAAACATGTATTATTATTTACTAATAATATAACCTAAGTCATGAAATTAATTAATTATAAGTCATGGTTTTAATAATTAATTAATTATCTAGTCTAATTAAACGATAAAATACTTAGGTTAAAATTCATGAAGTAATAATAAAATTAATAACCTAAGTCATGTAAATTAACATGCTTTTTAATTAATATAATTTAAATCTTGTAAAAATAATATAACTTGTAAAAATAATAAACCTTAAAAAATAACTCATGAACCGGACCGTGTTTTAAATCTAACATGTATGAACCGGACCCGTGATTAAAACCCATGAACCGGACCCGTAACCATCACCATACCCCGACCTAAGTCGGGGTTTCCCCTTGCCTTGCTGCTGCCGTGACACCACCACCACCAAATCGAGACCATATCGTCTCGGTGGTGCGAAGTAAGCCAAGCCGAGACCCCCTTGGGGCTCGGTTAGGTGTCGGCCACAAAGAAAACACCCCTAAACCCATGATTGATTAAACCGCATGATTATTAACATGTTTAATTACTTGTTTTTAATTAGTTTATTAAAAACATGCATGATTTTATGTGATTAAATAAGTCAAAACATAAAAAGAAAAAGGTTAAAGGTTATACCAATTACATGAAATCAAGAAGGATGAACACACACGATTCCTTGCAATAAATCAACACCAGAAATCAAACCGAATCACCCCTTTGGTGATGTAAACCCGGTGACCAAGAGAGGAAGAAAAAAAGGATTTTTAGGGTTTTTAGTTATTTTCTAAATCTTGAATTATGAAAATAATCTTTTCCCTTTTCCTTGTTTAGTAAAATTAATGGGCTTGGCCCCTTTGGTCTTGGTGTAGCCGCGGGTATGGGGCCCACAAAGGGTAACCCGAACATTTACGGTGTCTAAAATAATAGTGTGTTCTCATGTTCATAAATTACGTGATTTAATTAGTTATCGATCGTGACTTAATATATTTATTCGTGATCGTAATAAATATACATACATACGTAATATTAGCTCGTGATTAATTACGTACATGATTTCATGTTCGTATGTTCGTGATTATAATTATTATTGGAATAATTATCGTGTGTTAATACGTAATAAATACTTATCGTGTTATAACACGTACGTAATACTTGTAATTCTTGTTCGTGAAACGTAAATGTGCTATAAAAGGAAAGTTCCAATCATGTACGTACTATCGTAAGGGTACTATTCATGGTAAAATCATGCGGGTTTTACAATTATCAACTACATCGCTAGATGCTGACTTGGAGGGAAATGCCGTAGATCAAACGAGATATCGTTCCATGATCGGTTCCCTCATGTACTTGACAGCAAGCATACCTGATATTTCACATGCTACGTGTTATTGTGCACGATATCAAGCACGACCCACTAAAAAGCACCTCAAGGAGGTTAAACGGATCTTTCGGTACCTCAAGAATACCATTCACTTGGAACTCTGGTATCCGAGGGAAACCGGTTTCTTTCTAACGGCCTATTCAGATTCTGATCATGCAGGGTGTCTTGATACACAAAAAAGTACTTCTGGTGGTGCACAATTTCTAGGTCAAGATAAGCTTGTGGGATGGTCTTCCAAGAAGCAGGATTGCACGTCACTTTCATCAGCCGAAGTGGAGTATGTGTCTCTATCTGCGTGTTGTGCTCAAGTTCTATGGATGAGAACACAACTCACGGATTATGGCTTACACTTTGATAAAGTACCTATGTACTGTGACTCAAAGTCGGCCATAGCCATCTCCTGCAATCCGGTGCAGCATTCCCGCACGAAGCACATTGATGTCCGATATCACTTCATAAAGCAACAAGTTGAAAGAGGTATCGTTGAACTATAATTTGTTGGAACGGATTACCAATTAGCGGACTTGTTTACGAAAGCTCTGTCGAAAGATAGGCTTGAGTACCTTGTTAGGAAAATTGGTATGAGATGTTTGACTCCAGCAAACCTGGAGATTCTGGCAAAGGTGTCTGCTTGATTTATCTATCAAACATCTACCTGTAAATATCTTTAAAAAAGCAAAATACAAAAATATAAAACATATAAAAACAAAAAACAAAATTAAAAATCTTTGAAAACCCAAAAATATTCTTCTTGACATGTCTTCCAGTATCGATAATATGGACGTGCCTAGAAATGCCGCTCAATAACGACACAGGTATGTACATAAAGCTCGAATGAAAGTTTTAAATATTTTTAAAAACATGTCATTTCTTCTTTTAATAGAGGAAATTGTCTATTTTGGACAATATTTTCCAACAACGGGTAGAGCAATCTATCTTGGGTCTGAGCTTGTCACAAAACATTCAACGTTTTAAGCTCAACAAAATGGCTTGTAATCACTTTCAGATTGCAACCCGTATCTATATTCACGGGGGAGTGTACGCTTTATTGCCTTTACCCTCAGCAAAAGAAGATAAATCTTCTTACACTTGAGTGGATTCGTCAAGACATTAAAAGTCTATGAACTCAAGTTTATGCTTTAGAAAAAATTTTTCGCCAAAAAGAAATAGAGTTTTTCAAAAAGCGTTGAACACAATTTTTTTCAAGAATTTCACAATGATTATTCAAAATCTTTCAAAAATTGTGTGTTCAACATCTTCTATCCTCAAAAAGTGAAATGTGGATCACATCCTCACAATGACAATTCAATTGGATCATTTTTTGAGGGGGAGCGTTCCAAATTCATGCTAGTTTGACACATTCTTCTTCCGAAGATTTTCAAGACTATTCTTCACAATATATTTTAATCAAATTTGGTATCTCTAATATCAAACGATTTTATATATTAGAGATAGGGGGAGAAAATGTGATTAAAATGTGATCCAAAGACTCAAGCACTCATGGTTACGATCATATACCCACAACATCTTTAATTCACGACGTTATTGGTGTCAAAAGGGTGGTTAGGCTTAAGTCCTATGATCCAACCAGAACCGGAGGGATCTTCCCAGGGACAATCCAATAGATTATTAGAAGTCCTTAGGAAAGATGGAGTAGAACGTGAACGAAGCTGAATGCCTACTAAGTACTGATGCTAGCACTGGAACAATCACAACAAGGTGCTAGTAATGATGTCTTGGTAAGCATTGAAGGGGTTGAAGAATGAAAAAGAAATGTAAGGATAAAGGGTGTAAACAAAGAAGCCCTCCATACAACTTAGGCATAAACCGGGTCAACACATCATGAAGACAACTCATCATTGACCCAGTGATGTATTGCACAACCCCTCCCCAGCTACTCAAGCTTCTCTCAAAAGAAATTTGTTTTATTGTCAAGGAGATCAACATTACTTCTATTGACTTTCTCACCCCGAGATCGTTGATATTAGATAGGTGACATCTGCTCCAGCCTCCGACCACTAAAAGTGCAAAAATCGAGTCTAGAGCCTAGAGATCAATCAAATCTCATTAGGACACACGGAATAACGATAAAAAGAGAGTCCTACACTATATCCTTGTGATATTGCTAGAACACTCAAAGTGATACTACTTAGTATTCACAATGATGAGTGGAAATCCTTCCAGTGTTAACATCAAATAGCACTGCGGTAGGTCATATGCAAGATTCTTTATGAATTAAACATATGAAAAACAGAAAATCAACAATGGTTTGATTCTAAATTGATTCAAACTCATTTTAGGTCTACACAATATCTTTATGGTCTTGCCAGAACATTCAGAGTGATATTCATTAATATTTACAGTGAAGAATGGAAATCCTTCTAGCGTCAACCTCAAACAGCGCTACGGTAGGTGACTTGTGAGATTCTTATGAATCAAACTTGTGTCAACTGGAAAGAAACAATGGTAAGATTCTTTATGAATTACACTTGTTCTAGGAATTTGAATTGACGACTTTAATCAAACGGATATTTATCCAATTGATTCACTCTTTATGTTCGCAGACTTGCTTTGAGACGGTCGAGTAAAGAGAACGGCTAGTACAGCCGCGAAACCGTGTCAAGGAGATTCTTAATTGAATCTACCTAATCACATGTACGGTATTTAATATCGTATAACGGTCTTCATCGACTAGAGGTAAAACGCTACCGATTTAGGATTAATGTCAAAGCCATTCAGTCCGTGTCTATGTTTTGTCTCGAGAAGGTGGCGTTACGGTGTACTCAGCAAAGTCAAAGATTCAAAACCACATACTCATGCCTAAAGACATATTCAACAATTAATAGTGTGAGCATGTGGATGAAGACACAAGATCGCAAGATGGCAAAGACAAGTAAGGGATGATTTGAAGATCTCAAGATTAAAGACAAAGTCGAAAGACAACGACAAAGGCTCAAAGATCACAGCATGAAGAAACAAGACTACTATTACACGTTCAAGACTCATTTATGGCGAGATTAGTAATCTATACAATTCTCCAAATGACAAAGGGTAATGACCCCTCTCAAAAAGGGTAATGACCTCTCATTGGGGGAGATTGTTAGCCTCAAAATATTGAGTCAAACAACAATGCTCGGTCATAAATATGGGACAACAATTTCTTTTTGCCGAAAGATGATAGGGGTACGAGATGGGCCAGGTGTATTCCTATCAAAGTTAATATTTTTGCGTGGAAAGTATCAATTGATCGTCTAACTATTAGACGAAATCTGGTTCATCGGGGTGTTCAGGTCTCGTCTGATATGTGTCCCATATGCAATGATGTTCCAGAAGATATCTCACGTATGCTGTTTGGTTGTTCGATGGCCTCGATTATTCATCGCTTAATATGTCGCTGGTGGGACTTGAATTGGTCTGCAATCGGTTCATACTTGGAGTGGCATTAGGTTAGACAAGAAGATTAAATATATTCTAGAGGGAGTTTACTACGTTTCTTGGTGGTGTATTTGGTCTTTCCGGAACCAACTCCTTTTTAATTCCGTCAAGCCCAAGAAGGATGTTATTTTTGATGACATTATTTCTCGTTCTTTTCATGGTGTAATGCTAGAAGCAATCTTTCTTTTTCTTGGGATCGTTGGCTTCAACATCCTAATTTGATTTTCATGTAATTTCTAGCTCCTTGCTAGTGTTTTACCGATAAAGATGCTATTCAACGGTAAATTGATGGTGTGGTATCATTATATTATTAGGTTTTTGTCGCTCAAATTAAGATTAGTTATGTGTTATAGTACAAATCACCAAGAACTACTAGAACCAAAACCAATCGTTCATAGCCAGCAACATGTAAGATTTATGCGCATTGGCGGAACTAGGAGGCTCACTACAAGAATCCTAGCTTCTAGCAACGACACTTGCCTCCATTGTAAAGCCTGAATTTCTTCCAATTCAGATTTTCTGTACGAGTTTTCATCACTGATATTGTTAAGTTGCACATATATTATACTATATATAGTTTTGATAAAAGTTACTACTCACGTTGCTACAGTAACTACACACACATCTTCAATGACACTATTTTTAATTCTGAAATCCTAAATAGTTAGCTTTTTCATGGTTCTTGCAGGGGGCGAAGCGGAGCCAGGATTTGAGTTAAGGGATGATTTTTTTAGCGATAACAATATTGACGAACGACATATCGACATATGTTATAAAAAGATTGAAAGTAAATAATTTGACTATTATTTTTTATTATCACCAATAGTAAATAACAATACGCACTAATTTTTGATTACATATCTTTTACACATACGCAATATACATGTTATGGATTGTTACCACAAAAGTTCAGTAAAAATAACTTTAAAATATGTAATATGTAATCATGTAAGCAAAATGGACATATTTTTATATTAATTATAGTCATATTATTTTACAGGTACTCTTATACTAAAACAATCTTGCCACCGTGGTCTATTTTGTGTACTAAGAGAGGATTTTTCAAATAGTGTACAAGATATAGAAAAAGTACTGAATGTTATTCAAAACTATATATAATTGTCAATATAAGGATGCGGCTAATGAGTATTACTCTCAGAAGGTCTACTCGAGTTGCAAAATAATGAAAGATTAAGCGTAACCTAAACTTATGCCAAAAAGAGATGCAAGACAAAGAATGAATAATTTAGAATGAAATGCCTAACGTTTAAATTACAACATAGTATCACAAAAAATATAAACTAGTTAAATTAAGACCAACTTGGTTCAATCCAAGCATGAGGAGGAAGATGGTTTAAAGTTCCAAAGAAATCCTAAAACTTCCTTGAATATCTTTACCATTGAGTTATCAAAATATGACTTTGGGTTATAAACTTAACAATTTTATATGCTATTATCTTTTTGAAAATTGGGGTTTGGTTACAAATTTATATAAATGGAGCATAGATCTTGCGTGAAACATGGAATTATGCAACTCTTACAGAGCCTTCTTATTTTGATATAAAGTTTATATTTACCGTTAAGGGTAGAGGGAGGTGGTATTCTATATATGATAGAAACACAAATAATACAAACAGTTAAAAACATGCTCCAACATATGAAACCACAAAATGATAAAATATAAAAAGTAAAATAGAAAAATGTATTTTTCCCATCAATTCTACCTTTTTGTTTCTTTACCATACCTCTCTTCTCTTCTTTTCTTTTTCCATGAAAGTCTACCCATTTAAATATCCTTATGTATGTCGTATAAGAAATATGTAGTAAAATTTCTAATGCCCAGCTCGTCCATGCCCAATGTGTTTAGGTATAGATTGTTGGTAGAGGCTAGATTAAACATATCAGTTAATATTGGTCGGAAACCAATTTACAAGCTAAACTAGCTAGGTAGGTTGGGGGTGGCCCAGAACTCGTTAACCATCTCACTGGCTTCATCCCTGGGTTCTTGGAAGCAATTAAAACCCACTATCTGTTGATCATTAAAACCGAATATGTTGTTAATTAAACCCACTATTGTGGATAATTAACTGTGTTGATTGCATATTTAGTTTATTTGTTAGCATGTCATGTGTCCAATTTGTTTTCAGATATGAATCGTTTAGGGCATTTGGATCTTAGTTTAGTATTTCATTTAGTATGGTCACATTACTAGGTTTTTATATATAATTTATTTGGTTTTGGGTATAATGGTTTGTTGTGTTAATAATGTGTGCTATCTAATCCATTTTTGTTTTTTGGGAATTGGAAGAATCATCCTTGGTTGAAAAAGGTATTTTTATCTCTATTAAATCCATCACATTTGATATGTAGTAGAAACTAGATATTGACACAGAAGAAAGTAGAGAGAAGTTAGAGAGAAAAGTAGAGAGAGAAATGTGAGAATGGTTGAAATGACTATGTGTAAAATAGAAACCAACAACCCCTCTTTCACACATGGAAGAGGGTTATATACCCACTCCATTAACTGGACGTGGGTTGTGTTTCCTTAGGCAGGGCTTGGCGGCATGGCTTTGCTTCAACTTGGAGCCCCTAACTTAGACAATATTAGCTTAATGTCCAAGCGCGGTTATCCCGACTAGCCTATTACTAAACAAGACTTATAACGACTAAGATGACCTATTACATTCTTGTTTGACTATATAAAATATAAGGCTAACAATCTCCCCCAATGTATCGATATTCTTAAAACACTTAAAATGCTTCACTGAATACTTTATTGTGAAGGTGATTTTTATTTGACTTTTGAACGTTGCCTTCTTAGGTATTGTATCTTGGTCTTGATCTCGTTTGTAACGGTTTTGTTCCTTCATACTTTTGTAATCTTGATCTTGATCCTTTGTCTTTTGACTTTGAGTTCTTGAGATTTTAAAACCATCATTGAGTATCTTGATTATCACCATCTTGTGCTCTTGTGACTTGTGAATCGACATGTTCATACTTTGTTGATTTCAAAAGGCTAACTATCTCTCAAGCATACTTCGTTCTAGTTAGACCTTGAGGTATCCATTGAAATTCAGAGTAGCAGAAGTCTTTAACTTTTAGCATGAACATATGGAGAAGACTTTGGTTAGTACATAGCTACGCCACCTTCTTGATATGAAGCACCATATATGTACACGGACGAAATGACTTTGAACATTTCACTCTAACTCAGTAGAAATTTACCTCCGGTCGGTGAAGATCGTTAGACGGTATTAGATACCGTATATGTGATAGGTAGATTCAATTAAAAACCTCATAGACAGGGTTTCCCGGCTGTACTAGCCAGTTCTCTTTACTCGAACTTCTCAAAGTAGACTATGAGAGTAAGAGTGAATCAGTTAGATAATTTATGTCTTAGATTATAGTCACCAATTCAGATTCCTAGAACAAGTTTGATTCAATTAAGAATCACACCATTGTTGTTCTCCAGTTTGTCATAAGCTCGAATCATAAAGAATCTTGTGAGTCACCTATCGTAGTTGTTTGAGGTTGGCAGTAGAAGGATTTCCATTCATCATTATAAACATTGAAGAGTGTCATTCTAGATGTTCTGGCAAGATCACACGGATTTTACGAAGAAACCTGGAATCAAGTTTAAATCAAATAAGAATCTAAACTTAGTTCCATTCCAGTTTATCACAAGTTTGATTTGTGTAGAATCGCACAAGTTACCTACTATGAGCTTGTTTGATGATGACTCCAACATGATTTCCATCTTTATTGTAAATCATATCACTCAGATGTTCTGGCAATATCATGAGGATATGTGTAAGACTCTTTGTTATCATTTGTGTCCTAGATGATGAACATCAAGTGTTATACATGGATTGTGTCCTAATGAGATGATATATTGATCTCTTTTGGCTCTAGACTCAATAACTGCGTTATGGTTTTAGTATTCGGAGGCTGGATCTGACTCCCACCTTTTCAATACCAACTAACTTAGAGTGAAAAAGTCAAAAGATAACGTCTTGATCTTCTTGACAATGAGACAGGTTTCTTTTGAGAGAAACCCGAATGGCCAAGGAAGGGTTGTGCATTGCATCACTGGGTTCATGATGAATGTTATTCAATATCAACAATCATCTCTGTGATTCCGATAGTAGATGTATTGACCTGGTTTCTTCCTAAGTTGCATCGAATCTTCAACCCCTTCAATGCTTACCAATAAGTCATCACTAGCACCTTGTTGTGATTGTTACAATGCTAGCTTAAGTAATTAGTATGCATTTAGTTTTGTTCACATTCAACTCCATCTTTCCTAAGGACAACTACCTCTAGCTACAGAATATCCTTAGGTAGATCCCTCCGGTTCTGGTTGGATCATATGACTTATTTTCCTATCCTAAACCACCTTTTGACTCCATCGTTCCGTCGTAGATAGTAGGTTGTTCGGGTATAGTTCGTAACCTTAAAACTATTGAAAAACCAATCAAAGTGCTTGATTAAAATCAAAATTATTACTATTTATAGAAACATGCTAATAATGGACACATGCTATTTAGGGAAACATACTAATTATGGAAACATCATATTTATGGAAACATGCTATTTATGGAAATTTACTATTTATGGAACTTTCTATTTTTGGAAACTTACTAATTATGGAAACTTTCTATTTTTGGAACTTACTATTTATGGAAACTTGCTATTTTTAGAAAGTTGCTATATATGGAAACCTGCTATTTTTAGAAAGTTATTATATATAGAAACATGTTATTTTTATAAAGTAACTTATTATGAGACAACAAGTATAATAACACATGAAACATGAATTACATTAATCAAGAACACATGAAAACACTAAGAAATACATGATAACACATGAAGCAGTAAAACAAGTCAAGAACATGGAAAACAAGTCAAGAACATGTAAAACAAGTCAAGAACAACTAATACAAGACAAGAACAAGTAAAGTAACTAAGACTCATCAAGTTATACATGAACACACAACTCATTCACGTGCTTTATTATGTAGCACTCGTGAAGTCGGATTAGATTTCTTTCCGCCTTGCATCTTCTTTGTTACTAGACATAAGTTACGGATATTCCGTCCTTCGGTGAGGACATTCCTTTTCTATGTATGATTAGGATTCCCTGTTTGCTGCCATCTGTTTCCTCCTGTAGTTTACTTGTAATTAAACTATTCAGTAATTACCATGCTATGATTTTAAATTACCTACGCTATATACACGCATGCCATGTTTCACCTAGTTATGGAGGTACCATAACCATAACACTTGAGGCACCGGTGTTATGACTCTTCCGCGACGAGAGTGATTGCTCGCGGCGTCCCTTCACGTTCTGGCCAGTTTTATTATTATTATTATTATTATCATCATGTGGGGCGAATGGGTGCATCCTAGGACATGTTTATCAGATTTACACGGTGACTGTGGTGTATGCTCTACATCCGTCACATGGAGCTGATCCCTCTACTCAGACTAATATAAATAGAGGCAACCCCTCTAATTGCATGACGAGGTCACCCCTCTATTTATTCATGCACGTTGATACCTTACATGAGCTATATGGGCTTTTGGCAATTAAAACACGTTTTTAAGAAAAAAAACATAAGGCTTTTCAAACATAAACCAGTTATAAAACATGATTCCAGGTTTTCCAGGACTTACATTATTCCGCTGCATTTTCATACTTTACTTATGTTTCAGTTATCGTATCATGTCATATATCCGTTCACTGAGTGTATTGCTCATCCGTATTTTTTTTTCATGTTCCCATAGGACAGGTACTAAAGGATTGTGAGCCCTATATTTTATATAGTCGAACAAGAATGTAATAGGTCATCTTAGTCGTTAAAGGTCTTGTATTATAATAGGTTAGTCGGGAAAACCAGGCTTGGACTTTAAGCTAATATTGTCTAAGGTAGGGGCTTTATGCCCAAGATAGGCCAAGCCCGACCCAAGAAACAAGCCCATGAGACCACCAAGCTCATGGGTATATAAACCCTCTTCCATGTGTGGAAGAAGGTGTTGGTTCATTTTACTTTCTCTCTCTAGTAAACATTAACCTTCCACCATTCTCTCTACTTTCTCTCTCTAACTTCCTTCTCTTTCTCTTTCTAAATCTACTCTAAATCTTGTGTTATGGATTGAAGTGGGATTAACATTTGGTATCAAGAGCCTATAGTGGATAGGTGATTGAAGATTTGTGGTGTGTTTTTTATTGGATTGATGAGTTTTTGATAGATTCTACCCAAGTTTCAATTTTTTTTTCGTGTTTTTGTTGTTCCAGGTGATCCACATATCTCTTACATAGTTGTGGTAGGGATTTGGGTGCTTTGGATTGGTTAAAATCACGGATTTCTAAGCAAAAAATCTCATCTTTCTTAAAAAAAAAATCGAAGCAGTGATTGTCATTGCGAAACTTATGCATAAAAATTCCATCGTAATACAAAAGGGTTTTCATATTGCGAAATAACATTCTTCGCAATCCATTAGGATTTTCATATTGCGAAGGTTGCAGTTTTTGTTATTGCGAAGAATCATATCTTGGTATTGCGAAGTTTGGACCTTTTGTGCTTATTGCGAAGGTTGCAGATTTTGTACATTGCAAAGATTATGTGAATTGATTATTGCGAAGAATAGTTGAGTATTGCGAAGATTGATATTGATACATTGCGAAGCTACATTGCGAAGATTGGTTTTGATCATTGCGAAGAGTTTGTTTTGTAGATTGCGAAGAGTTGACAATTGTGGTATTGCGAAGAATTTGAGACACTGAGAAAAGTTGCAACATTGCGAAGAGTTGACTCCTTTCATACATTGCGGAGATTTCAATTCTTTTTTATTACGAAACTCAAGTCAAATATTGCGAAATCTTGTCCAAAAATCAACTTGTGAAAAACTGGTCTTGGAATTTTTTGGCTTCTCGTGACCACATTGTTAAGGGATTTCATCAATCTTTTCGTAACTGTAAACCACACCTCATCACAACACATCCACTAAGATCCTAATCCATTCAGACGCATTTACCATGTCTAACAACAACAACAACAACATTGCGACTGCTAATCAAATTCGTTTGGAACAAGGTGGCAACGGTAATCCACCTGTGATGATAGCCGGTTACTACGTTCAGTGGAGATTTCGTTTCCTGAGATTTCTAGACGGAAAAGAGAACCTGATCGCTCTTCGTCATTTCCTTGAGAATCCACCTCCAGTTTTTGAATTCAGACCAATTACCACACAAGCAGAGGATGGTACTTCATCAACTACACGAGCTATGGAGAATTTCGACACATGTAATGCTGATAAAAAGAAACTCCTTCAAGATGAAGCTGATGCTGTAAACTACATACTCACTGGGATTGATAACAATATCTATTCCACAATTGATACATGTCCTAATGCTATGGAAATATGGAATGAAATTCATCGATTGAAGCAAGGTGAGTCGATCAATGTTCAAGATCTCGAGACTAATCTACTTTGAGAGTTCGGAAAACTCGCATCCGAAGATGGTGAATCCATTGACTCATGTTACTCGAGATTCTACAAAATGATGAATGAGTGTAACACCCTATTTGGTAAAATGAAATATCACAGTAATATATGGCGTGTCATGAAAGCATGCAAGGTAAATGCCTAAACATTCATGACCATAAAAAGAAATACCGGAATCAAACATCGGTAGTCCAAGTAACTCAACACAAGCAAATATAAGTACTGTAAAGGGAAATGACTAAACAATGTCCAACATGAAATAAAGTAAGATAAAGTATGATAAATTCATAAGATATAGAAGACTGGATAGCTTCCATCCGAATGCACATACTCTTGAGATCCTACTTGCGACCTTGGGTACCTGCCGTTTGGGAATATGGACATGGAAAATGGCTGAGCATAACGCCAAGTGCACGGATATACAATAAAGCATGGAAAGCATAGATTAATGAAAGCATAATAAAAGCATATAAGCATGAAAGCAGTAGAAATGATTATGTCTTGGGAAGCCTAGACGTATAACATGTTTACTGGTTTTAGTTCTGAAAACATAGCTTATGTTTACTTATGAAAATCTGTATTAGTTTAATATACCAAAAGCCAATGTAGGTCATGAGGTAAACAACGTACATGAATACTTGGAGGGTGACCTCGTCATGCAATTAGAGGGGATGCCTCTAATTAATATGGTAATGGGTAGGAGGGATCAACTCCTTGTGAAGGATGCAAGGAACACACCATATTCATCATGAAATCCAGACTGACACTGTAACTAGGATGCACCCATATGCCCCACATGATAATATAATAATAATAAATGCCAAATAACTAAAAGGGACGCCACGAGCTATCATTCTGCCGTGGTGAAGTCATAACACTGGTGCCTCCAGTGTTATGGTTATGGTACCTCCATAACTAGGTGAAACTGGCATGCATGTGTATGGCTAAGGTAACTAATAAAACATAACCATTTAAATCTGTAACTACTAGGAAAACAGTTGGCTGTATACAGGAAATCCTAATAAAGTAAGAGATTGTCCTTACTGATGGACAGGAAATCTGTACCTTGTGTCCAGTAGAAGCTAACGGAAACGCTGAAGAACCTATTCCGCCTTGACGGATAATACCATGATTGTAGTAAATTACAACTCTTGTTTAGGAAAACAAAGAGCGTAAAAGCGGTAAGTATTAAACAAATGACTTTAGGAAAAATCAAGTGTTAATGACCCAATGAAGTTCCAAGTTCGTTTCCCAAGGAGGTATATGTGTGTGAAAAACTTGTTAAATGTTTGTGATTAATGATTGGTTTAGAAGGGGATGAGAAAAGAAGATGACGAAAACGTAAAAATAAAAATTATTACTACTAGAAAGTTAAAACGTAAAACCATAAAAACCACAAAAATAAAAATTAATTCTAAAAATTACCAAAAATTCACCAAAAATCAAAATAAATAAACTAATCGTTTACCAATGATCAAAACTTTTTCAAAACCTTTTAAATAATTAAATATTCAATTTTTAAATGCTAACTAGAGCCCTAAAAATCAAATAAATTATCAAAAACCCAAATAAAGATTTTTCAATTGGTAAACCTCAAAAATGACATAAAAAGATTAAAAACTATTTTTAGAAATTTTTAAACTAATAAAAACTATTTAAAATAATTTAAAAACTATAAAAACTTAGAATAGTTATAAAATTTAATCTAAAAGAGGTAAAATTATTCTAGAAGTTGCTAAATTCCTATTTTAATGTATTAAAGCTAAGAAAAATATAAAAAGTTGGAAAATGTGAAATTTGAAAAATAATAATAAAATAATATTAAAATAATATTAAAAATACAAAAATTATAAAAAAATTCTAAAAACTTGCAAACTAGTTTATTTTAACCTAAATAATCAGAAAATCAAAGTGAAATTACCAGAGTACCCCTATTGGGCCCTCAAATGGGCCAAAACCAAAAACAGTCAACACAAATGGGCTTTTGGGCCCAAAAAGTCAAACTTGGCCCAATTGACTTAGAAAAGCCCTATATGACTCAAAATTCAATTCTAAGAACAAAACTCTAAAGGCCCAAAAGCTGAATATGAGCTTATCACAGCTTATTAAGCACACAACTTATTCTTATTGGGCTTTTCAGCCCATTAAGCAATAAGCTAATGCCATAAGCTCTAATTTGACACACAACCTTCTTTTGGGATGCTTATGAGATCTGTAAAAAGAAATTTTGAAAAAGCTCACTCAATAAGCCAGAAATAAGCAAAGTAATATTTCACAAAACGACAAAATAGTCAGGTTTGAGAAATAAGGCACCTCAGGACTTGATTCAACTTGCAAAAGTTCACAAATGGACTCAATAAGCCAAATCAATCAACAAAAATCCAATAAGCACAACCAATAAGCCAGAATGAGCACAAATGAACTTATGAAAAAGTCAATGAAGTTGGTTTTCTAGTCAAACCCTAAAGTCAACCCACCAAATGCTCCAATATGAACAAATGGGTCAAATAATGAGCACCTATTACAAAATCCAAGTTGTTGCTGGTTAGAATAAGCTATTATAGCTTATTGATAAGCTGACACCAGTTTTACACTAGCAGTGGCAACTAGCAGGGGAAAGGAGTTCCCACTGCTTTGACTTTTTGACCAAGCTTATTTTAGAGTTCTGGTTGGATTCAATTGGAAACAAAGGCACCCTTGTGATCAGTGAACCACAAGGAGTCAATAGCAACAAGAAAATCACAATTTGGTTCACACAATAAGCCACAATCAATCAAACAGTTGCCAGATATAGCCTAGATATGGAAATAAGCAGTTAAGCACTTAATAAGCAGATTTAGCAAGAATAAGCCAACCAAACTTAACCGGATGCATACACAAGCTATATAAACTAAGAATAAACACAAAGCAACAAGAATCAAACACTGAATCAAAGTAAACAACAAGATCAAAGCATGAAAAGTTACTGATGAACAATGAACAATATGCAGACAAGTTTTGCTGATCTATTTGACACTTGATCCAATTTCAGGCCTCAAATCCTTCTTCCCTGGTGTGATTAACTAAGGTTTAGCACTTGTTAGCCCTAGCCTAAGCTTAGATCTAGGTTTACTCAAAATCCTAGCCAATTTTACCAAGTATTCAAGATTTTATTCCCTATTTATGAATCTATGTGTTTCAAACCTTCAAACCTGCAAACAGATGAACAATAGCACTCAAATAACAGATACCAACTCTTAGCAACAATAAACAACCACTTAACAAACCACAAATCCAATTTATGCAGTAAACCCAAACACCCTTTTAAAACTTGTTTTCACAATTTTTCAAAGGCTTAAGCAGATTTTACCCACAAATCAGTCTAACAACACCTCATAAACATCAAACCAAGCCAAATGAACAATAATCAACCACAATATATCAGAGATTCAAGCACAAATCCACAAAAATCACAATTAATCAGAAACTTTAAAGAGAAAATGAAAAGGGAAGAAGATGCAAACCTCCAAGACCTACATCCAGGCCTTGGATTGTTTGAGCTGAGGTACTAGCAGAACAAGTACCAGCTTCCAAGATGCTAAGAAGAACAAACCACAAAGGTGAGATCAAAATAATACCAACTTTCTGATTTTTGATGCACAAACTTTATCACTTAAAACCTTGCCTCAAAAACCTTCAAACAAGATTATGGAACTCAGATTTTAGCTTATCAAACACCAAACTTTTATAAATAATAGATTAGAATTCAAATTTTTAAAAAATTCAAACTTTATTTCATAAAAAGGAATTACAAAGATTTAAAAGCTAAAATCTGGAACAAAGCTTTCTCACAGGTTGAGGAGTCTTTATAGAGGCAAATGCCAAGGCTAGCACTATTCACAAACCCTAGAAGTAAAATTCCCTAAATGTCCTTGAGTCTTCTAGACGTTTTGATGGAATGAGTTGTCCAAATGCATCCAAACCGTTTAAAGTAGCTTTGATATGAAGCAGGGATCCTAGGCTGTTGATTTGGACACGTCAGATTACTTGGAGGCTAAGTTGCATTTTCATTGGTTGAGGAGGTTGAGTGTGGGGTCCAAGGAGTAGTGGGAGTGAGGGTTTTGTGTGTGGGATTTGTTTCTGCACATGTGAATCACACAAGTGCCAGGGTAATTCTTTTTTACCCTTTGTTTTAAGTGGAGTAAAAACTGGGTGGATGAAGGGTGAATAGTAGTAGTTTTGATCCGAAATTGGGGGAATGGAAAGTGTTTGGCGCAATTTCGTTTCAAATGTTTGAATAGCACACTTTTGGTCCTTGTATTTTGGGATTTTTGGTAAAACGTGTTTTCAGCCATAGAAACTTGATTTCCTTTGTTATTAACTTTCATCATTTGGCAATTTTGGCACATAACTTTCTAAAAGGGTTTATAAGGGTTATTTTTGCCACTTTTGCATATTTGAAGGACTGATTTTGGACATTCTTGATCTTCAAAGGTCTTCAATGTATCTTTGGCTTGATGAGGGATCATAATTGACAATTTGAAATTGTTGAGGGACTAATCTTGCCATTTCTTCAAAGTTAAAGGACCTTTTGTGTAATTTTGACAAACTTAAGGGACCAAACTTGTAATTATTAATATACAAGGGTTTTAAGTGTCATTTCTTCAATAAATGAGGATCAATCTTGTATGTCTTCAAGTCTTCAAGGGTATTTGTTGAGTATTCCATGATTAGGGCCCGGTTCTTTGTACGGCTTTGTTTCTCGTGTCCGTTTTTCCTTGTATCTTGTGATCTTTTGTCTTTTTCACGATATCCATACCTAAAATACACAAGTAAACAAACACAAGCATATATATGGTATTTTATGACATTTTTATGCATTTAAAGCCCGAAAAGAACGATGAGCTCATGTATAAATGCCATCTCATCACTCCCCCATACTAAGCCATTGCCGTGCCCTCACGCAATGCTAAAATAAAGTATCTAAGCATCACCAAAGTTCAATTTTATTAACCTTTATTGAAAAGTAAAAGACTTGCAACATACTACGAAGATGTGTAAAGACATAACGTATGATTTTCAACACGATAGTGACTTTTAGGGTCAAAGAATAGAAACAAGCAAATGTCCCTTAGAGTAAACTTCATCATCCTTGATTGTCATACATTCCATGCTAAGTTCAAAAACGAGATCATTGTTGGTACAAGTCACAATGCTAACACTACTCATACGCCCAAATTGTGTAATACTTTTTCTCCCCGCAATCCTAGTTATTATAAAAGGAAATGGGTTACTAGCATTTTTATCTATTTGTCATGGATCACAAGTGATTCATATTGACATATTTGAGTAGTTATTAGTCCGAAAGCAAAGTAGCACGATTTGATCAATAGTTAGCCGAAGGACAAAATCTTTTAAAACGGCTTCTCGTGTATCTCCTTAAGTTCATATCTTGGCATAACTTGTTTCACGATTTGAGACCTTTCTCGGACTGATATTTGGCATGTACTTCATACTTCAAATCTTGGGAAGACGTTCTTGAAATTATGGTCTTCTCTTCATATATTTGGAATTTCTTCACTTGACGTTTTTGAGAGATTCTTCATATTAGGACCACGACTTCATCATTTTTCTTCAATCTTTACTTTGGATTTTGATATACAACGATCCGCCTCCTTTTCGGACTTGGATATATTTATCCGCATACCTTGTTAGGGTCTTTTTGGATAGACTTTCTCCATGATCTTTAGGGGAGTAATTGTTTTTCGTCGTATGTCTCGATCCTTCATATTGATTTAGGAATAATGATACTTCACATCATCTTGGATCTTTAGCAAAAATAGAGCTCCTCATGCCTTGTTAGGGCCTTTTTGGATGATCGCCAATCTTCGCGTCCCGTTTCAATAAGTTATGCCTTGGCTATGAACTCTATTCAACCCCGAGCAACTTTTAAACGATCTTGCGCTAGAGGCTAAGTAACCTTTCAAATCGTACGACCTTACTTATTGCAATTATGATTTATTCCTAATGCATTGATATTATGGGAAGAAAAAGCCACAATTAGAAACATATGAGTTTTTGAAAAAACATTTTCATGTTCTACGTTTAGCATGATCACTTGTCTAACTCTATCATCTCTCGTTCTTCACTATATAAAGACCTCTAATTAAAGAGACTCGTGAATACTTAGCCATGCAAGTCAAAATTAAGCGAAATTTGGATTAGCTTTCATTAAGACTATATCAAATCAAAGTTTTGGGTTTTCAAGCCACCTATAGGATCTTGCACTTTCTTGGACTTTTTCAAGTTTAGAGAATGCGTTTTATAGTTCCCTTGATAAGTGATTTTCTAGGATCAATTATAGGAACTTACGAAAAGTTCTTGTTCTTAACCCGAAAAAGTTAAGACTTTCGCGTTTTAAAGCTCCCTATATAAAAGTCTAGCAAAACTTGAATTGAGCGGGTTAAGGAATGTAAATGGCTCCAAATGCCCATCAAGTCAAAAATTAACTCTTATTCTACCCAACGGAAAATATACATTCGTGTCTTAAAAACACTTATGAAAATTAAGAAAAATTTTAAAATTTGGCCATTTTTAGCCTTATTAGCAACAAAACATTGAAAGTTGGAAAGCGTGAGGGCGTAGCAAAGCAAGTACCTATTCACCCCCCCCCATACTAAAAGCAAACATTGTCCTCAATGTTTCGAGTCTAAAGGTGGAGCACCCCCATACTAGAGACGAAGAGTCGAATGCTTAGGATCTAGCATGGAAAGGGTGATCAACAATATATCTAAAGCCGTTTATTAAGTATGCTAAAAGATAATCGTTAGAACAATAAAGGATATCTCATGGATTCGTGAAAAACTTCTTTAAACAAACGATGGAGGCTCATGTAAATGAACACGAGAGTCTTCAATCGTAGATGATGATGATGATCTAGATAACACAATCACAAACAACCACGAGACAACGAGTTGAAAGGGTACAAGTCCCATTATTAGTGAATAGTAAGCCTAAAGATAAGCTTGGGATCTCCCCCACGAGGAACCTCGTTTTTGATTACCGAGTCATGAGCTCGACTCGATCCCCTCAAAATGTGAACATTTAGGGAAAATCATGGTATGGTCAATTTTTGATGGGGCTTACATGATTAACAAGGCCCAAAAAGCAACCGGTATTAAGGACTAAGTCCTTTGATGGTGCAAAATACCGGGATCGAAGATGGCGTTCTCGTTTTCATTGGAAAAACAATTCAACGCCACTTCAACATGTGCCATAAACTCAAAGAGTTTGAAGAAAAGAGATGAGAAGTAGAAGGGTGGGACAATTGGTAAGACAAACTTTTGAGCTACTCGAGGTAGACTCGCACCAATCAAATAGAAAGATTTTCCATTTATTGCATCGGTGGAAGACCGAGATTTCCCTTTACATGAAATTTTAGGATCGAGTATCTCGTCCTCGGTGGACAAGGATGAGGGAACATAAGGGGCTTCCCCCATACTAAAACCACACAAAGCATCGTCAAAAGGAGTAGACGAGCTTATAGCACTCAAAACACGTGGTGATGACGGAGTTAGATTTGTAGAAAAATCAATTAAATCACATTTAAAATCTTTTCCTTTTTTATCTTTTAAACTCTCCTTATGAAAACCCTTTTTGATTATGTCGAAAATATTTGGTGTTTCAAAGACGATGTTAGTCACACTAAAGATTCTCACATTCGTAAATCATTTTTGTTTTTGTGGTGGCAAGTTCTCAAAACGTTTATCGACAAAGAAAACTTCCCCATCGGGGTCAACATATTCATCATTCGAAAGATCTTCCGTAGAAACCGGCAACTTATCAACACTTTTCAAGAATGAATGTTCGAGGTGAGGCGAAGGATTTTTCGATCCAAGTATTGACGGTTTCTTCTTTGTAGGCTGTACCCTCATAACCTCCACCGGCGGAGGAAATGGTAAATTGTTTTTGGCGACATTTCCTAAAACTCTTGGTGAAAATTCTTTGCAAACGACATTGGTTGAATTACCATGGTTTAAAGTTGCAATAGAATAGACATGAGAAAGATTGGAGTTTTGTGTTGCATTGATGACAAGTTCTTCCTCATTGAAACGAAGGGTGATTTTTCGAGCATGAACATCGATAAGTGCTCTTGATGTATCCAAAAATGAACGACCCAAAATTAGAGGAACTTTTCGATCGATAGGAATGTCTACAACGATAAAGTCAACGGGATAGTAAAACTTTCCGACTTTAACGAAAACGTCCTCGGCTACTCCACATGCTAAAATCGTAGAATGATCGGCCATCTCGATAGACATGTTCGAAGGAGTAAGAGCCGGAAGCGAAAGCGATTTGAAAATCTCAAGAGGCGTTAAATTAATACTAGCACCAAGATCGACCAAGGCGTAGCATTCCTCCATATCTTGAATTGCACACGGAATCAAAAATTTACCGGGATCACCGACTTTTTGTGGTATGCGGCTAAGAAAAACCGATGAACAACTAGACGATTGTTGTAACTTCTCTTTGTTGTTTAGCATACTTTTGAAGTTTGCGGCGAATCGAGGCATCATGATAAGAGCGTCGGCAAAACTTATGTTAAAATGCATATCACGAAACATTTTCATAAATAGCTCAAATTGATAATTATTCCGTTCTCGTGCCTTTTCCTTGTCACGTCTCGAAGGGTAAGGTAAGGGTGGTGTGGGTTGGTCATTAGGCAACGGCCTTGGAAACTCGGGTTCCACAATTGGTATTGGTTCAACCGTAGGTGTGGTATGAGCGGTACTTCGTGGGATTGTAATGTGCTCCTTTTCGACCATCACCTCGGTTTCTTTCTTGGTTTCCTTCTCCGGAGAAGTACTTGGACGAGAGATTGGTTCCTTGAAAGTTTTACCACTTCGTGTAGTAATAACCTTCATTTCTCCCTTCGGGTTTGCAATGGTATCACTAGGAAGACCACACGAGGAAGAGGGTTTACACATGATTGCTTCAAACATCTTAGCCATTCGGTCCTCAAATTTTGATTGCCTAGCATCCGCTTTTAATAACTCTTGCTTAATCTCATGTTGTCCTAATTCCATCTTTTGTTGATTTTGTTGAAGACGTTGGACATTTCCTTCCATTTTGTTTGCATGAGTTTTAAGTTCATTAGGAAGTTCATTTTTAAGCTCGTTTTTCAACTCGGACCTTAAGCTAATCATCTCACGTTGCATGTTATCAAATTTAGCATCATTTGCTTTAGCATAATCCAAAAATTCTCCTTGCAAATTTTTAGTGTGAGCATTTTGAAAACCTTGTGTAGTGTTTTGAAAATCACGGTTTTGGTTTTGATTAGAAATTTGTCCATTCCCATTTTGATAATTCCCCTTGTTGTAGTTATGTGAATTGCCTTGGTAATTACCACCTTGGTTGTTGTTTCGATAATTATTAACATTTTGATTTGGTGGAGCTTGATTTTGGCGGGAACCTTGACCGTTTTGGTTGTAAGTTCCCGTTGCTACATAAGCACTCAAAGTGTTACCATCCGCGGTAATGCACTCGGAAAGATCATGAGCTCCCCCACAAGATAAACAACTCTTAGCAACCGCTTTAACCGAAGCGGAATTTGAAGCTTCTTGAGATTTCCAATGGGACATAAGATTTGCAAATCTATCAAAAAACCGATTTTCCTCATTAGCTTCATCATGTAAGGCATTAATGCTACGAGACGATGACGATGAAGACGAACCCAAATTGGCAACACTCGGTGTGTTATGAGGGCTATAAACCTTAGATCTATTCTCGATGATTTGTAAAGCCTCATTTGTCGTCTTGCACAAAAAATTACCACCCGCGGCGGCATTCGAATAATCTCGTTCATGATCATTAAGCCCATTATAAAAAGTATCAACTTGATGTAATTCCGTAAAATCATGTTGTGGACATTCATGTAACATTTCTTTAAAGCGTTCCCATGCCATTGAAAAACTTTCATTATTTCTTTGCACAAATCGTGAAATCTCATTTTTCAAATGTGTTGTTTTAGATGGTGGAAAAAACTTGTTCACAAACTTAGAAACGAGATCGGCCCATGTCAAAATCGAATTTGGTGGTTCTTTCTCAAGCCAAATTTTTACGGGTCCATCTAACGAGTATGGAAACAACATCATCTTAATGGCGTCATGTGGAACATCTTTAAACTTGCTAGTAGCGGTGAGACGGTTAAAATTCATAATATGGTAATGCGGGTTGTCTTTCTCGTGACCTCTAAACTTATTTGCTTGCAACATCGACATTAAACCCGTCTTAATCTCGAAATTCTCTGCAAGGATGGCGGGAATCACAATAGCCTCTCCAAAACCCTCGGTGGATGCTTGTAGTAACTCCATCATAGTACGATTAGCCATGACGACTTCTTGTTCTACAATAGGTTCAACAATTGGAGGTTGTTCAACAATCAACGTCTCTTGATTGGCTTGCTTTTGAAGACGTTTACGAGCTCGTTTTGCTTGATTACGAGTGATCATAAACTTCACGAAGAATGGGAGGTGAGCAAAGAAGATTCTTTTTGGGCGTTTTGTGAATTTTCAATATTTTTGTGTTTTTGATGATATTTAATTTTTTTGGATTTTGGTGTATATTCGTAGACAACAATCTACAAAATCTCTCCTCGAATCAAACTCTTGATTAAAGAAGCCTCAAAGGAATGAAAACGATCACGTGGAGTGAACGCCTTCGAATGACTTTAGAACTTTGGTGAAAACCAAATTGTTCAAGAGGTTTTAATCACAAAGAAACCAAGCACATATATTATACGTAATAATACTTTGGGCGGCAAAACCCTCGATTAGCCTTCAATCTCAAAATACTCACAAGCAAGCGGGGAAACGAGGCGGCGCGAAGCACTTAAGAGCCTTTTTCCTTAGGGTATATTTTATAATACCCGCCTTATACCCACCTTATAGTTTGTATTTTTCAAAATCAAGCTTCACGAAAGTATTTATCTATTTTTGCCTTTTTCTTTTTGTTTGAGATTCGAATACAATAATTGAGTGATGAAATCCCAATTAAGGTTGTGTTTTCACACTTTTGGAGATATTGTTTATTTGTTGTGATACTTAATACAATATAGTAATAATATTTTTACAAGAAAAACCAAGAAAACTGATAATACGTATTAGTAGAGTTCTACTAATACAAATACTATTTATGGTTAATAATAAAAACAACAATACAAATTAATCACGACACACCAAACCGGCAGTGGCGCCAAAATAATTGTAGTAAATTACAACTCTTGTTTAGGAAAACAAAGAGCGTAAAAGCGGTAAGTATTAAACAAACGACTTTAGGAAAAATCAAGTGTTAATGACCCAATGAAGTTCCAAGTTCGTTTCCCAAGGAGGTATATGTGTGTGAAAAACTTGTTAAATGTTTGTGATTAATGATTGGTTTAGAAGGGGATGAGAAAAGAAGATGACGAAAACGTAAAAATAAAAATTATTACTACTAGAAAGTTAAAACGTAAAACCTTAAAAACCACAAAAATAAAAATTAATTCTAAAAATTACCAAAAATTCACCAAAAATCAAAATAAATAAACTAAGAGTTTACCAATGATCAAAACTTTTTCAAACCTTTTAAATAATTAAATATTCAATTTTTAAATGCTAATTAAAGCCCTAAAAATCAAATAAATTATCAAAAAGCCCAAATAAAGATTTTTCAATTGGTAAACCTCAAAAATGACCTAAAAAGATTAAAAACTATTTTTAGAAATTTTTAAACTAATAAAAACTATTTAAAATGATTTAAAAACTATAAAAACTTAAAATAATTATAAAAATTAATCTAAAAGAGGTAAAATTATTCTAGAAGTTGCTAAATTCCTATTTTAATGTATTAAAGCTAAGAAAAATATAAAAAGTTGGAAAATGTGAAATTTGAAAAATAATAATAAAATAATATTAAAATAATATTAAAAATCCAAAAATTATAAAAAAAATCTAAAAACTTGCAAACTAGTTTATTTTAACCTAAATAATCAGAAAATCAAAGTGAAATTACCAGAATACCCCTATTCGGCCCTCAAATGGACCAAAACCAAAAACAGTCAACACAAATGGCCTTTTGGGCCCAAAAAGTCAAACTTGGCCCAATTGACTTGGAAAAGCCCTATCTGACTCAAAATTCAATTCTAAGAACAAAACTCTAAAGGCCCAAAAGCTGAATATGAGCTTATCACAGCTTATTAAGTACACAGCTTATTCTTATTGGGCTTTTCAGCCCATTAAGCAATAAGCTAATGCCATAAGCTCTAATTTGACACACAACCTTATTTTGGGATGCTTATGAGATATGTAAAAAGAAATTTTGAAAAATCACTCAATAAGCCAAAAATAAGCAAAGTAATATTTCACAAAACGACAAAATAGTCGGGTTTGAGAAATAAGGCACCTCAAGACTTGATTCAACTTGCAAAATTTCACAAATGGACTCAATAAGACAAATCAATCAACAAAAATCCAATAAGCACAACCAATAAGCCAGAATGAGCACAAATGAACTTATGAAAAAGTCAATGAAGTTGGTTTTCTAGTCAAACCCTAAAGTTAACCCACCAAATGCTCCAGTATGAACAAATGGGTCAAATAATGAGCACCTATTACAAAATCCAAGTTGTTGCTGGTTAGAATAAGCTATTATAGCTTATTGATAAGCTGACACCAGTTTTACACTAGCAGTGGCAACTAGCAGGGGAAAGGAGTTCCCACTGCTTTGACTTTTTGACCAAGCTTATTTGAGAGTTCTGGTTGGATTCAATTGGAAACAAAGGCACCCTTGTGATCAGTGAACCACAAGGAGTCAATAGCAACAAGAAAATCACAATTTGGTTCACACAATAAGCCACAATCAATCAAACAGTTGCCAGATATAGCCTAGATATGGAAATAAGCAGTTAAGCACTTAATAAGCAGATTTAGCAAGAATAAGCCAACCAAACTTAACAGGATGCATACACAAGCTATATAAACTAAGAATAAACACAAAGCAACAAGAATCAAACACTGAATCAAAGTAAACAACAAGATCAAAGCATGAAAAGTTACTGATGAACAATGAACAATATGTAGACAAGTTTTGCTGATCTATTTGACACTTGATCTAATTTCAGGCCTCAAATCCTTCTTCCCTGGTGTGATTAACTAAGGTTTAGCACTTGTTAGCCCTAGCCTAAGCTTAGATCTAGGTGTCTTCAAAATCCTAGCCAATTTTACCAAGTATTCAAGATTTTATGCCCTATTTATGAATCTATGTGTTTCAAACCTTCAAACCTGCAAACAGATGAACAATAGCACTCAAATAACAGATACCAACACTTAGAAACAATAAACAACCACTTAACAAACCACAAATCCAATTTATGCAGTAAACCCAAACACCCTTTTAAAACTTGTTTTCACAATTTTTCAAAGGCTTAAGCAGATTTTACCCACAAATCAGTCTAACAACACCTCATAAACATCAAACCAAGCCAAATGAACAATAATTAACCACAATATATCAGAGATTCAAGCACAAATCCACAAAAATCACAATTAATCAGAAACTTTAAAGAGAAAATGAAAAGGGAAGAAGATGCAAACCTCCAAGACCTACATCCAGGCCTTGGATTGTTTGAGCTGAGGTACTAGCAGAACAAGTACCAGCTTCCAAGCTGTTAAGAAGAACATACCACAAAGGTGAGATCAAAATAATACCAACTTTCTGATTTTTGATGCACAAGCTTTATCACTTAAAAACTTGCCTCAAAAACCTTCAAACAAGATTATGGAACTCAGATTTTAGCTTATCAAACACCAAACTTTTATAAATAACAGATTATAATTCAAACTTTTAAGAAATTCAAACTTTATTTCATAAAAAGGAATTACAAAGATTTAAAAGCTAAAATCTAGAACAAAGCTCTCTCACAGGTTGATGAGTCTTTATATAGGCAAATGCCAAGGCTAGCACTATTCACAAACCTTAGAAGTGAAATTCCCTAAATGTCCTTGAGTCTTCTAGACGTTTTGAGGGAATGAGTTGTCCAAATGCATCCAAACCGTTTAAAGTAGCTTTGATATGAAGCAGGGATCCTAGGCTGTTGATTTGGACACGTCAGATTACTTGGAGGCTAAGTTGCATTTTCATTGGTTGAGGAGGTTGAGTGTGTGGTCCAAGGAGTAGTGGGAGTGAGGGTTTTGTGTGGGATTTGTTTCTGCACATGTGAATCACACAAGTGCCAGGGTAATTTGTTTTTACCCTTTGTTTTAAGTGGAGTAAAAACTGGGTGGATGAAGGGTGAATAGTAGTAGTTTTGATCCGAAATTGGGGGAATGGAAAGTGTTTGGCGCAATTTCGTTTCAAATGTTTCAATAGCACACTTTTGGTCCTTGTATTTTGGGATTTTTGGTAAAACGTGTTTTCAGCCATAGAAACTTGATTTCCTTTGTAATTAACTTTCATCATTTGGCAATTTTGGCACATAACTTTCCAAAAGGGTTTATAAGGGTTATTTTTGCCACTTTTGCATATTTGAAGGACTGATTTTGGATATTCTTGATCTTCAAAGGTCTTCAATGTATCTTTGGCTTGATGAGGGACCATAATTGACAATTTGAAATTGTTGAGGGACTAATCTTGCCATTTCTTCAAAGTTGAAGGACCTTTTGTGTAATTTTGACAAACTTAAGGGACCAAACTTGTAATTATTAATATACAAGGGTTTTAAGTGTCATTTCTTCAATAAATGAGGATCAATCTTGTATGTCTTCAAGGGTATTTGTTGAGTATTCCATGATTAGGGCCCGGTTCTTTGTACGGCTTTGTTTCTCGTGTCCGTTTTTCCTTGTATCTTGTGATCTTTTGTCTTTTTCACGATATCCATACCTAAAATACACAAGTAAACAAACACAAGCATATATATGGTATTTTATGACATTTTTATGCATTTAAAGCCCGAAAAGAACGATGAGATCATGTATAAATGCCATCTCATCATACCACATAATAATAGGGACGTGTATGAGTTGTTTAAGATACATGCGTTTACTGGTGCTGTGTGTTCTTAGCTTATTATTCATGTTCTGTTATGTTTTAACTGTTTTAAGTGTACATGTGTAGTTGTTCTTGTATTCTGTTGTTTATTATTCATGTAGTAAGGTATTATAATACTTGTATTGTAAAACTAAGTAACTTTCTAAAAATAGCAGGTTTCCTAAAATAGTAAGTTTAAAAAAATAGAAAGTTTACAAAAATAGTAAGTTTTTATAATTAGAAATAAGCTGGATTTTTAATATCAAGTAAAGTTTATTAGTAAAATACAAGTCATGGTTCAAGTATTATAACTTCTTATATAATTAACTTGGTTAATTTAATAAACAATAGATTATATGAATTTAATTAAAATACATGTTTAATTAAATTTAGCTAAGTAAATACTTAGGTTAGTCATGAAAATTAATTTTAATATTTTAACCTAAGTCGTGTTTTTAATTAAACTAAATAGTCCTGGAAATAATTTAATTAAATTATTAAACTGATATTAAAATTCCCCGAGCCCGAACCCGTGTTTAAAAATTACCCCGAGCCCAAAAACGACTAGCCGACACCACATAGCCGGCGGCTAGTGGTGTCAGCCGTAGGCGGAACAACAACCGCAACCCCACCAGTGGCTAGACCGGCTAGCCGGTTGCCACTGGTGGCCTTTGGTTCCCACTGCCGAGCCCAGCTAGCCAGTGTCGAGCCCGGTTCACCCCGGCTGATGCCGGTTCGCACTGTTCTTGTTAACCCGAGCCACACCGAGACCCTTGTGGTCTCGGTTAGCCGAAATCAAACCAAAAACCAAATCCAACCATACCCCGACTCCACGCCGGGGTCCCCTTGTCGTGCGACCGAGCAAACCAAGCCAAACCGAGACCCTTGTGGTCTCGGTGGTGGTGCAACAGCTACGCCAAGAGCTTTAAGCCCTCGGTTGTGGGTCTCGGCCAAACCAAACAAACACCAAAACCCCACTTTAATCATGTTTTAATTAATCTTACATGTTTTACTTGATTGTTTTTAAGATTAATTACATGAATTCATAAAAGAATTAAAAAGAAAAGGGTTATGATTATAGCGAGTGCGTAGTAGAAAAAGGTTTATGATCAAGAACACGTACACACAAAAAGCAAAGAGAAAAATCGTCCCGAACACCCCTTCGTGTGATCAACAGCCGACGGTAAGAAAAAGAAGGAGGCAAGGGTTCTTGATTTTCTGCAACCTAAAATTATGATAAAACCTCCCTATGTTTTACTTATTATTAGTTTATAATGGGTCATGGGACAAAAGGCCCATTCCTTTCTTTTCTTTACACTTAGCCGCGGCCAACATGAAGCCCACAAGGAAACCCGTAGCTTTTCTAGTTAAGTTAAATACTCGTGTACGTTCGTGTTTATATTTTCATGAAATTATATATCGTGAACACGTCACATTTATAATATACGTAAATACATGTTATTTAATGTCGTGACACGTGTAATATATTATAAATGGAAAGTTTTAATTTTATCGTATTTTCGTGGATTTACTACTCATGTTTACTATTCATGGTATTTTAATGCGGGTTTTACAACTCTTCCCCTCTGAAAGAGCAATTCGTCCTTGAATTGGAGAAAACATAAACTGAAAGAAACATATCTGAATAAGAACTGGAAATGAGGGTAAGAAGTCCGTATAGACTCCTCCGTCTCCCAAGTGGCTTCCCGCTCAGGATGATCCCTCTAGAGGATTTTGACGAAAGGATCGTCTTCCTCCGCATGACACGATCTTGTCGCTCAAGAACTCTATCAGGTTCTTCGACATATGAAAGATCCTCTCGAATCTGATCAAGCGGATAGTGAACAACATGAACGGGATGATAGTTGTATCCTCTAAGTAAGGACACATGGAACACGTTGTGAACGTGTGATAGCTGAGGCGGTAACGCTAAACGATATGACACTTCACCAACGCGTTCTATGATGTCGAACGGTCCGATGAAGCGACGTTTAACTCCTCGCGCAGGTGATACCTTAAGGAAAACGTGATCACCTACGTTGAAAGATACATCTCTACGACGTTTATCAGCATAGCTCTTCTGGCGAGCATGAGCTTCCTGAAGCTTCGCCTTGGCGACAACGACCTTCTCATTAGTCAACTCAATCATCTCTGGACCCTCAATCAGTCGTACACCAACCTGATCCCAGTAGATTGAGGCGCGACACTTCCTACCATACAACATCTCGAACGGTGCACACTTGATGCTAGCGTGCCAACTGTTGTTGTTTGCAAACTCTACAAGATAGATATAATCATCCCAGCTTCATGTCCATTCCAGAGCACACGCTCGCATCATGTCCTCCAATGTCTGAATGGTACGCTCTGACTGTCCGTCGGTCTGAGGATGAAAGACAGTGCTGAGCTTAAGTTTGGTGCCCCAAGCTTTCTCCAGACTCTGCCAAAACCGTGAGGTGAAACGGGGATCTCTGTCAGAGATAATTTCTTATAGAGTACCATGCAGTCTAATGATCTCCTTCTGAAAAGTGCTTGCCAATTTCATGACCGGATGCTCCTTACGGATTGGCAGAAAATGAGCAGATTTGGTCAATCTATCAACAATAACCCATATGGCATCGTGTTTCCTCTGAGTCACCGGAAGACCAGTAACAAAATCCATGGAGATTTTGTCCCACTTCCATTCTGGAATATCCAGTGGATGCAGTAACCCACTAGCTCTCTGGTGTTCGATCTTAACCTGTTGGCAGATCATAAATTTAGAAACGAAGGTGGCAACATCTTACTTCATAACACTCCACCATAAATGTTGCTTGATGTCGTGGTACATCTTGGTAGAACCAGGATGTATGGTAAATGGAGAGCTGTGAGCTTTAGTCAACACATCTTCCCTGAGTGTAGAGTCATTAGGAACAACTAATCTAGTGTCCTGCCATAAGATACCGTCATCATCAACATGAAACTCTGTCTGCTGATCAAGGTTCTGAACATCGTCCTTATGAGCTTCCTTGATCCTAGAATGTAAGTCTTGTTCCACTCTAAGATTCGCCCAGTAACCATGTTGTCCTCGTATACAAAACTCGATATCAGTCATCTCTATCTCTAGGTCACGGATGATATCCTTTGCAATCCAGATGCCAACAATCATACCCGACATTCTACTTAGAGCATCTACCACCACATTCGCCTTACCAGGATGGTATTGAATGCTGGTGTCGTAATCCTTCAGTAGCTCTAACCATCTTCTCTTTCTCATGTTTAGTTCCTTCTTGGTGAAGATGTACTTGAGACTCTTGTGATCTGTGAAGATGTCACATGATTCACCATACAAATAATGTTTCCAGTTCTTCAACGCGAAAACAACTGCTGCAAGCTCCAAATCATTAGTGGGATAGTTTTCTTCATAAGGTTTAAGCTGCCGTGATGCGTATGCAATAACCTTCCCATGTTGCATGAGAATACAGCCTAGACCCTTTCTTGAAGCGTCACTATAGATCTGAAATCCACCTGTACCAGGTGGGAGAGTAAGAATCGGTGCAGTCACTAACTTATGCTTAAGGTCTTCAAATCTCTTCTCTCGTTCCTCTGTCCAGACGAATTTCTCTCATTTCCTCATCAGCTTAGACAAAGGTAAGGCTAACCGTGAAAAGTTCTCTACAAACCTGCGGTAGTAGCCAGCTAAACCCATAAAACTTCCGACCTCTGTTGCAGATGTAGGTCTCGGCCATTTGGTGATAGCTTCAACCTTTGCAGGATCCATGGTGATCCCCTCTGCAGATACAATATGGCCTAGAAATGCCACCTTGCTTAACCAGAACTCACACTTGGAGAACTTGGCATACAGTTGCTTCTGACGAAGAATCTACAAGACTATACGAAGGTGTTCCTCATGTTCCTCCTTGGATTTGGAGAAAATCAAGATGTCATCAATGAAAAGGATAACTAACTTGTCCAAAAAACTCATGGAAGACACGGTTCATCAAGTCCATGAAGACTGCTGGAGCATTTGTGAGTCCGAATGACATGACTACGAACTCGTAGTGCCCATAACGTGTATGAAAAGCAGTCTTAGAAACATCCTTCTCTTTAACCTGTAACTGATGGTAGCCAGACCTCAGATCGATCTTGGAGAAATACTTGGCGCCCTGAAGTTGAACGAAAAGGTCATCAATTCACAGCAAAGGATAACGATTCCTGATCGTGATCTTGTTCAGCTCACGATAGTCTATACACAAACGCATGCTGTCGTCTTTCTTTTACACGAAAAGTAACGGTACACACCATGGTGATGCACTGGGACGGATGAAACCTCGCTCCATAAGTTCATGTAGCTGATCTTTTAATTCTTTAAGCTCAATAGCATCCATGCGGTAAGGAGCCTTGGAAATTGGCTCTGCTCCTGGAATGACCTCAATTCCAAATTCGACTTCACGAACAGGTGGTATGCCCAGAAGTTCATCAGGAAATACGTCAGGAAATTCTGACACAATAGGCTGATCTTGAATCGATGGAGACTCGTAGTAATGTCATGAATGCTGGCTAAGAAGCCCTGACAACCGTGTGTTAGTAATGCACATGCCTCCATGGATGAAATAATTTGTATAGATCTCCCTGGCAGAAAACCATGGTGTATGTACTCTGGAGATTTAACATCACCGAAGATAACCCGATATGTGTGGCAGTCTATCGTAGCCTGGTGTTTGGATAACCAGTCCATGCCCAATATCAAATCAAAATCGCACATGTCCAAAGGAAGGCGTCAATTCTGCGGATTTTATCATCCAATTCTAGGGGAAGATCTCTGTACACCTGGGTGATTCGTACAGAGTCCCTAAGTGGGGTGGAAATGCTTAAGGCATTATCTAAAGGCATAGGGGAAATCCTAACACGTGTAGCAAAAGTAGTGGATATGACTGAATGAGTCTCTCTAGTATCAAACAGAACGCATGTTGCCAAACCATTCAGAAAGAGATTCCCAGTGATGGTACCTGAAGTCTTGTTCGCCTGGTCTCTAGTAGTACTGAACACGCGACCTGAAGTAGGAGGTGCTTTGGAGTCGGCATGTCCAAAGTTTCCTTCTATCTCACCTTGGCTAAAATCCTTCTGCTAATGGCCTTGCTAACCACACTTGAAACAACCACCAGTACCTCAGCGGCAAACACCAGAATGTCTGCGCGAACAAGTAGGGCAGATAGGATGCGTGAAACCTCCAACAAGCGTCCTAGCTAGCTGAGATCCTGTTTCAGGATTACATGCATGAGACATTATCATGAAACATAAGCATGATTACATAGAAGGTTTAAATAGTTACCAGATGAAGTAGAACGGTTGGGCTGCCTGAATCCCTACGGTCCTGATCCCTGCCGTTGTTATTGTTCCTGAATATGGGACCTGGTTTTGTTCGAGTTATTGGCATTGTTACGGTAATTATCATTACTGCCACGCCTATCTGAACCAGAACGGGCATTGGTCTGACCGTTTCCCTTAGATGATTATTGTTGAGCGACCGCAGGTTTTTGGTCGTCAGTCTTCTGTCTGTAATATAAATTTAAACAGAGGATGATATAAGAATGAAAAATACTGAAAGAAATGAATTGTTTACGGTTGGTGATTGAAGATACCTCTTCACTGATCGGTCATCACCAAACTCCTCTCGTTCCTGAAGCATCTCAAGCTACGGGCTGCATCAGCCACCTGTGCCACTATAATGAACGTAGCACAAACCAAACTGTTGGAAACCGATGTGCGAAGAGCCCATCGAAACTTCTCAGCTTGCTCCTCAGTAGTACCAGCTGCTGCCCTCAAGAATCCAGCCAAACGAAGAAACCTCTACATGAATTCGTTGCTGTTCTCCCCAGCAACCTGTCAGATATTATGATAGTCCCTCTTAAGTTTCTCCTTCTCAGCATGCAGATGTACTGATTAAGGAAGAGCTCCTTAAACAGGTCCCATGTCAGCAGTGCAACCGAATCATCACCACCGTTGGACTGCTTGACTGACTTCCACTACTACAACACATCACCTTCAAACTTATAGCAAGCCAGTCTTGCCTTGAAAACATCATCACAACCCATCGCATCAAATATCTTCTAAATGTGAGAAATCCAAGCTTCAGCCTCGTTGGGGCTGTCAGCATGTTTAAACGTACGAGGTCTCTCTTTGTTGAATCGCTCCAACCAAGTCATAAGAATAACAGGCGATGTGGGTGGAGGATTGTTGTGGTTCTGAGGATGAGGGACGAACTGAACGCCCTGAGCTTGGAATTCAGCATGAACTTCGTCCCTGATTTCATTGCGAAGTTGGGGAAGGAGGGCTTGCAAAGCTGCATTGACAGCTGCCGCGAATTCTTGAGCATTGCGTGTGTTCACCATCTGACAGTTTAAACAAAATGCAACATAAATAATGAGTCTGATAAAATATGACATGAATATAAAAATGCATGAACAGAATATAAAAATGCATGAATAATATATAAAACATGAATTTATTTATGATGCATAAAACTGTTTTAAAATTCATGATCAATTTAAATATGATGACATGTTTATGTGTGAACGCCTATGGGTCGGTTCACGAAAACAAAAAGGCAAGTATGGACGCCTATGAGTCGGTCCACTAAACAAATAAAATGTTTCGATAAAACACATACGACTAAATAGGGCCAGTCTTGTACCAACCATTACTTAGTCAAAATTCCTACGACAATGAGATGAAATGCATGAAACGAATACATGAAATGAAAATGAAATGAATGCATGAAAACCAACTATTAGTTCTAGGAAGACGCTGGTGACTACCCGTAAGTCACAGGCCATGTTTTACAAAGCTACACGTCGAAACCATGGGCTCTGATACCATAATTGTAACACCCTATTTGGTAAAATGGAATATCATAGTAATATATGGCGTGTCATCAAAGCATGCAAGGTAAATGACTAAACATTCATAACCATAAAAGGAAATAGTGGAATCAAACATCGGTAGTCCAAGTAACTCAACACAAGCAAATATAAGTACTATAAAGGGAAAGGACTAAACAATGTCCAACATGAAATAAAGTAAGATAAAGTATGATAAATTCATAAGATATAAAAGACTGGATAGCTTCCATCCGAATGCACATACTCTTGAGATCCTACTTGCGACCTTGGGTACCTGCCATTTGGGAATATGGAAATGGAAAACGGCTGAGCATAACGCCCAATGCACGGATATACAATAAAGCATGAAAAACATAGAATAATGAAAGCATAATAAAAGCATATAAGCATGAAAGCAGCGGAAATGAATAAGTCCTGGTAAACCTAGACGTATAACATGTTTACTGGTTTTAGTTCTGAAAACATAGCTTATGTTTACTTATGAAAATTTGTATTAGTTTAATATACCAAAAGCCAATATAGGTCATGAGGTCAACAACGTGCATGAATACTTGGAGGGGTGACCTCGTCATGCAACTAGAGGGGATGCCTCTAATTAATATGGTAATGGGTAGGAGGGATCAGCTCCTTGTGAAGGATGCAAGGCACACACCACATTCACCATGAAATCTTGACTGATACTATAACTAGGATGCACCCATACGCCCCACATGATAATATAATTATAATAAAGGCCAAATAACTGAAAGGGACGCCACGAGCTATCACTCCGCCGTGATGAAGTCATAACACTGGTGACTCCAGTGTTATGGTTATGATACCTCCATAACTAGTTGAAACTGGCATGCATGTATATGGCTAAGGTAACAAATAAAACATAAGCATTTTGACTCTATAACTACTGGGAAAATAGTTAGCTTCATACGGGAAATCATAATAAAGGAAGAGATTGTCCTTACTGAAGGACGGGAAATTCGTACCTTGTGTCCAGTAGAAGTTAACGGAAACGCTGAAGAACCTACTCCACCTTGACGGATAATACTACATACGAATAAGGACATGTGTGAGTTGTCTGAGATACATGCGTTTTACTGGTGTTGTGTGTTCTTAGCTTATTATTCATCAACTGTTATGTTATAACTGTTTTAAGTCTAAATGTGTAGTTGTTCTTGTATTCTGTTGTTTATTATTCATGTAGTAAGGTATTATAATACTTGTATTGTACTACTAAGTAACTTTCTAAAAATTGTAGGTTTCCTAAAATATTAAGTTTCTAAAAATAGAAAGTTTCCAAAAATAGTAAGTTTCCATAATTAGAAATAAGCTGAATTAATAATGTCAAGTAAAGTTTATTAGTAAGATACAAGTCATGGTTTAAGTATTATCACTTATTAAATAATCAACTTGGTTAATTTAATAAACTATAGATTATATGAATTTAATTAAAATACATGTTTAATTAAATTTAGCTAAGTAAATACTTAGGTTAGTCATGAAATATTAATTTTAATATTTTAACCTAAGTCATGTATTTAATTAAATTAAATAGTTTTTGATAATAATTTAATTAAATTATTAAACTGCTTTTAAAATTTCTCGAGCCTGAACCCGTGTTTAAAAATTACCCCGAGCCCGAAAACGCCCAGTCGACACCACATAGCCGGCGGCTAGTGGTGTCAGCCGGCGGCTGAACAACAACCGCAGCCCCACCAGTGGCTAGACCAGCTAGCCGGTTGCCACCTGTGGCCTTCGGTTCCCACTGCCGAGCCCAGCTAGCCACTGCCGAGCGCGGTTCACCCCAGCTGATGCTAGTTCCCACTGTTCTTGTTAACCCCAAGCCACACCGAGACCCTTGTGCTCTCGGTTAGCCCGAAATCAAACCAAAAACCAAATCCAACCATACCCCGATTCCACGTCGGGGTCCCCTTGTCGTGCGACCGAGCAAACCAAGCCAAACCGAGACCCTTGTGGTCTCGGTGGTGGTGCAACAGCCACGCCGAGAGCTTTATGCTCTCGGTTATGGGTCTCGACCGAACCAAACAAACACCAAAACCCCCTTTTAATCGTGTTTTAATTAATCTTACATGTTTTACTTGATTGTTTTTAAGATTAATTACATGAATAAATAAAAGAATTAAAAGAAAAGGACTATGATTATACGGAGTGCGTAGTAGAAAAAGGTTTATGATCACGAACATGTATACACAAAAATCAAAGAGCAAAATCGTCCCGAACACCCCTTGGTGTGATCAACAACCGACAGCAAGAAAAAGAAGGAGGCAAGGGTTCTTGATTTTTCTGTAACCTAAAATTATGATAAAACCTCCCTGTGTTTTACTTATTATTAGTTTATAATGGGTCATGGGCCAAAAGGCCCATTCCTTTCTTTTCTTTGCTCTTAGCCGCGACCAACATGAAGCCCACAAGGAAACCCGTAGCTTTTCTAGTTAAGTTAAATACTCGTGTACGTTCGTGTTTTAATTGTCGTGAAATTATATACCGTGAACACGTCACATTTATAATATACGTAAATACATGTTACTTAATGTCGTGACACGTGGAATATATTATAAATGGAAAGTGTTAATTTTATCGTATTTTTGTGTATTGACTATTCATGTTTAATGTTCATGGTATTTTAATGCGGGTTTTACAATGAGCTTGTTAGAAATTAGTGCACCATCTCCAATCATCATGCCAATGTTCAGTTTTTAATTCAACTCAAACCGGAATGGCAAAGGCTTGTGACTTTGGTTAAACAAAGGGAAGATATCAAGACTATATCTTATCACAAACTTTATGATATCTTGAAACAACATCATAATGAAGTAAATGAACATAGGGCTGAAAAGGCAGAACGGTCTGCTAACTCTATTGCTTTTGTGGCTGCTACTTCAACACAACCCGTTCATCATCAACAAGCTCCTTCTCATTCCTCAAAGTCCTCAAGGTCATCAAACTCATCCACTAAACCTCTAGCTACTGCTAGAAACAAAGCAAAAGCAATTGTCCCCACTCCACCCCCAAAGTATGACACCGAGTCAGATGGAGACAGTGATGATGAACAAACTTCAAGGGACAAGAAGATTGAGGAACTCATGTCTTTACTCACCACAACATATAAGAAGATATACAAACCTACCAACAACAACCTTAGATCATCCTCCAATGCTAGATATAAGGAAGTTGATCATGCACCAAGGTATGATCGTGATGCTAGGTATGATAATCAGAGGATGTCGAATCAAGTTGGGGCTAGAGATACTGTAGGTACTCCCGTTGTGCAGAAGACTGTGATTCAATGCTTCAATTACAAGGGATCTGGGCACATGGCTAGGGAATGCAAGAATCCAAAACGGGTTAAGGATTCCGCATATCATAAGGAAAAGATGTTGATGTGTAAGAAAGAAGAGGCAGGGATTCCACTCACAACAGATGAAGTTGATTGGCGTGATGACACTGATAATGAAGCCGATGATCAAGAGTTAGAGGCACATTATGTGTACATGGCAAAGATTTAAGAAGTGATTCTAGAGACTGCTGACAATGCTGGGCCTATCTTTGATACTGAGCCAATTGAAAAGGTACCATCATATGATAACTATAATGTGTTTGCTAATAAACGACGACATCCTGAGCAACCCGAAAGCATCAATGACACATATGTAATGGACACGGATGATAGAAATATCTCTACGGATTCACAGCATGTGTGTAATGATGACGGTAATGCTGCTCATAATACTGAATCAGATGAGGATCGTGATTTGCTTGCGTCTATTATTGAAAAATTTGAAACATGAAATAAATGAAAAAGGAGGCTAATAAACGTTTAAAGCAAGCAAACACATCCTTAGCCGAGGAGATAGAGAGGCTTAAAGAGTTAATTATGTAAAAGAAGCTGATCGAAGAGTTGCAATAGCTAATGGTTTGGTATATGAACGTAAGGTGCTCAACAAACGATATTGTCAAAACAAAAGATATCAGAACTTAAAGAACAATTGCTGTTGCATAAATTCTTAATTTCTGAAATAGAGTCAGTTAACAAAGGAAAAACTGAGCTTTATAAAACTCGTGAAGAAAAGGACATTGAAAAAATTCTTGCTTTGGAAAAGAGAGTCGACACGTTAAAGAACATTGTTTACAAAACGGGTCAATCTATTCAAACTATGAACATGCTCAATAGAAATATGAAAACGAGTTTTGTTAAGCCTAACTATGTCAATAATATTAAAGGTATCGAGACTACTCTTTATGATATCAGTTGTTATAATGATAATCTTGCCCTTATGCTTTCCCCTGACTGCGACGAAATCATTCGTCATCATAAAAAAAGTCGATCGAACTTAAGTGATTTGATAAACCTTTCTGATTCTAATAATCATATTAAGTTTGTTCCTCAAAAAGAACTTTCAAAAGAACAAAATATGTATACAAATGTTCCACCACCGAGTGATGAAACAGACAAGAAAGTTTCTTTAAAAAGCGATTTCAAAAAGCAATCAATTTTGTTAGAAAAACAAATTTCGGATGAAAAACATAATTGGGATGAAAAAAGTAAAAGTGTTCAGCAATTTGAGTTTATAAAACAAGGGGTTTTAAATTTGTACAAAGGTGTCGTCGATTATGAAAAAGTTTCTAGAGATACCGTTTGGAATATTAAACCTAACCCACAAGTAGAAGTCGTCATTCAACAATGTCTTGTTCCAACCATCGATAATCTTTCAAATAATGTGGAAATATTTTATAACACTCTCACTGAGGAAATGCTAACTGATTTAAGATATGTTAAATCTCTTGAATATGAAGTTGATTTTCTTCAAACTAAATTAAAGACACAAGAACACCAACTTTCTAACAAAAATGATCGACTTTCTAAGGAATACTTTTATGATGACCATATGAATGCTATACTTGGTGTGTATACCGATCTTGATCAATATTGTCATGTAGCATGTCTATTGTCAAAAACGGACGCGAAATGTCAAAATCTTGAAGTCGAGATTTCGAAACAAATTTAGTCATATAACAAACTTTCGAAAATATTTTCCCAACTTGAGAAACACTCCATTTCTCTTGAACTTGCTTTACAAAAAGGTGATAAATCTCATAATCATAAAAAGTGTCAAGAATTGGAAGCTTCTTCGGTTCGTCAATTGAATGAAAAAGGTTTTGAAATAAATGATTTGAAAGCTCATCTACAAGAAAGGGACATAGGCATCAGTGAGTTACAAAAACTCATTGAGAAAATGAAAGGAAAGTCTGTATTGGGTAAACCATCTGTCGTTCGTCAACCGAATGCGGTTAAATGCCCTAAATCATCTATTTTGGGACAACCCCCACTAACTTTGCCTAAGATAGGAAATGATAAGAGCACAAATGTGATAGAACCAAGAATGTATAAGATGAACACTAGGCCCACTCAAACTGGAACATCACGGTTACCTCAGTATATTAGGAAAGCTAATCAACGTGTGTCTTCTTCTACAAGAGTAATTCCATCTACTAGCGTTAGTGGAACACAACTTAAGAGCACTAGAATGCCAAATAAGGTCATGCCTAACAATAGTCAAGGAAAGAAGTTGGAAGTAGACGACCACCGTAGGAATTTTAAGTTTTCTAAAAATAAAACATCTGTAACTGCATGTAATGACGGTTTGAAAGCTAAGACCTCGAATGTTAAATTTGCTTGTGTTGAATGTGGAAAATATGGTCGTACTTTCAATCATGATGCTTGTTCTCTTAATCATAATGGCGTGAATACTAGAACTAGGAAGCCTATTCTTGTGCCCACTAGTATCTAGAAAACCCAAAATAATTTTGAACCAATCTACTGCTCAACCACTTAAGAAACTAAGTGTGTTAGAAACCACTACTCTGCATAAACAAAACAGGTTAAAGAAGCTTTATGAGAACATGATTAGGACATGTAAACAGGGGTATTCGAGATTTACACCACCCGGATACAAATGGGTACCTAAGTTAACCACTTTAGTAATTGGGTCTATGAATATCAGCTTACCTATAGGATTTGCATCTAGGCCCACTAATATTTTGGAACCCGTTTCTATCAAGGGATCCCATTTGTCAAATACTACATTGTCTCCTAATTCTCATGCAGCTCGTCGAAATCATTCTATTCTTCATGGACTTTGGGTGCAGAAAGCACATGACTGGCAATCTCAAGCTTCTCAGTAACTTCGTGGAGAAGTTTCCGGGTACGGTGCGGTTTGGAAATGATCAGTTTGCACCGATACTTGGATATGGCGATTTGGTTTAAGGGAATATTACTATTACACGGGTTTATTACGTCAAGTGACTGAATCACAACTTATTCTCGGTTGGTCAATTTTGTGATGCCGATTTGGAAGTGGATTTTTGGAAAACTACTTGCTATGTTAGAGACTACGATGCGAATGACCTTCTTACAAGTTCTCGTGGTTCTGATCTCTACACATTAACTCTTCAAGACACATCTTCATCAAATCCAATTTGCTTAATGGCTAAAGCTTCTTCATCTCAAGCATGGTTATGGCATCAATGATTGTCACATCTCAACTTTGACACCATCAACTTGCTTTCGAAGAATGATATTGTGACCGGTCTTCCTAAGTTAAAATTCATCAAATACCATCTTTGTTCTTCTTGTGAGTTGGGAAAGCAAAACGAAAGTCTTTCAAAACCAAGACTACCCCAAGCTCAAAAGGACGATTGTAACTGTCACACATGGATTAATGTGGTCCCATGCTTGTAGAGAGTATTAACGGGAAAAAGTATATTCTCATGATGTTGATGATTACTCCAGATACACATGGACTTACTTCTTAAGGTCCGAAAATGAAACACCGGGGGTTATCAATAACTTTCTCAAGATGATACAACGCAATCTTCATGCTCAAGTCTTATCGGTAAGAACGGATAGGGGTACTGAATTTTTGAACAAGACCTTGCAATCTTACTTTCAATAAAGAAGGTCTCGAACATCAAACGTCTATTGCTCGAACTCCTAAACAAAACGGCTTTGTCAAAAGACGGGACCGTACTTTGGTTGAGGCACCTCTAACAATGCTTTCTGCTTCAAAATTACCACTATTCTTCTGGGCTGAAGCAATTGCAACTGCCTGTTATACTCAGAATCGTTCACTAGTAATCCCTAGGCATGAAAAGACACCATACCACATCATCAATGGCAGTAAACCTTCTGTTAAATTCTTTCACGTATTTGGATCTTTATGCTACATTCTTAAAGAAAGTGAGAATCTCGACAAGATGAAAGAAAAAGTGATGCATGTATTTTTGTGGGGTATGCTACATTGTCGAAAGGATATCGAGTTTACAACAAGAGAACAAGGATCATTGTCGAAACAATTCATGTGAACTTTGACGAATTTCCACAAATGGTACTTGATCACGACAACTCAAGTCCCGCACCTCAATGTCCTGCAATGGCACCAACACAAAACAGTGTACGTCCCGTGCAAGAACGTCAATAAAGTACTCCTACAGAAGACTCGACGGATACGACACAAATGAATGAGTTGATTGATTTATATGATCCAATGTTTGATGAATATTACTATGAAAACAATCAAGTTGTGTCAAAGCCTTCCGCTGTCAATACTGCTGATGCACCCGAACAAAGTCAACAAGACACAACTACATCTACTTCAGCAACCGTTGCTTAAGAAACAATTCCATTGGATACTAAAAAAACTCAAGAAACCGTCATACAACCAACATCACCAACCGTCAATGCTGAAGGAGGAAACAACAATCAAGCAATCGATGCACAGTTTGATGAAGAAGAATTTATCAACCCATTCGGTTCACCGGTACACGAAGTCGGAGAGTCTTCTACTCAACACGTTGATCCGTCAAACATGCCCACATTATATCAACGATATCCATCCACTCACCATTGGAAACGTGATCATCCATTGGTATAAGTTATTGGAAATCCTTCACAACCGGTTCGAACGCTGACAACTCGAAACCGATGGCGATGTATGTATGTATGCACTCACCGTAAGTTTCACAGTACCTACAAACATCAAACAAGCCATGTCTGATCACACGTGGATTGAATCAATGCAAGACGAACTTCAACAATTTGAAAGACTTGGAGTATGGGAACTTGTTGACAGACAATATCGAACATCAGTTCTCGATTTTAAATGGATCTAGAAAAACAAATTGGATGAAGAACAAACAATCATCAATGTAAAACCCTTGGTTTTACCTTTTGGACACGTCATCGGCTTCACTATTATTGTAACACCCCTAAATTTATACAACTCAATACAGCGGAAGACTAGTTGGTGTTACGGGATAGCAAATTACTCACATCATAGACAACGCATAAAAATCGCGTCGTTTATTTATAAATGATTTCCATTCATAATTATCAAAGTTACATCGGTCCCAAGTCATTATATTTCGTACAAAGTTTTACAGAGTATTTGAATGGAAAATAATGTTTAAGTGCGGGCCATGAATTCTTGTCGTCTTCCCGAGAATTACCTTCAAGTACCTGAGATAAAACATGTTAAAAGAAAAGGTCAGCGATAACGCCGAGTGAATTCATAGAGTTTAATAAATTCCATCAATATAACTTTGGTATAAAATTAGTACCAAAAATCAATTCGTACAAATCATTGTAATAGGCCGTAAAATAGCCAAAGTCGTTTTATACAAATCTTTGTAATAGGCCATAAAATAGCCAAAGTCATTTTATATAAATCCTTATCGAAAATCATAATATAGGCATTTGCCTTAAAAATTATTATACGAGCCAATGTCGTAAAAACATCATACAATACGTCTTATGACGTTGTACGAAATCAAATAAAAACCGTTATATGAATATGGTTATGAAAACCAAAATACAAACATAATATCAATAGTATGACCCAGTATTGCTAGTCAGGCAATACATCGTAATTCGGAGCGTCCAGTAATATTTTGGTGATTTGGATTATTATAAGCCGCATGACATTGTTACCTTACTAAACCAAAACGGGTAGCTAACCCGATACCAATTTTTGCCCATCTAAAGTAGAGTGTCGTCACAAAGGTCACGCTATTGGAAATCTTCTCATACATAAATTCGCTTACCAATCAATGTGGCACGACGGGGATCAACCGTCAAGGCACGAACTAGGGTGATCGTCCCCAAATAGTACTATTAAATGCATAAGCGTCTACCAACTCCCGGTAGTTCACAATTCATGCTAATGGGACTTTTAGTGACATAACCTAACTTTAATAATCCATTTGATTTCATCTATCGGGTCCTTTTCATTTATCAGGTCATACAATCGGGTCATTCAATCATTCGGGTCCAAAATCAATAAACAAACAATCGGGACAAATGGTGTCCTATTTTATAAAACTAACATGTTATCTCCCTCGCGGGTTTATAAAACATTTATAAAAACATTTAAAAGAGTGTGAGGCTATGAACTCACGTTGATATGGGAAGGCGGGTGATCGGCAATTCGGACGTACGGTACGTGCTTCAATCACGGAAACCTAGACAAATAATACTCGGTCTTAGACGTTTGTCCAATGACTTTATAAAAATATCAATTATGTATACATATGATGATTATATACATATGATGATCAAGTGGGTTTACATATTCTCGTTTACTCATTTTAGTGTTATATGTCGATAACTTTTATACTAGTTTACTAGTTTTACCTATTTTCGTGTTTTAAGTCCAATAAACTTATTATAAGTTCTTTAACTTGTTTTAATCCATGTTATACTTATATTATCAGTATATATACTTTCCATGTTGGGCCTAAATGGGTTAAGCCCAATAGATTCTTTTTACAAGTTTTTATCCTATTTAGTCTATTTATTAGTCCAATATGTTTATTTAACTTGTTAATGTCCGTATGCCCTATAGTTCGGGTTTTGTCGGTTTTTACTTATTATACATGTCTATATATCAGTATATAAGTTTTGTAAAGTTTTCATTAGACAGGTCCAACCATCTAAGTTTTATTTAACAAAAACGTTAATTTTACGGCAATAGCCGAAAAAGTCGTAAAAATCATGTTTATAGTTTTTATTACTTATAAACATTATTTCACCACCATTTATATAATTTATCCATTTGATTAACCTTTTATATATATTTATATAAATAAGTTTTATAAGTTAGTGGGTTTTTATTTTACATTTTATATATTAAAATGTGAGTGCTTATATAATAGTATTATTCTTTAATTTCCAAAAATCTGATTTTTAACTTCATTTTCACCAAAACTGCCATATCTTGAGTTCTATATGGAGATAGAAGCTCAAAGTTTTATCACATAAACTACATGATATGTGCTACATTTAACTCTTCTATAGCTACTGTTGAATCATCTTCTAAATATTTTCTAAAAATCGTCCAAAACAGTAACTTCAGATTTATATCCTAAACTTGTTTTGATCATATCTCACTCATTACTTTGATTCCATTGCATGGCCAACTCTCACATGTGTACAAGACCCATAGCTTACTGTAAATCCATTCTACTTCAACATTTTATCAGTCCATGACCTGCTTCTTTACTGTTTTATACAGCCATCAAATTTAGACAAGATTTTAGCCTTGTTTCTTATATTTTTTCACCTTTTTAATCATGTTTATCAACAACAAATCCCCACATAACATTTTTATCATCATATAATCATCATAAATATATACAATAGGAAATAAAATACATGTTTACATAATCAAAATAACAAGAATATGAGGAGGACAATCTTTATACCACCAAGTTGATGTTGGTTGTGATCAAAACATGGAATTTGATGGAGAAACTTGTGCATAGCCAAGACCATCTTCAAGACCACCATGCTCCATGGACTCCTTGTGGAAAATCAGCCCCAAGACACCATGAATACTCCTCCTTGGATGTTATAAGTACCACCAATCAATAGGGTTTTAAAAGGGCTTCAACATATGCAAGTATAACATATGATTTCATGGTTGGAATTGATCAAATGGTGTTTATTTAAGAGATATGGGACGGCACTTTTGGGGAGAGTAGAGAGAGTTTGTGTGTGGTATTGCATGTCACAAATGAAAGGATGAAACTAGTTGTTAGTTTTGTGAAGTAGTGGAATGTGTTAGCTTAAGATATAAGCTAGGAGGGACAAGTGTTATCAATCTTGCTAAGGTTGTGACACATCTCTTGTGTAGGTGTATTTTGGCCGCCCCATGTATATTAGTGGGGTGGGATAATGTATTTTGTCCCACCTCACTAATTTACGGGTATTCCTCGATTCTAGTTTCCTAGATTCGCGTGCCCTCCGGTCGTTTTACGAAAAACGTTTTTATAAATTATGAATCAACGTCACAAAACGAATCCAATAAAAATTGTCTCATCAAAAACGGAGTTCGAAAACGTAAATACGTAATCCTAAGGTTTCCGGTTTAGTCGTAAAGGACGTAAAAATAAAATCGTAAGTCCTAATCTCTTCTCGTAAATTTGTGAGTTTATGAACCAACACAAATTTAAAACTCCAAAATAATATTCATGGACAAATTTATTTTCTGAAATGTCGGACTGTCACCAAGGACGGTGTATGTAAACGTAAGCACGTAATGTAGAATCCTCCGGTTTAGACGTAGTCGATGCTACTTCAAGACGTAAATCCGAATTTCTTCCCAAAAATAAGTGAGTTCATATTGTAACATTAAAATAATGTTTTCAAATAAATATTGAGGATAAAAATATCAACCATAAATTGACGGATTGTCACAGCATTTACCCCTAAACAGGATCTTTGTCCTCAAAGATCATCTTACCTTACTACTCGCTTCTTATAGAGTTAAAGCCATGTGGGTATTTCCTCCACATTCGGTCTTTTCTCACAAGTGCAATTACAATACGCGAGTTTCATCAAACATAACTACGGGAATAAGATCAGGCTTAATGTTGACTTACTTTCTCTATCCATGATGTTCACGGGTTTTTGATGAATGCAACTTTTCAGCGATCTAAGCTTTACTAAGAATAATCAGATTTTCACTTGATAGGTATTCCATCAAGTTCGATTTACGAAACATAATTCACGCAGTCTTTGAAGTCCTAGGGTAGATCCAGCTTATATGCCTTTCAATCCCAACTTTTTACATCATTTCAATGGTCCCATACAACGGGGACTTATATCCCATGATTTGTCAGATCATGAATTCATTTTTCCAAGGTTAAAAATTGTGGCATAACTTCGCTACCCATTTGGCACTTCAAGATCTACATTTCTCATTCACATAACCTCCTGCTCACTATCGGCAGTTAATAATCAAATCCTAATTTCAACAATCATTTCAGATCTCGCGGGTCGGGTATTTTGCAAGGATAGGTTCGCCATCATAGGAAACCTTGAACCTAAAAGACACGTCCAACTCACAATGGGTGTATGTCGGGTGTCTTCATCTCAACTCCTGCTTACAGATGCTCTAATATAGATTCTAACAAGATTCGATCTCAATCCTAATACGACGATTATCAAGGATAAACTCTCCAAAGGAAAGCGATTATACGGTCTATTACCAAAGGTCAATCATTCAAACATAAAACAGCACTTCTATTACTCTGTATCGTTACTTTACCTCGTCCCTTTGATTTGGGATGGTACATAGTATTCTCATCAAGGTTCGTTCTTAATGACTTCTAAGCAAATCTCTAGAAATTCGATGCGAAGCGAGGATCTTGATATAGATGATCGATACAGGCATGCTATGTTTACATAACTCTTTTTGCATTTATCATTAACGAGAATGATATTAGCAGATTTGGTCAGTCTATCGACGATGACCCAAATCGAATCAAATTCAGATGATGACCTTTGCAATAGCTAGACGTTTTACTAATGTATGAGGCGATGTCTGCCTTCATAATTCGTCATCAGTACAACTTCTTCAGACAAAGATACTTTTAGTCAAAAATGACATACATAGAATACTTGTACTTACAAATTCCAATTTAACTCTATCTCACAATCCTCCATATTTAGGCAACCATAAGTGGTCTTTAAAATATTTAACGCCATTGGCTTCTCAAATCTGTTGGTTCACATTAGCCGTGAAACCCTTCACTATTTATATTATCCTTTTTACAAACATCGGCTATTTTATATTGTTCGGCACTTTATGTTGCACCTTCATTATTAAGGAATATGTCCTAACTTGTTCTTTATCTTTTATACATAATGCGTTGGCATCTATATTCACTTCTCATGATGATATAATTATCATGTTCACAGTTCACTCAGATATTCTTTCTATATTATGCGTCAGTAATTACGTTCACCTTCCTGATGAAATAAATATCACAAGCGTATTTATTCAAAATTCTTTCTTCACATCTTCTATGTTTTAGTTTCGTCTTTACTATCATTTTTATCCGTTTTTCTCAATCCGGCGTTTAAAGCGTCGATAATTATTATAATTAATTAAACAATTATTAGTTAATTTTGATGAAGCGTAATCGTTTTAAATTTCTTAGTTCAACCAATTATATAAAATGTTCAAATTAAATTTGAATTTAATTAACAAGATTTTTGTTGATTTATCGAAAAAAATTGATAAGATTCGTAAATGTTTGAAAAATCTTTGGTTATATTTTGGTTAAAGTTTTCTTAGTTGAAAAGCAAAAATTGTCGTTTTAAGTTTTCAGGTTATGGTATAAATGGTTTACTCAATCCTTATTAAGTTATCTTGAGGTATACACAAACATTTACCCCTAAACATAAGTTTAGTTAAATGGTTTGTGTATAAGGGAATAATCCCTTTGAAAATCCTTTGTTAAAACATTTGTTAAAACATATTTCCATTTCTTTTTGGTAAAATCCAAAGTCTTAAAAGGGCTCTTAATTTTTGAAGATTCTATATGCATACATCTTACCATTATTAATCCAACGGTCATTTTATGTAAAGGATTAAGTTTTTTTTTTTTTTTTTTATCCCTAAGCGTTAATGGTTCTAATCTTTGAAAAGCCAATATAGCTTCCATTGTCTATTAATTACACGGTTAAATCATATAAAGGATTAAGTCCTTAATCACATGTTAAATATTTAAGGTATAGGTCTTCATTGTTTAGCCAATTCAAGGCAATTTATAACTAATTATTAACTCATTATTATTCGTATTAACAAACAAATAGTCCTTAATGATCGCAAGCATGAATTTATCAAATTACATCCTACACACGTGATTCACCGAATTTATGAATACTACATGTGCATTGTCAATCCAAACGACATCACGTGAAACTCATAAAGATCATTACAAGTACCGGATGTAGTGATTGGAATAGATAATCTTCTTCGCAGATGCAAAGTTGATGATAACCATGCCGTGGATCAAATTTTTAAAACATATGCTAGAACCTTGTAAATGATCAAACAAATCTTCCATTTCGAGTTATGGATATCGTTTTCGATTGTCAATTTACTCAGTCACAGTAATCTATAAATATAAGGAAAGATAACACCATAGCTCTTCAGGATGACAGGCTTGGTATAATAAAATCTTTCTCCGACAACTTTCTCAGTTGTACGGTAATTCCTTTAATTCAGATGGTGCTGACGTACAGTGCACACGCCACAAGTGCAGCACCGGGAATATAATCAATACTAATTTCAACTTGCCTTAATGGCAAAAGTCTAGGTAATTCATCAACAAATACCTCCTAAAGTTTCATATAACCGAAACATCTTTTAATAAATTGATATTAGGTTCTTTCTAGATTATAATATCTATGACTAATTCTCAACCAATCACCATATAATCTCAAGTCTAAATGCAGGATATGGTCATCCATCAAGAATTATTTAGATCACTTTTGATAATCAACATCTTATCATTTAGGGGAATTCTATTCGAGTTCCCATCAATTAAGACAATGTCGTCATGTCATAATCAATCAATCCATTCTACTGGCACTATCAACCGTCCAGTTTCATTATCGTCGATAAGATGTGAACTTCTCAAAAGACTAATAATAATTCATAATCCTTCACAAATTCAAGGATATATGAGAACACAACTATCATCTAAAGAGTAAGGTCAACGCATAATCTACGCGAGAGAATCTCAAATCGGATACAGACGAAAACATTTAACGAATATGAATATATCCCATGTTTTCATAATTTGAGTACGCATTCGAAAGCTCCTCGGATCGTTACCCAGGTCATTCAAATGAAATCAAATCAAAAGAAATGATAAGAACGTCGATACATCCAGTCGGGTATCAAAACTCGGTAATCAAATACTTTTCCTAAGAATCTTACTATGGGAGAATTGGACAAGAAAGAATTGTCAATTGTCAAGTAAGACAATTTCCACAGATGAGTAAATTTAACTCAGAAGAATAGATGCTACAGGCACATATGTAGATGTCTCTAACATTATGTCCCTATTTTTCACTTTTTGCAGATCTCATTAAAATTTAATCTTTCACAATCCTCACAGAAAATGTATTGTTTATTTATTAGTTTTATGGTGACTACTAATCAGTCTTGCATAGTCTATTCCAAATTGTATGTAGGCGCGCAACTATATACAATTTGAAGATTAACGATGCAATACTCAGTTCGTCAAAACTTTATCATCATGTTTATAATAAAAACACTTTCATGCCTAATTCTTAAATAAGAATCAATAATAAATTTACAAAGATTTTCCTTGTTATGAAAACAATAAAGTTTCCAAAGCGTTTCATAAACAAATTCATTTTGATATCAATCACTTATAAATCTCACTTTGAATAATCCTTATTGTGTTGGAAATTAAATTTCCTCAAAGGATACCGTTTTTACTTTATAAAAACAATGTGTGATCTGCAAAAGAGTGATGAAAGCTTGTTCACCAAGAATTAACTACGATATGATAGGAAATGAGCTTAGCCAATTAATCATGAGGTTCATGACCTCGATGGCACTCACGAAGAATGATTCACAACGTAACTCAAATCAAGATGAGTACTTGTTCAATGGTTGCATCACTAATGCGAACACCAGGATGAAGCAATAAAGGATAGATAACATCGATACACGTAGAATTTAGCAATCAGAGGTAGTCTTTTCATTAATCACAAATAAGTCAAAATTGTACCGTAACACATTATGTGTCACTATGTCATACAATTCTCAGAACTCATCCTACCAACTGATATCTCAGTTAAGTTAGGGATTTTTAAAAGATACCACAATGAATACTAATCTACAAGAGTCATTAGGTGTTCCACATGTCCCAGAAGATCCATCGGTCTCAATTCGGAAGAAGATTTCTTCAATTTATTTCTTGGACACTAGGCATCCTCGTTAGTGGACAGTGGCCTAGGAACAACACTTAACACGAACCTACAATCATTTAAAACCTCATAATTCAATCAAAGAACTTAACGACTTCCTCTTATCAATCTCATATTCCATACAGGTTAAATTTTACTTTATTCAAGTTTCAACCAATTTTACAGTCAATTTGATATCCTACCTCATATTCCAATACTTACAACCTTATTCTTCGGCCTTGTAAAGGCAATACAATCTCAATATGAATCAACACTTAATTTCCAATCCTATTAGCTCTTACAACAACAATTATCAAATGAGTCATTAATATGAAATGACTTGATCATTCAACTAGACTTCTCGGAAAGGTATTAGTGGCATGAGGCTTTTGGGTAATGGTTCCAATAACAGCCTCAAGTGCAACATTCACCCTTTCGATTTCAATTTAAGAATTGGATGACAACGAATCAGATGACATCTTTCCAGGTGATAACGTTTTGTCAAACTCCACTCTATAAGGAAAGATCGTCATGACATCGATATCAGATTTAATCTCGCCAATTCTTTTTCAATATCACAATCAACTAATATCTACATTTCTACGAATATCAACCATTTGTTGGGATCATAAATATCCACAACTTGGTTTAGATCTAGGATAGCTAGAATTCCTACGAGAATAGCTTCGATTAATTTACTAGGGGATTTAGGGTTACTTGTGACAATCTACGTCGTATAAATACCTCGTATAAAAATCAAATTAATCATCAAACAATCATGTAATAAAATTACATCATATATATATAATCCAAGTTATATATATATTAAAATAACACTTCTCAGTCTTGGTCTTGTCGGTAACTCGGGAATTCTTCGGCACCGTTATAGTCAAAAGATTTTTAGACATTTTTAGAAAAATGTTTATAGTAAAAAGATTTTGAAAAGTTTTATTCAAAACCTTGGTTTTAAAAAATCTTTCGTTCTCTATAACGAGAGCTCTGGTACCAAACTGTAACACCCCCAAATTTATACAACTCAATACAGCGGAAGACTAGTTGGTGTTACGGGATAGCACATTACTCACATCATAGACAACGCATAAAAATCGCGTCGTTTATTTATAAATCATTTCCATTCATAATTATCAAAGTTACATCGGTCCCAAGTCATTATATTTCGTACAAAGTTTTACATAGTATTTGAATGGAAAATAATGTTTAAGTGCGGGCCATGAATTCTTGTCGTCTTCCCGAGAATTACCTTCAAGTACCTGAGATAAAACATGTTAAAAGAAAAGGTCAGCGATAACGCCGAGTGAATTCATAGAGTTTAATAAATTCCATCAATATAACTTTGGTATAAAATTAGTACCAAAAATCAATTCGTACAAATCATTGTAATAGGCCGTAAAATAGCCAAAGTCGTTTTATACAAATCTTTGTAATAGGCCATAAAATAGCCAAAGTCATTTTATATAAATCCTTATCGAAAATCATAATATAGGCATTTGCCTTAAAAATTATTATACGAGCCAATGTCGTAAAAACATCATACAATACGTCTTATGACGTTGTACGAAATAAAATAAAAACCGTTATATGAATATGGTTATGAAAACCAAAATACAAACATAATATCAATAGTATGACCCAGTATTTCTAGTCAGGCAATACATCGTAATTCGGAGCGTCCAGTATTTGGATTATTATAAGCCGCATGACATTGTTACCTTACTAAACCAAAACAGGTAGCTAACCCGATACCAATTTTTGCCCATCTAAAGTAGCGTGTCGTCACAAAGGTCACGCTATTGGAAATCTTCTCATACATAAATTCGCTTACCAATCAATGTGGCACGACGGGGATCAACCGTCAAGGCGCGAACTGGGGTGGTCGTCCCCAAATAGTACTATTAAATGCATAAGCGTCTACCAACTCCCGGTAGTTCACAATTCATGCTAATGGGACTTTTAGTGACATAACCTAACTTTAATAATCCATTTGATTTCATCTATCGGGTCCTTTAATCATTTATCGGGTCATACAATCGGGTCATTCAATCATTCGGGTCCAAAATCAATAAACAAACAATCGGGACAAATGGTGTCCTATTTTATAAAACTAACAAGTTATCTCCCTCGCGGGTTTATAAAACATTTATAAAAACATCTAAAAGAGTGCGAGGCTATGAACTCACGTTGATATGGGAAGGCGGGTGATCGACAATTCGGACGTACGGTACGTGCTTCAATCACGGAAACCTAGACAAATAATACTCGGTCTTAGACGTTTGTCCAATGACTTTATAAAAATATCAATTATGTATACATATGATGATTATATACATATGATGATCAAGTGGGTTTACATATTCTCGTTTACTCATTTTAGTGTTATATGTCGATAACTTTTATACTAGTTTACTAGTTTTACCTATTTTCGTGTTTTAAGTCCAATAAACTTATTATAAGTTCTTTAACTTGTTTTAATCCATGTTATACTTACATTATCAGTATATATACTTTCCATGTTGGGTCTAAATGGGTTAAGCCCAATAGATTCTTTTTACAAGTTTTTATCCTATTTAGTCCATTTATTAGTCCAATATGTTTATTTAACTTGTTAATGTCCGTATGCCCTATAGTTCGGGTTTTGTCAGTTTTTACTTATTATACATGTCTATATATCAGTATATAAGTTTTGTAAAGTTTTCATTAGACGGGTCCAACCATCTAAGTTTTATTTAACAAAAACGTTAATTTTACGGCAATAGCCGAAAAAGTCGTAAAAATCATGTTTATAGTTTTTATTACTTATAAACATTATTTCACCACCATTTATATAATTTATCCATTTGATTAACCTTTTATATATATTTATATAAATAAGTTTTATAAGTTAGTGGGTTTTTATTTTACATTTTATATATTAAAATGTGAGTGCTTATATAATAGTATTATTCTTTAATTTCCAAAAATCTGATTTTTAACTTCATTTTCACCAAAACTGCCATATCTTGAGTTCTATATGGAGATAGAAGCTCAAATTTTTATCACATAAACTACATAATATGTGCTACATTTAACTCTTCTATAGCTACTGTTGAATCATCTTCAAAATATTTTCTAAAAATCGTCCAAAACAGTAACTTCAGATTTATACCCTAAACTTGTTTTGATCATATCTCACTCATTACTTTGATTCCATTGCATGGCCAGCTCTCACATGTGTACAAGACCCATAGCTTACTGTAAATCCATTCTACTTCAACATTTTATCAGTCCATGACCTGCTTCTTTACTGTTTTATATACAGCCATCAAATTTAGACAAGATTTTAGCCTTGTTTCTTATAGTTTTTCACCTTTTTAATCATGTTTATCAACAACAAATCCCCACATAACATTTTTATCATCATATAATCATCATAAATATATACAATAGGAAATAAAATACATGTTTACATAATCAAAATAACAAGAAGATGAGGAGGACAATCTTTATACCACCAAGTTGATGTTGGTTGTGATCAAAACATGGAATTTGATGGAGAAACTTGTGCATAGCCAAGACCATCTTCAAGACCACCATGCTCCATGGATTCCTTGTGGAAAATCAGCCCCAAGACACCATGAATACTCCTCCTTGGATGTTATAAGTACCACCAATCAATAGGGTTTTAAAAGGGCTTCAACATATGCAAGTATAACATATGATTTCATGGTTGGAATTGATCAAATGGTGTTTATTTAAGAGATATGGGACGGCACTTTTGGGGAGAGTAGAGAGAGTTTGTGTGTGGTATTGCATGTCACAAATGAAAGGATGAAACTAGTTGTTAGTTTTGTGAAGTAGTGGAATGTGTTAGCTTAAGATATAAGCTAGGAGGGACAAGTGTTATCAATCTTGCTAAGGTTGTGACACATCTCTTGTGTAGGTGTATTTTGGCCGCCCCATGTATATTAGTGGGGTGGGATAATGTATTTTGTCCCACCTCACTAATTTACGGGTATTCCTCGATTCTAGTTTCCTCGATTCGCGTGCCCTCGGGTCGTTTTACGAAAAACGTTTTTATAAATTATGAATCAACGTCACAAAACGAATCCAATAAAAATTGTCTCATCAAAAACGGAGTTCGAAAACGTAAATACGTAATCCTAAGGTTTCCGGTTTAGTCGTAAAGGACGTAAAAATAAAATCGTAAGTCCTAATCTCTTCTCGTAAATTTGTGAGTTTATGAACCAACACAAATTTAAAACTCCAAAATAATATTCATGGACAAATTTATTTTCTGAAATGTCGGACTGTCACCAAGGACGGTGTATGTAAACGTAAGCACGTAATGTAGAATCCTCCGGTTTAGACGTAGTCGATGCTACTTCAAGACGTAAATCCGAATTTCTTCCCAAAAATAAGTGAGTTCATATTGTAACATTAAAATAATGTTTTCAAATAAATATTGAGGATAAAAATATCAACCATAAATTGACGGATTGTCACAATTATTATCTTTTACCCAATATTATTTTTATAAATCACATTTATATACGAGAACATAATATAGTATATTACTTAAAGAGTTGATATTTTAACCATTATAGCTATTTTTTTATATATTAATATCTTTTGACACATTTTATGTGCATAAAATTATTTATAATTAATAATGGCTACCAAAAAGATCACATAGCAAGACGGACTAAAACTTTTCTATACAATTTTAAGCATAAAAAAATTGTACCAAATCTACCAATACTTATTTATATCGACTTAAACTTTCAAATGATTATTCATTCGACACCTTAGTCTATAACACACTAGTCAAATACTTATTACATAAACAACCGAATCAAATTTACTATCCGACTATATATCACCCCAATAAACCAAATTAAGCCTAGACATGAACCAAGCTACAAAAACTACTCTTTCCTTGGATGCTCCTCATTTTACACGTTGCATATACAAACCAAATCAAAAGCAAATCAAAACATATCCATTTCTAATCTTCTTATGTATCTGGAGATCTAATCCTAGTACTACTCCCTTCCATCATAAATGGAACACATCACCATTCTAGGGACCAAATGAAAACGTGTGGTTTTTGTTAGCCTTAAGGAACCAGGCGTTGTGGCCTCTCCTACACCATAGATCCAACCAAACCAAGCCTTAGGTCTTCTCTATATATACAATACTTAAACACTCATCCCATTCACCTATCATATCTCTCTCTCTCTCGGCTACATACACACAAACCTCAAACCTAATTAATCTTCTTATGTTGTTGTTTCTACGAAAGCGGGCAAAAAAACACTACCTCCTTCCTTGTTGTCAACGAATACCACAAACCAACCCATGCAAACCTTTCTTTTTCTCTTCTTGTTGTTCTTATTTACTCAAACAGTAGCAACAAAAGAAGAGATAAACAAATAATGAACGACATCCTTTCAAACCTTCTTTGTCTTCCTTGGTCGACGAATGAAGACCACAACACCACATTACCTTGGTTTCTTTCCCTTACATGAGCAATCCTATGACGGTTCAAGTGGTTTTCATATGGTGTCGGGTTCGTTAGGGAGTTGGGTTTAGAAGACGGTTGTGGCTCTTTGAGGAACCGGAACGAAGCAAGGGTTCCGTTGTAATCATACGTACTCGTACCGCGTTCTAGTCCCCTGTAAGTCTAGTCACATTTCTTCTACTTATAATACGCTCATCCATAATAGTTGTGCATAAGGCATAATTTAAAACGCATACGCTGTAGTAATCCTTGCGTTTAAACTAGAACAGAAACATGAAAGATACCCACGTTATGTATTTAAGGAGAATGCATGAACAAAATTAGATAGAAATGAAACCTTATTTTTTAGACCTCAAAACGAAGAACCTATGATATATTTTTGACATGTTAATATACACCTAAGATACTATAGGACCCCAAAACATATAGCCTCAGATCGATTTCTAAGTCGCTCAAATGAAGAACACAAACCTCTCAAGAACATGTTTTTAAGTTAAACAAACCTCCTGATATAGTACATAGCCCATGTGAAACGCACCCTCGAAAGCATCGTAGACGTGAAACCTGAATACCTTCACTTAGTTTACACCATAAGATATAGCGTGACTGAAAAATAGAGCCTACGAAGTTGATTAGATATCTCTAAAATAGGAATAAAAATGGGTACCCTAGTAGCATAAACCTCCTTATGTAATCCATCATCATTGGGAAACGCACACTTAAAACACGAGCTGGGCGAAAACGTGAGTACTAGGTCTTAGGTCATCCCTTAAATAGTAACTCTGCCAAATTTAAACGAAAACAGAACACGTTTGCTATGTTAAACAAATCGACCATGATTAGTATTTTATGTGTAAAACCATCCCGACCAGCCTACTTTAGACCCTGTTTAGACCTAGTAGGACCCTGTTTAAAAATCAGGTTATGGGGGCGTTTCGTAGAAAACCTAGCCAACTTTCCATAGCCTCTTGAATCACCTAAAACGGAGCTATAACGAAGCGGGAAATTAAGTTTGAAAATCTGCGTTTACACATTAAAAGCTGTCAGCACTTGTATAAAAAGCCGACAGAATTTGCATGTTGGCTGACCAGCCGACTTTGGCTGCGTTTTTGAGCGAGTTAGAGTTAGAACCAGAACCCGACACCAACTAGGATATTGAAGATATCCTGGCTACCTTTCCGTAGACACTAAGAACACTAAAAACGGATCAATAACGATTAAGTTACAGCCCTTGAAAAATCTGCCTCGAACACTTTAAAAGCTGATGAAAATTTAGTCATTCTGACCCGCTGACTTTAAGCTCGTTTATACCCATTTTAGAGTCGTTTTCAAGCAAAACTTAAAGAACAAAACTTGTAGACGGGGTACCCGAGAATACAAATATGTTTTCAGCTTGCGAAATGATTAAGTAACGAACCCGTAAACGACTTCCAAATTCAGCAATTTCAATATACTTGTACCTAAAGTTCTGGAACACAAGGACTAATATTGCCATTTTATGAAAGTTTAGCAAGCCCTAGGGGCTGTTTTGGTAACTATATTAAAACCAAGGACTCATGAGCAAGTTAACTTAAGTTTTATTAATATTATTTATTTAATAAACTATAAGGGCTATATTGTAATTCGTGAAACATGGAGGACTAATTACGTACAATCAAAACTTGAAGGACTCTTATGAAACATTAAATATATACAAGCCTTAATTAAATAAAAACCATTTTATTTTATTCATTTAAACTATTACCATTCAACCAAGGTAAATACACTTTATTAAATTAAAGGTGTACATGTTACGATAACTTACTATCAGTTTAACACTTAAAACGATAACAACCTAATTAATCTGTGATCATGCATTTTCATCAACTGCATTATATGTTCATTTTATTTGTGCATCTACTGAGACACACATAAATTACTTAGGTAATTCTACTGCTTCGTGATCATACTGTGCAAGCATACTTAGTGCTTTATTACTACTGCTCCATTATTGAGGTGAGTTCATGGCCCCATCTTTTACTGTTTTAGAAAATATAATTAATTATTGTTTATGCAAACAGTTACGGACAACAACAACTTATTGCCTATTGTTTGCTCCATTCATGTGGACTGTAATAGTTAATAGTGTAGCGCGAAATATATGAATAGATCTATTCGGGTATTGACAACACCCTGCCTGACATGATCAGCTGTCACATAAACACTTAGGTCAAGCAACAAGTTTATTCCATTGTCGGACTTAGGGAACAGATAGACCCAATGGGCGTACTGAGCATCATCTGTCTAGCTTCTATTACAGGGCAATAGGAACTACTATAGTATTGGGCTGTGATTGTCCTGCTATGATCGTGGTGTTTTCCATAACAATACTTATACTTTTAAACTAAACTCTATGAATTCACCAACCTCGTGTTGACCCCCACATTTTACTTTATATGTTTTCTCAGTAAATAAACAGGTTCATGCATTGGATTCCAGCATCATAGGAAGCATCATATTTACCATTGGGCTGGGATATTTTTTCAAATTTATAATAAATGTTGTTCTCAAGACAATTATTTAAAGCTGCACATTTGATTCATGTAATATGTTTAAATGGTAATTTATGATCATGCTCTGTATACTATTTTCTATCGATCCACCAAAGTAACACCCCAATTACTATTCCGCTGTATTTGACCAACATGGGGGTGTTACAATCAAAAACAAATCTCGTCTTGTGGTTAAGGGATACCGTCAACAAGAAGGAATATATTTCGATGAATCATTCCCTCCAGTCGTTCGTTTGGAAGCTGTCAGGATATTCCTTGCTTATGCTGCACATAAGGGCTTCACGGTTTATCAGATAGACGTTAAAACTGCTTTTCTCAATGGTCATTTGAAGGAAGAAGTGAATGTGAATCAGCCGAAAGGATTCGTTGATCCTCATCATCTTGACAAAGTCTACCATCTCAAGAAGGCTGTATATATAGACTTAAACAAGCTCCAAGGGTGTGGTACGAAGAACTATCAAACTTCTTGGTTTCCAAAGGATTCTACAAAGGTTCTATTGATCCTACTCTATTTATTAACAAATATGGGGATGACATACTACTGGTGCAGGTTTATGTTGATGACATTATTTTTGGTTCTACGAACCCAAAACTTTCAAAACATTTTGAAAAACTAATGCACAACAGATTTGAAATGTCAATGATGGGGGAGCTAAAATTCTTTTTAGGCCTCCAGATTAATCAATCCCCACGTGGTATCATTATTAACCAAGCTAAGTATGCTCAAGAGATACTTCAAAAGCATGGTATGACCTCATGTGCTCGCGTTGGTACACCTTTGTTGACCTCATCCCTAGACGCTGACTTGTACTCACTGCCCATAGATCAAACGCGATATCGCAGTATGATCGGGTCTCTCATGTACCTTACAGCCAGCAGGCCCGATATTCATCATGTCCCATGTTATTGTGCACGTTATCAAGCCATACCTACTGAAAAGCACCTCAAAGAGGTTAAACGGATCTTTCGGTCCCTTAAGAATACCATTCACATGGGACTCTGGTATCCGAAGGAAACCGGTTTTCATCTAATTGCTTTTTCAGATTCTGATCATGCAGGTTTCCTTGATACTAGAAAGAGCACCTCTGGTGGCGTACAATTTCTAGGGGAAGACAAGCTCGTGAGTTGGTCGTCAAAGAAGCAGAATTGCACCTCGCTATCATCCGTAGAAGCAGAGTATGTGTCTCTATCCGCGTGTTGTGCTCAAGTCCTTTGGATGAGAACTCAACTCACGGATTATGGCTTCCACTTTGATAAAATACCTACGTATTGTGACTCAAAGTCGGCCATAGCTATCTCCTGCAATCCGGTTCAGCACTCCCGCACCAAGCACATCGATGTCAGATATCACTTCAAGGAACAAGTGGAACGAGGCATCGTGGAATTATACTTTGTCAGAACTGAGTACCAACTGGCAGACTTGTTTACAAAATCTCTATCACTAAATAGGTTTGCGTATCTCGTTGGTCGTCTTGGTATGAAGTATATGACTCCAGATGACTTGGAGGTACTGGAAAATGAAGCTGCTTGATATTCTCTCATAATGATTTCTAAGCGCATCACAGCTTAGGATTCGGCCCTCAAATAAGTAAAGTGTATCACGGATGATAAGTTATCCTTCTGAACGAGAAATTAATATTTCTCGGTCATGAGCTTCTGATAGGTGTGTAAACACACATCCTTTTACCACTTATTTCTGGCTAAAACGAGACCAAAACGCGTATTTAATATCATTTGTTTGGAATTATCCGTGGTTTTTGTGTTTATTATGTTTTCAGAGCCAACCAAATGGATATTGGAGAAAACATGGGATTGCTCGGGTTTTATCGAGGAAAAAGACTCAAGACGAAGTCTATTGTCCAAGAGATGCAAATGATTTGAAGTCAATGGGCCTATTTGAAGACTTATCGAAGAAAAGGACCAAAGATGGAAGATTTACATATGTCGAAGGAACTCAAGTCTGTTAACCGAAGAAATTAAAAGACGAGTTGAATTAAATCATCGACAAATCCCGAATCAGAATCGAAAACGTCGACTTTACTGAAAAGACGAGAAGAGGAAAAGAAAGAAGAAAGCCCACTCACCAACCAACCACTTGGCCTATATAAAGAGATCCACCCTCACACTTTTTGAGCTAGTTTTTCCTTTCTAGTTTTATTTTTCTTTCTTTCGTAGGGTAACCAACACCATTAAGGTGTTGGTGATTTTCATTCTTGTTTTTCACAAATCTTATAGTTTTAATCTTTTCCTTTGATTGTTTAAACCTTAATCATTTAATATAATCCTTCCATTAATCTTGTTCATCTTCATCTTTTTGATTTAAAGCTTAAAGTTCTTATTTGGTTGATTTGATCTTCAAAAGTTATTGGGTTTTGTGTTTTTATTGTTGGGATTTGGTGTTTATGGTTAGTAAATGATTAGTGTTTAGTTTGGTTTAAATCTTTTGGTTAAATTTTTCCTGTTTTGATTGAATTCGTATTCCCCTGTTCTACTGTTCTTCATCATTCCCAGATTCCGCATCAAGCTCCTTCATCCGGAATATCCAATATTCCGGATCAACCTTCATATTCCGCATCAAGCTCCTTCATCCGGAATATCCAATATTCCGGATCAGTGTCCTTCATCCTGAATAACCATTATTCCGAGTCAAGCCTTTCATCCGGAATAATCAATTATTCTGGATCAATCATTTATTCCGCATCAAGCTTATATTTCGCATCAACCTATTATTCCGCATGAGTCTTTTATTCCGCATGAGTCTTTTATTCCGCATTAACCTTTTATTCTGGATCAAAGATTATTCTGCATGAACCTATTATTCCGCATCAACCTATTATTCCGCATGAGCCTTTTATTCCGGATAAAAGATTATTCCGCATGAAACAAACATTCCGCATGAAGGATATTTATTCCGCATCAAGCTCTTATTCCGGATCAACAACTATTCCGAATGAAGGCTGTTGTAATTATTCCGAATGAAGAGTGATATTCCGCATCAGTGATTTTCTGAGTTAAGGTTTTTGTCCGTTTTATCTCAAGTAAAGTTTTATTTTTATTAATTGCTTTTAATTAATTGCTTTTTAGTTTATCTCTATTTACTTGACGCACTTACCTTTTAGTAGCATAGAAACCCAAACCCCCTCTTTGTCACCAAGAACAACTATTCCACTTTGAGCTGTGATCAATTCGAGAAGATTCCGAGACTAAAATCTGAACCCATCCAAATACCAAGTATCAAATGGCGCCGCTGCCGGCTCTTCTCGTAAAGATTAACAACTTTTTGTGAGAACTTGGATTTTGGGATCCGTTCACCGTGAACGTTACTTTTTCATAAAAAATTTCAAAAACCCTAAAAAATATAAAATTTTCAAAAATCCGAAAAATTAAAAAACATAAAAACCAAAAATATTTCTGCTTTGTTTTTGCTTTGTTAGTTCTTTTGCAGGTGCATGCGTACACGTTCAACGTCTTATCAAGAGCCCGAGCCTCTCGAAGACTTAGACATGGCCGGTGTACACAACAACAACAATAACCCACCTCAAAACAATAACAACAACAATGAACCTCTACCGGACAATCGCCCGATGATTGAACTTTTGCAAGCACATGTGGAGGGCAACAATGACCCAATTGTCATACCCGTGATTGCAGCCAACAACTTTGAGCTCAAATCCGGCTTTATCCAGATAGTCTCTGCTCAAACATTCTTGGGGCGTACCATTGATGATCCTCATGACCACATCAAAAGATTCCTGCAACTCACGAATACGGTTAAATTCAATGGTGTTCCACAAAAGGTAATCCGTTTACAACTTTTTCCTTACTCCTTAGAGGGACAAGCCTGGCATTGGCTTGCAAAGGAACCGCCACAAAGTATTCTGACGTGGACGGATTTGGAGACCAAGTTCATAAACTACTTTTTCCCACCCTCTTATACTACCGCTTTGCGGAATGAAATCATTAATTTTGAACAAAAGTATGATGATTCTTTTAGTGAATCTTGGGACCGTTTTAAAGATCTTTTAAGAAAGTGCCCACAACATGGTTTTACCAAAGTGCACCAAATTAATACTTTTTATAATGGTTTAAGCATGAATGACCAAGATTCACTAAACAGTGCCTCGGGGGGTAATATTTTGGTTAAGACCTCTAATGCCGCTTGGGATATTATCAAAAATAAGTCTCGTGTGCAAACCAAGAGTGTGCGGACCAATGCCGCTAGTGCTAGTACTAGTGACAACGACAAGAGACTTGACAAAATTAGGTCGCTTCTTGAATCGCTTGTTACCCACACCGCTAGCAACACCAACAACATCAACGCTAAAGACGCTCAAGTCAATGCTGTAAGCCAACCATGTGAAATATGCGGGAGACCTCACTCTTACACCACTTGTACCACCACCCAAGACTATCCTAGTGAGAATGTTAATGCAGCATACGGTACCTATCCTCCGGCGGCTTATCAAGCTCGTCCTTAAGGTGACCGCAAATTGCTTAGCTACCGCTCAAACAACTTTCTTTCCCCGCCCGGTTTTCCTCCTAACAACCCAAACCAACAACAAAACCTCAATCGCCCTCCTCAACAACAACCTCGTGCACCATACCAACCACCTCACAAACAACCATATCCACCTCAAAGAAACAACCAAGTTTACCAACAACCTGCTTATCAACCAACCGCCTACAATGCTCCTTGATAGGTTTGAAAACACCCATCATTTTACCACTTAATTCTGGCTAAAACAAGACCAAAACATGTATTTAATATCATTTGTTTGGAAATATGCGTGGTTTTTGTGTTTATTGTGTTTTCAGAGTCAACCTGATGAATATTGAAGAAAACATGGGATTGCACGGGTTTTATCGAGGAAAAAGGCTCAAGACGAAGTCTATTGTCCAAGAGATGCAAAAGATTTGAAGTCATTGTGCCTATTTGAAGATTTATCGAAGAATAGAGCCAAATATGGAAGATTCATATATGTCGAAGAACTCGAGTCTATTAAATAAAAGATTATTAGACGAGTTGGAATTATTCACCGACACTTCTCAAAATCCAAAGTCGGAAACGTTTATTTAAAGAGACGAGAAGACTAAAGAAGGAAGAAGAAAAGAAGCCCAAAACCAAGCCCGTTCACAAAGCCCACAAGACTTGCCTATATATAGGACCTTACTTCACAAAAAATGAACACTTAGTTTTTTAGGTAGTTTGTAGTTCTTCATTTTCTCTCTAGTTTTAGAGAGAGAAAGTTCTAAACTTTCTCTCACTAGTTTTCATCTTTTTCTCTTTCAAGATCAAACATTTGTATTATTTTTCATTAATCAAGTTTAGTTTCAAGCTTTTAATCTTTAATCTCATTCTTCCTTTTTTGATTTTGATTGATTTTGGTACAAATCTCGTATGATCCGTGTTGTTCATCAATGATTTTGTGCTTAAAAAGTTGATCTTTTTATGTTTACTTAAGTTTCTACACCAATAAGATTTAAGATCCTTAAACCCGCTTCTATTTCTACTATGTATTATGTCTAATCCAACATCTAATACCATGATTGATCCTGGAATTATTTCACCTCCTCCGGTGAGTAATCCCCTTGTGAAGAAATCTAGCACCAAAGCTCTCAAAACTAAGCAAACAACCAGGACGATGAACCCTGATCCTAGGGTTACTATGAAACATGCTACGGCGGAATTGTTAGGAGAATCTGTCAATCAGGTCAATATTAAGGAAGGAGTCACTCATAATAGCTCTAAGGAGAAGAAAGAAGGGGGTCTTATTGCTGATGACGTAAGTGATGTGTTAGGTGATGGGGACAAGCAGGGTGATGTTACTAATGAAGATAAGGCTGGTAAGGATGATATGAATATTGATTCGAGTAATTTTAATGCTATGTTTCCTGAACTTAGGTCTAGTGTTTTGAAATCTAAGGTTGTGGATGATAGTTTATTAGTTAATGCTGTTCCTAGTAGTATGAAAAGTAATAGTGCTGTTAAGGTTGATAGTATGAAGAGTGTATTAATGGAAATGAGTGCTAAGGATAATATTGGACTTATGAAGGGTGATATAGGTAGTGATAGGGTAGCCAGTAATCCTGATGAAGTTAAGGATATGGATGTGCAAGTTGAGTCTCAAAAGGAGAGTAGTGGGTTTAAAAAGTTAATTTCGTTTAGTAATGCGGTTCAAGGGAATGGTGTAACATATGATAATAAGCTCATGAAGGTTCCTTGTGTTGATAGAGATGGTAGGCTTGTTGTTAAAATAGACCCGATTATTGAGGAAGGAAGCAAGAAGTGGGAATTAACTGTGGTTGGATACTTTGTGGGCTTCAAGATGAGTTATAGAGAAATTTTAGGTCATTTAAGAAGGATGTGGAGACCATATAACCTAACTGAGGTCATTGTCAATGAGGGTCTCTATTTCTTTAAGTTTAAATCGGAAGATGGTTTGCAGTCTGTAATAGAGAATGGGCCTTGGTTGGTTGACCAAAGACCATTGTTTGTTCAAAAATGGGCCCCGGGGATTTGTTTGGACAAAGCTGAACCTACTAGGGTTCCTTTGTGGGTGAGAATTTTCAATATCCCACTTGAAGCATGGACTAGAGAGGGTATTAGCAGAATAGCCAGTAGAATTGGTACTCCGGTTATCATGGATAAGGTCACTACCTCAATGTGTGAAAAAGGATTTGGAAGGGCAAGTTTAGCTAGGGTACTAGTAGAAGTGGATGCTGCAGATGGATTAATTGACAAGGTGGAAATATGGTATGAGAATCTTAATAGAAGTATGGAATTAAGGGTTGAATATGCTTGGCAGCCTCCTTGCTGCAAGCATTGTAAGGTGTTTGGTCATGACTTCAAGTTATGTAAGATCCGGGTTAGAAGTGATAATGAGAAGACGGATATGACAGGTAATGGTGTTCGCAAGGATGTTAAAGAGGAACAAGTTAAAACTAGCAAGGATGGTTGGCAGTCTGTGCCGATGAGGAATGCTACTTCTAATAGTAATAGTCAAGTTAAACCGCAAGAGGGTCAAGTTAATATAGAGTCTGGGTCCAATGTTAGAGGAAGTAATTTTAGCAACAGAGGTGGGTATAATATGAATAGAGGTGGATGGAGTAATAGAGGTAGAGGTAATCCATATGGCAGGGGTGGTATGATGTCAGGCATAGGTGGATACAATATGGGTAATGTAGAGAATGGAAATAATAATCAGAATACCACGGGTCCAGTTAATAACAATATGAAGAAGAATGCTAATGAGGGTCCAGTTAATAACAATGTGAAGAAGAATGCTAATGAGGTTCCTACAAAAAAACCTAAAGTTACTGTTGTTAAACACATTGCTAAGAATGATATTGCTACAAAGAACAGCTTTGAGGCTCTTGTGGATGATAACAATGAGGATGATGGAGAAAGCATTAAAAGGAAAATAGATCAAATTAAGATGGATATTGATGTTGCTTTTGAGGGGGGATTACTATATGATGAAGAAATGGTTCAACAATGGCCTAATGAAATTCAAGGATACTATAAAAATAGGTGGAAGAGCCTAGATAAGAAGGTGAAAGTTCAGTTAGTAAGGAATAAAATCAAAAAGCTAGAGGGTGATATTAAGATAAGGAAGCAAATGGCTGAGGAAAATGTTAATAATGTTGTTAAGGCGAATGTGTCTTCTGTGATGACTAGATCTAGCCGATCCAAGAATCAGACTAGTGATGCTATATATAATGAAGAAATGATGGCTGAAAAAGAAGAAATTCATAAAATGAATATGAAAAAAAGATTGTTATGAGGTCGACTTGTACTTGTTGACGGGTTTAGTACCTTCGTGTGGGGATGTTAGCCATTGGTCTGAAATTATGAGAGCTCATCATAAGACTAGAACTTATGAGGATAAGGCTAAAGATGTTTCGGATTTTGTGGATAGTATTGTAGAAGAAGTGAGTAATGATAAATCACCTCATGCAAATTTCATGGTTCAGAATGTTGTGTCGGGGCCGATTGATGCTGAGATGGTAAATGTATTTGGGAATGGTGATGGTGCTTCATCGTCTACTATCTAATGAGTATCAATTTAGCAGCGTGGAATATTAGAGGTATGTGTGATACCTCTAAGCAAGATGAAGTTAGGCTTCTTATTAGTGAAAATAACTTAAAAATGTGTGCGGTTATTGAAACTCATCTTAATAAAAAAAGAGTTAAGTCTGTTTGTGATAGTTTATTTGATAGATGGGATTGGGTCTCAAATTCGTCGGAAAGTAGGAAAGGGTGTAGAATTGTGGTTGGATGGGACGCTGAGGTTATTCATGCTTCAGTATTGTCCATTGTTGATCAAGTGATTCATTTTGAGGTTAGGTTAGTCCATGATAGAAGGAAGTTCTTTATTTCTTTTATTTATGGTGAAGTTAATCCTAAAGATAGAGTTAGTTTGTGGAAGAATTTAGATGGTCATATGGCTTTTGTTAATAATGAACCATGGGTTATTCTAGGGGATTTTAATGTAATCTTGAGTGCGGAGGAACACTCAATTGGTGATACTGACAAGTATCATGCTACCAGGGACTTTCGTGAATGTGTTGAGCACCTAGATATGGATGATTTGCCTATGACTAGTTTGTTTTATACTTGGGTGCAGAAAAGAAAGGATCCTGAAAGTGGAATTATGAAGAAATTAGATAGAATTATGGGGAATGGTAGTTTTATGGATCTGTTTAGTACATGTTTTGCTAAATTCCTTATGTTACTTCTGACCATTGCCCATCTCTTCTGGTTCTAAGTGATGTAATAATAAAGAGGAGAAGATCGTTTAGGTTCATGAACTACTTGGTTTATAAGAAAGAGTTTTTGACCACTGTTAAAGAGAATTGGAGTATCCCTATTGAGGGCTATGCTATGTTTTCTTTTACTAGAAGACATAAAAACATGAAGACTCATATGAGAAGATTGAATAGGCAGAATGGTAATGTTTTTGAGAAAACTGCTATGTTAAGAAATGAGCTTAAACTTGTTCAGTCTGAGCTCGATGGTGATCCACAGAACGGGGAATTAAAAGAAATTGAGATGGTCTTCAATGCTGCTTATAAAGAAGCTGTTCTTGATGAAGAGAGAGTACTCAAACAGAAATCTAAAGTGGAGTGGCTTAAAGAAGGTGATCAAAATACGGCTTACTTTCATAACTTTATGAAGGGAAGGTTGAAGAAGAGTAGGATTATTAGCGTTAAAAATGAGAAAGGGGTGGAGTTTAGTAATGATGATGTGGCTGATCAGTTTGTTAAACACTTTCAACGGTTTCTTGGTTCTGTTGATGAGGTTTTCCCCATTGAGTTACCGGAGACTCTGTTTAAGGTTAAACTTGATCATAATATGGCGTTGCATTTGATTAGAGATGTCACTAATGAAGAGATTAAAATGTCATTGTTTGACATTAAAGATGATAAGGCGCCGGGCCCTGATGGATTTACCTCCAAGTTTTTTAAATCTGCTTGGAGTATTATTGGTGATGATCTATGTGCTGCTGTGAAAGAATTTTTTAGCTCTGGTAAGATCTTAGGTGAGATTAATACTACGATTATATCGCTTATCCCCAAGTGCAACATTCCTATCAAAATTACGGATTATAGACCTATAGCATGCTGTAATGTAGTCTATAAATGTATTAGTAAGGTCATAACTAATAGGCTGAAAACTGTTTTGGGTAGTCTTATTGATGCAAATCAAAGTGCATTTGTGCAGGGTAGGCAGATTCATGATAATATTATGTTAGCTCAAGAATTAATGTGTGGATATTTAGCCATTAAGAAGCCTGCTAGATGTTCCTTTAAGGTTGATATCCAAAAGGCCTATGATACAGTATCATGGGTCTTTTTAGAATCTTGTCTAACTAAATTTGGTTTTCATAAAGTTATGGTAGATTGGATTATGGTCTGTTTAAAATCTGCTTCATTCTCGGTTTGTGTTAATGGGGAGTCGCATGGTTTTTTTAAGGCTAAAAGGGGGCTTAGGCAGGGGGATCCCATTTCGCCATATATTTTTACTCTTGTAATGGAAGTCTTTACCTTAATGCTTAAGAGGCAGGTTATGAATGAGAGGAAGTTTAGATATCATTGGGGTTGCAAAAAGCTGGGTATTGTAAATCTTTGCTTTGCTGATGATCTCATGATGTTTTGTCATGGTGACCTGGTCTTGGCTTCTGTTCTTAGAAGAGCATTGGATGAGTTTTGTATTTCTTCTGGTCTTAGGCCTACTATGGCTAAAAGTACTTGTTATTTTGGCAATGTTCCTGATGACGATAAAGAGAAGATTAAAATGGTGATGCTATTTCAAGAAGGTAGTCTTCCGGTAAGATACTTAGGTATTCCGTTAGATGCTAGGAGAATTGCTAAGAGTGATTGTACTGTGTTACTTGATAAAGTAAAAAAGAGAATTCAGAATTGGAGAAATAAGAAGCTCTCGTTTGCTGGTAGACTTCAGTTGATTGCTTCTGTGCTTAGCTTGATTAATGTGTTATGGGCTTCTATCTTTGTGTTACCAAAGGGAGTGTGTGATGACATTGACAAGGTTTTCAAAATTTTTTTATGGAATGATGAAGGCAAGAAAGGTTATATGCATTGTGTAGCTTGGAAGGAAGTCTGTAAGCAGAAAGATGAGGGAGGTCTTGGGCTTAAGTCTTTCTTTGAATGGAATGAGGCTCTCATGATTAAACATATTTGGAACATTGTTATTGATAGAGATTCTATTTGGGTGAAATGGGTTACAGCTAAATGGCTTAAAGGAGATAGTTTCTGGGCAGCCAAGAATATTCAGCATATTTCTTGGTGTTGGAAGCAGCTTCTTTTATTAAGAGACAAAGTCAAGAAATTTGTATATATTAAACTTGGTAATGGCAAAAATTGCTATTTCTGGTTTGATAGATGGTACAATGGTCAAGAATTATGTAGTCTTATTGATCCTTGTCTTCTTGCTCATGACTCTGCTGCTAGATGTTCTAAAGTTGCTGATTTCGTAATCGATGGTAGATGGACTTGGCCAAGAAGATGGATTTCCAGGTTTAATGAAGTCATTAACATTCCTGCTCCTAATTTGGATTTAGATGTTTCTGATAAGGTTATTTGGACTCGTAAAGATGGTAAGAATGTTGCTTTTAATGTTCGTGAAGTTTGGAAGGCTATTAGAAGTGATGCTCCAAAAGTTATTTGGCATAATCATGTCTGGTTTAGTCAATGCATTCCTAGGCATGCGTTTGTGCTTTGGATGGCCATTAAATGCAGATTGAAGACGCATGATAGATTATCTAAGTGGCTTAATATTCCAGATATGTTCTGCCATTTTTGTTCTACCTACAAAGATTCGCACTCACACCTTTTCTTTGAGTGTGATTTTACCAGAAGACTTTGGGAGCGATTAAAAGGTATGTCAAATCTTAATGGTATCCCTAACTCTTGGCCTCAAGTTATTTCCTTTATTGCCAATAAGCCTGCTAGGAATTCGGTTTGGAGTATAATTCAAAGATTAGTGTTAGGTGCTGTTGTGTACTTCATATGGCAGGAGCGTAACATTAGGTTTTTTTAGAAGAGTTTTAGGACTGAGGATGATCTGTTTGGGATCATCATTCTATCTGTTAAGAATAGAATGTGTAGTCTTACTATTAAAGATTCTCCGGAAGCTTTTCTTGCTGCTAGGATTTGGGGTTTCCCTGTTTTAGCTAATGATAAAGCTGATATTGACTTGAATGATATTGGGGATGAGTTTTTTACTGATCCAATGGATATTGATGGCGAGAGATTATAAGGTTGAGATTTGGGGATTCTGGTCCTATGCTGGGACTGGTTTATGGGCGTGTAATAGATGTTGGGTTCATCTTTGCCTAGAACTGGACTCTTTCAAGTTTTGCTTATTAAAGGTAAGTTTTTTCTACCTTATGTCATCATCTCCCTATTTTGGGGAGCTATGGGGGAGGACTGTTTGGATGTTGTGGATGCAGGTTTGATGTACTATTAGTGGATGTATGGTTATGTCTTGGAAGTGAGCTATCCCTTCTAGAGTGTGCTGTGAGATGTGCCTTCTATGCTAGGGTGGTTCCTTTCTTTTGATATACCCATATGTACAATTTTTAGGTTCCAAGCCTGTTTGATGCTTAGTCCTTCCTTTTATACCTTGCTTGGTTAGTGTCATGAATCAATAAGCTCTTTATAGGTATTTTTATGCATCATATTGAGAGTGTCCATGTTCTTGTTGTACTCTTTCCCCTTCCAAGGTTTCCCATTGGGTTTTACTTGGAGGGGGTTTTGAGGAGGCAAGGGAATGTGGACTGCTACACTGGCAACTCTCTTGTTTATCTCTGCAGTTTCAGATGGCGAATTTTGCAGGTTTACTTGTACCTGCTGCTATTTCACTTAGCTTTGGTAAGTGGTCTATTGTGATGGATTGGATGTTCCTAGTTGTTTCCCTTTGTGGACTGAATTTAGGGCATTCATGGATTCAGAAGTGGACTGCTTATGTGAGTTAAGTGTTGGTATTTTTTTGGTGTGCCATTGATGTGCAGGGTCTTGGTCTTTGCTAATTGGGATCAAGTGTTTGGGATAGCAGCTAGAACTTCTATGGGTTTTAGTTGTTTTATTTTTGTATGTAATGAGCATGGGTCTTGTCCATTGCCATCGCCATTTGTTTTTTGATGCCGAAGCTAATTATTAGGGGTTTGTCCTAATTTTTTAGTCTTTGTGCTTATTCTTTGTTACATTTCTTCCTGCTTAATAAAATTTACCTTTAAGCAAAAAAAAAGATTTAAGATCCTTGTGCTTATTGGCTTATTTGTTAGTTTTGCTTATTTACTTTTTATAAGTTTTTTTAAAAAGTTTATCTTTTTATTATTTGATTTATAAGTTTGCTTATTTAAAGTTAGAAAAGTTGTTTTTAGTGCTTATTTGATCAGCTTAATTTTGGATTCGAGCTAGTTTGGTGATTGGCTTATTCATAGCTTATTGCTTGCTTAAATTTCGGATCAACATCACTTTCGGAAAGGGCAAAGCCCTTTTCCGATTTGCACATTCCGACCAGACCCCCCCTATTTCGATCCTTAGATCAGAAAAGGGTTTAGAGTATTCCGACGGTAAGTGTTTTAATGTATTCCGACTTGCCCCTTTTCAACATATTCCGATTGTCTTTGTTTTAGATTATTCCGATTGGGGTCATTTCCCACATTCCGACCAGCACCTTTTCTAATATTCCGATTGTCTTTTCTGATTTATATATTCCGATCAGTTGAATTTATGATATTCCGATTGCATCTCTTGGTCCTTTATTCCGATTGCCATCATTTCCTATACATTCCGATCATCAGATCGGAATACATTCCGATCTGGGTCTTTTAGTGATATTCCGATTGAGTTGTTTTGATATACTCCGATCTTACTTTCTTTTAGTACTTTCCGACTAAGTTCATATTTTTACAAAGTTTTCCAAGTGTTAGTTTTTATTGAGTGTTAATTTATTTTTCTAATATAATCTTTAAGTTTCAAAGCATTTATTTTTAAACTCGTCTTTTTAGTTTAATCTTTTAAAGCTTTAATTCTATTCTTCAACACTTACTTATTTGTCATTAGTTTAAAATAGATAAACAACCAACAACTTTTTATTAACCAAGAACAAATCATTCCACTTAGAGCCGTGAACAATTCGAGGAGATACCGAGAACTTAAATCCGAACCCCAAGTAAAACCATACATTAAAATGGCGCCGTTGCTGGCTCTTCTCGTTAAGATCGACAGTTTTTTGTGAGAACTTGGATTTTGGGATCCGTTCCCCGTGAACGTTACTTTTTCATAAAATTTTCCAAAAACCCAAAAAAATATAAAATTTTCAAAAATCCTAAAAATTAAAAAAAAACATAAAAACCCAAAATATTTTTGCTTTGTTTTTGCCTTGTTAGTTCTTTTGCAGGTGCATGCGTACACGATCAACGTCTTATCAAGAGCCCGAGCCTCTCGAAGACTTAGACATGGCCGGTGTACAAAACAACAACAATAACCCACCTCAAAACAATAATAATAACAATAACAACCCACCTTTCAACAACAATAATAACAACAACAATGAGCCTCTACCGGATAATCGCCCGATGATTGAACTTCTGCAAGCACATGTAGATGGCAACAATGATCCAATTGTCATACCCGCGTTTGCAGCCAACAACTATGAGCTCAAATCCGGCTTTATCCAGATGGTCTCTGCTCAACCATTCTTGGGGCGTACCATTGATGATCCACATGACCACATCAAGAGATTCTTGCAACTCACTAATACGGTCAAATATAATGGTGTTCCACAAGAGGTAATCCGTTTACAACTTTTTCCCTTTTCTTTAGAGGGACAAGCCCGACATTGGCTTGCTAAGGAACCGCCACAGAGTATTCTTACGTGGACGGATTTGGAGACCAAGTTTATCAACTACTTTTTCCCACCCTCTTGTACTACCGCTTTGCGGAATGAAATTATCAATTTTGAACAAAAGTACGATGAGTCGTTTAGTGAATCTTGGGACCGTTTCAAAGATCTTTTAAGAAAATGCCCACAACATGGTTTTACCAAAGTGCACCAAATTAATACTTTTTATAATGGTTTAAGCATGAATGACCAAGATTCACTAAACAGTGCCTCGGGGGGTAATCTTTTGGCTAAGACTTCCAATGCTGCTTGGGATATCATTGAGAATAAGTCTCGTGTGCAAACCAAGAGTGTGCGGACCAATGTCGCTAGTGCTAGTACTAGTGACAGCGACAAGCGAATTGACAAAATCACTGCGCTTCTTGAATCACTTGCTACACAAACCGCCAGTAACACTAACAGCATCAACGCTAGAAACGCTAAAGACGCTAAAGTCAATGCTGTTAGCCAACCATGTGAGATATGCGGGGGTCCTCACTCTTACACCACTTGTACTGCCACCCAAGACTATCCTTCTGAGAATGTGAATGCAGCATACGGTACCTATCCTCAACCCGCTTATCAAGATCGTCCTCAAGGTGACCGCAACTTGCTTAGCTACCGTTCCAACAACTATCTCTCACCACCTGGTTTTACTCCTAACAACCAAAACCAACAACAAAACCTCAACCGCCCTCCTCAACAACAACAAAAATCTCGTGGACCATACATACCACCTCACAAACAACAACATCCACCTCAAAGAAACAACCAAGTTTACCAGCAACCTGCTTATCAACCACCCGCATACAATGCTCCCCCCAACCAACCCACCGCATTACACCAAGACATTGGAACCTACATGAAGACTAACGATGTGCTCATGGACAATCTCCAATAGGAAGTGCGCAACTTGAAAGCAGACCTGGTGAAACAAGGGAACGATCTGAGAGCTGATATGAAAAACACTATGGATAGTCAAACGAATGACTTAAGAAACATGATGGCTAGTTTCTTCCACGGTAATCAACCCTCTTATTCGGGTACTCTTCCGAGTAACACCGTTGCGAATCCAAGAGGGGAGATGAAAGCAATCACCACTCGCAGTGGCAAAGGTACCAAGGAACCCGAGCTTCCTATACCTCCACCGGTGGTTGTGACTAAGGAGAACGAGTCACCTGCTCCTATCCCTCATCCTTCTACTTCCCCAATTTCTCCACCTCTTACTTCTACCCATCCTCCACCCAAGGATGTGAGTGATCCTTCGATCCCAAAGCCTTCCTCTTCTTCCGATATACCTTATCCATCTAGGTTGAGGAAAGAGAAGCTCAAAAGCAAGGCTCTCGCTCACATGCCTAAGTACGCGAATTTTAACATCTCCTTCGCTGAGGCTCTCGCTCACATGCCTAAGTACGCGAAAATGTTCAAAGATCTTCTTAAAGACAAGGAGAAGCTTCTTGATATTGCTAACACCCAACTTAATGAGAATTGCTCTGCAGTGCTCTTAAGGAAATTGCCAACTAAGCTTGGTGATCCGGGTCGTTTCTTAATCCCTTGTAACTTCACGGGAGTAGAGAATTGCATGGCCCTAGCCGATCTAGGTGCCAGTATCAACTTAATGCCTTTAAGTGTGTGGAAGCAATTATCTCTCCCTGAGCTAGTCCCCACCAAAATGACTCTGGAATTAGCTAACCGTACAGTTGCTTATCCAGTGGGGATAGCTGAAGACGTCTTTGTAGGAGTCGACAAATTCACGTTTCCTGCTGATTTCGTCGTCGTCGACTATGAGATGGACCCTCGTGTGCCATTAATTGTTGGTCGTCCATTCCTGAGGACCGGTCGCACTCTCATCGATGTTGAAGCCGGTGAGCTTATCATGAGAGTGGGTGACGATAAAATTGCCTTCAACATGGGAAAGTTGTCTAAACAACCTTATTCCAACGAGAATGTTAATTGTATTGACGTTCTTGATGAGGCTTGTGAAGAACACTTCCAAAATGCTTGCAAAAGTATTCCTACTTCTCTTCCCAATGTTGAGACCGTTTCCTCTATTGATTCATCACTGTCTCTATTTGGAGAAAGTGATTTCTTTTGGAAAGATCTTGAAGCCACCATGGGAGATGTGAACTTAACTAATGACGAGTCTCCCACCAATTTGGCTGACGACATGAGTTTCTTTGAAAACCTTCTCAAAGAAGACAATCTTTCTCCACCATCTCCCACGGTTATTGCTATCGATGCTCCGAATTTGAAAACGCCTCCCATCGAAATCCTCCGGACTTAGAACTTAAGGAGTTGCCGCCTCATCTCGAGTACGTGTTCCTTGACGAAGAGAAGAAGTCACCCGTCATCATCGCGAAGGACTTGAAAGAAGAAGAGAAATCTCGCCTCATCGTCGTGCTTAAAGATCATAAGAAGGCAATTGCTTGTAAAATTTCCGACATCCGCGGAATTGATCCAAACTTTTGTACTCACAAGATTCTCATGGAAGATGACTTTAAACCCACAATCCAGAGCCAAAGAAGGGTTAATCCTAAAATTCATGACGTCATCAAACAAGAGGTTATCAATCTTCTAGATGCCGGGTTGATTTACCCTATCTTGGATTCGCCATGGGTAAGTCCCGTCCATTGTGTGCCCAAGAAGGGCGTAATAACCGTTGTTCCCAATCAACACAACGAGTTGATTCCCACTCGTCTCGTTACTGGGTGGAGAGTTTGTATTGATTATCGCAAGCTCAATGATCCTACGAGAAAAGACCACTTTCCTCTTCCCTTCATGGATCAAATGCTCGAGTGTCTAGCTGGTAATGACTATTACTGCTTTGTAGACGGTTTCTCCGGGTATTTTCAAATTCCCATTGATCCCAAGGACCAAGAAAAGATCACATTCACTTGTCCCTACGGAACATTTGCTTACAAACGCATGCCTTTTGGTTTATGCAATGCTCCTGGGACGTTCCAAAGGTGTATGATGGCTATATTCCATGACATGGTGGAAGACACAATGGAAGTATTCATGGATGACTTCTCGGTTTATGGCGATTCTTTCTCTGCTTGCCTTGCCAATTTAGAACGTATGCTTAAGCGGTGTGAAGACACTCGCCTTGTTCTTAATTGGGAAAATTGCCATTTCATGGTAAAAGAGGGCATCGTGCTAGGACACAAAATCTCCAAAGCCGGTCTTGAAGTAGACCGTGCTAAAGTCGATGTTATCGCTAAGTTGCCTCCACCTTCAACCGTGAAGGGTGTGAGAAGTTTTCTCGGTCATGCGGGCTTTTACCGTCGATTCATCAAAGATTTTTCTCAAATCGCTCGCCCGATGACCCACCTCTTGGAGAAAGATACCCCGTTTATTTTTTCCAAAGAGTGTCTTGAAGCCTTCAACTTGCTCAAGGATAAGCTAACTAAGGCACCCGTCCTGGTTACCCCTAATTGGGAGCTGCCTTTCGAGTTGATGTGCGATGCTAGTGACTTTGCTATTGGAGCGGTTTTGGGCCAAAGAGTGAACAAACACTTTCAACCAATCCATTACGCTAGCAAGACAATGACTGGGGCTCAATTGCATTTCACGACAACCGAAAAAGAGCTTTTAGCTGTTGTCTATGCCTTTGAAAAGTTCCGCCCCTATCTTGTCCTTTCCACCACAATCGTTTACACCGATCATTCCGCGCTGAAGTACTTGTTGACTAAGCAAGATTCCAAACCAAGACTTCTTCGCTGGGTTTTGCTACTCCAAGAATTTAAAATCGAAATTCGCGATAAAAAAGGAGCTGAAAACCTAGCCGCGGATCATCTCAGTAGACTTGAGGATCCATACCAAGGGGATCATCCGAACAAAGAAATCAATGATTCTTTTCCCTTGGAGACCTTAATGTCTATCAACTCGACTGCTGATGAAACCCCGTGGTTGGCGGACATTGCAAACTACTTGGCGGGTGGAATTCTCGTTGACGGGTTAACATCCCAGAAAAAGAAGAAGTTCTTTAACGACATTAAGACTTACTTTTGGGATGACCCGTATCTATTCAAACAATGTGCTGACTTGGTTATTCTTCGTTGTGTTGATGGACCGGCAGCTTTAGAAATCCTTGACGCTTGCCACAAAGGACCCACCGGTGGTCACTTTGGTCCAAACTACACCGCCAAAAAAGTGTTTGACTCGGGATTTTATTGGCCCACCATTTACCGTGATGCTCACGAGATGGTTAAACGATGTGATGCTTGCCAAAAACAAGGCAAGATCACACATAAAGATGAGATGCCTCAGAATTTCATACAAGAATGTGAAATCTTTGATGTTTGGGGTATCGACTTTATGGCGCCATTCCCTTCATCTAAAGGAAACAAATACATCCTTGTTGCCGTTGACTACGTTTCAAAGTGGGTTGAAGCCAAAGCTTTACCTACTAATGACGCAAGGGTGGTTTGTAACTTTTTGAAATCGCTGTTCGCTAGATTCGGCGTTCCTCGTGCTATTATCAGTGACCGCGGGACTCATTTTTGCAACGCTCAATTTGCAAGAGTCATGGCTAAGTATGGTGTCAATCACTGTCTTTCCACCGCCTATCATACCCAAACCAATGGGCAAGCCGAGATATCCAACCGTGGATTGAAGCGAATTTTGGAGCGTACTGTGGGAGAGCATCGTGCCGCGTGGGCCGATAAGTTAGATGATGCTCTGTGGGCTTTCCGTACTGCTTATAAGACCCCGATCGGTTGTACACCTTATCCTCTTGTGTACGGGAAAGCATGCCACCTTCCCATCGAGCTGGAACATAAGGCACACTGGGCTTTGAAGTGGGCTAACCTCGACATCAACAAAGCCGGTGATCATCGCAAGATTCAACTCAACAAGCTCAACGAACTGAGGAATGAAGCTTATGAGAACTCGCTGATCTACAAGGAGAAGACGAAGATCCTTCATGACGCAAAAATCAAGAACCGAGAGTTCCACGTTGGTGATCAAGTCTTACTTTTTAACTCTCGGTTGAAGATCTTCTCTGGCAAGTTGAAGAGCCGCTGGTCTAGTCCATTCACCGTCGCCAAAGTCTTTCCATATGGGACCATTGAGCTTTCTCAGCCAAATGGGCCCAATTTCAAGGCGAATGGCCAGCGTCTGAAGCTGTACTTTGGTGAGGACATCTCTCATGAGATGATTCCATCCCTCACCACGTTCCCCATGAACTAATTTTGGGTCGAGTCAGGCTCGTGACTCGGTTATCAAAAACAAGCGCTCCTCGGGAGGCAACCCGAGTATCTATCCTTTTATGTTTTTACCTCCTAAGTGTAGGGGGACCTGTATAGGTGTTTGTTTTTGTGTGGTGATGTGATTACAGGGATGAATGCACTCTTGGAACCTTTGAAGAACCGTGCTCCCGTGTTATCCAAAATCCGGTTCTATCTCTCAAGTATCGTGATTCAATTTTCTTCATACTCACATTTGAAATTGATCACTTTAGTAGTCTCTTCCTTAACTTGAGTTAACCAACGTGCACAATGTCATAAGTGTAGGGGAGACTTTTCCCACATGCTTAAACATTGAGGACAATGTTTATCTTAAGTGTAGGGGGACTTCTATCGAAGTTTTAAGTGGACTTTTCCATAGAAATGCCTTCATTTAACCGGAAAATCATCTTTTTCAACATTTTTCAAATTTTTAATTAACTTTGGCCATTTAGTCGTAATTTTTAATTTTTTTTATCATTGCTTTCATATGTATATACCCCACAATAAAGTCAAAAATATTAATAAAGTGGTGTAGCTAGTTTAGAAGTCTTTGACATATTACGCCCGTTGCGATTATTTTGACTCAACCCGAATAGACTTATCTAAGTTTATTCTAGCTAGTATCCTTAACCATGTAGACCTTAATTGGTTTATTAGGCTAAGCATCCACGAGTCTCATTACTTGAGATTTTAAATTGTGGAGGACGAGAGATGATAGAGTCAATTATAAGTCGGTATTCTTGCACAATCTCACTTGGTATAATTATTTGCCTATTCTCCCATCACTTGCTAATAAATTATCTGCAATAAGTAAGGTCGTACGATTTGAAAAGTTACTTAGCTTCTAGCCCAAGATCGTTTAAAAGTTGCTCGGTAATGATAAGAGTTCATAGCTAAGGCATAACTTATGAAGCGGGATGCGAAGATTGGCGAGTCCGAAAAGGCCCTAACAAGGCATGAGGATTCCATTTTATTGCTGAAGATCCAAAAGTGATGTGAAAAGCATTATTCCCAAAATCAATATGAAGGATCAAGACTCACGACGAAAAGCAATCAACTCCCATAAAGATCATGGAGAAGTCTATCCGAAAATACCCTAACAAGGTATGAGGATAAATAGATCCAAGTCCGAAAAGGAGGCGGATCGTTGTATCTCAAAATCCCAATTAGAGATTGAAGAAATAATCATGAAGTCGTGGTCAACAAAGTTGGAGTACCCCTCAAAAGTCTCCAAGTGAAGAAACTCTATTAACGATGAGAAGACCATTATCTCAAGAACGTCTCTCAAGATATGAAGTATGAAGTACATTCCAAATATCGGCCCGAGAAAGGTCTCAAATCGTGAACCAAGTTATGCCAAGATATGAACTTTTTGATATCCCGAGAAGCAGTTTTAAGAGATTTTGTCCTTTATCTAACTATTAATCAAATCGTCCTACTTTGCTTTCGGCCTAAATAAACTATCGAAATAATTCCAAAAATGCATCTTCATGATCATTCTAAGACAAAAATAAAATATAAGAGATACACCTAGGAATAAGGGAGTTTAAGCATATAATTAAGCCATGTGAGTAAGTGTTTGATTTGCTAACTTACAATAACAATGATCTCATTTTTAAGCTTAGTTTGGGGAACATGAAACTTGAGGGTGATAAATCTTCGCAGCACCAAAGCCCTAATGTAAGTCCTTGATCTCTTTGCAAGTTATTTCCATCCTTTTGTTTACTTTAAAGTTTTAATTTCTCTTAGTACTTTCATTTTTGTTTAGTAGTATATTAATAAGGCCAAGGTTGATTGATTATGAGAAAAGTGTAAATGTGCTTTGTCACTAAGCATTGCATGAGGGCATGGCAATGGTTAAGTGTAGGGGATTTGATAGGTGCGAAAACACCGATCATTTTACCACTTAATTCTGGCTAAAATAAGACCAAAACACGTATTTAATATCATTTGTTTGGAATTATGCGTGGTTTTTGTGTTTATTGTGTTTTCAGAGTCAACCGGATGAATATTGAAGAAAACATGGGATTGCATGGGTTTTATCGAGGAAAAAGGCTCAAGACGAAGTCTATTGTCCAAGAGATGCAAATGATTTGAAGTCATTGTGCCTATTTGAAGATTTATCGAAGAATAGAGCCAAAGATGGAAGATTCATATATGTCGAAGAACTCGAGTCTATTAAATAAAAGATTATAAGACGAGTTGGAATTATTCACCGACACTTCTCAAAATCCAAAGTCGGAAACGTTTATTTAAAGAGACGAGAAGACTAAAGAAGGAAGAAGAAAAGAAGCCCAAAACCAAGCCCATTCACAAAGCCCACAAGACTTGCCTATATATAGGACCTTACTTCACAAAAAATGAACACTTAGTTTTTTTAGGTAGTTTGTAGTTCTTCATTTTCTCTCTAGTTTTAGAGAGAGAAAGTTTTAAACTTTCTCTCACTAGTTTTCATCTTTTTCTCTTTCAAGATCAAACATTTGTATTATTTTTCGTTAATCAAGTTTAGTTTCAAGCTTTTAATCTTTAATCTCATTCTTCCTTTCTTTGATTTTGATTGATTTTGGTACAAATCTCGTATGATCCGTGTTGTTCATCAAGGATTTTGTGCTTAAAAAGTTAATCTTTTTATGTTTACTTAAGTTTCTACACCAATAAGCTTTAAGATCCTTGTGCTTATTGGCTTATTTGTTAGTTTTGCTTATTTACTTTTTATAAGTTTTCTTAAAAAGTTTATCTTTTTATTATTTGATTTATAAGTTTGCTTATTTAAAGTTAGAAAAGTTGTTTTTAGTGCTTATTTGATCAGCTTAATTTTGGATTCGAGCTAGTTTGGTGATTGGCTTATTCATAGCTTATTGCTTGCTTAAATTTCGGATCAACATCACTTTCGGAAAGGGCAAAGCCCTCTTCCGATTTGCAGATTCCGACCAGACCCCCCTATTCTGATCCTTAGATCAGAAAAGGGTTTAGAGTATTCCGATGGTAAGTGTTTTAATGTATTCCGACTTGCCCCTTTTCAACATATTCCGATTGTCTTTGTTTTAGATTATTCCGATTGGGGTCATTTCCCACATTCCGACCGACACCTTTTCTAATATTCCGATTGTCTTTTCCGATTTATATATTCCGATCAGTTCAATTTATGATATTCCGATTGCATCTCTTGGTCCTTTATTCCGATTGCCATCATTTCCTATACATTCCGATCATCAGATCGTAATACATTCCGATCTGGTTCTTTTAGTGATATTGCGATTGAGTTGTTTTGATATACTCCGATCTTACTTTCTTTTAGTACTTTCCGACTAAGTTCATATTTTTACAAAGTTTTCCAAGTGTTAGTTTTTATTGAGTGTTCATTTATTTTTCTAATATAATCTTTAAGTTTCCAAGCATTTATTTTTAAACTCGTCTTTTTAGTTTAATCTTTTAAAGCTTTAATTCTATTCTTCAACACTTACTTATTTGTCATTAGTTTAAAATAGATAAACAACCAACAACTTTTTATTAACCAAGAACAAATCATTCCACTTAGAGTCGTGATCAATTCGAGGAGATACCGAGAACTTAAATCCGAACCCCAAGTAAAACCATACATTACTCCTCCCAACCAACCCACCGCATTACACCAAGATATTGGAACCTACATGAGGACTAATGATGTGATCGTGGACAATCTCCAGCAGGAAGTGCTCAACTTGAAAGCAGACATGGTGAAACAAGGGAACGATCTTCGAGCTGATATGAGAAACAATTTGGTAAGTCAAACGAATGACTTAAGGAACATGATGGCTAGTTTCTTCCAAGGTAATCAATCCTCTTCTTCGGGTACTCTTCCGAGTAACACCGTTGCAAATCCAAGAGGGGAGATGAAAGCAATCACCACTCGCAGTGGCAAAGGTACCAAGGAACCCGAGCTTCCTATACCTCCATCGGTGATTGTGACTAAGGAAAACGAGTCACCTGCTCCTATTCCTCAACCTTCTATTTCCCAAATTCCTCCACCTCTTACTTCTACCCCTCCTCCACCCAAGGATGTGAGTGATCCTTCGATCCCAAAGCCTTCCTCTTCTTCCGATATACCTTATCCCTCGAGGTTGAGGAAAGAGAAGCTCAAAAGCAAGGACGATATTCAGGTTTCAAACTTTCTCAAAATGTTTAAACAATTGATTTTCAACATCTCCTTCGCAGAGGCTCTCGCTCACATGCCTAAATACGCGAAAATGTTCAAAGATCTTCTTAGTGACAAGGAGAATCTTCTTGATATCGCTAACACCCAACTTAATGAGAATTGCTCTGCAGTGCTCTTAAGGAAATTGCCAACCAAGCTTGGTGATCCGGGTCGTTTCTTAATCCCTTGCAACTTCCCGGGAGTAGAGAATTGCATGGCCCTAGCCGATCTAGGTGCCAGTATTAACTTAATGCCCTTAAGCGTTTGGAAGCAATTATCTCTCCCTGAGCTAGTCCCCACCAAAATGACTTTGGAATTAGCTAACCGTACGGTTGCTTATCCAGTGGGGATAGCCGAAGATGTTTTTGTAGGAGTCGACAAATTCACTTTTCCTACCGATTTCGTTGTCGTTGACTACGACATGGACCCTCGTGTGCAATTGATCGTTGGTCGTCCATTCTTGAGGACCGGTCGCACTCTCATCGATGTTGAAGCGGGAGAGCTTATCATGAGAGTTGGTGATGATAAAATCGTTTTCAACATGGGAAAGCTTTCTAAACAGCCTTATTCATACGAGAGTGTTAATTGTATTGATGTTCTTGATGAGGCTTGTGAAGAACACTTCAAAGATGCTTGTAAAAGAATTTCTACCTCTCTTCCTAATGTTGAGACCGTTTCCACTATTGATTCATCACTATCTCTATTTGGAGAAAGTGATTTCCTTTGGAAAGATTTTGAAGCCATCATGGGAGATGTGAACTTAGAAAATGACGATTCTCCCACCGATTGGGATGAAGACATTCGTCTCATTGAGAAACTTCTCAAAGAGGACCATATTTCTCTACCATCTCCCAAGGCTATTGCTATCGATGAACCGACTTTGAATACGCCTCCCATCGAAAATCCTCCGGATTTAGAACTTAAGGAGCTGCCATCTCACCTCGAGTACGTGTTCCTTGAAGAAAAGAAGAAGTCGCCCGTCATCATTGCTAAGGACTTGAAAGAAGAATAGAAATCTCGCCTCATCGTCGTGCTTAAAGATCATAAGAAGGCAATTGCTTGGAAAATTTCCGATATCCGCGGAATTGATCTGAACTTTTGTACTCACAAGATTCTCATGAAAGATGACTTTAAACCCGCAATCCAGAGCCAAAGAAGGGTTAATCCTCGCATTCACGACATCATCAAACAAGAGGTTATCAAACTTCTAGATGCCGGCCTGATTTACCCTATTTCCGATTCGCCATGGGTAAGCCCCGTCCATTGTGTGCCCAAAAAGGGCGGAATAACCATTGTTCCCAATGAACATAACGAGTTGATTCCCACTCGTCTCGTTACTGGGTGGAGAGTTTGTATCGACTATCGCAAGCTCAATGATGCCACGAGAAAAGATCATTTTCCTCTTCCTTTCATGGATCAAATGATCGAGCGTCTAGCGGGTAATGACTATTACTGCTTCTTAGACGGTTTCTCCGGGTATTTTCAAATTCCCATCGATCCCAAGGACCAAGAAAAGACCACATTCACTTGTCCCTACGGAACATTTGCTTACAAATGCATGCCTTTCGGTTTATGCAATGCTCCTGAGACGTTCCAAAGGTGTATGATGGATATCTTCCATGACATGGTTGAAGAAACTATGGAAGTCTTCATGGATGATTTATCGGTTTATGGCGATTCTTTCTCTGCTTGCCTTGCCAATTTAGAACGTATGCTTAAGCGGTGTGAAGACACTCGCCTTGTTCTTAATTGGGAAAAATGCCATTTCATGGTAAAAGAGGGCATCGTGCTAGGACACAAAATCTCCAAAGCCGGTCTTGAAGTGGACCGTGCTAAAGTCGATGTTATTGATAAATTGCCTCCACCTTCAACCGTGAAGGGTGTGAGAAGTTTCCTTGGTCACGCGGGCTTCTACCGTCGCTTTATCAAAGATTTTTCTAAAATCGCTCGCCCGATGACCCACCTCTTGGAAAAAGATACTCCTTTTATCTTTTCCAACGAGTGTATTGAAGCCTTCAACCTTCTTAAGGATAAGCTAACTAAGGCACCGGTCTTGGTTACCCCTAATTGGGAGCTTCCCTTTGAGTTGATGTGCGATGCTAGCGACTATGCTATTGGCGCGGTTTTGGGCCAAAGAGTGAACAAACACTTCCAGCCGATCCATTACGCTAGCAAGACAATGACGGGGGATCAATTGCATTACACGACAACCGAAAAAGAGCTTTTAGCTGTTGTCTATGCTTTTGAAATGTTTCGCCCCTATCTTGTCCTTTCTACCACCATCGTGTATACCGATCATTCCGCGTTGTACTTGTTAACTAAACAAGATTCCAAACCAAGACTTCTTCGCTGGATTTTGCTACTTCAAGAATTTAAAATCGAAATTCGTGATAAAAAGGGAGCTGAAAACCTAGCCGCAGATCATCTCAGCACACTTGAGGATCCTTATCAAGGGGATCATCCGAACAAAGAGATCAATGACTCTTTTCCCCTGGAGACCTTAATGTCTATCAACTCGAGTAATGATGGAGCCCCGTGGTTTGCGGACATTACAAACTACTTGGCGGATGGAATTATCGTTGACGGGTTAACATCCCAACAAAAGAAGAAGTTCTTCAAAGACATTAAGACTTACTTTTGGGATGACCCGCATCTCTTCAAACAATGTGCTGATTTGATTATTCGCCGATGTGTTGATGGACCGGCAGCTTTAGACATTCTCGAAGCTTGCCACAAAGAACCCACCGGTGGTCACTTTGGTCCCAACTACACCGCCAAAACAGTGTTTGACTCGGGATTTTATTTTCCCACCATTTATCGTGATGCTCACGAGATGGTTAAACATTGTGATGCTTGCCAAAAACAAGGCAAGATCACACATAAAGATGAGATGCCTCAAAATTTCATACAAGAATGTGAAATCTTTGATGTGTGGGGCATCGACTTTATGGGGCCATTCCCTTCATCTAAAGGAAACAAATACATCCTTGTAGCCGTTGACTACGTTTCTAAATGGGTTGAAGCCAAAGCTTTACCCACTAATGACGCAAGAGTGGTTTGTAACTTTTTGAAGTCGTTATTCGCTAGATTCGGTGTGCCTCGTGCCATTATTAGTGATCGCGGGACTCATTTTTGCAATGACCAATTCACAAGAGTCATGGCTAAGTATGGTGTAAATCATCGTATTTCCACCGCATACCACCCACAAAATAATGGCCAGGCTAAAATATCTAACCGAGGATTAAAGCGAATTCTTGAAAGAACCGTGGGAGAGCATCGTGCCTCATAGGCCGATAAACTTGATGATGCTTTGTGGGCTTTTCGTACCGCGTACAAGACTTCGATTGGTTGTACACCATATCGTCTCGTATACGGGAAAGCCTGCCACCTCCCCATTGAGTTGGAGCACAAGGCTTACTGGGCCTTGAAGTGGGCTAATTTCGATATCAACAAAGCCGGTGACCTACGCAAGATCCAACTCAATGAGCTGAATGAATTACGGAATGAGGCTTATGAAAATTCTTTGATCTATAAGGAAAGGACTAAGCTCATTCACGACTCTAAGATTAAGAACCGAGAGTTCCAAGTTGGAGACAAAGTGTTACTCTTTAACTCTCGGTTGAAAATCTTTTCGGGCAAGATGAAGTCTCGTTGGTCCGGCCCATTCACCATTGCCCAAATTTTTCCATATGGTACTCTCGAGCTCGCTCAACCTAATGGACCTAATTTTAAGGTGAATGGCCAACGAGTGAAGTTGTACTTTGGTGAGGACATCTCTCATGAGATGATTCCATCCCTCACCACGTTTCCCATGAACTAATTTTGGGTCGAGTCAGGCTCGTGACTCGGTTATAAAAAACAAGCGCTCCTCGGGAGGCAACCCGAGTATCTATCATTTTCCGTTTTAACCTCCTAAGTGTAGGGGGACCTCTATAGGTTGTTTGTGTTTGTGTGGTGATGTGATTACAGGGATGAATGCACTTTTGGAATCTTTGAAGAACCGTGCTCCCGTGTTATCCGAAATCCGGTTCTATCTCTAAACTATCGTGATTCAATTTTCCTCATACTCACATTCGAAATTTATCACTTTAGTCGTCTCTTCCTTAACTTGATTTAACCAACGTGCACAATGTCATAAGTGTAGGGGAGACTTTTCCCACATGCTTAAACATTGAGGACAATGTTTATCTTAAGTGTAGGGGGGACTTCAATTGAAGTTTTAAGTGGACTTTTCCCTGAAAATGCCTTCATTTAACCGGAAAATCATCTTTTTCAGCATTTTTCAAATTTTTTATTAAATTTGGCCATTTAGTCGTAATTTTTAAATTTTTATCGTTGCTTTCATATGTATATATCCCGCAATAAAGTCAAAAATATTAATAAAGTGGTGTAGCTAGTTTTGAAATATTTGACATATTAGGCCCGTTGCGATTATTTTGACTCAAATCGAATAGACTTATCGAATTTTATTCTAGCTAGTATCCTTAACCATGTAGACCTTAATTGGTTTATTAGGCTAAGCATCCACGAGTCTCATTACTTGAGATTTTAAATTGTGGAGAACGAGAAATGATAGAGTCAATTATAAGTCGGTGTTCTTGCACAAGCTCACTTGGTGTAATTATTTGCCTATTCTCCCATCACTTGCTAATAATTTATCTGCAATAAGTAAGGTCGTACGATTTGAAAAGTTACTTAGCTTCTAGCCCAAGATCGTTTAAAAGTTGCTCGGTAATGATAAGAGTTCATAGCCAAGGCATAACTTATGAAGCGGGGCGCGAAGATTGGCGAGTCCGAAAAGGCCCTAACAAGGCATGAGGATTCATTCTTATTGCTAAAGATCCAAGGTGATGTGAAAAGCATTATTCCCAAAATCAATATGAAGGATCAAGACTCACGACGAAAAGCAATCAACTACCATAAAGATCATGGAGAAGTCTATCCGAAAAGACCCTAACAAGGTATGAGGATAAATAGATCCAAGTCCGAAAAGGAGGCGGATCGTTGTATCTCAAAATCCCAATTAGAGATTGAAGAAATAATCATGAAGTCGTGGTCAACAAAGTTGGAGTACCCCTCAAAAGTCTCCAAGTGAAGAAACTCTATTAACGAAGAGAAGACCATTATCTCAAGAACGTCTCTCAAGATATGAAGTATGAAGTACATGCCAAATATCGGCCCGAGAAAGGTCTCAAATCGCGAAGCGAGTTATGCCAAGATATGAACTTTTTGATATCCCGAGAAGCAGTTTTAAGAGATTTTTTCCTTTAGCTAACTATTGATCAAATCGTCATACTTTGCTTTCAGCCTAAATAAACTATCAAAATAACTCCAAAAATGCATCTTCACGATCATTCTAAGACAAAAATAAAATATAAGAGATACAACTAGGAATAAGGGAGTTTAAGCATATAATTAAGCCATGTGTGTAAGTGTTTGATTTACTAACTTATAATAACAATGATCTCGTTTTTAAGCTTAGTTTGGGGAACGTGAAACTTGAGGGTGATAAATCTTCGCAGCACCAAAGCCCTAATGTATGTCCTTAATCTCTTTGCAAGTTATTTCCATGTAGCTATTTTCAAGTGAAAATGGTTTTCTATCCTTTTGTTTCCTTTAAAGTTTTAATTTCTCTTAGTACTTTAATTTTTGTTTAGTAGTATGCTAAATAAGGCCAAGGTTGATTGATTATGAGAAAAGTGTAAATTTGCTTTATCACTAAGCATTGCATGAGGGCATGGCAATGGCTAAGTGTAGGGGATTTGATAGGTGTGTAAACACCCATCCTTTTACCACTTATTCTGGCTAAAACGAGACCAAAACGCGTATTCAATATCATTTGTTTGAAATTATGCGTGGTTTTTGTGTTTATTGTGTTTTCAGAGCCAACCGGATGGATATTGGAGAAAACATGGGATTGCTCGGGTTTTATCGAGGAAAAAGACTCAAGACGAAGTCTATTGTCCAAGAGATGCAAATGATTTGAAGTCAATGGGCCTATTTGAAGACTTATCGAAGAAAAGGACAAAAGATGGAAGATTTACATATGTCGAAGGAACTCAAGTCTGTTAACCGAAGAAATTAAAAGACGAGTTGAATTAAATCGTCGACAAATCCCGAATCAGAATCGAAAATGTCGACTTTACTGAAAAGACGAGAATACGAAAAGAAAGAAGAAAGCCCACTCACCAACCAACCACTTGGCCTATATAAAGAGATCCACCCTCACACTTTTTGAGCTAGTTTTTCCTTTCCAGTTTTATTTTTCTTTCTTTCGTAGGGTAACCAACACCATTAAGGTGTTGGTGATTTTCATTCTTGTTTTTCACAAATCTGGTAGTTTTAATCTTTTCCTTTGATTGTTTAAACCTTAATCATTTAATATAATCCTTCCATTAATCTTGTTCATCTTCATCTTTTTGATTTAAAGCTTAAAGTTCTTATTTGGTTGATTTGATCTTCAAAAGTTATTGGGTTTTGTGTTTTTATTGTTGGGATTTGATGTTTATGGTTAGTAAATTATTAGTGTTTAGTTTGGTTTAAATCTTTTGGTTAAATTTGGCCTGTTTTGATTGAATTCGTATTCCCCTGTTCTACTGTTCTTCATCATTCCCAGATTCCGCATCAAGCTCCTTCATCCGGAATATCCAATATTCCGGATCAACCATCATATTCCGCATCAAGCTCCTTCATCCGGAATATCCAATATTTCGGATCAGTGTCCTTCATCCGGAATAACCATTATTCCGAGTCAAGCCTTTCATCCGGAATAATCAATTATTCCGGATCAATCATTTATTCCGCATCAAGCTTATATTCCGCATCAACCTATTATTCCGCATGAGTCTTTTATTCCGCATGAGTCTTTTATTCCGCATGAACCTTTTATTCCGGATCAAAGATTATTCCGCATGAACCTATTATTCCGCATCAACCTATTATTCCGCATGAGCCTTTTATTCCGAATCAAAGATTGTTCCGCATGAAACAAACATTCCGCATGAAGGATATTTATTCCGCATCAAGCTCTTATTCCGGATCAACGAATATTCCGAATGAAGGTTGTTTTAATTATTCCGAGTGAAGAGTGATATTCCGCATCAGTGATTTTCTGAGTTAAGGTTTTAGTCTGTTTTATCTCAAGTAAAGTTTTATTTTTATTAATTCCTTTAATTAATTGCTTTTTAGTTTATCTTTGTTTACTTGACGCACTTACCTTTAAGTAGCATAGAAACCCAAACCCCCTCTTTGTCACCAAGAACAACTATTCCACTTTGAGCTGTGATCAATTCGAGAAGATTCCGAGACTAAAATCTGAACCCATCCAAATACCAAGTATCAGCTTCTCATAAAAACATTCCAAGTTTTTAAGTTCATGAAAAACGATTTTTAAGTAAATGTCAACTTAGAACTCGCACTTTACCTTAAGGAAAGTTTATCACGGATGATACTTATCCTTCACAAGGGGAAACTATTTTTTCTCGGCCATGAGCTAGTCACAAAACAATCAAAGTTTTGAGTTCATGAAAAATAGACCCACAAGGGAAGTGTACGTTTCAGTGCGCTTCCCCTATGCAATAGAAGAGAAGTCTTCTATCATGATCATTTAAAAACCGTTGAACACAATTTTTCAAGAATTTCTCAAAATGTTTTTCTAAATCTTTCAAAATTGTGTGTTCAACACTCCCTTCCTCATAATAGGTTTTTTATATATCTAAAAAATGTCATATGCTATTTGGATCAATTTTTGAGGAGAAGCGTTTTAAAATCAAGCCTTTAATGTTGTTGGGTATATCTCTGAAATTGTCATATTTTATGTATCCAACAGATTCTGAAAATGGTTTAAAACTGTCATAAGTAATAAATTATATCGGATAAGGCATCTCCTCTCCATACCTTAACATATTATGTGGTGTCATTTTTCCTATATATTGTCAAATTTTGATCAATTAGGACCCACATATATTGTTGAGGGGGAGCTACCCGACTAATGTTCCATGATTCATGTGTGTACACATCTTTCTCTCCTATCGGTTTTTTCAGAAAATTGTCATATTTTAATCAATTGATATCTCTAATATTAAATTTTTATATTAGAGATATGGGGAGAAAATGTGATTAAAATGTAATATATTGAAACATGTGACTTAAAAGACACAAGTGCAACTCTTTTCTTCACATGCTAAACTATTTCATATATCGATGCATGTGTGTAGGGGGAGCTTTTCGGAAGTGTAAAACTTTCAAAGTGTTAAAAGTTTTGATTTTTATCAAGCACTTTGAATGGTTTTCTGTAAAACCCGTAAAAATAAGGTCATAATTTAATTATAATTTTCAATTATTTTGAAGTATTTTATAAGATTAAATACTATAATTATTAACGGTTTAAGTTGAAATCGATATTAAATATTTTATTTTAATACTTTGACGAGCAACGAGGACTACTAGTGATCGCAATACCGACGGATGCCCACAATTTTATATTTCATTATCGATCGTTTCAATATTTAATATTTTCGACGATATCGTTTTAATTACGTGTCAAGTCGTTTTAATATTATTTTTCGTGTGCGTTTAAACTTTTAAGTATTTTTACGAAATCCGAGTCCCGTAAATATTTTCAAAATTGACTAGTAACTATTTCCCACCTTTTAACTAATTATTTGCATTTTCTAGCCAAACTTTTGCCAAATTGCAATTAGGCCCCCACCCCACTAACTAAGAATTCAAAATAAACACACACTTTATTATTTTACTTCCAAAAATTTCTACCAACTCTCTCCTTCTCCTTGTTATTGCCGAAACCCACTCCACCCCACCAAATCCATTCATTTTTCAAATTATCTCAAGTTTGAGGTTGATTCTAGCTAAACCAAGCTTAGACCCATCTCTATTTTTGATCAAGGATCACATAGGTATAAAAATTTTACACATGCAAGCACTTTTTATTTTCTTGATGTTGGTAGGTGGAAGCCATGGTTATGCATGGTGTTTTTAGCATGATCCATGGTGGTTCTTGCTAGAAATCTTGTTAAATACTATATTTTGATCCAAAGATTTTTATTTTTGTTATGATTTTGATGTTATGATGGATGTATGATGATGTTAGAGTATAGGAATGACCATTTTTATGGTTGGTTATGGTCAAAAAGTTGATTTTGTACATGATTTTGGTACCCATTTTATAGCAGTAGGTAAACTGAAAAATCCGAATTTTTATGTTTTGAAAATGACCTAACTTATAGCCTAGGGTTGTTGATAATTTCCTTAGCTTCGATTTGATATAAGGTAGAGCTTCTAGCTCAAAACGAGCGCGAAGTTATGATGTTTTGAATGATCGTGTACCGGGAGACGAGTATCGGCACTACATATAGTTGTTGTCGATATTTGGATCGAATCCCGGGGACTCTAAATAGATGTTTTAAAAATGTGTAGCATACTGATAATGAGGTATTTATTTATTAGGTTGAGTTTACTTTAAAACCCGAGTGTCGGTTTTGAAAACGGAGTCGTTTAAATAAGTTAAAGCGGTCGTATGAAAAATTAACGTAAATCTGTCCGGATTTTGTGGTTTGAAAATGAGTCGAGTAAAGGACTTTAAAAGAAATTTCATTTGATAAACTTGTAGGAGGACTTTCTATATATAGTAAGTTAGTTTATCGAGTCGTTTCATAAACGGTTGACAAGTTTAAAAAGGGTAAATAAGCTAGTACATGTAGTATGTACCGGCGGATTTTGTTAAAAAGTATAAAATGGTAAAGTAAATGGGTAGTAAAGTATAATGTAGTTATTTATATCGTTTTCTCTCGAGTGTATTGTGGTTTTATGAGTTCGAGTTTGATTTTATTAAGTATCATTTATTTCTCGAGTCTATTATTAAAGTACGCACCTTATTTGCTAGGTTGCGGTTATCATGATTATCGGGCATCTACTATCGTCGGCGATTGTCTTCAACTACTATAAGTACTAAGGTGAGTCTATAGCCTCGCTTTATACTAGTTATTAAATGATTTTAAACCCGCGAGGGGGAATACATGTTTTATAAACTTAGAACACAAGATTTTTATGGTATGCTTTGTTCCTCTATGAATGGACCCGTGGTTGCCTTTAAATTGCATTAAGTGATTGCCTTTGTTAAAGTCTCAATTATGGACCATTAACTAGCTTATGATGGTCTAGCCGCTAGTACAATTAATAGATCTATGGGGGAAGCCGCCCCGGTTCAGTTTGTGTGGACTTGTCACAGAAGCTTAGGCCCGACCTCCACATTGTTTGGACATATTGTATTGAGAAGTCAGGTATACGGCAATGTACCAAAAATCTAGAGGTAAATGACAATTAATAAATCTCATGTCTTATCAGACCTCCAAAAGGAGTGTTTAAGGGCTCGGTTCCATGAGCTTATTGCAATTTATGCTATATACAATTATCATTGTTGATGCAAATTATTATTTGATGCTTATAAGCATGCCACAAACTTATAATCTTTGCTTGTGTTCAAATTGATTACATAAACCTATAGATTCACTCGGCATTTTTGCTGATTGTTTTACTCACATGTATTTCAGGAAATCAAGAAGTGGAAGCTTGGAGGTCACGGGAATGATGTTGTACACTGCTATGTTGTTCAAACTCTTTGATTTATTTATCGTTCCGTTTTTAAAACAAACTAATATGTTGTTTTAACTTATCTTTCGGTAACGATTACTTGGGACTACGCTACTCTGATAAATGTTTTAGGTACGATAAATTTGAAACGTCTCTTTTCGAGTCGTTCTTTATAAATTATGTGTTATTGTATCATTGTTTAGCACCCAAAGATGTATTCCGCTGCGTGTAAATTTGGGGGTGTTAAAGATTGGTACCAGAGCCATGAGTTATAGAGAACTAGGTCTTTATTTTAAAAACCTAAATTATAATTGTCAGTTTTTATTTTTCAAAGAGTCGGTGCACCGGACTTCGCGTGACTTCAGGTTCAAGCTATTTCTGAGATTACAATTTTAGTATGCGTTATTACGTATACCTTATTGGCAAGTATTTATAAATAAATACTATGATCCACTTATGGATATATATTTATGTCAAGGATCCCTTTATCGATATATATTTATGTCGTTAAACTTTTCGATAAAAGTTTATCATTTATTAATGATTAAGTTAAATAAATACATTGAATTTTCAAGATCTTTCTGTATTTATTTTTGAAGTATTTAAATTCCTTTTATTGCAAAAATTTTATATTATGACCTTACATAACTTCATCTGCGCGCGTTACTTTCATTGTTTAACCCTTTGTGATATCTATATAGATATTCAAATCGTCTTCCGGCTATTCGTGCTTGGACGTCTTTTAACGTAATCTATAGACCATTGTGTAGCTCAATGTGTCCTTGAAATAGACTAACCTCTATCGTGTGAGTCATACATTTTGAAACATTTCTTAAAATAGTGTTGAATAATACCATGGTTTTCATAATATTTTGTTAAATTTTATTATCGTTTTATACGACATACGAAGATTAAATTCATTGACATTTATATGTATCGACTCCGAAGTGTATTGTTCGCTTATATCTCGGTAACGTCATCGTCATTTTATAAATCATCGTATAGATTATGGCGCTAGATTGGAATACGATTTTACTTCTATAAAATTGTATCATTTGTTTTTCATTTACCTTCTTGCTCTCGGAACGCAACCTATGAATGTTCCATTCTTTTCTCGTTATGTTTTGGTGTTTTTGAAGAATCGTGGCACCAAGGAGGTTTGCCTACATTGCACCTTGAAACTTAAATTATGAACGTCATCCACCGTTTTGCTTCCTAAATTTCATGTTGAATACCTTGAAGCATTTTCTGTCATTCATTATGCTATATTTTTACCTGATGCTCATTATGAGAATTATTTTTCGTTGTTGTAAAATCCACAAGACATGTGTGCGTATATATATATATATATATTTTGAGCCGTTAGGAAATGTCGAAAAATATATTTAATGGAGAAACTACAGGGGGTGTATAAACAAGTCAAAACCTAAAAGTAAAACCTGCATTTTTAAAATAAAATAGTCAAACCTGCACATAACTTGCAGGGGTATTTTGGTCATTTTACATTGGGTTTCAGGTCTCGGGTAAAACTAGAAAGTCGTCTGAAACGTCGTTTTGCATCAAAATGCTTTAGACTCCGAGTCTTGGAGATGTCGTTTATCGGGTCAATTAATCGGCTTATACTAAAAAGTTAAATCTGATAAAAAATATATATATATTTTTTTCAGAACATTAGTTTTAAACGTTTCTAAGAAGATTTGAGTTCACTTGAGATCGTAAAATTTTAACGAATATTATTTTACAACTAACTAACACTAGTTGCATGTGAAAATGTTTAAAAATAGAAACATTACAGGATTAGCAATTACCGGATTAATGGTGTAATTTAAAAATGAATAATATATTTTCTTAAAAGCATGTTGTGTCGGGTATCTTACATAGAATACACATATGGATTGATTTATTCTTTTTATATATATGACTCATTTGTCATTCGATGTTATTTTATTTTCGTTTTCTTCTAATCTTCCACTGATTTGGGTTGAGTTTTGAAGTTTTGCCTTCACATTCTTCTTCGACATTCTCATCACGTGTCTCATGGCGTTTTCGTCTAAACCTTATAACCTTTTGAAACCTTAACAACTTGTAACCATTTCATTGGTTGTTTTATGAGCTACTAATTGCTACTTTTTGCAAACCTTTGGCTACTTTATACGTTGTCATAATGTCACCTTATATAAAAAAAAATCTGATATTGTTTTACGATTATTTTCACCGATTGTTTTTACTTTGGTCTTAATACTTTTCGTAACATTAAAAGTTGTTTATTGAGTATCTCACAAATTACTCGTATCCTTTAAATTTATAAACTATTTTTAAATTCCATTTTACAAATGGCATGGTTTATATATAAACATAAGAAACATAATACTTTTCGACGAAACTGAGCACTGCATTGCTATTCCTAAATTATACATGGCCTGATCACCTATGTCTAATTTAGAAGGAGCCATGCTAGGCTGAATAGTAGTCACCTTAAAAATCTTGATAATAATCAACTTTTTACTTGTATTTATTATAAAGATAAATAAAATGAAATAAAGTGAAAAGAAGTTTTGAAAACCTTTATGTTTTATGCAAGTAGCACGATTTCTATGCATCCGCATATGTTTTCTTACCTTTTGTTAAACGAATTACGTGATTATAAGTACGTTTTTACTCGATGATTGTTTTTCCACTTTGTTACTTCATTTTGTCATATAACTGATTTCTTTTGACTACTCGTCTAATTATTGACTGTTGATAAATGACCTAAAAGTATCGATATTTTATCCTTCCGTCTCGTCCAATCTTCTTTATGCGACTGGGTAGATCTTTGGAATGTCTCCGCACGTGAATAATGAATTATCACTAGAGTGATTTTCGTATATCCGGGATGACGTCCGTCACTCTCGTTTGTCTCGAAATCCACTCTTGTGAACCTTGCTTTGACTTCTCTCTTTAAACACTAACATCGTTCATTTGATTTGTTTTAATTACAAGTGATTATTAGGAATTTTCTTTGATTAAAATTTTTGTATGGATCTTATTTCCGATCATGTATTGACCACCGCTAAGTTAACGAACTGATATTGGTGAACCACCGACTGCACTAACAAAATTGACAACTTGTTTAATCTATTACTCCTTATCGTCATACCATCAATGATTTTATTTTATTATTCTCTTTAAGAATACATACGACATTTGTTTCGCCCCCTTTTGTACCGTTGATTTCGTACTAGTTGTTGACCATTATTCCCATTCGTATTCATTTGTTATCTTGACACATTTGGAAACCCGAATATATCCCATGTTTATTTTGAAATAATAAACACCTTTATGTATTTCTACAACGTATTATAAAATTTTTATGGAACTTTTATACATTTTCTAATGATTTTCAATTATCGAAATAACTACCATAAGAAAAAGGTCAAATTTATACATCATATTTTGTATAACTAAAACTAAAGTTTAAAGTGAAATTATGCTCTATCTTTTGAACTAGTTGACTTATCATACTTTACTTTTAATGTAATGAAATTACCGGTTTAATTTATATTCCTAACAATGATTTAATTTGGAAATTATATTTTCTAATTGTAACCATCAATACGAATTTAATTAATAAATTCATGTCATTGTTTCAAAGTTTCTTAAGACAACCAAAATAAATTATGAAGCTATTTAACTTCTATTTTTAATATGTCATCTTTATCAAGAAAGTACCTCAATTGAGTTTTAAGGTAATACAAATCCGGGACGGATAATTGTGACAAATGTTATTTTAATGTTAATATTTAATTCATTCTTCGCTCTCATTGTTCTAGTATTGCGAATTATTATGTTTTATGGTTACGTGAGTCGAGATCCCTCGTCGATCGTCAACCTTAAATCATTTTACCACATCTTGCCCGTTTACGTGTTTATTGAATTCATTTTTATCTCGTTCTATTCTTCGTATTGAATATCATTATTTTATTCTGAGTTTAAAATGAATCTCGGGAAGCAGTGTATAAGAAGAAACGATAAGTGTCACCAGGATTTATGCGTGTACTTGTAGAATGATAGAGGACCGAGTTATCAATGGCAACATATCATGGATATGAAGTTTTCGTAATTTTACTTGCTACTATCGAAAGATCATAGAAGACTCTAGAGATCAAGTGGTTATTATCAAGGGTTCGTTCAAGGTTTTCTCGATGATTAACGGTGGAGATCTATACTCGATATTTATGTTCGACCTTTTCTTTTATGTACTTATATGGTGTGTGATCTGGTCCGATGATCGTAAGTTGTGAGAACTTGAGGCGGTATCATCCGATGACGTCCGATCATGTAGAACACATATTATTTAATATCTTTTTTACTTTCAACGACGATGTTTATTGAGACTTTATGCGCGTTGGCGAAAGTGAGATGGTGTCTTTGTAGTATCTTTTGAGTAGGGACCCGCGTGTGAGCACCCTCTGATGACGAAAATGTTTTTCTTGTTAGTTCTTTTTGATGTGTGTCCATGGCTATCCGGCCGATGGATATCCTTTAATTTGCAACATTCTTTTTAACTGGACTTATCCGAAAATCCTGTCATCTATTCTTGTTATCGAATGAGCTTCGTGTGATTCATAAAATTTTCATGTGTCGAGCTTGACGGGCGACTGGTGGATAAGGATTTATTTATTCCTTTTTGGTGAGATACAACATGACGACAAGTTGCGTTTTGTAAAAGATCCAGTGGAGATCGTGGATCGAGATTCACGTGGGAACGTGAAGACTTCTTTATAAGGAATGCCCTCATCCTTCCGGGTAGTGAACAACTCGAGGATGAGAAGAGTTGAGCGCCGGGACGTCGCTCCCTTAAGGTGGTGAGGATGTAAAACCCGTAAAAATAAGGTCATAATTTAATTATAATTTTCAATTATTTTGAAGTATTTTATAACATTAAATATTATTATGATTAACGGTTTAAGTTGAAATCGATATTAAATATTTTATTTTAATATCTTGACGAGCAACGAGGACTACTAGTGATCGCAATACCGACGGATGCCCACAATTTTATATTTCATTATCGATCGTTTCGATATTTAATATTTTCGATAATATCGTTTTAATTACGTGTCAAGTCGTTTTAATATTATTTTTCGTGTGGGTTTAAACTTTTAAGTATTTTTACGAAACCCGAGTCCCGTAAATATTTTCAAAATTGACTAGTAACTATTTCCCACCTTTTAACTAATTATTTGCATTTTCTAGCCAAACTTTTGCCAAATTGCAATTAGGCCCCCACCCCACTAACTAAGAATTCTAAAATAATCACACACTTTATTATTTTACTTCCAAAAATTTCCACCAACTCGCTCCTTCTCCTTGTTATTGCCGAAACCCACTCCACCCCACCAAATCCATTCATTTTTCAAATTATCTCAAGTTTGAAGTTGATTCTAGCTAAACCAAGCTTAGACCCATCTCTATTTTTGATCAAGGATCACATAGGTATAAAATTTTACACATGCAAGCACTTTTTATTTTCTTGATGTTGGTAGGTGGAAGCCATGGTTATGCATGGTGTTTTTAGCATGATCCATGGTGGTTCTTGCTAGAAATCTTGTTAAAAACTATATTTTGATCCAAAGATTTTTGTTTTTGTTATGATTTTGATGTTATGATGGATGTATGATGATGTTAGAGTATAGGAATGACCATTTTTATGGTTGGTTGTCGTCAAAAAGTTGACTTTGTACACGATTTTAGTACCCATTTTATAGCAGTAGGTAAACTGAAAAATCCAAATTTTTATGTTTTGAAAATGACCTAACTTATAGCCTAGGGTTGTAGATAATTTCCTTAGCTTCGATTTGATATAAGGTAGAGCTTCTAGCTCAAAACGAGCGCGAAGTTATGATGTTTTGAATGATCGTGTACCGGGAGACGAGTATCGGCACTACATATAGTTGTTGTCGATATTTGGATCGAATCCCGGGGACTCTAAATGGATGTTTTAAAAATGTGTAACATACTGATAATGAGGTATTTATTTATTAGGTTGTGTTTACTTTAAAACCCGAGTGTCGGTTTTGTAAACGGAGTCGTTTAAATAAGTTAAAGCGGTCGTATGAAAAATTAACGTAAATCTGTCCGGATTTTGTGGTTTGAAAATGAGTCGAGTAAAGGACTTTAAAAGTAATTTCATTTGATAAACTTGTAGGAGGACTTTCTATATATAGTAAGTTAGTTTATCGAGTCGTTTCATAAATGGTTGACAAGTTTAAAAAGGGTAAATAATCTAGTACATGTAGTATGTACCGGCGGATTTTGTTAAAAAGTATAAAATGGTAAAGTAAATGGGTAGTAAAGTATAATGAAGTTATTTATATCGTTTACTCTCGAGTGTATTGTGGTTTTATTAGTTCGAGTTTGATTTTATTAAGTATCATTTATTTCTCGAGTCTATTATTAAAGTACGCACCTTATTTGCTAGGTTGCGGTTATCGTGATTATCGGGCATCTACTAACGTCGGCGATTGTCTTCAACTACTATAAGTATTAAGGTGAGTCTATAGCCTCGCTTTATACTAGTTATTAAATGATTTTAAACCCGCGAGGGGGAATACATGTTTTATAAACTTAGAACACAAGATTTTTATGGTATGCTTTGTCCCTCTATGAATGGACCCGTGGTTGCCTTTAAATTGCACTAAGTGATTGCCTTTGTTAAAGCCTCAATTATGGACCGTTAACTAGCTTATGATGGGCTAGCCGCTAGTACAATTAATAGATCTAAGGGGGAAGCCGCCCCGGTTCAGTTTGTGTGGACTTGTCGCAGAAGCTTAGGCCCGACCTCCACACTGTTTGGACATATTGTATTGAGAAGTCAGGTATACGGCAATGTACCAAAAATCTAGAGGTAAATGACAATTAATAAATCTCCTGTCTTATCAGACCTCTAAAAGGAGTGTTTAAGGGCTCGGTTCCATGAGCTTATTACAATTTATGCTATATACAATTATCATTATTGATGCAAATTATTATTTGATGCTTATAAGCATGCCACAAACTTATAATATTTGCTTGTGTTCAAATTGATTACATAAACCTATAGATTCACTCGGCATTTTTGCTGATTGTTTTACTCACATGTATTTCAGGAAATCAAGAAGTGGAAGCTTGGAGGTCACGGGAATGATGTTGTGCACTGCTATGTTGTTCAAACTCTTTGATTTATTTATCGTTCCGTTTTTAAAACAAACTAATATGTTGTTTTAACTCATCTTTCGGTAACGATTACTTGGGACTACGCTACTCTGATAAATATTTTAGGAACGATAAATTTGAAACGTCTCTTTTCGAGTCATTCTTTATAAATTATGTGTTATTGTATCATTGTTTAGCACCCAAAGATGTATTCTGCTGCGTGTAAATTTGGGGGTGTTAAATTTTCAATGGTTTTATGGTTACGATCTATACCCAAAATAACCTACTATCCACGACGGAACGATGGAGTCAAAAGATGGTTTAGGATAGGAAACTAAGTCCTATGATCCAACCAAAACTGAAGGGATCTACACAACGATATTCCATAGCTAGAAATAGTTGTCCTTAGGAAAGATGGAGTGGAATGAAGTTGAATGCAGACCAATTATTTAAGTTAGCACTAGAACAATCACAACAAGGTGCTAGTGATGACGTATTGGTAAGCATTGAAGGAGTTGAATATTCTATGCAAACTAGGCAGAAACCAAGTCAATACACCTATTGAAGACAAGTGTCATGGACCCAGTGATGCGATGCACAACCCTTCCCCAGCCATTCGGGTTTATCTCAAAAGAAACTTGTGTCATTGTCACGGAGATCAACATGTATCTATTGACTTTCTCACTTCGAGTTAGTTAATATTGAAAAGGTGGCAGACTACTCCAGCCTCCGACTACCAAAATGAACTTATCGAGTCTAGAGCCAAAAAGAGATCAATCTATCATCTCATTAGGACACAATCGTGTACTACGCATTATCCTTATGATATTGCCAGAACACCTGAGTGATACGATTCACATGAAGCTGGAAATCCTACTTGAGTCAACATAAAACAAGCTCATGGTAGGTAACTTGTGAGATTCTACACGAATCAAACTTGTGAGAACTGGAATGCAACTAAGTTTGGATTCTTAACTGATTCAAACTTGATTCCAGGCTTGTTTGCAAAATCCATGTTATCTTGCCAGAACATTCAGAGTGACACTATTCAGTGCTCACAGTGACGAATGGAAATCCTTCCAGTGTCAACATCAAACAACACTACGGTAGGTAGCTCGCAAGATTCTCTATGAATCAAGCTTGTGACAATCTGGAAAGCAACAATGGTGCGATTCTTATAGAATCAAACTTGTTCCAGGAATTCTGAATTGACGACTCTAATCAGACGGATAATTTATCCTTATGATTCACTCTTTATGTTCGCAGTCTGCTTTGAGACGGTCGAGTAAAGAGAACTGGCTACTACCGTCGGGAAGCCCTATCAAGGAGGTTCTTAATCGAATCTACCCGATCACAGGTATGGTATCTAATACCGTCTAACGGTCTTCACCGACCGGAGGTAAAACGCTACCGAGTTAGGGTGAAATGTTCAAAGCCATTTCGTCCATGTCTATATATGTTGTTGCATATCAAGAAGGTGGCACAGCTGTGTACTAACCGATGTCGATTCAGAAGTCACAAGAGTACAAGATGACAATAATCAAGATACTTAAGAATGTAATTGGTCATCTTGTCATAAGAGCACAAGATGAACACTATCAAGGATAGATTGAAGATCTCAAGCACTCAAAGTCAAATGACGAAGGATCAAGATAAAGATCACAAAGGCATGAAGGAAAAAAACCATTACAAACAAAATCAAGACCAAGATACAAGACCTAAGAAGGAAGATCAGCTCCACAAGAATGTATTCACTCAATCATCTTATGCATTTTAAAGATTACCGATACATTGGGGGATATTGTTAGCCCTATATTATATATAGTCGAACAAGAATGTAATAGGTCATCTTAGTTGTTAAAGGTCTTGTATTGTAATAGGTTAGTCGGGAAATCCGGGTTTGGACTTTAAGGTAATATTGTCTAAGGTAGGGGCTTTATGCCCAAGATAGGCCAAGCTGTGACACCCAGGGTAGGGTCAAATTATGTGGAAAATATCCCCGGAGGCGTCACAAGGGTGGATCGATAGCATATAGTCCATAGAGTATAAGATAAAAGTTAGTCAAATCAGATTACATGTTTATTCAAACAAATAAATACAAATTGTTTTAAAAAGACAGTAGGTGATTGTTTTTGTTTCCCAAATAGAACCCCTGACGAGTCCTATGATGCAGATTTCTAAGATGCTGGAGACCATGCACACACCACGTACTAACTTCATATTCCTGTACAAAACATACTAACGGGTCCACCTAAAGTTGGTGAATTTACAGATTTTAACAACTAATTAGTTTGGACATACAATAATCATAGCAGTAATAATGCACAAAGCATTCTTACTAAAATGTAAATAACATTTGTTTATTATTAGAAACTGAAGCTTAACCCCATAGTCCTCAACAGATGAGGACGTAGTGTCTTCAAAATGACACCCATTCCAGTTCCAGCATGGTATACGTCTGTTGTCCCGGCCAAGGCACAGTGAGCATGACTCACCCAGACGGGGATGGTCAATCCCTAATAGATCTATTTATAACATTCAGGCAATTTACAACAATTTAACAGTTTCAATAGTAAGCAATCATAATCCAGTTTATACAATCCAGTTATGTCCAATATATGTTTGCATATTTTCTTTCCCAAAAAGGGAAGGTTTTTATCAAAGTTTATAGGGGGCTGTAAACTCACCTGGGAGTAGGCAATTGCTTGTTTAACACAGGTATCCAATTAAAGCTCACACCAAAGTTATGCCTAATCAGATAGTACAGTCTTAATAGATAGTACAAAGAACATATATGTATGCTTGTACGGATTTTATTCAGTTTATTCATACTATGGTATTTATCTAAATAACCATAGTTCAAGTAGCATAAATATTCATTTAACTTATTTATATAAGTTTCATTCCTAAGTTCACATCAAATGTCTAACTACTAATATTAGTTAGCATACATGTATTTATAGTAATCATTCAATCTTACAATTAAGTTATATATTTAAGTAAACATAAAAGAAAATGTTTCACTTAAAATATTAATCTATGTTTATAGTACTTGTATCAATAACATCCCGTTAAATTTTTTAACCACGTTCTATCTTTAAGTAAACATAAGGGATTTTTCTTATAATATATTTACGTAGTAACATTTAAATTAACGTTCAAATAATTTTATTTCTTAAAAGTATATGAGTACATGTATTAACAATACATATTCATAATTGATTATACAATTATTTCCTAAAGTAAATATAAATATGATATATAAAAAAAATATATAAATTATTCTATTTAACTTTAACGTTTCCATAAATTGTTTTATAATTTATAAAATACTTTATACTTAAGAATTTATACCTTAATTCTTATGGTCTAAGTATTTTAATTATGCTTTATTATAATTAAAATAGATTTTAGGGTTAGGGCTTGAAAATGTTTCGGAATGTGGCAAAACTAGTCCTTTTATATTTTTAAATAAGTATAACCATCGGATTTTACATGTTTAGTACCTAAGGCTTGTTATAGTTTTGGCTTATGGCAGATTTGGTCCCCCTAGTTAGATTTAGGTTTTGTAACTTTACTAAAATTACAAAAACAGCCCCTAGGGCTTCTTTAAGTTTCGACAATTTACAAGAATAGTCCTTAGGGTTATAAAATGACAAAATAACTTTTAGAAACTTCCCAAAATGGTCCCTAAGGTTTAATTTGCCACGGATAATATTTATTAAACCCTAGAATTTTGGATATTTACATTTTCAATCCTTGTGTTTATTAGTTTATCAAAACAAGTTTCATAAGTTACGGTTTTAGTCCTTAAGTTTTATAAATTTTCATTTTCATCCAAAAAGTTTTTATAAGTTATATTTTATTATAAAAACTTTTATTTTAACATTCAAACATTATATGGGCTCATTAAATGGGCTAAACATCTAATGGGCTTAAATATATCTCAAATCCACTAATTTATTTAAATGGGTCTTTAAATCATTTATTGGGCCTAAATACATTTTTAAGCCCTTTAATTAGTTAAATGGGCCTAAGTGTAATCTTAAGTCCATTAATTTACTAGGATTTATTAAATGGGCTTATTGGGTCCATTAAGTTTTGGATTAATATTTCATGGACTTAAATAGTCCATTACCACTACTCTACATTTTATGTAAGTTTTTACTTAAGATATTCTTATAAGTTTATTATGAGCTTATTAATATTTAGTTTTAAATTTAAAATAGAAGAATAAAACTTATACTTGTTTTATGTGATGTTCCTAATTAGATCTATCTATGTACAAATCAAGTAATCATGTCATAAGTCCAAAATGAGATCTAAATTATGTCTAGACCTAAAAATCAATCATAGATCCATGTTTACTCATATATAGTCCACAACCATATTTCTAAATCTTGGTATTTCCATGATGAACGTATTAGCTAGTTTTAAAGTCTTGTAAATATTTACAAAAACACATCATAATTATCTAGGTTACATGCATGTTCCCAAGGTTATTATTATTCTAAGAAAACAAGGTATAGCCCACGGCTATATTGTTTTCTCCCAATATTCCCATAAGATCTATAAGCGTATTTCATATTTATCATGTTAAGTTAACACTTATTACTAGATCTAGGTTGTACAATATCATGCATGTACATCTAACCCATTTAGGGTCATATAAAACCCACGGCTAAAAATATTCACATAAGTTACTTTGATGATTTTTAATATTCTATTTAACATGTTACCTTTCATATTCCATGATTCAAAAGTTAGAAAACCAATCATATAGTCTCCACTTAATTTAGCCGTGACCTTTAAGGTCATGGTTTTCTTGATCTTTAAGTTGCACAAGTTCATTTCATGAGATCTATGGTTATTAGCTAACCAAAGTCCCATAAAACATGATTTGTAACTCATGCAATGTCTAGATTTATAAAAGGTTTCATATGGTTTTTAAATAAGGTTTAAACATAACATATAAGTCATAAGTTTCTTATTAAAAGATTTTTAAATCATGAACATGATTTGCAAAAATATGGCGTGACCTATAAGGGTTATAGCTTTCTCAAATCTTGATTTTAACACGTTATTTACTTGTGTTTATATGTGTATGATGATGCATGCATGAAAGAATGAAAGAATATGGTGTGTATACCTTTTTGCCTAAATGTTACCAAGTAAGATCTATATGAACAAGGAGGTTAGAGATCTAGTCAAGATGGTGAAGGAGACCCTAAAGATAACTAAGCCATGGCCTTTATAGATTCGGCTAGGGCTTGTTACAATGCTTCCAAAGATGATGATGATGTTACCAAATGATTGGTGATTGCTATGGGACAAGGATCTAGTAGATTGGATGAACAAATCTTGGATTTTTGTGGATTATAGTCGAATTGTTTGAGAGAAAAAGGGAAGGGAGAGTGAGATCTAGTTGAGAGGGAATGTGAAGAGTATGTGTGTGTGTGTTTTCGGCTAAAAAGGGAGAGAGAGTGCAAGTAAGGGTGTGAACACCTTGGTAAGAACAATAGTGCCAAGTGTTGACACTTTTGTTCCCAAGGCTTGACACTTGGGTTCCCAAAGCACCTCTTCACCTTCCACCTAAGGGATGCGTGTCATTCTTAGCCAAAAAGGGGTAATGGGACCTTGGCTTGGGCTTATGTTGGACTTACACACAATAGCATCTATTCTTGGGCTAGTCCAAGAGTTTAAGTGAGCTCTTATTCTTCATGTACACATATACATGGCTATATTACCTAATGTAGTATATTTCCAATTTTTTATTAAGTGTTGTATATTTCTAATATTAAGTATACATCTTACTATTTGTCATCCCTAGTCTTAGGTACACAGTTTACATTATGAATCTTATTTCAACAAGCGTGTATGTAAAATTATATGTACAAGTTAGACAAGTTCACACATGACCCATGAAAATATAACACATGAGTTTGTGTTCTAAGATTAATAGGTGAAATTTCATTACATAAAATCATGGTAAAATCATGGATTTTACAGCACCGCCCCATTATTTTAGCTTTGTCCTCAAAGCTATTAAAAACATAGTCATCTTTTAAGTGACAGATGTTCTAACTGTATTATTTGTTTCGGTTCTCTCTTAGGTGCGGATGGTGGCATGAACGCGAAGTGGTCTATTCCTAGGTTACTTCTATATGTCTGATTCGGCATTAATGGGAACTTCTGCCATTACAGGTGAACAGAAGAGAATGCAGAGATATTTTTATTCGGATTGCACTATACATCCGATTGAGCAGTAAAGGACACTGCTGCTATGGATGGATAGGAGAGGAACGCAAAGAGATCTTTATCTGCATCGCACTATACAACCGATTGAGCAGTAAAGGAGACTGCTGTTGTGGATGGGTAGACGAGGGATGCAAAGAGATCTTTATCTGGATCGCACTATACATCCGATTGAGTAGTAAAGGAGACTGCTGCTGTGGATGGGTAGGCGAGGGAAAGCTTAACGGGGTCGCAGCTATACCCTTCCAGGATCTGGGAGAAAACCAATGGTGTTGTGGATTTGGTTAGGAGGACAAATACATTACAAATGGTTTCTAATATGAGGAGAACACGCCAACATATTTCATACGCTGGGGAATCTGGGGTTGCACTATTTTTACATCCTTTTCATGGGTGAGATACAAGTTATATATCCATACCCGCGAATGAAAAATTGGGGGTTGAAGGTAAAACAAACATGTTTAACTTTAACCCCTCATATATTAACATCTTTAAGGAAAGACTTACGATCATTACCTCAAGCCAGCGGGGTACAAACATTAGTTAATGGTACTAAAGTTTCTACCTAACAAAGAGGTTAAGATTGTTGTTGAAGGCGTTTGCGTAAGAAGTTGCAAGGAATCTGCTTCCTTTGCCGTGAGGCTGCGTGAGAGGGGCGCATAAAAGAAGTACCTCAAATGGTGGAAATAAAAGAATATACCAAGAATAAAGAAGTGTGCGCCTTGCAGGGTGTCGTAACAAGGGTCATACATTCACTATTACTGGTTCAAAATTTGTACAAATTCTAACTTCTAAAGAGAGGAATTCTCATCTCCCAGCATCTAATGGATAATGGTATTGTCGAACTAATTGGACCCGAAGAGGAAAGAGGAATGTCCAAAATATAGGGCATTTAACATCTCCTTACGGGGGATGTCGAATGTAGCCCTCCAAGGTACACCCATTGTGAGTTGGATGTGCCTTTTAGGTTTAGGGTTGTCTAGGTGGCGGGAGTAACCCTACAAAATACACCCATTGTGAGTTGGATGTGTCTTTCAGGTTTAGGCAAGGAAGAAACAAGTTAGGGAAATGGGATGTTCTCGGACCAAGTATTCTCTGGCCCGTTGGTGCTAGAGATGACACTAAATCTAGTGTTAACTATATCGGGGTTATGGCTCCCCAGTATAATCAAGGTTTCATCTCACCAAGGTACACAAACCCATGTTTGGCTATATAGGATAGTCGCATGATATTTTTTAGTCAATTTGTGCTAATAACGACCTCAAAGTTATCAGGGCTTTCTAGGATCTGATTGATGTAAAACGGCGATTTGAAAAGTTTTAAGGATCAACCTCGAATGATGGTGTTTAACTATCATAACTTTTCCGTAGACTATTCCATAGTATAATAGGAGCCTAGAACTATCGGAGGAATTTCCATTACCTTACTAAATTTAGCAATTGTAGTGCTTTGGTCTACACATGTATCAGACAAGATAGATGTATATCACTGGTTTAGTAAGAACATACCAGGTACGATGCTGGAGCCTGGGTTTGTTGGGGCATTGCCAGCCATGTACACTTGCGAAGGAGTTCCCTTGTCGTCCTTTTTCTGATTGTCCCTCTTGGAACAATCAAGTCTCACGTGCCCAGGGGTTCCACACTCGTAACGTACCACAACTTTCTTTAGCCCGCTACTGTTCCCGCCAGTGGGGTTTCGGTTTCCTTGTTGTCCACTTCCACTACCTCATGCGTTGGACTTGCCCTTGTTGCTGTTTCCAGGATTGGTGTTGGTTCGACCTGGGTTAGCTACATTGGTTGGACAATCCCAAGCAAAATGGCCCTGTTGGCCGCACTTGTAGCACCCTTGACATTATCCTCCAGCAACATGATGGTAGTTGCACTTCGAACACTTGGGCTTTGTCCCTGAGTAGTTCTTGGTGCGGGCTGTGGGGGTAGTGTCATCTACTTGCCCAACATTGTGCTTTTTGGGAGGCTGCTGGTGCTGGCTACGAGAGTTTTCATCGGATTTCCTCTTGTTGTTTGTTTGCCTCTCGGACAGATTGTGGGCTCGCTTGTTGATCAGCTCAGTCGCAAATTCCATGGCACCTTCAACAGTGGTGGGTCGTGAAGCTAGCACACTGTCATGAATGTTGTCAGGGAGTCCGCTGACATATTTTTCAATCTTGTCACTCCTTAGAGGAAACATTCTGGTGCACATCAAGCTTAACTCTTGAAATCTTTGGTTGTACCAAAGGATATCATTGTTCTTACACTTGAGATCCCACAACTCGACTTCCAACTTCTTCATTTCTCCTCTGGGACAGTATTTCTCAGTCATTCTCCCCTTGAGGTTGGCCCAAGTGAGAGTATAAGCAGTGGCATGTCCCAGGGTGGCGACCACAGAGTTCCACCAAGTAAGGGCGCTCTCGAGTAGAGTGTAGGTAGCAAACATAACTATGTTCTCGTCAGCACAACCGCTGATGCGGAAGCCTGTCTCTAGTCTTTCAAACCATTGCATCAATTCAACAACTCCTTCTTTTCCTCGGTAGTATGAGGGTTTGCATTTCAAGAAGTCGGGGTAAGACCAACCCCTGTCGAAGTTGTTTCTGTGCATGTTGTGGTTTGGATCATGAAATTGAGTATAATGCAGTTCGTTTTTTCTCAGTTCTTGCTAATAGAAAGTCCAACCAATATCGGGTTTTTAACTTTTTTTGGTTGTTAATCTTGTTTGGATATTCTATTTGCTAATTCAACAAAACCTTGCAAAACGGAAAAATATTACCTACTTATATGTAAAACATTTTGCAAATACCAAGTTTTTATTCAAGTAATATTCAAAAGGTAAAATATGAAACTTAAAGGACTGAAAATGTAAATTCTAAGAAAGATAAATGCTTGAAATGTAAATTCTAACAAATCCAAGGACTAAAAGTGTAAATCAGTTAACTAAAAGGATCAAATTTGTAAAACTTATAACCAACTAACCAAAATGTAACAAATTTAACAACTTGCTAACTGAAAATAACAAATCCCAAAATTACAAGGACTTAAAAGTTGCAAACCCTAAAAACAATGAAGTTTAGCCAAATTCAGAAACTGATTAGAACATTAGGGAGCAGATTGCAATTTCAAGAACTCATTAAGCCAAAAACGGGTTTGGAATGAAAATAAGCTCGTTTGAGCTTATTACTGAACCAAATTCAATGAAACAAGTTGCAAAACTCTTTAAATCCCAATTAAGCTACGTGTGTAAAAGGATTTTGGCTAAAATTGTAAAATAAGCAAATGAGAACTTATCAATAAGCCCAAAATAAGCTACAGCAAAATCTAGACAATCACAACTTGCTTTTCTTGCCAAAACTGATTAAACTACTCAAAAGATGAACGGGAAATCAAACTAGAACAATTTTCATCCAGAAATAAGCTAGAAATCTTGATTAAGCTGAAAAGAGCTTATCGTTGACCAAGCGTTGACCAACTTTTTTTTCAAAAAGCTGAAACTTTCAAAAATCAAGTAACTCTATGTTCTAAGTGGATTTGTGCAGAAAAATGGCCAGGTTTATGAAAAGGATCAAGAGATACAAAATCTCAGTTTCAATTTACAGAAACTTGCCTCAACTCAGCTTATCTGAATTTTGCTTATTTCTCCTAGCTTAATGGAAACTGTATAGAATGCTCTTGGAATCTGAAACCTTATGATGTTATCTACAACTGAGAACAAATTTGGTGCAATTTCATCAAGTAATGAGTGAATTCTAGCCAAAAGAAAATGATAAGTTCTAAATGGCAAAACTGAATGAAATTAACCCAAACATTTTTATTGCCATTTGCCTGTTTGACTCTCAATTTGACTTGTAAATGACTTGAAACACTATATAACCACCTAATGACTGCAAATGAGCTTTAAAATGCCAAGACTCAATTCTTGAAAACTTTTTATAAGCTAATACCAAACACTCCTTTATTTGATTTATATGAAAATATATGAAGACTATTCAAGCACCAATTAAAGCTGAAAGAAAATCCTTAACAAACCAAGTTTATTGATCAAAAAGAGATGAGTAAAAGCTAAATGCAATAAATTACCACTACTAGAACTCAAGTAGAACAGCAAGGCTAAAAAGTTACTGAAATCAGCTAACAAAAAGACAAAATCCAAATCAATAAGCAGTAAAGCAACTCTTAAGCTACAAACAAGTCTAGAATCTAATCAAATCCAAACTAAACAAATTTTATCAGGCATTCATCAAGATTACACTATGAAAAGTATCATGCATTTGACAAATTCAGTGGAACAAAAATTAGAACTTTAAAACCTTTTGAAGTAAACCATTGGGAAGAAGAGGAGTGCTGAACTCTCTTACCCTAGTGATAACCACCACCTTATCACTAGTTCATCTTATCAATCATCAAAAACAGCTATCAATCAACAGTAATCATCAAAATGCTTGAAAACTTCAATGGAACTAGTTTCTGAACTGGAATCACAACAAAATGCTCCCAAACTTCTTCAAGGTCAGTTATGATCAATCAATGATCATAACAAACACAATGCAGCAACACAAGTATCCAATAGCAGCAAGTAATGAACAATAGAATGAAGAACAGAATTGGCGGGAAATGAGAAATTTGAATTTTATTCCATGAAAGTTGTTACAAAGCTGTTAGAAAGCTACGAACTAACTAACTAACTCAAGAGTTTGTCAGACTCTTGAGTAGTTAGGGTAAAGAGGAAGGAAAATGAAAGGAAATTGAGAAGTGTGTGTTTTTACAAAACTAAGCTACCTGTTACAAATGAGGTCCTATCCATCTATTTATAGACTTGAGACAGATGATTGTTGGGGTTGGTGACGTGTCAGGACCAATCCCAGCTCTCCACGTGGACTAATTCTGCTTAAGTGATTTCCAGGTATGAACAATGATTTGGGCTTTCTTGATTGAGTGGATGAAATGTTAATTGATGATAACCATTGAATTCGTCTCTCAAAATTGAGCAACTTTGATGTTTATACTTCTTTATGAAATCGTCTCTAGCTCAAAAACGATCCTGGGCAAATTTTGCCTTCTTGAAGATTCCACGTGTCGTCCTGTGAATGGTTGAATAAGTGTCACACGGATCACACTGTTGAGATTTTTTCATTTAATGTGGCGGCTGAGTGGGAATTAATTACTTATGAGTTGGCAATCCGTGTGCCTCTCATTCTCTCTTCTTATTGGCTCAAAACTTGTACACATGGATTGAACTTGTGTAACTTTCCAATATTGGCAGTTTCAACCCTTGTACTTTGGCAGATTGCATTAAAGGCTTGTAACTTTATTTCTTTGACACTTTAAGTCCTCCAAACTTCATCTTTGAGCAGAATTAACCCTTTGACTTTGTTGACTTGATAGTTGACCAATTTTGACTTTGATCTTGACTTTTTACAATATTTGCACTTTAGTCCTTCAACTTTGGCAGTTTGTCAAGATAGGTCCTTGTACTTCAAAGTCTTGTCACTTTTGATCCTTCTTTGTCTTTTTCATCCATTTGAGCTTGATTTTTCTTTGTTTGCTTGAAAATGTATCCTTTTACCTACACAAGTGTACACAAACACAAACATACCACATAACACTGTTTTTGCAAGATAAATTGGTATTTTGCTTCATGTTTTAGGGTTATTTGTTGATAAAAGGATATGAGTTTAAGCTCATATCAAAATCCCCTACACTTGAACATTGTCATGTCCTCATGCAATATTATGTATTAAAGCTCAAATTTACATTTCCCTCATAATTAATCCACCTTGGCCATATGAGATGCATCTACACTACTCTAAACTAAATGATGCATGATTTTGACTTTTAATAATGCAATGAACAAAATACAATTCTATCTATATCTTTTTGATTTTTCTTGAAATGGTTTTGATGGAAATAACTCATAAAGAATTCAATGGCTTAGATTAGGGCTTGGGTACCATGGACATTTATCACCCTCAAGTTTCACTTTCCCCATACCAAGCTTAAAAATGGGATCATTGCATTCACAAGTAAAAAGTGCATCAACTTATTCATGAAAATTAAATGTGGAACCGGTTATTATTTGAGCAAATTGCTTGTGGGCAAATTTGTCATTATTCAAGTGGGAAGTATAAGAAGTGTAAAATCCAAAAATAAGGAAGCACGGTTTTAATCCTAAGTAATCCTCTCATCCATTACTTGAAAAACCGCTCACAATTAATATAAGTCCGTTTTAAGAGTAATAAGTCATTCGCCTTATGTGTAAAATCCTCATGTCATGCTTTCATAAGTAACTACACACTCGCTATGGAAAGAAAAATAAAACTCACGCAATAATTTACATCCGCCATCTTTTTGAGACTTTGGATCTTTAACCCCGCAACCCGTCAAGGCAATATTGGATTGGAGCAATCTATTGAATCCCCGCAACCCGTCAAGGTAATATTGGAACTCAATAGTCACTATAATTAACACCACACTGCCCCTCTTGGGAGTCTTGCATTATTTTTATTTTTTTTCTTTGTTTTTTTCTTTTTCTTTTTTTTCTAGCCACTCATTTTTTTTCATAAGCCGCTCTTATTTTTCTTTATTCCTCACAAAGAAATTTGAAAAGAAGAAAAGGAAAAACACCCGCTAAGTATGGAGCATGACATAAGTCTAGTACACATAAAACGTGCTAACTTAGAATCTTAAGACGTACTCATATCAACCATAAATGATTAGCCAAAAATGCATAAGAGATTACAAACCAATTAAAACCGTACTTGATTATTTATTAACAATTATATACATGCGAAGAAAATAGAGGCAAAGAAGAGAAGGGTTTAGCCACAAGTAATTGCCATGAAGTCTATCTAGCCCAACTCTATCATTTCCCATTCTCCACAAATTTAAAATCTCAAATAATGAGATTGGTGGAAGCTTAGCCTAATAGACCAATGAAGGACTACATGGTTAAGGATACTAGCTAGAGAATGCTAAGATAAGCAAACTCGGGTTGAGTCAAAATATCCATGGCGGGCCTAATATGTCAAAGAAATCTAAACTTGTTAAACCATGTTTTATTATATTTTTTTCTTTTTATATATTTTTGATGAAACGTAAAGAAGAAATATATACAATGCAAATGTGTTATGCAAAAATGATTGATGCAAAAATTATGAATGCATATTTTTGTTGGCCAAAGTAGATCAAAATTTTGAAAAATGTCGAAAAATCAATTTTCCATGTTATCATGCAAGACAATGACAAGTTCTAGGTAAGGTCACTTCGATAGAAGACCCCCCTACACTTAAGCTAAACATTGTCCTCAATGTTTAAGAGCATGGAAGTATAAAAACATCCCCTACACTTATGACAATGAATAGACTTTGCTTAACCCAAGTTAAGGAAAGGACAACTATTAGTGAAATCATGTTTAAGCACAAGGTGTCAATGAAAAATCACTAAAGTAACGAAGTGAACCGGATACAAGGGCCTCCTCCATAAGCTCCAAAGAATGAGATGAGTGAGCAACCCTACAAACAATCATGAAGACAAAAGAAGGTCTCCCCTACACTTATCTCCAAGTCTATACCTTTATTTCTAACCTACAACACTCTAAACCTAGTTATACGATGCTTGAGTTAATGAGTCTCTAGCTCGACTCGTCCCTCAATGAATTAATTCATGGGGAAAATGGGGACCTCTTGGACCATTTCAACAGAAATGTCCTCCCCAAAGTAATGTTTGACACGGTGACCATTCACTTTAAAATTTGGACCATCGGGTTGTGACAACTCAAGAGTTCCATATGGAAACACTTGAGCAATAGTGAATGGACCGGACCATCTCGACTTAAGCTTGCCCGCAAAAAGCTTCAATCTTGAGTTAAAGAGGAGAACCGGCTCTCCAACTTTGAACTCACGATTCTTGATCTTAGCATCATGCAATTTCTTAGTCTTTTCCTTGTAAAGCAAAGAATTCTCATAGGCATTGGCTCTCAACTCATCCATCTCATTGAGTTGATCTTTCCTATGTGAACCGGATTGGTTTAAATCAAAGTTAGCCCACTTGAGAGCCCAAGATGCCTTATGTTCTAACTCAAATGGGAGGTGGCACGCTTTTCCATAGACAAGCCTATAAGGCGTACAACCAATTGGTGTTTTAAAAGCCGTCCTAAACGCCCACAAAGCATCATCAAGCTTATCCGACCAAGAAGCTCGATGCTCTCCCACCGTTCTCTCTAAAATTCTCTTCAAACCACGATTTGTGACCTCGGTTTGACCATTTGTTTGAGGGTGATACGCGGTAGAAAGTCTATGATTCACTCCATATTTCTTCATAACTCTCGTGAATTGATCATTAGAAAAGTGCGTACCACGATCACTTATGATGGCCCGAGGTACACCAAATCTAGCAAACAATTGTTTCAAAAACTTCACAACCACTCTAGCATCATTGGTAGGTAAGGCTTTAGCCTCCACCCATTTGGACACATAATCCACCGCCACAAGTATATACTTGTTTCCCTTAGAGGATGGAAAAGGTCCCATGAAATCAATGCCCCATACATCAAATATCTCACACTCTTGGATAAAATTTTGTGGCATCTCATCACGTTGTGTAATTTTTCCTTGTCTTTGACACACATCACAAAATTTCACCATTTCATGGGCATCTTTGTAAATGGAAGGCCAATAGTAACCCGAATCAAAGACTTTCTTGGCGGTGTAGTTAGGCCCAAAATGTCCACCCGTAGGTCCCTTATGACATGCCTCTAAGATCTTAAATTCCTCGGGCCCATCTACACACCGTCTAATGATTTGGTCCGCACATTGCCTAAAAAGATATGGATCATCCCAAAAGTAATACTTAACTTCCTTAAGAAACTTTTTCTTTTGTTGATAAGTAAGACCCTCAATAAGCACATTGCCCACAAGATAGTTTGCGATATCCGCAAACCAAGGTGTGGCATCCTCTTGGGAAGAGATAGACATGAGCTCCTCTAATGGAAAGGATTCATTGATTTCTTGGTGTGGGAAATCTCCTTGAAAAGGATGCTCAAGTCTACTCAAATGATCCGCTGCTAAATTCTCGGCCCCTTTCTTATCACGAATCTCTATCTTAAACTCTTGAAGCAACAAAACCCATCTCAAAAGCCTAGGCTTAGCATCTTGTTTTGTCATAAGATACTTGAGAGCGGAATGATCCGTATACACTATGGTTTTGGAAAGCACAAGATATGGTCTAAACTTCTCAAAAGCATATACTATAGCAAGCAACTCTTTTTCCGTGGTAGTGTAATGAAGTTGTGCACCGGTCATGGTTTTACTCGCATAGTGTATAGGTTGAAAATGCTTATTAACTCTTTGTCCTAAGACGGCCCCCACCGCATAATCACTAGCGTCACACATAAGCTCAAAAGGTAATTCCCAATTTGGAGAAACCAAAACGGGAGGCTTAGTCAATTTTTCCTTAAGAGTCTCAAAAGAGTCTAAACAATCTTGGTTAAAAATGAAAGGAGCCTCTTTCTCCAAGAGGTGAGTCATCGGTCTAGCTATCTTAGAAAAATCTTGTATAAAGCGCCTATAAAATCCCGCATGACCTAAGAAACTCCTCACACCTTTAACCGAGGTGGGTGGGGGAAGCTTAGCAATCACATCAATTTTAGCTCGATCAACTTCTAATCCCTTGTTGGATATCTTGTGTCCTAAAACAATCCCCTCTTTCACCATAAAGTGACATTTCTCCCAATTAAGCACCAAACGTGTTTCCTCACAATGCTTAAGCATCCTTTCAAGATTGGTGAGACATGAGCTAAATGAATTTCCAAAAACGGAAAAGTCATCCATAAAAACCTCCATGGTTTGCTCTATCATGTCATGGAAAATCGCCATCATGCACCTTTGAAACGTCCCCGGTGCATTACATAAGCCAAAAGGCATCCTCTTGTAAGCAAATGTACCGTAGGGACAAGTGAATGTGGTCTTTTCTTGATCCTTAGGGTCAATGGGTATTTGGAAATAACCCGAAAAGCCATCAAGAAAACAATAGTACTCATTTCCCGCTAAGCGTTCAAGCATTTGATCCATAAAGGGAAGCGGGAAATGTTCTTTCCTAGTTGCCTCATTGAGTTTTCTATAATCAATGCAAACTCTCCAACCGGTCACAAGTCTCGTGGAAATAAGCTCATTGTTCTCATTAGGCACCACGGTGATTCCACCCTTCTTTGGAACACAATGAACCGGGCTAACCCATGGAGAGTCGGAAATGGGATAAATCATACCCGCATCTAAGAGTTTAATCACTTCCTTCTTAATAACCTCATGGATTTTTGGGTTAACTCTCCTTTGGTTTTGAATGGCGGGTTTATAGTCATCCTCCATAAGGATTTTGTGTGTACAAAAATGTGGATCAATTCCCCTTATGTCGGATATCTTCCATGCTAAAGCTGTCTTATGTTTCTTAAGAACTTCAATAAGTTTCTCTTTCTCATCCTCTTTCAACTCTTTAGCAATGATCACCGGTAATTGGTCTTTGCCCTCTAAGAAAGCATATTCTAAGTGGGATGGAAGGTCCTTAAGTTCAATTGGAGGTGGACTCTCTATGGAAGGTTTAACTATAGAAGGTTCCTCAATGGTAATCTCTTGTGAAATAGGAGAAGGAATAGGGTCCTCATTGAGCAACTTTTGGATTGTAAGAATATCTTCTTCCCAATTGATGGGAGAATCATCATCACCAAGAAAGTTTGACTCAAATTCCTCCAAGAGGAAATCACTCTCTCTAAAAGGTGTTAAAGAGGGAGCAATTGAGGCCACGGTTTCAACATGGGGTATCTCATCACTAGCACTCTTACAAGCATCATGAAAGTGTTCATTACACACTTCATCTAGCACATCCACAATGTTAATAGTCTCACAAGGTCTAGACTCCTTAACCTCTTTCCTATCACAAATTTTCCCTAACTTAAACACCACTCTCTCATCTTCTACTCTCATAATTAATTCTCCTTCCGCCACATCTATCAAGGTACGACCCGTTCTCAAAAACGGTCTACCAACAATCAAAGGCACTCTAGGATCCATGTCATAATCAACCACTACAAAGTCGGCCGGAAAGGTAAACTTATCCACACCTACAAACACATCTTCCGCTATACCTACGGGGTGAGCTATGGTTCGGTTGGCTAGTTCAAGAGTCATCCTAGTGGGAGTGAGCTCGAGAAGAGATAGTTGTTTCCAAACCGATAAAGGCATGAGGTTTATGCTCGCCCTTAGATCCGCTAAAGCCATGCAATTTTCAACACCGGGAAAATCACAAGGTATCAAGAAGCGCCCCGGATCTCCAAGTTTTGTTGGTAAGGTTTTAAGTAACACCGCGGAACAATTTTCATTAAGGGATGTGTTGGGCAAATCAACCAATTTTTCTTTGTTTGAGAGCAAATCCTTGAACATCTTAGCAAACTTTGGCATATAAGCAAGAGCTTCCGCAAAGGATATATTGATGTTGAGTTGCTTGAACATCCTTAAGAAATTGGAGACTTGGATGTCATCCTTGTTCTTTAACTTGTTCTTTTTCAACCTTGAAGGATATGGAAGAGTAGGTGTTGGTGTAGGTGGAATAGGTGTTGTTGTGGAAGATTTGTCTTTGTTAGCTTCTTCATTGGGAAGTGTGGAAGGTAAAGGAGAAGTATGAGGAGTTTGAGAAGGTGTATTTGAGTGAATAGGAGCATTTTGAGAAGGTGAAGTAGAAGTAGAAGGCTTGTCATAAGTAGGAGCACAAGTGGGTTGAACAATAGTAGGTTTAGGAGGTGAAGGATCCTTTGTTGTTGTTCCACTCCTTGTTGTAATAGCATTGACATTGGCCATAGGGTTTGTTTGTGTGTTGGAAGGTAAAGCCCCTTGTGGTCTTTGATTTATTGCCACTAAAACCCTATTGATTTGGTCATTCATTTTCTTCTCCATAGCTTGGAACTTCCTTTCATTCTCTTGATTCATTTTTTGAAAGAGATCCATTGTGTAAAACTCTTGTGGCACATAACCTTGAAAACCTTGAGGTTGGAAAGGTAAAGTTTGGGTATTAAGTCCTTGATTTGGTGGATAAAAGTTACTTGCTTGAAGTTGAAATTGATTAAGTGCCTTGTAGTTATTTCCTTGGTAAGGTGGTCTTTTCCCTTGATTCCTTGGTAATATTTGAGGTGGATTTTGTTGAATTTGGGTGGGTGGTTGGGGTGGGAATCCGGGTGGAGTAAGGTAGTTTTGGGACTTGTAAGAAAGGTTATTTGGATTGATATTAGGCTTGAAGTGTTCACGATGTTCCTCTTGGTAAGCATAGCATTCCCCTTGATACCCTTGCACCTTATCACATTGTTCATAAGAATGGGGACCTCCACAAGTAACACAAGAAATGGCAATGGCATTCACATTATTTGAAGAATTGTTCAATGACATGTTCTTAAAAGCTTGAACATTTCTTGTTGTACTTGCAAATTCCTCTCACTATCTCTATCCATCCTTTGAAAAATCTCTTCTTGAAACTTGAGGAGTTGGTTGTCACAAGGAGTTTGAGAATTGTTTTGGATAACATGAACCTTTTCTTCAAATGGATTGTTTGTTTGAACCATTGCTTTAGTCTCAATGATGTCCAAAGCCTCTTGGTAGGTCTTAAGAAGAATATTCCCTCCCGCGGAAGCATTGAGTGAATCTTGGTGGTGAGATTTAAGGCCATTATAAAAGAGATTGATTTGGTGAACTTGATCCAATCCATGATTAGGGCATCGCCTCAATAACTCACTATACTCTTCCCAAGCATCAATAAAGGATTGACTAGGTTTTTGTTGAAAGCCCATAATTAAAGTCCTCAAAGCCATAGTCTTATGTGGAGGAAAGAACTTGTTCAAAAACTTAGTGGTGAAACCATCCCATGTGGTGATACTATCGGGTGGTTGGGTGTCTAACCAATGCTTAGCTATTCCCTCTAAGGAAAATGACACTAACATCAACCTAATCACCTCATGTGGAACTCCATTATGCTTAATGGTATTGCAAAGAGTAAGGAATCTCTTAAGGTGAGCATGAGGATCCTCATTTTGTTTACCAAAGAAAGGTGATTGTGAAACCATATTGATCATAGATGTATGTAGCTCAAATGTGTTTGCGGGAAAGTCGGGAATCTTAACAGCACTAGCATATCCATGAATGTTGGTTTGCATACGTTCATACAAAGAGCGATTATCAATAGCCATGGCTTCTTGTGGTGGAGTCAAAGCACGATTCTCGTGATCGGCTTGGTGAACGGTGGTGGTCTTACTCTTTCTCTTTTTCTTCCTTTTCGGAGGAAGAGGTTTTACACCAATCGGTATTTGTGCACGCCCGCGAGTGAGCATGCAACTCAATACGAGGAATGAGAGAGAAGCTCTCGTGTGACTTTGAAGAGAAATGGATTATCCTCTTCGAGTTTCAATATTAAATATCCACAAGAAAATAACAATATACGTATGTACTACTTGGGTGCAAGACCCTCAATGAAGCCTTCCTTCTTAGAATACTTACAAGTGAACGGGGGGTTAGGTGGCGCGAAGCACTTAAGTACCTATTGACCCTTAGATGGCATTTTATAGCACATCGCCTTTCTATTCACTTAAATGTTCGTATTCTTCGAATTGTTGCTTATTGAGAGTATTTATCTATTCTTGCTTTATTTTGTTTGATCGATACACGTGTCAAGGACCGGAACGCCCCTCAACACGGTGTATTGCCTCGGCAATACTTATGGAAGATATGTAGATTGATTGTTCTTATACGTATACGTATTTACTTATAATAATATATGGAAAATATTTTTGTATTTATGAGTTTTTTTAAGAGAAAATACTATATGTACATAAAAACCGAGAGAATCCAATAATATATATTTTTGGTTGCAATCTCTTAGGAAAAAAATTGCTTTTTGGATTTTTTTTTTTGGTCAATTCTTTAGGAAAAGAATTGTTTTGTTAATTTTTTAGTTTTTATATATTTTTATATTTTTGATTTTTTATTTGTTTTTGATTTATGATACGTAAAAATAACGTTCACAAAGTGAACGGATCCCAAAAGCCAATGAAAACCGTCAATCGATAGTCTCTCGTGTAGTCAAAGAACCGGCAGCGGTGCCATTTGATATTGAGTATAATGCAGTTCGTTTTTTCTCAGTTCTTGCTAATAGAAAGTCCAACCAATATCGGGTTTTTAACTGTTTTTGGTTGTTAATCTTGTTTGGATATTCTATTTGCTAATTCAACAAAACCTTGCAAAACGGAAAAATATTACCTACTTATATGTAAAACATTTTGCAAATACCAAGTTTTTATTCAAGTAATATTCAAAAGGTAAAATATGAAACTTAAAGGACTGAAAATGTAAATTCTAAGAAAGATAAATGCTTGAAATGTAAATTCTAACAAATCCAAGGACTAAAAGTGTAAATCAGTTAAGTAAAAGGATCAAATTTGTAAAACTTATAACCAACTAACCAAAATGTAACAAATTTAACAACTTGCTAACTGAAAATAACAAATCCCAAAATTACAAGGACTTAAAAGTTGCAAACCCTAAAAACAATGAAGTTTAGCCAAATTCAGAAACTGATTAGAACATTAGGGACCAGATTGCAATTTCAAGAACTCATTAAGCCAAAAACGGGTTTGGAATGAAAATAAGCTCGTTTGAGCTTATTACTGAACCAAATTCAATGAAACAAGTTGCAAAACTCTTTAAATCCCAATTAAGCTACGTGTGTAAAAGGATTTTGGCTAAAATTGTAAAATAAGCAAATGAGAACTTATCAATAAGCCCAAAATAAGCTACAGCAAAATATAGACAATCACAACTTGCTTTTCTTGCCAAAACTGATTAAACTACTCAAAAGATGAAAGGGAAATCAAACTAGAACAATTTTCATCCAGAAATAAGCTAGAAATCTTGATTAAGCTGAAAAGAGCTTATCGTTGACCAAGCGTTGACCAACTTTTTTTTCAAAAAGCTGAAACTTTCAAAAATCAAGTAACTCTATGTTCTAAGTGGATTTGTGAAGAAAAATGGCCAGGTTTATGAAAAGGATCAAGAGATACAAAATCTCAGTTTCAATTTACAGAAACTTGCCTCAACTCAGCTTATCTGAATTTTGCTTATTTCTCCTAGCTTAATGGAAACTGTATAGAATGCTCTTGGAATCTGAAACCTTATGATGTTATCTACAACTGAGAACAAATTTGGTGCAATTTCATCAAGTAATGAGTGAATTCTAGCCAAAAGAAAATGATAAGTTCTAAATGGCAAAACTGAATGAAATTAACCCAAACATTTTTATTGCCATTTGCCTGTTTGACTCTCAATTTGACTTGTAAATGACTTGAAACACTATATAACCACCTAATGACTGCAAATGAGCTTTAAAATGCCAAGACTCAATTCTTGAAAACTTTTTATAAGCTAATACCAAACACTCCTTTATCTGATTTATATGAAAATATATGAAGACTATTCAAGCACCAATTAAAGCTGAAAGAAAATCCTTAACAAACCAAGTTTATTGATCAAAAAGAGATGAGTAAAAGCTAAATGCAATCAATTACCACTACTAGAACTCAAGTAGAACAGCAAGGCTAAAAAGTTACTGAAATCAGCTAACAAACAAGACAAAATCCAAATCAATAAGCAGTAAAGCAACTCTTAAGCTACAAACAAGTCTAGAATCTAATCAAATCCAAACTAAACAAATTTTATCAGGCATTCATCAAGATTACACTATGAAAAGTATCATGCATTTGACAAATTCAGTGGAACAAAAATTAGAACTTTAAAACCTTTTGAAGTAAACCATTGGGAAGAAGAGGAGTGCTGAACTCTCTTACCCTAGTGATAACCACCACCTTATCACTAGTTCATCTTATCAATCATCAAAAACAGCTATCAATCAACAGTAATCATCAAAATGCTTGAAAACTTCAATGGAACTAGTTTCTGAACTGGAAAAACAACAAAATGCTCCCAAACTTCTTCAAGGTCAGTTATGATCAATCAATGATCATAACAAACACAATGCAGCAACACAAGTATCCAATAGCAGCAAGTAATGAACAGTAGAATGAAGAACAGAATTGGCGGGAAATGAGAAATTTGAATTTTATTCCTTGAAAGTTGTTACAAAACTGTTAGAAAGCTACTAACTAACTAACTAACTCAAGAGTTTGTCAGACTCTTGAGTAGTTAGGGTAAAGAGGAAGGGAAAATGAAAGGAAATTGAGAAGTGTGTGTTTTTACAAAACTAAGCTACCTATTAAAAATGAGGTCCTATCCATCTATTTATAGACTTGAGACAGATGATTGTTGGGGTTGGTGACGTGTCAGGACCAATCCCAGCTCTCCACATGGACTAATTCTGCTTAAGTGATTTCCAGGTATGAACAATGATTTGGGCTTTCTTGATTGAGTGGATGAAATGTTAATTGATTATAACCATTGAATTCGTCTCTCAAAATTGAGCAACTTTGATGTTTATACTTCTTTATGAAATCGTCTCTAGCTCAAAAACGATCCTGGGCAAATTTTGCCTTCTTGAAGATGCCACGTGTCATCCTGTGAATGGTTGAATAAGTGTCACACGGATCACACTGTTGAGATTTTTTTATTTAATGTGGCGGCTGAGTGGGAATTACTTATGAGTTGGCAATCCGTGTGCCTCTCATTCTCTCTTCTTATTGGCTCAAAACTTGTACACATGGATTGAACTTGTGTAACTTTCCAATATTGGCAGTTTCAACCCTTGTACTTTGGCAGATTGCATTAAAGGCTTGTAACTTTATTTCTTTGACACTTTAAGTCCTCCAAACTTCATCTTTGAGCAGAATTAACCCTTTGACTTTGTTGACTTGATAGTTGACCAATTTTGACTTTGATCTTGACTTTTTACAATATTTGCACTTTAGTCCTTCAACTTTGGCAGTTTGTCAAGATAGGTCCTTGTACTTCAAAGTCTTGTCACTTTTGATCCTTCTTTGTCTTTTTCATCCATTTGAGCTTGATTTTTCTTTGTTTGCTTGAAAATGTATCCTTTTACCTACACAAGTGTACACAAACACAAACATACCACATAACACTGTTTTTGCAAGATAAATTGGTATTTTGCTTCATGTTTTAGGGTTATTTGTTGATAAAAGGATATGAGTTTAAGCTCATATCAGATCATTATTCACATTAGCTTCTCTGGCTGCCATAGCTGCCGTAATGCCTTCACCGATCATCTCTCTGATTTGAGCAGCGGTAACATTATGAGTAGCTTCAGGAACCTCAGTTTTAGCGGTGTTGGAAGTGGTTGCAGTATTGGTGTTTGATCGCGTAATCACCATTTGTCTATAATCATACACAAGATGAGACTATTAGATCAAACATTTGTATAGTTTTTATATTATTTGCACGGGAAAATTTCATGCACTGATCTCATAACAAATTTGGGTAACTTGTCAAGATCTCATAATATAATACATTGTACAACAAATATAATAAAGACAGTGATTATATGTTATTTCCATAAGAAATTGAACATTCATCTCGCATAACAAAATCTAAGTCATAGGCCACTCAGGCCTTGTCCAAGGATACACACAGTCTTTAAAACATTACATCCCAAAGTTGCAAGTCCAAGAGAAAAGAAATGATAAAGTACAGGATTACATCACCAAAATCTGAAAGATAAAAGTACAAAAGCTTTATATCATGATAGCTGGGATGCAACCCGTAAGCTTGTCATGATGCATAATAAGTTTAGTACATCTATATTAATCATGCTTAGATGGCCCACTAGATGAGGCCGGTGTTGTTGGTGCGAATGGAGCTGCAGATGCTCTCCGAGAACCCTGTAATGTCCGAATTGTCGCTCGGGTCTCCTTGAGCACATGGAATGCTGTCAGCAAATGGGTCCGGAGTCTATTGGTGGATCCTCGGAGATGAGTCATCTATGTAGTAATCCCGTCATGTCGGACGGTGGCAAGATCACAAAAGATAGACAATGATTGCTCCAGAGCAGATAGGGCCGTATGGGTCTGATGCTGAGGACCCTCCATGACCTGAATACGTTGGTGAAGACGACGATTCTCCTCTATGAGCCATTTCAAGGCTTTGTCAGTCTTGGCCTGGACACCCTTAGTGGCCTGAGCTTCTCTTCTCATGGTGCGGGAAAGAGTGTCAATACGATCATGGATGACGGTGTGGCCTTGTCGGCCGACTATCACTAGATTGCGAAGGTCCGATATCTCTTTCGCCTGGCGTGCAGCCAGTGCGGCAATCTGAGCCTGAACGGAATCGACACGTCTCGCTCCGGAGCCTTCCCCGGTCTCATAAGTGGAGACGGGTACGGACCCGGAGAAATAGCCCGATGATAAGAATGGAGGCACAGAAGATGGTACGCTAGGAAGAACCTGGTCCTCCTCCATAGAGGTCGGGGCCAGTATAGCTGATGCGGAGATAGGAAATGGGTCCTCTGGGAGTACAACTTCGATAGTTGGGTTATCCTCTAAATTTGAGGCTGACAACACCCATACTGCGTCGATCGTGGAGACGAACAAACAACTGGAGTAGGAGCTACTACGGGTAGAAGAGTCGAGGATACAGTAGGCAGAGTCATGATGCTCTGAAATAGTATTATTTTAAGTTTCAAGTGAGTAAAAGCTTAAAAACAAAGAACAATATTATTTTAGATTACATGTTTTATGAAATATATCCCTTTTAAACAATTAATATAATGTTTTAAGGTTACAAATATTTATACTTATACATATATATGTATTATCATGTAAGTAGTTCATTTATCAATTAGTAAGTGTGAAGTTTAGTTTAATATTACTCATATTCTCATTTCAGTATTTTACTATGTAGTTTAAAATTTTCAAGTTTAGCACGTCTAACATATAGCAATATCTCACTAAACAATATTAATAATCAAGTTTAGTAAATATATATATACACAATTTGTTCACACAGCATAAAATGCCCTAAGATCTATATGCTTAACTAATACGGTCCCAAAATAAAATCTCAAAAAGATTTTTATAAGTTATAGTCCAGTTTTAAATAAAAGAAAAATCATTTTATTTTTATTTTATTCAAAAATTTATCTGGTTCTCTATAACTAATGCTCTGATACCATTCTCTGTGACACCCCGGGTAGGGTCAAAATATGCGGAAAATATCCCCGGAGGCGTCACAAGGGTGGATCGATAGCATATAGTCCATAGAGCATAAGATAAAAGTTAGTCAAATCAAGTTACATGTTTATTCAAACAAATAAATAAAAATTGTTTTAAACAAGACAGTAGGTGATTGTTTTTGTTTTCCAAATAGAACCCCTGACAAGTCCTATGATGCAGATTTCTAAGATACTGGAGACCATGCACACACCACGTACTAACTTCATATTCCTATGCAAAACATACTAACGGGTCAACATAAAGTTGGTGAATTTACAGATTTTAACAACTAATTAGTTTGGACATACAATAATCATAGAAGTAATAATGCACAAAGCATTCTTACTAAAATGTAAATAACATTTGTTTATTATTAGAAACTGAAGCTTAACCCCATAGTCCTCAACAGATGAGGACGTAGTGTCTTCAAAAAGACACCCATTCCAGTTCCAACATGGTATACGTCTGTTGTCCCGGCCAAGGCATAGTGAGCATGACTCACCCAGACGGGGATGGTCAATCCCTAATAGATCTATTTATAACATTCGGGCGATTTACAACAATTTAACAGTTTCAATAGTAAGCAATCATAATCCAGTTTATACAATCCAGTTATGTCCAATACATGTTTGCATATTTTCTTTCCCAAAAAGGGAAGGTTTTATCAAAGTTTATAGGGGGCTATAAACTCACCTGGGAGTAGGCAATTGCTTGTTTAACACGGGTATCCAATTAAAGCTCACACCAAAGTTATGCCTAATCAGATAGCACAGTCTTAATAGATAGTACAAAGAACATATATGTATGATTATACGTTTTATTCAGTTTATTCATACTATGGTATTTATCTAAATAACCATAGTTCAAGTAGCATCAATATTCATTTAACTTATTTATATAAGTTTCATTCCTAAGTTCATATCAAATGTCTAACTACTAATATTAGTTAGCATACATGTAGTTATAGTAATCATTCAATCTTACAATTAAGTTTTACATTTAAGTAAACATAAAAGAAAATGTTTCACTTAAAATATTAATGTATGTTTATAGTACTTGTATCAATAACATCCCGTTAAATTTTATAACCACGTTCTATCTTTAAGTAAACATAAGGGATTTTACTTATAATATATTTACGTAGTAACATTTAAATTAACGTTCAAATTATTTTATTTCTTAAAAGTATATGAGTACATGTATTAACAATACATATTCATAATTGTTTATACAAGTATTTTCTAAAGTAAATATAAATATTTTATATAAAAAAATATATAAAATATTTTATTTAACTTTAAAGTTTCCATAAATTATTTTAAAATTTATAAAATAATTTATACTTAAGAATTTATACCTTAATTCTAATGGTCTAAGTATTTTAATTATGTTTTATTATAATTAAAATAGATTTTAGGGTTAGGGCTTGGAAATGTTTCGGAATGTGGCAAAACTAGTCTTTTATATTTTTAAACAAGTATAACCTTCGGATTTTACATGTTTAGTACCTAGGGCTTGTTATAGTTTCGGCTTATGGTAGATTTGGTCCCCCTAGTTAGATCTAGGTTTTGTAACTTTACTAAAATTACAAAACAGCCCCTAGGGCTTCTTTAAGTTTCGGCAATTTACAAGAATAGTCCTTAGGGTTGTAAATGACAAAATAACTTTTAGAAACTTCCCAAAATGGTCCCGAAGGTTTAATTTGCCACGGATAATATTTATTAAACCCTAGAATTTTGGATATTTACATTTTCAGTCCTTGTGTTTATTAGTTTATCAAATCAAGTTTCATAAGTTACGGTTTTAGTCCTTAAGTTTTATAAATTGTCATTTTCATCCAAAAAGTTTTTATAAGTTATATTTTATTATAAAAACTTTTATTTTAATATTCAAACTTTATATGGGCTCATTAAATGGGCTAAACATCTAATGGGCTATTTTAGTGGGCCTAAATATATCTCAAGTCCACTAATTTATTTAAATGGGTCTTTAAATCATTTATTGGGCCTAAATACATTTTTAAGTCCTTTAATTAGTTAAATGGGCCTAAGTGTAATCTTAAGTCCAGTAATTTACAAGAATTTATTAAATGGGCTTATTGGGTCCATTAAGTTTTGGATTAATATTTCATGGGCTTAAATAGTCCATTACCACTACTCTACATTTTATGTAAGTTTTAACTTAGGATATTCTTATAAGTTTATTATGAGCTTATTCATATTTAGTTTTAAATCTAAAATAGAAGAATAAAACTTATACTTGTTTTATGTGATGTTTCAAATTAGATCTATGTATGTAAAAATCAAGTAATCAAGTCATAAGTCCAAAATGAGATCTAAATTATGTCTAGACCTAAAAATAATCATAGATCCATGTTTACTCATATATAGTCCACGACCATATTTCTAAATCTTGGTATTTCCAAGATGAACATATTAGCTAGTTTTAAAGTCTTGTAAATATTTACAAAAACACATCATAATTATCTAGGTTGCATGCATGTTTCCAAGGTTATTATTATTCCAAGAAAACAAGGTATAGCCCACGGCTATATTGTTTTCTCCCAATATTCCCATAAGATCTATAAGCTTATTTCATGTCTATCATGTTAAGTTAACACTTATTACTAGATCTAGGTTGTATAATATCATGCATGTACATCTAACCCATTTAGGGTCATATAAAACCCACGACTACAAATATTCACATAAGTTACTTTGATGATTTTTAATATTCCATTTAACATGTTACCTTTCATATTCCATGATTCAAAACTTAGAAAACCAATCATATAGTCTCCACTTAATTTAGCCGTGACCTTTAAGGTCATGGTTTTCTTGAACTTTAAGTTGCACAAGTTCATTTCATGAGATCTATGGTTATTAGCTAACCAAAGTCCCATAAACCAAGATTTGTAACTCATGCAATGTCTAGATTTATAAAAGGTTTCATATGGTTTTTAAATCAAGTTTAAACATAACATATAAGTCATAAGTTTCTTATTAAAAGATTTTTAAATCATGAACATGATTTGCATAAATATGCCGTGACCTATAAGGGTCATAGCTTTATCAAATCTTGATTTTAACACGTTATTTACTTGTGTTTATATGTGTATGATGATGCATGCATGAAAGAATGAAAGAATAAAGAATATGATGTGTATACCTTTTTGCCTAAATGTTACCAAGTAAGATCTATATGAACAAGGAGGTTAGAGATCTAGTCAAGATGGTGAAGGAGACCCTAAAGATAACTAAGCCGTGGCCTTTATAGATTCGGCTAGGGCTTGTTACAATGCTTCCAAAGATGATGATGATGTTACCAAATGATCGTTGATTACTATGGGACAAGGATCTAGTAGATTGTATGAACAAATCTTGGATTTTTGTGGATTATCGTCGAATTGTTTGAGAGAAAAAGGGAAGGGAGAGTGAGATCTAGTTGAGAGGGAATGTGAAAAGTATGTGTGTGTGTTTTCGGCTAAAAGGAGAGAGAGAGTGCAAGTAAGGGTGTGAACACCTTGGTAAGAACAATAGTGCCAAGTGTTAACACTTTTGTTCCCAAGGCTTGACACTTGGGTTCCCAAAGCACCTCTTCACCTTCCACCTATGGGATGCGTGTCATTCTTAGCCAAAAAGGGGTAATGGGCCCTTGGCTTGTACTTATGTTGGACTTACACACAATAGCATCTATTCTTGGGCTAGTCCAAGAGTTTAAGTGAGCTCTTATTCGTCATGTACACATATACATGGCTACATTACCTAATGTAGTATATTTCCAAATTTTATTAAGTGTTGTATATTTCTAATATCAAGTATACATCTTACTACTTGTTATCCCTAATTTTAGGTACAAGGTTTACATTATGAATCTTATTACAACAAGCGTGTATGTAAAATTATATGTACAAGTTAGACAAGTTCACACATGACCAATAACACATGAGTTTGTGTTCTAGGATTAATAGGTGAAATTTCATTACATAAAATCATGGTAAAATCATGGATTATACACAAGCTTGGAGCAAGAAACAAGCCCATGAGCCCACCAAGATCATGGGTATATAAACCCTCTTCCATGTGTGGAAGAAGGTGTTGGTTCAATTTACTTTCTCTCTCTAGTAAACATTAACCTTCCACCATTCTCTCTACTTTCTCTCTCTAACTTTCTTCTCTTTCTCTTTCTAAATCTACTCTAAATCTTGTGTTATGGATTGAAGTGGGATTAACAAGGATAGACATAGGCAATCAAGAGTACATGCATAGGATGGAGGCTTCCATTGACTTCATTTCCTTTATGCATTTATATTCTTCTGCTTTGCATGGACATTATTTATTCCTTTCTTTACATTCTTTACTTACGCATGTGTGAGCTTATGTTTTGGGACTGATGTTTGATTCCGGTTTCCTTTATGGTAATTTATGTTTTAAGACATTTACCTTGCATGTTTTGATGACACGCCATAATTATAATGTAACAGTCCACTTGTCAAAAGTGGGGTGTTACATTTCCTCTCGAGACTCTTGGTGTAGTGAATATAAGGAAGATTCATCAACCCTATAGTTTGTGAACATCACAAATTACCATGCGAGCAACTTCATAATCAAGGGTATGACGACTCAACAAAAACAAAAATTCTTTCATGACGTCAACTTCTACTTTTAGGACGACCCTTATCTTTTCCGAGTTTGTGCGGATCATTTCATTTGACGTTGTGTGTTTGGCACCGAAGCTACTAATATCCTTAGAGCTTGTCACTAAAGACCCATGGGTGGTCACCATGGTGTTAATCTCACGGCAAAGAAAGTATTTGATGGCGGTTCTTTTGGCCTACTATTTACTGAGATGCACACGCACTTGTCAAGTCATGTGACTCATGCCAACGTCAAGGAAAATCATCACAAAAGGATGAAATGCCTAAAAATATAATCCAAGTTTGTGAAATCTTTGACGTTTGGGAAATTGATTTTATGGGACCTTTCCCATCATCTCGTGGTAACAAGTATATCCTCGTTGCGGTTGGCTACCTATCTAAGTGGGTGGAACCTAAGGCGTTGCTCACGAACAATGCTCGTGTGGTAGTTAAGTTTTTGAAACAATGTTCTCTCGATTTGGAACCCCTCGCGCTATCATAAGCGATCGTGGAACCCATTTTTGTAATGACCAATTTGAAAAGGTTCTAAAGAAATATGGGGTTACACATTGTCTTTCTACGGCTTATCACCTACAAACGAGTGTGCTAGTCAAGGTTTCAAACCGAGTTTTGAAGAGAATTTTGGAGAGGTCGATAGGACAAAACCGATAATTTTGGTCCGACAAACTTGAAGATGCGTTATGGGCCTTTCGTGCCCTTCATAAGACGCCCATTGGGTACACTCCTTATAAGCTTGTTTATGGGAAGAATTTTAACTTGCCAATTGAACTCGAACATAAAGCTTATTGGGCCCTAAAACAATGTAATGATGACATGGAGACCGCGGGAAAACACCAGAAAATGCAACTCAATGAATTAGATGAATTGAAATACATTGCTTAAGAAAATTCATTAATTTATAAAGAGAAAACTAAAAGTTTCATGATTCTAAAATTAAAAACCGGGTTTTTAACATTAGAGATCAAGTGTTGCTTTTTAACTCAAGATTCAAAATATTTTCCAGCAAGTTGAAATCCCGTTGGTCCGGATAGTTCACCATCACCCAAGTGTTTCCATATAGGACCATCGAGCTAGCTCAAAATGGTGGGGATGTCTTGTATCACCCTATTTTGATAAATGGAATATCATAGGATAATTATGGCGTGTCATCAAAGCATGCAAGGTAAATGTCCAAAAATATTAAATGACCATAAAAGGAAATACCGGAAACAAACATGAGTAGTCCAAGTATAAGCTCACACACATGAATATAAGTACTGAAATAGAAAAGGACATAAACAATGTCCAAAGAAATGAAGTAATGTAATGTATGGAAATATGCATAAAGTAATGAATGCTAGCTAGCTTTCATCCGTATGCACGTACTCTCAAGTCCTAGTTGCATCCCTGAGTACCTACCGTTTGGGAACATGAAAGGAAAACGGCAAAGCATAATGCCCAGTCAACGGATATACAAGCATAGCATGAAATGAAACAAGCATAAAAGACTAATAGCAGCGTAAATTGTATAAGTCCTCGATAACCTTGAACATGTTCATAAAACTAGTTTTATAGTTTGAAAAGACTTATGTTTTAATATGAAAACTGTATTAATTAGCCAATAGCCCATATAGGTCATGAGGTTCCACCGTGCATTAATACTTGGAGGGGAGACCTCATCATGCAATTAAAGGGGATGCCTCTAATTAATTAGTCTGGTAGGAGGGATCAACTCCTTATGAAGGATGCAAGACACACACCACATTCACCATGAAAATCCTGTAAAAACATGTAACTAGGATGCACCCATACGCTCCATATGATAATATAAATATATGGCCAAAACTGTAAAGGGACGCCACGAGCAATCATTGCGCCGTGGGGAAGTCATAACACCAGTGCCTCTAGTGTTATGGTTATGGTACCTCCATAACTAGGTGACGTAGTCATGCATGTATATGGCTTAGGCATTTAAAACTAACATAAGCAGATCAAAACATATAAAACAATTACATGGGGAAAACAGTTGGCTGCAAACGGGGAATCCTAATAAGGAAAGAGAATGTCCATACTGAAGGATGGAATATCCGTACCTTATGTCCAGTGAACGAGGAAAGATGAAAGGATGCAAAGTCCTACTCCGACCTCACTATTGCTACATAAATAAGTGACATGTATGAGTTGTCTGATTACTGAGTGTAGGATATGTAAATCTTGCTTATGTTTTTAGAAAGAGAAAGAGATAGAGAGATTGTGGATTTCACACAATTCTAGAGAGAGAAACTTAAGAGAACTATGTGAAAAATGAATAACCACACACCCTCTCCATCTAAGAAGAGGGTTTATATACCCAAGCCTTGTAATGGGGTTGGGCTTACATGTTTGGGCCGGCCTACACATGTTGTAGGCTAGGCTTGGGCTTGTTTGTTAAATAATGATGTCTAGACTACGAGCTACTACTTAGTATATTGTCAGAGTGACCGAATCTTCCTAAATACGTAAAAACGTATTTCCAACAATCTCCCCCTAAGGGAGGTCACTCCAAACAAGGGCGTTACCTAAGTTACAATAATAAAATAAACCTAGCATACTATGCTTGTCTTGAGCTCGTAGTCTTCGTCTTTCTTTTCTTTTTCTTTTCTGGTGAACATGCTGATGTGATCTTTGATATCAATCTTGAGAATTAATCTATTGCCTTGATCTCGTGCATCCATCACTTGTGATCTTCGCCTCTTCGTGACTTCCATGTCCCACATACTTATACCTTCGTACTTCTTGAAAGCTTCAGAGTTCGATACAGCGGAAGACTTAACTTTTAGGCTTTCTTGAATTATATGAGGTATTAAGTGCATAAAGTATAAGCATGCGGGGACGACTTCTTCTCGGATTCCGCAACGCCATCGTCTTCAAGTGCCGCAACATAAGTAGACACGAACGAAATGGCTTTGAACATTTCATTCTAAGTCGGTAGCATTTTACCTCCGGTCGGTAAAGACTGTTGGACGATATAAAATATCGTACTTGTGGCAGGTAGATTTAATTAAAAATCTCCTTGACAAGATTTCGCGGGTAAACCCGTTCTCTTTACTCGACCGTCCAAAGCTGACTGCGAACGTAAAGAGTGAATCATTTGGATAAAATTATCCGCATGATTGAAGCCGTCAATTCTGATTCCTGGAACAAGTTTGATTCATTAAAGAATCGCACCATCGTTGCTTTCCAGTTGTCACGAGCTTGATTCGTATAGAATCTTGCAAGTTACCTACCAAGTGCTGTTTGAGGTTAACACTAGAAGGATTTCCACTCATCACCGTGAACACTAGGGTGTCACTCTGAGTGTTCTGGCAAGATCACTAAGATATTGCGTAGAGGCCTGGAACGTGTTTAAATTCAGTTAAGAATTAAACCACTGTTGCTTTCTAGTTATCACAAGCTTGATTCATAAAGAATCACACAAGTCACCTACCATGAGCTTTTTGATATTCGCTCAAGAAGGATTTCCATCTTCATTGTAAATACTTTCGTATTACTCAGATGTTCAGGCAAGTTCATGAAGATTTTGCGTAGGACTCTTAAGAACTTTCTTACTTTTCACAGTGTATGAAGAAGCAAGGAATTATGAAAGTGTGTCCTAATGAGATATTTGATGATCTCAAATGGCTCTAGACTCGATCGTGCATTTTGGATTTCAGTGATCGGAGGCTGGAGAGGAGTGCCACCTTTTCAATACCAATTTATTCGGAGTGAATAAATCAATAGATAACGTGTTGTCTCCGTGTGATTAAAACAAATATCTTTTAAGAGATATCTGAGTTAGCTGGGATGGGTTGTGCATTGCATCACTGGGTCCATGATGTCTATCTTCAATATCGAGCATCATTTAAAATGATCTCAATAGCATATGTATTGACCCGGTTTTTGCCTAAGGTTGTAAGGAGGGCTTCTTTCTTTACAATTCTTTTTCATTCTTCAACCCCTTCAATGCTTACCAATACGTCATAACTAGCACCTTGTTGTGATTGTTCCAGTGCTAACTTAAGTACTTGGTCGGCATTTAGCTACGTTCACAATCTTTCTCCATCTTTCCTAAGGACTACTATTTCTAGCTATGGAATGTCCTTGGGAAGATTCCTCCGGTTCTAGAAGAATCATTGGACTTAACCTATCCTACCATCCTTATGTCACCACAATCTTAATCGTCGTGAAATAAATGGGTTTTGGGTAAGTATACGTCACCATGAAAATCCATTTTGATATGCAAATCCATTTTGCTCCCCTTAACATATGCCACGATATTCGAAAACATTTCGCATATGTCGGGATGAGCCAGCACATTAAGTCAAACCATTTGTGATAATATCCATATTAAATCACATTTTCTCCCCCATATTAAAAATATTAACCCAATCGATGTTTTTAATATCAATTGATTTAATGAAATTTTAACAAAGGTGTTGGGAAGAAAAATGCAAGTCCGTTTAATCTTCATGATACCAAATGTATGAGATATGATACCGATTTGTAACATGATCACATATTCACCATATTAGAAAAAATTGACAAGGTTGGACCTGATTGATGAGTACATCATATGATAAGATCAAATGCTTCTTGTCAGCATTTGTTGGTCTCCTCGTCACATCTGAAGTCATCTCTTGAAACCACGTGTACGATTGGTATTGTTGTCTTGACACTAGTTAGTGAGCTTGGCACGTTCGGCATCAAAGATTCTGAATGCTTGACAATTACTCCCCCTCAATTGTTGACCCGTGTTCTATTGAAAGAGTTGTAGTCGTCATTTGAGTAGTCTCATCGTCGAGTATGTAGATACCAATTGTAGATTCCTTTGGTTGTAGAGATGATAGCTTCATAAAAACAAGACTTCTCTAGTTTAAAAAAATAAATACACTGAAACGTACATAGATTTGTGTTAGACCAAGTTATAAAGTAAACTTGATCCCTTACAAGGTTTTAAAGTAAACCTTGCCCGAGAAAATGAATTCCCGTTGTTAGCCAAAGCTTTCATAAGAAATACTTGACTTTGATGTGAAAACCGGGTTGCAGTCTGAAATAACTACAAGCCATGAGGGCATGTTTTATGAAATATTTACAACTTTTGTAAGAACTCTATTTATGGCACCGTGTCGATATTAATCGACATTTCTAAGGCCGTAAATATTATCGTACCAAAAGACATGCCTTTGAAAAATAAAGTAAAAATATTTTTGGATTTTTCTGAATTTTTGAAATTGTGTATAATGCAGTTCGTTTTTTCTCAGTTCTTGCTAATGGAAAGTCCAACCAATATCGGGTTTTTAACTGTTTTTGGTTGTTAAGCTTGTTTGGATATTCTATTTGCTAATTCAACAAAGCCTTGCAAAATGGAAAAATAATACCTACTTATATGTAAAACAATTTGCAATTACCAAGTTTTTATTCAAGTAAATCTCAAAATGTAAAACATGAAACTAAAAGGACTGAAATTGTAAATTCTATGAAAGATAAATGCTTGAAATGTAAATTCTAACAATTCTAGGGACTAAAAGTGTAAAACAGTTAACTACAAGGATAAAAAATGCAAATCTTATAACCAACTAACCAAAAATGTAACAAACTAACAACTTGCTAACTGAATTTAGCAAGTTCCAAAACTACAAGGGCTTAACACTTGCAAACCCTAAAAACATGGAAATTAAGCCAAGTTTACAATCTGTTTAAAACTATAGGGACCAAAAAGCAATTTTGAAAACTACTTTAGCCAAAAACGGGTTAAGCTTGAAAATAAGCTCGTTTGAGCTTATTAATGAACCAAATTTGATGAGACAAGTTTCAAAACTCTTAAAATCCCAAATAAGCTACGTGTGTAAAAGGAAATTGGCTGAAGTTGAAAAATAAGCAATTGAGCACTTATCAATAAGCACAAAATAAGCTACAGCACAATCTGAACAGTCACAACTTAATTTTCTTAATGAAACTGATTAAGCTATCCAATTAATGAACGGGAAATCAAACTAGAACATTTTTCATCAAGTAATAAGCTCTAAATTTGAATTAAGCTGAAAATGGGCTTATGTTGACCAAGCGTTGACCAGCTTATTTTTCAAAAAGCTGATTCTTTCAAAAATCATGTAACTCAATGTTTTAAGAAGATTTGTGAAGAAAAATGGCCATGTTTATGAAGAGAATAAGGAGATTCAAATTTTCAGTTTCAAGTTACAGAAACTTGACTTAAGTATGCTTATCTGATCTTTGCTTATTTCTATCTGATTATTGAATACTGTAGAAAATGCTCTTGGATTCTAATTCTATATGATATAAGCTACAAATGGAAACAAATTTGGTACAATTTCATTAAGTTTTGAATGAGTACTGATCAAATGAAAATGATAAGTTCTAAATGACCAAACTGACTGAAATCAACCCAAACCTTTTTGATGCCATTTGCCTGTTTGACTATCAAAATGACTTGTAAATGACTTGAAACACTTTTATACTTCCTATTAACTGCAAATGAACTCTAAAAATCCAAAACTCAATTCTTGAAAACTCTTGTTAAGCTAATCCCAAACACTCCTTTATCTGATATTTCAAACTTTTACAAAGGCTTTTAAAAATCTTGATTAAACTGATTCAAATGCTCATGACTACCAAACTTAATACTCCAAATGAAATGATTAAAGACTGAAAGTTAGTACTAAGAGCAACAATGAACATATAAGATGCTAGAACCAAATTTTTACTGAAAAATAAGCTAAGACTAAACTTAAACCAGAACTAAGAACAAGTAAACAAGAATTAAGCTATAAGCAACCAAAGATCACACAATCAGCAAATCTAAATAGCTTTTATCATACCAACACCAATATTACACTAAGAAAGAAAGCATGCAGTTGACTTATTGAGAGGAATTGAAACAAGAGCTTTTAGAACCTATTGTAGTAAACCTTTGGGAAGAAGAGGAGCGCTGAGCTCTCTTAGCCTAGTGATAACCACCACCTTATCACTAGGACAACAAATCAATCATCAAAACAGCTAACAATCAACAGACATCATCAAAAAGCTTGAAAACTTCAATGGAACTATGGAATGAACTGAATTCTGATCAATCAGCTAACAAACTTCTCCAATGTCAGTTATGATCAATCAATGATCATAACAAACATAGAACAGCAACTCAAGTATCCAAGATCAGCAGGTAATGAACAGTAATATCAAGAACAGTTTTGGCGGGAAATGGAAGATTTGAATTTTATTCAATGAAAAACGGTTACAAAGTTGTTAGGAAGCTACTAACTAACTAACTAACTCAAGAGTTTGTCAAACTCTTGAGTAGCTAGGGTAAAAATGAAGGAAAGTTGAAAGGAAATTTAGAACTATGTGTTTTTACAAAACTAGGCTACACTTTACAAATAAAGTCCTATCATCTATTTATAGGCATGAAGGAGGAGTTAGTTGGGGTTGGTGACGTGTCAGAACCAATCCCAGCTTGCCACGTGTACAATTCTGCACAATTGCATTTGCAGGTATGAACAAGGATTTGGGGTTTCTTGAATGAGTGGATGATATGTTAATTGATTTGCACCATTGTGTTCGTCTCTTCAAAATGATCAACTTTGGTGTTGAAATATTTCCATGAAATGGCTTGTAGCTCAAATACGATCCTGGTAAAAACTTTTGATGAAGAAGATGCCACGTGTCAGCATTTGATTGGCTAAAAGTTGATCACACGGATCCAACTGTTGAGATTGGATATTAAATGCAAAGCGGCTGAGTGGGTATTAATTGCTCAATCCGTGAGACTTGTTTTCCCTTCTCTCATTGGTTGATTCTTTGTCACATGGATCAAACCTTGAATATCTTTCAAATATTGGCAGAATCAGTCCCTTGATTTAGCAAATTGTTGTTTTGAGCTAGGAGCTTCATTCTTTTGACATATTTGGTCCTTCAACTTTCATTCTTGAACAAAATGGTCCTTATACTTCAAAGTCTTGTCACTTTTGATCCTTCTTTGTCTTTTTCATCCATTTGAGCTTGATTTTTCTTTGTTTGCTTGAAAATGTATCCTTTTACCTACACAAGTGTACACAAACACTAACATACCACATAACACTGTTTTTGCAAGATAAATTGGTATTTTGCTTCATGTTTAGGGTTATTTGTTGATAAAAGGATATGAGTTTAAGCTCATATCAAATTCCCCTACACTTGAACATTGTCATGTCCTCATGCAATATTATATATTAAAGCTCAAATATACATTTTCCTCATAATTAATCCACCTTGGCCATATGAGATGCATCTACACTACTCTAAACTAAATGATGCATGATTTTGACTTTTAATAATGCAATGAACAAAATACAATTCTATCTATATCTTTTTATTTTTCTTGAAATGGTTTTGATGGAAATAACTCATAAAGAATTCAATGGCTTAGATTAGGGCTTGGGTACCATGGACATTCATCACCCTCAAGTTTCACTTTCCCCATACCAAGCTTAAAAATGGGATCATTGCATTCACAAGTAAAAAGTGCATCAACTTATTCATGACAATTAAATGTGGAACCGGTTATTATTTGAGCAAATTACTTGTGGGCAAATTTGTCATTATTCAAGTGAGAAGTATAAGAAACGTAAAATCCAAAAATAAGGAAGCACGGTTTTAATCCGAAGTAATCATCTCATCCATTACTTGAAAAACCGCTCACAATTAATATAAGTCCGTTTCAAGAATAATAAGTCATTCGCCTTATGTGTAAAATCCTCATGTCATGCTTTCATAAGTAGCTACACACTCGCTAAGGAAAGAAAAATAAAACTCACGCAATAATTTACATCCGCCATCCTTTTGAGACTTTGGATCTTCAACCCCGCAACCCGTCAAGGCAATATTGGATTGGAGCAATCTATTGAATCCCCGCAACCCGTCAAGGTAATATTGGAACTCAATAGTCACTATAATTAACACCACACTGCCCCTCTTGGGAGTCTTGCATTATTTTTTTCTTTTCTTTTTCTTTTTCTTCTTTTTTTTTCCTTTTTCAAGCCACTCATTTTTTTTTCATAAGCCGCTCTTATTTTTCTTTATTCCTCACAAAGAAATTTGCAAAGAAGAAAAGGAAAAACACCCGCTAAATATGGAGCATGACATATGTCTAGTACACATAAAACGTGCTAACTTAGAATCTTAAGACGTACTCATATCAACCATAAATGATTAGCGAAAAATGCATAAGAGATTACAAACCAATTAAAACCGTACTTGATTATTTATTAACAATTATATACATGCGAAGAAGATAGAGGTCAAGAAGAGAAGGGTTTAGCCACAAGTAATTGCCATGAAGTCTATCTAGCCCTTTTACACTTGCTTCAACTCTATCATTTCCCATTCTCCACAAATTTAAAATTTCAAATAATGAAATTGGTGGATGCTTAGCCTAATAGACCAATGAAGGACTACATGGTTAAGTATACTAGCTAGAGAGTGCTAAAATAAGCAAACTCGGGTTGAGTCAAAATATCCATGGCGGGCCTAATATGTCAAAGAAATCTAAACTTGTTAAAACCATGTTTTTATTATATTTTTTTCTTTTATATATTTTTGATGAAAAGTAAAAGAAGAAATATATACAATGCAAATGTGATATGCAAATGAAAAATGATTAATGCAAAAATTATGAATGCATATTTTTGTTGGCCAAAGTAGATCAAAAATTTGAAAAATGTTGAAAATTCAATTTTCCATGTTATCATGCAAGACAATGACAATTTCTAGGTAAGGTCACTTCGATAGAAGACCCCCTACACTTAAGCTAAACATTGTCCTCAATGTTTAAGAGCATGGAAGTATAAAAACTTCCCCTACACTTATGACAATGAATAGACTTTGCTTAACCCAAGTTAAGGAAAGGACAACTATTAGTGAAATCATGTTTAAGCACAAGGTGTCAATGAAAAATCACTAAAGTAACGAAGTGAACCGGATACAAGGGCCTCCTCCATAAGCTCCAAAGCATGAGATGAGTGAGCAACCCTACAAACAATCATGAAGACAAAAGAAGGTCTCCCCTACACTTATCTCCAAGTCTATGCCTTTATTTCTAACCTACAACACTCTAAACCTAGTTATACGATGCTTGAGTTAATGAGTCTCTAGCTCGACTCGTCCCACACTTAAAAGTGTCTAAAACCTATCATGGAGAAATTTTTTTTACCCTTTTAAAGAAAAATCTCCATGATGAGGTAAAACAAGTGTTCATTTATCAAAACTCCATATATATCCACCAGGATCAAATACATAATTACCCTCCCACTTATAACACAATTCAACAACTAGCTTCCCAAGCAATGGTGAAAAGAATGAGGTGTAATTCTCTAAAATGGTTTCCCATATGTTCTTCCCAAGGTGATAGGGTAAAGCTCTCAAATCTTTCACAAGGTTTCCTTTTGTTGCATCAGGCGGATACTGAGATGGTTTAGCAAGCTCTATGCCAGGATCAAAAATCCGTTCCTTGATGGGAAAACAACAAGTGTTGGTTGCCTTAGAAGACTCTTCTTTGTAAATCACATTGTGAGAGAAAGGTTGTGAAGGCATGGGTAACAACAAGCTCTTGGAAGGAACCATCATGACTTGTTTTCCTTTATCACTTTGAAAGGTTGAGATGGGCAAGGAAGAAGGAAAAGGATCTTCATTCAATAGGGATTCTAAATAGAGTATGTCCCCCTCCTTATCAAGGTAACCAAGAGTATACTCAAAAGATATATCCTCCACTAAAAACTCATCACTCTCATCCATTATAGAATCCTCCTCATCACCATAAACATCATAGATTGGACTATCAAAAATGGGTGATCCCTCAAAGCCAAAGGAAGTATGATCATCAACAAATGGAGAGTCACAAGTAGAAAGCTCATCATCACTATATTCATCATATGTTGGTGAATCACAAAGAAAAGATTCCTCATCACTTAAATCCTCATGATTAAGATTAGCATTGTGGAAAAGTGGATTGTCATATGGGATTTCACTAAAGTGTGGCTCTTGAGGTTCATGAAAATCCAAGGAGGAAGTAATGGAAGCAATGGTCTCAATATGAGGGTAATCATAGTCTCCACTTGAGCAAGCTTCATAAAAGTACTCATCACAAACTTCATCAAGAAGATCATCTTGTGTTTCCTCCTCATGCACAACATCAATGTGTTTTACCGCTTCGGGCTCATTAGACTTTTTGGACAACTTCCCCATGTTAAACACCACTCTCTCATCTCCTACCCGCATTGTAAGTTCTCCTTCCGCCACATCAATTAAAGTACGACCCGTTCTAAAAAATGGCCTACCAACAATCAAAGGCACTCTAGGATCCATATCATAATCCACCACTACAAAATCCGCGGGAAATGTAAATCTATCAACCCCAACAAAAACATCCTCCGCAATTCCGACCGGATAAGCTATAGTACGGTTGGCCAACTCAAGAGTCATCTTAGTAGGAGTGAGCTTGGGAAGTGAAAGTCTCTTCCAAACCGATAATGGCATAAGATTTATGCTTGCTCCTAAATCCGCTAAAGCCATACAATTTTCCACCCCCGGGAAATTGCAAGGAATCAAAAACCGCCCCGGATCTCCAAGCTTAGTAGGCAACTTCTTAAGCAAAACCGCGGAGCAATTTTCATTCAAAGAAGCATTAGGCAAATCCACCAATCTTTCCTTGTTAGAAAGCAAGTCCTTAATCATCTTAGCAAACTTAGGCATATTGGCTAAGGCTTCCGCAAAGGAGATATTGATGTTAAGTTGCTTGAACATCCTCAAAAAGTTAGAAACTTGGATATCATCCTTGTTCTTAAGCTTTTCTTTTCTCAATCTTGAGGGATAAGGAAGACTTGGTTTTGGTTGTGGTTGAGGGGTGGATGAAAGATTTTCCTTATTGAGTGCTTCATGAATAGGCTTTGAAATTGGAGAAATGGGAGCATTTTGAGGTGGTGAAGTAGAGGTAGAGGGCTTGTCACAAGTGGGTTGAACAATAGTAGGTTTAGGAGGTGAAGGATCCTTTGTTGTTGTTCCACTCCTTGTTGTAATAGCACTGACATTGGCCCGTGGGTTTGTTTGTGTGTTGGAAGGTAAAGCTCCTTGTGGTCTTTGATTTAATACCACCAAAACCTTATTGAATTGGTCATTCATTTTCTTCTCCATAGCTTGGAACTTCCTTTCATTCTCTTGATTCATTTTTTGCAAGAGATCCATTGTGTTAAACTCTTGTGGCACATAACCTTGAAAACCTTGAGGTTGGAAAGGTGAAGGTTGGGAGTTAAATCCTTGATTTGGTGGATAAAAGGTATTTGCTTGAGGTTGAAATTGATTTGGTGCCTTGTAGTTATTTCCTTGGTATGGTGGTCTTTGCCCTTGATTCCTTGGTAAAATTTGAGGTGGATTTTGTTGAATTTGGGTGGGTGGTTGGGGTGGGAAGCCGGGTGGAGTAAGGTAGTTTTGGGACTTGTAAGAAAGGTTATTTGGATTGATATTAGGCTTGAAGTGTTCACGATGTTCCTCTTGGTAAGCATAGCATTCCCCTTGATACCCTTGCACCTTATCACATTGTTCATAAGAATGGGGACCTCCACAAGTAACACAAGAAATGGTGATGGCATTCACATTATTTGAGGAATTGTTCAATGACAAGTTCTTAAAAGCTTGAAGCATTTCTAGTTGTACTTGCAAATTCTTCTCACTATCTCTATCCATCCTTTGAAAAATCTCTTCTTGAAACTTGAGGAGTTGGTTGTCACAAGGGGTTTGAGAATTGTTTTAGATAACATGAACCTTTTCTTCAAATGGATTGTTTGTTTGAACCATTGCCTTAGTCTCAATGATGTCCAAAGCCTCTTGGTAGGTCTTAAGAAGAATATTCCCTCCCACGGAAGCATTGAGTGAATCTTGGTGGTGAGATTTAAGGCCATCATAAAAGAGGTTGATTTGGTGAACATGATCCAATCCATGATTAGGGCATCGCCTCAATAGCTCACTATACTCTTCCCAAGCATCACTAAAGGATTGACTAGGTTTTTGTTGAAAGCCCATAATTAAAGTCCTCAAAGCCATAGTCTTATGTGGAGGAAAGAACTTGTTCAAAAACTTAGTGGTGAAACCATCCCATGTGGTGATACTATCAGGTGGTTGGGTGTCTAACCAATGCTTAGTGGTTCCCTCTAAAGAAAATGACACTAACATCAACCTAATCACCTCATGTGGAACCCCATTATGCTTAATGGTATTGCAAAGAGAAAGGAATCTCTTAAGGTGAGCATGAGGATCCTCATTCTTGTTACCAAAGAAAGGTGATTGTGAAACCATATTGATCATAGATGTATGTAGCTCAAATGTGTTTGCGGGAAAGTCGGGAATCTTAATGGCACTAGAATATCCATGAATGTTGGATTGCATACGTTCATACAAAGTGCGATTATCAATAGCCATGGCTTCTTGTGGTGGAGTCAAAGCACGATTCTCGTGATCGGCTTGGTGGACGATGGTGGTCTTACTCTTTCTCTTTTTCTTCCTTTTCGGAGGAAGAGGTTGTACACCAATCGGTATTTGTGCACGCCCGCGAGTGAGCATGCAACTCAATACGAGGAATGAGAGAGAAGCTCTCGTGTGACTTTGAAGAGAAATGGATTATCCTCTTCGAGTTTCAATATTAAATATCCACAAGAAAATAACAATATATGCATGTACTACTTGGGTGCAAGACCCTCAATGAAGCCTTCCTTCTTAGAATACTTACAAGTGAATGGGGGGTTAGGTGGCGCGAAGCACTTAAGTACCTATTGACCCTTAGATGGCATTTTATAGCACATCGCCTTTCTATTCACTTAAATGTTCGTGTTCTTCGAATTGTTGCTTATTGAGAGTATTTATCTATTCTTGCTTTATTTTGTTTGATCGATACACGTGTCAAGGACCGGAACGCCCCTCAACACGGTGTATTGCCTCGGCAATACTTATGAAAGATATGTAGATTGGTTGTTCTTATACGTATACGTATTTACTTATAATAATATATGGAAAATATTTTTGTATTTATAAGTTTTTTAAGGGAAAATACTATATGTACATAAAAACCGAGAGAATCCAATAACATATATTTTTGTTTGCAATCTCTTAGGAAAAAGATTGCTTTTTGGATTTTTTATTTTTTTGGTCAATTCTTTAGGAAAAGAATTGTTTTGTTAATTTTTTAGTTTTTATATATTTTTATATTTTTGATTTTTTATTTGTTTTTGATTTATGATACGTAAAAATAACGTTCACAAAGTGAACGGATCCCAAAAGCCAATGAAAACCGTCAATCGATAGTCTCTCGTGTAGTCAAAGAACCGGCAGCGGCGCCATTTGAAATTGTGTATAATGCAGTTCGTTTTTTCTCAGTTCTTGCTAATGGAAAGTCCAACCAATATCGGGTTTTTAACTGTTTTTGGTTGTTAAGCTTGTTTGGATATTCTATTTGCTAATTCAACAAAGCCTTGCAAAATGGAAAAATAATACCTACTTATATGTAAAACAATTTGCAATTACCAAGTTTTTGTTCAAGTAAATCTCAAAATGTAAAACATGAAACTAAAAGGACTGAAATTGTAAATTCTATGAAAGATAAATGCTTGAAATGTAAATTCTAACAATTCTAGGGACTAAAAGTGTAAAATAGTTAACTACAAGGATCAAAAATGCAAATCTTATAACCAACTAACCAAAAATGTAACAAACTAACAACTTGCTAACTGAATTTAGCAAGTTCCAAAACTACAAGGGCTTAACACTTGCAAACCCTAAAAACATGGAAATTAAGCCAAGTTTACAATCTGTTTAAAACTATAGGGACCAAAAAGCAATTTTGAAAACTACTTTAGCCAAAAACGGGTTAAGCTTGAAAATAAGCTCGTTTGAGCTTATTAATGAACCAAATTTGATGAGACAAGTTTCAAAACTCTTAAAATCCCAAATAAGCTACGTGTGTAAAAGGAAATTGGTTGAAGTTGAAAAATAAGCAATTGAGCACTTATCAATAAGCACAAAATAAGCTACAGCACAATCTGAACAGTCACAACTTAATTTTCTTAATGAAATTGATTAAGCTATCCAATTAATGAACGGGAAATCAAACTAGAACATTTTTCATCAAGTAATAAGCTCTAAATTTGAATTAAGCTGAAAATGGGTTTATGTTGACCAAGCGTTGACCAGCTTATTTTTCAAAAAGCTGATTCTTTCAAAAATCATGTAACTCAATGTTTTAAGAAGATTTGTGAAGAAAAATGGCCATGTTTATGAAGAGAATAAGGAGATTCAAATTTTCAGTTTCAAGTTACAGAAACTTGACTTAAGTATGCTTATCTGATTTTTGCTTATTTCTATCTGATTATTGAATACTGTAGAAAATGCTCTTGGATTCTAATTCTATATGATATAAGCTACAAATGGAAACAAATTTGGTACAATTTCATTAAGTTTTGAATGAGTACTGATCAAATGAAAATGATAAGTTCTAAATGACCAAACTGACTAAAATCAACCCAAACCTTTTTGATGCCATTTGCCTGTTTGACTATCAAAATGACTTGTAAATGACTTGAAACACTTTTATACTTCCTATTAACTGCAAATGAACTCTAAAAATCCAAAACTCAATTCTTGAAAACTCTTGTTAAGCTAATCCCAAACACTCCTTTATCTGATATTTCAAACTTTTACAAAGGCTTTTAAAAATCTTGATTAAACTGATTCAAATGCTCATGACTACCAAACTTAATACTCCAAATGAAATGATTAAAGACTGAAAGTTAGTACTAAGAGCAACAATGAACATATAATATGCTAGAACCAAATTTTTACTGAAAAATAAGCTAAGACTAAACTTAAACCAGAACTAAGAACAAGTAAACAAGAATTAAGCTATAAGCAACCAAAGATCACACAATCAGCAAATCTAAACAGCTTTTATCATACCAACACCAAGATTACACTAAGAAAGAAAGCATGCAGTTGACTTATTGAGAGGAATTGAAACAAGAGCTTTTAGAACCTATTGTAGTAAACCTTTGGGAAGAAGAGGAGCGCTGAGCTCTCTTAGCCTAGTGATAACCACCACCTTATCACTAGGACAACAAATCAATCATCAAAACAGCTAACAATCAACAGACATCATCAAAAAGCTTGAAAACTTCAATGGAACTATGGAATGAACTGAATTCTGATCAATCAGCTAACAAACTTCTCCAATGTCAGTTATGATCAATCAATGATCATAACAAACATAGAACAGCAACTCAAGTATCCAAGATCAGCAGGTAATGAACAGTAATATCAAGAACAGTTTTGGCGGGAAATGGAAGATTTGAATTTTATTCAATGAAAAACGGTTACAAAGTTGTTAGGAAGCTACTAACTAACTAACTAACTCAAGAGTTTGTCAGACTCTTGAGTAGCTAGGGTAAAAATGAAGGAAAGTTGAAAGGAAATTTAGAACTATGTGTTTTTACAAAACTAGGCTACACTTTACAAATGAAGTCCTATCATCTATTTATAGGCATGAAGGAGGAGTTAGTTGGGGTTGGTGACGTGTCAGAACCAATCCCAGCTTGCCACGTGTACAATTCTGCACAATTGCATTTGCAGGTATGAACAAGGATTTGGGGTTTCTTGAATGAGTGGATGATATGTTAATTGATTTGCACCATTGTGTTCGTCTCTTCAAAATGATCAACTTTGGTGTTGAAATCTTTCCATGAAATGGCTTGTAGCTCAAATACGATCCTGGTAAAAACTTTTGATGAAGAAGATGCCACGTGTCAGCATTTGATTGGCTAAAAGTTGATCACACGGATCCAACTGTTGAGATTGGATATTAAATGCAAAGCGGCTGAGTGGGTATTAATTGCTCAATCCGTGTGACTTGTTTTCCCTTCTCTCATTGGTTGATTCTTTGTCACATGGATCAAACCTTGAATATCTTTCAAATATTGGCAGAATCAGTTCCTTGATTTAGCAAATTGTTGTTTTGAGCTAGGAGCTTCATTCTTTTGACATATTTGGTCCTTCAACTTTCATTCTTGAACAAAATGGTCCTTATACTTCAAAGTCTTGTCACTTTTGATCCTTCTTTGTCTTTTTCATCCATTTGAGCTTGATTTTTCTTTGTTTGCTTGAAAATGTATCCTTTTACCTACACAAGTGTACACAAACACAAACATACCACATAACACTGTTTTTGCAAGATAAATTGGTATTTTGCTTCATGTTTTAGGGTTATTTGTTGATAAAAGGATATGAGTTTAAGCTCATATCAATTTTTCAATTTTTATGATTTTTATATGGTTTTATATTTTTGTATTTTGCTTTTGTGGATAAAAATGTAAACAATATATACAGATGATTACAAAGGATACGGAGAATAGTTTACCATCACTATTCTTTCGCTTCATCTGCCAATTCCTTTAGAGTCTCAAGCGAGAAGGTTCTCATTCCTAGCTTGTCGGCCTAAAATTCAATTCGAGCGCGATCTAAAGCCTTCGTGAAAATATCCCCCAACTGATACTCAGATCGGACAAAGTAAAGCTCGATTACTCCATTTTCCACTTGCTCCTTGATGAAGTGGTAGCGAATGTCAATGTGCTTCGATCGGGAGAATTGAACGTTGTTGCAGCATAAGGCAATTGTACTCTTGTTGTCGCAGTACATCGGAATTTTATTGAAACCTAGACCATAGTCGGTTAATTGCGATCTCATCCAAAGAATTTGAGCACAACAACCGGACATAGCTATGTATTCTGCTTCCTTACTTGAGATTGCAGCGCTTTTCTGCCTTTTCGATGCCAAACTGATTAGTCGATCTCCTAGTAGTTGCAAAGTTCCACTCGTGCTACGCCTTGTATCTTGACAACTCGCGTGATCCGCATCTGCATACGCCATAAGTGCAATCGAAGAGTCCTTCGAATACCAAAGTCCCCGATTAATGGTTCCTTTAAGATATCGAAAGATCCGTTTCACAGTAGCCAAGTGTAACTCAGTAGGCCGAGTTTGATACCGAGCACACATACATATACCAAACTGAAGATCAGGTCGACTAGCTGTGATATATGGAAGAGTACCGATCATTCCACGATACTGTGTCGGATCAACGGCAACTCCATGTGGATCTTCATCAATCTTAGTTCGTTCCACCATTGGAGTATCCACGGGGTCGCAAGATTCCATCTTATATTTCTTAAGCGATTCAAGGGCATACTTGGATTGATTGATAAAGATGCCTCAGGGACTCTGAGATATCTGAAGACCTAAGAAGAATGATACCTTGCCCATCATTGACATCTTAAACTTGGAATACATGAGTTTCCCAAACTTGTCGGATAAGTTTGGGTCGAGGCTGCAAATATAATATCATCAACATATATTTGTACCATAATCATATCTTTACCTCGTTTGTGAATGAACTGCGTGGGATCCACCTTGCCTTTAGCTAAGACTTGCGTAATGAGGAATTGTGACAATAGATCATACCATGCGCGTGGAGCTTGCTTCAACCCATAGAGAGCCTTCTTAAGCTTGTACACATGATTAGGATAATTAGGATTCACAAAACCATCCGGCAACATAGACCTCTTCCTTGATTTCACCATTAAGAAATGCCGTCTTCACATCCATCTGATAGACGATCATATTCATATAGGCTGCATAAGCGAGGAATAGTCTAATAGCTTCCAAACGGGCAACAGGTGCAAAGGATTCCATAAAGTCGATGCCTAATAATTGCTTGTATCCACGAGCTACTAGTCGAGCTTTGTTCTTCAATATTCCGCCTAACTCATCGAGTTTCACCTTGTAAACCCATTTCAAAGTGAGTAACTGCACTTGATCCGGGCATGGGACAAGTTCCCAAACTTCAAGACGTATGAATTCGTTAAGTTCTTCTTGCATAGCTTCTATCCAACAGGATTGAGTAAAAGCTTGTTGCCATGTCTTATGTTCAACTTCAGTGAGAAAAGCATCAAAATGACAAAACATTTAATTTTCTTGTAGCTGACTTCGTGTGGATACCGGACGATTAGGGTCACCAATAAGAGAATCTATAGGATGATCCTTTGTCCATTTGCTGTCATGTTCATGAATCCGTGGATTGGAGTAAACTGTAGTAGGAGCTTCCTCTGAGGTGGACGACCCGGCTTGATTAGGGTCGGGAATTGGTACACCAAAGAATGGAAGTTTACGCATTTGAGCGGATTCCAAATCGTGATCATCATCATCCTCTTCATCATCAATAGGCATGACATGGGTAGTTGAAACAGGTGTTGGTTGAGAATTACTTGTTGATGGTATAGCTAGACCAATTGTAGGTGCAGACGTATCTGATTGTGCAACTGTTGCTGGAGCGACAACTTCGGTTACCGGAGCTATTACCTCAGGTTCTAGAGCAACAATACTTGGAGGAGTAAAGAATTCATCAAAGAACGGTTGAAACAACGTATCCCATTCAGTCCTAGAAGGTGGTTTAAATGATGATGAAGTAGGGTTATTTGGGACAAGACCAGAACTAATGTTACTGGGTCCCATTTCATGAAGTGCGGGTTTAGAGCTGCTTTGCTCAGAAGCCATTGCTGTCAGATCATCAAAATCAACATTCATAGTTTCAAGGATCTTGCGAGAGTTACGGTTGTAGATTAGGTATGCCTTCTTTGCGGGTGCGTAACCAATGAAAATACCAATATCAGCCTTTGGTTGAAGTTTTCCCAAACTGTCACCATCATTATCTGGATAGCAAAGAGAACCAAATACATGAAGATATGATAAATCTGGTACTTTTCCATGGAGAAGTTCATAAGGTGTTTTACCATGGCGTTTACGAATTAGTGACCGGTTTTGGGTGTACACTGCGGTAGATACTACTTCTGCCCATAAAAACAATGCAGCCTTTGCGTAATTTAACATTGTTCGAGCAGCTTCCATAAGTGTGCGATTTCGCCTTTCAACGACATCGTTTTGTTGTGGAGTGCGAGCAACGGATGTGTCATGAGAAATGCCAACTTCTTCATAATAATCACGCAAAATTTGATTCACAAATTCGGTTCCATTATCTGTACGTATTCGTCGGACAGTAGTGTTGAGACGCACTTGAATCATTTTGAGAAATCCGATGATGAATTTAGGTGCCTCATTTTTTGCTTTAAGAAATTTCACCCATGTAAACCGAGAGTAATCATCGACAATGACGAGGATGTACTTTTTGCCACTAAGACTTTCAACACGCATTGGCCCACAAAGATCCATATGCAAAAGATAAAGTTTCTCTTGGTTGGTGTCTTCAGTCTTGGGTTTGTATGACTTCTTAGGGCTTTTCCCCATTGTACACGCAGAACACAAATGATCCTTGTAAAATGATAGTTTAGGAAGACCACGAACAAGTTCGTTTTTCGCCAAGTGATTAATAGCGTCAAAGTTAAGATGAGATAACCGTCGATGCCATAACCATGACTTAGTCTTTGATGCTTTGGAGAGAAGACATACGGGAGAAGCGGCCATCATGTCTTGTAGAGACAAAGTATACAAATTATTCCCTCGAGTACCTTTCAATAAATCAACCCCTTCCAAATTACGAATGAAGCAGGTATGCTCTCGAAAAGCAACTTCTAGGTTTGCATCACAAAATTGTCCCACAGAAAATAATATGTGACCGAGACCTTCCACGTAATACACTCTCGAAATTATAACATTCCTAATATTATATTCACCATAACCCGTTATCTTTGCAATATGATCATTTCCAAATCTAACCGTACCAAGAAACTTGCTGACGAAATTTCTGAGCTGAGAGCGATCTCTGGTCATATGCTTGAAGCAACCAGAGTTCAAATACCAGAGAACAATTTGGACCATCTGTTTTCAACAACAACAGTAGACAATGCATTGGAAACTATTGGTTCCGGAGTGTTAGCAGATACAGATAAAGTATTATCAGAATTGCTAACATTTTTGTGACCCTTAGATTTCCTGCGTTTTCTAATGTGAGTCTTAGCACTAATAGGTTTTACTGTTCCAACTTTCTTAGGTTTTGGATTATTCGCGGGCACTACAGTGGGAGTAGACCTATTTAAAGGGCACTTGGTTCCTACGGTAGTGTCGGTGTTCCTAGTCAAAGGACACACTTGTGTTTTGGTAGCCTTGGTACTCCTAGTTAAAGGGCACGCTTTCTTCGCTTTAGTGGGAGTGATCCTAGTCAAAGGGCACATATTTCCTACTATAGTGAAAGTTCTACCAGTGCGGCGCCACATCCAACCAACTTGGGTTAACACTTTCCCAGTCGGTTTCCATTCTAATCCATTTTTTCGGGCATGCATCTCATTCACATGGTCAATAAGGCAAGAATCATGACGACTAGAAAACATACATTCATTGCAATTCCAACATTTCAAATTAGAATTCACAGTAGGCTTAGAACGCTACACAACCGCAGAGCCTTTAGGTTTAGCTACATGATTATTTTTATTCAAAACATAAATAACATTCCTAGGATGGGCTTCTACTTTCTTCTTCACTTGACTACTAGATGGGGGCAAGATCCTATCATTCTTCTTGTTTCTTTTAAGCTTAGATCTCTGAGACTTAGTAGTGGTGCTTACTCCTATAGAAGGCAACATGGGAATATTAGAAGCTGGTTTTGATTCCGCCTTATCTTTAGTGACCAAAGTTTGAGATGGTTTAGTCCTAGGGCCCTTATTAAGTGGTGTCACGGCTATAAGGTTCCTTTTGATTGCACTAGAGGACGATGCTGAGACAGTGGATGCGTTATCCACAACATTCTTACCTTTTAGAGTACGAAGTGTTTCCTTTAACTCAGCCAAGACCAGATTTTTATCACAAATTTGTTCCCTCAAATCAGATATTTCCACCGACTTTCGATTCAATTGTTCAATCAACGATTGATTCTGTGCAGTGGTATTAGCACATGCGGGCTTTACTGAATCGAAGAGTCGTGTATTTTTCTGTTTTAAGTTATCAACTTTGGACAAAATCTTGGAAACTCGATTATCTAGATCAAGTTTAAAATTCTCAGCGGCCTCAAGTATGTTCACACAGTTAAGCTCCTTAGATTTCTCTATGTCTATCGGCAAAGATTTAGCAACTTTGTCACTTGGCTGACGCTGTTTTGATTGTAAATTCAATCGAAAATTCTTTTCAAAGTTTGCATCATCGATATTAACACCTTAGAATGACGTTTCAAAGATTTCTTGAATAAATTGTTTCTTGCATTCAAGGGAAATACAATGTGTTTGAATCTCATCAAAACGTTTTAAAAGCGAAGAATATGAATCTTGAAGCTTTAAAAATTCAGCGTCAGATTCGTGACAATTACTATCTACCACATTATCCATAGATTCAACTTTATGCACAATAGAATCATTATCAACACTTTTATTCACACAGACAGAAACTATATCATGAGACATCACTTGCTTCAGAAGCTGATCATTTTGGCGTGAAACCCGTTCTATTTCAAGTAAACTGTTTTCATAAGCATCATCCATTTCATTGAAAACACGTCTAACTTCTTCTATTTCCAAAAGCAAATCTTGATCAAGAGTACTAAGACAAGCTTTAACATTCTTTACAAACGGAACAATTTTGTCTCGAAACGCAGCTCTAGTGTGCTCAAAGTTCCATTCACCTTCCGTTATGGCTGAAGCCGTCGTACGTTCCAAAATGACCTTGTCAAAATCGGCTAAGTGTTGGTGTACCGCATTTAAGTTAACGGACGCCTTACTTACCGGTGGAATTAACTTCGTTAAATCCGTTTTGACAAGTGTAGGAGATGTACTAGGACGGTTTTCATTTGATAAACTTTGGGGCACAAGAACTGTCAATTCAGCTAATTCCTTTGGTAAGCGAATGCGGGTCTTTTTAGACAATTGATCTTTGTTATACTTATCATAATCAATCGTATGGAACTTTGAAAGCATTTTAAAATGAGTTTCATCCGCAAGTGACTGTGTCTCATCAGAACTACGAACAAAAGGTGCTTCTTTCGATTCGCCAATTAGAGTCATATCATAAAGACACGGAATATATTCCTGAGCTTGTTTTGCATAACCGGGATTAGGTGGTAAATCTTGAAGACGCTTAAGTTCGAGTTCTTTAAACGATTTAGTTAAAAGATGAACCTTTTCTGTGGAAGCGTATTGTTTTAAAAGCTGTTGTTCTTTGAATTTAAGAAGTTTGGTAGCATTAATTTCCGATTCAAACTTTTTAGACTCGAGAGTTTCGAAATCCATTTTAAGTTTCTGAAAATCATTGACAACCGACTCTTTTGCTTTTAATTCATTAGAAAGATTAGCTTTTAATGATTCTATTTCTTTCAAGTGTTCAATCTTTTCAAAACGAAATTGGTCAAATTCAGAACATGTTATTTTCTCTGCTTGAGGGACCATTTCAAAAGTTTTGACCTTTTCTTTATGCAACGCAAGCTCAACAGTTAGGGTGGAATTCGTATCTACAGATTGTTTGAGGGCCATATGCATTTGATAAATAATATGTTTAGGCACCATGACCAAATCATGTTGAGCATAAGATTCCATACCCGTCGTAGCATTTGATTGAGGTTCACTCAAATGTGTAGGATTGGGTACCACATCATTTGAGTTACTAGTCCCTGAATGCTGTTCGAGGTTGTCATTTTCATGTCCAACTTGATGTTGGTTATCATTATTACCAAGATTGGTTGTGGTAGGTACCTCACTGATGACATCAGAACCGTAGTGAGAGAGATTAGAAACGAGAGCAGCTTGGGCAGAGTGAATGTCATCACAATCCGAATCATATGCGTCAAGATCATCTGCTTGATAAGCTGCATTAGAAGTGGAAACGACTGCAATGCCTTCAATATCTGATGCCCCTGGGTCTGCAAGAAATGCTAACTCCTCTGAATCCAAAATCTTCCCCTTAGGCTGAGCATCAACCAAATACATCTTCTCACGAAACCATGCATCATCCCTTCTCCTTTTCGGCTGAGTGCATTGCCTAGCCATATGACCTTGTCCTCGGCAATTGTAGCAAGTCACAACCTTTTGAGGACCAATGGGGCTTCCATTTCCATTAGCTTGAGAATTCACAGCTTGAGCATTCACAGTCCTTGTAGGAGGTCCATATGAATTTTGCCTTCCCTGAATAGGTTACACTGTTACTTGACCATCTTGAACAGTAGCTTGTTGTAAAGGATTTGAAGAGGTGCGGAGCTGATTGTTTGTTGGTGGAAATCCTCTAGTTGCAACAAGTTTCGACAAGTAGGCAGTGAGATGGTTTAGTACATCAGCTGGCGTATCATTTGGAGTAAAGACCGGTGCTTGGATTGGTGGAAGTTCATTAGAGTAGAAAGCTTGTGCTGGTTGTGCTTCTATTGGGACATATCCTTGTTGAGGAGTATAGCCCATTGGAGAAGTGTTGGCTTGTGATGGTGATGTCTGATATGGTGGTTGCTGTGGAAAAGATTGTTGATGAACACTTTGTTGAAATGCTTGTTGTGGCATCATTGGTGGTTGATAAGATGGTTGTTGTGGTTGCTGATAGGTGTGTGGTGTTGGCTGCTGCAAGTATGATGGTTGTTGATAAGTATAAGCCATGTTTTGTTGAGAAGCATACATGGCAAGTGAAACATGAACTTGAGGTTTAGACAACCGAGCCTCGATCACATGGCATTCGTGTTGTTGAAGAAAAGCTTGAAGTTGATCCACATTGGTGTTATGCAAGTCCTTAGCCAATTTAACATCCGTCACGTATTTTTTCCATTCTGAAGGAAGAGTGTTCAAATACTTGGTGTTCAATTGAAAGGTAGGAATTGCCATGCCATAGATATTGAGCTCATTCAACAATAGGGTAAATCTCATATAGTAATCATTGAGAGTCTCCCCTGGCACATAGGCAAACTTATCAAAAGTATCGTAAAGCTTACACTCTCGTTCTTGTTTAGTTAACGAGGTGCCTTGCATGAGAACACGAATTCTATCCCATAACTCTTTGGAAACTTTATGTTTGCTGACAAGTTTGTAGACACCTGGAGGAAGGGCTTGGAGAATGATGTTTGTAGCATACTTATCACATTTGTCTTGAATCTTCATATCTCTAGTCAATTCACACGTTGTGCGAGGACGAGTCGTCGTACCTTCCGTCACTGTACCATAATCTAATGGTCCATTGAGCACCGATGCCCAAATAAGATGTCCGTTCTCCTTGTTCAACATATAAAGTTCCATTCGGGAAGTCCAATCCTCGTACATAGACTTCTCCAACATTGGTGGACGATTATCCTTACCCGAGAGGATGGACTTATCCGTAAGAGATGTGTACTCCATTTCAATAAGTTAAGATTTACAAACGTTGATCGACCAATGAAATAAGGTTAAGTGTTTTTGTGTTGTGGTGTGTTAAAGTCGAGAAACAATGTTAAAATCCCCTAAAATATGTTCTCGATAAACCAAAAATTCCAAGTCAAAATTACACACATCAAAATTTTTTTTAAGGAATAATTTTTGGATTGTCGGAATGTTGATTTCTGTCGTAATACTCTTTTCTGTCCGAATGTTGCTGGTATCAGAATGGCTAGATTGGAATGTCCAGATCGGAATGTCACTATCGGAAAGTCCAAATCGGAATGTCACACTATCTGAATGTCCAGATCGGAATGTCACTATCGGAATGTCCAGATCAGAATGTCACTATCGGAATGTCCAGATCGGAATGCCACTATCGGAATGTCCAGATCGGAATGTTGATAAAATAAATGGACAGAATGACGACACAATAATCCTTAAAGCCGTCGGAATCCCAGATCGCAATGCCAGATCGGAATGTCACGTCGGAATAAGGTATTTAAATCCAATGATCGCAAAGTGGAACCAATAGGTTATTGCGATCAAACCACCCTCACGTTGTACTTTCCGATGGAAACCTTGCAAGAATTTCGGAATAGTGAGAAACAAGAAATTTTGCAACTTTCGATCCAAAAAACTTGAGTTTTAGCCAAAAACCAAGATACCCAAGATACTACGACACGATTAAAGACTGTATTCGACTTTAGAACACAAACAAACACGAAAAAATTTGATGATTCGGCAAAGAAAACTCAAAAACCTACGATATGCTTAAGAAAGCATACACAACATGAAAATCAACCTATATTTCATGCCAAGCTCTCTGATACCATTTGTAGGATATGTAAATCTTGCTTATGTTTTTAGAGAGAGAAAGAGATAGAGAGATGGTGGATTTCACACAATAATAGAGAGAGAAACTTAAGAGAACTATGTGAAAAATGAATAACCACACACCCTCTCCATCTAAGGAGAGGGTTTATATACCCAAGCCTTGTAATGGGCTTGGGCTTACATGTTTAGGCCGGCCTACACATGTTGTAGGCTAGGCTTGGGCTTGTTTGTTAAATAACGATGTCTAGACTACGAGCTACTACTTAGTATATTGTCAGAGTGACCGAATCTTCCTAAATACGTAAAAACGTAATTCCAACACTGAGTATGTTACTGGTTATAGCATGTTCTTAACTTGTTCTATATGTTCTTATCTTATTTTACTGTTTTAAATGATATACCATATTATTCATGTATTTCATGTCTTCTAATTATGTATTATCTTGTATTCTTGTATTATTATACTTGTAGTGTAATAATAAGTAACTTTATAAAAATAGCAGGTTTCTAAAAATAGAAGTTTCCAAAAATAGAAATTTTCCAATAAGATAAATTGCTAGAAATAGAAAGTTTTTAAAAATAGTAAGCTTCCTGAAATAGAAAGTTTCCATATTTAGAATTAAGCTGGATTAATAAGCTAATAATATAAGCTAGCCTTGACTGATTAAAAGTTATAAGTCATGGAATTAATAGCATAGTTTATTAATTAAATACTATAGATTATGCCTGATTATTAATTAATAATGATAGTACTTGTTTTATTAATTAATAACATATCATGGTTAATTAATAAACTACAGGTTATATAAATTTAATTAAGTCATGGTTTAATTAAATCAAGTCTAGTATAATACTTAGGTTAACATGTTTTATTAATTTTAATTAATAAATCTTAGTCATGAAATTTATTAATTAATTATAAGTTCATGCTCAAAATAATTAATTAATAAAACTATAGTCTAAAATTAAATGATAAAATATACTTACGGTAAAACATGTATTATTTATAAAAATAATATAACCTAAGTCCATGTTTTAATTAAATTAATTATTAAACATGTTAATTAATTTAATTAATCTTGTAAAAATTAGCAAACAATCTTGAGCCCAAAACCGAGACAAAAACCAAAACTCGAACACCAACCACCACCCACAGTCGCGGCTGTGGTGGCGGCTGGTGGGTGCACAGCCAATGGCGGCAACCACTAATGCTGTTGCGCCGTGGCTGGCCACTACCAGAACAAAGTTCCCACCGGCTGCAGCCGGTGGTACCCCTGCCCTCGCCGCATTCCCCATGCTCGAACAACCTAGCAGCCGGCATGAGTCGGTGGTTCCCTTTGCTTGAGACAGCCACACACCGAGCCTCATGGGGTCTCGGCTGTGGTCAAATAGGAGCACCGAGAGCCTTAGGCTCTCGGTTGGGGCTGCCTAACCATAATCAAACCAAACGAACCCTTTATCTTGTTTTAGTTTAATCCAATAACATGTTTAATCAATTGTTTTTAAGATCAAATCATGTGTTCACAATTAATTAAAAGGAATTAAAAAGATGATGGTTTGATGAATTTACCGCAATACGTGATTGAAAAGAACACGAACACGAATACCAATAAACCAAAGATCCAAATCAACAAAGAATCCCTCTTGTTGTTTTGTTGTGTGTCGCAGCCTAGAGTCACCAAGGGGAGGCTAGGGTTTCAACTTTTTGTAAAATTTTGTATTATGTTTTCTATGTTTTTACTTTTTACCATTTAGTTGTATCAAAACAGGCTTGGGCCCCTCCTTTCTTTGATTGTCGCAGACACCAAAGGCCAACAAGGCCAAACCGGGCTTTTTCATGTTTAAGTCTTTTTCGTGTTCGTTTGTATGATTAAATGTTCGTGTTAGCTCGTGTTTAAATAATCGTGTTAGTTACACTCCGTGTATGTCATGTTCTAATATTCAGGTTATAATTATTGTTCGTGATAATTATCGCGTTTATAATTGTTCGTGATTATATGTTCGTGATTATAATTATTATACTTAATAATTATCGTGTATTATTACGTACTTAATAATTATCATGTATTATTACGTACATAGTTTCCCATAATTAGTATTTGTGACACGTGTTCATAACATAAATGGAAAGTTTTAATTGGTTCGTAGGTTTACGTGATGTACTGTTCATGGTATTTATATGCGGGTTTTACAACTCTTTCCCCTTAAAAAGAATAATTCGTCCCCGAATTATGTATAATCTAAGATGAAAGAGGAACATACCCAAATCAAAAATGGAAATGAGGGTAAGAATTCTGGATAGAGTCCTCCGTCTCCCAAGTGTTTTCCCGCTCAGAATGGTCCCTCCAAAGGACTCGTTCGGGCTCCTCAATGAAAGTAAGATCCTCACAAATCTGTTCAAGTGGATATTGAACCTTGTGAAGGGGATGATAATTGTACCCTCTGAGTAAGGACACATGAAAGACGTTATGAACGTGAGAAAGCTGCAGAGGTAACGCCAAACGATATGATACCTCACCGACTCGTTCTAGGATATCAAACGGTCCGATGAATCAAGGACTAAGTTTTCCTTTGATTCCAAAACGCCTAACTCCACGCGCCGGTGATACCTTGAGAAAGACATGATCTCCCACGTTGAAATGCAAATCCCTACGATGCTTGTCGGCATAACTCTTTGGACGTGAACGAGCTTCTTGCAGTTTCGCCTTAGCTACAATGACTCTCTCGTTGGTCATTTCTATTATCTCCGGACCCTCAAGAATTAGCTCACCAACCTAATCCCAGCAGATTGGGGCGTGACATTTCCTACCATACAATATCTCAAACGGTGCACACTTGATACTGGTGTGCCAACTGGTGTTGTATGCAAATTCTACAAAGCATATGTAGTCGTCCCAACTTCTTGTCCCTTCTAAAGCACAAGACTGAAGCATGTCCTCTAATGTCTGAATGATACACTCCGATTGTCTGTCTGTGTGAGGGTGGAAAGCCGTGCTAAGCTTAAGTCTGGTGCCCCAAGATTTCTATAGACTCCTCCAAAATCGCGAAGTAAACCGAGGATCTTTGTCTAAGATGATACTGGATGGAGAACCATGAAGTCTCATGATCTCCTTTTGATATAGGTCAGCGAGTTTGCTAACAGCGTCATCCTTGGGGATCGGTAAGAAATGAGCTGGCTTGGTAAGTCGGTCAACGATAACCCAAATGGCATCATGCTTCCTCTTCGTCTGTGGAAGTCTGGTAACAAAATCCATGGTGATCTTTTCCCACTTCCACTCTAGAATGTCTAATCGTTGTAGTAGACCACTAGACCGTTGATGCTCGATCTTGACCTACTGGCATGTAAGATATTTGGAGACATAGGTAGCAACATCCTGTTTCATACCACTCCACCAGAAATAATGTTTGATGTCGTGGTACATCTTTGTGGAACCAGGATGAATAGAGAATGGGAGCTATGATCTTCAGCTAATAACGCCTCACTGAGTGTAAGATCGCCAGGAACACAAAGTCTAGTGCCCTGCCATAAGATACCATCGTCATCTATCCGAAACTCCTTGGCTGATCTAGGTTCTTAATAATTGCCCAGATTTCACCATCATCCTTCTAAGATTCCTTGATCGTAGAGAGTAAGTCATGCTCAACTCTAAGATTATCCTAGTTGCCATGTTGTCTACGTACCACAATCATAATATCCAGTCGCTCCAAGTCTCGTATAATCTCTTCCTCTATCTTAATGCCGTTGATCATACCCGCCTTTCTAATAAGAGCATTTGCCACTACATTCGCCTTGCCGGGATGATACTGCAGATTAATTTTATAATCCTTCAACAGCTCTAACCACCTTCTTTGCCTAATGTTCAGTTCACGCTGACTGAAGATGTATTTCAGGGTCTTGTGATCCGTGAAGATATCACATGATTCGCCATACAAGTAATGCCTCCATATCTTCAGTTCAAACACAACTGCTGCAAGTTCCAAGTCATGCGTAGTATAGTTCTCCTCATAAGGCTTAAGATATCATGATATGTAAGCAATCACTTTCCCATGTTGCATGAGAACACAGCCAAGGCCCTTCCTTGAAGCATCACTATAGATCTAAAATGCACCTGTACCAGATGGGAGAGTAAGAATAGGTGAAGATACCAGCCTCTGTTTTAGGTCTTCAAATCTCTTCTCTCTTTCTTCCGTCAAGACGAATTTCTCCCCTTTCCGCATCAGTTTGGTCCATGGCAATGCTAGACGGGAAAAGTTCTCTACGAACCTACGGTAGTAACCAGCTAAGCCTAGAAAGTTGTGGCCTTCAATTGCTGACGTCGGTCTTGGCCACTTGGTAATAGCCTCAACCTTCTGAGGATCTATGGTTATTCCCTCTACGGATACGATGTGGCCTAGAAACGCCACTTTACTCAACCATAATTTACATTTGGAGAATTTAGCATACAACTGCTTCTGGCAAAGTATCTGTAATACTGTACGAAGATGGTCTTCATGTTCTTCCTTTGATTTAGAGAAAATCAGGATGTCTTCAATGAAGACAATGAAGAACTTGTCCAAAAACTCATGGAATATACGGTTCATGAAGTACATTAAAACTGTTGGAGCATTGGTAAGGCCAATGGCATGAGTACTAATTTGTAGTGTCCATAACGTGTACGGAAAGCAGTCTTGGTGATATCCTACACTTTCACCCGTAGCTGATGGTAGCAAGACCTCAGATCGATCTTAGAGAAATGTTTGGCACCTTGTAGTTGGTCAAACAAATCATCAGTGCGTGGTAAAGGATATCGATTTCTGATGGTGATCTTATTAAGCTCACGATAATCAATGCAGAGACACATACTGCCATCCTTCTTCCCGAATAACACTGGTGCACCCCATGAAGATGCACTAGGTCGGATGAAACCTCTCTCCAAAAGTTCATGTAGCTGTTACTTTAACTACTTAAGCTCGATGGGAGCCATACGGTAAGGAGCCTTGGAAATTGGCTCAGCTTCTGGGATAAGCTCAATATTTAACTCTACCTTACGAGTAGGTGGTATGCTCGGAAGTTCTTCAGGAAACACGTGGGGAAATTTTGACACGATAGGCTGATTCTGGATGGATGGAGATTCAGCCTCCATATCATGAAAAGTAGCTAAGAAGCCCTTGCAACCATGTGACAGTAATGCAAGTGCTTGTAAGGTTGAAATTATTTATACTAACCTTCTTGGTATAAAACCGTTGTGAATGTACTCTGGTGCGTTTACATCACCAAAAATGACCCGATATAAATGGCAGTCTATGGTGGCGTGGTGTTTGGATAACCAGTCCATGCCTAATATCATGTCGAAATCGCACATGTCCAATAGAAGTGCGTCAACTAACGAATTATGTCATCAAACTTAAGGGGAAGATCTATGTACCCATGTGTGATGCGTATAGAGTCTCTTAAGGGCGTGTAAATGTTTAAGACATTTTATAGTGGCATAGGGGATATCCTAACACAATTGGCATAAGCAGTGGATATGACCGAATGAGTAGCACTCGTGTCAAATAATACGCATGCAGCTTGACCATACATATACAAGATTCTAGTTATGGCGCCTGATGACTTGTTGGCTTGGTCACGCGAGGTAGTGTACACACGTCTAGTAGTAGGAGGTGGCTTGGAGTCAGCATGTCCAGAAATGCCCTCAATCTCACCCTTACAGCAGTCCTTCATGCGATGGCCTGGCTGGCTATACTTGAAGCAAGCATCGCTAGCACGGCGAGACGCCCCTGGGTTTCTGCGGCTGCACCTGGTGCAAATCGGGTGAGTATACCCTCCAATAGGTTCCCTTGCTGGTTGGGAGCCTGTTTCAGAAAGTATACGTGAGACATGATTATCGGGTACAAACAGGACAATGTAGAAAACTTAAGATGTAATACCAGATGTAGTTGCACGGTTGGGCTGTAAACCTCTGCGCTCCTGCTCTCGTCCGTTGCCATTATTCCTGGTAGTAGATGCTGAAGTGTCAGAATTTATAAGTTATAAAGCACATAACATAGAAATGAGTAAGTTTAGGGACTTGCTAAGGTTGGAGTTGTTGGTGTTGTTACGGTAATTTTCATTACCGCCACGCCTATCTGAAGCAGAACGGTCCTGAGTCTGACCGTTACCCTTGGGCTGATTCTGCTGCTGAGTGGCCGGTTGGGACCGGTCCCCAGTCTTTTGCCTGAAAGATGCAATTGTAAAGGGAAATATAAATATTTAGATAGTACTGAATTAATTGAAATGATCACCGCTAATGACGAAATATACCTCTTGTGAGGTCTTTCTGCCTCTCTAACCTCATCCCTCTCTTGCAGCATCTCTAACTTGTGGGCTGCATCTGCCACCTGTGTCATAGTATTAAACGTAGCACACACCAAGTTATTGGCGACAGATGTGCGAAGAGCCCAGTGAAAGTGATACGCCTGCTCCTCTGTAGTCCCGGCTGCTGCGTCAAGGAATCTAGCCAGTCGAAGGAACCTCTGCATAAACTCATTGCTATTTTCCCCAGTTCTCTGCCTAATACCATGATACTCCCTCTTGAGCTTATCCTAGCTTTTGAGAAGAACTGCCCCATAACCAACTCCTTGAACTGTGCCCAAGTCAAGCCAGTCACCCAGTTGTCGCCTCTATTCGACAGCTTAAGTGCCTTCCATCATGTAAGCACGTTTCCTTCAAACTTGTAGTAAGCTAGCCTTGCCTTAAAGACGGGGTCGCATCCCATAGCGTCAAAGATCTTCTCAATGTGAGCTATCCATCTCTCAGCCTCAACGGGGTTGTCAGTCTGCTGGAAAGATTTCAGATGCTGCTTATTGAACCGCTCCAACCATGTGATTAGGGTAGCTGGAGGTGGAGGAGGAGGATTCTGATTCTTGTGAGGGTGTTGATTGTTAGCGTCTTGCACCTCGGCCCGAATCTCATTCCTCAATTAAGCAAGCATAGCTTGTATAGCAGCTTGAACTGCTGCATTCAATTGTTTTTGTTCACGTGTGAGAACCATCTGACAGTATAAAACAAAATGCAATGATTAAACTGATTACATAATATAAACATGAATTTTTTTTATGCATATAAATATGAAAAAAAAATTATGCATGAAACAGTGTATGCATGCATGGCCAACGAAAATGACATTGGTTTGGGTGAACGCCTATGGGTCAGTTCACCAAAACAAAATGACATGACTAGGATGAACGCCTATGGGTCGGTTCATCAAAACAAAAGATTCGATTAAAAGCACATGCGACTAAATATGGCCAGTCCTGTACCAACCATTACTTAGTCAAAATTCCTTCACCAATGATACATGAAACAAATGCATGAAAACAAACTGTCAGTTTTAGGAAGACCATGGTGATTACCCAGTAATCACAGGTCATGTTTTTAGAGCCTACAAGTCAAAAACTTGGCTTTGATACCATAATTGTAACACCCCAATTTGATAAATGGAATGTCACAGGATAATTATGGCGTGTCATCAAAATATGCAAGGTAAATGTCCAAAAACATTAAATGACCAAAAAAGGAAATACCGGAAAAAAACATCGGTAGTCCAAGTATAAGCTCACACACATGAATATAAATGAAAAAGGACATAAACAATGTCCAAAGAAATGAAGTAATGTAATGTATGGAAAGATGCATAAAGTAATGAAGTCTAGATAGCTTTCATCTGTATGCACGTACTCTCAAGTCCTAGTTGCGTCCCTAACTACCTACCGTTTGGGAACATGAAAGGAAAACGGCTGAGCATAACGCCCAGTGAACGGATATACAAGCATAGCATGAAATAACATAAGCATAAAAGACTAATATCAGTGGAAATTGTATAAGTCCTAGGTAACCTGGAACATGTTCATAAAACTGGTTTTATAGTTTGAAAAGACTTACGTTTTAATATGAAAACTGTATTAATTAGCTAATAGCCCATATAGGTCATGAGGTTCCACCGTGCATGAGTACTTGGAGGGGAGACCTCATCATGCAATTAGAGGGGATGCCTCTAATTAATTAGTCTGTGTAGGAGGGATCAAGTCCTTGTGAAGGATGAAAGGCACACACCACATTCACCATGAAAATCCTGTAAAAACATGTAACTAGGATGCACCCACACGCCCCACGTGATAATATAAATATATGGCAAAAACTGTAAAGGGACGTCACGAGCAATCACTCCGCCGTGGGGAAGTCATAACACGGGTGCCTCTAGTCTTATTGGTTATGGTACCTCCATAACTAGGTGACATGGTCATGCATGTATATGGCTTAGGTATTTAAAACTAACATAAGCAGATCAAAACATATAAAAAATTACATGGGGAAAACAGTTGGCTGCAAACGGGGAATCTTAATAAGGAAAGTGAATGTCCATACTGAAGGACGGAATATCCGTACCTTATGTCAAGTGAACGAGGAAAGATGAAAGGATGCAAAGTCCTACTCCGACCTCACTATTGCTACATAAATAAGGGACATGTATGAGTTTTCTGATTACTAATTATGTTACTGGTTATAACATGTTCTTAACTTCTTCTATATGTTTTTGTCTTATATTACTGTTTTAAATGATATACTTTATTATTCATGTATTTCATGTTTTCTGATTATGTATTATCTTGTATTCTTGTATGATTATACTTGTAGTGTAATAATAAGTAACTTTCTAAAAATAGCAGGTTTTCAAAAATAGAAAGTTTCCAAAAATAAAAAGTTTTCAAAAATAAAAAGTTTCCGAAATAGAAAGTTTACAAAAATAGATCAGTTTCTAACAATAGAAAGTTTCTAAAAATAGTAAGTTTCCTAAAATAGAAAGTTTCCTAAAATAGAAAGTTTCCATAACTAGAAATAAGCTGGATTAATAAGTTAATAATATAAGCTTGCGTTAACTGATTAAAAGTTATAAGTCATAGAATTAATAGCATAGTTTATTAATTAGATACTCTAGATTATGTCTGATTATTAATTAATAATGATAGTACATGTTTTATTAATTAATAACATATCATGGTTAATTAATAAACCATAGGTTATACAAATTTAATTAAGTCATGGTTTAATTAAATTAAGTCTAGTATAATACTTAGGTTAACATGTTTTATTAATTTTAATTAATAAACCTAAGTCATGAAATTTATTAATCAATTATAAGTTCATGTTTAAATAATTAATTAATAAAACTATAGTCTAAAATTAAATGATAAAATATACTTAGGCTAAAACATGTATTATTTATAAAAATAATATAACATAAGTCTATGTTTTAATTAAATTAATTATTAGACATGTTAATTAATTTAATTCATTTTGTAAAAATTAACAAACAATCCCGAGATCGAAACCCGAGACAAAAACCAAAACCTGAACACCAACCACCACCCACAGCCGCGGATGTGGTGGCGGTTGCGCAGCCAACGGCGGCAGCCACTGTCGTTGTTGCGCAGTGGCTGGCCACTGCTAGAACAAAGTTCCCACTGGCTGCAGCCGGTGGTACCCCCTTCCCTCGCTGAGTTCCCCTGTGCGAACAAACTATCCGCCGGCATGAGCCGGTGGTTCCCACTGCTTGAGACAGCCATACACCGAGCCCCATGGGGTCTCGGCTGTGGTAAAATGGGAGCACCGAGAGCCTTAGGCTCTCGGTTAGGGGCTCCCAAACCATGACCAAACCAAACGAACACTTTTTCTTTTTTTAGTTTAATCCAGTAACATGTTTAATCAGTTGTTTTTAAGATCAAATCACGTGTTCATAATTAATTAATAAGAATTAAAAATATGAAGGTTTGGTGATTTTACCCCAATACATGATTGAAAAGAACACGAACACAAATACCAATAAACCAAAGATCAAAATAAACAACGAATCCTTCTTGTTGTTTTGTTGTGTGCCGCAGCCTAGAGTCACCAAGGGGAGGCTAGTGTTTTAACTTCTTGTAAAATTTTGTATTATGTTTCCTGTGTTTTTACTTTTTACCATTTTGTTAAACTAAAACGGGCTTGGGCCCCTCTTTTCTTTGATTCCCACGGACACCAAAGGCCCACAAGGCCAAACCGGGATTTTTCATGTTTATGTATTTTACGTCTTCGTTTGTATGTTTAAATGTTCGTGTTAGCTCGTGTTTAAATATTCGTGTTAGTTACACTCCGTGTATGTCATGTTCTAGTATTCATGTTATAATTATTATTCGTAATAATTATCGTGTTTATAATTGTTTGTGATTATATGTTCGCGATTATAATTATTATACTTAATAATTATCGTGTATATTACGTACTTAATAATTATCGTGTATTATTACGTACGTAGTTTCTCGTAATTAATATTCGTGACACGTGTACATAACATAAATGGAAAGTTTTAATTGGTTCGTAGGTTTACGTGATGTACTGTTCATGGTATTTATATGCGGGTTTTACAAGTCCCTTAATGGACGACCTCGACCAAGTCACCTTCCCTAGTGTTAATTAGTATTGAGGGGATCGAGTCGAGCTCATGACTCGGTTATAAAAACGAGGTGCCTCGTAGGGGAGATCCCATGCTTATCGATGTACATATTATCGCTTTTTCATGTAGTTAATATGATGGGATTTGTGCCCTTCCAACCTTTGTTTCGTGGTTGTTTGTGAATTGTGGTTAATTAGATCATCATTGGAATCACGATTGAAGCCTCTCGTGTTCGTTTTATGTGAGCCTAGATCGTTTGCTTGAAGAATTTTCCGATATCCAAATGATATATCCTTTATTGTTCTAACAATAGGTCTTTTAGCACACTTCATAAATGGCTTAAGATTAATTGTTAACTACCCTTTCCATGCTAGATTAGGCATTCGCCTTTTCGTCTCTAGTATGGGGGTGTTCTACCCTTAGACTCAAAACATTGAGGACAATGTTTAACTTTAGTATGAGGGGTGAATAGATACTTGACCTTTCTAAACCTTCACGCTCTCCAAAGTTTATCGTTTTGTTGAAAATAAGGCCAAAAATGGCCAAATTTTAAATTTTTTTTATGTTTTTCATAAGTGTTTAAGACACGAATGTAGATTTTCTGATGGCGAGAATAAGAGTAATTTTTTACTCGACCGTGCATGTTGAGCACTTAGCTTCGATTTCTTAACTATTTTTAGGTTAAGTCTCTTAAATGAGGACAAGAAATGATAAAGTTAATTATAAGTTACTATGTTAAACATAGAGTACTCGTATTCTTTCAAAAACTCATGTGTTCGAATTATTTGCTTATTCTCCCCACGCTTGTATATAAATTTTGTTAATAGATATTGACTTAGAGGTTTAGTCTCTATTGTTGGTTTCTAATTGATTCTAATAGCTTCCATTTAATTAAATTGGGAAAACATTTTAGAATCGCCAGCGTCATGGTTTTGAAGTATTGGCAACCCGAATAATCGAAAGCTTCACCCAATAATAATTTTAAGTGCCCACTCACCTAAATCAAGCAAAAATTTGAAGCTCACAAGGCCGAAAATCTATGCCTAAACTGAAACTAAAAGCCTTAAACTTTGAAGCTTTAAAGATACAAAATTACGTTTTACGTTGACGATATACGCCTTTGGCCATAATATACACCTCATGGCGAGGTTAAATAAAAGGCAAGGCAAGTACGAAGGGGGCGTATAAAAGTCTTGGTAATAAGTCTCATGTTCAAAACCATTATAAAACTATGCTTATCGAATATTATTAGTTGACTTAATTTTTTGACACCGTTGTCTATTATGAAAGGTTATTAATTCGATGATTTTGGTTACACCGTTTCGTTTCTATTTTTGAACCTTATTCCCTATAATCGCATAAGTTAAACATATATCCTCGTGATCATCCAAGACAAAAATAAAATATAAGAGATACAAATTAGGATTAAGGGAGTCTATGTGACACCCCACTTTGACAAGTGGACTGTTACATGAAAATTATGGCGTGTCATCAAAGCATGCAAGGTAAATGTCTTAAAACATTAATGACCATAAAGGACACCGGAAACAAAAATTGCTCCCAAACATAAGCTCACACACAATGCATAGGTAAAGAATGTAGGAAAAGGACTAAACAATGTCCAACAAAGCAGAAGTATATAAATACATTAAAAGAAATGAAGCCAAGGGAGCCTCCATCCAAATGCACGTACTCTGATTGCTTAACTCTGCCCTTTAGTACCTGCTGTATGGGGACATGGAAAGAAAATACGGCTGAGCAATACGCTCAATGCACGGATATATGACAATGATATGGATAACAGAAACATAAGTAACATATAACAAAGCAAAGCAGCGAAATAAGTGTATGTCTTGGAAAACCTGGTGTATGTTTCATAAACTAGTTATATCTAAAAAGACTTATGTTTAATTCTTAAAACTGTATTTTAAATGCCCAAGAGCCCATATAGGTCATGAAGGTATCAACTTGCCTGAATACATAGAGGGGTGACCTCGTCATGCAATTAGAGGGGTTGCCTCTAATTATAATAGTCTGGGTGGAGGGATCAGCTCCATGTAACGGATGTAGAGCACACACCACAGCTACCTTGTAATCTACTAAACATGTACTAGGATGAACCCATTTTTCCCACATGATAATAATATAAAAGGCCAATAACTAAAAGGGACGCCGCGAGCAATCACTCTCACCGCGGAGGAGTCATAACACTGGTGCTTCAAGTGTTATGGTTATGGTACCTCCATAACTAGGTGGAACTGGCATGCATGTATATATCTTGACAGTTTAAAATGCTAATCATAATTACTGATAAGTTTGATGTAAACTACTGGGGAAAACAGATGGCTGCAAACGGGGAATCCTAAATATTGGAAGAGAATGTCCTTACTGAAGGACGGAATATCCGTAACTTATGTCCAGTAATGAAAATAAGGATGAAAGCGGAAGATCTACTCCGACTTCACGAGTGCTACATAATAAAAGGGACATGAATGAGTTGTTTGTTTAACGTATACTTACTGGTTATTAGTTTACTTGATGTGTTCTTAACTTGTTTTACATGTTCTTGACTTGTTTTACTGTTTCATGTATTATCATGTGTTTCTTAGTATTTCATGTGTTCTTGATTAGTTTATTTCATGTTTTATGTGTTAATATACTTGTTGTATCATAATGAGTAACTTTCTAAAAATAGCAGGTTTCTATATATAGTAACTTTCCAAAAATACCAGGTTTCCATATATAGTAACTTTCCAAAAATAGCCAGTTTCCATACATAGTAAGTTTCTAAAAATAGAAAGTTTCCATAATTCGTATGTTTCTAAAAATCGAAAGTTTCCATAATTAGTATGTTTCCATAAATAGCATGTTTCCATATTTAGCACGTTTCCATAAATAGTAATAAGCTTATTAAATAAGTATATGATATAAGCTATAGTTTAATAAACATATATTATACGCCATGATTATTAAATGTAACACTATAGTAAAGTTTATTAATAATAATACTTTAGTATTAACATACGATTATTAATTAATAATATAATACAGGATTTTAAAAGTAATTATTAATTAATAATAAGACATGATTATATTAATTAAACTTTACCTTAACTGATTATTGTATAATTAAATTAAAGTATGTTCTTAATTTAATTAAACCTTGGTTAAAATAAAATAAATAAATTAAGCTAAGTTCTTAATTAATTAAATTAAATGTACATGTACTTATACCATGAAATAATTATATTAATAACTATTTTACCCTATAGTCTATAAAATGGCCATGCTTAATATCATGATAAAGGCACACATTATATCATAAGTCCGTGTTTTAATTAATTTAATTATACATGCATTATTTAATACAATTAAATAATTAAATAAAACATAAAAGTATTTTAGCAAAAATTAACCAAACACACCCTGTGTGTGTTTCGATTCTACTTGAGCCTAACAACAACGTCTCACCGAGACCAGGAGGCCTCGGCTTCGGCTCGAACCACACGCAGCACCACAGCCGAATGGTTGTGGCTTACTACTGCTAGGCCAACGCAGCCCCTGCTACTTGTTGGCTTCCCCTTGTGTGCAACAGTCACCTACCGAGAGCCATAGAGCTCTCGGTTTGCCACTGCAAAGCCAAACCAACCCCCGATTGGGGTGTTTGGTGTTGCGGCTGACAAAAGCCAACAGCCACCGACCCTATAAGGGTGCGGCTGGCCGAGACCAAGACACCATCGAGAGTCTTAGGACTCTCGGTTTGCGTGACAACCAAGTCAAACCAAACTAATCCCGATCCCTTCCATGTTTTAACCTTTTTAATTAACATGTTTTCTTAATTGGTTTTAATGATTCATGAACAAAGAACCATAAATAAAAGATTAAAGGTTTAAGATATACCGAACACGTGTAATAGATTAAGGATTAGGAGCACGAACACATACCCGTAAATTTATAAAGATCAAACAACCAATCCTCCTTGTGTTTTCTTTATGGTGTCGCGGCCCAGAGAGAGAGACAAAGAGGTTTTAGGGTTTTAATTATTTTTTATAAAGTGTATAATGAATTCTCCTGGATGTTTTGTTATTAGTTAAGCTTAATGGGTCGGGCCAAAGGTCCTCTTTCCTTTTTGTTAATGCAATGTAATGCCTGGAAACATTATTAGTTTTAAATAATCTTTCTTAGTTTTGATCACGACAAATTAAAAAGACATTTATCGTCAAATACAATCATAAGACGAATTATCTAACAAACACTATCATCAAGGTAATAATAATTTAAGTATTGCACTAACATATCTTAATCATGATTAGTGATCATAAAAGTGATTAATCCTAAACTTACATTTTGTCAAATGTGACAAAAGATATTTTAATAAACTTTTTAAGAAAATGTTTTATAAAAACAGAAAATGTAAATTTGAATATGGCATATTCAAAATGCCATAGGAATATCCTTTGATGGTAAAAACTTACCTCAGATATTACTTCCCCACTAAAATACAAAAGGGAGTGGAGTCTACTACCACGGATCCTTAAATTCCTATGCGGTTCCTTAGTGATAAGGAACCGCGGGCAGAGAGCCGTAGGCTTTTGTCTCCTATAAATAGTGGGTTCAAATCTGAATTTTCCATAACCCTTTTTGGACACTCTTTCTGCTATCCTTCTTCTTTCTAATTTCTAATCATTTGTATATGATCATTTAATGTGTTAAGTATGTTTACTTATGATTATCCCCTTGATCTCCTTCTTTACCTTGTCTAAAGAGAAGATCACTCACACACATGTCATGTTCATCATTTTTTTATTTAGGTCTTGTGAAGATCCGATGTATTTGTGAATACTTGGATTAGTTGTGTTAATCCATTGTATTTTTGAATACTTGGACTAAGTCTTGTGTAAATCCATTCTATATGTGTATACTTGGATTTGTGTTGTGTAGATCCATGTTAGATGTGTATACTTGGATATGTGTGTAACACTCTCAAATTCATATAGGTACGGCGGAAGGGTCAATAGAGTGTTACGGGATAGCACAATAACTCAAATCATAGACAACGCATAAAAAGGGTTGTTCAAAGTTAAACATACATTCTTTCGAGTACAAGTTTAAAGTTTACATCAGGCCCCAAGTTTCACAGTCATAAAGTTTACAAAACATAGTTCGAATGAATATTATTTTTATGTGGGCCATCAGAGTTGATCTCCATCCAAGTGACCTTCAAGCACCTGAGATAAAACATGCGAAAATATATCAGCAAATGTCGAGTGAATTCATAGAGTTTAGTAAAAACCGTTATATAAAATAGTTATATAAATCAGAAACACAAGCTTAATATCAGTAATGAGACCCCATATTGCTAGTTAGGCAATATATTATAATTCCATTCATATAGCATACATTATTTGTGAGACCGCAGCCTCAGTATTACCATTATCGGTATTATTATCATTGTTGTTAGATTATTAAAAGCCGCATGACATTGTTGCCTTTCTATAAAATATAACGGGTCGCGAGCCCGACAAATATATGCCCATCTAAATTAGCGTATCGTCACTAATATCACGCTATATATAAATCTTCTCATACATAAATTCGCTTACCAACTTTGTGGCATGACGGGGATCAACCGCCAAGGCGCGAACTGGGGTGATCTTCCCCAAATAGTACTATTATATGCAAAAGCGTCTACCAATCCCGGTAGTTCACAATTCATGCTAATGGGACTTATAGTGACATAACCTAACTTTTAATAATCCATTTTACACATCCATTTTGGGTCATACAATCAATCGGGTCCATATCTATAAGCATACAATCGGGACTACTTGTGTTCTATTTCTCATTAAAAACTTGCATGTTATCTCCCTCGCGGGTTAACAAAACATTTAATGAAACATGTAAAAGAGTGCGAGGCTATGAACTCACGTTGGTCGGGAAAGGCGGGTTGTCTACAATTACGATGTACGGTACGTGCCTCGATCACGGAAACCTAGACAAATAATACTCGGTCTTAGAATATCGTCAAATAATATTTATAAAATTTGCTATGTATATGTAATGATGTCATAACATGATGATCATATGGGGTTTTTCTTCCTTATATAACATTACTAGTTGTTTAGTATTAGTTAACTTAGGCTTATCATACTAGTTACACTAGTTTTAGTCCATTTACATATTAAGGCCCAATAAGCCCATTAAGAGTCCAATATCATTTTATTAGTCCATTTATCTTTTTAAGTCCAGACCCATACTCATATGTTGGGCCCAACTGGGTTAAGCCCATGAGTAAGTCCAATAACATTAAACCAAACTAGTTGGGCCTAGTGGTCCAACAAGGCTAATTTGGCCCATTATGGTCCATTAGTTACAAAGCTCGATTTTGTCGATTTTTACTTGTAAAATGTGTTTACATATCAATATATGGTTTATAAAAATGTTACATTAGACGGGTCCGACCATCTAAGTTTTATTTGGCGAAAACATTAATCTTTCGGTTTTAGCCGTAAAGACGTAAAACTTATATATAGTTTGTAGTTTTAGAAAACATTTGAGTTTTAATTTTATGAAATGTGTTTATTTATTATAGTATACAAACTTATTTTATAATAGTTATTATTAGTTAGTGGCTTTTATATACTTATTTTATAATAGTATTTTACTTTGAGTGCTCTTTTTATATTATATAATTATTAAGAAATCTGATTTCTAAAGTCAAGCCCACCATTTTTTTCATATCTTGAGTTCTATAAGGAGATAGAACCTGAAATTTTAACTGCATAAACTACATGATGTGTGCTACAAATAACGCTTATATAGCTACTGCTCAAACAACTTCTAAATATATTTAATAATTCGTCCAAACCAGACTAGACAGATTGGTACTACAAAAGTGTTTTGGCCATATCTTGCTCATTTTTAACATTCCATTGCATGGCCAATTCACCACTTATGTAAAAATCATTTATCTATCTGTATATTTAAAAATCTTTTTCATTTAACCAAGTGAAGATATTGAAACTTACTGTTTTATACAGCCTATGTGACTAGTCATGATTTTAACATTTTTACTTGTAGATTTTAACCTTTTTAGCCTAATCTAGTAACACAAAATCCCCACACAATATATTGATAATCATTTAAAATCATATACATATACATTTTTGAAGAAAATACATGAGTACATTCATAAAACAATAAGGTGATGGAAATAAATGATCTTGTACCAACCAATATGATGAAAGGTTAAGGTTTATGATGAACAAGACTTGGTTTTTGGTAATCAAATCTTATGAGTTAGCAAGACCACTTTTGAGATCACCAAATGTATGAATACTTCTTGTGAAATCATCCCTAAACCTTCTTGAAAACTCCTTTCTACTTGTTAAAATCACCTCCAATCTTCATTTCTTCAAAGGGTTATCAACATATGTAGATTGTTATAAGATTTATGGTAGATTTATGATGGTGGTGGTGTTGTGGTGGTGTATGTTGGACGGAAAAGAGAAGAGGAGAGGAGAGTGGAGAATGTTTTTAGCTACATTTGCATGTTGTGAGAAAGTGGGAAATGGTTTAGTGGTTTTGTTTAGTGGTTTAGTAAAGTTTGAGGACAAGTGTCCTTAAACTTGTATAAATGTGACACCAAAGGGGGGTGTTGTGGCTTGTTTTGACCGTCCATAGTGGGGGTGAGACAAGTTTAAACTTGTTTCATCCCCACTAATTTACGGGTACTTCTCGATTCTAGTTTCCTCGATTTGCGTGCCCTCGGGTCGACTTACGAGACACGTTTTTATAAATTATGAATCTACGGCACAAAACGATTCTAATAAAAATTGTCTCATAAAAAACGGAGCACAAAAGCGTAAATACGTAAACCTAGGGTTCTCGGTTTAATCGTAAAAGACGTTAAATTATGCACGTAAGCCCTAGTTTCATCCCGTAAATTTGTGAGTTCATGAACAAACATTAAAACAAAATATAAAAGTAATATACGAGAATAAATTTACTACCTGAAAATATCAGGTTGTCACAGCATTTCCTTCTAAAAGGAATCTACGCCCTCGGAGATCCATTTCATTTCGATGTCCGTTTCTTATTGAAGTCAAAGAGGTGTGGGTATTTGTTCCACATTTCATCCTCTCGCTCCCACGTAAATTCTGGCCCAAGCTTTGAATTCCACCGAACCTTAACGATAGGTATACAACTTTGCTAAAGTTGCTTTACTTCACGATCCATAACCTCTACGAGTTCTTCAATAAAATGCAACTTCTCATCAATCCTGATCTTATCCAACGAAATCTTCTCATCACACGTAGCTAAACATTTCTTCGGATTAGATACATGGAATGTATTATGGACACCATGAAGTGCTTAGGGTAACTCTAATTTATAAGCCACTAGACCAACTCTAGATAAAATCTTGAATGGTCCAATATAGCAGAGATTCCATTTCCCTCGCTTTCCAAATCTTATGACACCTTTCCATGGAGACACTTTAAACATCACACGGTCCCCTATATCGAACTCCATCGGTTTCTGCCGCACATCCGCGTAACTTTTCTGCCTACTTTGGGCTGTCAACAATCGTTTCTTAATCTGAACTATCATCTCCGTAGTCTCCCGGATCAATTCCGGTCCTGTGAGCTGGGTATCCCCAACTTCACTCCAACATACAGGAGATCTATACTTTCTACCATATAAAGCTTCGAACGGTGCAACCTTAATACTAGCATGATAACTGTTATTATATGAAAATTCTGCTAAAGGCAAATGTTTATCCCAATTCTTACCAAAGTTAATTACACATGCTCTTAACATATCCTCTGGTGTCTGTATCTTCCTTTCACTCTGCCCATCAGTTTGGGGGTGATAAGTAGTGCTCATGTCAAGATTCGTTCCCAAAGATCTTTGGAGGGATCTCCAAAAATTCGATGCGAATCGAGGATATCGATCGGAAATAATCGATACAGGCACTCCATGCTTACATACAACCTCCTCAAGATAAATACGAGTCAGTTTCTCCAGTGAGAACTGCTCTTTAACAGGAATTAAATGAGCTGATTTGGTCAGTCTGTCAGCAATGACCCAAATCGAGTTATTTCTAGAAGAGGTTCTAGGAAGCTTAGTGATGAAATCCATCGTGATTCGCTCCCACTTCCATTCAGGACATTTTGGTTGTTGAAGTAGTCCTGATGCCTTTTGATGTTTAGCTTTGACTTTTTCACAAGTCAAACATTGAAGAACATACATAGCAATGTCAGCTTTCATATTCGGCCACCAGTATAACTTCTTCAGGTCATGATACATTTTATCAGAACCAGGATGAATGGAATATTTAGATTTATGGGATTCTAACATGATTAAATCTCTTAAGCCTCCATACTTAGGTATCCACATACGACCTCTTAAGCATTTCACTCCATCTGCTCTAACCTCTAAAGGATCTCCTTCACCTCGAAACCCTTCATTATCAAAATTTTCTTTCTTACAGGCTTCTATTTGTGCATTCCTAACTTTTTCAGGTAAATTATTGTGCACAGTCAATACTAGAGAACGTACCCTGATAGGCTCTCTATCCTTTCTACTTAATGCATCGGCAATAACATTTGCTTTTCCTGGGTAATATTTTATATCACAATCATAATCGCTTAACAGTTCTATCCATCTTCGTTGCCTCATGTTTAATTCTTTTTGTTCGAGAATATACTGTAGGCTTTTATGATCGGTGAATACCGTACACTTGGTGCCATACTGATAATGTCTCCACAACCTAAGAGCAAAGACTACAGCTCTTAATTCCAGATCATGAGTAGTATAATTGTCCTCATTTTTCCTTAATTTCCTAGAAGCATAAGCTATCACCTTTTCTCGTTGCATCAAGACAACTCCATAACCTCTAAGAGATGCGTCACAAAATACCCCAAAATCCTCACTACCTTCGGGTAATGATAAGATAGGTGCACTACATAATTTATGCTTCATACCTGAATTGCTTCATTTTCTTCACTTCCCCATACAAAAGGTTTATTTTTCTGAGTTAGCTTGGTCAGGGGTTTAGATATTAAAAAAATTCTTTAATGAATCGTCTACAATAGCTAGCCAATCCTAATAATTTTCGCACCTCCGTTGGCGTTGTCGGTGTAGACCAACTCTTAATGGCTTCAACCTTTGCCGGATCAACATGAATTCCATCTTTCTTAATCACATGACCAAGAAATTGAATAGAGTCCAACCAAAAATCACCTTTCGAAAACTTAGCAAACAACTTTTCATCCTTTAACAATTTCAAGATAATACTTAAGTGTTCTATATGCTCCTTTTTATTATTAGAATAGATTAGAATGTCGTCAATAAAAACGATCAAAAATTTATCCAAATAAAGTTTGCACACTCGTTTCATTAGATCCATGAATACCGAGGTGCGTTAGTTAGCCCAAATGGTATCACTTGAAATTCATAGTGTCCATAACGAGTTCTAAATGCAGTGATGGGAATATCATCTTCACGGACACGAAGTTGATGATATCCAGTCCGTAAATCTATCTTAGAATACACACTAGAGCCTTGTAGTTGATCAAATAAATCATCAATCCTAAGGATATCGATTTTTAACTGTCAACTTATTCAGCTCACGGTAATCAATGCACATACGGAAAGATACATCCTTCTTCTTAACAAACAAGACTGGAGCTCGCCAAGGTGACGAGCTCGGTCGAATAAAACCTTTATCAGACAACTCCTTGAGTTGTTCGGATAATTCCATTAATTCGGAAGGTGCTAATCGGTAAGGCACACGTGCCACCGGTGCAGCACCAGGAATTAGATCGATTCGAAACTCGTCTTGCCTTATCGGTGGAAGTCCGGGTAAATCATTGGGAAATACCTCAGTAAAATCACAAATAATGGGCACGTCTTCTAATCGTTTCTCCTAAGACTCATTCCCGGTCACTTGAGCTAAGAACAGCTCGCAGCCGTTCCTGATGTACTTTTGGACTTTAATACATGAAACGATTTTCAAACGGGATTCACCTCGATTACCATCAACTACTAACGTTCTATTCTTAAGAGGAATTTTAACCTTCTTTTCGCCACATAAAATAGTAGCATCATTCAAGGATAACCAATCCATACCAATAATAATATCAAAACTACCTAGTTCTATTAACATCAAATCAATCGGGAAGGAATGGTTCAAGAGATTCAAAGAGCATCCTTGCAACAACTTATTAGTTCTTACTGATTTACATCAACCAATTCCACCTCGTAACTGGTATCTATCTCAATGGTTTCAATGTCAATAAGGGCACTAAATTTAGTAGATAGAAAGCTCCTATCAGCACCCGAATCAAATAGAGTAACAACATAATGATTGTTGAATAAAAACGTATCAGTATCGACATTCAAATCCTCCTTCTTAACCTCAACCGTTCCAAGTTGATAAACACTTCCCTGATTGGTTCTTCCTTGGCAAATCTTTTTCAATTTCGGACAGTCTGGCTTCTTATGACCCTCTTCTCCATAATTGTAACAATTCCATTCTTACACTTTTCCACCTTATGTCATAGCTTTCTCAATTTCGGCACTTCCAGCAATCACCAGCATGGCTCTTATTACCACACTTTGGACAATTTTCATCACTTCACGGGGCATTGTTAGTCAGATCATTTACATTTCCTTTCCTTTGGTTTTGACGGTGATTAAAACTTTTCCTATTGTCACCTCGACCTCCATGATCGCCTTCACCCTTTCTTTTCTCACCAGCATATGCTTCATCCTCCTTATCCAGAATTATTTGTCCAATGAGCTGGTAAGCCATCTGAACCGCATCATCAATGGTCAACGGCTTTGATGAAGTCACATCCCCTCAGATGTTCTTGGTCAACCACTTAATGTATTGCTCAATCCTTATCTCCTCGGGTTCAACCAACCGGGGACACAACTCATGGAATCTATTAGTATAACTATCAATGTCCACACCTTTCATCTTCAGATGAATTAACTCTTGTTCCAACCTAATAATCACACTATGAGGACAAAATTCCTGTGTCATCCACTTCTTAATTTCAGCCCATGGAGTAGCATTAGCAACGTCAATTCCCATAAAAGCAATCCTTCCATTCCACCAAGTCAATGCACGACCTCTAAGGGTAGCCATAGCAAAAGTTACCTTATCTTCATCCTTACACTTACTAATGTGAAATACCGACTCAATCTTTTCGATCCACTGACTTAATCTTATAGCACCTTCAGTTCCATTAAAAAGGGAGCGGGTCACACTTCATGAACGTCACATAAGTACAACCACCGACTTTAGTCTCATTAGGTCCAAGTCCTCCTACATTTCCTCCAGCATTAGCATTCACATTATTAGAATTCACATTCACATTATTACCACCAGTTCCACTACCGCCAGCTCCACTACCGCCAGCTCCACTACCGCCAACTCCACTACTGCCAGCTCCATTTCTAGCATTTGCCATAAACTCAGCAATAGATGCGGCAACTTGCTCCGCAAGGATCCTACGTACATCATCCTCAGTCACAGCTCTCTTGGGCGGCATGATTCTATTATTGCACAATTCAAAGTATATTAAGCATTCACTTAATGAGGGGTTTAAATAAAAAGGGTCGAATTGATAATCAAGGAAGCAAATATATAAGGTATGACATGGAATTCAAGACAAAAGATACACATTTCGTATATCATATTCAACCATAGTCTTAGTTAACTTCCAAGTCATAATTCTAGCACTATACAAGCCCAAAATTCGTGCTAGACCTACTAACCAATATGTCGGTTTAGTTAAAGTTTACAAAAGATACAAAAGATACTACTAAAGAAAAACTAGTCTACTGAGAACTGCTAGAAGGTCCATCATCATTCTTCTTTGATATCTTCCTTGGACGATCACAAGACTCATCATCATCAGTTGGGCGCTTATGAATCACTCCTCTTTCAACCATCTCAGCATAAAATCTACTGTTCCAACCAACAGATACATTTAACTCTTTTTCTGCCTTCTCGCGCATCGCACGAGCCACACTCAACTGAATCTCCATCGTATTCACCTTTTTCTTCATCTCTGCGTACTCACCACTTTCCAACACAGACAATCTCCTAAACGCCTCATTTAAACCATGCTCCACATCAGTCAAACCCAAATCAAGCAATTCTCGCTCTTTCTCACCAATCTTAGTCTTCGACTCTAATAAAGCAACATGAGTCTGAACAACGCCTAAACCAATCTCTGTCATACTACCTTGAACACGGGAAGCATCTAAATCATGTCTCAAGGCCCAAGGTGCAAGTCTATCAATATGAGTAGCCTCTCGAACCCTCGACGACTTTCCTATCATATGCCTACGGGTAGTAATCCCATTAGTGCCATCAGGTGCATCATCATCATCCTCATCCTCCTCTGAATCAGACTCATACTCGGACGATTTATCACTAGGTAACTCAGAATCCGAATCAGACCACTCAACTGGAGGGGGTAAGGGCTCACCATCCTCTACATCATAAGGAAAGATAAGATCGGCCTCATCATCATCAATCTCATCACCTATATCTACCTCCTCCTCGTCATCCTCATCACCTACATTATCTATACCAATCTCATCATCTTCCTCTATATCAACATTATCATTATCATCTCTACAACATCAATATGAGGGGCAATCTGATTTCCTAGTCCTATCTCGGGCTCAGGATCCTCAAATGGTTCCTCCTCTTCATCATCCATATCATCTTCTACATTATAATCCACTAATTCTAAGTAAGGGTTATCATCTACGTTAGGTTCAGGAATAGCAGGGTTCTCTATGGGAATATTAGGGTCAACCATGACAAATATGCATTTTATAATATATCTCGTATTAGCATAAAAATAATCATTAAGCAGTTACATACTGCAACCACGATATATATATATATATATATATATATATATATATATATATATATATATATATATATATATATATATATATATATATATATATATATATATATATATATATATATATATATATATATATATATATATATATATATATATATATATATATATATATATATATATATATATATATATATATATATATATATATATATATATATATATATAAATTAAATTATATATAAAAATATATGTAACACTCTCAATTTTCGTATCGGTACAGCGGAAGGGTGTTTCAGAGTGTTACGGGATAGCACAATAACTCCAATCATAGACAACACATAAAAATGGTTGTACAAGGTTTAACATACATTCATTCGATTTAACGTTTTAAAGCGTACAACAGGTCCCAAATTATACAAGTCATTAAGTTTACAAAACATAGATCGAATGAACATTTTTAATATTATGTGGGCCATCTGAGTCGATCTCTATCCGGATTACCTTCAAGCACCTGAGATAAAAACATGCAAAAATCATATCAGCGAATGCCGAGTGAATTCATAGAGTTTAATAAAAACCGTTATATAAAACAATCGTTAAAATCAGAACACAAGTATAATATCGGAAGTAAGTCCTCGTATTGCTAGTCAGGCAATATATAAATCAAGCATACATCTTAAACCGTCCATGAGACCGTAGCCTCAATATTACCATAATAGGTAATATATTCACCGTTATTTGCATCGTTATTGTATTGTATATAGGAACACATTATAGATTATTATTAGCCGCATGACATTGTTACCTTACTGTGAAAACAACGGGCCGCGAACCCGACAAACAATTTGCCCATCTAAGTTAGCGTGTCGTCACAAAAATCACGCTATGGAAATCTTCTCATACATAAATTCGCTTACCAATCAATGTGGTACGACGGGGATCAACCGTCAAGGCGCGAACTGGGGTGATCGTCCCCAAATAGTACTATCAAATGCATAAGCGTCTACCAAATCCCGGTAGTTCACAATTCATGCTAATGGGACTTTAAGTGACATAACCTAACTACTAATAATCCTTTTTGTCTCGTTTATAGGGTCATAGCATCATTCGGGTCCATATCATTAAGCATACCATCGGGACTACTTGTGTTCTATTTTTATCAAAAACTAGCATGTTATCTCCCTCGCGGGTTTACAAATCATTTAATAAAACATTTAAAAGAGTGCGAGGCTATGAACTCACGTTGATAATGAAAGGCGGATTATCGGCTACGGGCGTGCTTTGGTCACGGAAACCTATATAAATAATAATCGGTCTTAGACTTTTGTCCAATGACTTTATCAAAATAACAATATACATATGATGATTTTTGTACATATGATGATGATCAAGTGGGTTTATATATCCTTGTTTTCTCATTTTAGTGTTTATGTATTGGTAACTTTTTACTAGTTTACTAGTTTTACCTATTTACCTATTTTAAGTCCAATAAGCTTATTATAAGTTCTTTAACTTGTTTTAATCCATTTTATACTTATATTATCAGTATTTACACTTTACATGTTGGGCCCAAATGGGTTAAGCCCAATAAGTACTTTTTATAAGTGTTTAACTTATTTAGTCCAATTATTAGTCCAATATGCTTACTTAGCTCGTTAATGTCCGTATGTCCTATAGTTCGGGTTTTATCGGTTTTTACTTGTATTAGATACTTATATATCAGTATATGACTTTTAAAAACTTTACATTAGACGGGTTTGATCGTCTAAGTTTTAATTGGCGAAAAACGTTAATTTTACGGTAATAGCCGAAAAGGTCGTAAAAATCACGTTCATAGTTTTTATAACTTATCAATATTATTCAACTACCATTTTTATAAATTTTCCATTTATTTAACCTTATACATATTTATATAGATGAAATTCATAAGTTAGTGACTTTTAATTTCACATTTTATACTATATAATTTGAGTGCTTATATAATGGTATTAAACATTAATTCTTCAAAATCTGATTTTTATTTCATCTTCACCATTTTTATCATATCTAGAGTTCTACAATGAATTAGAAGCTCATTTTTGGATGGAATTAACTTCATATTATGTGCTACAATTAACTTAGTTATAGCTACTGCTCATTTGAAGTTTAACTATCCTTAACAATCCCTACAAAACAGACTATCCAGATTAGCACACTCATCTTGTTTTGATCATATCTCACTCATTTTAATGAGTCCATTGCATGGCCAACTCTCACATGTGTATGACATCTTGTACTTACTGTAAATGGATTCCACCATGCAAATTTATCAGTTTAAGTTTTGGTTACATACTGTTTTTATACAGCCAACAAATTAAGCATGATTTTAGCCTTGTTTCTTATGGTTATTAATCTTTTTAAGCATATTTATCAACACTTGATCCCCACACAACATTTTTATCATCATATATTCATCATATACATATACAACAAGAAAGAAAATACATTTGATCTTTACAAAAATAACAAGAGAAAATGGAAAGGATGATCTTCTTTACCAACCAAGAGTATATCTTGTTTTTGGAAGACAAGAACTTGATGAACACCAAATATATCCCCAAGATCATCAAACACCAAGAGTGTATGTTGAGAAATCAGCCCTAGGACACAAGCAAATCACCTCCTTTGTTGTTAAAATGGCCACCAAGTAATCAAGGCTTCAAGGTAACTCCATAATATAGCTAGATAACAAGTATTTTGTGGCTAGAAAAGATCAATGGTGGTGTTTGTTCTTGAATATGGGACGCCAATGGGGTAAGAGTTGAGAGAGTTTGAGTTGTTTTTGCATGAGAGAATGGTGGTAAATGAGAAGCTAGTTGTTTTTGAGGTTAAGTGGTAGCTTAATTGTAAGGCTAGCTTACACTTGTAAGCTAAGTGCTAAAATGATGCCACATATTTGATGTGGTGTCTAGCTTGGGCCGTCCCATGTATAGTGGGGTGGGATAATTTATTTTGTCCCATCCGGCTAATTTACGGGTACTCCTCGATTCTAGTTTCCTCGATTTGCGTGCCCTCGGGTCGTTTTACGAAAAACGTTTTTATAAATTATGTATCAACGACAAAAAACGAATCCAATAAAATTGTCTCATAAAAAACGGAGTTCAAAAACCTAAATACGTAATCCTAAGGTTTCCGGTTTAATCGTAAAGGACGCTAAATTATGCACGTAAGCCCAAATTTAAATCCGTAAATTGTGAGTTCATCAACCAACACAAAAATAAGTTTCAAAATATTATACGAGAAAATAATTCACTACCTGAAAATGTTAGTTTGTCACAATATATCTTCTCAATAAGGCTTGTTAGTAACATCGGAGATCTTTGCACCGTTATAGTCAAATATTTTTAAACGTTTTGCTCAAATGTTTATAGTTAAAAGATTTTTGAAATGTTTTATTCAAAACCTCGGTTTTAAAAATCTTTCGTTCTCTATAACGAGAGCTCTGATACCAAACTTTAAAACTCTCATATTTCATATAGGTACAGCAGAAGGGTCAATAGAGTGTTACGGGATAGCACAATAACGCAAATCATAGACAACGCATAAAAAGGGTTGTTCAAAGTTAAACATACATTCTTTCGAGTACAAGTTTAAAGTTTACATCAGGTCCCCAAGTTTCACAGTCATAAAGTTTTCAAAACACAGTTCGAATGAATATTATTTTTATGTGGGCCATCAGAGTCGATCTCCATCCAAGTTACCTTCAAGCACCTGAGATAAAACATGCGAAAAATATATTAGCGAATGCAGAGTGAATTCATAGAGTTTAGTAAAAACCGTTATATAAAACAGTTATGTAAATCATAAACACAAGCTTAATATCAATAATGAGACCCCATATTGCTAGTCAGGAAATGTATTATAATTCCATTCATATAGCATACATTATTTGTGAGACTGCAGCCTCAGTATTACCATTATCGGTATTATTATCATTGTGGTTGGATTATTATAAGCCGCATGACATTGTTGCCTTTCTATAATATATAACGGGTCGCGAGCCCGACAAATATTTGCCCATCTAAATTAGCGTGTGGTTATTAATATCACGATATATATAAATCTTCTCATACATAAATTCGCTTACCAACTTTGTGGCACGACGAGGATCAACCGTCAAGGCGCGAACTGGGGTGATCTTCCCCAAATAGTATTATTATATGCATAAGCGTCTACCAATCCTGGTAGATCACAATTCATGCTAATGGGACTTATAGTGACATAACCTAACTTTTAATAATCCATTTTGGGTTATACAATCAATCAGGTCCATATCTATGAGCATACAATCGGGACTACTTGTGTTCTATTTTTCATTAAAAACTCGCATGTTATCTCCCTCACGGGTTTACAAAACATTTCATAAAACATGTAAAATAGTGCGAGGCTATGAACTCACGTTGGTCGGGAAAGGCGGGTTGTCAGCAATTACGATGTACGGTACGTGCCTCGTTCACGTAAACCTAGACAAATGATACTCGGTCTTAGACTATCGTCAAATAATATTTATAAAATTTGCTATGTATATGTAATGATGTCATAACATGATGATCATGTGGGGTTTTTCTTCCTTATACAACATTACTAGTTGTTTAGTATTAGTTAACTTAGGCTTATCATACTAGTTACACTAGTTTTAGTCCATTTACATATTAAGCCCCAATAAGCCCATTAAGAGTCCAATATCATTTTATTAGTCCATTTATCTTTTTAAGACCAGGCCCATACTCATATGTTGTGCCCAAGTGGGTTAAGCCCATGAGTAAGTCCAATAACATTAAACCAAACTAGTTGGGCCAAGTGGTCCAACAAGGCGAATTTGGCCCATTATGGTCCATTAGTTACAAAGCTCGGTTTTGTCGATTTTTACTTGTAAAATGTGTTTACATATTAATATATGGTTTATAAAAATGTTACATTAGACGGGTTCGACCAACTAAGTTTTATTTAGCGAAAACGTTAATCTTTCGGTTTTAGCCGAAAAGACGTAAAACGTATATATAGTTTGTAGTTTTAGAAAACAATTGTGTTTTACTTTTATGAATGTAATGTTTATTTATTATAGTATACAAACTTATTTTATAATAGTTATTATTAGTTAGTGGCTTTTATATACTTATTTTATAATAGTATTTTACTTTGAGTGCTCTTTTTATATTATATAGTTATTAAGAAATCTAATTTCTAAAGTCAAGTCCACCACTTTTGTCATATCTTGAGTTCTACAAGGAGATAAAACCTCAAATTTTAACAGCATAAACTACATGGTGTGTGCTACAAATAACTCTCTTATAGCTACTGATCAAACAGATTCTAAGTATTTTTAATAATTCGTCCAAAATAGACTAGACAGATTGGTACTACAAAAGTGTTTGTGCCATATCTTGCTCATTTTTAACATTCCATTGCATGGCTAATTCACCACTTATGTAAAAATCATTTATCTATCTATGTATTTAATTTTTATACAGCCTATGTGTCTAGTCATGATTTTAACATTTTTAATTGTAGATTTTAACCTTTTTAGCCTAATCTAGTAACATAAAATCCCCACACAATATATTGATCATCATTTACCATCATATACATATACAATTTTGAAGAAAATACATGAGTACATTTACAAAACAATAAGGTGATGGAAATAAGTGATCTTGTACCAACCAATATGATGAAAGGTTAAGGTTTATGATGAACAAGACTTGGTTTTTGGTAACCAAATCTTATGAGTTAGCAAGACCACTTTTGAGATCAACAAATGTATGAATACTTCTTGAGAAATCAGCCCTAAACCTTCTTGAAAACTCCTTTCTACTTGTTAAAATCACCTCCAATCTTCATTTCTTCAAAGGGTTATCAACATATGTAGATTGTGTATAAGATTTATGGTAGATTTTTGATGTTGGTGGTGTTGTGGTGGTGTATGTTGGACGACAAAGAGGAGAGGAGAGGAGAGTGGAGAAAGTTTTTAGCTAGATTTGCATGTTATGAAAAAGTGGGAAATGGTTTATTGGTTTTGTTTAGTGGTTTAGTAAAGTTTGAGGACAAGTGTCCTTAAACTTGTATAAATGTGACACCAAAGGGGGTGTTGTGGCTCGTTTTGGCCGCCCATAGTGGGGGTGAGACAAGTATAAACTTGTTTCATCCCCACTAATTTACGGGTACTCCTCGATTTTAGTTTCCTCGATTTGCGTGCCCTCGGGTCGACTTACGAGAAATGTTTTTATAAATTATGAATCTACGGCACAAAACAATTCTAATAAAAATTGTCTCATCAAAAACGGAGCATAAAAGCGTGAATACGTAAACCTAGGGTTCCCGGTTTAATCGTAAAAGACATTAAACTATGCACGTAAGCCCTAGTTTCATCCCGTAAATTTGTGAGTTCATGAACCAACATTAAAACAAAATATAAAAATAATATACGAGAATAAATTTACTACCTGAAAATATCAAGTTGTCATAATGTGTTTTGTTGAGATGTAAAAGTTGTGTCTTGTGAGTTCTCACTAAACTATAAAGTGATGTGAAGTTGTGTCTTGTGAAGTTCTTACTTAGCTTCAAAGTTAAGAGTCGTGAAGATTGGTTCTATCTTTCGATTAAGACTCGACATCTAGCCTTGTGTTGGAAAATAGTGAAGTAGGCAACGTTGTGAAGATTGGTGCTATCTTCCGATTAGAACTCGACATCTAGCCTTGTGTCGTAAAATGGTGAAGTGGGCGACGTTGTGTAGACTGGTCCTAGCTAAGATTAAGTCTCGACATTTACCTTAGTGTCGGAAAATAATGTAAGCGACGTTGTAAGATTTTCTCCGCCATGAAAAGAGCTTGTGGATATAGTGGAAATCTCGAGTAACGTGTACTCGAGGAGTGGAGTAGGAACGAAGATAGAGCTTTGTTGCCGAACCACTATAAATCTTGGTGTCTTCCTATTAGGTCGTTTCTTTCCTTACTCTTTACTTACTCTTACTATCACATCATACACATATACTATTTGTCATTGTTAATGCATTAGAATTGAACCTAATCATTATGCAACTAGCTTTCAAGTAAAAGGAGTTTTGAGACAAACCTAATTGAAAGGAATTTTAATTAGGACATAAACCGAAGAGAAACTATTCAACCCCCCTTCTAGTTTCTACAATTGGTATCAGAGAGATGGTCACAAAAGGTCTTTGAAGTATATATGACTTTAAAACTTGGATCGATCCATTGTCTCCTCAAATTAGAAGGTTTCGTGGTAGTAAAGTTTCTCTTTGGTCAAAACTATTTTTTCATTGAAAATAGGCCTTTAATTGGTAATATAGCATCTCATCCAGATTAGTAGTATTTGTACATTTTAGATTTATCCTTGAAATGTAGCTACTAGTTTGTATCTTACTATGTGTAGGTACTCATGAAGATTAATCACTTAAGTGATTGTGAATTGAGTTACTTACACTTGTAGAAGACTCATCTTCTTTGATTTCCAGCATCATTAAATGATGATACCAAGATGGATGAGAGTGATACTAGTCCTTGAAGACTTAGTAGTCATTTTAGGCATGTTTGTGCTTTGCATTGGATCTTTGAAGTCTTAGAATGCTCTTTGACGCTTAATGTACGTTTTCGTCCTTCCACACGCCCTATTGATCATTATTTTGATCATTACTTGACTATGTGCTTGTTCTTGGCATCCTTGACTTGACATTTGTTTGTGGTATGTGGTTCTATTCTTATACCCTCTCAAACCTTCATTGCTTGGATACTTGACTCACTTCAGAGATGTAAAGTAAGTTAGTAGCAGCTTAAAGTATTAAGCATGATTTCCATGGTTTGTACCCATACGGTTATTAGGCCCTATATCATGTGTAATCTGTGCAATTGAGCTCATCTCTAGGATGACTGACAAAACCCTTGAGATACCAAACTACTCCATAAGTTGTAGTTAGGATATTACACATTTGGGATTGAAATATTCTAAGGATGTTATTATTGTAAGCCCTAGCAATAATAATTGTCCGATCATGTGAGAGAGAAAGTGAATCTCTACTTTGCTCATTGTTTTAAATAGCATTAAGACTACTTTTGAAAATGATCTTAATCTATTTCTACAAAGTTGCTTGGTATGGTTCATCACCAGAGCCGTTTAGACTTTCGTTGGAAAGGCACGTCTTAAATCACTATAAATGACACAAGCTCTTCGTTACTACTACTTGAAGATTGTCACTTGTCTCTTGATCATTGACCTGTTGGGAATAAAATGTAGTCAAGACACTTGGACGCTGACAAGAGCAATTTGGACGTTGATAGGAAGAAATCAAGCGTTTACAAGACAAGCGTTGACAGGAAGAAGTCAATTGTTGATAAGAAGAAGTCATGCACTGATAGAAGACTTAGTCTACACGTTTTATGTTTCTAGTATGTTTCTAGTAAAGATATGTTCGACAATGTATTCCTTATGTTTATCTTTACCTAAAATAGCTGATACGTAGACTCTTGTACAAGGCTCTTTAATCTATAAAAGGAGGCCTTTAGGTTTTAGTTTAATATATGTTTTACACACTTTCATTGTACGCAAGTTCGATTAATCCATCAAAGTGAAAGTTTGATTTATTTGTTTTGTTTGTTCTTCATTCAAGTATTAATTCCGCATAGTACTTGGGTTGTTTATACAACAAAGTTTCTCCAAGTGTTTAACTTGATTTATTCTCGTTTACACAAAGCTAAATCCATCTAAGTTTGGGATCAACAAGTGGTATCAGAGCTTGTTGAGTAAGTCCAATAACATTAAACCAAACTAGTTGGGCCAAGTGGTCCAACAAGGCGAATTTGGCCCATTATGGTCCATTAGTTACAAAGCTCGGTTTTGTCGATTTTTACTTGTAAAATGTGTTTACATATTAATATATGGTTTATAAAAATGTTACATTAGACGGGTTCGACCAACTAAGTTTTATTTAGCGAAAACGTTAATCTTTCGGTTTTAGCGGAAAAGACGTAAAACGTATATATAGTTTGTAGTTTTAGAAAACATTTGTGTTTTACTTTTATGAATGTAATGTTTATTTATTATAGTATACAAACTTATTTTATAATAGTTATTATTAGTTAGTGGCTTTTATATACTTATTTTATAATAGTATTTTACTTTGAGTGCTCTTTTTATATTATATAGTTATTAAGAAATCTAATTTCTAAAGTCAAGTCCACCATTTTTGTCATATCTTGAGTTCTACAAGGAGATAAAACCTCAAATTTTAACAGCATAAACTACATGGTGTGTGCTACAAATAACTCTCGTATAGCTACTGCTCAAACAGATTCTAAGTATTTTTAATAATTCGTCCAAAATAGACTAGACAGATTGGTACTACAAAAGTGTTTGTGCCATATCTTGCTCATTTTTAACATTCCATTGCATGGCTAATTCACCACTTATGTAAAAATCATTTATCTATCTATGTATTTAATTTTTATACAGCCTATGTGTCTAGTCATGATTTTAACATTTTTAATTGTAGATTTTAATCTTTTTAGCCTAATCTAGTAACATAAAATCCCCACACAATATATTGATCATCATTTACCATCATATACATATACAATTTTGAAGAAAATACATGAGTACATTTACAAAACAATAAGGTGATGGAAATAAGTGATCTTGTACCAACCAATATGATGAAAGGTTAAGGTTTATGATGAACAAGACTTGGTTTTTGGTAACCAAATCTTATGAGTTAGCAAGACCACTTTTGAGATCAACAAATGTATGTATACTTCTTGAGAAATCAGCCCTAAACCTTCTTGAAAACTCCTTTCTACTTGTTAAAATCACCTCCAATCTTCATTTCTTCAAAGGGTTATCAACATATGTAGATTGTGTATAAGATTTATGGTAGATTTTTGATGTTGGTGGTGTTGTGGTGGTGTATGTTGGACGACAAAGAGGAGAGGAGAGGAGAATGGAGAAAGTTTTTAGCTAGGTTTGCATGTTATGAGAAAGTGGGAAATGGTTTATTGGTTTTGTTTAGTGGTTTAGTAAAGTTTGAGGACAAGTGTCCTTAAACTTGTATAAATGTGACACCAAAGGGGGTGTTGTGGCTCGTTTTGGCCGCCCATAGTGGGGGTGAGACAAGTATAAACTTGTTTCATCCCCACTAATTTACGGGTACTCCTCGATTTTAGTTTCCTCGATTTGCGTGCCCTCGGGTCGACTTACGAGAAATGTTTTTATAATTTATGAATCTACGGCACAAAATAATTCTAATAAAAATTGTCTCATAAAAAACGGAGCATAAAAGCGTAAATACGTAAACCTAGGGTTCCCGGTTTAATCGTAAAAGACATTAAACTATGCACGTAAGCCCTAGTTTCATCCCGTAAATTTGTGAGTTCATGAACCAACATTAAAACAAAATATAAAAATAATATACGAGAATAAATTTACTACTTGAAAATATCAAGTTGTCACAATGTGTTTTGTTGAGTTGTAAAAGTTGTGTCTTGTGAGTTCTCACTAAACTATAAAGTGATGTGAAGTTGTGTCTTGTGAAGTTCTTACTTAGCTTCAAAGTTAAGAGTCGTGAATATTGGTTCTATCTTTCGATTAAGACTCGACATCTAGCCTTGTGTTGGAAAATAGTGAAGTAGGCAACGTTGTGAAGATTGGTGCTATCTTCCGATTAGAACTCGACATCTAGCCTTGTGTCATAAAATGGTGAAGTGGGCGACGTTGTGTAGACTGGTCCTAGCTAAGATTAAGTCTCGACATTTACCTTAGTGTCGGAAAATAATGTAAGCGACATTGTAAGATTTTCTCCGCCATGAAAAGAGCTTGTGGATATAGTGGAAATCTCGAGTAACGTGTACTCGAGGAGTGGAGTAGGAACGAAGATAGAGCTTTGTTGCCGAACCACTATAAATCTTGGTGTCTTCCTATTAGGTCGTTTCTTTCCTTACTCTTTACTTACTCTTACTATCACATCATACACATATACTATTTGTCATTGTTAATGCATTAGAATTGAACCTAATCATTATGCAACTAGCTTTCAAGTAAAAGGAGTTTTGAGACAAACCTAATTGAAAGGAATTTTAATTAGGACATAAACCGAAGAGAAACTATTCAACCCCCCTTCTAGTTTCTACAATTGGTATCAGAGAGATGGTCACAAAAGGTCTTTGAAGTATATATGACTTTAAAACTTGGATCGATCCATTGTCTCCTCAAATTAGAAGGTTTCGTGGTAGTAAAGTTTCTCTTTGGTCAAAACTATTTTTTCATTGAAAATAGGCCTTTAATTGGTAATATAGCATCTCATCTAGATTAGTAGTATTTATACATTTTAGATTTATCCTTGAAATGTAGCTACTAGTTTGTATCTTACTATGTGTAGGTACTCATGAAGATTAATCACTTAAGTGATTGTGAATTGAGTTACTTACACTTGTAGAAGACTCATCTTCTTTGATTTCCAGCATCATTAAATGATGATACCAAGATGGATGAGAGTGATACTAGTCCTTGAAGACTTAGTAGTCATTTTAGGCATGTTTGTGCTTTGCATTGGATCTTTGAAGTCTTAGAATGCTCTTTGACGCTTAATGTACGTTTTCGTCCTTCCACACGCCCTATTGATCATTATTTTGATCATTACTTGACTATGTGCTTGTTCTTGGCATCCTTGACTTGACATTTGTTTGTGGTATGTGGTTCTATTCTTATACCCTCTCAAACCTTCATTACTTGGATACTTGACTCACTTCAGAGATGTAGAGTAAGTTAGTAGCAGCTTAAAGTATTAAGCATGATTTCTATGGTTTGTACCCATACGGTTATTAGGCCCTATATCATGTGTAATCTGTGCAATTGAGCTCATCTCTAGGATGACTGACAAAACCCTTGAGATACCAAACTACTCCATAAGTTGTAGTTAGGATATTACACATTTGGGATTGAAATATTCTAAGGATGTTATTATTGTAAGCCCTAGCAATAATAATTGTCCGATCATGTGAGAGAGAAAGTGAATCTCTACTTTGCTCATTGTTTTAAATAGCATTAAGACTACTTTTGAAAATGATCTTAATCTATTTCTACAAAGTTGCTTGGTATGGTTCATCACCAGAGCCGTTTAGACTTTCGTTGGAAAGGCACGTCTTAAATCACTATAAATGACACAAGCTCTTCGTTACTACTACTTGAAGATTGTCACTTGTCTCTTGATAATTGACCTGTTGGGAATAAAATGTAGTCAAGACACTTGGACGCTGACAAGAGCAAGGACGTTGATAGGAAGAAATCAAGCGTTTACAAGACAAGCGTTGACAGGAAGAAGTCAATTGTTGATAAGAAGAAGTCATGCACTGATAGAAGACTTAGTCTACACGTTTTATGTTTCTAGTATGTTTCTAGTAAAGATATGTTCGACAATGTATTCCTTATGTTTATCTTTACCTAAAATAGCTGATACGTAGACTCTTGTACAAGGCTCTTTAATCTATAAAAGGAGGCCTTTAGGTTTTATTTTAATATATGTTTTACACACTTTCATTGTACGCAAGTTCGATTAATCCATCAAAGTGAAAGTTTGATTTATTTGTTTTGTTTGTTCTTCATTCAAGTATTAATTCCGCATAGTACTTGGGTTGTTTATACAACAAAGTTTCTCCAAGTGTTTAACTTGATTTATTCTCGTTTACACAAAGCTAAATCCATCTAAGTTTGGGATCAACAAGTGGTATCAGAGCTTGTTGAGAAAGTTTGATCTAAAGAACACTAAAACCCTAAATCGCCAAAAACCCTAATTTTCAAGAAACCCTAAAATTCAAACAACATGTCTACTCCTGAGTTAACCTCCTCCTCCTCAAGCCCTAAAATCAAGATTCCCATGCTGGATCCAGACAACTTTGAGCTGTGGAAGTTTAACTTTGAGCAGTATCTTCAAATCCAAGACCATACCCTATGGGAAATTATTGAATATGGAAACACATTCGATAAGGCTGGCAAGATTGCAGCTGCTATCTTGGCAAGATCAACTCGAGGCTCAAGTGAAGCTGATTGAAAAGAACAACCTGAAGATGGGAGAGCTGTCTCAACTGAGGACATAGCAAAGAGAAGGAATGACATGAAAACTCTAAGAATCCTTAAACTTTGTTTAGGACAAGCCAATCAGCACAAGTATAGAGGCTATGATTCTGCGAAAGATCTTTGGGCAGCTCTTCAAGTTGCTTATGGTGGTAATGATGATAGTGCCTCAGGGAGAAATAGAAGCAACTCTTGCATGAGTATGTTGTATTTAAAGCCCTTCCCAATGAAAAGCTAAGTGGAGTGAGAAGCAGACTTCTTGACATTACAAGCAAGTTGTCATTTATGGGAACAATGCATGATGATGCTGATATCATTACCACTTTCCTTAAAAGTCTTGGTGATGCATGGAAGATTGAAGCAAGGTCTATGATTGCTAATAATACTCACAAAAGTTCCACCTTTGCTGATGTTTACAATAAACTGAGGCTTGTAGAGAGTGAAATCCTTTTGGATCAAGGAAGTAAGTTATTCCAATGAAAATATGGCCTTCTTCTCACATAGTGAAGGTCAATTTGATCAAAGGGAGTCATACATGCACCCCGTTACTGGATCACCTTGTGTCAACATTGGATCAAGCTTTGTCAGCTCCTCACATCTAGATGCTGACACATACAATGTTGATTCACCAAGATATAAGCATGCTGGTATTGATCTAGATACAGTGTGTGCATACATTGCTTCATTGCAAAATGGTGCAGTGATTACATATGAGGACCTTGAGCAAATTAGTGATGAGCATTTGGAAGAGATGGACATAAAGTGGAATATAGCACTTGCTAGCATAAGGGACAATAGATGGAATAGAAGATTCAGGAAGAAGATGACTTTTAATGCTAAAGACACTGCTGGGTTTGATAAATCCAATGTTGAGTGTTACAATTGCCATAGAATGGGTCACTTTATGAGAGCGTGTAGATCTCCTAGAAGGTCTGCTGCTGGAAAGCCTTCAAGCCAAATCGTCAAGGTTGAAGATACAAAAGCTATGGTTGCCATGCAAGACATAGATGGTGTTGGCTGGGATTGGAGCTTTTTGGCCAAGGATAAGGAAGAGAACAAGGCTTTGGTTGCAGAAAAGGAGGAAGAGGAGCATGTTCACTATGCTCTCATGGCATATTCTTTATCTTCATCAGACAATGAGGTATATGATGATGCATTTTGTAGTAAGGGTTGTCGTCTAAATACTGAAAAGCTTAACAAAGAAGTTTTAGAATTAACAGCAGATGTTGTTAATGAAAGATGTAAGTTATCTAATTATCAACTTGCTCTTACTCAAACTGAAAAGACTGTGGCTGAATATAAGAAAATGGAGTTTGACCTAAAAGATCAAATCAATATTTTAACGCATGATTTAAATGCTAGTGTTGAGGTTAGAAACATTTTGGAAAGATCCAATGGTGTTTTACAAGCTAAGTTAGATGAGGCTATCAAAGATAATGTAGATCTTAAAATTCAAAAATTTGATAAAGCTTCACAAACCCTAGAAAAATATGTTAGTGAACAAAGGGATTCTAGGGATAGGAGTGGGATTGGGATGAAAGAGTATGCTGATGTTCCACCACCTGCTGAGAACTTTTATGGTGTCCTTAGAAGGGATCTGTCTTAGAATGGTATTTCAGAACTCCAAGAAGAGGAATTTATTCCTCCACCTAGAGTTCTTACCCCAGTAGAGGAATACAAGCAGAAATTAACAGATTTAGACCAATGGAAGAAAGCCAACCCTACTTTGTTTGTTAAGGGTGGCATGCTTACTGACAACCCAAATGAGTCTACACCCATAAAAGTGACCAATCCTACTATTGGCAAGACTATTGACCTTGGCTTAAATGTTGATAGAAAACCTAGTATTAAATATACATAAATGTATAGAAAACCTAGGTCACCAAAAAGTCAAATTAGTGATAATAGGACAGGTTTCTTTTCATCTATACTTAGAGCTATGTCTAGAAAAGCCTGTTATACTTGTGGAAGTTTTTCACATTTAGCTTATAAGTGTGTTAATGCTTCAAAGGTCAACGCTGATAGAAAGTCAACCATGGTCAAACCCAAACCTTTTATCCAGCAAAGTCCACAAGTCATTAGACCACCCCCATTCTTTACAAAATGGTCTGATACTTATGGACAAAGGCCTTTTCAGAAGACCAATACGTAGTCTAATAGACAATGGGTTCCTGTAGCAAACCCTAGGTTCAACACTGATAAGGGTAATTTCAACGTTGACAAGAACAAATTAAACGCTGACAGGAATGTTTCCAACGTTGCTAGACCAAGTAATGCCAAATATCTGCAACCAAAGGGAAAAGGGTCTAAAGCTTCTTCTAGCTTATTTTGGATACCTAAACAAGTTTAAAACCCTAATTCAGATGGGATTTCTATGACCTATAATAGATTTCAATATATTTCAAAGGTCATAACTAAACCAATTAGGGTTAACTGGGTGTTTAATCCAAAAAGGGATGAACAAGGGGTTGTCATGAGGACTAAGTCTGTTCTTGTTGAACAACCAAATGAATCCAAGTCTGCTCAGGCTTGGGTTCCCAAAGAAAACTAATTTGTTTTCTTTATGTGTAGGGCATTCAAAAGCAGGTTAATGATTATGGCTATTGGGATAGTGGATGCTCTAGGCACATGACAAGGAAGGAAGACTACTTGACAAACTTCACTCCTATTAAAGACGGTGACAAAGTGTACTTTGGAGGCGGATATGGGACTATCACTGGCAAATGCACTCTTATCACCAACAATTTACGTTTTGAGAACGTGTTTTTGGTAAAAGAACTTGACTATAATCTGTTTAGAGTATCACAGGTGTGTGATAACAAAAATAAGGTTCTTTTCACTGATACTGAATGCTTGGTGTTGAGCAAAGATTTTAAAATACTAGATGTGAAATTCATTGATTATAGAACACCTAGGCATAAGGACATTTATAATGTGAATCTTAATGGAATTAGGATGAATAATAATTTGTCATGTCTATATGCTAAGGCTTCAGTTGATGAGAGTAATCTTTGGCACAGAAGGTTAGGGCACATTAATTTTAAGAACATAAATAGACTTGTGAGACATGGTTTAGTTGATGGTTTGCCTGAAAAGGCTTTCCACAATGACCACTCTTGTGTTGCATGCCTTAAGGGAAAACAACACAAGGTATCCTTTAAGTCCTAAACCTGTGCATTCTAGTTCTAAACCACTTCACTTACTGCATATGGACTTGTTTGGTCCAACTAATATAGAAAGCTTAAATGGTAAATCCTACTGTTTTGTCATCACTAGTGATTTTTCTAGATTTACTTGGACTTTCTTTTTAGCTTAAAAAAGTGAAACTGCTGATATTCTGATTAACTTTATTACCCAATTAAAGAAAAAGACTGGGAATGAGGTTAAGATACTTAGAAGTGATAATGGTGGTGAGTTTAGAAATAAGTTGTTAGATGACTTTTGTGCCAAGAAAGGGATTACTAGACAGTTTAGTATAGCTAGAACCCCACAACAAAATGTGGTAGCTGAGAGAAAGAATAGAACACTCATAGAAGCCGCTAGGACTATGTTGGCTGATGCTCACTTTCCCGTTGCTTTTTGGGCTAAGGCTGTGAATACAGCTTGTTATGTTCAGAATAGGGCATTGATCAACAAAATCCATAATAAGACACCTTATGAACTATTTTGGAGTAGGAAACCTAATATTGGTTTTCTTAAACCCTTTGGCTGTCATGTAGTTGTGTTAGATACTAGTGAAGCCTTAGGAAAGTTTAGTGCTAAAGGTGATGAAGGCTATTTCATGGGTTATTCTATGCAGAGTAGAGGATATAGAGTTTACATAAAGAAAGAAAAACGTATACTTGAAAAGGTACATGTTAGGTTTTTAGAGAGTAAACCTAGTGATCCTGAGAGTGGTCCAAATTGGTTATTTGACTTGGAACCTCTATCTAGGACATTGAATTATATGGTTGTTACTAATCCAGACATTTGAAGGTGACTTCAAATGTTGTGGAAGAACCAGTTGTTGAAATTTCAGGTAAACAGGTTGATAAAGAGGTTGGATCACAAGCAGACAAATCAGCACCCATAATTGAGTATGTTACCATTCCTATATGGACAGATGCATTTGCTGCTGCTGCTGCTACTGGAAAGGAAAAAGGTGGTCCACAAGTTTCACCAGTTGAAAACATGCATGATTCTTCAGGCGCTAACAAAGGAAAATCTGGCGCTGACAAGACAAATTTAGGCGTTGATGGCTCAAACATTGACAACCCTAATTCCGGCGTTGACAATTCTTTTGACCATTTGTTCTCTTCCAGTGTTTTTGAACAAGTTGAACCTTCAAACAGAAATAGAGAGGCTCACTCAGATGATGATGGAAGAGCATTTGAAGAAGATAGTGGCAATTTGGAGACTGAAATTGATGATAACACAATCATTAAAGGAGGAGTACTTACATCTACAATGAAGAATCATCCTTCTTCTTTAATCATAGGTGATGTGATGACTCCTGTGCAAACTAGAAGGTCTCATCAAAATCATGGAGGATTTATTACCAATATTCACAAGAAGGTTGATACCCCTCTTGTTCAAGCATGTTTGTTTGCCTGTTTTCTATCACAACAGGAACCCAAGAAGATTTTTGATGCTCTCAAAGAACCAAGTTGGGTGGAAGCAATGCAAGATGAGCTTCACGAATTTACTATTCAGGATGTTTGGGAGTTAGTTGACTATCCCAGACATGTCAGACCTATTGGGACAAGATGGGTTCTTAGAAACAAAAAGGATGAGAGAGGAATTGTGGTCAGAAACAAGGCACGTTTAGTTGCTCAAGGATATACATAAGAGGAAGGGATAGACTATGAGGAGGTATTTGCACCTGTTGCAAGGATTGAGGCAATAAGAATTTTTCTAGCCTATGTTTCCTGCATGGGATTTACAGTCTATCAAATGGATGTGAAGAGTGCTTTTCTTTATGGCACAATTGCAGAGGAGGTTTATGTAATGCAGCCTCCTGGTTTTGAAGATTCAGAACATCCAGACAAGGTGTATAGAGTGAAGAAAGCTATGTATGGACTTCATCAAGCCCCAAGAGCATGGTATGGCACATTGTCCACCTATCAGGTGGAAAATGGATTCAAAAGGGGTACCATAGATCAGACTTTGTTTACAAAGAAGACTGGTAAGGATTTCTTACTTGTACAGGTCTATGTGGATGATATCATCTTTGGCTCTTCTAGTACAAAGATGAGTGAAGACTTTTCTAAACTCATGACAGACAAGTTCAAGATGAGTGCAATGGGGGAGATGAACTTCTTTCTAGGGTTACAAGTTTAGCATAAAGAAGATGGTATATTCATCTCTCAAGATAAATATGTAGCAGAAATCTTGAAGAGGTTTGGCTTTTCTCCACATGAGAAACGGGCTAGCACACCCATGGATAGGGAACACCCTTGGGGAAAAGTTGGAGATGGAAAAGAGGTGGATGTCAGGAATTATAGGTCAATGATTGGCTCATTGACGTATCTTACAGCTTCAAGACGTGACATTATTTTTGCTGTGTGTGCATGTGCACGCCATCAAGTGACTCCCAAAGAGTGTCATCTTCATGCTGTCAAGAGGATTTTTGGGTATCTTAGGTGCTATCCCACCTTGGGATTATGGTATCCAAAAGATTCTCCATTGGAGCTTATTGCATATTCAGACAGTGATTATGGGGAGACGAGTTTGATAGAAAATCCACAACTGGTGGATGCCAATTTCTTGGGAGTAGGTTGATATCTTCGCAATGCAAGAAACAAACAGTGGTGGCCAACTCTACAACTGAAGCAGAATATGTAGCTTTAGCTGCTTGTTGTGGAAAAGTCTTATGGATTCAGTTGCAGCTGTTGGATTATGGGTATAATTTTATGAATACCAAGATTTTTGTAGACAATAACAGTACATTATGCATTATTAAAAATCTTGTACATCACTCTAAAATAAAACACATAGAAATTAGACATTATGTTATAAGAGATTGTTTTGAAAAAGGTTTAATACAACTAGATAGGGTTGACACAGAGGTGAATATGGCTGATTTACTAACTAAACCTTTTGATAGTGGGAAATTTCAATACTTGGTAACAAGTATTAGAATGATCAATCTTACTTAATATGTGTTTTGGGGGGTTATTGTAAAAGTATGTACAGGATATGCATTGTTATTAGTGTTTATACAAAACTAGATTTTCCACTTTATTTGTCTAACGCTGACAAAGGTTATTTTAACGCTGACAAGTGTTAAATTGACGTTGTCAGAAACATGTTAGTTTTGTGGTTTTTGATCTAATTATGCAGGAGTTGTTAGCATTATACAAATGGATACAGAGTTGCTTATGGATTCTTGGAGCATTATTGGAGCATTATTGGAGCATTATTGGAGCATATTCAAGTTTATGGATGATGGTTGGAATATTTATATTCCTATCTTGACATAAATTTTTATTACATGCATTTTATTTGGCAACTTATGTATCATAGTTTAAGGGGAGGTTTAGGAAACCATTAGGACCTTTTGGGTATTCATATAATACTCTTATCACAATTCTAGATTGTGTCCACTGGTGAGTATGAATTAGTTTACTAACTCATGAGGAACTATAGCATGCAAAGTTGATATACTATGCACGCTTCCAAGATTTTTTGGCCTAGAATTGGATGTGGTCTGTTGGAAGACTTGGGTAAGATTTTTATTGGGCTTACTTGGGAAGTTACAAAGGATTTTATAAGATAACTTCACTATTAATAACATTGGTTAGCAAGGGACACTTGAGGACAATTATGTCTATCTTGCTTAAGCAAGTGTGCATGATTGGACAGTGCTTGCCACCCTATGGTAATTTTCAGTCTATAGGTTATCTTCACTAGGATAAATAACTTTGTTAAGGTCCTTTTTCATTTTTATTATTTTTATTTTTGGACGTTGACAGATTTATTTCCAAACGCTGTTAGGACCAATTTTGACGTTGACATGGCATTTTCCAACGTTGACAAGAATATAGCCGTTGAGCGTTGATAGGTTATTTTTGACCGTTGACAACCATTGGGTCCTACCCAGTTGTTATTTTTGACGAAATTTTGGGCCGTAATTTTAGGAGTTGGTAACTTTTTATTAATTCACAAGATAAGTTGTTTTCTTTTCAAGATTTTCATCATTATATTTTGAAAATAACTGCCTAATTTTTGACCAATCACATGTGCCTACCTCTCCTATATATTTGGCTCAATATTTTGAAACAGGGTAACTGCTTATTCTTGTCTAACTAAATTTTCACACATATTCATCTTTCATAACATATTTCACAGCTTTCTACATCAATGGCGCCCAAGTTTAAACCGAGTGATTTGGTATTGGGGTTCAGAAGTCAGCATAACATGGTTGCCTATTTGGAGGCTGATGATACTCTGTTTCCTCAATATACTCAGATGGTGGAGTATTTAAATGCATCCCCATTACGGTATGCACTTTCTCATGCTCCTCTTATTCCTGTCACTCATATTAAGTAGTTTTGGAATACTGTCACTTCCTCAACGATTAATAATGTGACTACATTGACTGCTACAGTCCATGGGCGTTCATGGGTGGTTACTGAAGCCTTGGTTTGCCAGGCTTTGCATCTTAATGATGCAGATGGTATAACCACCCTACCCATTGGTGAGCTAGAACAAGGACTTCAAACTTTGGGTTATTCTTTCCCTGAAGAGGGCACTTTAAATATATATTCTAAACAGGAATTTCCCCCAACTTGGAAGTACTTAATACATGTCATACTTCAATGTTTGAGTCCCAAATGTACTGCAAACAATGAAATTAACAGGTCAATTGGTAGTGCAATTGTGTGTATTGCTACTGGGCAAAATTATAATTTTCCTAAAATGATTTTTGATGGCATGTGTAAAAACAAGGGTAGCAAGATGACTCTTGCTTACCCAAGATTTTTACAAATGTTTTTTGATGAACAAAGGTATTGCACCAGGGATCATGATGACTTTTATACGATCCCTGTTCAAAAGAAAGCAATTTTTAGAAAGATGAATACACCCCCAAAGAGAGATTTACCCCTTACCCAAGCCATGCTTGCTGTTATTGTAGCAGCACAACCTCAACCTACCCCACAACCACAACCAGACCCATTACCTGAACCATCACCATCACCCCAGCATATGGAAATTGACCAAGATATCTTCAACGCTGACACGTTAAATGTTGGCGTTGACACTCAAAATCCAAACGCTGACACCCTTTTACAACAAACCCAAACACCCCTTAACCTCCAAACTGAAACCCAATGCACATCATCTTCTTCACCCCCACACTTTAGGATGGTAAAACACCAAAGGACTATTGGAGTGTTCTCCTATGGTGGTCCTAGCCATGTTGCAGAGAGAACCACCACCACAAGTGTGGTTGGTAACTTGGGTGAGGCTAGGACTATTGGTACTAGCTTAGATGCAGGCCAAGCCAGTCCTAACATCATTAAGACCCCATCCATGCCCCATGACTCTACTTTGGGAGGTCAAATTCCCATTCTAGAGGAGGGTAGATTGGAACCCTATACATTGTTGGAATTGACGACTGTCTGCATTAGCTTGCAAAAGCAAAATGTAGCCCTTGTACATAATGTTTCTACACAAGGCCTTGAACTCAAGCAATTGAGGGAAAGGATTGTTATCTTAGAAGGTGCTAACCATAGGCGTGGAGTGGAGGATTATTCCAAAGGGGAGGATGAGTAGATACATGTGAGTGACAAAGGCTCACATGAAGGAGAATCTTTGGGTATAGCTGAAGCTCTAACAAATTTGAAGAGGCAACCAAGTTTTGATGTTTCGTTGGTTACCCCTACAAATTTGAATTTATCTTTTACTGAGATGATGGAGCAGTTCACAAGAAGCGCTGACAAGATTAGATTGAGCGTTGACAAGCAGATTTTTTACGCTGACAAGCCAAGCGCTGATAGGAGCAAGTTAGGCGTTGACACACAGGTTTTGGACGTTGATAGACCTGCAGGTTTGGTTGATGTATCCCAGTCATCAGCTATCATCAAAGATGTGTCTACACGGGTACCATCATCATCCTTACCCATCATTGATATATTAGATAAGGGTAAAGGAATTATGGTAGAAACAGTGGTTCCTAAGGATGCAGCCCAAGTAAAATTTGATTCCATATTGGCTGCACAACTTGAAAAAGAAGATAGGATGAAGGAAACTGCTATTGAGAGTAAGAAAAGCAGTGATGATGAGAGTAGAGATTCAAGTGATATGATTATTGAAGAACCAGAAAGACTTGAATATGGTGATGTGTTGGCAAAGGAAAAACTTGCAGAGTTGAAGAATCAGGTGGATTATGATATGCATGAAGTTGCCCAGATGTACTTTGTATGGGAGAATAAGATCATGGAGAATCCAGACATGCCTTTATTAGATCAGATTTGGGGTTTGGAGATTCTACTCAGGATTCAAAGGGATTGTCAGGTAATCCTAAAGTATAAGGCCAGCAAAGTTTTCTCACAATCTAAGAGGGATAGAAGGGAGCTTTATTATATGTTGCTTAGATGTCATTAAGGAGGTTGGTCTTTTCAGAAGTTGCAGGCATTGTCCTTTGATGAATTAGAATATAAGGCTTATCCTATTTGGGCAAGAGTGCAAGAGCAGAACACTATCAAACTTCTTTCAGATGAAAGAAAGGAAGAGCTTGCAGAAGAGATGTAGATTCAACATGCTTTAATTGCACCAAGACCTTTGAAGAAGGGAGTTCCACTTGAGTTCCCAGGAAATATTGATAGAGTGAATCCTAGTGAAGCTATTATTAGAAGGAGCATTAAGCTCTCATCCTTGGAAGTTTCACACATGGTAGAAGTGATACCTCATGATTCCAGAAACCCTATAGTTAGCTATAAAGAAGATGCAAGTGGGTTCTAGATGATTGGCAGATATGGGAAAGAGGTACATACTTTTACTACTCTTATGTCTTTGTTTTCAAGCCTGGATAGGGAAGACTTGGCAGACTCTTGGAGGTTGATGCAGGCCAAGTATGAGACTGAAGCACCTACTTAGTCAATGGAGTAAAGATCTGGTCAACATTCAAGAAAATGTGTGCACCAGATGAAGAAGATCCTGTTTGGAAGGATTTTGATGATGATATCAGTGGACTTCAATGGCGTCTATATTCAGCAGCTGGTGTGTATCATTTGAGTACTACAAAGCTTTCTGAGTATCTTCTTGTGGATGCTGAGTATCCTATGTCCAAAGAAGTTTTGGAGAAAATGATGACAACACAGCTGGAAATAGACTACTCAAGTGACGTGGCCAAAGATTTGATTAGATATATTTATTTTCAATATAATGCAATTTGTAAGAATCCTCCTAGTTCTTAGTTTTTATTCAGAAACTTGATTACTAGAGTGGATATCAAGTTTAGGGGAGGATTGTTGGGAATAAAATGTAGTCAAGACACTTGGACGTTGACAAGAGCAATTTGGACGTTGATAGGAAGAAATCAAGCGTTGAAAGGACAAGCGTTGAAAGGAAGAAGTCAAGCGTTGATAAGAAGAAGTCATGCACTGATAGAAGACTTAGTCTACACATTTTATGTTTCTAGTATGTTTCTAGTAAAGATATGTTCGACAATGTATTCCTTATGTTTATCTTTACCTAAAATAGCTGATACGTAGACTCTTGTACAAGGCTCTTTAATCTATAAAAGGAGACCTTTAGGTTTTAGTTTAATATATGTTTTACACACTTTCATTGTACGTAAGTTCGATTAATCTATCAAAGTGAAAGTTTGATTTATTTGTTTTGTTTGTTCTTCATTTAAGTATTAATTCCGCATCGTACTTGGATTGTTTGTACAACAAAGTTTCTCTAAGTGTTTAACTTGATTTATTCTCGTTTACACAAAGCTTAATCGATCTAAGTTTGGGATCAACATGACCTTGGTCTTGATTCACTCCCCTCGGGTCCTCTTGATGAAGTAAAATTAGTCACTTGCTTTAGGAAAAACAAGCACTAATTATGTCGTGGTAAGTATAAGTACGTACGTTTCGTGAAAAACATAAATACCGACAATCGAGTTCGTTCTCGGTGGAGGTGTGGTTGTTTAGCCAAATTATTGTATGCGTTATTTATTTTGAGTTGTTACGCTTTTGGAAAGTGAAAAAAGAAAAAGGGAAAGACGGATTACGCTAAAACTTAAAACTACGACGCGACGCCGAAACATAAAATTACACGAAAAATTCGACAAAAAGTTAAAAAATCTAAAAAATTATAAATAAATCCTAAAAATGTAACTAAGATAGAAAAATAAATAAAACTTTTTGAAACCTTTTATTTTTTGAGTTATTTAATTTTAAAGTCCGTTTAAAAACCTAAAAAAAACGTTAATGAAAATTCCAAAATATGTTTTTATTATTTGTATACCTCAAAAACATTAATTAAAAACTAAAAAGTATTTTTTGAAACTTTTTCTCAACTTTTTTCTATTTTTTATTATCCAAAAATGAATATATAATATAAAAATGATTAAAAAAGAAATTAAATATTTTTTTCAAAATAGATAAATAAAATGAAAAAATAAGAAACTTTAAAAAAGACGAAAATTTTTAAAACTTATTTTTAAGCAACGAAAAAGCAATTCGCAAATTATTTTTTAATATTTATTTATTTATTTTTATTTTTAAAATATTTTTTTTGAATTTTTTCATTTGAAAACAGATCAATAATATGAAAAAATAAGAAACTTTAAAAAAAGAATTAGGTTCCAAACCTATTTAATAAACTAGAAACGCAAAAAACAAATAATTTTTTATTTATTTTGTATTTACCTTTTTATTTTTAGATAATTTTTTTAATTTTTTTGGTTTTTTCTAACTTAAAGATAAGATGAAAAAATTCAAAGATAAGCTAAAAACAAGGCTACAAGATCACCAGATAAGCCAAAAACGAAAGTATCCCAAACTACGCCAGAAGTACTCCACTTTTTTCTTTGGGTTTCTTGTTTGCTGTTGGAACAAGGGGCACCCCAACTGTCTTTTTTCTTCTTCGCTTGGTTTGCACAGAATACTAACACAAGGCTTAACACTAAAACACCACACTTCGAAACCAATCACGCCTCAAAATGCACTCAAATGTGCATAGTAGGCACTTCTAACTTTTTAACTTGGTATGCGTTGGTTATTTTGAGGTTTGCTATGATATGGACAGTGGGTACGCAACTCATATACACAAACAAAAGGCACAAACACAAGCTAAAACACAATCCAAAAATCAAACACACCATATATTTTTTGCTAATATATGCATAGTGGACGAACAAAACACACATGCCTCTTTTTTTTCCTTTGGTTTCCTTTTTCTACTTTTGGTATCTTGTTTTGGTCAGAGAATACCCCCAAAGCAGTTGGCTATGAGAGGTCGAAATAAGCACAAAAAGACTGAAAATTAAGACAAGTTAACGCGAGCAAATAGCACACTTTGCACGCCACAAATTAGATCTTGAGTGCACAGTTATGAACAAAAATGGGCACTTTTTAGTTTTGGTTTTCATTTGTTAATTGTTGTTGGTATAGAAGGCACAAGGCACCCCACAAGCGTTTGTGCTTGTGGGAGTCACGAAATAAGCACACACGCGCAAGTGAACCACAAAAAACAGCAACTTTAAATAAGCCTACAGAAAAAGGGAATAAGCACACAGGAAACACATAAAGCTATGCCACCTATTACAGTTATGATGCTCACAGTAATATACAAAACAGGCGACAATCACACTCACCAGTTTGGGTTCTAAATTCGTACAGTGATAAACAAAGATAACAATAGGCCACGAATAAAGAACACAAATGTGGACTTTTTCTTTCTTTTGTTATCTTTTGGGTATTCTTGACTGTTTAAACCAAGAGCCACCCTACTAGCACAAAGAACCAGCAGGTCTTACTTTTTTTTTCTTTGCTTTTGGTTACTTGTTTTTCTTTGGGAGGCATAGACACCCCGTTTTTGCTTTGGTCCACTTTCTTTTTGGTTACTTGGTTACACAGTCAATCAATACAAACACAAAATACTGAAAACCACCAACTTAGCATGAATTAAGCACACAGTGGGTTGTATACAAACAAGCAGGCACACTTTCTGGTTTCTTGGTTTGCTATGGTTAGTTGTTAGCTGTTGGTAAACAATGAAACAAACACAAACACAAATGTACGTCCACAAACACCAACCACCAAATACTAACAAAACCAGAATCAAAAACGAACTCGCACCTAAGATGGTTCTATGTTCACAAAGTAGATCTCAAAACAAGCAGTATCTCAATTCTATTTTTGTTTACTTTGTTTGGGGTTTACCTTTTTTGATTGCTAAGATTCACAGTAACTTAATTCAAACCCTCAATCCGCAAACACAATCTGAAAACAACAATTGTGCCATGAATCAAAGAACACAACATCACATTTTTCTTCTTTTTTTGTGACTTTTCTCTTGAGCATAAAAGCTTTGATCTTAGAATCTTACCAAATACGAAAAATCATAAACTATTAAACTATTAATGCACAAAATCCTAAACTCTAAAACCTCAAAATAAGAACACCATTTGCTGGTGTGATTGACATCAGAAAATGACCCAAACCCAAACCAAGAAGTGGACAATTTAAAGCTTCGAATTATCAAATCTTATAGCAATCCTATTACAACCTCAAAATAACACAAGCTAAATACTAGTCCAAAAATCTATCAACTACTAAACAGGAGAAAAAAGGAAACTAGGGACCTACTGATGGTTTACAAATTTTTTATGCAAAAATCTTAGAAAAATATTCATAAAAGTTATTCATAAGACACCTCAAAAACTCTCAAAACTGTTTTACTCATTTCACCACCAATTTTTATAACAAATGCAAGAATCACCAAGTCATAAACATCAATCACCTTGACCATGGAGAAATTCTTAATAGATTTTCCAACAAACTTGAAAAACAAATCTTTAAATAATAACCTATTTTTTTTACTTTAAATCACTCCCTCAAGATCACTTAGATGGTGCAGAGCTAAGCTAGGGTTTGGTGGTGGTTAATACCCCTAAACCCTACTGTCCCAAACACCCTTAATGACTTAACAAGGCAAATTTTTGAAGCTTTTATGCTAACAACACCACAAACTAATAAGATTAATAATGACTTTTTGCCTAGACCTCTGAACAAACAGATTATCAAGCAAAACTTCACACTTCCATTGCACAAATAATAAAATCATAAACTACACAAATTTTTGGCAGAATTAATCAAAAGGACTAAAGATGTGTACCACCAAGGCATACATCCATGCCTTGGAATGTTCGAGCCGAGTTGCTATCGAAACAAGCACCGGCTTCCAAACCCTGCTAAGATTCAACAAACGTGAGGAAATAACACAATCTGATTTTTTTTCTTTCAATTTCTTTCTTGAAAACTTTCTTTCACAAACTCTGAAAACTTAACCACACTTGGAACCTAAAAACAGAGAGCAATCATAAAAAATACCAAGGCCAATAAGCTGATAAGCACAGCTTATTTGTGAATAAACTGGCTTATTGGCTTATGAACTAAAAAAATTGAAAAATTAAATTTTGCCAAAAACTAACTTTGGAAAATTAAGTAACCAACAATGTCGAACAATATGGAAGATGTTCCTAGCTTATTTGTCACATAAGCTACAAACAGCTATCTATATTGGATCTCCCAAAAACTCAGTTAAGAAACTTTTGAGATAAACTTGAAAAATTAAAATGACTTTTAAAAGGTAAATTGCATAAAGGTAAATGTGCAAGTAAATTAAAAATACTGGAAGGTAAAATTGGAACTCAAAAAATTTACTTCATTTAACTTTTATCATATTACAAGAAATGAGAGCAAAATTCTGGAACAAGAACAATACTAATCCTATGATGCCCTTATATACTAGGTGATGTAGTGATTTTACTACTCTTTAGGAAAAGAGAGCAAAAGTGGCAAGTATTAAGTGTCGGTTTAGGAAAACCAAGCACTAATGACCAAATAAGTTCAAGTTCGTTTCCCAAGGAGGCTAGTGTGTGTGTAATGAATTGATTATCTTTGTGATTATATTTTTGAGAAAGAAAAATAGAAAGGGGATTAGAAAAGAATGTCGGTTACGAAGACGGATTAAACTAAGTCGAAAAAGGTGTACACGTAAAACCGTAAAAAGTGCTAAAATTAAAATTTTAACCTAAAAATTCCTAAAGATTACCAAAAATCCACAATAATATTCTAAGAGTGTACAAAAAAATCCAAACTTGCTAAAACCTTTTAATTAATTAGATAATGACTTGTTAATGCTAATTAAAGCCCTAAAAATAAAAATTAATTATTAAAAAGTCCCAAACAAGATTTTAAAGTTTGTAAACCTCAAAAATACCCTAATTAAGCTAAAAAGTATTTTTCAAAATTTTAAAACCAATTAAAACTATATTTAGACAATTAAAAACTAATAAAATCAATTAAAACTTAAATTAATTATAGAAAATAATTAAAAGACCTAAAAAATATTTAGAAAGTTGCAAAATTCCTAATTAAGTGTTTAGAACCTAAAAAAAATATAAAAACTTAGAAAATTAGACTTTTAATTTTTAATAATAAAATAATATTAAAATAATATTAAAAATCCAAAAATCATAAAAAATTCTAATAACTTGCAAACTAGCTTAATTTAACCTAAATAACTCAGAAATGAAAGTGAAATTACCTAAATACCCCTATTGGGCCTAGAAAATAGGCTAAACCTAAAACAGTAGCTTATTGGGCCAAATTTGGGCCCAATATAAAAAAGTGTTCAAAATAAGCCCAAAAAGCACAGGTTGACTCAAAATTTGATTTTAAACAATTTTTTCCAAAGGCCCAAAAGCTGAAAGTGTGAAATAAGCTAGCTTATAACAAGCAGCTTATTCTTAATGGGCTTTTTGGCCCATTAAGCTATAAGCCAATGCCATAAGCTAAAATTTGACACACAAGCTTCTTTTGACCTAAATAAGACTTCTGCAAAAAGAAATTTGAAATAAGCCCCAGGAATAAGCCTGAAAATGCAATAAGCAATCTACAGAAAACGACAAAATAGTCGTTTTTGAGTTCTAGGCCACCCCAAGTGCTGATTCAAGTTCCAAAAGCTTTGAAATGACTTAATTAAGCAAAATCAACAAAGAATTTTCAAATAAGCTGACTCAATAAGCTGGAAAAAGCAAATAAGCACTTATGTAAAAGTCAAATAAGTTGGTTTTCTAGTAAAAAGTCAAAGTCAAAGTCCATTAAGCTCCAGTCTACTTAAATGGGTCAAATAATGAAGACCTATCACAAAAAATAAGTTGTTGCAAGTCTGGATAAGCTAGAATAGCTTATTGATAAGCTGAGTTCAAAATTACACTAGCAGGGGCTAGTTTTGGGTGTTGAGCAGTGGGAACTTTTCCCACTGCTTGACTTGTTTGACTTTTTGTCTTTAGTGGTTGTTTTGGAGATTCAGATTACACAAAGGCACCCAAATGATCTTTGGATCATAAGGAGTCAAGAACAATCAACAAATCACAACAAGAAACAGCCAAATGATACAGTTAATTCAAACAAGTACCAGATCTGGGCAAAATAAGAACAAGTATAGCAGATTGAACCAATAAGCTGTTTTAGCAAGAATAAGCTAACCAAATTGCACCAAAAGCATACACAGGCTAAAATAAACTTAAATGAGCAAGTCTAAACAAGTTTCATGCAAAACTTACAAGATTTGAACAAGATCTAAACAGCTTAAAGTTACCGATGAACAATCTTTGACCAAATGATGTTCTTGCTGATACACTTGACCCAAAGCTCAGATTCAAACACTCAAATCTTTCAAGTATGTTATATTAATGAGGTTTAAACAACTTTTACACCTAAGCATGCATAAACTCTAGGTTTTCCCAAAATCTTAGGCAAAAATCAGTAAAACTCAACAAGATATAGCAGATTGAACAATTCAAGGTTTCAAGTCCAAATGTTTGCAGGTTTGTGGTCTATTATGAGCATACAACAGATAACAAGCATAAATACCAACTTCCCTTAACACAATAACACAAAATCAACACAAACAGGTAGACCCAAACACCCCTATAACTTTTCAAAATCAAAATTTTCAAAGAAAAAGTAAGATTCAAGACCACCCAAGCATCAATTAACACAAAAACAAGTAAGATAAACAAATTCAAGCAAGATCAAGCCACAAAACACACAAGAACAAAGGTAACACTCAAATATCACAAATATCCAAAATTATATCAGATTTTGCGATTAAGGGTGTGTACCTCATGGATGTACATCCACACCCACGAATTTTGAGCTTATGTGCTAGCAAGAACAAGCACAAGCTTCCACAACAAAGCCTGCTAAGATTGAACAAGGTTAAAGCACAAGAGTATGAAAACAGAAACTTCAAAAATCTTGATTGATGCAACCTTGTTACCCCACACTTAATTATCCCCAAGTTATAAGCCTCACAACACCTTAATTAACACAATTAGGATGCTATGATCAGCCCTATAACCCAAAAATTCCAAGGTTGCAACAAGTACTCAGCAAAATATCAAGAATGAGGAAAATTGCAAACTTTTGCAACCTCCAATTGAAAACAGGTTTTTAACTTCTAAACAAACAATCATATAACAATAATAAGCAGTAACAAATATTGGCCAATGACTTTTCTTCAATGCTTCAAACACAATTTCATTAAATTGAAATAGGATTTACAGAAACTTGAACAAGGAAAAATCAAAAGCAAACGTCTCATTGAGACCCTATGGCTTTATATATAGCCCTACAAGTGACTAAGGAAGCTGAAAAAATACATAAACCCTAGTTGTGAAGTCCCAAAAATGCCCTTGAGAAATTTGAACTTTTTAAGGATCATGTGACTGAATTTGTCATGTAGTTGAGGTGTGAGCTGTTGGAATAGCATCAAAGGCTGATAATGAGCTTAGGATGTAAGCAAGATTGTGAGGCGTTGGATGGCTGGCTCAATCTTGTCTTCTTCCTCAAACGTGTAGCAGGGCATGTCCCATGTGGCATGTGGGGGTAAAGTGGCATGTGTTTTTAAGGTTGGGATATGATTAAGGCATGCTTAATCATTAATCTGGAGGTTTATGAGGTCTAATTACAAGTAAATTAAGAAAACCCAATTTGTGTTCTTGGTGAATAGTTGGGCGTTTAATCTGAGTTTGGGTTTAAAAAGATGTTTAGCGCCAGTTTATTAAACTAATAAAGATTAGTTTAAATCTGTTATGCGTGGGAAGTGATGTGGCAAAATGAAGAGAGCTGATTGGTGGGATGGAGTAAGTGGGACACATGTCACCATTTGGTAGGTTAAGGTAAGTTTCATGTCTGGCCATGTTAAGTCCCTCACCTTCTTTTCTCTTTTCACTTGTAATTAAAACAACCAAATCCGGATTTCCTTTGTTGTTAAACTTTCACTTTTCACACTTTTGCCCCAAATACTTTTCCAAAGTATTTTCAGGGGTAATTCTTGCCATATTGTGATACTTGAGGGACTGTTTTGGCAATTTCTTGATGGATAATGGTCTTGACTTGTATGTTGAGCATTTTGGAGGACTGAAATTGCCAAGTCTTCAATTATGAGAGACCATTCTTGCCAAATGTTGAAAGTCAAGGGTCCTTTTTGTAATTTTGGGATTTTCAAAGGACCAAACTTGTATTTTCTTGTACTTTGAAGGACTTCATGATATATTTGACTTTGTGGAGGATATTGGTTGACAATTTAGCTTTGTTGAGGGGCTAAACTTGCCAAATCTTCAAAGTGGAGGGCCCTTTTTGTAATTTTGACAAACTTTAGGGACCAAACTTGTAATTATGAGGATACAAGGGTATAAAGTGTCAATTCTTCAATATTGGAGGACCCTTCTTCATAATTCTTCAAATCTTCAAGGGTTGATCTTGGGAAAGTCTTCATTAGGGCTTGGTTCATTGTGCGCTTTCTTTCCCGTGTTCGTTTTTGCATGATTCTTGTGATCTTTTGTCATTTTCTCAATATCCGTACCTAAAATACACAAGCAACAAACACAAGCATATATATGGGTATTTTGATGATATTTAATGCATTTTAAGCCCTATTTGGAAGATGAGACTATGTATAAAAGCAGTCTCATCACTCCCCCATACTAAACCATTGTCGTGCCCTCACGCAATGCTAGAATTAAGTATCGTAGCATCTCCGAAATTCATTTTATTCACTTTATTGAGTGATAAACTAGCTACAGTACTACTATTGCTACTACTACATGTGTTTTAGACATAATGTATGATTTTCATCGCAAAATGGGACGTTTAGATTCATAGAATAAGAACACGTGAATGCTTCGTTAGAAATAATTTCATCGTCCTCGATTTTCACCCCAATTCCATGCCAAGCGTGCAACGAGATCATTGTCATTATAAGTTAGTAATGCTAACACTACTCATATGCCCTAATCATGTACTTATCCTCCCATTATTCCTAAGTTGTAGCTCTTATATTTTATATTGTCTTGAATGTTTCACGAGGATACATTGTTTGACTTATGCGATAATAGAGATTTAGGTCTAAAAATAGAGTCCTAACGGTGTAACTAAGACCATCAAATGAATAACCCCTCCCAATAGACAACGATGTCAAAAAATTAAGTTGAAAAGAAGAATACATAAACATGATTTTCTAACGGTTTTGAACATGAGACTTATTACCAAGACTTTTATACGCCCCCTAACGGAAGGGCCTTATTATCTTTGGTTTACCTCCATCTTTTATTCAACTTCGCCATGAAGCTTTTATTATGACTTCGGTCTTGCCTTGCCTTTTATTATCCACCTCATCGGTGGTTTTATTAGCCAAAGACGTATATCCTCACACTAAGGCGAATTTTGGATCTTTAAAGCTTCGAAGATTAAGGCTTGATTCACTTTCAATTTTGCATAGATTTTTCGGCCTTGTGGTGCTTCAAATTGTTTGCTTGATTTAGGTGAGCACTTGAAATCTTATTATTGGGTGAAGCTTTTGATTATTCGGGTGCCAATACTTCAAAACCGTGACGCTGGCGATACCTTAATATCTTCCCAATTTAATTACACGGAAGCTACTAGAAAAGACTAGAAACCCAACAATCCCAACTAACCGCTAAGTCAATATTTATTAAGCAAAAAATATTTACATGCGAAGGGAGAATAAGCAAACAACGAGAACACATGAGTTTTTGAAAGAATACGAGTACTCTACGTTTAGCATAGTAACTTATAATTAACCCTATCATTTCTCGTCCTCATTTAAGAGACTTAGCCTAATGTGTAGTTAAGGAATCAAAGCTAAGTGCTCAACACGCACGGTCGAGTCAAAAATTACTCTTATTCTCGGCATCGGAAAATCTACATTCGTGTCTTCAAACACTTATAAAACAAGAGAAAAATTTTAAAATTTGGCCATTTTAAGCCTTATTTTGCAACAAAACGATAAACAAAAAGATAAACTTTGGAAAGCGTAAAGGTTTGGCAAGGCAAGTATCTATTCACCCCCCCCCCCCATACTAAAGTTAAACATTGTCCTCAATGTTTCGAGTCTAGGGGTGCAAACACCACCATACTAGAGACGTAGTCAAATGCCCAATCTAGCATGGAAAGGGTGTAACCAATAAATTAATAGCCGTTTATGAAGTGTGCTAATAACCTAAGGTTAGAACATCAAAAGGATATATCATTTGGATATTGAGAAAGTCTTCAAAGCAAACGATCGAGTGCTCCCATAAACGAAAACGAGAGGCTCCAATCGTGAAGATCATGATCATCTAAAGTCCACAATTCACAAACAATCACGGAACAAAGGTTGGAAGGGCACAAATCCCCACACGTTAACTACATTAGAAAGCGATAATATGTACATAGGATAAGCATGGGACTCCCCCACGAGGCTCCTCGTTTTTGGTTACCGAGTCATGAGCTCGACTCGATCCCCTCAATACTAATTATCATTGGGGAAGGTGACTTGGTCGAGGTAGTTCAAGGATGGACCTTCCCCGCCAAAGTAGTGCTTCAACCTATGTCCATTCACCTTGAAGTTAGGACCATCATCTTGAGCTAGCTCGATGGTCCCATACGGAAATACTTGAGTCACGGTAAATGGACCGGACCAACGGGATTTCAACTTACCGGAAAAGATTTTTAATCTTGAATTAAAAAGCAAAACTTGATCCCCAATGTTAAAAACCAGGTTTTTAATTTTAGAATCATGCAACTTTTTTGTTTTTTCCTTATAAATCAATGAATTTTCATAAGCAATGTCCCTCAATTCATCTAATTCATTCAATTGCATTTTCTGGTGTTTTCCCGCGGTCTCCATATCATCATTACAATGCTTTAGGGCCCAATAAGCCTTGTGTTCTAACTCGATAGGCAAATGACAATTCTTTCCATACACAAGCTTATAGGGAGTGCACCCAATGTGTTTCTTATAAGCGGTCCTAAAGGCCCATAAAGCATCGTCCAACTTATCCGACCACAATTTTCGGTTTTCCCCAACGGATCTCTCCAAGATCCTCTTCAACGCTCGGTTCGAAACCTCGACTTGCCCACTCGTTTGTGGGTGATAAGCCGTAGAAAGCCGATGTGTAACCCATATTTCCTTAGGACCCTTTCGAATTGGTCGTTACAAAAATGGGTTCCACGATCGCTTATGATCGCACGAGGGGTTCCAAACCGAGAAAACAAGCTTTTCAAGAACTTGACTACCACACGAGCATCATTGGTGGGAAAAGCCTTAGCTTCCACCCACTTAGATAGGTAGTCAACCGCAACGAGAATGTACTTATTACCACGAGATGATGGGAACGGCCCCATAAAGTCTATACCCCAAACGTCAAAGATCTCACACACTTTGATGATATTTTGTGGCATTTCATCTTTTTGTGAGGCTTTTCCTTGTCGTTGGCATGAATCACAAGACTTCACAAGATCTTGTGCATCTCGGTAAATAGTAGGCCAAAAAAAGCCGGCATCAAACACCTTCTTAGCCGTGAGATTAGCACCGTGGTGACCACCCGTAGGTCCCTCATGGCAAGCTCTAAGGATGTTAGAAGCTTCGGTGCCAAATACACAACGTCGGATGATTTGATCCGCAGAAGTTCGAAACAAGTAAGGGTAGTTCCAAAAGTAGAACTTGACGTCACGAAAGAATTTTCGTTTTTCTTGAGTCGTCATACCCTTAATGATGAAGTTACCCGCATGGTAATTTGCAAAATCCGCAAACCATGGGGTGGAAGGATCAAGCTTAGAATTCACTACACCAAGTGTCTCGAGCGGAAATGTTTCGGTGATTTCCTTGGGCTCGTAAACACTTTGGTGAGGATCTTCCAAACGAGAAAGATGATCGGCCGCTAGATTCTCGGCTACTTTTTTGTCAACGATGGTGTGATCAAATTCTTGAAGGAGGAGAATCCAACGAAGTAATCTAGGCTTAGCATCTTGCTTTGCCATGAGATACTTGATAGCCGAATGATCCGTATACACTATGCATTTAGCTAAGACGAGATAAGGTCGGAACTTCTCAAATGCATACACCACGGCAAGGAACTCCTTTTCCGTTGTATTGTATTTTAGTTGAGTCTCGGTCATCGTCTTGCTAGCATAGTGAATAGGCAAGAAGTACTTATCATGACGTTTCCCCAAAACGGCCCCAATAGCGTAGTCACTAGCATCACACATAAGCTCAAATGGGAGGTTCCAATTGGGAGCAACAAGAATGGGAGCTTTGGTAAGTTTCCTCTTAAGGATTTCAAAGGCTCGTACACAATCTTCGTCAAAGACAAAACGTGCCTCTTTTTCAAGAAGATGTGTAATGGGTCGAGAGATCTTTGAAAAATCCTTGATGAATCGACGATAAAAGCCCGCGTGGCCTAGGAAACTCCTAACTCCCTTAACGGTTTTGGGATGAGGTAATTTGGCGATGACGTCTACCTTAGCTTGATCTACCTCAATCCCCGCTTTCGAGACCTTGTGCCCTAAGACGATTCCACTCTTAACCATAAAATGACATTTTTCCCAATTGAGCACAAGGTTGGTTTCCTCACAACGTTTCAACATTCTCTCAAGGTTCGACAAACACGAAGTGAACGAATTACCAAACACGGAAAAGTCATCCATGAAGACTTCCATCGTCTTCTCGATCATGTCATGAAAAATAGCCATCATGCACCTTTGAAAGGTTCCCGGTGCATTGCAAAGTCCGAATGGCATTCTACGATAGGCAAACGTTCCATATGGACACGTAAACGTAGTTTTTTCTTGATCACGAGGATCGATGGGAATTTGGAAGTAACCGAAAAAACCATCTAAAAAGCAATAGAAATCGTTTCCCGCTAGACGCTCCAACATTTGGTCCATGAAGGGCAAGGGAAAATGGTCTTTTCGAGTGGCTTCATTCAACTTTCGATAGTTAATGCACACTCTCCATCCGGTCACGAGTCTAGTGGGAATCAACTCGTTGGCATCGTTTGGCACAACGGTCATCCCTCCCTTCTTAGGGACACAATGAATAGGACTCACCCAAGGGCTATCGGAAATAGGGTAAATCATTCCCGCGTCAAGGAGTTTAAGGACCTCCTTTTTGATGACGTCGTGAATTTTGGGGTTCACCCTTCTTTGACTTTGGATTGCGGGCTTGTAATCCTCCTCCATTAATATTTTGTGGGTACAAAACTTGGGATCGATTCCCTTAATGTCGGATAACTTCCACACAATTTCCCCCTTGTGGTCCTTTAGAACATCGACAAGTGCGGTTTTTTCATCATTCGAAAGTTCCTTCGCAATAATAACCGGCAACTTGTCGTCCTCCTCCAAATAGACATATTCAAGATGAGGAGGTAAATCTTTCAACTCAAGGATAGGTGGTTCCTCAAGTGAAGATTTGGGCTCGATACTCATAACCTCCTCGGGTGGAGGAAATGGGAAATCGTTAAGAAAATCCTTGATAATCGAGAAGTCCTCATCGTTGTCGAGGTCTTCGTCACAAGTACGTGGAACATCGAATTCTTCCAACATAAAACCACCACCTTCAAATGGAGTGAAGGTTGGTGTCGAATTATCAAGAATTGGATCTAACATAGTGGGATTGCCACTAGTCTCTTCATCACCAAAACCTAGAACTTCTTGTGAAAATTCCTCGCAAACCACGTCGATCATATCAACGAGGTTTATGGTTGCAACGGAATAAACATGAGAAATTTGAGAGTTTTGAGTTGCGTTTATAACAAGCTCCTCGTCGTTGAAACGTAAGGTGATCTTTCTAGCATGAACATCGATCAAAGCCATAGACGTATCTAAAAACGAACGACCTAAAATGAGGGAACTTGAGGATCCGTGGGGATATCAACAACGATAAAATCTACGGGATAGTAGAACTTCCCCACTTTCACAAAAATGTCTTCCGCCAAACCACATGCAGGAATCGTGGAATGGTCGGCCAACTAGATAGACATTAGTGAAGGAGTAAGATTAGGAAGATTGAGCGACTTGAAGATTGCAAGTGGCATCAAGTTAATCCTAGCACCAAGATCGGCCAAGGCGAAGCATTCCTCCATATCTTGGATTGCAAAAGGGATCAAAAATTTACCGGGATCACCGACTTTTTGAGGTATGCGATTAAGATAAACCGACGAACAACTAGACAATTGGTGCAATTTCTCCTTGTTGTTCAACATACTCTTAAAGTTAGCGGCAAATCGAGGCATCATGACCAAAGCATCGGCGAAACTCAGATTAAGGTTCAAATCACGAAACATTTTCATAAAAAGCTCAAATTGATAATTGTCGCGCTCTTGACGTTTCTCCTTCCTAAGTCTCGATGGATAGGGCAAAGGTGGTGTGGGTTGAGGCATAGTAGGCATAGCCTTTGGAATCTCGGGTTCCAATGATGGTAATGGGTCAACCGTAGGTGTGGCATGAGCGGTACTTTGTGGGATTGGGACATGATCCTTTTGGACCACCACCCCGGGTTCTTCCTCTATTGCTTCCTCCGTAGGAGCAATTGGTTGAGGAGTCGGTTCCTTAAGTATCTTACCACTACGTGTGGTAATCACTTTCATCTCACCCTTAGGGTTGGATACGGTGTTGCTAGGAAGACTACTCGAAGACGGTTTACACATTATTGCCTCAAACATAGACGAGATTTTATCTTCAAACACGGATTGCCTCTTCTCGGCTTTAATCATTTCTTGTTTAATCTCATGTTGCCCTTGTTCCATTTTTTGTTGGTTTTGTTGTAACCTAGTGACATTTCCTTCCATCTTGTTGGTGTGGATTTTAAGTTCATTAGCTAACTCATTTTTCAACTCTTTCTTCAAGTCGTTCTTAAACTCGGATCTTAGGCTAATGATTTCTCTTTGAATGTTGTCAAACCTAGCATCATTCCCACTAGCATATTCAACAAACTTACTTGGAAGATCTTTCAATGTTTGCAAACCTTTGTTGTTATTTTGAAAATCATTTTGATTCTTGCTTGAAACTTGATTATTAGCCCCTTGATTCCCATAGTTTCCCTTGTCGTAATTGTTGTTGAAACCAACTTGATTGTTGCGATAGTTGTTGTTAGCATTTTGATTTGAACCAAAACCCGGTGGAGTCATTTGATTAGAGCGGGAAACTTGACCGTTTTGGTTGTAATTTCCCGTGGCTGCGAAGGCACTCGAAGTGTTACCACCGTTGGTAATGCACTCGGAGAAATCATGACCTCCACCACAATACATGCAAGAAACCTCAACCGCTTTAGCCGTAGCGGGAGCACTTTGTTCACCAACTTTAAACTCAATCAAAAGTCCTTTTAGCTTATCAAAAATCTTGTTTTCCAAGTTCGCCTCAATTTGGCAAGCATCGATGGTAGTAGACAAAGAAGGTGAAGCCGAAGACGAAGCCTTACGAACACTAGACGTGCTACGAGGACTATACACCTTAGATCTATTCTCAATTATCACCAAAGCTTCCTCAACCGTTTTACACAAAAAATTACCGCCCGCGGCGGCATTCAAATAATCTCTTTCATGATCATTAAGTCCATTGTAAAACGTGTCAATTTGATGCAAGTCGGAAAAACCGTGATGAGGACATTCATGTAACATTTCCTTAAACCTATTCCAAGCCGTTGAAAAACTTTCATTAAACTCTTGTGAAAACTTTGAAATCTCGTTTTTCAAGTGCGTAGTCTTAGAGGGCAGAAAAAATTGGTTCACAAACTTAGACACGAGATCCTTCCACGTCAATATAGAATTGGGTGGCTCTTTCTCTAACCAAATTTTAGCGGGCCCCGCTAAGGAATACGAAAAAAGCATCATCTTAATCGAGTCATTCGAGACATCCTTAAACTTGCAAGTGGCGGTAAGACGATTGAATTGGCGGATATGGTTGTGTGGATTGTCCTTCTCATCACCATGGAATTTGTTGTTTTGGATCATCGACAACAAACCCGTTTTCACCTCAAAATTCTCCGCAAGGATAGCGGGAATCACAATAGCCTCTCCATAACCCTCGGTGGGTGCTTGAAGTAACTCCATCATAGTTCGATTCGCCATGGTTGGTGCTTCTCTTACAATGGGTTCGTCAATAGGAGACTCCTCACTAGAATGATTTGGATTGGGAGTTTTGTTCTTTCGTTTACGTGCACGTCTTGCTTGATTACGAGTTAGCATAAACGTCACGTACAACGAGGGGACGAGCAAAGAAGATTCTTTTTGGTGTTTTGTATATTTTCAATTTTTTTGTGGTTTTTGATTGTATTAACCTTTTTGGAATTTGGTGAATGTCTTAAGTAGACACAAATCTACAATCTCCTCCTTAATCAAATCTCTCGATTAAAGAAGCCTCAAGGAATGAAAACGATCACGTGAAGTGAACACCTTCAATGACTTTAGAACGTTGGTGGAACACCAACACGTTCAAGAGGGTTTAATCAATGGAAACCAAGAAAGTATATATGATACTTAGTAATACTTTGGGCGACAAAACCCTCGATTAGCTCTCACAATCAAATACTCACAAGCAAGCGGGGAAACGAGGCGGCGCGAAGCACTTAAGAGCCTTTTTCCTTAGGATATATTTTATAATATCCACCTTATAGTTTGTATTTTTCAAGATTGAGCTTCACGAAAGTATTTATCTATTTTTGCCTTTTTCTTTGGTTTGAGATTCGAATACAATGATTGGGTAATGACCTCCCAAGTCAAGGTTGTGATTTCTCACCTTTGGAGTACTTGTGAATTTATTGTTCTACGTATACAATATAGTAATAGTATTCACACAAAAACCGAAAACCGATAATACGTATTAGTAGAGTGCTACTAATACAAATACTATTTATGGTTAGTATAAAAACAACAATTCCAATCAAAACACAACACGCCTCCCCGGAAGCGGCGCCAAAATGATGTAGTGATTTTACTACTCTTTAGGAAAAGAGAGCAAAAGTGGCAAGTATTAAGTGTCGGTTTAGGAAAACCAAGCACTAATGACCAAATAAGTTCAAGTTCGTTTCCCAAGGAGGCTAGTGTGTGTGTGTAATGAATTGATTATCTTTGTGATTATATTTTTGAGAAAGAAAAATATAAAAGGGATTAGAAAAGAATGACGGTTACGAAGACGGATTAAACTAAGTCGAAAAAGGTGTACACGTAAAACCGTAAAAAGTGCTAAAATTAAAATTTTAACCTAAAAATTCCTAAAAATTACCAAAAATCCACAATAATATTCTAAGAGTTTACAAAAAAATCCAAACTTGCTAAAACCTTTTAATTAAGTAGATAATGACTTTTTAATGCTAATTAAAGCCCTAAAAATCAAAATTAATTATTAAAAAGTCCCAAAAAAGGTTTTAAAGTTTGTAAACCTCAAAAATACCCTAATTAAGCTAAAAAGTATTTTTCAAAATTTTAAAACCAATTAAAACTATATTTAGACAATTAAAAACTAATAAAATCAATTAAAACTTAAATTAATTGTAGAAAATAATTAAAAGACCTAAAAAATATTTAGAAAGTTGCAAAATTCCTAATTAAGTGTTTAGAACCTAGGAAAAATATAAAAACTTAGAAAATTAGACTTTTAATTTTTAATAATAAAATAATATTAAAATAATATTAAAAATCCAAAAATCAAAAACAATTCTAAAAACTTGCAAAATAGCTTAATTTAACCTAAATAACTCAGAAATGAAAGTGAAATTACCTAAATACCCCTATTGGGCCTAGAAAATGGGCTAAACCCAAAACAGTAGCTTATTGGGCCAAATTTGGGCCCAATATAAAAAAGTGTTCAAAATAAGCCCAAAAAGCATAGGTTGACTCAAAATTTGATTTTAAACAACTTTTTCCAGAGGCCCAAAAGCTGAAAGTGTGAAATAAGCTAGCTTATAACAAGCAGCTTATTCTTAATGGGCTTTTTGGCCCATTAAGCTATAAGCCAATGCCATAAGCTAAAATTTGACACACTAGCTTCTTTTGACCTAAATAAGACTTCTGCAGAAAGAAGTTTGAAATAAGCCCTAGGAATAAGCCTGAAAATGCAATAAGCAATCTACAGAAAACGACAAAATAGTCGTTTTTGAGTTCTAGGCAACCCCAAGTGCTGATTCAAGTTCCAAAAGCTTTGAAATGACATAATTAAGCAAAATCAACAAAGAGTTTTCAAATAAGCTGACTCATTAAGCTGGGAAAAGCAAAAAAGCACTTATGTAAAAGTCAAATAAGTTGGTTTTCTAGTAAAAAGTCAAATTCAAAGTCCAATAAGCTCCAGTCTACTTAAATGGGTCAAATAATGAAGACCTATTACAAAAAATAAGTTGTTGCAAGTCTGGATAAGCTAGAATAGCTTATTGATAAGCTGAGTTCAAAATTACACTAGCAGGGGCTAGTTTTGGGTGTTGAGCAGTGGGAACTTTTCCCACTGCTTGACTTGTTTGACTTTTTGTCTTTAGTGGCTGTTTTGGAGATTCAGATTACACAAAGGCACCCAAATGATCTTTGGATCATAAGGAGTCAAGAATAATCAACAAATCACAACAAGAAACAGCCAAATGATACAGTTAATTCAAACAAGTACCAGATCTGGGCAAAATAAGAACAAGTATAGCAGATTGAACCAATAAGCTGTTCTAGCAAGAATAAGCTAACCAAATTTCACCAAAAGCATACACATGCTAAAATAAACTTAAATGAGCAAGTCTAAACAAGTTTCATGCAAAACTTACAAGATTTGAACAAGATCTAAACAGCTTAAAGTTACTGATGAACAAGTTTTAACCAAATGATGTTCTTGCTGATACACTTGACCCAAAGCTCAGATTCGAACACTCAAATCTTTCAAGTATGTTATATTAATGAGGTTTAGACAACCTTTACACCTAAGCATGCATAAACTCTAGGTTTTCCCAAAATCTTAGGCAAAAATCAGTAAAACTCAACAAGATATAGCAGATTGAACAATTCAAGGTTTCAAGTCCAAATGTTTGCAGGTTTGTGGTCTATTATGAGCATACGACAGATAACAAGCACAAATACCAACTTACCTTAACACAATAACACAAAATCAACACAAACAGGTAGACCCAAACACCCCTTTAACTTTTCAAAATCAAATTTTTCAAAGAAAAAGTAAGATTCAAGACCACCCAAGCATCAATTAACACAAAAACAAGTAAGATAAACAAATTCAAGCAAGATCAAGCCACAAAACACACAAGAACAAAGGTAACACTCAAATATCACAAATATCCAAAATTATATCAGATTTTGGGATTAAGGGTGTGTACCTCATGGATGTACATCCACACCCACGAATTTTGAGCTTATGTGCTAGCAAGAACAAGCACAAGCTTCCACAACAAAGCCTGCTAAGATTGAACAAGGTTAAAGCACAAGAGTATGAAAATAGAAACTTCAAAAATCTTGATTGATGCAACCTTGTTACCTCACACTTGATTATCCCCAAGTAATAAGCCTCACAACACCTTAATTAACACAATTAGGATGCTATGATCAACCCTATAACCCAAAAATTCCAAGGTTGGAAAAAGTACTTAGCAAAATATCAAGAATGAGGAAAATTGCAAACTTTTGCAACCTCCAATTGAAAACAGGTTTTTAACTTCTAAACTAACAATCATATAACAATAATAAGCAGTAACAAAGATTGGCCAATGACTTTTCTTCAATGCTTGAAACACAATTTCATTAAACTGAAATGGGATTTACATAAACTTAAACAAGGAAAATCAAAAGCAAACGTCTCATTGAGACCCTATGGCTTTACATATAGCCTTACAAGTGACTAAGGAAGCTGAAAAAATACATAAACCCTAGTTGTGAAGTCCCAAAAATGCCCTTGAGAAATTTGAACTTTTTAAGGATCATGTGACTGAATTTGTCATGTAGTTGAGGTGTGAGCTGTTGGAATAGCATCAAAGGCTCATAATGAGCTTAGGATGTAAGCAAGATTGTGAGGCGTTGGATGGCTGGCTCAATCTTGTCTTCTTCCTCAAACGTGTAGCAGGGCATGTCCCATGTGGCATGTGGGGTAAAGTGGCATGTGTTTTTAAGGTTGGGATATGATTAAGGCATGCTTAATCATTAATCTGGAGGTTTATGAGGTCTAATTACAAGTAAATTAAGAAAACCCAATTTGTGTTCTTGGTGAATAGTTGGGCGTTTAATCTGAGTTTGGGTTTAAAAAGATGTTTAGCGCCAGTTTATTAAACTAATAAAGATTAGTTTAAATATGTTATGGGTGGGAAGTGATGTGGCAAAATGAAGAGAGCTGATTGGTGGGATGGAGTAAGTGGGACACATGTCACCATTTTGTAGGTTAAGGTAAGTTTCATGTCTGGGCATGTTAAGTCCCTCACCTTCTTTTCTTTTTTCACTTGTAATTAAAACAACCAAATCCGGATTTCCTTTGTTGTTAAACTTTCACTTTTCACACTTTTGCCCCAAATACTTTTCCAAAGTGTTTTCAGGGGTAATTCTTGCCATATTGTGATACTTGAGGGACTGTTTTGGCAATTTCTTGATGGATAATGGTCTTGACTTGTATGTTGAGCATTTTGGAGGACTGAAATTGCCAAGTCTTCAATTATGAGAGACCATTCTTGCCAAATGTTGAAAGTCAAGGGTCCTTTTTGTAATTTTGGGATTTTCAAAGGACCAAACTTGTATTTTCTTGTACTTTGAAGGACTTCATGATATATTTGACTTTGTGGAGGATATTGGTTGACAATTTAGCTTTGTTGAGGGGCTAAACTTGCCAAATCTTCAAAGTGGAGGGCCCTTTTTGTAATTTTGACAAACTTTAGGGACCAAACTTGTAATTATGCGGATACAAGGGTATAAAGTGTCAATTCTTCAATATTGGAGGACCCTTCTTCATAATTCTTCAAATCTTCAAGGGTTGATCTTGGGAAAGTCTTCATTAGGGCTTGGTTCATTGTGCGGCTTCGTTTCCCGTGTTCGTTTTTGCATGATTCTTGTGATCTTTTGTCATTTTCTTAATATCCGTACCTAAAATACACAAGCAACAAACACAAGCATATATATGGGTATTTTGATGATATTTAATGCATTTTAAGCCCTATTTGGAAGATGAGACTATGTATAAAAGCAGTCTTATCACTAGGCAATACAAGATTCTAGAAAACTAACAAAGAGCAAATCGTAATGTAAACGAAATTCCATCAATACCCCTTGGTTTGAAATCCGAATCTTGGTCAAAGTGGATTCTTGTGATCTCTGCCCTCTTCACATGTGGTTGCCAGCTATGAATCCTTGATCTTGGGCGTTCAAAATGTTGTGGGCATCACGAAATCACTTGGTATCGTTGGATTACTGTCCCCTCTTTGTCTTCTTGTTCTCTTTGTAGCAGGTAGGGACCAGTAGCCATGTGGGGCTGTTGTGGGTTGGGTTTCGAGGTAGGAATGTGATGTAGGGATGGTTAATTAAGGTTCTTCAGATTATGGTGGTATACTTCTTGATAATGACGTTTTTAGGGTTTAGGGTTCATGTTGAGAATTGGGGATTTTAATCTACTGGTGGGATTGGGGAAAATTGTTAACCGCATCTTAATTAGTATTAATACATTTGAAAAAGTATTATACCTATAAGTTGGGTTAGTGGAAATGTGAGCTGGCAAGGTAGTATGGGTCGGGTTTGTGGGTATGGTTTGGTGGGTTCTGGTTTATTTTGTTCATGAATGCCCCCTGATCTTCCAAAATCATGACAAATATAGTTTGGCAGCTATACTTGCAAATTTCCTTTGTTAAATCTTTGACTTACTTGTTAAATTTGGCTCAAGTAAGTTGTAAACTTCTTACAAGGACTAGATATGTAATAAGGACCAGTTTCCAAGGGCTTCTTTTGTCAACTCTTCAAATAAGAAGGACCTTTTTTGTATAATCATGAATCTTCAAGGACCAAACTTGTACAATCTTCAAACTTCAAGGGCATTTATGAAAAATCCAAAACTCGGGTCCAGTTCGTTTTGTGGCCTCGTTTCCGATGTTCGTTTTTCTTTGTTTCTTGTGATCTTTTTGTCTTTTTCTCGATATCCATACCTAAAACATACAACAAAAAAATACGAGCACATTTTATGGTATTTTATGATATATTTATGTATTTTAAGCCCGATTTGGACGATGAGACCATGTATAATTGCGGTCTCATCACTCCCCATACTAAACCATTGCGGTGCCCTCACGCAATGCTAGAATAAAGTATCTTAACATCTTCAAAATTCATTTTTATCGACTTTTATTGAAACGTAAACTTACTAACCTACTACTACTTGCGTTTTAGACATAATGTAGGATTTTTTCATCGCAAAATGGGACGTTTAGGTTCATAGAATAAGAACATGTGAGTGCCTCATAGAGATAAATTCATCGTCCTCGATTTTCACCCAATTCCATGCTAAGCGTGTATGGATATCATTGTCATTATAAGTTAGTAATGCTAACACAACTCATATGCCCTAATCACGTACTTAGACTCCCTTAATCCTAAGTGGTATCTCTTATATTTTATTTTGTCTTGAATGATCATGATGATACATTTTTTACTTATGCGATAATAGATATTAAGGTCCAAAAATAGAGTCATAACGGTGTAGCCAAAACCATCGAATTAATAACCTCCCCTAATAGACAACCGATGTCAAAAAATTAAGTCAACAAGAAGGATCGATAAACACGGTTTTATAACGGTTTTGAACATGAGACTTATTACCAATTTGGAATTAGTTTACCGCCACCTTTTATTTAACTTCGCCATGAAGTGTTTATTATGGCTTTGGTCTTGTCCTTATCTTTTACGTAACCTCGCCATGAGGTGTTTATTATGACTTGACGTATATCCTCACGCTAAGGCAAATTTTGGATCTTTAAGGCTTCGAAATTTAAGACATTCCCTTTCAATTTTGCATAGATTTTTCGGCCTTGTAAGCTTGAAATTTTTGCTTGATTTAGGTGAAGAGGAACTTAAAAATTATTATTGGGGAAGCCTGATTATCCGGGTTACCAATACTTCAAAACCGTGACGCTGACGATACCTTAATTTTTTCCCAAATTAATTACATGGAAGCTACTAGAAAAAATAGAAACCAACAATCAAGACTAAACCGCTAAGTCAATATTTATTAGCAAAATTATTATTCAAGCGAAGGGAGAATAAGCAAACAATTATAACACATGAGTTTTTGAAAGAATATAAATACTCTACGTTTAGCATAGTAACTGATTGTGAGTATAATCGTACACATTTTAGAAAAACGCGTATGAGCGGCAAGTATTAAGTCTTACGCTTTAGGAAAAACGTAAAACCGAATAAATACGGGTTCGTTCTCGAAGGAGGTGTGTGAATTAAGTGTGTCAATATGTAAAATCAAGAGTTTGGATTAGTGACGTTTTTGGGTTGAGAGAGAAAAATTAAAGACGAGCTACGGTTACGATTACACTACGACGTAATAACATAAAACGCGAACGTAAATACGCAAAACGTGACAAAATTAAAAATTAAACCTAAAAATTAATTAAAAATTAAAACTAAGTCTAAAATAATATAAATAAGAATAAAAATTCTATAAATAAATTTTAAAACCTTTTATTAATTAAATATTCAATTTTAAATACTAATTAAAGCCCTAAAATTAATATAACTAACAAAAAGTCCAAAATATTATTTTATTGAATTAATAAATCAATTATATTATTTAAAGAGTAAAAAGTGTTTTTCCTAATTTTTTAAAACTATTTTTCTAATTTTTAAAGGCTAAAAACAATTTTTAAGCTAAATAATGATAAAAATTAATAAAATAATGATAAAAACAAATTTTATTTTTCTAAAAATTATATTTTAACTAAATTAACAAGGGAAAAATTAAAAAGTTAAAAAATAAACTAAAAAAATGGCTAAAAACAAAAGTACCCCAAAGTACTCCAATGTGGAGTACTTTTGTGTTGTCCAAGATCCCACCAGACAACAAGCTTGTCCAAGATCTGTGTTGTCCAATATCGGACAACACTAAAAAAAATAAAAAAATTGCAGCGTTCTCGGGCAACAAAGAAAAAACTTACTGTATGCTTTTTCGGCTCGTTTGGGTTTGTTTTGAGCTTGTTTTTCGATGTTTTTGGGCACAAACGGCACCCCTACAACCATTGGGTTGCATGGAGTCTAATTAAACACAAAAACAAACATCACAACCACAATTGAACACCACAATCATATGAAAAAAAGTAAGAAAATTGATGTGTTCTCACAGTTAGTTCGTTGTGGCTTTTTGGAGCTTTGAAAAGCTTTGTTTGGAGCTGTTTTGGGCACACAAGGCACCCCACAAGTAAGTGGACTTGTGGGAGTCAAATACAAAAACAAAAAAACTACAAACAAGCGTATAATCACACCAACGAATGCACACAAATCTGATTATCAGCAAAGAAGTCTACCAAATGGGTTTGCTGATCTTATATGGAGCAGAGTGGGATAAATGCAATTTTTGACCTACCAAAACCTCCTAAACCCAAATACCAGCAAGCGTTTCCCTAGACCTAAGCTTAACCTAACTAATAACAAAGAATTAGGCCAAAAATATCATCAAATACCCCTAAAATACTTACTGTGTATCAGACATTGAGGTGTTTTAGGTTGTTTGCTGGTGCAAACTAAGCTAATATGAATTTTAACCTACAAATTTTTGCACAAAAACCATACTAACACCAAACCAATGGTATTCAATGTTTATTTTACCCTAAATCTATTATACTACCTTGATTCAAGTCTCAAATTCACACAAATAACTCCCCCAAAGGCTGGTGGTGGTGTAATATGCCTTGCATTTGGTCAAAAATGACCAACTCAAGTGGCTGAAATTTCTTGTTAGGTAAAATTGAACTGAAGCCCTAGGTCAACTAACTCATACACCAAATAACAAAGGCAAGTCGCAGAACACATTCAACAAATATCATCAAACCACTAACAATCACTGCTACTGAGTCTATATAATCAGAAACAAATAAAAAGTACACAAGCAACTGATTTTTTATACTAAACAATAGAAATTAAAGCTTGAAACTTAAAGTTATCTTAACCTATTAAAAGTATCTACAATATAAGACATTAACTGAAAATCAAACAACAAAGAACTCAAACAATTATACAAAACCTAAGATCAACCCCTACTGTTCTATTCGCCACAGAAAATTATAACAAGACTCAAACTTAAATTTAAACCTAAAGACGAATTTGAAAGATGATTATCACTATTATTAAAACTAACCTAAGAGAACCAAAATCCCTAAGCCTTAAAACTATGCTAGGCTTGGTTTGTCAACCCAAACCAAACACCCTTGATAGACTTGGAACAAGATTTTATCACAGCAAAAGGTATACTAACACAGATTGAAGCAAAAAAAACAGCATGAATGTGAAATATAGCAACAAGGTAAGTAACACAAGCAAGAATATGACATAATTAAGCAGAATAAAATGAGGTAAAGCAAATTAACACAGATCTTGACAGAAAGGTAAAAAAGTGAAACTTTACTTGTATTGAGTATGAGGTTGAAGCCACAGCCTAATATTACTACAAGAGCTATCCCGAGACCTTTTTTAGCTTATCATAACATCAAAATCGACTTATAAACTACTCATCAACATGAAACATCAACTAAGATCTTCGTGGAGTCTTTTGTAAACCTGAAACATCAAATAGCAAACAAAATACGAGTACCACAACCTAGGAACAAGCTTGATTGTCAGTCAAGCTTGTTCTTAGCTTCTTCTACAGTAAGCATAAAACACCTAAAAGCTGATTTTTTGGAAAAACTTTGGAACCAAAATATTTGCAAGTAGCTAAATGGTAACAAACACGAATTGAACAATATTCAATACACAAGTCCAAGAACTGATTGTCAGTCAACCCTTGAATCTATTTACTCAATATTGGTTCTTAAAAGGTTTCTTACAAATTTGTTCAATAAAAACCCTTTTGATAAAATGTAAAGAACATTTGCAGAAAGAGTAAAAACACAAATTTAAAAGCAAGATTAAATAAAATGGAACACAAAAAAGGTGCAAGGCACAAAATTTCATTTAACTAGTCAAATAATGAGGTTTACAATTTTTTTGGAACAAAAAACTGCTATTCTATTCTGCTACTATTTATACATGAATGAAAAAGATACAAGGTGAAAACCCTAGTTACATAAACTTCTGAATCTACCCTAGACGAATCTTGAAGAATATGCTAAATTTGAGTTCTTGGTCTTTGGAGGTTCTCGGCAGCTTGTGGTGTTACAGCTGTTGGGTTTTGATCACAATCGTCCATAAATTGTGTTGATCACGTCTTCATTTTTCAACCCTTGATTAGGTCAACATGGTAGTTGAAAAAAATGCATCCCGTGAAGAGTGTAGCTGGTGAGGGGACAAGGTAGTGTCAAGTCATTTTCTGGGTGGACCAATATGTTTGGTGAGATGAAAACAAGAAACCCCTAATCTCAATTTCGAAAACCCCTTAAATCTGAATGAGATGTGAGATTAGGGTTCATGTGTTATTTGGGGGATTTTAATCAGAGTTTGGGTTTGGTAAAAGTGTTTAGAGGGAAATAATAAACAATTATATTCTAAACTCTGTTAATAAACGTTGGTATAAGGGTTATGGTGTGGGTTGAAGTGGGTTTGGGTTTAAGTTTTGACAATATCACCCCCTTGACTGTTTGACTGAGTAGTATTAGGGGTTTTGAATTTTGGCAGCTTTAGTCCCTGGTCTCTTAACAGCCAGTCCTTGAAGTCTTTTCACCATCCGTCCTTGAGCACTTTCAAAGTTAGTCCTTTTATTAACATTGTTTGGTTTAAGGGCTGAAGTTATGTATTCTTCAAATTTGGAGGACTATTCTTGGTATTTCTTCAAACTTTATGGACCCCAGAATAATTTTGGATAGTTTAGGGGTATAAAATGTCAAGCTTCCAAAGTTAAGGGACCAAACATGACATTCATCAATTCTTCAAGGGTATTTTGGAAAATCACCATTCGGGTCCGGTTCTTTGTGCGGCTTCGTTTCCCGTGTTCGTTTTTGGCTTCATTCTTGTGATCTTTTGTTGATTTCACGATATCCGTACCAAAAATATACAATGAGCAAACACAAGCATATATTTGGGTATTTTGATGATATTTTAAGCGTTTTAAGCCCGATTTGGACGATGAGACTATGTATAATTGCAGTCTCATCACTCCCCCATACTAAACCATTGTCGTGTCCCCACGCAATGCTAGAATTAAGTATCATAGCACTTCCAAAATTCATTTTATGATGACATTTTTTGAAGACATAAACTTAAATAAGCTACTACACGTGTTTTAGACATAATGTATAGTTTTAATCACAATTAAGTGACTTTTAGGATCATAGAACAAGAACACGTGAATGCTTCGTTAGAAATAATTTTGTCGTCCTTGATTTTCACCCAATTCCATGCTAAGCGTGTAACGATCATATCTCATGAGTGTTAATTACAAACCTAAACTCCCTTATTCCTACTTGGTATCTCTTATATTTTATTTTTGTCTTAATGATCACGAGGATACATCATTGACATATGCGTGAATAGAGATTAAGTCTAAAAATAGAGTTTTAACGGTGTAACCAAAATCATCGAATTAATAATTCATCCTAATAGACAACGATGTCAAAAAATTAAGTCAACTAGAAGGATCGATAAACACGGTTTTATAACGGTTTTGAACATGAGACTTTTTACCAAGACTTTTATACGCCCCCTAACGGAAGGGCCTTATTATCATAGGTTTACCTCCATCTTTTATTCAACTTCGCCATGAAGCTTTTATTATGACTTTGGTCTTGCCTTGCCTTTTATTATCCGCCTCACCGGTGGTTTTATTAGCCAAAGACATATATCCTCACGCTAAAGCGAATTTTGGATCTTTAAAGCTTCAAAGATTAAGGCATAATTCACTTTCAATTTGGGCATAGATTTTTCGGCCTTGTGAGATTCAAATTTTTGCTTAATTTAGGTGAGCACTTGAAATCTTATTATTAGATGAAGCTTTCGATTATTTGGGTGCCAATACTTCAAAAACGTGACGCTGGCGATACCTTAATGTTTTCCCAATTTAATTACATGGAAGCTACTAAAACAAATTAGAAACCAACAATAGTGACTAAACCGCTAAATCAATATTTATTAACAATTTATTATGCAAAAGTGTGGGGAGAATAAGCTAATAATTACTACACATGAGATCGTGACGATTACGAGACTTATAAATAACTCTATCATTTCTCGTCCTCATTTAAGAGACTTAGCCTAAAAAGTTAAGGAATCGAAGCTAAGTGCTCAACACGCACGGTCGAGTCAAAAATTACTCTTATTCTCACCATAAGAAAACCTACATTCGTGTCTTAAACACTTATGAAAAATAAGAACAATTTTAAAATTTGGCCATTTTTAGCCTTATTTTGCAACAAAACGATAACAAAACGATGAATATTGGATTGCATGTTGACGTGAGCAAGGTGAAGTATCTACTCACCCCCCATACTAAAACTAAACATTGTCCTCAATGTTTCGAGTCTAGGGGTGAAAACACCCCCATACTAGAGACGAAGTCGAATGCTTAATCTCGAGCATGGAAAGGGTAAAACGAATAACCTAAATTCCGTTTATGAATTGTGATAATAAGATAAACGTTAGAACATAAAAGGATATCATCGGATATCGGAATCTCCAAATGCAATGATCTAAGCTCGAGTGATCCGTGAAACGAACATGAGAGGAATGATGTCGATGAACCTAATAAATCACAATCACAAACAACCACGAAACAAAGGTTGGAAGAGCACAAGTCCCCTCGTTACATTAAACTAAGAAAGCGATAATCTTTACAAGGATAAGCATGAGTATCTCCCACGAGGCACCTTGTTTTTGATAACCGAGTCAAAAGCTCGACTCGGATCCCCATAAATGTGATCATTTAGAGATAATCATGGTTTGGTCATTTTTGGTGGGGCATACATGATAAACAATGCCCAAAAGTACGTGGAGTACTTTAAAAACCCGATACACGTATACCGGGGTCAAAGATAACGTCTTTGTTTTTGGATGAAAGACGAAACAACGCTACTCCAACGCATGCTAAAACCCCAAAGGGGTAGAAGAAAAAAGATAAGAAGTAGAAAGGTGGGGCAATGGGTAAGTCAACATAATGGGCTACTCGAGGTAGACTCACACCAAGCAAATAGATAAGTTTTCCATTTATTGCATCGGTGGAAGACCGATATTTCCCTTTACAAGCAAATCCGGGATCGTAAATCTCGTCCTCGGTGGAGAAATGTGAGGGAACATAAGGCGCTTCCCCCGCACTAGATCCACACCAACCGTCGTGAAAAGGAGTAGACGAGGTGGTAGCACTCATATAACGCGGTGATGACGGAGTTAAACTTGTAGAAAAATCTTTTAAAACATTTTTAAAATCTTTTCATTTTTCATCGTTTAGAAACTCTTTATGAAAACCCGATTTGATAATGTGGAAAATATTTGGCGTGTCAAATTCAAAATTAGTCGCGCTAAAAATCCTCACATTTAAGACGCGGTTAGGGGGTGGTGGATTATATAAGTTCTCAAAACGTCGATCAATAAAGAACACCGCCCCCTCAGGGTCTACATACTCGTCATCTTCATGAACGTCGATCTCATCGATTTCTTTGTCATAGATAGGCTTGTCAAACCATGGTTTGTCATTCCCCTCTTTGAGGATGTTAGAAACTCTCTCGAAGAGATCACGATCAAGCACGAAACCATAATTCTTTTGTGAGGATCGTTGATAAGTTAGATCTTCACGAATGTGGTAAACGTCATTCTCAAATGAGGAGTGTTTATAAGGTAACTCCTCGAGAATGGGACTTGTGTCTATAGCGAGAAATTCATCGACCTCCTTAAAGAATTCTTCATCATCACAATCGTGAAACGAAGGAGGGTCGATGATATGGTCATCAACGTTCTCGAATTCATCATCAAAAATGGGATTATGATGAAAAATAGGTTCGTATACGGAATTCGTGACATTGTGAAAGTGTCGTCATTCTCATCATCATAAGAAATTTCCGACACGAGATCGTCCTCTTCATTTGAAGATTTATCAAAGGGTAAATCCTCGAAGATGGATGGCGGATTAGCAAGTATATGCTCGATCTCGGTAAAATCACCATCGCCATCAAAGAAAGTATCGATGTGAGCAAGTTCTCGAGTGGATTTCTCGAGAGTCACAACCATGGTCTTACAAGCCCTTTGGCTATGCTTAGGTGACATTTCTAGGATGGGTGAGTTTGCATTGGGTTGGGCCACTTCCTTAGCCTTAATGGATTTGGGGCTAGGAGTGGGAGGCACTTCAATGGGTTTAGAAGTATGGGCCTCAAAGTCATGGTCCTTCGAAGGAGGTGAAGACGAGCCCATATTGGTCTTTGTCGTGATGGCACTAACGTCACCCTTCGGAATTGGTGTTTCACTAAATATATCCCAAAGTGATTTTTCATCCATAAATTTACGCATCCCCTTTTGAATTAGGTACACGTATTCTTTATCATTAAAATCATCATCTTTAAACCGTTCTTCTTAATTCTTTCAAAACATGCGTCAAGCCTCATATTTTCTGCTAAAGTTAACATTTTGAAATCATTAGGTTTAGAAACATTAGGTTTTGAAACCTCGGTTTTTTCATTGTCATTAAACACTTGGGATTTACTCGTGAAAAGTCCATTTTATCCTCCCCATATCTCATAGTAAGTCTCCCCTCGTGAACGTCGATTACGGTTCTAGCCGTCAATAAAAATGGCCGGCCTAAAATAATGGGACATTTAGGGTCACACTCGTAATCGGATATAACGAAATCAGCGAGAAAAACAAACTTTCCAATTTTAACATAGACATCCTCGGCTATTCCAATTGGTATAAGTGGAGTACAATCTGCAAGCTCGATAATCATGTTCGTGGGGGTAAGTCTAGGCAATCTCATCAATTTCCATAGAGAATGAGGCATAAGGTTGATGCTAGCACCTAAATCGGCAAGGGATAAACATCCCCCAATATCGGAAAAGTCACAAGGTAATAGAAATTGGCCCGGATCCTCTTCCTTTCTCGGCATACGCCTTTTAGGTTTTTTAAGAAGGATTGATGCACAAGTTTCTTCAAGGGTCACTTTGGTGAGGTCGATGAAGCTCTCTTTTTGAACCTTGGATGGAATTTGAGGTACACGAGGGTGTGCACTCTTTTCCTTGGTCACCACGTTTACCCCTCGACTTTAGAACATGAAGGCGTCTTAGAAGTCGAGGGTCGAGAGAAAGAAACAACTCTAAATCCATCAAGGTTAGGGGTAATCACACGACCTTTTCCAATAGACGAGGTGGCTTTACATTGTTCCTTCGGATTGGGTACGGTGTTACTAGGTAACGTACTCGAAGACGAACTCGCTTGATTGCTCATGATTGCCGAAAACATCTTTTTAATATCACTTTGACCTTGTTCAATTTTATTATTTAGACCTTTCAAAGTGTTGGAAAATTCGTTTTTCAAAGTACCAATTTGTCCCTCAAATCGTCTCATATTAGCCTCATTCGTTTTCATATATTCTTGAAAATCGTTTGACGAACTATTTTGATTAGAATTAAAGTTCCCTTGGTTTTGATTACTTCTTTGAAAATTCCCTTGATTTCCATTTGAAAAATTGTTTCCTTGATTAGCGTTGTTTTGAAAACTCAAGTTTTGGTTGTTGTTGTTATCTCGGTTTTGCCAATTCAAATTACGACCTTGATTATAACCTCCTTGATTCGAAAAATTTCCTTATTGATTATTTCCTTGAAAATTGTTTTGGTTTTGATTAAAATTGTTGCCTTGGTTATAATTGCCTTGTTGTGATGGACCGGCGTTATTTTGATTTTGATTAGAAAAATTGTTGTTTAACGCACTCACATTCGACGTTTGGCCATCCGTAGTCGCACACTCGTAATAATTATGAGGTCCACCACAATATGTACACGAAACCTCAACCGCTTTCACCGTAGCGGGAGCGTCTTTCTTTTGCATGTCAATGAGAAAAGACGTAAACACAGTCGTCAACTTATCGACTTTCGCATCAACTCTCTCAATGTCTCAATTAGAACTACTAACATTGGCGACATTGGCAACACTCGGTGCGCTGTGGAGTTGGTAAACCTTGGATCAATTCTCGATAATCATTAAAGCGTCTTTCGGAGTCTTACACAAAAAGTTGCCACCGACGGCGGAATTCAACGAATCTTGTTCTTGAAAACTAAGACCGTTGTAAAACCTATCGATTTGGTGCAACTCGGAAAAACCATGGTGAGGACATTGCCTAAGCAATTCCTTAAAACGATCCCACGCGTCTCTAAAAGATTCATTCGGTTTTTGCTCAAATCTCGTAATTTCATTTTTGAAAAACGTCGTCTTAGACGATGGGAAAAAATGATTAACGAATTTGGAAACGAGATCCTTCCACGTAATTATCGAATTAGGTGGCTCTTTCTCGTACCAATCCTTGGCGGCACCATCGAGCGAGTACGGAAAAATCTTAAGCTTGACGACATCGGCGTTAACGTTCTTAAACTTGCTCGTGGCCAAAAGACGATCAAAAATCCGAATATGGTCGTGACGATTATCGGCTTCACGACCTCGAAACTTCGTAGCTTGGATTAACGAAAGCATTCCGCTCTTAATCTCAAAATTCTCCGCTTCGATAGTGGTAATTACGATCGCGTCTCCATAACCCTCGGTGGGCGCTTGGAGCAATTCCATCATCGAACGATTGTCGGCCATCGCGTCTAAGGTTTCTTTAACAACGATATTAGGAACGTCGGTTTCCAAAGCTCGTCTACGTCGTCAATTCCTTCGATTACGATTGCGTCGATTCGAAGCGTCACTAGAATTAGAATAATCCTTCGATCGAGTGCGCATACACTAAGCGTAGAATGGGGGGTAGCAAAGAAGATTCTTTTTGGGATTTTTCGTTTTTCAATTGTTTTTGGTTTTTGATTGTTTTTTATTTTTTTGGATTTTTGAATGTATCACGTGGACTCAAATCTACAAATCTCTCCTCGAATAGATTTCTCGATTAAAGGAGCCTTAAAGAATGAAAACGATCACGTGGAGTGAACGCCTTCGATGACTTTAGAACGTTGGTGGAACACCAAAACGTTCAAGGGGGTTTCAACTTGAAAACAAGCAAATATAGTATACGTAGATAATACTTGGGCGGCAAACCCTCGATTGGCTCTCTTTCTCAAAACGCGCACAAGCAAGCGGGGGAAACGAGGCGACGCTAAGCACTTAAGAGCCTTTTTCCCTTAAGTCGTGCAATACAACTGCCTTATACCCACCTTATAGTTTGTGTTAATCGAAATTAAGCCTCATGAAAGTATTTATCTATTTTGCCTTTAAACTTTTGCTTTAGATACGAATAGAATGATCGAGTGATGAAATCCCGAATCAAGGTTGCGTTTTCACGCTTTTGGAGTACTTGTATATTTATTGTTCTACGTAGATACAATATAGTAATATATTCACAAGAAAAACGAAAACGATAATGGGATATCTACAATATAGTAAAAATATTGTGTGTGTTTAATTTAGGAAAATTAAACACGATTTATTTGGATACTATAATATAGTAATGAAAAATAACAAAAATGAGTATGTACGATATTTACGCTTTCCAAAAATTGAAAAGCAAAAACGCACTACTCACACAAACACGATAATAATAATGGCACACTAAAAACACCTCCCCGGCAGCGGCGCCAAAATGATTGTGAGTATAATCATACACGTTTTAGGAAAAACGCGTTTGAGCGGCAAGTATTAAGTCTTACGCTTTAGAAAAAACGTAAAAAACGAATAAATGCGGGTTCGTTCTCGAAGGAGGTGTGTGAATTAAGTGTGCCAATATGTAAAATCAAGAGTTTGGATTAGTGACGTTTTTGGGTTGATAGAGAAAAATTAAAGACGAGCTACAGTTACGATTACACTACGACGTAATAACGTAAAACGCGAACGTAAATACGTAAAACGTGACAAAATTAAAAATTAGACCTAAAAATTAATTAAAAATTAAAACTAAGTCAAAAATAATATAAATTAGAATAAAAATTAAATAAATAAATTTTAAAACCTTTTATTAATTAAATATTCAATTTTAAATGCTAATTAAAGCCCTAAAATTAAATATAACTAACAAAAAGTCCAAAATATTATTTTATTAAATTAATAAATCACTTATATTATTTAAAGAATAAAAAGTATTTTTACTAATTTTTTAAAAATATTTCTCTAATTTTTAAAGGCTAAAAACAATTTTTAAAACAAAATAATGATAAAAATTAATAAAATAATGATAAAAATAAAATTTATTTTTCTAAAAATTTCATTTTAACTAAATTAACAAGGGAAAGATGAAAAACTTTAAAAAAACTAAAAAAAATGGCTAAAAACGAAAGTACCCTAAAGTACTCCAATGTGGAGTACTTCTGTGTTGTCCATGATCCCACCAGACAACAAGCTTGTCCAAGATCTGTGTTGTCCGATATCGGACAACACTAAACAAAATAAAAAAAATTGCAGCGTTCTCGGACAACAAAGGAAAAACTTACTGTATGCTTTTCGGCTCGTTTGGGTTTGTTTTGAGCTTGTTTTTCGATGTTTTTGGGCACAAACGGCACCCCTACAACCAGTGGGTTGTAGGGAGTCTAATTAAACACAAAACCAAACATCACAACCCTAATTGAACACCACAATCATACGAAAAAAAGTAAGAAAATTGATGTGTTCTCATAGTTAGTTCGTTGTGGCTTTTTGGAGCTTTGAAAAGCTTTGTTTGGAGCTGTTTTGGGCACACAAGGCACCTCACAAGTTAGTGGACTTGTGGGAGTCAAATACAAAAACAAAAAAAACTACAAACATGCGTATAATCACACCAACAAATGCACACAAATCTAATTATCAGCAAAGAAGTCTACCAAATGGGTCTGCTGATCTTATATGGAGCAGAGTGGGATATATGCAATTTTTGACCTACCAAAACCTCCTAAACCCAAATACCAGCAAGCGTTTCCCTAGACCTAAGCTTAACCTAACTAATAACAAAGAATTAGGCCAAAAATATCATCAAATACCCCTAAAATACTTACTGTGTATCAGACATTGAGGTGTTATAGGTTGTTTGCTGGTGCAAAGTTAGCTAATATGAATTTTAACCTACAAATTTTTGCACAAAAACCATACTAACACCTAACCAATGGTATTCAATGTTCAATTTACCCTAAATCTATTATACTACCTAGATTCAAGTCTCAAACTCACACAAATAACTCCCCCAAAGGCTGGTGGTGGTGCAATATGCCTTGCATTTGGTCAAAAATGACCAACTCAAGTGGCTGAAACTTCTTGTTAGCTAAAATTGTACTGAAGCCCTAGGTCAACTAACTCATACACCAAATAACAAAGGCAAGTCGCAGAACACATTCAACAAATATCATCAAACCACTAACAATCACTGCTACTGAATCTATATAAGCAGAAACAAATAAAAAGTACACAAGCAACTGATTTTTTATACTAAACAATAGAAATTAAAGCTTGAAACTCAAATTAATCTTAACCTATTAAAAGTATCTACAATATAAGACATTAACTGAAAATCAAACAACAAAGAACTCAAACAATCATACAAAACCTAAGATCAACCCCTACTGTTCTATTCGCCACAGAAAATTATAACAAGACTCAAAATTAATTTTAAACCTAAAGAAGAATTTGAAAGATAATTACCACTATTATTAAAACTAACTTAAGAGACCCAAAATCCCTAAGCCTTAAAACTATGCTAGGCTTGGTTTATCAACCCAAACCAAACACCCTTTATAGACTTGGAACAAGATTTTATCACAGCAAAAGGTATACTAACACAGATTGAAGCAAAAAACAGCATGAATGTGAAATATAGCAACAAGGTAAGTAACACAAGCAAGAATACGACACAATTAAGCAGAATAAAATGAGGTAAAACAAATTAACACAGATCTTGACAGAAAGGTAAAAAAAGTGAAACTTTACTTGTATTGAGTCTGAGGTTGAAGCCACATCCTAATATTACTACAAGAGCTTTCTCGATACCTTTTTTAGCTTATCATAACATCAAAATTGACTTATAATCTACTCATCAACATGAAACATCAACTAAGATCATCGTGGAGTCTTTTGTAAACCTGAAACATCACATAGCAAACAAAATACGAGTACCACAACCTAGGAACAAGCTTGATTGTCAGTCAAGCTTGTTCTTAGCTTTGCTACAGTAAGCATAAAACACCTAAAAGTTGATTTTTTGGAAAAACTTTGGAACCAAAAAATTTGCAAGTAGCTAAATGGTAACAAACATGAATTGAACAATATTTAATACACAAGTCCAAGAACTGATTGTTAGTCAACCCTTGAATCTGTTTACTCAATATTGGTTCTCAAAAGGTTTCTTACAAATTTCTTTAATAAAAACCCTTTTGATAAAATGTAAAGAACATTTGCAGAAAGAGTAAAAACAAAATTTTAAAAGCAAGATTAAATAAAATGGAACACAAAAAAGGTGCAAGGCTCAAAATTTCATTTAACTAGTCAAATAATGAGGTTTACAAATTTTTTGGAACAAAAAACTGCTATTCTATTCTGCTACTATTTATACATGAATGAAAAAGATACAAGGTGAAAACCCTAGTTACATGAACTTCCGAATCTACCCTGGACGAATCTTGAAGAATATGGTAAATTTGAGTTCTTGGTCTTTGGAGGGTCTTGGCAGCTTGTGGTGTTACAGTTGTTGGGTTTTGATCACAATCGTCCATAAATTTGTTGATCACGTCTTCATTTTTCAACCCTTGATTAGGTCAACATGGCAGTTGAAAAAAATGCATCCCGTGAAGAGTGTAGCCGGTGAGGGGACAAGGTAGTGTGAAGTCGTTTTCTGGGTGGACCAATATGTTTGGTGAGATGAAAACAAGAAACCCTTAATCTCAATTTCGAAAACCCCTTAAATCTGAATGAGATGCGAGATTAGGGTTCATGTTTTATTTGGGGGATTTTAATCAGAGTTTGGGTTTGGTAAAAGTGTTTAGAAGGAATTAATAAACAATTATATTCTAAACTCTGTTAATAAACGTGGGTATAAGGGTTATGGTGTGGGTTGAAGTGAGTTTGGGTTTAAGTTTTGATAATATCACCCCCTTGACTGTTTGACTGAGTAGTATTAGGGGTTTTGAATTTTGGCAGCTTTAGTCCCTGGTCTCTTAACAGCCAGTCCTTGAAGTCTTTCACCATCCGTCCTTGAGCACTTTCAAAGTTAGTCCTTCTGTTAACATTGTTTGGTTTAAGGGCTGAAGTTATGTATTCTTCAAATTTGGACTATTCTTGGTATTTCTTCAAACTTTAGGGACCCCAGAATAATTTTGGATAGTTTAGAGGTATAATACTTTCTTTTTCGTGGGGTCTAGATTTAATCTCGGTATCTCCTCGAATTGATTGCCGGTCTAGAGTGCGACTCGATTGTCTTTTGGTGAACAAGAGAATGGTTAGGTTGATTATCTATTTTAAACTAATAGCAAGTAATTAAGTGTCGTAGAGTAAAGTAGAAGTTTAAAGATTATACTAAATATAACAAGTTAAAAATAAATGCTTGAAAATTTAAAGGCAATATAAGAAAAATACTAGAACACTAAATAAAACTAACACTTAGAACTTTGTAAAAACAAGAAACTAAACCATTGGAAAACAAACAATTACAGCCAAATCGGAATGTTCAAAATGCATTAATCGGAATATTGGTCGGAATATAGTGATCGGAAAGTGAGGTAATCGGAATGTCCAAAAAGGGTCCAGATCGGAATCTATTCCGATCTGTTGATCGGAATGTGGCAAATTGGGGCAATCGGAATAATAGCAAATCACCCTGATCGGAATATGAAAACGAAACTCAATCGGAATATGGGATAAAGTACTAATCGAAATAACTCAAAAACAGCATCAATCGGAATGTTTCAGACGGTCCAGATCGAAATATCAAACTAAGGGTCCAAATCGGAATATGTAAGCCCTAATCCGATCACTACGATCGGAATAACAGAAGGTGCAATCGGAACTCTCAAAACCCTTTTCCGATTTGCCAATCGGAAAGAGGGTGAGGCTGCTCGGAATACGCAGATCGGAAAGGGGTTTAGACCCTTTCCGATATAAGTGGGATTCGGTAAAAAGCTAGTAATAAGCTATATTGAATAAGCTTACACCAAACTAGAACGAATCAAAACTGAACCGGATCAAATAAGCACTTGTATCAACTTATCTAAACTTAAAATAAACAAACTTTTAAATCAAACCATAAAAATATGAAATTTTTAAGAAAACTTTTTATAAGTAAATAAGCTAAACATGTAAATAAGCCAATAAGCACAAGAATCTTAAAGCTTAATCAAATGAAAGCTTATGTAGGAACAATAAGATTAACTTTTTAAGCACAAAAACATCAAGATCAACACGGATTTAATGAATTTCGTACTAAAGTTAATCTAAAATTAAAGAAAGGTAGAAGGAGATTAAAGATTAAAAGCTTAAATAGAACTTGATTAATGAAAATAAGTAATACACAAATGTTTAATCTTGAAAGATTAAAAGAAAAGATGAAACTTAGTGAGAGAAAGTTTAGAACTTTCTCTCTCTAAAACTAGAAAGAAAAGTGCAAAATGAAAAACTAAAAATTAAAGACTAACTCCCCTCCTAATGTGTATTAGGAGGGTATTTATAGGAAAAGTGGAAGGAGTGCATGTGTTGCATCTTCTTTCTTTCTTTCTTCGCGTCTTCTCGACTCGACTTTAATTCTTTGACTTTTTTCGATGTCGTCTCGGGATTTGAACTTGTCTTTTAATTTTCTTCTTCTATTAGACTTAAGTTCTTCGACTTCATTAAACTTCCGTCTTTAGACTTGTTCTTCGATAAATCTTCAGAATAGGTCTTGGACATCCGTCTTTTAAGCACCCTTGATCTTTTGACTTCGTCTTTTCCCGTTTTCTTTGATAAAAGCCCGTGAAAGCCCGTGTTTTGTTCCTTTTTCATATTTTGGTCCTAAAACACAATAAAAACACAGACCACGCATAATTCTGACTTTTATGACATAAAATACACGTTTTGGTCTTGTTATTATTGGAAATAAGTGGTAAAAGGATAAGTGTTTTCACACTTATTAAATCCCCTACACTTGACCATTGCAATGCCCTCATGCAATGCATTAATTTTAAAGCACGGTTTACATTTTCCATCATAAATAACCCACCTTGGCCTTTATTAAATACTAAACATAAAAAGATAGAAACAAGTAAAGAAATCAAACAGTTACATTGGTTTTGGCAGCCATGAACGTTTATCATCCTCAAGTTTCACGTTCCCCATACCAAGCTTAAAAACGAGATCATTGTTATTATAAGTTAGCAAACTAACACGAACTCATGTGGGCCAATTATTCACTTAGACTCCCTTATTCCTAGGTGTATCTCTTATATTTTATTTTTGTCTTGAATGATCACGAAGATGCATTGTTTGACTTATTTCGATAGTTATTAAGGCCGAAAATAAGGTGAACGATTTAATCAATAGTTAGCTAAAGGACAAAATCTTTTAAAACTGCTTCTCGGGACCTCATAAAGTTCATATCTTGGCATAACTCGCTTCACGATTTGAGACCTTTCTCGGACCGATATTTGGCAGCGACTTCATACTTCGAATCTTTGAGAGACGTTCTTGAATTTATGGTCTTCTCTTCATAATAGGAATTTCTTCACTTGAAGTTTTGAGAGATTCTTCATCTTTGGACCACGACTTCTTCATTTTTCTCCAATCTTTATTTTGGACTTTGATATACAACGATCCGCCTCCTTTTAGGACTTGGATCTATTTATCCTCATACCTTGTTAGGCCTTTTTGGATAGACTTCTCCATGATCTTTAGAGGAGTATTTGCTTTTCGTCGTGTGTCTCGATCCTTCATATTGATTTTCGATAAATGATTCTTCACATCAATTTTGGATCTTTAGCAACAAAATGTAGCCCTCATGCCTTGTTAGGGCCTTTTCGGACTCGCCAATCTTCGCATCCCGCTTCAATAAGTTATGCCTTGGCTATGAACTCTAATCCGTACCGAGCAACTTTTAAACGATCTTGGGCTAGAAGCTAAGTAACCTTTTAAATCGTACAACCTTATTTATTGCAGATAAATTTATTAACAAGCGAAGGGAGAATAGGCTTATAAATAACTCACATAAATTCACACAAGAATACCAAACTTATAATTGACTCTATCATCTCTCGTCCTCCACAGTTTAAAATCTCAAGGAATGAGACTCGTGGATGCTTAGCCAATTAAATCAAAGTTTTGGGTTTTCGAGTCATCTATAGGATCTTGCAAATTCTTAGACTTTTTCAAGTTTAGAAATCGCATTTTAAAGTTCCCTTGATAAACAACTCTCTAGGATCAATTATAGGAACTTGCGAAAAGTTCTTGTTCTTAACCCGCAAGAGTTAAGACTTTCGCGTTTTATAGTTCCCTATATAAAAGCCTAGCAAAACATGACTTAAACACGTTAAGGATACTAGCTAGAGTAAACTTAGATAAGTAGACTCGCGTTGAGTCAAATTATTCATGACTAAGAAAAATTTAAAACCACTTTATTGAAAATTAATTCAGTAAGGAAAGAAAATAAACATAGCAAAGGAAAATACAACTATACAACTAGGCCAAAATAGATTAAAAAATTTGAAAAATGTCGAAAAAAATCAAATTTTCCGGTTAAAATGAGGGCAAATTCATGGAAAAGACCACTTAATTCGATAGAAGTCCCCCCTACACTTGAGATAAACATTGTCCTTAATGTTTAAGCATGTGGGAGTAAACTCCCTTACACTTAGGACATTGTGCGCTTTGTTTAAATCTTGCGAAGGAAAGGACAACTAAAGTGAATTCAGTGTGAACATATAAAATATGAAACATTGAATCACAAGAGGTTAGGATAGAACCGGGAAGATGGGAACACGGTATCACGGTTCGTCAAAAGTCATCAAGAGGCTCTTTGAAGCTTTAATCCCTGCACAGCACAAGAAACAAGACAACAAACACATACGGGGCTCCCCCTACACTTATTATAAAAGCAGTAAAGGATAGATCACGGGTTGCCTCCCGAGAAGCGCTTGTTTTTGTTTACCGAGTCACGAGCCTGACTCGACCCAAATTTAGTTCATGGGGAACGTGGTGAGGGATGGAATCATCTCTTGAGAGATGTCCTCACCAAAGTACAACTTCAAAAGCTGGCCATTCGCCTTGAAATTGGGCCCATTTGGCTGAGCTCAATGGTCCTATATGGAAAGACTTTGGCGACGGTGAATGGACCACACCAGCGGCTCTTTAACTTTCCAGAGAAGATCTTCAACCGAGAGTTAAAAAGTAAGACTTGATCACCAACGTGGAACTCTCGGTTCATTTTTTTGCGTCATGAATGATCTTGGTCTTCTCCTTGTAGATCAGTGAGTTCTCGTAAGCTTCATTCCTCAGTTCGTTGAGCTCGTTGAGTTGAATCTTACGATGATCACCGGCTTTGTTGATGTCGAAGTTAGCCCACTTCAAGGCCCAGTGCGCCTTATGTTCCAGCTCGATGGGGAGGTGGCATACTTTCCCGTACACAAGACGATAAGGTGTACAACCGATCGGGGTCTTGTAAGCAGTACGGAAGCCCACAGAGCATCATCTAACTTATCGGCCCACGCGGCACGATGCTCTCCCACAGTACGCTCAAAAATTCTCTTTAGTCCGCGGTTGGAAATCTCGGCTTGACCGTTGGTTTGGGGATGATAAGCGGTGGAAAGACGGTGATTAACGCCGTACTTAGCCATGACTCTTGCAAATTGATCATTCCAAAAGTGAGTCCCGCGGTCACTGATAATAGCACGAGGGACGCCGAATCGAGAAAAGAGCTGCTTCAAAAAGTTCACAACCACCCTCGCATCATTCGTAGGGAGAGCTGTAACACCCCCAAATTTATACAACTCAGTACAGCGGAAGACTAGTTGGTGTTACGGGATAGCACATTACTCACATCATAGACAACGCATAAAAATCGCGTCGTTTAATAATAAATCATTTCCATTCATAAATATCAAAGTTACATCGGTCCCAAGTCATTACATTTCATACAAAAGTTTTACAAAGTGTTTGAATGGAAAAATATTGTTTAAGTGCGGGCCATGAATTCTTGTCGTCTTCCCGAGAATTACCTTCAAGTACCTGAGATAAAACATGTTAAAAGAAAAGGTCAGCGATAACGCCGAGTGAATTCATAGAGTTTAGTAAATTCCATCAATATAATATCAGTATAAAAGTATTACTGAAAATCATTTTTTACAAATCGTTTTGATAGGCCATGAAATAGCCAAATCATTTTATACAAATCTTCATCAAAATCATAATATAGGCATTTGCCTTAAAAACCATTATACGAATCATTGTCGTTAAAAACACCATACAATACGTCTTATGACGTTGTATGAAAATAAAAACCGTTATATGAATATGGTTATGAAAACCAAAATACAAACATAATATCAATAGTATGACCCTGTATTGCTAGTCAGGCAATAGATCGAAATTCGGAGCGTCCAGTAATATTTTGGTGATTGGATTATTATAAGCCGCATGACATTGTTACCTTACTAAACCAAAACGGGTAGCTAACCCGATACCAATTTTGCCCATCTAAAGTAGCGTGTCGTCATAAAGGTCACGCTATTGGAAATCTTCTCATACATAAATTCGCTTACCAATCAATGTGGCACGACGGGGATCAACCGTCAAGGCGCGAACTGGGGTGATCGTCCCCAAATAGTACTATTAAACGCATAAGCGTCTACCAACTCCCGGTAGTTCACAATTCATGCTAATGGGACTTTTAGTGACATAACCTAACTTTAATAATCCATTTAATTTCATCTATCGGGTCCTTTAATCATTTATCGGGTCATACAATCGGGTCATTCAATCATTCGGGTCCAAAATCAATAAACAAACAATCGGGACAAATGGTGTCCTATTTTATAAAACTAACATGTTATCTCCCTCGCGGGTTTATAAAACATTTATAAAAACATTTAAAAGAGTGCGAGGCTATGAACTCACGTTGATGTGGGAAGGCGGGTTATCGGCAATTCGGACGTACGGTACGTGCTTCAATCACGGAAACCTAGACAAATAATACTCGGTCTTAGACGTTTGTCCAATGACTTTATAAAAATATCAATTATGTATACATATGATGATTATATATATATGATGATCAAGTGGGTTTACATATCCTCATTTACTCATTTTTGTGTTATGTGTCGATAACTTTTATACTAGTTTTCTCGTTTTACCTATTTACGTGTTTTAGGTTCAATAAGCTTATTATAAGTTATTTAACTTATTTTAATCCATTTTGTACTTATATTATCAGTACTTAAGCTTTACAAGTTGGGCCTAAATGGGTTAAGCCCAATAAGTTCTTTTTTACAAGTTTTTATCTTATTTAGTCCAATTATTAGTCCAATATGCTTAATTATCTCGTAAATGTCCGTATTTCTTATAGTTCGGGTTTTATCGGTTTTTAATTGTTATACATGTCTATATATCAGTATATAGGTTTTATAAAGTTTTCATTAGACGGGTCCAACCATCTAAGTTTTATTTAACAAAAACGTTAATTTTACGGCAATAGCCGAAAAAGTCGTAAAAATCATATTTATAGTTTTTATTAGTTATAAACATTATTTCACCACCATTTATATAATTTATCCATTTGATTAACCTTTTATATATATATATATATAAATAAGTTTTATAAGTTAGTGGGTTTTTATTTTACATTTTATATATTAAAATGTGAGTGCTTATATAATAGTATTATTCTTTAATTTCCAAAAATCTGATTTTTAACTTCATCTTCACCAAAACTGTCATATCTTGAGTTCTACATGGAGATAGAAGCTCAAATGTTTATCACATAAACTACATGATATGTGCTACATTTAACTCTTCTATAGCTACTGTTGAATCATCCTTTAAGTATTTTCTAAAAATCGTCCAAAACAGTAACTTCAGATTTATACCCTAAACTTGTTTTGATCATATCTCACTCATTATTTTGATTCCATTGCATGGCCAACTCTCACATGTGTACAAGACCCATAGCTTACTGTAAATCTATTCCACTTCATCATTTTATCAGTTTATGACTTACTTCTTTACTGTTTTATACAGCCATCAAATTTAACCAAGATTTTAACCTTGTTTCTTATGGTTTTTCACCTTTTTATCCATGATTATCAACAACAAATCCCCATATAACATTTTTATCATCATATAATCATCATAAATATATACAATAGGAAATAAAATACATGTTTACATAATCAAAATAACAAGAAGTTGAGGAGGACAATCTTTATACCACCATGATGATGTAAGTTGTGATCAAAACATGGATTTTGATGGAGAAACTTGTGCATAGCCAAGACCATCTTCAAGACCACCATGCTCCATGAACTCCTTGTGGAAAATCAGCCCCAAGACACCATGAATACTCCTCCTTGGATGTTATAACTTGCACCAATCTTCATCTTTTTGATTGGAGATTAACATATGTTGATTATAACATATGTTCATGGTTAAACTTTGATCAATGATGGTGTTTTTGGTTAGATATGGGACGGCACATTCAAGCTAGAGAGAGAGAGTTTGGTGTGGTTTTGCATGTCACAAATGGAAGTATGTGTGTAGCTAGTGGTTTAGTTTGATGGTAAGCTTAACTAGTAAGCTAAAGTGGACATGTGTAAGTGTTGGTAGCTAAACTTGACACATCAAGTGTTAAGTTATGTTGTGTTGGCCGGTTTTGATGGGGGTGGGACAAGTGTCCCACTTGTCTCATCCCCATTTATTTACGGGTACTCCTCGATTCTAGTTTCCTCGATTTGCGTGCCCTCGGGTCGTTTTACGAAAAACATTTTTATAAATTATGAATCAACGTCACAAAACGAATCCAATAAAAATTGTCTCATCAAAAACGGAGTTCGAAAACGTAAATACGTAATCCTAAGGTTTCCGGTTTAGTCGTAAAAGACGTTAAAATAAAATCATAAGTCCTAATCTCTTCTCGTAAATTTGTGATTTTATGAACCAACACAAATTTAAAACTCCAAAATAATATTCACGGATAAATTTATTTTCTGAAATGTCGGACTGTCACCAAAGACGGTGTATGTAAACGTAAGCACGTAACGTTGAGTCCTCCGGTTTAGACGTAGTCGATGCTACTTCAAGACGTAAATCCAAATTTCTTCCCAAAAATAAGTGAGTTCATATTGTATCAATAAAAAAATATTTTCAAGTAATATTTGAGAATAAAATATCAATCGTAAATTGACGGATTGTCATAGCATTTACCCCTAAACAGGATCTTTGTCCCCAAAGATCATCTTACGTTACTACTCGCTTCTTATAGAGTTAAAGCCATGTGGGTATTTCCTCCACATTCGGTCTTTTCTCACAAGTGCAATTCGTTACAATACGCGAGTTTCATCAAACATAACTACGGGAATAAGATCAGGCTAAATGTTGACTTACTTTCTCTATCCATGATGTTCACGGGTTTCTGATGAATGCGACTTTTCGCCGATCTAAGCTCTACAAAGAATAATCAGATTCTCGCTTGATAGATATTCCATCAAGTTCGATTTACGAAACAAAATTCACGCAGTCCTTTAAGTCCTAGGGTAGATCCAGCTTATATGCCTTTCAATCCCAACTTTTACATCATCTCAATGGTCCCATACAACGGGGACTTATATCCCATGATTTATCAGATCATGAATTCATTTTTCCAAGGTTAAAAATTGTGGCATAACTTCGCTACCCATTTGGCACTTCAAGATCTACATTTCATATTCACATAACCTCTTGCCCACTATCGGCAGTTAATAATCAAATCCTAATTTCAACAATCATTTCAGATCTCGCGGGTCGGGTATTTTGCAAGGATAGGTTCGCCATCATAGGAAACCTTAAACCTAAAAGACATGTCCAACTCACAGTGGGTGTATGTCGGGTGTCTTTATCTCAACTCTTGCTTACAGATGCTCTAAGATTTAGATCCTAACAAGATTCGATCTCAATCCTAACATGATGATTATCAATGATAATCCTTCCAAAGGAAAACGATTATACGGTTTATTACCAAAGGTCATTCATTCAAACATAAAACAACACTTATATTACCTTGTATCGTTACTTTACCCCGTCCCTTCGACTTGGGGTGGTACATAGTACTCTCATCAAGGTTCGTTCTCAATGATTTCTGAGCAATTCTCTAGAAATTCGATGCGAAGCGAAGATCTTGATGTAGATGTTCGATACAGGCACATTATGTTTACATAACTCTTTTGCATTTATCATTAACGGGAATGATATTAGCAGATTTGGTCAGTCTGTCGACGATGACCTAAATCGAATCAAATTCAGATGATGACCTTTGCAATAGCTAGACGTTTACTAATGTATGAGGCGATGTCTGCCTTCATAATTGCCATTAGTACAACTTCTTCAGACAAAGATATTTGTAGTCAAAAATGACATACATATAATACTTATACTTACAAATTCCAACAAAATTATTTCTCACAATCTCCATATTTAGGCAACCACAAGTGGCCTTTAAAACATTTAACGCTATCGGCTTCTCAATTTTAATGGTTCACATTATCCGCGAACCCCATTTTTTTTTATTATTTATATTATCCTTCTTACAAATATCGTTTATTTTTATATTGCTCGGCAATTTATTTTGCACCTTCATTATTAAGGAACATGTCCTAACTGGTTCTTTATCTTTTCTACATAATGCGTCGGTATCTATATTCACTTCTCATGATGATATAATTATCATGTCCACAATTCACTCAGATATTCTTTCTATATTATGCGTCAGTAATTACGTTCACCTTCCTGATGAAATAAATATCATAACCGTATTTATTCAAAATTCTTTCTTCACATTTTCTCTGTTTTAGTTTCGTCTCATCTATCATTTTTATCAGTTTTTCTCAATCCGACGTTTTAAAGCGTCGATAATCATTATAATTAATTAAATAATAATCAGTTAATTTTTATGGAACGTAAATGTAAAATTTTTAAATTTCTTAGTTCGACCAATTATATAAAATGTTCAAAAATAAATTTGAATTTAATTAACAATATTTTTGTTGATTTATCCAAAATATTTAATAAGATCCGTGATTGTTCGAAAAACCTTTGTTTATACTTTGGTCAAAGTTTTCTTAGTTGAAAAGTAAGAGTTGTCGTTTTAAGTTTTCAGGTTATGGTATATGTGGTTTTACTCATTTCTTCTTAAGTTATCTTGAGGTATACACAAACATTTACCCCTAAACAGAAGTTTAGTTAAATGGTTTGTGTATAAGGGAATAATCCCTTTAAAAATTCTTTGTTAAAACATCTGTCAAAACATATTTCCATTTCTTTTTGGTAGAATCCAAAGTCTTAAAAGGGCTCTTAATTTTTGAAGAGTCAATTTATATTCCATTATCTATTAATCACACGGTTAAATCATGTAAAGAATTAAGTCTTAAGTCTTATGTTAAATATTTAAGGTACAGGTTTTTATCGTTTGGCTAATTCAGGGCAATCTATAAATAATTATTAACTCACTCTTATTCTTATAAACACATAAATGGTCCTTAATGATCACGAGCATGAATTTATCAAATTACAGCCTACACACGCGATTCATCAAATTATGAATGCTACATGTGCATTGATCAATCCAAACGACATCACGTGGAACTCATAATGTTCATTACAAGCACCGGATGTAGTGATTGGAATAGATAATCTCTTTCGCAGATGCGAAGTTGATGATAACCATGCTATGGATCAAATTTGCTAGAACCTTATAAATGATCGAACAATTCTTCCATTTCGAGTTATGGATATCGTTTTCGATTGTCAATTTACTCAGTCACAATAATCTATAACTATAAGGAATGATTAACACCATAGCTCTTCATGATGACAGGCTTGGTAGAATAAAATCTTTCTCCGACAACTCTCTCAGTTGTACGGTAATTCCTTAAATTCAGATGGTGCTGACGTACAGTGCACAAGCCACAAGTGCAGCACCGAGAATATAATCAATACCAAATTCAACTTGCCTTAATGGCGAAAGTCTAGGTAATTCATCAACAAATACTTCCTAAAGTTTCAGATAACCGAAACATCTTTTTATAAATTCATATTAAGTTCTTCTAGATTATAATATCTATGACTAATTCATAACCATTTACGGTATAATTCCAAGTCTAAATACAGGATATGGTCATCCACCAAGAATTATTTAGTTCACTTTTGATAATCAACATCTTATCATTTAGGGGAATTCTACTCGAGTTCCCATCAATTAAGACAATGTCGTCATGTCATAATCAATCAATCCATTCTACTGGCACTATCAACTTTTCAGTTTCATTGCCGTCGATAAGATGTGAAATTCTCAAAAGACTAATAATAATTCATAATTCTTCACAAATTCAAGGATATCAGGAGACATAACTAATCTTAAAAGAGTAAGGTCAACACATAATCTATGCGAGAGAATTTCAAATCAGATACAGACGAAAACATTTAATGAATATGAATATATCCCATGCTTTCATAATTTGAGTACGCATTCGAAAGCTCCTCGGATCGTTACCCAGGTCATTCAAATGAAATCAAATCATGAGAAATGATAAGAACGTCAATACATCCAGTCGGGTATCAACACTCGGTAATCATATACTTTTCCTAAGAATCTCACTACGGGAGAATTGGACAAGAAAGAATTGTCAATTGTCAAATAAGACAATTTCCACAGATGAGTAAATTCGACTCAGAAGAATAGATGCTACAGGCACATATGTAGGTGTCCCTAACACTATGTCCCTATTTTTCACTTCTTGCAGATCTCATAAAATTTAATCTTTCACAATCTTTAGAGAAAATGTAGTGTTTATTAATCAGTTTTATGGTGACTACTAATCAGCCTTGCATGGTCCATTCCAAATTGTATGTAGGCGCGCAACTATATACAATTTCAAGATTAACGATGCAATACTCAGTTCGTCAAAATTTTATCATCATGTTTATAATAAAAACATTTACATGCTTAATTCTTAAATAAGAATCAAAATAAATTTTCAAAGATTTCCTTTGTTATGAAAAACAGATAAGTTTTCCAAGGTGTTTTATAAACAACTTCATTTTGATATCAATCAGTTATAATTCTCACTTTGAATAATCCTTATTGTGATGAAAATTAAATTTTCTCAAAGGATACCGTTTTAACTTTATAAAAACAATGTGTGATCTGCAAAAGAGTGATGAAGAGTTGTTCACCAAGATCTTAACTACAATATGATAGGAAATGAGCTTTAGCCAAATAATCATGAGGTTCATGACTTCGATGGCACTCACGAAGAATGATTCACAACGTAACTCAAATCAAGATGAGTACTTGTTCAATGGTTGCATCACTAATGCGAACATTACGATGAAGCAATAAAAGATAGATAACATCGATACATGTAGAATTTAGCAATCAAAGGTAGTCTTTTCATTAATCACAAACAAGTCAAAATTGTATCGTAACACATTACGTGTCACTATGTCATACAATTCTCAAAACTCATCCTACCAACTGATATCTCAGTTAAGTTAGGGATATTTAAAAGATACCACAATGAATACTAATCTACAAGAGTCATTAGGTGTTCCACATGTCCCAGAAGATCCATCGGTCTCAATTCAGAAGAAGATTTCTTCAATTAATTTCTTGGACACTGGGCATCCTCATTAGTGGACAATGGCCTAGGAACAACCCTTAACACAAACCTACAATCAATTAAAACCTTATAATTCATTCACAAAACTTAACGACTTCCTCTTAACAATCCCATATTCCATATAGGTTAAGTTTTACTTTTATTTATTCAAGTTTCAACCAATTTTATACCCAATTCGATATCCTACCTCAATCTCCAATACTTTCAATCTTATTCTTCGGCCTTGTAAAGGCAATACAATCTCAATATAAATCAACACTTAATTTCAAATCCTATTAGCTCTTACAACAACAATTATCAAATGAGTCATTAATATGAAATGACTTGATCATTCAACTGACTTCTCGGAAAGGTATTAGTGGCATGAGGCTTTTGGGTAATGGTTCCAATAACAGCCTCAAGTGCAACATTCACCCTTTCGATTTCAAATTTAAGAATTGGATGACAACGAATCAGATGACATCTTTCTAGGTGATAACGTTTTGTCAAACTCCACTCTATAAGGAAAGATCGTCATGACATCGATATCAAATTTAATCTTGCCAATTCTTTTTCAATATCACAATCAACTAATATCTACATTTCTACGAATATCAACCATTTGTTGGGATCATGAATATCCGCAACTTGGTTTAGATCTAGGATAGCTAGAATTCCTACGAGAATAGCTTCGACTAATTTACTAGGGGATTTAGGGTTACTTGTGACAATCTACGTCGTATAAATACCTCGTATAAAAATCAAAATAATCATCAAACAATCATGTAATAAAATTACATCATATATATATATATATATATATATATATATATATATATATATATATATATATATATATATATATATATATATATATATATATATATATATATATATATATATATATATATATATATATATATATATATATATATATATATATATATAATCCAAGTTATATATATATTAAAATAACACTTCTCAGTCTGGCCTTGTCGGTAACTCGGAAATTCTTCGGCACCGTTATAGTCAAAAGATTTTTAGACATTTTTAGAAAAATGTTTATAGTTAAAAGATTTTGAAATGTTTTATTCAAAACCTTGGTTTTAAAAATCTTTCGTTCTCTATAACGAGAGCTCTGGTACCAAACTGTAACACCCCCAAATTTATACAACTCAGTACAGCGGAAGACTAGTTGGTGTTACGGGATAGCACATTACTCACATCATAGACAACGCATAAAAATCGCGTCGTTTAATAATAAGTCATTTCCATTCATAAATATCAAAGTTACATCGGTCCCAAGTCATTACATTTCATACAAAAGTTTTACAAAGTGTTTGAATGGAAAAATATTGTTTAAGTGCGGGCCATGAATTCTTGTCGTCTTCCCGAGAATTACCTTCAAGTACCTGAGATAAAACATGTTAAAAGAAAAGGTCAGCGATAACGCCGAGTGAATTCATAGAGTTTAGTAAATTCCATCAATATAATATCAGTATAAAAGTATTACTGAAAATCATTTTGTACAAATCGTTTTGATAGGCCATGAAATAGCCAAATCATTTTATACAAATCTTCATCAAAATCATAATATAGGCATTTGCCTTAAAAACCATTATACGAATCATTGTCGTTAAAAACACCATACAATACGTCTTATGACGTTGTATGAAAATAAAAACCGTTATATGAATATGGTTATGAAAACCAAAATACAAACATAATATCAATAGTATGACCCTGTATTGCTAGTCAGGCAATACATCGAAATTCGGAGCGTCCAGTAATATTTTGGTGATTGGATTATTATAAGCCGCATGACATTGTTACCTTACTAAACCAAAACGGGTAGCTAACCCGATACCAATTTTTCCCATCTAACGTAGCGTGTCGTCACAAAGGTCACGCTATTGGAAATCTTCTCATACATAAATTCGCTTACCAATCAATGTGGCACGACGGGGATCAACCGTCAAGGCGCGAACTGGGGTGATCGTCCCCAAATAGTACTATTAAATGCATAAGCGTCTACCAACTCCCGGTAGTTCACAATTCATGATAATGGGACTTTTAGTGACATAACCTAACTTTAATAATCCATTTAATTTCATCTATCGGGTCCTTTAATCATTTATCGGGTCATACAATCGGGTCATTCAATCATTCGGGTCCAAAATCAATAAACAAAAAATCGGGACAAATGGTGTCCTATTTTATAAAACTAACATGTTATCTCCCTCGCGGGTTTATAAAACATTTATAAAAACATTTAAAATAGTGCGAGGCTATGAACTCACGTTGATGTGGGAAGGCGGGTTATCGGCAATCCGGACGTACGGTACGTGCTTCAATCACGGAAACCTAGACAAATAATACTCGGTCTTAGACGTTTGTCCAATGACTTTATAAAAATATCAATTATGTATACATATGATGATTATATATATATGATGATCAAGTGGGTTTACATATCCTCATTTACTCATTTTTGTGTTATGTGTCGATAACTTTTATACTAGTTTTCTCGTTTTACCTATTTACGTGTTTTAGGTTCAATAAGCTTATTATAAGTTATTTAACTTATTTTAATACATTTTGTACTTATATTATCAGTACTTAAGCTTTACAAGTTGGGCCTAAATGGGTTAAGCCCAATAAGTTCTTTTTTACAAGTTTTTATCTTATTTAGTCCAATTATTAGTCCAATATGCTTAATTAGCTCGTAAATGTCCGTATTTCTTATAGTTCGGGTTTTTTCGGTTTTTACTTGTTATAAATGTCTATATATCAGTATATAGGTTTTATAAAGTTTTTATTAGACGGGTCCAACCATCTAAGTTTTATTTAACAAAAACGTTAATTTTACGGCAATAGCCGAAAAAGTCGTAAAAATCATATTTATAGTTTTATTACTTATAAACATTATTTCACCACCATTTATATAATTTATCCATTTGATTAACCTTTTATATATATTTATATAAATAAGTTTTATAAGTTAGTGGGTTTTTATTTTACATTTTATATATTAAAATGTGAGTGCTTATATAATAGTATTATTCTTTAATTTCCAAAAATCTGATTTTTAACTTCATCTTCACCAAAACTGCCATATCTTGAGTTCTACATGGAGATAGAAGCTCAAATGTTTATCACATAAACTACATGATATGTGCTACATTTAACTCTTCTATAGCTACTGTTGAATCATCCTTTAAGTATTTTCTAAAAATCGTCCAAAACAGTAACTTCAAATTTATACCCTAAACTTGTTTTGATCATATCTCACTCATTATTTTGATTCCATTGCATGGCCAACTCTCACATGTGTACAAGACCCATAGCTTACTGTAAATCTATTCCACTTCATCATTTTATCAGTTTATGACTTACTTCTTTACTGTTTTATACAGCCATCAAATTTAACCAAGATTTTAACCTTGTTTCTTATGTTTTTTCAACTTTTTATCCATGATTATCAACAACAAATCCCCACATAACATTTTTATCATCATATAATCATCATAAATATATACAATAGGAAATAAAATACATGTTTACATAATAAAAATAACAAGAAGTTGAGGAGGACAATCTTTATACCACCATGATGATGTAAGTTGTGATCAAAACATGGATTTTGATGGAGAAACTTGTGCATAGCCAAGACCATCTTCAAGACCACCATGCTCCATGAACTACTTGTGGAAAATCAGCCCCAAGACACCATGAATAATCCTCCTTGGATGTTATAACTTGCACCAATCTTCATCTTTTTGATTGGAGATTAACATATGTTGATTATAACATATGTTCATGGTTAAACTTTGATCAATGATGGTGTTTTTGGTTAGATATGGGACGGCACATTCAAGCTAGAGAGAGAGAGTTTGGTGTGGTTTTGCATGTCACAAATGGAAGTATGTGTGTAGCTAGTGGTTTAGTTTGATGGTAAGCTTAACTAGTAAGCTAAAGTGGACATGTGTAAGTGTTGGTAGCTAAACTTGACACATCAAGTGTTAAGTTATGTTGTGTTGGCCGGTTTTGATGGGGGTGGGACAAGTGTCCCACTTGTCTCATCCCCATTTATTTACGGGTACTCCTCGATTCTAGTTTCCTCGATTTGCGTGCCCTCGGGTCGTTTTACGAAAAACGTTTTTATAAATTATGTATCAACGTCACAAAACGAATCCAATAAAAATTGTCTCATCAAAAACGGAGTTCGAAAACGTAAATACGTAATCCTAAGGTTTCCGGTTTAGTCGTAAAAGACGTTATAATAAAATCGTAAGTCCTAATCTCTTCTCGTAAATTTGTGATTTTATGAACCAACACAAATTTAAAACTCCAAAATAATATTCACGGATAAATTTATTTTCTGAAATGTCGGACTGTCACCAAAGACGGTGTATGTAAACGTAAGCACGTAACGTTGAATCCTCCGGTTTAGACGTAGTCGATGCTACTTCAAGACGTAAATCCAAATTTCTTCCCAAAAATAAGTGAGTTCATATTGTATCATTAAAATAATATTTTCAAGTTATAATTGAGAATAAAATATCAATCGTAAATTGACGGATTGTCACAAGAGCCTTAGCTTCAACCCATTTAGAAACGTAGTCAACGGCTACGAGGATGTATTTGTTCCCTTTAGATGATGGAAATGGCTCCATAAAGTCGATGCCCCATACGTCAAAGATTTCACATTCCTGTATGAAATTTTGAGGCATCTCATCTTTATGTGTGATCCTGCCTTGGCGTTGGCAAGCATCACAATGCTTAACCATTTTGTGAGCGTCACGATAAATGGTGGGCCAATAGAATCCAGAATCAAACACTTTCTTAGCGGTGTAGTTGGGACCAAAGTGACCACCGGTGGGTCCTTTATGGCAAGCAGCAAGGATTTGCAAAGCTGCCGGTCCATCAACACAACGACGAATGATCAGATCAGCACATTGTTTGAATAGATAAGGGTCATCCCAAAAGTAAGTCTTAACATCATTCAAGAACTTCTTCTTTTGTTGGGATGTTATCCCTTTGACGAAAATACCACCCGCTAAGTAGTTTTCAATTTCGGCAAACCACGGGGTGTCATCAAGATTGAGATTTATAGACATTAAGGTCTCAAGGGGGAAAGAGTCATTGATCTCTTTGTTCGGATGATCCCCTTGGTATGGATCCTCAAGTCTACTCAGATGATCCGCGGCTAGGTTTTCAGCACCCTTCTTGTCACGAATTTCAATGTTGAATTCTTGAAGGAGTAAAACCCAGCGAAGAAGTCTTGGCTTAGAGTCGTGCTTAGTCATCAAGTACTTCAACGCGGAATGGTCCGTGTATACGATGGTGGGGGATAAAACAAGATAGGGGCGAAATTTTTCAAAAGCATAGACAACAACTAAAAGCTCTTTTTCGGTTGTCGTATAATGCAATTGAGCCCCTGTCATTGTTTTGCTAGCATAATGGATTGGTTGGAAGTGTTTATTCACTCTTTGGCCCAAAACCGCACCAATAGCAAAGTCACTAGCATCGCACATCAACTCAAAAGGCAGCTCCCAATTAGGGGTAACCAAGACCGGTGCCTTAGTAAGCTTATCCTTAAGAAGATTGAAGGCTTCGATACACTCTTTAGAAAAGATAAAAGGAGTATCTTTTTCCAAGAGGTGGGTCATCGGGCGAGCGATTTTAGAGAAATCCTGAATGAATCGACGATAGAAGCCCGCATGACCCAGAAAACTTCTCACACCCTTCACGGTTGAAGGTGGAGGTAATTTGGCTATGACATCTACTTTAGCACGGTCGACTTCAAGACCGGCTTTAGAGATTTTGTGTCCTAGCACAATGCCTTCTTTTACCATAAAATGACATTTTTCCCAATTCAGAACAAGTCGAGTGTCTTCGCACCGCTTAAGCATACGTTCTAAATTGGCAAGGCAAGAAGAGAAGGAATCCCCAAAGACCGAGAAATCATCCATGAAGACTTCCATGGTTTGTTCAACCATGTCATGGAAGATAGCCAACATGCACCTTTGGAAAGTCCCGGGGGCATTGCATAAGCCAAAAGGCATTCTTTTGTAAGCAAATGTGCCATAGGGACAAGTGAATGTTGTCTTCTCTTGATCTTGGGGATCGATGGGTATTTGGAAATAACCCGAGAAACCATCAAGAAAGCAGTAATATTCATTACCCGCTAAACGTTCAAGCATTTGGTCCATAAAAGGTAGAGGGAAATGATCCTTTCTCGTGGCATCATTGAGTTTGCGGTAGTCTATACAAACTCTCCACCCAGTAACGAGACGGGTAGGAATCAACTCGTTGTTTTGATTGGGCACAACGGTGATTCCGCCTTTCTTAGGCACACAATGGACTGGACTAACCCATGGTGAATCTGAAATATGGTAAATCATACCCGCATCAAGAAGTTTGATAACCTCTTTTTTGATGACTTCATGGATTTTAGGATTCACCCTTCGTTGGCTTTGAATTATGGGCTTAAAGTCGTCCTCCATGAGAATTTTATGTGTGCAAAAGTGAGGATCAATTCCGCGAATGTCAGAGATTTTCCAAGCGATAGCTCTTTTATGCTTCTTCAACACGGCTATAAGTCGGGCTTTTTCTTCTTCTTTTAGGTCCTTCGCGATGATGACCGGTAACTTCTCGTTGTCTTCAAGGAAAACGTACTCTAGATGAGGAGGTAGGTCCTTAACCTCAAGAGTAGGAGGATCCTCAATAGATGGTATAACTAACGATGGATCATCATTAGTCACCTCTTTAGTAGAGGGAGGAGAAAACGGGTCTTCATTGAGAAGTCTCTCAATAGTACGAATGTCTTCATACCAATTAGTGGAAGAATCATCATACTTAATATCGAGAGGACCCAAGCTAGCTTCGAAATCATCCAAGTCACTTTCTCCAAAAGGAGTCAATGCCGGAGCAATTGAGGCAACGGTCTCAACATTGGGTAGAGAAGAGAGAGTACTTTTGCAAGCATCATGAAAATGTTCTTCACAAGCCTCATCGAGAACATCAATAGCATTAACACTCTCATATGAATAAGGTTGTTTAGAAATCTTACCCATGTTGAAGACAATTTTATCGTCACCAACTCTCATGATTATTTCGCCCGCGGCGACATCAATGAGAGTGCGACGGTCCTCGGGAATGGACGTCCGACGATTAATGGAACACGGGGATCCATCTCGTAGTCAACGACAACAAATCCGCCGGGAAGGTGAATTTGTCAACGCCAACAAAGACATCTTCGGCTATCCCCACTGGATAAGCAACCGTACGGTTAGCTAATTCTAAAGTCATTTTGGTGGGGACTAGCTCGGGGAGAGATAATTGCTTCCAAACACTTAAAGGCATTAAGTTTATACTGGCACCTAGATCGGCTAGGGCCATGCAATTCTCTACTCCCGGGAAGTTGCAAGGAATCAAGAAGCGACCCGGATTACCAAGTTTGGTGGGCAATTTCCTTAAGAGCACTTCGGAGCAGTTCTCATTAAGTTGGGTCTGAGCAATGTCAAGAAGCTTCTCCTTGTCACTTAGAAGATCTTTAAACATCTTAGCGTATTTAGGCATGTGAGCGAGAGCCTCGGCAAAGGAGATGTTAAAATTCAATTGTTTAAACATTTTGAGAAAGTTTGAAACCTGAATATCATCCTTGCTCTTTTGCTTCTCTTTCCTCAACCTGGAAGGATAAGGTATATTGGATGAAGAAGAAGGCTTTAGGGAAATAGGATCACTCACAGCCACGGGTGGTGGGGAAATGGGGATAGAAGGTAAAGGAGGTGGGGAAAGTTGCTCTTTTTCCATATTCACAATCACAGGTGGAGGTGTAGGAAGCTCGGGTTCCGTATAACCTTTGCCACTATGAGTGGTGATTGCTTTCATCTCCCCTCTTGGATTCGCAACGGTGTTACTTGGAAGAGTACCCGAAGAAGAGGGTTGATTACCTTGGATGAGCGAACCAATCATATCACGAATGTTAAGCGCTTGAGTGCTGAAAGAATCTCTGATGTCTACACGAATTTCATTGCTTTGTTTTGCCATATCATTCCTCAGCTCGGCTCGAATATCGCTCCCTTGTTTCGCCATATCTCCCTTCAAGTTGATGACTTGACTCTGAAGATTCGTCACCATCTCCCGATTAGTCTTCATGAACGTCTCGGCGTCTTGATTTAATGCCATCGGTTGATTGAGATGTGGAGCTTGGTAAGCTTGAGAATTTCCTTGAGGTGGGTATGGGTTTCTTTGGGATTGATATTGATTGTTAGCACGAGGTTGGGATTGGTTGTTTCGGTTATATCTTTGTTGTTGGTTTTGGTTAGAAGGGGGAAAACCGGGTGGATCAAGATAGTTGTTTGAACGATAACTTAGCAAACTACGGTCTCCTTGAGGGCGAGCTTGATAGCCTCCCGTGGGATAAGTACCGTATGCTGCGTTAACGTTTTCAGAAAAATTGCCTTGGGTAGAAGGACAATCATTATAAGAATGAGGACCACCACATGTGTCACAAGAAATAGCAACGGCTTTAGCTTGTTGATAGTGGTTTGTGGCCATGGTCATGAAATTCTTGTTCATCTCAGCGAGTTGTCGAGAAATTTCAGTCATCTCGGGATTGGAAGTAGTAGAAGAAACATTGACTCTCGAGTTAGATCTTGAGGATGCGGATGAATCCCAATTCTTGTGGTGAGTAGTCATGTTTTCAATCAACTCTCTACATTCCTCCGGTCTCCTTTTCATAAAAGTACCACCGGCGGCGGCATTGATCGTGTCACGATCACGAAAAGTGAGACCATTGTAGAAAGTATCAATGAGAGTGACGGGGAGCATGTTGTGATTTGGACAGCGGTCGATCAAATCATTGTATCGTTCCCAAGCATCGAAGAGCGATTCATCATTGTCTTGCATGAATCCACTAATTTGGTTACGAAGGCTTGTGACCATAGATGGAGGGAAGTAGCGCGACAAAAAGCGTTGAGTCATGTCATTCCACGTATGAATAGAATTCTTAGGGAGACGGTCAAACCATTTTTCGACATGGTGAGAAAGCAAGTGGGGAAAAAGTTGAAGGCGAAGGTCATCCATAGAAACACCGGGGCACTTCATGCTTTGGGTGATGGTAATGAATTTGTCGAGGTGTTTGTTGGCATCATCATCCGGAATTCCGCGAAATGGGTTAGTTTGCACTTGTTGGATCATGTGATGCTTCAACGAAAACTCCTGAGCCGTGACGTGCATTGGCGCAATCGGGCCTCCGCGTCCGTTCATGATGGGTTGACACAATTCCTCCATTGTTCGTAAATCAGGTAGGGGGACATTGTTGTTGTTGTTGTTATTGTTATTCAAATTGGGTAGAGGTGGGTTATTATTGTTGTTATGAACACCAGCCATATCTAAATCTTCACGAGTCTCGGGCTCAGAATAGTTTGAAGATCTAGTACGCATACACCTGCAGAAGAAAAATGCATAGAGAGAATATTTATATAATCTTTTTGGTGCAAAACCTTTTGGAAAAGAATTGCTTTTTCTGATTTTTTTAATGTTTTTGTATTTTTGAAAAGTTTTATATTTTTGTTGGATTTTTGGAAATTTTTAAAGCAAAGAAAATAACGTTCAAAGAACGGATCCCAAAATTCAATGCGTCTCTCACTAGAAACCGTTAATCTTAACGAAAAGAGCCGGCAGCGGCGCCATTTAATACTAAGCTTTTACCCCACGTATCAAAATTCGTTGTCCCAATCTCTTCGAATTGATTACCGGTCTAGAGTGCGACTCGATTGTCTTTTGGTGAACAAGAGAATGGTTTGGTTGATTAGCTATTTCAAACTAATAGCAAGTAATTAAGTGTCGTTGAGTAAAGTAGAAGTTTAAATATTATACTAAAGATAACAAGTTAAAAATAAATGCTTGAAAATTTAAAGGCAATATAAGAAAAATACTAGAACACTAAATAAAACTAACACTTACAACTTTGTAAAAACAAGAAACTAAACCATTGGAAAACAAACAATTACAGCCAAATCGGAATGTTCAAAATGCATTAATCGGAATATTGGTCGGAATATAGTGATCGGAAAGTGAGGTAATCGAAATGTCCAAAAAGGGTCCAGATCGGAATCTATTCCGATCTGTTGATCGGAATGTGGCAAATTGGGGCAATCGGAATAATAGCAAATCACCCTGATCAGAATATGAAAACGAAACTCAATCGGAATATGGGATAAAGTACTAATCGGAATAACTCAAAAACAGCATCAATCGGAATGTTTCAAACGGTCCAGATCAGAATATCAAACTAAGGGTCCAAATCGGAATATGTAAGCCCTAATCCGATCACTACGATCGGAATAACAGGAGGTGCAATCAGAACTCTCAAAACCCTTTTCCGATTTGCCAATCGGAAAGAGGGTGAGGCTGCTCGGAATACGCAGATCGGAAAGGGGTTTAGACTGTAACACCCCCAAATTTACACAATTCAATACAGCGGAAGACTCGTTGGTGTTACGGGATAGCACATTACTCACATCATAGACAACGCTTAAAAATCGCGTTGTTTAATAATAAAGCATTTCAATTCATAAATATCAAATTTACATAGGTCCCAAGTCATATTATTTCATACAAATTTTACAAAGCATTTGAGTGGAAATTATTATTTAAGTGCGGGCCATGAATTCTTGTTGTCTTCCAGAGAATTACCTTCAAGTACCTGAGATAAAACATGTTAAAAGAAAAGGTCAGCGATAACGCCAAGTGAATTCATAGAGTTTAATAAAACCATTAATAAATCATCGGTATATAATTATTACCGAAAATCATTTTTGTACAAATCATTGTAATAGGCCATAAAATAGCCAAAGTCATTCTATACAAATCCTTATCAAAATTCATAATATAGGCTTTTGCCTTCAAAATCATTATACGAACCAATGTCGTAAAAACATCATACAATACGTTTTATAACGTTGTATAGAGTTAAATAAAAACCGTTATATGAATATGGTTATGAAAAACCAAAATACGAACATAAAATCAATAATAAGACCCTGTATTGCTAGTCAGGCAATTCATTGTAATTCAGTGCGTATAGCAGTATTTCGTTAATTGGATTATTATAAGCCGCATGACATTGTTACCTTACTACAACAAACAACGGGTAGCTAGCCCGAAACTCAATTTTCCCATCTAAATTAGCGTGTCGTCACAATAATCACGCTTGTGTAAATCTTCTCATACATAAATTCACTTACCAATCAATGTGGCACGACGGGGATCAACCGTCAAGGCGCGAACTGGGGTGATCGTCCCCAAATAGTACTATTATATGCATAAGCGTCTACCAAATCCCGGTAGTTCACAATTCATGATAATGGGACTTTTAGTGACATAACCTAACTTTAATAATCCATTTCATTTCATCTATCGGGTCATTTAATCATTCATCGGGTCATACAATCATTCGGGTCCAAATCAATAAACAAACAATCGGGACAACTAGTGTCCTATTTCATAAAAACTAACATGTTATCTACCTCTCGGGTTTATAAAACATTTTATAAAAACATTTAAAAGAGTGCGAGGCTATGAACTCACGTTGATGTGGGAAAGCGGGTTATCGACAATTCGGATGTACGGTACGTGCTTTAATCACAGAAACCTAGACAAATAATACTCGTCTTAGACTTTTGTCCAATGACTTTATAAAAATAACAATTATGTATACATATGATGATTTTATACATATGATGATGATCAAGTGGGATTGTACATTTTTACTCATTCATTATAGTGTTTATGTGTTGGTAACATTTTTATACTAGTTTTACTAGTTTTACTTATTTACATGTTTTAGGCCCAATAAGCCTATTACAAGCCTAATACTTTATATTAGTCCATTTTACACTTTTATTATCAGTATTATACTTTTCATGTTGGGCCCAAGTGGGTTAAGCCCAATAAGTAAGTTTATAAGTGTTTTACCAAATTAGTCGGGTTTATTGTCCATTAAGGCTACTTTGGCCCGTTAATGTCTATATGTTGTAAAGCTTGGGTTTTATCGGTTTTTACTTGTTATATATGTTTATAAATCAGTATGTGAGTTTATAAAAGTTTACATTAGACGGGTCCAACCGTCTAAGTTTTATTTAACAAAAACGCTAATCTTTCGGTTTTAGCCGAAAAGACGTAAAAATCATGTTATTAGTTTTTATAACTTATAAAACTTACCAAACTACCATTTTTATAAAATGTCCATTTATTTATCCTTATGCATATTTATATAAATGTAATATATAAGTTATTGGGTTTTAATTCATATTTTATACTATATTTATTTGAGTGCTTATATAATAGTATTAAACTTTAATTTCACAAAATCAGTCCTAAATTTTAAGTTGACTAAAATGTCCATATATAGAGTTCTATATGGATATAGGACCTCAAATTTTTATCACAGAAACTAGATGATATGTGCTTCATTTTATTCCTTTATAGCTACTGATGAATCAACTTCTAAATATTTTAATAAATTCGTCCAAAACAGTGTATGCAGATTTGCACTCTAAACTTGTTTTGATCATATCTCACTCATTTTTATGATTCCATTGCATGGCCAACTCTCACATGTGTATAACACCTAATACTTACTGTATATTGATTCCACTTTACCATTTTATCAGTTTGTCATTTGGTTACTTACTGTTTTTATACAGCCATCTTATTAAGCAAGATTTAACCATTTTTACATGTGGTTTTTCCATCTTTTTACCCATGTTTGTCAAATCTATCAACACCAAATCCCCACAAAATATTTTTAATCATCATTCATCATCATATACATATACATAAATAAAGAAATTACAAGATTACTTAACCAAAATAACAAGAGGATAGGAAGAACAATCTTTATACCACTAAGATTAAGTAGTTGGAAGGATCAAGACTTGGTTTTGGGTCACCAAATCTTATGAACTCTTGTATGAAATCTTCAAGATCACCAAGGGAGATGTTGGTCTTTGAAAATCAGCCCTACTTCATCTTGAAAACTTCTCTTTGGATGTTAAAATCACCACCAATCTATAGAGCTTAAAAAGGGCTTCATCATATGTGTGAATAACACATGATTTCATGGCTAAAATTGATCATATGAGGGTGTTTTTGGTTGAAATGGGACGAATTTAGAGAGAGAGGGAGGATCGTGGTGGTTTGCATGAGTGAAAATGAAGTTACTGGTTTAGTCTTGAATGGTTTTGTTAGGTTGCAAGTTTGGTAAAGTAAGTAGGACATGTGTCCTAGCTTACTTAGTAAGCTTGAAACATGAGATGTATCCCATATTGGTGGGGTGGGGCAAAACTTGTTTTGTCTCATCCCACTAATTTACGGGTATTCCTCGATTCTAATTTCCTCGATTTGCGTGCCCTCGGGTCGTTTTACCAAAAACGTTTTTATAAATTATGAATCAGCGGCACAAAACGAATCTAATAAAAATTGTCTCATCAAAAACGGAGTTCGAAAACATAAATACGTAATCCTAAGGTTTCTGGTTTAGTCGTAAAGGACGTTAAATTATAATCGTAAGTCCTAATCTCTTCTCTTAAATTTGTGAGTTTATGAACCAACACAAATTTAAAATCTCAAAATAATATTCACGGACAAATTTATTTTCTAAAATGTCGGACTATCACCAAAGACGGTGTATGTAATCGTAAGCACGTAACGTAGAATCCTCCGGTTTAGACGTAGTCGATGCTACTTCAAGACGTAAATCCAAATTTATTCCCAAAAATAAGTGAGTTCATTATATAACATTAAAATAATGTTTTTAAATAATATTTGAGAATAAAATATAAACCATAAATTGACGGATTGTCACATAGACCCTTTCCGATATAAGTGGGATTAGGTAAAAAGCTAGTAATAAGCTATACTGAATAAGCTCACACCAAACTAGAACGAATCAAAACTAAACCGGATCAAATAAGCACTTGTATCAACTTATCTAAACTTAAAATAAACAAACTTTTAAATCAAACCATAAAAATATGAACTTTTTAAGAAAACGTTTTATAAGTAAATAAGCTAAACATGTAAATAAGCCAATAAGCACAAAAATCTTAAAGCTTAATCAAATGAAAGCTTATGTAGGAACAAAAAGATTAACTTTTTAAGCACAAAAACATCAAGATCAACACGGATTTAATGAATTTCGTACTAAAGTTAATCTAAAATTAAAGAAAGGTAGAAGGAGATTAAAGATTAAAAGCTTATATAGAACTTGATTAATGAAAATAAGTAATACACAAATGTTTAATCTTGAAAGATTAAAAGAAAAGATGAAACTTAGTGAGAGAAAGTTTAGAACATTCTCTCTCTAAAACTAGAAAGAAAAGTGCAAAATGAAAAACTAAAAATTAAAGACTAACTCCCCTCCTAATGTGTATTAGGAGGGTATTTATAAGAAAAGTGGAAGGAGTGCATGTGTTGCATCTTCTTTCTTTCTTTCTTCACGTCTTCTTGACTCGACTTTAATTCTTTGACTTTTCTCGATGTCGTCTCGGGATTTGAACTTGTCTTTTAATTTTCTTCTTCTATTAGACTTAAGTTCTTCGACTTCATTAAACTTCCGTCCTTAGACTTGTTCTTCGATAAATCTTCAGAATAGGTCTTGGACATCCGTCTTTTACGCACCCTTGATCTTTTGACTTCGTCTTTTCCCGTTTACTTCGATAAAAGCCCGTGAAAGCCCGTGTTTTCTTCCTTTTTCATATTTTTGTCCTAAAACACAATAAAAACACAAACCACGCGTAATTCCGACTTTTACGACATAAAATACACGTTTTGGTCTTGTTATTATTGGAAATAAGTGGTAAAAGGATAAGTGTTTTCACACTTATTACGGTATAAAGTGTCAATCCTAAAAAGTTGAGGGACCAAACTTGACATTCATCAATTCTTCAAGGGTATTTTTGGAAAATCACCATTCGGGTCCGGTTCTTTGTGCGACTTCGTTTCCCGTGTTTGTTTTTTGCTTCATTCTTGTGATCTTTTGTTGATTTCACGATATCCATACATAAAATACACAATGAGCAAACACAAGCATATATTTGGGTATTTTGATGATATTTTAAGCGTTTTAAGCCCGATTTGGACGATGAGACTATGTATAATTGCAGTCTCATCAGTAATTTATAATTTAATCTATCATTTCTCGTCCTCATTTAAGAGACATAGACAAATAAAAGTTAAGGAATTGAAGCTAAGTGCTCAACACGCACGGTCGAGTATAAAATTACTCTTATTCTCGCCATGGGAAAATCTACATTTGTGTCTTTACACACTTATGAAAACATGAGAAAATTTGGCCATTTTTAGCCTTATTTTGCAACAAAACGATAACAAAAAGATAAACTTTGGAAAGCGTGAAGTTTTAGTAAGGCAAGTATCTATTCACTCCCCCATACTAAAGTTAAACATTGTCCTCAATGTTTCGATTCTAAGGGTAAGATACCCCCATACTAGAGACGAAGTTGAATGCTTAATCTAGCATGGAAAGGGTAAGTAACAATTAAATCTTAAGCCGTTTATGAAGTGTGCTAAAAGACCTAATGTTAGAACATCAAAGGATATATCATTGGATATCGGAAAATCTTCAAAGCAACGATCGAAGCTCGAGTAAAACAAGAACGAGATGCTTCATCGTGATGATAATGACCTAAGATTACACAATCACAAACAACCATGGAACAAAGGTTGAAAGGGCACAAATCCCCTCATTAGGATAATTAGAAAAATAAAACCTATTTACAAGGATAAGCATGAGAATCCCCCATGAGGCACCTTGTTTTTGATAACCGAGTCAAAAGCTCGACTCGAGTCCCCATAAATGTGATCATTTAGGGATAGTTATGGTTCGGTCATTTTTGGTGGGACTTACATGTAATCAAGGCCCAAAAGAAACCGATAATAAAGGCAAAGTGTGGTTCCCTAATTTAATCACTTCACCATGGTTGATTAATAGAAAATAGAAGAAAATAGATGGATTTCTAGAGAGAAAAAGTAGTGAGAGAAAGTAGAGAGAAGATGGAGAAAACTAGGTGTAATTAGATTAAGAAAATGAAAAGCCTTACCCTTCCTAACATGCTAGGAAGGGCTTTATATAGTCCGCCTACATGTGGGCTTTGAATGGACTATATTGTTTGGGTCGGGCTTGAATAAAATGCTTAGTACCTTATGTTGGAAATACATTTTTCCAAGGAAAGTCCTGGTCACATCATTGTTAGCATAGATCACGAGATATAGACTATTTAGGACATTGTAACTTGGAGTGACCTCCCTTTGGGGGAAATTGTTGGAAATACGTTTTTACGTATTTAGAAAGGATCGGTCACTCCAATGATATATTTAAGTATTGGGCTCGTGATCCATTAAATATACATATAGTCCATATAGCCCACATGTAGGGTGGGCTATATATACCCCCTTGATGATATGGCTTTTATACATGATCTCATCGTTCTTTTCAGGATTTAAATGCATAAAATGTCATTAGTATACAATATATATGCTTGTGTTTGTTTACTTGTGTGTTTTAGGTGTGGATATCGTGAAAAAGACAAAAGATCACAAGAAACAAGGAAAAACGGAAACGAGAAACGAAGACGTACAAAGAACCAGGCCCTAGTTCATGAATTATCCAAGATAAACCCTTGAAGACTTGAAGATGTACAAGATTGATCCTCAAATTATGAAGAAATGGCACTTAAAACCCTTGTATATTCATAATTACAAGTTTGGTCCCTTAAGTTTGTCAAAATTACAAAATGGTCCTTCAACTTTGAAGAATTGGCAAGTTTAGTCCCTCATAGATTCTAAATTGTCAATAATGGTCCCTCATTAAGTCAAAGATACAATGAAGACCTTTGAAGATCAAGAATGTCCAAGATCAGTCCCTCAAATATTCAAAAGTGGCAAAAATAACCCTTGAAACCCTTATTGAAAAGTTTGGTGGCAAAAGTGTGAAGTTTGAAAGTTGTATAACAAAGGAAAACGGGTTTGCAAGCTGAAAAACATGATTTACAAGTTTCACCAAAACACAAGGGCTACTAATGTCAATATCCAAAGTTTAAATGGCACAAACACGTGCCAGACAATTCACACCCCTTATTTCGGATCAAACGAGTTACTGTTTACCAACAAGAACCCAGAACTTACCCCACTTAAAACAAAGGAATGGAATTACCCAGGCACACGCTTAACTCACATGCCCAGAAACTCATCCCACACCCAAAACCCCAATCCCCACTCACCATCTGACCCCACCATTCAACACATCACCCAATCATATCAAACCTTCACCTCCAAGGCTTGCCACGTGGCCAAATCAACAGCCAAGACTCAATGCTTAACCCCAAAGCTAAAATGAACGTCTCTGATTCATTTGGACAGCTCATAAACATCAAACGCCATCAAGCACTCAAGGGCATATTTGAGATTTCATAGCTAGGGTTTTCAGGTATTTTTCCCTTCTAGAATGATCCTAGTCGTCTATAAAAGGAGACCTCAACATGTGAGAGTCCCTTTGTTCCAGATTTTAGCTATCTCTTTGTAATTCCTTTTTATTGAAATAAAATTGAGTTTCTGAAAATTGTGGTTTTCTCTTTTGTTATTTATAAAAGTTTGGTGATTGAATAGCTGAAATCTGAGTTACATATTCATGTTTTGTTGTTTCTGAGGAAAGGTTTTATGGGATAAAACTCTTGTTTTAAAAAAAAATCAGATTTTATAGTATTTTTTCATCCTTGTTGGTTGTGGATCTTAGCAGGTACAAGGAAGCTGGTGCTATTTTTGCTAGCACCTTAGCTCAAACATTTCAAGGCTTGGATGTAAGTCTTGGAGGTTTGCATCTCTCTCCTTTTTCATTTTTCTGAATTTTTTTTGATAATTTGGTGATTTTGCATGATTTGTTGTGGATCTGTGTTTTGTGGTTTGATTTGAGTTTCTGAGGTTGGTTAGGAGTTGTTAGGGTTGATCAGATCTTGTTTGATAGGTTAAATCATAACAATCCTTTGGAAGATTGCAAAATCAGATTCCAAAGGGGTGTTTGGGTTAACTGATTCAAAGGGATTTAAGGCAACTTGGTTGCTGTTTATTGGTTCTATTGGATTGATATCTGTTTACCTGGTGCTAAGTGTTCATTATCTGCAAGTTTTGTGGCTTGAAACAACCAAATCAATCAAAAGGCTATAAAATAAGTTTTACTTGGGTATTTTGGCTAAAATTTTGGGGACACCTAGATCTAAGGGTAGACAAGGGTTAACAAGTGTTAAATTTTTGTTAACTTAATCAGGGAAAGATATTTGAAGGCTTAAAATTAGATTGGTGGTCAAATAGATCAGCAAAAGGATTTTGGATAATCACTTTTGCTAATCAGTAACTTTTGGTGCTTGAATCTGCTTATTTTATTTCATCCATTGCTTGAAACAAGTTTATTTGTGCTTATTGGACTTTATTATAGCTTGAGTGCATTTGGTTCAATTTGGCTGGCTTATTTATGCTCAAACTGCTTATTTGTTCATAACTGCTTATTTTCAAGGTCTGTGCAATATTTGTAGACTGTTTGCTTATTCTGGGCTTATTGAGTGAACCAAATTGTGATTTCTTTGTTGATATAGACTCCTTGTGATTCACTGATCACAAGGGTGGCCTTTTTTCCATTTGAATCCAACTGGATCTCTCTAAAAAAGCAAGTCAAATAGTCAAAGCAGTGGGAACTCCTTTCCCCTGCTGCTAGCCACTGCTAGTGTTATTTCAACTGGTGTTTATTAATAAGCTATTCTAGCTTATTTTAACCTGCAACAACTTTGAATTTGTAATAGGTGTCACTTATTTGACCCATTTGTTCATTCTGGAGCATTTGAGGGTTTGGCTTTGAGGTTTGACTAGAAAACCAAACACTTTGACTTTTAAATAAGTGCTTATCAGCTTATTGTGCTTATTGGCTTGGCTTATTGAACTTTTCTTTGTTGATTTGTCTTAATTAAGTCATTTAGAGTCTTTTGCAACTTATTAGAAGGTCTGAGGTGGTCTAGAACTCTAAGTCGACTATATTGTCTTTTAGTGAAAATCTTCTTGGCTTATTTCTGGCTTATTAAGTGTGCTTTTTAAAAATTTCTTTTCACAGATCTCTTAGGCATCTCAAAAGAAGGTAGTATGTTTAAGCAGAGCTTATGGCATTGGCTTATTGCTTAATGGGCTTATTGGCCCAATAAGAATAAGCTGTTAACTATTTAAGCTGTGATAAGCTCAAAATCAGCTTTTGGGCCTTCAGACTTTTGTGTTTAGAATTAAACTCTGAGTCAGGTAGGGCTTTTTCAGGTCATTTGGGCCTAGTTTGACTTTTTGGGCCCAAAAGCCCATTAAGGTTGACTGTTTTTGCTTTTAGCCCATTTGGGGGCCCATTAGGGTTATTTTGGTAATTTTACTTTCATTTTCTGATTATTTAGGTTAGAATAAACTAGTTTGCAAGTTTTTAGAATTTGTTATAATTTTTGGATTTTTAATATTATTTTAATATTATTTTATTATTAAATTTCAAATTTCACATTTTTACACTTTTTATATCTTTCTTAGGTTCAATACATTAAAATAGGATTTTTGCAACTCTTTGATTAATTTTGTTGTCATTAGATTATTTTTTATAATTATTTAATGTTTAAATAGTTTTTAAATCATTTTAAATAGTTTTAATTAGTTTAAAAATTTATAAAAATAGTTTTTAATCTTTTTAGGTCATTTTAGAGGTTTACCAAGTGAAAAAACTTTATTTGGGCTTTTTGATAATTAATTTGATTTTTAGGGCTTTAATTAGCATTTAAAAATTGATATTTAAATAATTAAAAGGTTTGAAAAAGTTTTGATCATTTGTAAACTCTTAGTTTATTTAATTTGATTTTTGGTAATTTTTTGGGAATTTTTAGAATTAATTTTTATTTTAGCCCTTTTTACGGATTTACGTTTAGTCGTCGTAGTATTAATTTCACGTCTTCGTCATTCTATTTTCTCATCCCCTTCTCTCAAATATTAATCTCAAATCTTGTCACATTTTAGTCACACACATATACCTCTTTGGGAAACGAACTTCATTGGGTCATTAGTACACGGTTTTCCTAAACCGTCGTATTTAATACTTTCCCTATTTACCTCCTTTTCCTAAGGGTGTGGTAAAACACTACAACCATTTTGGCGCCGCTGCCGGGGAGGTGTGTCGTGATTAATTTGTCTTGTTGTTTAATATTAACCATAGATAGTATTTGTATTAGTAGAACTCTACTAATACGTATTATCGGTTTTTTCGTTTTTTCTTGTGAAGTTATTATTACTATATTGTATTAAGTATCACAATCAATACAAAATGTCTCCAAAAGTGTGAAAACACAACCTTAATCGGGATTTGATCTCCTAATTATTTTATTCGAATCTCAAACAAAAAGAAAAAGGCAAAAATAGATAAATCTTTTCGTGAAGCTCGATTTTGAAAAATACAAACTATAAGGTGGGTATAAGGCGGGTATTATAAAATATACCCTAAGGAAAAAGGCTCTTAAGTGCTTCGCGCCGCCTCGTTTCCCCGCTTGCTTGTGAGTATTTTGATATTGAAGGCTAATCGAGGGTTTTACCGCCGAAAGTATTATTAAGTATCATATATATTTACTTGGTTTTCTTTGTGATTAAACCCTCTTGAAGAATTTGGTTTTCACCAAAGTTCTAAAGTCATTCGAAGGCGTTCACTGCATGTGATCGTTTTCATTCTTTTGAGGCTTCTTTAATCAAGAGTTTGATTTGAGGAGAGATTTGGTAGATTGTTGTCTACGAAGATACACAAAATCCAAAAAAATTAAAAACAATCAAAAACACAAAAAAATTGAAAATTCACAAAATACCCAAAAAAGAATCTTCTTTGCTCACCTCCCATTCTTCGTGAAGTTTATGCAAACTCGTAATCAAGCAAAACGAGCTCGTAAACGTCGTCAAAGTCAAGGAAATCAAGAGACGTTGATTGAAAACCAAACTCTAATTGTTGAAACTATTGTAGAACAAGAAGTCGTCATGGCTAATCGTACTATGATGGAGTTGCTTCAAGCACCCACCGAGGGTTTTGGAGAGGCCATTGTGATTCCCGCTATCCTTGCGGAGAATTTCGAGATTAAGATGGGTTTAATGTCTATGTTGCAAGCAAATAATTTTAGAGGTCATGATAAAGACAACCCGCATTACCACATAAGGAATTTTAATCGTCTCACCGCAACTGGCAAGTTTAAGGATGTTTCACATGACGCCATTAAGATGATGTTGTTTCCATACTCGTTAGATAGACCCGCTAAAATTTCGCTTGAGAAAGAACCGCCAGATTCAATTTTGACATGGGGTGATCTCGTCTCTAAGTTTGTGAACCAATTTTTTCCACCATCTAAAACAACAATTTGAAAAATGAGATTTCAATTTTTACACAACGTAATAATGAGAGTTTTTCAATGGCATGGGAACGATTTAAGGAAATGTTACATGAATGTCCACACCATGATTTTTCGGAATTGCATCAAATAGATACTTTCTATAATGGGCTTAATGATCATGAACGAGATTATTTGAATGCCGCCGCGGGTGGTAATTTTTTATGCAAAACGACCGATGAAGCTTTATAAATTATCGAGAATAGATCTAAGGTTTAAAACCCTCGTAACACACCGAGTGTTGCCAATATGGGTTCGTCATAGTCATCATCGTCTCGTCACATTAATGCCTTACATGATGAAGCTAATGAGGAAAATCGGTTTTTCGATAGGTTTTCAAATCTTATGACTCATTCGAAAGCACAAGATGCTTTGAACTCCGCATCGGTTAAAGCGGTTGATAAGAGTTGTTTGTCTTGTGGTGGAGCTCATGATCTTTCCGAGTGCATTACCGCTGGTGTTAACACTCCGAGTGCTTATGTAGCAACGGGAACTTACAACCAAAACGGCCAAGGTTCCTGCCCAAATCAAGCTCCACCAAATCAAAATGTTAATAACTATCGAAACAACAACCAAAATGGTGGTTATCAAGGCAATTCACGTAACTACAACAAAGGGAATTATTAAAGTGGGAATGGGCAAGTTGCAAATCAAAACCAAAACCGTGATTTTCAAAACACTACACAAGGTTTTCAAAATGCTCAAACTAAAAATCTTCAAGGAGAATTTTTGGATTATGCTAAAGCAAATGATGCTAAGTTTGATAACATGCAACGTGAGATGATTAGCTTAAGATCCGAGTTGAAAAACGGGCTTAAAAACGAACTTGCTAATGAACTTAAGACTCATGTAAATAAAATGGAAGGAAACATTCAACGTCTTCAACAAAATCAACAAAATATGGAACAAGGACAACATGAGATTAAGCAAGAATTGTTAAAAGCGGATTTAAGGCAATCAAAATTTGAAGACCGAATGGCAAAAATGTTTGAAGCAATCATGTGTAAACCCTCTTCCTCGGGTGGTCTTCCTAGTGATACCATTGCAAACCCGAAGGGAGAAATGAAGGTTATTACTACACGAAGTGGTAAAACTTTCAAGGAACCAATCTCTCGTCCAAGTACTTCTACGGAGAAGGAAATCGAGAAAGAGCCCGAGGTGATGGTCGAAAAGGAGCATATCACAAGCCCACGAAGTACCTCTCATACCACACCTACGGTCGAAACAATAGCAATCATGGAACCCGAGATTCTAAGGCCGTTGCCTAATGTCCAACCCATACCACCCTTACCTTACCCTTCGAGACGAAACAAAGAGAAATTGCAAGAACGTAACAAACAACAAATCGAGCTTTTTATAAAAATGTTTCAACAAGTTCATTTTGATGTAAGTTTAGCCGACGCGTTGTTATATATGCCTCGTTTGGCTTCCACTTTTAAAAGTATGATGAATGATAAGGAAAAGCTTTCAAAGCTTGCTAATTGTTCTTCGATTTATCTTAACCGCATACCGGAAAAAGTTGGTGACCCCAGAAAGTTTCTCGTTCCTTGTGATATACAAGATATGAAAGAATGCCTCGCCTTGGCCGATCTTGGTGCGAGCATTAATTTGATGCCATTTTCCATTTGGAAATCGCTTTCGCTTCCGACTCTTACTCCTTCGAACATGTCTATCGAGATGGCCGATCATTCTACGATTTTAGCATGTGGAGTAGCCGAGGATGTTTTGTGAAAGTGGGGAAGTTCTACTATCCCGTTGATTTTTTTGTAGGTGACATCCCTGCGGATCCTCAAGTTCCTATAATTTTAGGTCGTCCATTTTTAGACACCTCGAGATCGCTTATCGACGTTCATGCAAGAACTATTACTTTGAGATTCAACGAAGAGGAACTTGTTATAAACGCTACTCAAAACTCAAAACCTTCTTATGTTTATGCAATCACTACCATCAATCACATTGACTTAGTTGATGTGGTTTGCGAGGATTCTTCACAAGAAGTGTTAGGTTTTTCCGATAGCTCGTCAAGTGGCAATCCCACTATTTTGGATCCGATTCTTGCTAATTCTACACCAAATCTCACTCCATTCCAAAGAGGCGATTTTACTTCAAATGAAATCGACAATGAAGATGAGGTGATTATTAGTGATGATACTTCTATTCCACCATTTCTTCCACCGATGGAAGTTATGAGTGTTGAACAAAAATCTTCAATCGAGGAACCGCCTACCCTTGAATTGAAAGATCTTCCATCTCACCTTGAATACGCATTCTTGGAAGGTGATGACAAGTTGCCGGTTATTATTGCAAAAGGTCTTGCTAATGATGAAAAAAACCGAGCTCTTGAAAGTTCTTAAAGCTCATAAAGGGGCAATTGCGTGGAAAATTTCTGACATTAAGGGTATTGACCCAAAATTTTGTACTCACAAGATTTTAATGGAGGAGGACTACAAACCCACAATTCAAAGTCAAAGAAGGGTAAACCCTAAAATTCACGATGTCATCAAAAAGGAAGTTCTAAAACTCCTTGACACGGGAATGATTTATCCTATCTCCTATAGCCCATGGGTGAGCCTAATCCATTGTGTCCCTAAAAAGGGAGGAATGACCGTTGTGCCTAATGAAAACAACGAGTTAATTCCCACTCGTGTTGTGACCGGTTGGAGGGTGTGTATTGACTACCGAAAGTTAAATGACGCCACTCATAAAGACCACTTTCCTTTGCCCTTCATGGATCAAATGTTGGAGCGACTCGCGGGAAGTGAATTCTATTGCTTTTTAGATGGTTTTTCCGGTTACTTTCAAATCCCTATCGACCCTCGTGATCAAGAGAAGACTACGTTTATGTGTCCTTATGGAACGTTTGCTTATCGTAGGATGCCTTTCGGACTTTGTAATGTACCGGGTACGTTTCAACGGTGTATGATGGCTATTTTTCACGATATGATCGAGAAGTCGATGGAAGTGTTTATGTATGACTTTTCGGTGTTTGGCAATTCGTTCACGTCGTGGTTATCTAATCTCGAGCAAATGTTAAAACGTTGTGAAGAAACCAATCTTGTGCTTAATTGGGAAAATTGTCATTTTATGTGTAAACAAGGAATCGTCTTAGGACATAAGGTCTCGTAAGCGGGGATTGAGGTCGATAAAGCTAAGGTAGATGTCATCGCCAAGTTACCTCATCCCAAAACCGTTAAGGGAGTTAGGATTTTCCTAGGCCACGTGGGCTTTTATCATCGTTTCATCAAAGACTTTTCGAAAATCTCTCGACCTATGACACACTTTCTCGAGAAGGATGCTCTTTTTAATTTCAATGAGAATTATGTTAGAGCTTTCGAAACTCTCAAAAGGAAACTTACCGAAGCTCCCATTCTTGTTGCTCCTAATTGGGAATTACCCTTTGAAATCATGTGCGATGCAAGTGATTATGCTATAGGGTCCGTCTTAGGGCAACGCTATGAAAAGCATTTCCGTCCTATCCATTATGCTAGTAAGACGATGACCGAGGCTCAATTAAAGTACACCACAACGGAAAAGGAATTCCTTGCCATGGTCTATGCTTTTGAGAAATTCCGACCTTATCTCGTCTTAACTAAAAGCATCATGTATACCGACCATTCGGCTATCAAGTATCTCTTAGCTAAGCAAGATGCTAAGCCGAGATTGCTTCGTTGGATGCTCCTCCTCCAAGCATTTGTTGTCACCGTGCTTGACCAAAAAGGAGTCGAGAATCTAGCGGCCGATCATCTCTCTCGTATAGAAGATCCTCACAAAGATGTTTTCGAGAACAAGGAAATCACCTAAACATTTCCTCTCGAGACTCTCGGTGTAGTGAATTCTAAAGACACCACCCCATGGTTTGCCGACATTGCAAATTACCATGCGGGCAATTTCTTAATCAAGGGTATGACGACACAACAAAAGCGAAAATTCTTTCGTGACGTCAAGTTCTATTTTTGGGACGACCCTTATCTCTTTTGGGTTTGTGCGGATCAACTCGTTCGACGTTGTGTTTTTGGTACTGAAGCTTCTAACATCCTTAGAGCTTGTCACGAGGGACCCACGGGTGGTCACCACGGTGCTAATCTCACGGCTAAGAAAGTGTTCGATGTCGACTTATTTTGGCCTTCTATCTATCGTGATGCACACGCACTTGTGAAGTCGTGTGATTCGTGCCAACGTCAAGGAAAATCGTCTCAACGTGATGAAATGCCGCAAAAACATAATTCAAGTGTGTGAGATTTTTGACATTTGGGGCATAGACTTTATGGGGCCGTTCCCATCGTCTCATGGTAACAAGTATATCCTTGTCGCCGTCGACTACCTTTCTAAGTGGGTGGAAGCTAAGGCTTTACCTACTAATGATGCTCGTGTGGTAGTGAAGTTTTTGAAGCAACTATTCTCTCGGTTCGGAACCCCTCGTGCTATTATAAGCGATCATGGAACCCATTTTTTTAATGACCAATTCGAGAAGGTCTTAAAGAAATATGGAGTTACTCATCGTCTTTCTACGGCTTATTACCCACAAACGAGTGGGCAAGTCGAGGTTTCGAACCGAGCTTTGAAGAGGATTTTAGAGAGGTCGATTGGAGAAAACCGTGCTTCATGGTCCGACAAACTCGATGACGCTTTATGGGCCTTTAGGACCGCTTATAAGACACCTATCGGTTGCACTCCTTATAAGTTAGTCTATCGGAAGAATTGTCATTTGCCCATTGAATTGGAGCACAAGGCATATTAGGCCCTTAAGCATGCAAACTTTGACTTGAAGACCACGGGACATCACCGGAAAATACAATTGAATGAATTGGATGAACTAAGAGACAATGCTTATGAAAATTCATTGATTTTCAAAGAAAAGACTAAAAAGTTTCATGATGCAAAGATCAAAACGGGTTTTTAACATTGGTGATCAAGTGTTACTTTTTAACTCTAGATTAAAGATATTTTCCAGAAAATTGAAATCTCGTTGGTCGGGTCCTTTCACCATTACACAAGTGTTTCCTTATGGGACCATCGAGCTAGCTCAAGATGATGGTCCTAACTTCAAGGTGAATGGACATAGGCTTAAGCACTACTTTGGTGGGGAAATTCCTTCATTGGATGACCTCGACCAAGTCACCTTCCCCAATGATAATTAGCATTGAGGGGATCGAGTCGAGCTCATGACTCGGTAATAAAAAACGAGGTGCCTCGTGGGGGAGATCCCATGCTTATTTTTTTATGCTTTCTAATAAATAATGAGAGGGGATTTGTGCCCTTCCAACTTGTTGTCTCGTGGTTGTTTGTGATTGTTTTATCTAGATCATCATCATCACTACGATTGAAGACTCTCGTGTTCGTTTACGTGAGCCTCCATCGTTTGCTTGAAGAAGATTTTCACGAATCCATGACATATGCTTTATTGTTCTAACAATTATATTTTAGCATAATTAATAAACGGCTTTAGATATATTGTTGATCACCCTTTCCATGTTAGATCCTAAGCATTAGACTCTTCGTCTCTAGTATGGGGGTGCTCCACCTTTAGACTCGAAACATTGAGGACAATGTTTAATTTTAGTATGCGGGGTGAATAGGTACTTGCTTTGCTACGCCCTCACGTTTTCCAACATTCAACGTTTTGTTTTGTTTTGTTGCTAATAAGGCTAAAAATGGCCAAATTTTAAAAAATTTCTTAGTTTTAATAAGTGTTTTTAAGACATGAATGTATATTTTTTGATGGGTAGAATAAGAGCTAATTTTTTACTTGATGGGCATTTGGAGCCCTTTACATTCCTTAACCCGCTCAATTCGAGTTTTGCAAGACTTTTATATAGGGAACTTTAAAACGCGAAAGTCTTAGCTCATTCGGGTTAAGAACAAGAACTTTTCGCAAGTTCCTATAATTGATCCTAGAAACTCACTTATCAAGGGAACTATAAAATGCATTCTCTAAACATGAAAAAGTCCAAGAAAGTGCAAGATCCTATAGGTGGCTTGAAAACCCAAAACTACGATTTGATATAGTCTTAATGGAAGCTAATCCAAATTTGGCTTAATTTTGACTTGCATGGCTAAGTATTCACGAGTCTCTTTAATTAGAGGTCTTTAAATAGTGAAGAACGAGAGATGATAGAGTTAGACAAGTGGTCATGCTAAACGTAGAACATGAAAATGTTCTTTCAAAAACTCATATGTTTTTAATTGTGGCTTTTTCTCCCATAAGATCAATGCATTAGGAATAAAAATAATTGCAATAAGTAAGGTCGTATGATTTGAAAGGTTACTTAGCTTCTAGCACAAGATCGTTTAAAAGTTGCTCGGGGTTGAATAGAGTTCATAGCCAAGGCATAAATTATTGAAGCGGGACGCGAAGATTGTTGAAGATCCAAAAAGGCCCTAACAACGCATGAGGAGCTCTATTTTGTTGCTAAAGATCCAAGATGATGTGAAGTATCATTATTCCTAAATCAATATGAAGGATCGAGACACACGACGAAAAGCAATTACTCCCCTAAAGATCATGGAGAAAGTCTTTCCAAAAAGACCCTTACAAGGTATGAGGATAAATATATCCAAGTCCTAAAAGGAGGCAGATCGTTGTATATCAAAGTCCAAAATAAAGATTGAAGAAAAATGATGAAGTCGTGGTCCAAGTATGAAGAATCTCTCAAAAACGTCACGTGAAGAAATTCTAAAATATGAAGAGAAGACCATAATTTCAAGAACGTCTTCCCAAGATTTGAAGTATGATGTAAATGCCAAATATCGGTCCGAGAAAGGTCTCAAATCATGAAACGAGTTATGCCAAGATATGAACTTAAGGAGATACACGAGAAGCCGTTTTAAAAGTTTTTGTCCTTCGGCTAACTATCGATTAAATCGTGCTACTTTACTTTCGGACTAATAAATACTCAAATAAGTCAATATGAATCACTTGTGATCCATGAAAAATAGTTAAAAAATTCTAGAAACCCCTTTCCTTTTATAATAACTAGGATTGCGGGGAGAAAAAGTATTACACAATTTGGACGTATGTGTAGTGTTAGCATTGTGACTTGTACCAACAATGATCTCGTTTTTGCACTTAGCATGGAATGTATGACAATCAAGGATGACGAAATTTACTCTATGGGACATTCACTTGTTTCTATTCATTAACCTTAAAAATCACATTCGTGATGAAAATCATACATTATGTCTTTACACATCTTCGTAGTATTGTTGCAAGTCTTTTACTTTTCAATAGAGGTTAATAAAATTGAATTTTGGTGATGCTTAGATACTTTATTCTAGCGTTGCGTGAGGGCACGACAATGGCTTAGTATGGGGGAGTGATGAGATGGCATTTATACATGATCTCATCGTTCTTTTCAGGCTTTAAATGCATAAAATGTCATTAATATACCATATATATGCTTGTATTTGTTTACTTGTGTGTTTTAGGTATGGATATCGTAAAAAAGACAAAAGATCACAAGAAACAAGGAAAAACGGACACGAGAAACGAAGCCGTACAAAGAACCGGGCCCTAGTTCATGAATTATCCAAGATAAACCCTTGAAGACTTGAAGATGTATAAGATTGATCCTCAAATTATGAAGAAATGGCACTTAAAACACTTCTATATTCATAATTACAAGTTTGGTCCCTTAAGTTTGTCAAAATTACAAAATGGTCCTTCAGCTTTGATGAATTGGCAAGTTTAGTCCCTCATCAATTCTAAATTGTCAATAATGGTCCCTCATGAAGTCAAAGATATAATGAAGACCTTTGAAGATCAATAATGTCCAAGATCAGTCCCTCAAATATTCAAAAGTGGCAAAAATAACCCTTGAAACCCTTATTGAAAAGTTTGGTGGCAAAAGTGTGAAGTTTGAAAGTTGTATAACAAAGGAAAAAGGGTTTGCAAGCTGAAAAACATGATTTACAAGTTTCACCAAAACACAAGGGCTACTAATGTCAATATCCAAAGTTCAAATGGCACAAACACGCACCAAACACTTCACACCCCCTTATTTCAGATCAAACGAGTTACTGTTTACCATCAAGAACCCAGAACTTACCCCACTTAAAACAAAGGGTCAAATGGAATTACCCAGGCACACGCTTAATTCACATGCCCAGGAACTCATCCCACACCCAAAACCCCAATCCCCACTCAACCTCTGACCCCACCATTCAACACGTCACCCAATCATATCAAACCTTCACCTCTAAGGCTTGCCACGTGTCCAAATCAACAGCCAAGACTCAATGCTTAACCCCAAAGATAAAATGAACGTCTCTGATTCATTTGGACAGCTCACAAACATCAAACACCATCAAGCACTCAAGGGCATATTTGATATTTCATAGCTAGGGTTTTCATGTATTTTTCCCTTCTAGAATGATCCTAGTCGTCTATTAAAGGAGACTTCAACATGTGAGAGTCCCTTTGTTCCAGATTTAAGCTATCTCTTTGTAATTCCTTCTTATTGAAATAAAATTGAGTTTCTGAAAATTGTGGTTTTCTCATTTGTTATTTATAAAATTTTGGTGATTGAATAGCTGAAATCTGAGTTCCATATTCATGTTTTGTTGTTTTTGAGGAAAGGTTTTATGGGATAAAACTCTTGTTTTCAAAAAAATCAGATTTTATAGTATTTGTTCATCCTTGTTGTTTGTTGATCTTAGCAGGTACAAGGAAGTTGGTGCTTGTTTTGCTAGCACCTCAACTCAAACATTCCAAGGCTTGGATGTAAGTATTGGAGGTTTGCATCTCTCTCCTTTTTCATTTTTCTGAATTTTTGTTGAATATTTGGTGATTTTGCATGAGTTGTTGTGGATCTGTGTTTTGTGGTTTGATTTGAGTTTCTGAGGTTGGTTAGGAGTTGTTAGGGTTGATTAGATCTTGTTTGATAGGTTCAATCATAACAATCCTTTGGAAGATTGCAAAATCAGATTCCAAAGGGGTGTTTGGGTTAACTGATTCAAAGGGATTTAAGGAAACTTGGTTGTTGTTTATTGGTTCTATTGGGTTGATATCTGTTTACCTGGTGCTAAGTGTTCATTATCTGCAAGTTTTGTGGCTTGAAACAACCAAATCAATCAAAAGGCTATAAAATCAGTTTTACTTGGGTATTTTGGCTAAAATTTTGGGGACACCTAGATCTAAGGGTAGACTAGGGTTAACAAGTGTTATATTTTTGTTAACTTAATCAGGGAAATAGTTTTGAAGGCTTAAAATTGGATTGGTGGTCAAATAGATCATCAAAAGGATTTTGGATAATCACTTTTGCTAATTAGTAACTTTTGGTGCTTGAATCTGCTTATTTGCTTTGATCCATTGCTTGAAACGAGTTTATTTGTGCTTATTGGACTTTAGTATAGCTTGTGTGTGCATTTGGTTCAATTTGGCTGGCTTATTCATGCTCAAACTGCTTATTTGTTCATAACTGCTTATTTTCAAGGTCTGTGAAATATCTGTGGACTGTTTGCTTATTCTGGGCTTATTGAGTGAACCAAATTGTGATTTCTTTGTTGATATAGACTCCTTGTGATTCACTGATCACAAGGGTGCCCTTGTTTCCATTTGAATCCAAATGGATCTCTCTAAAAAAACAAGTCAAATAGTCAAAGCAGTGGGAACTCCTTTCCCCTGCTGCTAGCCACTGCTAGTGTTATTTCAACTAGTGCTTAGTAATAAGCTATTCTAGCTTATTTTAACCTACAACAACTTTGAATGTGTAATAGGTGTCACTTATTTGACCCATTTGTTCATTCTGGAGCATTTGAAGGTTTGACTTTGAGGTTTGACTAGAAAACCAAACACTTTGACTTTTAAATAAGTGCTTATCAGCTTATTATGCTTATTTGGCTTGGCTTATTGAACTTTTCTTTGTTTATTTGTCTTAATTAAGTCATTTAGAGTCTTTTGCAACTTATTAGAAGGTCTGAGGTGGTCTAGAACTCCAAGTTGACTATTTTGTCTTTTAGTGAAAATCTTCTTGGCTTATTTCTAGCTTATTGAGTGTGCTTTTTAAAAGTTTCTTTTCACATATCTCTTAGGCATCTCAAAAGAAGGTTGTGTGTTTAAGCAGAGCTTATGGCATTGGCTTATTGCTTAATGGGCTTATTGGCCCAATAAGAATAAGCTATTGACTATTTAAGCTGTGATAAGCTCAAAATCAGCTTTTGGGCCTTCAGACTTTTGTGTTTAGAATTAAATTTTGATTCAGGTAGGGATTTTTCAGGTCATTTGGGCCTAGTTTGATTTTTGGGTCCAAAAGCCCATTAAGGTTGACTGTTTTTGCTTTTAGCCCATTTGGGGGCCCATTAGGGGTATTTTGGTAATTTTACTTTCATTTTCTGATTATTTAGGTTAAAATAAACTAGTTTGCAAGTTTTTAGAATTTTTTAGAATTTTTGGATTTAATTTTATTTTTATATTATTTTATTATTAAATTTTAAATTTCACATTTTTACACTTTTTATATTTTTCTTAGGTTTAATACATTAAAATAGGATTTTTGCCACTCTTAGATTAATTTTATTGTCATTAGATTAATTTTTATAATTATTTTAAGGTAAAATAGTTTTTAAATCATTTTAAATAGTTTTAATTAGTTTAAAAATTTATAAAAATAGTTTTTAATCTTTTTAGGTCATTTTAGAGGTTTACCAAGTGAAAAATCTTTATTTGGGCTATCTGATAATTAATTGGATTTTTAGGGCTTTAATTAGCATTTAAAAATTGATATTTAATTAATTAAAAGGTTTGAAAAAGTTTTGATCATTTGTAAACTCTTAGTTTATTTAATTTGATTTTTGTTAATTTTTTGGGAATTTTTAGAATTACTTTTTATCTTAGCCCTTTTTACGAATTTACGTTTAGTCGTCGTAGTAATTAATTTCACGTCTTCGTCATTCTATTTTCTCATCCCTTATCTCAAATATTAATCTCAAATCTTTTCATATTTTAGTCACACACATATACCTCCTTGGGAAACGAACTTCATTGGGTCATTAGTACACGGTTTTCCTAAACCGTCGTATTTAATACTTTCCCTATTTACCTCATTTTCCTAATGGTGTGGTAAAACACTACAACCACTCCTCCTAGCATGTTAGGAGGGGTTGGTCATTTGTGTTTACACACACTTTCACTTAAATCAACCATTTATTTCATTCTCTCTCCACCTTTCTCTCTCTAGTTCTTCCATTCTTCATCCATCTCAATAGATAATTCATACAATGGTAAATCCTAAGAAAGTATGGACCTACAATTGGTATCAAGAGCCATGGTTAAATTTTAGGATTTGCGTATTTTTATCTATTGATTTGGTGGTCAAATTTTTATTTTTTTATTTTCTTTTGGTTTCGAATCTAATATATATCATTTGGAGTTGCGTGATACTGAAAAAACTTTTGTTAGTTTTATAAATTTTTGTCTCAGAATCCATACACTTTTGGTGTTGAATGTTATAAATTTTTATCAATTTTTAAATCATCAGTTTTTTAAACTTTGGTTACATCAAGATTTTAAAATTTTTACCACCAAATCAATAGATAAAAATACGCAAATCCTAAGATTTAACCATGGCTCTGATACCAATTGTAGGTCCATAGTTTCTTAGGATTTACCCATGTATGAATTATCTATTGAGATGGATGAAGAATTGAAGAATTAGAGAGAGAAAGGTAGAGAGAGAGAGAATGAAAGAAATGGCAGATTTAAGTAAAAGTGTGTGTAAACACAAATGACCAACCCCTCCTAACATGCTAGGAGGGGGTATATATAGCCCACCCTACATGTGGGCTATATGGACTATATGTATACTTAATGGATCACGAGCCCAATACTTGAATATATCATTGGAGTGACCGATCCTTTCTAAATACGTAAAAACGTATTTCCAACACCTTAAAAGAGGCCTTTTAAGCTAGCCATCAAGCACGTAACGTCACGACTATTTTAACTAACTATTACAACGTTTTAATAAATATTACAATAGAAACCTATGACCGAACATTCTTGTTTGACTCAATATTTTGAGGCTAACAATCTCCCCCAATGTGAGGTCATTCCTCTTCGGTATTTGGAGATCAATGGAGATTACGAATTTCGTCATAAATGAGTCTTGAATGTGTAATAGTAGTCTTGTTCCTTCATGCTGTGATCTTTGAGCCTTTGTCGTTTTCTTTCGACTTTGTCTTTAAACTTGAGATCTTCAAATTATCCTTGACTTGTCTTTTCCATCTTGCAATCTTGTGTTTTTATCCACATGCTCATACTTTGCACAATCTTGAAAGCTTGCTAACAATCTCCTTTGAAGAGAGGTCATTCTTCTACATTAATTGATAAGGAAGATTTTGATCATCAGAGTTGCGAAAGACTTTAGCTTTCTTGATTGTTGAACATGTCTTTGGGCATGAGTATGTGGTTTTGAATCTTTGACTTTCCTGAGTACACTGTAACGTCACCTTCTTGATATAAAACATAGACACAGACTGAATGGCTTTGACATTCGTCCTAAATCGGTAGCGTTTTACCTCCGGTCGGTGAAGACCGTTACACGATATTAAATATCATACCTGTGATTAGGTAGATTCAATTAAGAACCTCCTTGACAGGGTTTCGCGGCTGTACTAGCCGTTCTCTTTACTCGACCGTCTCAAAGCAAGACTGCGAACATAAAGAGTGAATCAATTGGATAAATATCCGCTTGATTAAAGTCGTCAATTCATATTCCTGGAACAAGTTTGATTCATTAAGAATCTTACTATCGTTGCTTTCCAGTTGAAACAAGCTTGATTCATAAAGAATCTCGCAAGTTACCTACCGTAGCGCTGTTTGATGTTGACGCTAGAAGAATTTCCATTCATCACTGTGAATATTAATTAATATCACTCATAAATGTTCTGACACGACCATAAAGATATTGCGTAGAAACCTGAAACGAGTTTGAATCGATAAAGAAACAAACCACTGTTGCTTTTCAGTTTTACATATGTTCAATTCATAAAGAATCTTACACATGACCTACCGTAGTGCTGTTTAATGTTAGCACTGGAAGGATTTCCACTCATCATTGTAAATACTAAGTAGTATCACTCTGTGTTCTAGCAATATCGCAAGGATATAGCGTAGGACTCTCTTGATCGTCATCCGTGTGTCCTAACAAGATTTGAATGATCTCTTGGCTCTAGACTCGATTTGTGTAGTTTTAGTGGTCGGAGGCTGGAGCAGATGCCACCTATTCACGATCAACTAACTCGGAGTGAGAAAGTCAATAGAAGTCGTGTTGATCTCCGTGACAATAAAACAAGCTTCTTTTAAGAGAATCCTGAGTCAGCTGGGTAAGGGTTGTGCATTACATCACTGGGTCCATGATGTGTTGTCTTCATGATGTGTTGACCCGGTTTCTGCCTAAGTTGTATGGAGGGCTAATTTCTTTATACCCTATATCCTTACATTTCTTTTTCATTCTTCAACCCCTTCAATACTTACCAAGACATCATTACTAGCACCTTGTTGTGATTGTTCCAGTGCTAGCTTCAGTACTTAGTCGACATTAAGCTACGTTCACATTCTACTCCATCTTTCCTAAGGACTTCTAATAATCTATTGGATTGTCCCTGGGAAGATCCTTCCGGGTTTGGTTGGATCATAGGACTTAAACCTAACCACCCTTTTGACACCAATAACGTCGTGAATTAAAGATGTTGTGGTTATTTGATCGAAACCATGAGTGCTTGAGTCTTTAGATCACATTTTAATCATATTTTCTCCCTCTATCTCTAATATATAAAATCGTTTGATATTAGAGATACCAAATTTGATTATAATATATTGTGAAAAAATAGTCTTGAAAAACTTTCGGGAGAATGTGTCAAACTTATCATGAATTTGGAACGCTCCCCCTCAAAAATTGATCCAATAGAATTTTCATTACGAGGATATGATCCACATTAAACTTTTGAGGATAGGAGTTGCTAAACACACAATTTTTGAAAGATTTTGAATATCATTGAAAAATTCTTGAAAAAAAATGTGTTCAACGCTTTTTGAAAAACTCTATTTCTTTTTGTAGAAAATGTTTTTCTAAAGCATAAACTTGAGTTCATAGACTTTGAATGTCTTGACAAATCCACTCAAGTGTAAGAAGATTTCTCTTCTTTTGCTGAGGGTAAGGGCACTAAAGCGTACACTCCCTCGTGAATATAGATCCGGCTTACAATCTGAAAGTGATTACAAGCCATTGTGTTGAGCTCAAAACGTTGAATGTTTTGTGACAAGCTCAACCCAAGATATATTGCTCTACCCGTTATTGGAAATATTTCCAAATTTCCTTTATAAAAGATAGAAATGACATGTTTTGAAAAATATTTACAACTTTCATTCGAGCTTTATGTACATACCCGTGTCATTATTGAGCGACATTTCTAGGTACGTTCATATTATCGATACTGAAAGACATGTCGAGAAGAATCTTTTTTGGATTTATAAAGATTTGTAATTTTGTATTTTGCTTTTTCATTAATATTTACAAGTAGATTTTTGATAGATGTATCAAGCAGGCTTCTTTGCCAGAATCTCTAGTTCTGCTGGAGTCAAACATCTCATACCAATTTTCCTAACAAGATACGCAAACCTCTCTTTCGAAAGAGATTTTATAAACAAGTCAGCTAATTGGTAATCAGTTCCAACAAAGTATAGTTCAGCGATACCCTTTTCAACTTGTTCCTTAATGAAGTAATATCTAACATAAATGTGCTTCGTGCGGGAATGCTGTACCGGATTGCAGGAGATGGCTATGGCAGACTTTGAATCACAGTACATAGGCACTTTATTAAACTAGAAGCCATAATCCGTGAGTTGTGTTCTCATCCAAAGAAGTTGAGCACAACACGTAGATAGAGACACATACTCCACTTTGGCTGATGAAAGTGACGTGCAATCCTGCTTCTTGGAAGACCATCCCACAAGCTTATCTTGGCCTAGAAATTGTGCACCACCAGAAGTAATTTTTCGTGTATCAAGACACCCTGCATGATTGATATCTGAATAGGTCGTTAGAAAGAAACCGGTTTCCCTCGGATACCAAAGTCCCATGTGAATGGTATTCTTAAGGTACCGAAAGATCCGTTTAACCTCCTTGAGGTTCTTTCCAGTGGGTCGTGCTTGATATCGTGCACAATAACACGTAGCATGTGATATATCTGGTCGGCTTGCTGTTAAGTACATGAGGGAGCCGATCATGGAACGATATCTCGTTTGATCTATGACATCTCCCTCCAAATCAACATCTAGGGATGTGGTTGATAGTGGTGTCCCAACGGGGTTACATGAAGTCATACCATGCTTTTTGATTATCTCTTGACAATACTTAGTTTGGTTGATAAAGATACCACTTGGAGATTGGTGAACTTGAATTCCTAGAAAGAATTTTAGTTCGCCCATCATTGACATTTCAAATTTGTTGTGCATTACTTTTTCAAACCATTTGGAAACTTTTGGGTTTGTAGACCCAAAAATAATGTCATCAACATAAATCTGCACAAGCAAAATGTCATCCCCATATTTATATGTGAACAAAGTTAGATCAATGGAACCTTTTGAAAAACCTTTGGAGACCAAAAATTTCGAGAGCTCGTCGTACCACGCCCTTGGAGCTTGCTTGAGTCCATAAAGTGCTTTGTGGAGATGATACACCTTGTCAGGATAATGAAGATTGACGAATCCTTCCGGCTGTGTGACATAGACTTCTTCCTTCAAAGGGCTGTTAAGAAACGCCTTCTTTAGGTCCATTTGATAAACAATGAATCCCTTATGTGCAACATAAGCAAGGAAAATCCTGAGTGCTCCCATACAAGCTACTGGTGCATATGATTCTTCAAAATCAATACCCTCTTTTTGTCCATACCCTTTAGCCACTAGCCTAGCTTTGTTCTTGATGATTGTGTTGTCTTCATCCATCTTGTTTTTCCAGACCCATCGAAGATTTAATGGAATTACATCGTATGGTCTGTCAACAAGTTCCCAGACTTTAAGTCTTTTAATTTGAAGAAGTTCATCTTGCATCGATTCAATCCAAGCATGATCAGCCATGGCTTCTTTGATATTTGTTGGTTCATCTGTACTCACGACGAGTGCGAACATACAAACATCACCATCGGTTTCAAGTTGGCGTCTTGTACGAACGGATTGTGAAGTATTTCCAATTACTTGTACCAAAGGATGATCTCGGGTCCAATGATGTGTAGAGGGATGTTGTTGATAAAATGTATGCATATTTGACGGATCAACATGGCGAGTAGAAGACTCTCTAGTTTCACCGAATGGGTTGATAAATTCGTCATCGTCAGATAATGCATTGTCTGCTTGATTTGTGTTCTCTAGTGCAATGACAGTAGTTGTGGATGTTGTAGGAGCGATTGTTGATGTGATAATCTGAGGAGGTGAATCTGCAGCAACCCGTGTTGAAGTAGATAAAGTTGTATCCTTTTGTTGACGATGATCGGTATCATCGTTCTTATCATGAGTGACAGCGGAAGACTTCGATACAACATGTTTCTCCCCCGTGAAATATTCATCATACATTGGTCCATATAACATTTCCAACTCTTCAATTGTCGTGTTGACTGTCATATCTGCTCTTGGAACATTTCCTTGAACCAGCTTTGAACTTGATGGTTCATTGCTGTGGTCTTGAGTTCCGAGTTCCGTGCGATTGTGAACGGAAGTCATTTGTCGTTGTGGATCGGGACTTAAACTGTTTTGTTCAAGTTACATTTCTTGTAATTCATCAAATCGGATGTAAATAGTCTCGACTATCAATTTTGTTCTCTTGTTGTAAACTTTATATCCCTTAGACTGAGTTGCATATCCCACAAGAATACATGCATCACCTTTCTCTTTCATCTTGTCCAGATTTTCACCATCTCGAATAATGTAACAGGTACATCCAAAAACATGAAGGTGTTTGAGTGAAGGTTTTCGATCATGAATTATGTGATATGGTATCTTTTCGTGTCTTGGGATAATTAAGGATCAGTTTTGTGTGTAGCATGCGGTTGACACGACTTTGGCCCAAAAGAATAATGGTAGTTTTGAAGCGGATAATAATGTTCGAGCAGCCTCAACCAAAGTACGGTTACTTCTTTCAACAACTCCGTTTTGTTCGGGTGTTCGGGCAATAGATGTTTCATGTTCAATTCCTTCAGCTTCAAAATAGTTTCTCAGAGTTGAATTCAAAAATTATGTGCCTCTGTCAGTACGAACCACTTTTACATTAGCTTGAAGACCACGTTGTATCAGTTTAAGGAAGCTGATGAGAACTTCAGGTGTTTCATCCTTGCACCTAAATAAGTGAGTCCATGTGTACCTTGAGTAATCATCGATAATTACCATAACATATTTCTTCCTATTGATACTATGAACACGCATGGGACCACACAAATCTATATGAAGAAGATCTAATCGTCCTTTAGAGCTTGTTGTAGTTTTTGTCTCAAAGCTACTTCGTTTAGCTTTACAAAGCTCACAAGAAGAACAAAGATGATCTTTGACGAATTTCAAGCTTGGAAGGCCTCTCACAATATCTTTCTTGGAAAGCAAGTTGATGGTATCAAAATTAAGATGAGATAAACGTTGATGCCATAACCATGCCTGAGTCATTGAAGCTTTAGCTATGAAGAAAATTGGAGTTGTAGAAATTGTGTCTTGAAGTGAAATAGTGTAGAGATCAGTACCCCGTGTACCAGTAATTAAGTCATTCCCATCATAATCACGAACAAAACATGTCTTCTTTCTGAAAGGAACCTCCAAATCCGCATCACAGAATTGACCAACCGAGAAAAGATTGTGATTGAGCCCTTCGACGTAGTATACCATTTTGATCGTGATATTCCCCTGAACCAAATTTCCATATCCTAGGATCGATGCAAATTGATCATTTCCGAATCGGACCGTACCCAGGAACTTCTCCACGAAGTTAATTAGAAGCTTGAGATTCCCCGTCATGTGCTTCGTGCATCCGGAGTCCAGTATGAAGAGAATTATTTGTATGACCTGCAGAAGAGTTAGAACACGATGGAGCATTAATCATTAGTGTCTTTAGCAACATTTAAAGGCATACTCACACTCGTTGTCACATTTTCTGTCCTAACTTTAGGCATCCATTTGTATCCCGGAGGACATTGATTAGAAAACCACCACTTCTAAGAGTTGCTAGCAGACTCATATAATTCTGTAATTCTGCTTCTAGGGTTCTTAGTGGTGGAGTTTGATGCATTACTTTTCTTAGTGGGGGTTGCACCAGTTTGGTTCACTTTGCGTTTGGGTTTACTAGCACTAATAGGCATCGCAACTTGCCTCTTAGTTCTTGTTAGACTTACTTTTTGGTAAGCTGGCGCCTTTCACGTGAGTTGGACTAGATATACATCCATTTGCTATACGCAGGGACTTATTATGTAAAGGATAGATTGTCTAGTTAAATTAGGCCTATAAATACCCCCATGACTCTTCATGGGGGTGTGGAAGTTTAGTCATTTTTTTCTTTGTATTGTTTCACTTGAAATAATACACACATCTTTTCTTTCACCTCTCTCTACTTTCTCTCACTAGAACCTAAAATGTCATACATGTTCTTTGATCATCCCCGACCCCCGAACCAAGGTGGATTTTTGATGCTTGTAAATTGGTATCATAGCTAAACGGGGGTGTTTTGTATCCATGTGTTTGTGTCATGTTATTAGATTCGTTCTATTCTGATTCATGGTGGGTGTTCGTGTTGTGTTATCCGGTTAATACTTTTATGATTCAATCTTTTATCATATCATGTCTAGTTAGTATTATATCCTTTGATTCTGTTAAAGTCACGAATGTTTTTGTCTTATCTGTGTTTGGTTTCATCATTAATGTCCATTTTCTTGGTACCCGCGTATTGTTTTTATCCATTTTTCTCATTGATTAGTTCTTTATTACTTTTTGGGAAAAGGACAACTGCAAATGGTCCAGATCCAGATTTTTCGGTACTAGTTCCTGTGGTTTCAATTTCAAAATTTTGCGAAATCATGCATTCCAAGATATTACGGAATCTTTGCTTCACCACTTTGTGGAATCGAATGTTATCTACCTTTGCGGAATCGAATGTTATCTACCTTTGCGGAATCGAATGTTGATTCGCATTGCGGAATTGTATGACTTCTATTTTGCGGAATCATATGACTTCCACTTTGCGGAATCATATGACTTCCTCGTTGCGGAATCATATGTATATGTATTCCACTTTGCAGAATCATGGTTGCAGAATCGAATGAATTGAGGAATAAAAAAATTGCGGAATCATGCCAATGTATAACATACCGAGACCTTACAAATATTAAACCAACATCTAAACAGATTCTAAGCCATGTTTTTTTTAATGAGAAACAAAAAGAAAGGAAAGCTCTAGTTTGACTATCCAAACCCATCTATTTTCCAAAAAGTTAAATCCAAACCAATTTGCATACAAAACAGACTCAAACTCACTATTTTTTTATACATCAAATCTCAGCCTTTTCACTTCAACAATCAACTTCTCAATCTAAATCTTAATCCTGTCGTCACCTAAACCCATCACATCTAGACTCGTATACACTCACAATCAAGATCTCAGATTTGTTTGAAACGTTTTTTTAATCATTAAAAAGATTTTTTACGTTTAACAATTAATCATCACGGATCTATGATTCGTTTAAATCACAAATCAATCTCATGCAATCACAAAAGTCGACCTACCCGAGACCATTAACAAGATCTTGAAGCCTTAAATCCATATACTCTCTTCTGTGACAAAATAAACAAAGGGTTCATTCGTTATGATTCTTGACAGGTTCACAAGCAGTTTTATCAAGAATTTATGGGAGTCTTGGTGGGACATAGATACGAATGAAGGGTGGTTTGAATCATTTTGTCATCTGGTTCTTGATTTGAAAGATCAATGGATCTCGTTTAGAGTGCTGACTAACATGGCTGGATCAAAATGGGGTGACAGTTTTAAAGACTTCATGGGAGGCGATGATTTCTATGTTTGTTTAAGGATGCGTTTATCAGTTTTTTGGTGACTGAGTATAGAGATGGGGGCGGATGTAACGAGATAAGAGAGTGGGTTAGGTATGATTTGATTTTTACGAGAGAAAAGTTAGGGATAGTGGTGAGATTATATATCTCACTTTTATTTGGATGGACTGGGTATTACCCCTGTTTCTTGGTCCGAATTTATGCTTTTGGCTGGATCAATCATATCAATTCATTATTGGGCCACGTGTATATTGGTTTGCCATGTGTTGTTATGAAGGCTTGGGTCACATTTTTTCTTTTTCTCTATGAATTGCTACAATTGAGAAAACTAAACATAGATACTTACACATGTCAAATATTATAGTCTGGACACATTGATAGTTGATTATTCGGATTGTATTATTTTGAGGTTAACGGGCCAATCACTTCATTTAAAGAAGGTACATTGTGGGCCGATTATTTTTGCAAAATAATCATGTTGCAAAATAGCCGAATGTTGCAAAATAATCATGTTGGATTAATTGGTTTACAAGATTTATTGGATTGAGCCGGATATTTTGAAAGAACCGAGTAGTAAAATATTAGTCGGGTTAAATGCTTATGTGCCAGGATTTTATTACTTTGGCGGGCCGTTTAATCAGTGATATTCAAGGCCGGGTATCTGTTTTCGATCAAAAACTTTCTTCACGAACAACAAACACAACAAACACGATAAATTACACTAAAACGATCCTTATCAAAAAATTCACCTAAATTCCTAACGGCTATTACGGTTTATGTGATTACGAAGATGATTCGATGATACTTATTTGAGGTTGAAGTGAGATTTCTCGAAGGCGTTCTTATTTTATCTTTAAAGGAGTACTTACGACTTCTTAAGATAACTTGTTCAAGCATATAAGGTTATGGATAAGACTTGAAGTATCTAGTTTCCAGTGTCAAGGGGAGGATGGACGCCGACATGGATAACTATCATTTTTTTTGGGAGCTTCGTTGCGGTTCTCAGTGTCACAGGCACTTGCTGTTGTGGATATCTTCAAGAGGTGTAGTACCTTTTCTTATACCGCCTTTTTTGGTATAGGGTACTTTAGAGAAGTTGTACCTTTTTTATACCGCCTTTTGGTAGAGGGTACGTATAAGACCTCTTTGCATCGCTCTTCATTCTACAATAGTGCAAGCTTAAGTTCAAGTTTGGGGAATTCTACTTCAGTTTCAAGTTTGGATTATTTGGTTATCTTCATTAGTGGTCATTATCAATAGCCAACATAATTGATAAGGGGATTCAGTTCGGGGTGATCAAGAGAGAATTTTTGTTTAGAGAGATATTGTTGACATCTTCTCACATAGTATTGGTTACTAAGTAAGTGGTTCCAGTTGGCATACCAAATACACACATGAAGGATGATTCCCTTAATAGGTATCATCCTGGAGGGAGAAATGTGTACATGCGGGGTCACTTGACTTTGGTGTTACCGTTTCTACATAAAGGGATAATTTGTCTACATTCAGGACATAATTGACTTTGATATGGAAACTTTATATCATCACTGTCCCGTCAGAAGAAATGTACATTTCTGGGACTTAATTAACTTTGGTGCTACAGTTTGACTTCATGTTCGGGATAGAGGGTGTACTTCTGGTAATCTTTCATAGACTCAAGACTGGGATTGCTTCAAATTGTGAGAAAATGTTGATGACGTTATCACCTCCCACAGAGTTCCTTTGAAGGATCTGTTTGGGAGGGATCAGTCTTTATTGCTTGTTTAATGAAAGGCCTTCTAGTTGGGAGGGAGTAAAACTCAACTAGATTCTACAAAGCTGAAGAAATAGAGCTGGAGTATTCAAGAAGATGAAGGTCGTTGAAGACTGTCTCAAGGAATGTTGGAATTCAAGCTTATCACTTTTATTTTTGCGTGTAGGAATCATTGTAACCAACTCACGTGAGTCACCATCTTGGAGGGAGATTGTTAAACTTACTTTTTGGTAAGTTGGCGCCTTTCACGTGAGTTGGACTAGATATACATCCATTTGCTATACGTAGGGACTTATTATGTAAATGATAGATTGTCTAGTTAAGTTAGGCCTATAAATACCCCCATGACTCTCCATGGGGTTGTGGAAGTTTAGTCATTTTTTCTTTGTATTGTTTCACTTGAAATAATACACACATCTTTTATTTCACCTCTCTCTACTTTCTCTCACTAGAACCTAAAATGTCATACATGTTCTTTGATCATCCCCGACCCCCCGAACCAAGGTGGCTTTTTGATGCTTGGCAGTTCTAGTATCTACGCCTTTGACATTATTCATAGCACACATCGAATGATTAGCATTAGCACATTTTCTAAATTTGACACAAACAAAATTAACATTCAAAGCATTCAAATCGTTCAAAGCATTTAAATCGTCATTACACGCGATTACAGACTTTTTATTCTTGAAAACATTCAAATTCCTAGGGTGTTCTTCTACTTCCTTCATCTTCCCTTGACTCTTGTGCTTCCAGACCTTATCATTCACTTGAATGCTCTTAAGCTGAGGCCGGCTAACAATAGCAGTGGAGACTACTCCTGTAGTAGAAGATACGCGAATATTAGTGTTTCTAGAAGTCTGAGGCGAGTGACTAACTTTGTTTGTGGGTTATAGTGGTCATTCTATACATCCCTGGTTTAATCATATTATTGTGCTTAACGCTTGGTGCTACAATATTCCTTATGGGTTGAGTATGTGGTGACCTTTCCTTTCCATCCATCTTGAGGGCAAACACAGGTTTTGCAAACGAAGAATTTGAGAAAGCAGATGGTTTTCCCAAGATACAGGATCTATTCACTTTAAAGGCATTAGGTTGTCTAACAACAGGTTTCTTAAAGCTAGGTTCTACAACTTTCCCACCCATCTTAGCAACGAGTTTCTTCAACTCTGCTATTGCTATGTCTTTTTCTTGTAACTGAGCTTTCAAATCCAAAATATCAAGACTGTTTCGTTTAGTAATCGACATGACTCAGATAATTTTACTTCCAAAGGTGTATCATTTGAAAAGCTGCCAACTTTCTTTTGCAAAGCAGGTTCAAGTGAGTGACAATGTTTTTGAAGATAATCATATCTATGTTGAATTAACGAAAACTCTTTTTGGTCAACTTTATTCGAAAGCTCAGTTTCAAGACGTTCACACTCTTTAACTTGATCAAGATATTTGCATGCAACATCAGAATATTCATCAATATTAGCACACGATGTAATATAGACACATAATATCTTTTGAGAGACATTCATGTAAGAGTAGATCATATGCTGTAGAAAACTCGTCTTTTTAAGGTTGATGGTCGTTCACTTCTTGTTCAAGAGATTCCACATATTTCAAATGATCAAACATTTCTTGCTTAATTAATGTTTCAAATTCCAAAATATGTTTTTGCGTTCTTTCCGCAAGCGAAACAAAATACTTTTCACAAGCACAGTTATATCGTGAGGAATTTCTTTGTCTTCTTTCGAAAGTTCACGTTTTTTCCAGTCATCATCAACAACCTTTTTGAAATTTTCAATGTTACTCTTGAAAATACTAAGTGCTTGCTTACTCTTGCTTACAGAATCTTTAAATGGCAAGTACTCAATAAATTTTGAAACATTAGTTTTCTTAGTGGCAAAAGCTTGTCTCCATTTAATTCTTATTTGTTCACATTCGAAAAATAATTGCTCACGAGTCTTCTGTGTTTGCGGTTTGAAAAGACCATAAAGACTGTTTTCATAAGCATAATTATATGGTTTAACAAATTCTTTATTAACTTTTGGTCTACTCTCTTCTTCCACATCGTTTGTCTCTTCACTATCGGGTCTAACAACAAGGCAATCAAGATCGGTCAATTGGGACTCATCAAGATATAAGTGCTAATTCTCATATTGAGCTTGCTCAAGGTACTTAGGATTAGCAAAACTAGGTCTATCCTTGAAAAACGAACGAGGTGCCAACATTCTCATGGTTGGAATTGATTGATTATTTTTGTAAACAATTTTCTTGTAAAAATCAATTTGAGTTTCAAGTTCCACCATTTAGTCGATGTCATTCGCTTGTTTTGTTTTGAAATCCTTTTCCATCTTTTCAACCACAGCTTTCTTTTCATTAACAAGTTTAGTTTTATCCTCTTGAAGAAAACCATTTACTTGAGTTAGCTCATTGACTTTAGTGGTAGCAAGATACGTTTTGTGACGTCCAGTACTCAAAGAGGTGTTATAATTACGTTTCTCTTGTTCTAGAAGCTTAAGAGTTTCATTATATTTTTGTTGAAATTCGTCCTTTTGGACATTAATTAAACACCCTTTGTACCCCTCAATCTCATTGGTCTTTTGAAGAAGCTGAGCTCTATAGATATCAATGGTCTCACTAGATTTAATTAGAGCAGCTTTGCATTCTTCAAAATTTTGAGTGAGCGTAGCGTTTGTCTTCTTTAATTGCTTTTGACTCTTTCTAGTTTCTTTGACATCTTTTTGTAAAGAAGCAATTAAGTTAGCAAGCGCAATACGCTCCTCATCATCATCATACTAATTTTGATGTTGATCATCCTCAGACTCATTATTGCACATGTCTGATGATTCAGGTGTGGTATTGCTATCAACCGTTTCCATCATACATGTGTCATTAATGGCTTTGGGTAGCTCAAAATGCTCATGAATATTACCAGACACATTATATTCCTCTTCAGTGTGTACCTTATCGATTGGCTCAGTATCAAAGATAGGACCATTGTCATCTTCAGTGAAGTTGAGAACTTCTTCAAACTTTTCCATGTACGAGTAATGTGCTTCAAGTTCTTGGTCGGAGGCTTCATCATCAGTGTCATCAAGCATTGCTCCTTCCTCAACCGACAGTTTAACCCTAGCTTCCATCTTCTTGCATGCAACATCTTTTACTTATGATAGCCAGAGTCCCTAACACGTTTTGGCTTCCTACATTCCTTTGCCATATGCCCATAGCCTTGACAATTAAAGCACTGAATCCCACTTTGCTGAACCACTGGAGTTCCAACAGTTTCCCTATTCCCAACAGCAGTAGCAATCCTCTGAGTATCATACTTAGCATTTTGTCGATCATACCGTGCAGAACCCTCAACATGTGTTAGATTACGTCGATCATAAGGAGGACTTTCATCACGTTGACGTGTGTCATACCTTCGAGGACTCTCAACATATTGGTTCCTTGTATTTGATGATGTTCAAAGATTGTTGTTGGTGGGTTTGAAGATTTTCTTATAGGTCTTCATAATGAAAGGAATTTGTTGCTTCATCTCCCTATCCTTCTGAGCTAGTTCTTCATCACTGTCCTCTTCAGATGATGGCTTAGGTGATGGTGACGGTGCTCCTGGTTCTTAGTCTCGTGATCGTGTGGGAGCTGAATACTTAGATGAAGTGGAGTATCTTGGTGAGGAGGATGTAGTGGAGTACCTTGGTGAGGAGGATGTAGTGGAGTATGACTTTGGAACACGAGAGTGATGATCTTGGACGTGTTGAGTGGTAGATACCAAAGCAAGTGGATTAGAAGTCTTTGCTATCCTTTCAACTCGAAGTTCATTTGCCTCATTCTGAAATTGTTTCAAAATGTCATAGAGCGTGTGATAGTTGACCTCGTATAACGTACTTTGTTGTTTCACTAAAGTGACGAACCGTGTCTACTCTGGTTGAATTTGCTGTAGAAATTGCACATTGACTTACATGGTGGAGACTTGCAAATTATTTCTTGTCATGTCATTCATCATCTTGTAGAACCTTGAGTAGTATGAATCAATTGATTCCCATCCAATGAAGTAAACTTGCCAAATTTCCAAAACAAGTTAGTTTTGACATCTTGCTTGTTAAGTGATTCACCTTGTTGCAAGCGTTCAATGGCAAACCAAATTTCTTTTGCAGTAGAGCATGCATCAACCGTTGAGTAAATATCATCCCCAATCCCACTGAGAATCGAATAGATTGCTTCTTTCTCTGCGTCAATCCAAGCAAGTTTCTCTTTCGAAGTGTTCTCATATGTTTCCTCGATTGTTTGCTCATCGAAACCGGTCATCGAGTCGGTTGCTGGAATTGTAGGAATGGTTATTGTAGTGAGAGTATAGGGTCCTTCTTTGATGCAACGTCGAAGAACATCACCATTGGGTTTAATGTCAAGATATCGAAGAAATCGTGATTGCCATTGTGCATATCGACCAGTCACAAGCATTGGTGGTCTCTATTTGTTACCCGCCACCATGATGTTGTTGTTTGTCACACGATACTCTTGAGTATAATCCATTTCGAGAAACTAGAAATTGTTGAAGTGAAAACGGATCTTAAGTAGAGGTGTTGTGATTGTTGTTGTCGATGAAAAAATGTTAAAATCCCCTAAAAATTGTCTTCACAAGAAACCAAAAATTCTAAAGCAAAAAATCACACGGATTTTCACTTTTGTAAAAACTTCTATTTTCGGAATATTGGAGTTTTTCGGAATAAGTGACTTTTTCGGATAATTGACCCTTCTTAAGAATAATGGTTCTTCTTCGGATAAAGGAAACCTTTTCGGAATAAGTGGTAAATTTCGGATAAATGAGGATTTTCGGAAAAATGGTGATTTTTTCTGAATATTGGTAATTTTCGGATAAATTCACTTTTTCAGAAAATTGGATATTTCGGAAAAATGAAGTTTTTCGGATAAGTGTAGTTTTTCGGAAAAATGAAGTTTTTCGGATAAATGGGGAATTTTCAAAAAAAGTGGATTTTTCGGATAAAAGGAAATTTTCAGATAAATGATGAATATTCGGAATAAATGAGATTTTCGGTAAAAATGTCTTTTTCGGAATAATTACAGTTTTTCGGATAAGATACACTTTTTCGGAAAAAATGTATTTTCGGAATAAGAGCCTATCTTCGGATAAATGAGGTGATATTCGGATAAAATACTTTCTTCGGATAAATGTACCTGAGATTTTTTCGAAAAACTAATGATATTCGGAATAATCCAACTTTCTTCGGAATAAATCTTTGGAATAACCACTTATCTTCGGAAAACATTTTTTTTCCAGATAATTCAATTTTTTCGGATAAAATCTTAGGAATAAACTCTTTTCGGATAAATGAGCTTAATTAACCCTTTTCCGAAATCACTGTTTCGCAATACCAAAACCCTTTTCCGAAGATATCTTTTTGCCAACCAAACTTACTGTTCTTCGTACCGAGCCCCAAAAACAATCCAAACACTCCAAAAACTTGCGATTTGAACCACAAAAACTTAACCAAATCCCTAAAAAATCTATGTAAGTGATTTATCTCAAGATTTAGAGCCCGAAAACACTTAAAAAAATTAATTCGAGATGATTTATAAGATAAATCAACCGAAACAATCACTAAATGCAACAACCAATCACTAATCTACCCCTTGGCGATTGATACCAATTGTTGTTCCCTAATTTAATCACTTCACCATGGTTGATTAATAGAAAATAGATGAAAAGAGATGGATTTCTAGAGAGGGAAAGTAGTGAGAGAAAGTAGAGAGAAGATGGAGAAAACTAGGTAAAATTAGATTAAGAAAATGAAAAGCCTTACCCTTCCTAACATGCTAAGAAGGGCTTTACATAGTTCGCCTACATGTGGGCTTTGAATGGACTATATTGTTTGGGCCGGGCTTGAATAAAATGCTTAGTACCTTAAAAGAGGCCTTTTAAGCTAGCCATCAAGCCCGTAATGTCACGACTATTTTAACTAACTATTACAACGTTCTAATAAATATTACAATAGAAACCTATGACCGAACATTCTTGTTTGACTCAATATTTTGAGGCTAACACAAAGCCTTTATACCGGGATCAAAGATCGTGTCTTCGTTTTCAGATGATAAACGAAACAACACGACTTCAAGCATCATCGTGCCAAAGGGAAACAAGAAAATAGAATGATAAGAGAAAGGTGGGACATTGGGTGGGCAAAACAATTGAGGTACTCGAGGTAAACTCATACCGTAAGTGTAGAAGGATCTTTTAGTGACTACTTCGGTAAAAGACTGAGATTTTATCTTAAACGTGATACCGGGGTCAAAAATCTCGTCCTCGTTGGGGAAGTGTGAGGTAACAAATGGGGCTTCCCCCACACTAGATCCACACAAAACGTCGGTAAAAGAAATAGACACGTTTGTAGCAAGTACAATTAAACGAGGTGATGATGGAGTTAACCTTCGAAATCTTTAAAATTAACTTTAAAATCATTCCCTTTTTCATTTTTTAACTCGTTATTACGATAACCCAAGTTGATTAAATTGAAAATATTTGGCGTTTCTAAAGCAAGTCTAGGCACACTTAAAATCTTCACATTTATCTTGAATGGGGGAGGAGGATTTGAATTTTTAAAACATGAATCGATTAATAAAACATCCCCCTCCGGGCTAACGCAACGGTCCTCATCAAACTCGAAAATGTAAGGCGGGTAATCAAGTATACGTTTGATCTTAGAAAAATTACCATTAGGATCAAAAACGTCTTCTCTTCCTCGTGGAATAGGTCGAGAAATTAAATCGTCGATAGTCTAGTCACTAGCTTCAAACGGCGTGAAACTAGGAATGGAGGGCTCTTCATTAGAAGATTTTGCCTTAGTCATTTCGAGATCGACATAGAAAAACTATCAATGTGAGCAAGGCCACCAGTGGGCTTCTCACACGGTAAATCCATAATCTCACTCAATGTGGGATTAGGAGTAAAAGGATTTTTCTTGATGGTTTCAACTTTGTCCTTCGAAGGGATCGAACGCGGGTTCTTGAACATTTTAGAAAAATTACTAACACGTCCCATCGGAATTAGATCTTCGTTCATCTTGTAAAAAGAGGGTTCAACAGTTTCCTTTATAACCTTTTCACATTTTTCTTTTTCAAAATCATTCAATGGAATTTGTTCTTTCAAAATTGGTGTATATTGATTTAGAAAATCCTCAATAATTTCATCCTCATTAGAAAAATTAGGTTCAATAGGTATAACATTCAACGTTGCTAGGTATCCTACAAGTTTTTCTTGTTGTTTGTTTTTAACATTTGTAAAAACCTCGTTAGTAGACGTTTTTGTTTCCTCTACGTTCTTATTAGATGACGACGATTGCACGACTTCAACAAGCGAAAGAGCATGATCAATACGAGATGTACGAGTCTTAGGAGTCGATATGGCTTGAACCTCTCCTTCGAGATTAGGACTGGTGACGTTCGATGAAGAACTCGACTGGTATGACGCTAATCTTTCCACTAAGGTCTCAATTATTAAAAGATGTTTATCTCGTTCATTAGCGTAATCTTTCTTAATATCATCTACGTATTTTATCCACATCTCCTGACTTTTGTCATACAAACGTTGTTGCTCTTCAAAAAGGGTGTTATAATCATTTTCCAATTTTATGAAAGATTCCCCTTGGGTTGCCATTTGTTCCTTACATATTTACTTATAGATTGTCATTAGTTTTTCAACCATTGTTAATTTCTCATTATTACGTATCACATACTCATTAAAGGCATTATGAATCGTCTTATCATTTTGATCTTTATCGCAATTAAAAGACGAATCATACGACGAATAAAACGAAGAGGATTGGTGACATTGGTCGTAGGATTGAAATCCGTCACCATTGTCGTCTTGAGGAGAGTTGTAAATATAACCCTCCCTTCCTCCTAAAATCTCGCAATTATAACAATTACCACCATTGGGCGGTTCTCCACAATATGGACATGAATAGTAACCACCATCATCCGACATGATGTAACGTGAAAATCGTAATGAGAATTAAACAATTTAGAGGGTTAAAGAAGAGAATTATGAAAATAGAGGGAGAATAGAAGATTATTTTTGTGTTTTTGGTTTTTCAATTTTTTGGAATTTTTGTGTATTACGTAGTTAATATACAAAAACTATCTACTAATCAAAGGTCTCGATTAATGAATCCAAGAGGAGTGAAAGCAATTACATGAAGTAAAAACCTTCGTCCGACTATGAAACGTTGGCGGAACGCCAAAACGTTTCGAGGGTTCAATAATTAAAACTCACAAAAGTCACTTTCAAAATACGCACAAGCGAGCGGAGAAAACGAGGCGGCGCGAAGCACTTATTAGCCTTTTTTCTTTAGGTCGTGAAATACAACCGCCTTATACCCACCTTATAGTTTGTATTTATCGAGATTAAATCAATTAAGAGTATTTATCTATTTTGCCTTTGATTTCGTTTGAATTCGATACGCTTAATAGTGACTGGACCGCCCACTATTAAGGTGCAATTTCTCGCGTATTTGGATAATTATTGTGTATTAATTGTTCTACGTGGATACAATATATTATTCACAAGAAAACGAGAAAACAATTTTGTATTAATAAAGTTCTATTTAACATGAATAATTTATATGGCTAATAGTATATAAAAATAAAAAGAAGTATTTACGATAAAAATGTAAACACTCAAACAAACACGATAAATAAATATGGCTAAACACACCTCCCCGGCAGCGGCTCCATTATGATGAAGTAAAATTGGTCACTTGCTTTAGGAAAAACAAGCACTAATTATGTCGTGGTAAGTATAAGTACGTACGTTTTGTGAAAAACGTAAATACCGACAATCGAGTTCGTTCTCGGTGGGGGGGGGGTGGTTGTTTAGCCAAATTAATGTATGCGTTATTTATTTTGAGTTATTACGCTTTTAGAAAGTGAAAAAAGAAAAAGGGAAAGACGGATAACGCTAAAACTTAAAACTACGACGCGACGCAGAAACGTAAAACAACACGCAAAAATTTAAAAAATTCTAAAAAATTATAAATAAATCCTAAAAAATGTAACTAAGATAGAAAAATAAATAAAACTTTTTGAAACCTGTTATTATTTGAGCTATTTAATTTTAAAATCCGTTGAAAAACCTAAAAATAAAAAAAACGTTAACGAAAAGTCCGAAATATGTTTTTATTATTTGTAAACCTCAAAAAAATTAATTAAAAACTAAAAAGTATTTTTTGAAACTTTTTCTCAACTTTTTTCTATTTTTTATTACCTAAAAATGAAATATAATATAAAAATGATTAAAAAAATTAATTAATTTTTTTTAAAACAGGTAAATAAAATAAAAAAATAAGACACTTTAAAAAAGACGAAAATTTTAAAACTTATTTTTAAGCTATGAAAAAGCAATTCACAAATTATTTTTTATTATTTATTTATTTATTTTTATTTTTAAAATATTTTTTTGATTTTTTTATTTGAAAACAGATCAATAATATGAAAAAATAAGAACCTTTAAAAAATAATTAGGTTCCAAACCTATCTAATAAACTAGAAACGCAAAAAACAAATAATTTATTTATTTATTTTGTATTTACCTTTTTATATTTAAATAATGTTTTTTAACTTTTTTAATTTTTTCTACCTTAAAGATAAGATGAAAAAATTCCAAGATAAGCTAAAAACAACGCTACAAGATCACTAGATAAGCCAAAAAAGAAAGTACACCAAACTACACCAATAGTACTATTGATACAAAAGTTGGATGATCCTTGCTTGACCCGAATTAGGCTTAATTCGGGTAGGCTGGGCTCCGGCTCTTGCACCATGTGAATAACTTACTGAGATCCTACACACTAAAGCAACACGCGTTAGACTTACCGTGGGAGCGTATCCTACGATTAGACTCTGGCGTGGGAGTAAGTAATCGGTTAGGGTTATGAATCTGATGTAGGTTGAGAGTATAGAGAATGTAATACCTTTGTGGAACCCTTGGAGGTTCCTTATATAGGCATTGAAACCCTATTGGGCTGTCACTGGTACTTCGGCCCCAAGCATAAAATAATCATCATAATTAGCTTGATTGTTATCTTCTAATTATGGTTAGTGTATATCCTATATTGAAGGTAAATCCCAATCCTAATAAGATTGTGATTCTATCTAACCCTTTCCTGGCTGTACCGAGCCGTGGGCCACACACATGTTACGCGGCCACTGTTCATTCAAGCCCATAAGCTTAACGGACATTAATCCAACCCATTCGTAATGGGCCGGATGCGGGTAGTACCCGTGGGCCGGGTTCATGACCCGGTTGGGGACTATACATCATCAGGCCCCCCCAGTCTAGTTGTTACAGCCGTAGGCGTAATATCTAGACTAACAAGATGCCCCCCAGACGTACCAAGAAAGAACATCTTGAAATATTGAATTTGAAAACCATGTTTCGGTCGTACGTGGCAAACTAGTTAGGAACTTATTCCTATGGCACCCCAGCCGCACATGATGACCGAGACACATTAAATGAAACATTGAATATGGTCATACGTATGACCGTATATCCCGACATAGTTGACTGTTCACCTGACATATTGACTGACAAAGTGCAAACAGTCAGTACATCGAGCGACGCAATCTTCTGAGTCAGAAGTGACCCGTGGGTCCCGCCTGAGTTCACTTGCCACTTACTTCCCTAACCCCACGATCTAGGTTAGTGGAAGACACGTGGCATGAATCCAATGAATCATCACCAACGAGGCAACCCTATAAATAGGTTGCCCATACGGCTGTATGTTACACATAGTCTTTTACTATTTTTCCGCCATTAACGCTTTCTTCCTTACCACCACCTTCTTTCACACGGATCTTCCCCCACACAGGTTAGAACACCACGCCTTTCATCATTTCTTAATTATTATGTCTCATAGGAACAACCCGACCATCGGATCTGTGCTGAATGTGATGACGGAAGTAAAACTGGGAGAGTTATGCTCCGACTTCTACATCCCTAGCAACCTTCACCCCTCTCTCCCTGGTGTCGGGGATCTTATAACTGAAGCCCCCTAGGGAAAGATTGGCTTGTATACTCGTCTTTTTGATACGACCAACTACCGCATCCCTTTCACTAGGTTCCTTGTAGATTTACTAGTTTACTATGATGTACATATCACCCAGTTACACTGCATAGGCGCATGTAAGATTAGCCAATTTGAAACTTATGCCGTGCCAGAAGCATCCCTCCAACCGTAGAGTTGTTTAGGTTGTTTTACATTCCCAACTTAGTGAATGGTTGGCTTTCCTTTAAGAAACGATCCCCAAACAGCCCCATGAGTCACAATAAAGCCATGGACTCACTGAAAAACTGGTACGACCACTACTTTTTTATTGACGTAGTAGTATGGTCGACTGAGTTTGTATATAAGCATAGGTTACTCCCTGACTTTCCTCCCCGGGCTGGTATATACAACGCCCAACACGCTCAGGAAATAGATAGAAATAGGACAGGGTTTCATAGGAACCTACCCGAGTTATTCCTTTGCCTGCTAGGAATTAGTCGTAACTACTTTGGCCCGTCGAACAGATACCCCGTATTTTGGAGAAGCCGAGGCGAAGGTAGGTATAGTATGTGTGTCCTCAAAGATATATAAATTCATGGTCCGTAACATACTTCTTGCTTCGCAGAAATGAATTTCTTTGGAGTCCTACGCTAGGGAGAACCCAGGGCCATTCCGGAGGGAATGCGCCCCAGACGAGAAAACGAGCTACCACTGCTTGAACAAACCAGAAACGTGACAGTCGCCCTGGCAGCCGTACCCGACCCCCAATCCGAGGAGGAAGATACAACTCTGTTGAAGACCCCCCATAGATTTCGATAACGAAGACGGGGACGCAATGATGTTGGAAAATGAGGTTGGGCCCTCCTCACCGCCTAAGACTACCACCCATGTCCATGAGGAGGAGCAGGGTGATAACATTGAGAGAACCACCTCTAGCCTCCACCAAATGCTGGGTGATGATGATGAAGAAGTAAAACAAGTCGATGAAGAAGAGGAGGAAGAAGCTCAACCCATCCAAAGGCATACCCGCAGAAAGATCAAGAGGGTAAGGAGAACCACCGAGGCCATGATAGGAGAACACAATGCCCCAGTCAAGAGACTGCGTGAAGACCACCCCTTCTATCAATCTGGGGAAAGCACAAATCAGGTGTCGGGAACGGCGCAGGACGCCCACATAGCCCAGAACGTGCCACCTCCAGCTGTTGAGCCAGTCTCTCAGGTTCTTCTCACTACGTCAGAGCTGGAGAAGACCAATATGTAAGTCGCCCGCACATGCCTGTCATTATTTCTCTCTTCCAAGTAAAAGGTAATAGTACTTATGTGCATGACAATGTTTGTTGCTGGGATAACCAGGATGGTGCCGTACCTGGCCAAGGGACGAGGAAGGGGAAGGAGCATGTCCTTTACACCGCGGCGTCCAAACCTGGCCCGGCCTTCGAGGAAGGTACTCCCACGGCCTCACAGGAAATTCCTGTATCCGGCTCCCCCACACACTTTATTCCTGAGTGGAAGACAACCACCGCTGATAGGATGAGGGACGCAGAAGAATGCCGAGACTACCTTAACCACTGCATACCGCCTGGCCTTGTAAGGATATAAATGCTCTCAGCCATCCAGACTTGGTAGATGAATACAATGGGGCCTTGGTGCATCAGATGGCTATGGGTACCTCCATGCGGGTGAGATTTGAGGCCGTCCTGGATCACGTCGAATCTTTAAAGAGGAAGAACGGCCGCAGGGAGAAAATGATTGAAGAAAAAGAATCCATGATTACAACCCTCTAGTCCTAACTCGCCGCCGCTGAGGCACCCACTAAGGAAAAAGTCGCGCATGCCAATGCCCACGACAATCGTGTTGTCGAGCTTGAAGCCTAACTTGAGACTTCAAAAGCTAAGGTACGTATCTATACAGTATCATACCCACGTCCATACTATGCATGATTTATTATAACCTTAGTACATCACACGCAGGTGGCTGCCACAGAAGCTTTGGCGAAGACCTCTACTGACCAGGTATCTACCCTCTGGAAGGAGCTTGAAGATGTACAGACATTGGTCCAAGGCGAGGAGATTCTGAAAGAAGAGGTGGCTAAGGAAAGGACCGTGCTGGAACAGGTGATGGAGGCTTCTACGCAAAAGGACGTGGAGCTGGACGCCCTTACCACAGACCGTGATGAGGTGTTGTGCCCCCAACTACTAGTAGCCATTGCTGGCCGAAGGTGGATGGTGGGCCATGGGGCGCGTCTAGCTATCATTAAAGTATCGGAGGCTCCTCAATTTTTGCAGCAGTTTGCAAATCTTCTATCGGATGGCATCGACCATGGTCGCCACGAAGGTATGGTGGCCTCAAAGCTAATAAGTAAGAAGCAGAATTTTACTAAGCATGCCTACTTAACCCCGGGTCCGCAGAGAAGATGACTGCGTCCATGGCTGCTATGAGGGATTTGGAGTACCCTTTCTTGGCTGAGCTTGAGTCTACAAAGGATGCGTCCAATAGGGAGATCATGGAAAAACTAAGTCTAGGCGCATTCTCGCAAGGTGAGGGAGACTCCCGGACTCATTTCACACCTTCCCCAGCCAACTTACTCTTCCCATTTATGAGGATGTCACCAGGATCGTGGTTGGTGAGTAGACATTAAGTGAGGCATTGGAGGCGAATGCGGATCGGGCTCTCGATAAGAAAGGCCATGTTGAAGTTGACCACAGCGAAGTGTCCATGCGGAGGCCGTAGCCCTTTTAGAGGTAGCATCTTTTAAGGTTGAAAATATTCCATGTACGATCAAAGTCACGGCCATCCATATCACGCAACTTGTACGCGACTAGTCCTAAAGCTTCTGTGACCTCATATGGCCCTTCCCACTTTGGACCCAGCTTCCCTGTGTTCTCCGCGCGACTTGCCTTGTTGGCACGATGAACAAAATCCCCCGGTCGGAAGGACACACCCTTGAATTTGGAATCGTAATAAGCTTTCATACGTGCCTAAGACTTGGCTTCATTGATGGTTGCTATCTCTCGTTTCTCCTCTAACAATTCTAGATTGGCCTAGAGTTGTTCATCGTTCGTGACGACGTTAACCTCCGCCGTGCGGATTGTTGGCATCCCAATTTCTGTTGGGATAACGGCCTCGGTTCCATAAGCCAACGCGAATGGAGTGTCCCCATTGGCTGTTTTGATCGTTGTCCTATGTGCCTATAGGACATGCGGAAGTTCATCTACCCACTTAGTACTTCATTCATCCAAGCGCGCTTTGATACCTTCACCTAGGCTTCTGTTTGCCCTCTCCACGAGACCATTAGTCTGTGGGTGTGATAGGTGTGAAAACACCCATCATTTTACCACTTAATTATAATAATAACCAAGCCAAAACGTGTATTTTATGTCGTAAATTTCGGAATTATGCGTGGTTTGTGTGTTTTATTGTGTTTTAGGACCAAAAGATGAAAAAGGAAGAAAACACGGGTTTTCACGGGCTTTTATCGAAGAAAACGAGAAAAGACGAAGTCAAAAGATCAAGAGTGCAAAAAGAACGGAATTCCAAGGCATATTCTGAAGATTTATCGAAGAAAAAGTCTAAAGACGGAAGTTTAATGAAGTCGAAAAACGCAAGTCTAATAATTGAAGAAATTATAAGACAAGTTCAATTTATATCGACAAATCCCGAGACGACATCGAGAAAGACAAAGATTTAAAAGACGAGAACGAGAAAGAGAAAGAAAGAAGGAAGCAACACATTTACTCCCCACTTCCTATATATACCCTACTAATGACACATTTGGGGGGTGTTAGTCATTTAGGAGTAGTTAGTTTAGAATAGGACTAGTGTAGTTTCTATTTTCTCTCTCTAGTTGTATTTCATGTTCTAAATCTTTATTCTTTAATCTTGTTTTGAATCTTTAATCTTTAATCTTTTAAATTCTAGCTTTTTAATCATCTTATTCTTCCTTTCTTGATTGTTTAATCTTAATCTTTTCATAATCCTTGTTCGTGTTGATTTCGTGTTCTTAATCATAATCTTTTTCATCACATTATTACATAAAGTTTAAATCTTTTTAACTTTCGTGGCTTGTTTTTGATATTTTTATAAGTTTAATCTTTAATCTAGGCTTTTTAGTTAGCTTATTGGTGTTTTGTTTAGCTTATTGTTCTTTAAAATTTGAGTTTTTAGAGCTTATTTTCGTCCCTTTTCTTGTTCCTAGTTTTTAGGAATTTCTGATTCGATTTCACAACTTTTTCTTAATTGCGAAATCTTTCTTTTTTAGTATTGCGAAATCTGATACGATTTTGCAATTATTGCGACATTGTGCACTATTGCGACATTGTGCACTATTGCGACATTGTGCACTATTGCGACATTGTGCAATTATTGCGACTTTGTGCATTTATTAAGACATTGTGCATTATTGCGACATTGTGCAATTATTGCGACATTGAATATTTTCTACATTGCGAAATCTTTCATTTTCTAGTAATTGCGAAATTGTTTATTTTGCTAATTGCGGATTTTGACATAATTGCAAAATCTTGGGTTTTAATTGCAAAGTTATTTCATATTTTTCTAGAATTGCGAAATTAATTAGTTTTTATTCAAATTTAATTTTTAAATTTATTTTTTCCCGTCATTTTACTTAGCTTTATTTTAATTTTTTCGTCTTATTTTTGTTAAGCTTTATTTTAATTTGTCGTTTCTTAGTTAGATTCTTAAAGTATTTTATTTTCAAGTTTTTAAATTTATGTTTTGTCAAGTTTTAATTTTACGTCATTTAATTAATTTTCTTTTAAAGTTTTAATTTTTTTGCCATTTACGTTTTGATTACTTTTAGCTTTATTTTCCGTGTCATTTACTTTGATGTTTTGCAATTTAATTTTACTACAACCCCCATTTATTTTATTCACCAAAGACGACTGAGTCGCACGTTTAACCAGTAATCAATTCGATTAGACGCCGAGAACAACGAACTTTTTAACCTAACGAAAACCAATTTCAAATGGCACCGCTGCCGGCTCTTTTCGTGAAGATTAACGGTTTTTAGTGAGAGACGCGTTGGATTTTGGGATCCGTTCACTCGTGAACGTTATTTTTCTTGTAAAAGTTTTTTTCAAAAATCCATATAAATAAAAAAATTTCAAAAATCCAAAAACATTTGAAAAATCATAAAAGCATTTCTTTTTCACAAGTTTTGCGCCAAAAATATTCTTCTTGCTTATCTATTATTCTTTATGGATTCGTCTTGCGTACGGTGTGGGAGACCATGGCATGGTTATCAAACATGTCATTGGTGTACTTGTGAGCGGTGCGGTTCTGATATCGACAATACACAATTTGGATTTTGTCCATTTTGCAATTCAACAAATTCATACTTCTCCTCTTACAATACTTTCTCACCCTCTCCCGTATATGACAATCCTTATCCTCAAAATGCACCGGGTTTTTCTCCATACCCGTGGTGAAATATCTGTGGGGGCCCTCACGATGCTTCTTCTTGTCAACCGATGAATATCTTTGAGCCAATTCCGTGCTATGATTCCGGTTTGTATAAATTTGAGTCCCCACATCACACCCTCAATCATCAATCCTCTCAGGGAATTAGTCTTGCCAACAACTCACTACTTTGAATGACATTCTTGAAAGTTTAGCTCAACTCCGAGCTGGCTTGCATCAGGAAAGGCAACCTTTGCTTGATGGTGACCAAATCTTGAAATCCACCTACACTTTTTTGAGCCAATTTGGTCGTTTTCCCTTCTTTTCTACACCAAAATGTTCACTTACAGCGTGGGATAGAATGGGTTTAATTGAACATACTCAGGGAGATGATCAACATAAATTGCTTCATGAGCTTCTTAAAGATGTGTAGGTTATCAAGGAGGAGTTATTGGACTATATCACTCCTAACTTGAATGGTCTAGTCTATTATGATGATGATGACGAGGATGATATCTGCAATCTCAACCCATCTTCTGAGATTATTACTCCTACTCTTGATATCCCTAATGTGCCTAAGGATTGTGAAACATTGAGTGAAATTAGTGATTTTGGTCTTGATAAATTCTTTGATGAGGTTTGTGATGCATCGAATTTTGAGGAGCTTACAGAAGAGGTCGCTCTTAATGATGATGATTTTTCTCCATGCTATGAGAATTTCACTTTTGAAATTTCTCCTTCTCCTCCAGGCGATGAAGGCGATGTTGATTTATTCTCTCTGACTTATGAGAAGTTTGCCCATGAACTTGGTCTTTTAGATTAGGTGGAAGACGTTATGCATCGTGACAAATTACTGAAAGTTCTTCTTCTTATTGCTAAGATTGAAGCGTTGAATTCTGCTCCTATTAAAGAATCTTCACCTCCGTCAATTACTTCAGTTGAGAATAATGATACAGCTATGGAGGAAATCGACATTCACTCAATACCTCCGGGTATTGATGATGATGACACGGAGGGGGAAATTATTTTTGATAATTTGCTGCATCAAGGTATTGTCCCAAGTCCCCCTCCCGAGCACCTTTCATCCACTCCTTTTAACACCATTACGGAGGATGAGTGCCTTGACCCGGGAGGTAACATTGACCATTTCATGATTGACACCTTTACGGCTTTGCCACTTTCTGAGCATCAATTGTCTTTGGAGGATGACAATTTGCTTACTTTACCCACCCCACCTCCCGTGGATCATGATTTCACATACTTCTCGTATGTTTAAAGGACTTTTCTACCCTTTAAGACTTATCCTCCGGCCTCTCCTTCATTAATGTCCTCCGGGAACGAGGACAAGGTCTTTGATCCCGGTATTACATTCGAGGCTTCCCCATGGACGATTTAATTCGGGGACGAGTCAGGCTCGTGACTCGGTGAACAAAAACAAGCGCTTTTTGTGAGGCAACCCAATTATCTATCCTTTTATTATGTTTTTCTAATAAGTGTAGGGGGAGACCCTAGTATGTGTTTGTTGTTTTCTTTCTTATCATGTGCAGGGATTCGAGCTTTCAAAGATACATTCTTGATGACTTTTTACGACCCGTGATTCTGTGTACCCGTCTTCTCGGTTCTATCCTAAACTCTTTTGATTCTCTATTTTATATTCTTCAATATTAAAATAGGAATCACTTTAGTTGTCTCTTCCTTAGCAAGATTTAAACAACGGGCACAATGTCCTAAGTGTAGGGGAGTTTACTCCCACATGCTTAAACATTGAGGACAATGTTTATATTAAGTGTAGGGGGGACTTCTATCGAAGTTAAGTGGGATTTTCCTTGTATTTGTCCTCATTCAAACCGGAAAATTGATTTTTCGACATTTTTCAAAATTTTTGATCTATTTTGGCCTATTAGTTTTTCCTTTGTTATTGTTATTTACTTTCTTTGTTAGAATAAATTTTTAATAAAGTGGTTTTAATTTTTCAAAGTCGTGAATATTTTGACTCAACCCGAGTTTACTTATCTAAGTTTACTCTAGCTAGTATCCTTAACGTGTTTAAGTCAAGTTTTGCTAGGCTTTTATATAGGTAGCTTTAAAACGCGAAAGTCTTAACTCTCACGGGTTAAGAACAAGAACTTTTCGCAAGTTCCTATAATTGACCCTAGAGAGTCGTTTATCAAGGGAACTTTAAAATGCGAATTCTAAACTTGAAAAAGTCTAAAAGGTTGCAAGATCCTATAGATGACTTGAAAACCCAAAACTTTGACTTAATAGGCTAAGCATCCATGAGTCTCATTCCTTGAGATTTTTAATTGTGGAGAGCGAGAGATGATAGAGTTAATTATAAGTTTGGTATTCTTTCGTGAATTTATGTGAGTTAATTATGAGCTTTTTCTCTCATCTCTTGTTAATAAATATATTTGCAATAAATAAGGTTGTATGATTTGAAAAGTTACTTAGCTTCTAGCACAAGATCGTTTAAAAGTTGCTCGGTATTAATTAGATTTCATAGCCAAGGCATAACTTATTGAAGTGGTATGCGAAGATTGGCGAGTCCGAAAAGGCCCTAACAAGGCATGAGGGCTACATTTTGTTGCTAAAGATCCAAAAGTGATGTAAAGAATCATTTATTAAAAATCAATATGAAGGATCGAGACACACGAAGAAAAGCAAATACTCCCCAAAAGATCATGGAGATGTCTATCCGAAAAGACCCTAGCAAGGTATGAGGATAAATAGATCCAAGTCCTAAAAGGAGGCGGATCGTTGTATATCAGAATCCAAAATAAAGATCAGAGAAAAATAAAGAAGTCGTGGTCCAAGTATGAAGAATCTCTTAAAACTTCAAGTGAAGAAATCCCTATTATGAAGAGAAGACCATTATTTCATGAACGTCTCTCAAGATTTGAAGTATGAAGTCGCTGTCAAATATCGGTCCGAGAAAGGTCTCAAATCGTGAAGCGAGTTATGCCAAGATATGAACTTTATGAGGTCCCGAGAAGCAGTTTTATAAGATTTTGTCCTTTAGCTAACAATTGATTAAATCGTCCTACTTTATTTTTCAGCCTAAATAACTATCGAAATAAGTCAACAATGCATCCTCGTGATCATTCATGACAACAATAAAATATAAAAGATACACCTAGGAATAAGGGAGTCTACGTGAAAAATTGGGCCACATGAATTTGTGTTAGTTTGCTAACTTATAATAACAATGATCTCGTTTTTAAGCTTGGTATAGGGAACGTGAAACTTAGGGGTGATAATCATTCATGACATTCCAGAACCCTAAGGTAAGTTTTTGATCTTTTTACTTGTTTTCTTCCTTTAAATATTTTGTCTCTTTAATAAAGGTGAATGTGGATTGATTGTGATGGAAAATGTAACACTTGCTTTGTAATTAATGCATTGCATGAGGGCATTGCAATGGTCAAGTGTAGGGGATTTGATAGGTGTGGAAACACCCATCATTTTACCACTTAATTATAATAATAACCAAGCCAAAACGTGTATTTTATGTCGTAAATGTCGTAATTATGCGTGGTTTGTGTGTTTTATTGTGTTTTAGGACCAAAAGATGAAAAAGGAAGAAAACACGGGTTTTCACGGGCTTTTATCGAATAAAACGAGAAAAGACGAAGTCAAAAGATCAAGAGTGCAAAAAGAACGGAAGTCCAAGGCATATTCTGAAGATTTATCGAAGAAAAAGTCTAAAGACATAAGTTTAATGAAGTCGAAGAACTCAAGTCTAATTATTGAAGAAATTATAAGACAAGTTCAGTTTATATCGACAAATCCCGAGACAACGTCGAGAAAGACAAAAATTTAAAAGACGAGAACGAGAAAGAGAAAGAAAGAAGGAAGCAACACATGCACTCCCCACTTCCTATATATACCCTCCTAATGACACATTTGGGGGGTGTTAGTCATTTAGGAGTAGTTAGTTTAGAATAGGAGTAGTGTAGTTTTTACTTTCTCTCTCTAGTTTTATTTCATGTTCTAAATCTTTAATCTTTAATCTTGTTTTGAATCTTTAATCTTTAATCTTTTAAATTCTAGCTTTTTAATCATCTCATTCTTCCTTTCTTGATTGTTTAATCTTAATATTTTCATAATCCTTGTTCGTGTTGATTTCGTGTTCTTAATCATAATCTTTTTCATCACATTTTTACATAAAGTTTAGATCTTTTTAATTTTCGTGGCTTGTTTTTGATGTTTTTATAAGTTTAATCTTTAATCTAGGCTTTTTAGTTAGCTTATTGGTGTTTTGTTTAGCTTATTGTTCTTTAAAAGTTGAGTTTTTAGAGCTTATTTTCGTCCCTTTTCTTGTTCCTAGTTTTTAGGAATTTCTGATTCGATTTCGCAACTTTTTCTTAATTGCGAAATCTTGCTTTTTTAATATTGCAAAATCTGATTCGATTTTGCAATTATTGCGACATTATGCACTATTGCGACATTGTGCACTATTGCTACATTGTACAATTATTGCGAATTTTTGCATTTATTGCGACATTGTGCATTATTGCGACATTGTGCAATTATTGCGACATTGAATATTTTCTACATTGCGAAATCTTTCATTTTCTAGCAAATTGCGAAATTGTGTATTTTGCTAATTGCGGAATTATGTCAATTTAGACATAATTGCGAAATCTTGGGTTTTAATTGCAAAATTATTTCATATTTTTCTAGAATTGCGAAATTAATTAGTTTTTATTCTAATTTAATTTTTAAATTTATTTTTCCCGCCATTTTTACTTAGCTTTATTTTAATTGTTTCGTCTTATTTTTCTTAAGCTTTATTTTAATTTGTCGTTTCTTAGTTAAATTCTTAAAGTATTTTATTTTCAAGTTTTTAAATTTACGTTTTGTCAAGTTTTAATTTTACGTCATTTAATTAATTTTCTTTTAAAGTTTTAATTTTTTCGCCATTTACGTTTTAATTACTTTTAGCTTTATTTTCCGTGTCATTTACTTTGATGTTTTGCAATTTAATTTTACTACAACCCCCATTTATTTTATTCACCAAAGACGACCGAGTCGCACGTTTAACCAGTAATCAATTCGATTAGACGCCGAGAACAACGAACTTTAACCTAGAAAAAACCAATTTCAGGGTGTTTAACTGATGCGAAACGCCGTGTAATGTTCAACGCCGCACACCAATCCTTGAATGGATTATCCGCGAACTGTTTTTCATTATCCGAGATAATCTCGCCTGGCAAACCAAAGCGGCATACAATATTTTCCCGAACAAACTTTTTTACTTGCTTGCCCGTAAACGTTTTAACCGCCTTAGCTTCTATCCAGCGTGTAAAATAGTCCATTACGACGATCAAGAACTTAACACCTCATGCGGCAATAGGAAAAGGCCCTGCGATATCGATCCCCCACTTATTGAATGGCCATGGGGTTGTAATGGGTGTTAGTTCTTGCTGCAGATGTCTCGGTACTGGTCTGTGCACTTGGCAATCGTTGCATTTACGAATCATGTCTCGTGCATCCTGATGCATAGTCGGCCAATAGTACCCTAATACAAGGTTTTATCCAAGTATAAAAGAGTTATTGTCCGATCTTTTCGAATTGATTACTGGTTAATAGTGCGACTCAGTCGTTCTTGTTGGAAAATAAAATGGTTTGATTCTCTATTTTAATCTATAAGAAAATATGAAAATGTCGTTAAGTAAAATAAAAGCTTTTAAAAATTAAACTAAAATTACGAGTTAAAAAATAAATGATTAAAAACATAAAAAGTAATGAATTAGAAAAACACTTGGTAAAAACAGAGATTTCGGGAAGCGTGCAATTTTTGGAAATTAAAACGTAATGAATTTAAAACTTGAAAACTTTGTAAAAACAAGAAATTAATCCCATCGGAATGCCTGGTCGGAATGCCTTGTCGGAATATGATGGAATGCACACAATCGGAATGTCCAAAAATACTACTGTCGGAAAGTAATCGGAATGTACCAGTCGGAGTACATAAAACGAATTTTGTTGTAATAAGCACAAAGCTATCGGAATACTGGAAAACAAGCCCTATCGAAATGTCAACATAAACACCCCCGTTGGAATCCAAATCGGAATGCACGTCGGAATAGAAAACCCTTTTCCGATACCTTGTGATCGGAATAATAGTGAGCTGATCGGAATAACAAGCCCTAATCGGAATGTCCAGTTGGAAAGGGGTTTACCCTTTTCCGATGACTTGCACTTTGAAATAAGCCAAGATTTTAAGCTACTTTTAATAAGCTCAAACCAATACTTAATCAAATTAATAATAAGACGAACTAAAAAGCAAAAATAAGAACTTTCAAACTTTAAATAAGCAACTTTTAAATCAAACTTTAAAAAGACTAAAACTTTAAGAAAACTTAGAACGTAAATAAGCTAAACATAAACTAAGCCAATAAGCATGAAAAGCTCAAAACTTAATCCGTATAAAACTTAGAGATGAATAAAAAGATAAACTTTTTAATCACATAAACATCAAAGATTAAACAAAATCAAAGATTAAACAAAATAAAAGATGATAATGAATCAAAGTTAAATAAAATCAAGAAAGGTAGAAGAAGATTAAAGATAAAAAAGCTTAACTTGAACTTATAGATTAATGATTCCAAAATACAAGATCAAATCAAAGATTAAACATGAAAAGAAAGAAAAGATGAAGTTCTAGTGAGAGAAGGTTAAACACTTTCTCTCTCTAAAAATAAAACTACAAAAAGGAAAATAAACTAGCTAACACCCTCCTAACGTGTCATTAGGAGGGTATATATAGGAGATGGGGAGGTGCATGTGTTGCCTCCTCTTTCTTTCTTCTCGTCTCGACTCGATTTAAATCCTTTGTCTTTCTCGACGTCGTCTCGGGATTTGTCGATGTAAATTGCACTCGTCTTATAATTTTCTTCTATAATTTAGACTTGAGTTCTTCGACTTCATTAAACTTCCGTCTTTAGACTTTTTCTTCGATAAATCTTCAGAATAGGCCTTGGACTTCCATTCTTTTTACACTCTTGATCTTTTGACTTCGTCTTTTGTCGTTTTCTTCGATAAAAGCCCGTGATAGCCCATGATTTCTTCCTTTTTCATATTTTTATCATGAAACACAATAAAAACACAAACCACGCATAATTCCGACGTTTACGACATAAAGTACATGTTTTTTTCTTGTTATTATTGGAAATAAGTGGTAAAAGGATAAGTGTTTTCACACTTATTACATCCCCTACACTTGACCATTGCAATGCCATCATGCAATGCATTAATTTCAAAGCACGTTTTACATTTTTCATCATAAATAACCCACCTTGGCCTTTATTAAATACTAAACTTTAAGGAAAGTAAAAAGATAGAAATATGTATAAAATAAGTAAAGAAATCAAAGACTTACATTGGGGTTTTGGCTGTCATGAATGTTTATCATCCTCAAGTTTCACGTTCCCCATACCAAGCTTAAAAACGAGATCATTGTTATTATAAGTTAGCAAACTAACACGAACTCATGTGGCCCAATTATTTACTTAGACTCCCTTATTCCTAGGTGTATCTCTTATATTTTATTGATGTCTTGAATGATCACGAGGATGCATTTTTGACTTATTTCGATAGTTTATTAAGGCCGAAAATAAAGTAGGACGATTTAATCAATAGTTAGCTAAAGGACAAAATCTTTTAAAACTGCTTTTCAGGACCTCATAAAGTTCATATCTTGGCATAACTCGCTTCACGATTTGAGACCTTTCTCGGACCAATATTTGGCACTGACTTCATACTTCAAATCTTGAGAGACGTTCATGAAATAATGGTCCTTTCTTCATAATAGGAATTTCTTCACTTGAAGTTTTGAGAGATTGTTCATACTTGGACCACGACTTCTTCATTTTTCTTAATCTTTATTTTGGACTTTGATATACAACGATCCGCCTCCTTTTAGGACTTGGATCTATTTATCCTCATACCTTGCTAGGGTCTTTTCGGATAGACTTCTCCACGATCTTTAGGGGAGTATTTGCTTTTCATCGTGTGTCTCGATCCTTCATATTGATTTTTGATAAATGATTCTTCACATCACTTTGGATCTTTAGCAAGAAAATGTAGCCCTCATGCCTTGTTAGGGCCTTTTCGGACTCGCCAATCTTCGCATTCCGCTTCAATAAGTTATGCCTTGGCTATGAACTCTAATAAATACCGAGCAACTTTTAAACGATCTTGTACTAGATGCTAAGTAACTTTTCAAATCGTACAACCTTATTTATTGCAAATATAATTATTAACAAGCGATGGGAGAAAAAGCTTATAATCAACTCACATAAATTCTTGAAAGAATACCAAACTTATAATTGACTCTATCATCTCTCGTTCTCCACAATTTAAAATCTCAAGGAATGAGACTCGTGGATGCTTAGCCTATTAAATCAAAGTTTTGGGTTTTCAAGTCATCTATATGATCTTGCAAACTCTAAGACTCTTTCAAGTTTAGAATTCGCATTTTAAAGTTCCCTTGATAAACGACTTTCTAGGATCAATTATAGGAACTTGCGAAAAGTTCTTGTTCTTAACCCGTGAGAGTTAAGACTTTCGCGTTTTAAAGTTCCCTATATAAAAGCCTAGCAAAACTTGACTTAAACACGTTAAGGATACTAGCTAGAGTAAACTTGGATATGTAAACTCAGGTTGAGTCAAAAGATTCACAACGTTGAAAAATTTAAAACCACTTTATTAAAAATTTTACTTTAGCAAGGAAAGTAAATAACGATAACAAAGGAAAAACTACTAGGCCAAAATAGATTAAAAATTTTGAGAAATGTCGAAAAATCAAATTTCTTGGCTAAAATGAGGACAAATTCATGGAAAAGCCCACTTACTTCGATACAAGTCCCCCTACACATGATATAAACATTGTCCTTAATGTATAAGCATGTGAGAGTAAACTCCCCTACACTTGGGACATTGTGCACGTTGTTTAAATCTTGCTAAGGAAAGGGCAACTATAGTGATTTCAATGTGAACACATCAAATATGAAATATTGAATCATGACAGTTTAGGATAGAACCAGGAAGACGGGTACACGGGATCACGGTTCGTCAAAAGTCATCAAAAGTACTCTTTGAAGCTTGAATCCCTGCATAGAATAAGAAACAAGACAACAAACACATACGGGGCTCCCCTACACTTATTATGAAAACGGTAAAGGATAGATCAACAGGTTGCCTCCCGAGAAGTGCTTGTTTTTGTTAACCGAGTCACAAGCCTGACTCGACCTAGAACTAATTCAAGGGAAACATGGTGAGGGATGGAATCATCTCATGAGAGATGTCCTCACCAAAATAAAGCTTCACGCGCTGGCCATTCACTTTGAAATTACGCCCATTTGGTTGAGAAAGCTCAATGGTGCCATAGGGGAAGACTTTGGCGACGATGAATGGACCAGACCAACGGCTCTTGAGCTTGCCCGAGAAGATCTTCAACCGAGAGTTAAAGAGTAAAACTTGTCACCAACGTGGAACTCTCGGTTCTTAATCCTTGCATCATGAATGATCTTGGTCGTCTCCTTGTACATCAATGAGTTCTCAGAAGCTTCATTCCTTAGTTCATTTAGCTCGTTGAGTTGAATCTTTTGAAGATCACCGGCTTTGTTGATGTCAAAATTGGCCCACTTCAAGGCCCAGTACGCCTTATGTTCCAGCTCAATAGGGAGGTGTCATGCCTTCCCGTACACAAGACGATAAGGAGTGCAACCAATCGGAGTCTTATATGCGGTACGGAAAGCCCAAAAAGCATCATCTAACTTATCGGCCCACGAGGCACGATGCTCTCCCACAGTACGCTCAAGAATTCGCTTCAATCCACGGTTAGATATCTCGGCTTGACCATTTGTTTGAGGATGATAAGCGGTGGAAAGACGATGATTGACACCATAATTAGCCATGACTCTTACGAATTAATCATTGCAAAAATGAGTCCCGCGGTCACTGATGATAGCACGAGGAACACCAAATCGAGCAAAAAGTTGCTTCAAAAAGTTCACAACCACCCTTGCATCATTTGTAGGGAGAGCCTTTGCTTCAACCCATTTAGATACGTAGTCAACGGCTACGAGGATGTACTTGTTCCCTTTAGATGATGGAAATGGCCCCATAAAGTCGATGCCCCATACATCAAAGATTTCACATTCTTGTATGAAATTTTGAGGCATCTCATCTTTATGTGTGATCTTGCCTTGTCGTTGGCAAGCATCACAATGCTTAACCATTTCGTGAGCGTCACGATAAATGGTGGGCCAATAAAATCCAGAGTCAAACACTTTCTTCGCGGTGTAGTTGGGACCAAAGTGACCACCGGTGGGTCCTTTATGGCAAGCTTCGAGAATGTCTAAAGTTGCGGGTCCGTCAACACATCGACGAATAATCAGATCAGCATATTGTTTGAAAAGGTAACGGTTGTCCCAAAAATAGTGTTCAATGTCTTTAAAGAACTTTTTCTTTTGTTGGGAGGTTAACCCTTCCTTGAGAATTCCACCCGCCAAGTAGTTTGCAATGTCCGCTGATTGTAGAGTTTTACTACTCTTTAGGAAAAGAGCGTAAATAGTGGAAAGTATTAAGTATGACGGTTTAGAAAAACCGTGCACAAATGACCCTTAATCACTTAAAAAGAGAGAAAAAGTTCGTTTCCCAAGGAGGTATATGTGTGTGAATTAACTTGAGGTTATTTGAGATTAATATTAAGAGAATGGGGATGAGAAGATGAAAAGACGGTTACGTTAAAATTAAACTACGACGTAAAAGACGTAAAGTCGTGAAAAACTACCCAAATTAAAAAAAATATATGCTAAGACCAAAAACAAAATCAAGAATTAAAAAGACTAAAAAGAAGTCTAAAATAATATAAATAAAGACAAAAATCCAACAAAGATATTTTAAACCTTTTATTAATTAAATATTTAATTTTAAATGCTAATTAAAGCCCTAAAATTAAATATAACTAATTCAAATGTCTAAAATATGATTTTATTGAATAATTACTTAACTTATATTATTAGAAGACTAAAAAGTAATTTTCTAAAAATTAAAAGCTATTAAAACTATTTTTAAAACTCTAAAAATGATTAAAAACTAATTAAACTAAAAATAATTATAAAAATAAATCTAAAAGCTATAAAAATATTCTAAAAATGGAAAAGGTCTTAATTAATGCTAAAGAACTTAAGAAAAATGAAAAAGAGATAAAAATAAAATTTTGATTTTTAATTAATAAAATAATATTAAAATATTCCTAAAAATAAAAAGTTTCTAAAACTAATTCTAAAATTTTTTTAAAATATTAAAATATTCTAACTAAGAGAAAAACACTAATTAAAGCTTCTAAACCCTTTTTAATAATTTTATAAAAATGTTTAAAGTTTATAAAAAACCTTAAAATATTATAAAATTAAAAATTAAAGTTTATAAAACCAAAACTTAATGTAAACCTCAAAATATATATTAAAAAGCTAAAAACTATTTTTCCTAAAAATTAAAAATCTTTTTTCTATTTTTTATTGATTTATTAAAATACGGGTAATAAATAAATCCTAGAAAATAAATAAATAAAAGGAAAATTATAAAAATAGGCTAGAAAAATCACCAAGCTAATAAAGGTCCTAGGAAAAATTGAAATAAGCAAAAACACAAAGCAAATAAGCTGAAAAGAGGAAAATAAGCCACGGCTTTATTTATAAGCTAACAAAAGAAAACGTGTTAAATTAAGTTTGAAAACAAACATAAACGTAAAAAGGCATCTAGATTAGCGGTAGAGCTCCTACTCCTCCTTTCGAGAGGTCTGGGGTTCGAGTCCAGCTACGGGTGACCTTTTTACTTTTATTTTCTTTTTTTTATTTTTTCTTTTTCCAATCAATCAGTGACCTAAACAAGCTTATAATCCAATCCCAACTCTCTTTTTCAGCCAAGATTAAACAAGTGATGATCCAAAAACGTGGCCTGGTTCTATAAGTTTCTGATGAACAATGGTGAGTGCACACTTGTGCACTTTTTGAGCCAAGAGGGGCTTGGCAAATGCTTGTTTGATGGATGTTTTTGGACAATGGGGGCACCCTTGTGCTTATTTAAGCAGAAGGTGTCAAAACAAGCAAGTAACAAGCTCTTAGCACACACAAATTACTCAAATGATGCACACTAGGCAAAGCAAGTTGCTGATACAAAGATGAGCAGGTCTGGGGACTTATGAGCTAAACAGATTGCACAAACTTGAGTTTCAATGGTCCAAATCATGCATACAAACTCACAAGCTGGCATACAAACCAAATCAATCCCTGAAATAACCTAGAACTTAACAGATTTCAAGATCTTAGCATTCAAATTCTTGAACACAAGCAAATTTGGGCATAAGCAGATTTTTAGCTATGTTTTCCTTTTTACTTACCAAACTTACTCCAAACTTGTTCCAAATTAAACTATAACTAGTAAGCAAACTATCTTAACCTTTTATAGCCTTGCTAACACCTTATGAAAGCACAAATCAAAAATCTACCTTGCTAAAACACATATCCAAACACTCTGTTATATTCTGAAAACCAAACTTTTTCACATCAAATCAATTCAAAAGCTACTCAAACTGACCCTAATGGTATCTAACATGCATATAACAACTTAAGAACACCAAACAAAGCAGATTTAACACACTTATCAAACAATCAAGCAAAATCACTTAAAACACAACTTTCTGAGATTTCAAAAAGGGAAAAAGTGTTTTTACCTCAGGACCCTACATCCAGGGCCCTAGTGGATGTATAATCCACCTCCTTACCAACTGGGGTTGGTGCAGATCCTTGGATCAACAACCTTCAATACCTGCTTAACAAAAATCAAAGAAAATACACAAGAACAAGCAATATACTATTTCTGTTTTCTTTCTTTCTTAAAAACTTTCCAAAACTTTTTAAAACCTTCTTAACACATTTAAATAACAATATATCACCAATTAACACTTACCTCTTAACACACAAACTTAGAACAGATTTCTTACCAAAAATCTTTCAAATTTCAGAAACTTTTAAATAACTTTGAAAATCAAAGTTACTTAACCAAATTAAAGATGGAACTCAGAATCAAGCTTATACACAACACACAAATTTTTATAAACCTAAAAAGGAATTATACTTGTTTTAAAACAAAAACCAAACTTTTATTTCATAAAAAAGGAATTACATGTGCAAAGCTTTAAAACTGGAACAAGGGACATCCACAGGTTGGAGCCTCTATTTATACTAGTCTAATGAACAATCTAGAATGCTAAGAACAAAACCCTAATCACTAGAAATCTCTAAAATGCCCTTGACATTTTTTGAGTGATGAGTTGTCAAAATGGATCCTGGACGTTTATTCATGCGTTGGAAGTAAGCAATGGACCTCAGTTGTTGATTTAGGACACGTCATTTAACTTGGGGACCAAGGTGTATGCTGATTGGTTGAATGGGGAATTGGGGGTAGGGTCCATAGTGGTGGGATTGGGGTTTTTAGGTGTGGGATGGGTTCCTGCGTGTGTGAATCACACGTGGGCAAGAGTAATTGGTTTTTAACCCATGTTTAAGTGAGGTGAAAACTGGGTGGGGTGAAAGTGAATAGTAACTCTTGTAGATCCGATTTTGGGGGAAACACAAGTGTTAGGCGCGTTTTCTGTTTGAATGTTTCAAAGTTAACACATTTGGTCCTTAACCTTCCTTTCTTTTGTCTTTTCTCTTTTAAAACCTATCAGCGCCCCATTAAGCTTATATCAACTTCTATCATTTGGCAATTTTGGCACCAAACTTTTAAAAAGGGTTTTCAAGGGTTCTTTTTGTCATTTTTGAGTATTGCAAGGGCTGATTTTGAACATTGTTGATCTTCCAAGGTCTTCTTTGTATCTTTAACTTCATGAGGGACCATAATTGACAAATTGATTTTGTTGAGGGACCAATCTTGTCATTTCTTCAAAGTTGAAGGACCTTTTTGTAATTTTGACAAACTTAAGGGACCAAACTTGTAATTATTAATATACAAGGGTTTTAAGTGTCATTTCTTCATTCTTGGAGGATCAATCTTGTTTGTCTTTAAATCTTCAAGGTATTTTGTTGAGAATTCCATGATTAGGGCCCGGTTCATTGTACGGCTTCGTTTCTCGTGTCCGTTTTTCCTTGTATCTTGTGATCTTTTGTCTTTTTCACGATATCCATACCTAAAATACACAAGTAAACAAACACAAGCATATATATGGTATTTTATGACATTTTTATGCATTTAAAGCCCGAAAAGAACGATGAGATCATGTATAAATGCCATCTCATCATCCGCAAACCACGGGGTGTCATCGAGATTGGAATTGATAGACATTAAGGCCTCAAGGGGAAAAGAGTCATTGATCTGTTAATTCGGATGATCCCCTTGATAAGGATCCTCAAGTCTACTTAGATGATCCGCGTCTAGGTTTTTGGCTCCCTTCTTGTCACGAATTTCGATTTTAAATTCTTGAAGGAGCAAAACCCAACGAAAAAGTCTTGGCTTAGAATCTTGCTTAGTCAACAAGTACTTCAACGCGGAATGGTCGGTGTACACGATTGTGGTGGAAAGAACACGATAGGGGCAAAATTTCTCAAAAGCATACACTACAGCTAAAAGCTCTTTTTCGGTAGTGGTATAATGAAATTGAGCCCCCGTCATTGTCTTGCTAGCATAATGGATTGGTTGGAAGTGTTTGTTCACTCTTTGGCCCAAAACCGCTCCAATGGCAAAGTTGCTAGCATCACACATCAATTCAAAAGGTAGCTCCCAATTAGGGGTAACCAAGACCGGTGCCTTAGTTAGCTTGTCCTTAAGAAGATTGAAGGAGTCAATACACTCTTTAGAAAAGATAAAAAGAGTATATTTTTCCAAGAGGTGGGTCATCGGGCGAGCGATTTTAGAAAAATCTTGAATGAATCGACGATAGAAGCCCGCATGACCAAGGAAACTTCTCACACCCTTCACGGTTGAAGGTGGAGGCAATTTAGCAATAACATCGACTTTAGCACGGTCGACTTCAAGACCGGCTTTGGAGATTTTATGTCCAAGAACAATGCCTTCTTTTACCATGAAATGACATGTTTCCCAATGAAGAACGAGACGAGTGTCTCACACCGTTTAAGCATACGTTCTAAATTGGCAAGGCAATGAGAGAAAGAATCACCATAGACCGAGAAATCATCCATGAAGACTTCCATAGTTTCTTCAACCATGTCATGGAAGATAGCCATCATACACCTTTAGAATGTCCCAGGAGCATTGCATAAGCCGAAAGGCATTCTTTTGTAAGCAAATGTTCCATAAGGAAAAGTGAATGTGGTTTTCTCTTGGTCTTTAGGATCGATGTGAATTTGAAAATACCTGGAGAAACCATCTAAGAAGCAATAATAATCATTACCCGCTAGACGTTCAAGCATTTGGTCGATAAAAGGAAGGGGAAAATGATCCTTTCTCGTAGCATCATTGAGTTTCCGATAGTCTATACAAACTCTCCACCCTGTAATGAGACGAGTAGGAATCAACTCGTTGTTTTCATTGGGCACAACGGTGATTCCGCCTTTCTTAGGCACACAATGGACCGGACTAACCCATGGTGAATCCGAGATAGGGTAGATCATTCCCGCATCAAGAAGTTTGATAACCTCTTTTTTGATAACATCATGGATCTTGGGATTCACCCTTCTTTGGTTTTGAATAGTGGGTTTAAAGTTGTCCTCCATGAGAATTTTATGTGTGCAAAATTGAGGATCAATTCCACGAATATCGGAGATTTTCCAAGCAATCGCTTTCTTATGATTCTTCAGCACGGTGATAAGTCGAGATTTTTCGTCTTCTTTCAAATCCTTACCGATGATGACGGGTAACTTCTTATTTTCTTCAAGGAACACGTATTCGAGATGAAACGGCAGATCCTTAAGCTCTAAATATGGAGGATTTTCGATGGAAGACGTTTTCAAATTCATATCATCGATAGAGATTTCCTTAGGAGATGGTGGAGAAATATGGTCCTCATTGAGAAGTTTCTCAATGGTACGATTGTCTTCATCCCAACCGGAGGGAGAATCGTCATATTGTAAGTCCACATCTCCCAAAGTTGCTTCAAAGTTTTTGAAAAGGAAATCACTTTCTCCAAATGGAGTTAGTGAAGGAGCAATAGAGGCAACGGTCTCAACAATGGGTAGAGAAGAAGAACCACTTTTACAAGCGTCTTTGAAATGCTCTTCACAAGCCTCATCAAGTACGTCAATGAAATTAACGCTCTCGTTTTCCTGAGGTTGCTTAGAAAGTTTACCCATGTTGAAGACGATTTTATCGTCACCAACTCGCATGATTAATTCGCCCGCGGCTACATCAGTGAGAGTGCGACCGGTCCTCAAGAATGGACGTCCAACGATTAATGGAACACGGGGATCCATCTCGTAGTCCACGACAACAAAATCCACCAGAAAGGTGAATTTGTCGTCATCGACGAAGACATCTTCGGCTATCCCCACCGGATAAGCAACCGTACGGTTAGCTAATTCCAATGTCATTCGTGTGGGGACTAGCTCGGGTAGAGATAATTGTTTCCAAACGCTTAAAGGCATTAATTTGATACTAGCACCTGGATCGGCTACGGTCATATAATTCTCTACCCCGGGGAAATTGCAAGGAATGAGAAAATGACCCAGATCACCAAGTTTGGTGGGTAATTTCCTTAAGAGCACTGTGGAGCAATTCTCGTTAAGTTGGGTCTGAGCGATATCAAGAAGTTTCTCCTTATCACTGAGAAGATCTTTAAACATTTTAGCATATTTTGGCATGTGAGTGAGAGCCTCAGCAAAGGAGATGTTGAAATTCAGTTGTTTAAACATTTTAAGAATGTTAGAAACCCGAATATCATCCTTGTTCTTCAACTTCTCTTTCCTCAACCTTGAGGGATAAGGTATATTGGGTTGAGATGAAGGCTTTGGAATGGAATTCTCACTCACATCCTTGGGTTGTGGAGGGGTGGAAGTAGAAGGTGGAGGAATTGGTGAAATAGAAGGTGGAGGAATTGGAGAAGGGGACTCGTTTTCCTTTGTCTCAATCACCGGTGTAGGTGTAGGAAGCTCAGGTTCCTTTAAACATTTTCCACTTCGAGTGGTGATTGCTTTCATCTCCCCTCTTGGATTAAGAACGGTTTTACTCGGAAGAGAACCCGAACCAGAGGCTTGATTACTTTGGAAGAAACTAGCCATCATGTCCCTTAAGTCATTTGTTTGACTACTCAAAGAGTTTCGCATATCGGCTCGAAGATCATTCCCTTGTTTCACCATATCTCCTTTCAAGTTTATGGGTTGTCGCTGAATATTCTACACTATCGCATCATTAGTCTTCATGTAAGTGTCAACCTCTTGATTAAATGCGGTAGGTTGGGTGGGAGGAAGAGCATGGTAGGCAGGTGGTTGATAAGCGGGTTGTTGGTAAACTTGGTTGTTTCCTTGTGGTGGATATGGGGTTCTTTGGGTCTGATATTGATTTGGAGCACGAGGTTGGTTTTGATTGTTGCGATTGAGGTTGTTTAGGTTTTGAGGTGGAAAACCGGGTGGTGAAATGAAGTTGTTTGAACGATAACTTAGCAAATTACGGTCACCTTGAGGACATGCTTGATAGCCTCCCGTAGAAAAGTTACCGTTGGCGGCATACACATTTTCGGATTGTCATGAGTCGAAGGATAATCGGTGTATGAGTGAGATCCCCCGCATATTTCACATGATTGACTCAAAGCATTAGCTTGGGCATTGATTTGTTTGAAATTGTTGGCGGTTTTTACAGCAAGCGATTCCACAAGCGAAGTAAGCTTATCAATTCTCTTTTCGGCGTCACTAGTACTAGCACTAGCCACATTAGTTCGAACACTCTTGGTTTGCACTCTAGACTTATTCTCAATTATATCCCATGCGGCATTAGAAGACTTAACCAAAATGTTACCCCCCGAGGCACTATTTAGTGAATCTTGGTCATTCATGCTTAACCCATTGTAAAAAGTATTTATTTGATGTAGTTTTGTGAAACCATGTTGTGGACACTTTCTTAAAAGTTCCTTAAAACGGTCCCAAGATTCACTAAATGTCTCACCGTACTTTTGTTCAAAGGTAATGATTTCATTCCGCAAAGCGGTAGTACGTGAGGGTGGGAAAAAGTAGTTAATGAACTTGGTCTCTAAATCCGTCCATGTAAGAATACTTTGTGGCGCTTCCTTATCAAGCCAATTCCGGGCTTGTCCCTCTAAGGAGAAAGGAAAAAGTTGCAAGCGAATCACTTCTTGTGAAACCCCATTATACTTAACCGTATTGGTGAGTTGAAGAAACCTTTTTTTTATGGTCACGAGGATCATCAAGCGAACGCCCCAAGAAAGGTTGAGCATGACCATTTGAATAAAGCTAGATTTGAGCTCAAAATTGTTGGCTCCAATCTCGGGTATGACAATAGCATCGGTGTTGCCCTCTACGTGCGATTGCAAAAGCTAGTTGATTGTCCATGGTGACAATAGGTGGAGTAATGACTTCGTCTTGAGCTGCTTTCTTCTTACGAGCACGGGTACACATACACATCTGCAAAAGAAAAAGGAAAATAGACAAGAAATATTTTTGGCTTTTTTTATGTTTTTCTATTTTTTTGGATTTTTAAAAATTTTATATTTTTTATATGGATTTTTGAAAATTTTTAAGCAAGAAAAATAACCTTCAAAAGTGAACGGATCCCAAAATCCAACACGTCTCTCACTAAAATCCGTTAATCTAAACAAAAAGAGCCGGCAGCGGCGCCATTTAATACAAGGTTTTATCCAAGTATAAAAGAGTTATCGTCCGATCTTTTCGAATTGATTACTGGTTAATAGTGCGACTCAGTCGTTCTTGTTGGAACATAAAATGGTTTGATTCTCTATTTTAAACTATAAGAAGATATGAAAATGTCGTTGAGTAAAATAAAAGCTTTTAAAAATTAAACTAAAATTACGAGTTAAAAAATAAATGATTAAAAACATAAAATGTAATGAATTAGAAAAACACTTGGTAAAAACAGAGATTTCGGGAAGCGTGCAATTTTTGGAAATTAAAACGTAATGAATTTAAAACTTGAAAACTTTGTAAAAACAAGAAATTAATCTCATCGGAATGCCTGGTCGGAATGCCTTGTCGGAATATGATGGAATGCACACAATCGGAATGTCCAAAATACTACTGTCGGAAAGTAATCGGAATGTACCAGTTGGAATACATAAAACGAATTCTGTCGGAATAATCCCAAAGCTATCGGAATACTAGAAAACAAGCCCTATCGGAATGTCAACATAAACACCCCCGTTGGTATCCAAATCGAAATGCACGTCGGAATAGAAAACCCTTTTCCGATACCTTGTGATCGGAATAATAGTGAGCTGATCGGAATAACAAGCCCTAATCGGAATGTGATATGTGTGAAAACACCCATCCTTTTACCACTTATTTTTGGCTAAAACGAGACCAAAACACGTATTTAATATCATTTGTTTGGAATTATGCGTGGTTTTTGTGTATATTGGGTTTTCAGAGTCAACCGGATGAATATTGAAGAAAACATGGGATTGCACGGGTTTTATCGAAGAAAAAGACTCAAGACGAAGTCTATTGTCCAAGAGATGCAAAAGATTTGATGTTATTGTACCTATTTGAAGATTTATCGAAGAATAGGGCCAAAGATGGAAGATTCATATATGTCGAAGAACTCGAGTCTATTAAACAAATGATTATAGGAAGAGTTGGAATCATTCACCGACACTTCTCAAAATCCAAAGTCGGAAACGTTTAATTAAAGAAACGTAAAGACTAAAGAAGAAAGAAGAAGAGAAGCCCATGAACAAAGCCCATTCACAAGCCCACAAAGCAAACACCTATAAATAGGCCTACACTTCACAACTTAGGGAGTTTTTTTTTTTAGTTTTGCATTTTTTTCATTTCTCTAGTTTTAGAGAGAGAAAGTTCCCAACTTTCTCTCACTAAATTTTTCTTTGTTTTCATCTTTTAAATTTAAGCTTTCTTTAATCTTTGCATTTGGATTCCATAAATCAAATTCAAGTTTAAGTTTAAGCTTTGTGTTCTTTAATCTCATTCTATATTTCTTGGTTTGTTTTGTCTTTGATCCGAATTGCATACTTCATTCATGTGATTTGATGATTTCGTGATTGAAGGATTAAACTTTTTAGTTTATACATAAGCTCTTACACGTATAAGCTATAAGCTCTCTATGCTTATTGGCTTATTTCTTGTTTTAGCTTATTGGTTATCGGATTTCATCAAGGTTCGTCACTCAAAAGTTTCGTTTATAAAGTTTATGATTTTATGTTCTCGAAAGTTGTCAAATTTAAGTTTTTTGAAGTGTTTAAGTTGCGGGTAAAATAGCTTATTGATTGTGCTTATTGAGTTCTAAGGTTGCCACCATTTTCGGATTGATTTTGTATCCTATCGCAATATCAGGGTTTATACACATTCCGACGGATTTCCTGTTTTGATCGCAATAACCCTTAAGGGTTTTACTTTGCGATCGGTTGACATCTTCCCTTATTCTGATCTGGATTGCGATCGCTTATTGCGATCGCATATTCCGACGGGACTAAGGTCTTGGTTAAGACGAAACTCTGCCCATTTTTCGACAGCAACTTTCCGATCTGACTTTGCGATCTAGTACATTCCGATAGATGCACATTGCGACATAAGTATTTACTTGCATTCTGATCTGAACTTTGCGACAGAGCCACATTCCGACAGACTTGATTTTGACATTCTGATGGACCTTCATTTGCAATATTCCGATAGAACATGTTTTTAAGTTTTTAGTATTAAAGTTTTTACATAAAGTTTTTTTTTAAATAGCTTCTAGTTTAATATTTAAACGCTTTAATTTTGCTCAACAACATTTTCATACTTTCTTGTAATTTAAAGTAGAATAGAAAACCAAACCCCCTATTTGTCACCAAGAACAACTATTCCACCTTGAGTTGTGATCAATTCGAGAAGATACCGAGAGATAATCTGAACCATAGCAAATATCGTGTATCAAATGGCGCCGCTGCCGGCTCTTCTCGTTGAGATTAACAGTTTTTTGTGAGAACTTAGATTTTGGGATCCGTTCACCGTGAACGTTATTTTTTCATAAAAATTTCAAAAAATTCTAAAAATATAAAATTTTCAAAAATACAAAAAAATTAAAAAACCATAAAAAAGACAAAAATATTTCTTGTTTGCTTTGTTAGTTCTTTTGCAGGTGCATGCGTACACGATCAACGTCTTATCAAGAGCCCGAGCCTATCGAAGACTTACACATGGCCGGTGTACAAAACAACAACAATAACCCACCTCAAAACAATAACAATCCACCTCTCAACAACAATAATAACAACAATAATGAACCTTTACCGGACAATCGCCCTATGATTAAACTGTTACAAGCACATGTGGAGGGCAACAATGATCCAATTGTCATACCCGCGATTGCAGCCAACAACTTTGAGCTCAAATCCGGCTTTATTCAGATGGTCTCTGCTCAACCATTCTTGGGGCGTACCATTGATGATCCACATGACCACATCAAGAGATTCCTGCAACTCACGAATACGGTCAAATTCAATGGTGTTCCACAAGATGTAATCCGTTTACAACTTTTTCCTTTGTCCCTAGAGGGACAAGCCCGACATTGGCTTGCAAAGGAACCTCCACAAAGTATTCTGACGTGGACGGATTTGGAGACCAAGTTTATAAAATAGTTTTTCCCACCCTCTCGTACTACCGCTTTGCGGAATGAAATCATAAATTTTGAACAAAAGTATGATGAGTCTTTTAGTGAATCGTGGGACCGTTTTAAAGATCTTTTAAGAAAGTGCCCACAACATGGTTTTACCAAAGTGCACCAAATTAATACTTTTTATAATGGTTTAAGCATGAATGACCAAGATTCACTAAATAGTGCCTCGGGGGGTAATATTTTGGTTAAGACTTCCAATGCCGCTTGGGATATCATTGAGAAAAAGTCTCGTGTGCAAACCAAGAGTGTTAGGACCAATGCCGCTAGTACTAGTACTAGTGACAACGACAAGCGACTTGAAAAAATTACTACGCTTCTTGAATCGCTTGCTACCCAAACCGCTAGCAACACCAACAACATCAATGCTAAAAACGCTCAAGTCAATGCTGTCAGCCAACCATGTGAAATATGCGGGGGTCCTCACTCTTACACCACTTGTACCACCACCCGAGACTACCCTTCTGAGAATGTGAATGCAGCATACGGTACCTATCCTCCGGCCGTTTATCAAGCTCGTCCTCATGGAGACCGCAACTTGCTTAGCTATCGCTCGAACTACTTTCTCTCACCGCCCGGTTTTCCTCCTAACAACCCAAACCAACAACAAAACCTCAATCGCCCTCCTCAACAACAACCTCGTGCACCATACCAACCACCTCATAAACAACCATATCCACCTCAAAGAAACAACCAAGTTTACCAACAACCTGCTTATCAACAACCCGCCTACCATGCTCCTTCTCCCAACCAACCCACCGCATTACACCAAGATGTGGAAACCTACATGAGGACCAATGATGTGATTGTGGAAAATCTCTAGCGGGAAGTGCTCAACTTGAAAGCAGACATGGTGAAACAAGGAAACGATTTGAGAGCTGATATGAGAAATACTTTGGCAAGTCAAACGAATGACTTAAGGAACATGATGGCTGGTTTCTTCCAAGGTAATCAATCCTCTTCTTCGGGTACTCTTCCGAGTAACACCGTTGCGAATCCAAGAGGGGAGATGAAAGCAATCACCACTCGCAGTGGCAAAGGTACCAAGGAACCCGAGCTTCCTATACCTCCATCGGTGATTGTGACTAAGGAAAACGAGTCACCTGCTCCTATTCCTCATCCTTCTACTTCCCCAATTTCTCCACCTCTTACTTTTACCCCTCCTCCACCCAAGGATGAGAGTGATCCTACTATTCCAAAGCCTTCATCTTCTTCCGATATACCTTATCCCTCAAGGTTGAGGAAAGAGAAGCTCAAAAGCAAGGATGATATTCAGGTTTCGAACTTCCTCAAAATGTTAAAACAATTGAATTTCAACATCTCCTTCGCTGAGGCTCTCGCTCACATGCCCAAATATGCGAAAATGTTCAAAGATCTTCTTAGCGACAAGGAGAAGCTTATTGATATTGCTAATACCCAACTTAATGAGAATTGCTCTGCAGTGCTCTTAAGGAAATTGCCAACCAAGCTTGGTGATCCGGGTCGCTTCTTAATCCCTTGCAACTTCCCGAGAGTAGAGAATTGCATGGCCCTAGCCGATCTAGGTGCCAGTATTAACTTAATGCCCTTAAGCGTTTGGAAGCAATTATCTCTCCCTGAGCTAGTCCCCACCAAAATGACTTTGGAATTAGCTAACCGTACGGTTGCTTATCTAGTGGGGATAGCCGAAGACGTCTTTGTAGGAGTCGACAAATTCACTTTTCCTGCCGATTTCGTTGTCGTTGACTACGACATGGACCCTCGTGTGCCATTGATCATTGGTCGTCCATTCTTGAGGACCGGTCGCACTCACATCGATGTTGAAGCCGGTGAGCTTATAATGAGAGTGGGTCACGATAAAATAGTCTTCAACATGGGAAAGCTTTCTAAACAGCCTTATTCATACGAGAGTGTTAATTGTATTGACGTTCTTGATGAGGCTTGTGAAGAACACTTCAAAGATGCTTGTAAAAGTATTTCTACCTCTCTTCCCAATGTTGAAACCGTTTCCTCTATTGACTCATCACTATCTCTATTTGGAGAAAGTGATTTCCTTTGGAAAGATTTGGAAGCCACCATGGGAGATGTGAACTTAGAACATGACGATTCTCCCACCGATTGGGATGAAGATCTTCGCCTCATTGAGAACCTTCTTAAAGAAGACAATATTTCTCCACCATCTCCCAAGGTTATTGCTATCGATAAACCGACTTTGAAAACGCCTCCCATCGAAAATCCTCCGGATTTAGAACTCAAGGAGTTGCCGCCTCATCTCGAGTACGTGTTCCTTGAAGATAAGAAGAAGTCGCCCGTCATCATTGATAAGGACTTGAAAGAAGAAGAGAAATCTCGCCTCATCGCCGTGCTTAAAGATCATAAGAAGGCAATTGCTTGGAAAATTTCCGATATCCGCGGAATTTATCCAAACTTTTGTACTCACAAGATTCTCATGGAAGATGACTTTAAACCCGCAATCCAGAGCCAAAGAAGGGTTAATCCTCGCATTCATGACGTCATCAAACAAGAGGTTATCAAACTTCTAGATGTCGGCTTGATTTACCCTATTTCGGATTCGCCTTGGTTAAGTCCCGTCCATTGTGTGCCCAAGAAGGGCGGAATAACCGTTGTTCCCAATGAACACAACGAGTTGATTCCCACTCGTCTCGTTACTGGGTGGAGAGTTTGTATCGACTATCGCAAACTCAATGATTCCACGAGAAAAGATCACTTTCCTCTTCCTTTCACGGATCAAATGCTCGAGCGTCTAGCTGGTAATGACTATTACTGCTTCTTAGACGGTTTCTCCGGGTATTTTCAAATTCCAATCGATCCCAAAGACCAAGAGAAGACCACATTCACTTGCCCCTACGGAACATTTGCTTAAAAACGCATGCCTTTTGGCTTATGCAATGCTCCTAGGACATTCCAAAGGTGTATGATGGCTATCTTCCATGACATGGTTGAAGAAACTATGGAAGTATTCATGGATGATTTCTCGTTTTATGGCGATTCTTTCTCTGCTTGCCTTGCCAATTTAGAACGTATGCTTAAGCGGTGTGAAGACACTCGCCTTGTTCTTAATTGCGAAAAATGCCATTTCATGGTAAAAGAAGGCATCGTGCTAGGACAGAAGATCTCCAAATCCGGTCTTGAAGTGGACCGTGCTAAAGTCGATGTTATTTCTAAGTTGCCTCCACCTTCAACCGTGAAGGGTGTGAGAAGTTTCCTCGGTCATGCGGGCTTCTACCGTCGTTTCATCAAAGATTTTTCTAAAATCGCTCGCCCGATGACCCACCTCTTGGAAAAAGATACTCCTTTTATCTTTACCAACGAGTGTATTGAAGCCTTCAACCTGCTTAAGGATAAGCTAACTAAGGCAGCGGTCTTGGTTACCCCTAATTGGGAGCTGCCTTTCGAGTTGATGTGCGATGCTAGCGACTATGCTATTGGAGCGGTTTTGGGCCAAAGAGTGAACAAACACTTCCAACCGATCCATTACGCTAGCAAGACAATGACAGGGGCTCAATTTCATTACACGACAACCGAAAAAGAGCTTTTATCTGTTGTATGTGCTTTTGAAAAGTTCTGCCCCTATCTTGTCCTTTCTACCATAATCGTTTACACCGATCATTCCGCGTTGAACTACTTGTTAACTAAACAAGATTCCAAACCAAGACTTCTTCGCTGGGTTTTGCTACTTCAAGAATTTAAAATCGAAATTCATGATAAGAAGGGAGCTGAGAACCTAGCCGCGGATCATCTCAGCAGACTTGAGGATCCTTATCAAGGGGAACATCCGAACAAAAGAGATCAATGACTCTTTTCCCCTGGAGACCTTAATGTATATCAACTCGACTTCTGATGAAACCCTGTGGTTTGCGGACATTGCAACTACTTGGCGGGTGGAATTCTCGTTGACGGGTTAACATCCCAACAAAAGAAGAAGTTCTTCAAAGACATTAAGACTTACTTTTGGGATGACCCGTATCTATTCAAACAATGTGCTGATTTGATTATTCGCCGATGTGTTGATGGACCGGCAGCTTTAGAAATCCTTGACGCTTGCCACAAAGGACCCACCGGTGGTCACTTTGGTCCCAAATACACTGCCAAAACAGTGTTTGACTCGGGATTTTATTGGCCACCATTTATCGTGATGCTCACGCGATGGTTAAACGTTGTAATGCTTGCCAAAAACAAGGCAAGATCACACCTAAAGACGAGATGCCTCAAAATTTCATACAAGAATGTGAAATCTTTGATGTTTGGGGTATCGACTTTATAGGGCCATTCCCTTCCTCTAAAGGAAACAAATACATCCTTGTAGCCGTTGACTACGTCTCCAAATGGGTTAAAGCCAAAGCTTTACCCACTAATGACGCAAGGGTGGTTTCTAACTTTTTGAAATCGCTATTCGCTAGATTCGGTGTGCCTCGTGCCAGTATTAGTGATCGTGGGACTCATTTTTGCAATGACCAATTCGCAAGAGTCATGGCTAAGTATGGTGTAAATCATCGTCTTTCCATCGCATACCACTCACAAACTAATGGCCAGGCTGAAATCTCTAACCGAGGATTAAAGCGAATTCTTGAAAGAACCGTGGGAGAGCATCGTGCCTAATGTGCTGATAAACTTGATGATGCTCTGTGGGCTTTTCGTACCACTTACAAGACTCCGATTGGTTGTACACCATATCTTCTCGTGTACGAGAAAGCATGCCACCTCCCCATTGAGTTGGAGCACAAGGCTTACTGGGCCTTGAAGTGGGCTAACTTCGATATCAACAAAGCCGGTGACCTACGCAAGATCCAACTCAATGAGCTGAATGAACTCCGTAATGAGGCTTATGAAAATTCTTTGATCTATAAGGAAAAGACTAAGCTCATTCACGACTCTAAGATTAAAAACCGAGAGTTCCAAGTTGGAGACAAAGTTTTACTCTTTAACTCTCGGTTGAAAATCTATTCGGGCAAGCTGAAATCTCGTTGGTCCGGCCCATTCACCATTTCCTAAATTTTTCCATATGGTACTCTCGTGCTCGCTCAACCTAATGGACCTAATTTTAAGGTGAATGGCCAACGAGTGAAGTTGTACTTTGGTGAGGACATCTCTCAAGAGATGATTCCATCCCTCACCACGTTTCCCATGAACTAATTTTGGGTCGAGTCAGGCTCGTGACTCGGTTATCAAAAACAAGCGCTCCTCGGGAGGCAGCCCGAGTATCTATCCTTTTCCGTTTTAACCTCCTAAGTGTAGGGGGACCTCTGTAGGCGCTTTGTGTTTGTATAGTGATGTGATTACAGGGATAAGTGCACTTTTGGAATCTTTGAAAAACCGTACTCCCGTGTTATCCGAAATCTGGTTCTATCTCTCAACTATCGTGATTCAATTTTCTTCATACTCACATTTGAAATTGATCACGTTAGTCGTCTCTTCCTTAACTTGAGTTAACCAACGTGCACAATGTCATAAGTGTAGGGGATACTTTTCCCACATGCTTAAACATTGAGGACAATGTTTATCGTAAGTGTAGGGGGGACTTCTATCGAAGTTTTAAGTGGACTTTTCCATGAAAATGCCTTCATTTAACCGGAAAATCATCTTTTTCAACATTTTTCAAAATTTTAATTAACTTTGGCCATTTAGTCGTAATTTTTAAATTTTTATCGTTGCTTTTATATGTATATATCCCGCAATAAAGTCAAAAATATTAATAAAGTGGTGTAGCTAGTTTTGAAATCTTTGACATATAAGGCCCGTTGCGATTATTTTGACTCAACCCGAATAGACTTATCCAAGTTTATTCTAGCTAGTATCCTTAACCATGTAGACCTTAGTTGGTTTATTAGGCTAAGCATCCACGAGTCTCATTACTTGAGATTTTAAATTGTGGAGAACGAGAAATGATAGAGTCAATTATAAGTCGGTATTCTTGCATAAGCTCACTTGGTGTAATTATTTGCCTATTCTCCCACTTTCTAATAATTTATCTACAATAAGTAAGGTCATATGATTTGAAAGGTTACTTAGCTTCTATCCATAGATCCTTTAAAAGTTGCTCGGTAATGATAAGAGTTCATAGCCAAGGCATAACTTATGAAGCGGGGCGCGAAGATTGGCGAGTCCGAAAAGGCCCTAACAAGGCATGAGGATTCAATCTTATTGCTAAAGATCCAAGGTGATGTGAAAAGCATTATTCCCAAAATCAATATGAAGGATCAAGACTCACGACGAAAAGCAATCAACTCCCGTAAAGATCATGGAGAAGTCTATCCGAAAAGACCCTACCAAGGTATGAGGATAAATAGATCCAAGTCCGAAAAGGAGGCAGATCGTTGTATCTCAAAATCCCAATTAGAGATTGAAGAAATAATCATGAAGTCGTGGTCAACAAAGTTGGAGTACCCCTCAAAAGTCTCCAAGTGAAGAAACTCTATTAACGATGAGAAGACCATTATCTCAAGCACGTCTCTCAAGATATGAAGTATGAAGTACATGCCAAATATCGGCCCGAGAAAGGTCTCAAATCGTGAACCGAGTTATGCCAAGATATGAACTTTTTGATATCCCGAGAAGCAGTTTTAAGAGATTTTGTCCTTTAGCTAACTATTGATCAAATCGTCCTACTTTGCTTTCAGCCTAAATAAACTATCGAAATAAGTCCAAAAATGCATCTTCATGATCATTCTAAGACAAAAATAAAATATAAGAGATACACCTAGGGATAAGGGAGTTTAAGCTTATAATTAAGCCATGTGTGTAAGTGTTTGATTTGCTAACTTATAATAACAATGATCTCGTTTTTAAGCTTAGTTTGGGGAACGTGAAACTTGAGGGTGATAAATCTTCGCAGCATCAAAGCCCTAATGTAAGTCCTTGATCTCTTTGCAAGTTATTTCCATATAGCTATTTTCAAGTGAAAATGGTTTTCTATCCTTTTATTTACTTAAAAGTTTTTAATCTCTCTTAGTACTTTGATTCTTGTTTAGTAATATTTTAATAAGGCCAAGGTTGATTGATTATGAGAAAAGTGTAAATTTGCTTTATCACTGAACATTGCATGAGGGCATGGCAATGGTTAAGTGTAGGGGATTTGATAGGTGTGAAAACACCCATCCTTTTACCACTTATTTCTGGATAAAACGAGACCAAAACATATATTTAATATCATTTGTTTAGAATTATGCGTGGTTTTTGTGTTTATTGTGTTTTCAGAGTCAACCGGATGAATATTGAAGAGAAACATGGGATTGCACGGGTTTTATCGAAGAAAAAGACTCAAGACGAAGTCTATTGACCAAGAGATGCAAACGATTTGAAGTCATTGTGCCTATTTTAAGATTTATCAAAGAATAGGGCCAAAGATGGAAGATTCATATATGTCGAAGAACTCGAGTCTATTAAACAAATGATTATAGGACGAGTTGGAATCGTTCACCGACACTTCTCAAAATCTAAAGTCGGAAACGTTTAATTAAAGAAACGTAAAGACTAAATAAGAAAGAAGAAGAGAAGCCCATGAACAAAGCCCATTCACAAGCCCACAAAGCAAACGACTATAAATAGGCTTACAATTCACAACTTAGGGAGTTTTTTTTAGTTTTTCATTTTTTTCATTTCTCTAGTTTTAGAGAGAGAAAGTTCCCAACTTTCTCCCACTAAATTTTTCTTTGTTTTCATCTTTTAAATTTAATCTTTCTTTAATCTTTGCATTTGGATTCCATTAATCAAATTCAAGTTTAAGTTTAAGATTTGTGTTCTTTAATCTCATTCTATATTTCTTGGTTTGTTTTATCTTTGATCCGAATTGCATACTTCATTCATGTGATTTGATGATTTCGTGATTGAATGATTAAACTTTTTAGTTTATACATAAGCTCTTACACGTATAAGCTATAAGCTCTCTATGCTTATTGGCTTATTTCTTGTTTTAGCTTATTGGTTTTCGGATTTCATCAAGGTTCTAGTCACTCAAAAGTTTCGTTTATAAAGTTTATGATTTTATGTTCTCGAAAGTTGTCAAATTTATGTTTTTTGAAGTGTTTAAGTTGCGGGTAAAATAGCTTATTGATTGTGCTTATTGAGTTCTAAGGTTGCCACCATTTTCGGATTGATTTTGTATCCCATCGCAATATCAGGGTTTATACACATCCCGACGGATTTCTTGTTTTGATCGTAATAACCCTTAAGGGTTTTACTTTGCGATCGGTTGACATCTTCCCTTATTCCGATCTGGATTGCGATCGCTTATTGCGATCGCATATTCCGACGGGACTAAGGTCTTGGTTAAGACGAAACTCTGCCCATTTTTCGACAGCAACTTTCTGATCTGACTTTGCGATCTAGTACATTCCGATAGATGCACATTGTGACAGAAGTATTTACTTGCATTCCGTTCTGAACTTTACGACAGAGCCACATTCCGACAGACTTGATTTTGACATTCCGATGGACCTTCATTTGCAATATTCCGTTAGAACATGTTTTTAAGTTTTAAGTATTAAAGTTTTTACATAAAGTTTTTTTAAATAGCTTCTAGTTTAATATTTAAACGCTTTAATTTTGCTCAACAACATTTTCATACTTGCTTGTAATCTAAAGTAGAATAGACAACCAAACCCCCTATTTGTCACCAAGAACAACTATTCCACCTTGAGCTGTGATCAATTCGAGAAGATACCGAGAGATAATCTGAACCATAGCAAATATCGTGTATCAGAATGTCCAGCCAGAAAGGGGTTTCCCCTTTTCCGATGACTTGCACTTCGAAATAAGCCAAGATTTTAATCTACTTTTAATAAGCTCAAACCAATACTTAATCAAATTAATAATAAGACGAACTAAAAAGCAAAAATAAGAACTTTCAAACTTTAAATAAGCAACTTTTAAATCAAACTTTAAAAAGACAAAAACTTTAATAAAACATAGAACGTAAATAAGCTAAACACAAAAGAAGCCAATAAGCATGAAAAGCTCAAAACTTAATCCGTATAAAACTTAGAGATGAATAAAAAGATAAACTTTTTAATCACATGAACATCAAGATTAAACAAAATCAAAGATGATAACGAATCGAAGTTAAATAAAATCAAGAAAGGTAGAAGAAGATTAAAGATAAAAAGCTTAACTTGAACATATAGATTAATGATTCCAAAATACAAGATCAAATCAAAGCCCATGTTATCTTCCTTTTTCATATTTTTATCCTGAAACACAATAAAAACACAAACCACGCATAATTCCGACTTTTACGACATAAAATACACGTCTTGTTCTTGTTATTATTGGAAATAAGTGGTAAAAGGATAAGTGTTTTCACACTTATTAAACCCTGTGCGTAAAGCTCGTGCTACTACGGATCTGGGGCCTGCGTGCATGCCGCATGACCCTTCATGTATTTCACTAATCACATAGCTAGCCTGGCGCGGCCCGACGCATCTCAACCACGGCTGTAGGAAGGAATGCTTGTACAGAATACCTTCTCGATGTTCGAAATGCTGCGACTTCCTTTGGATACGCCGTGTCGCCTTTTCATCCTCCGGAAGGGTTTCATCAGTTAAATAGCTGATGATCGGGGTCATCCATGTAGGTCCCTCTTCTTCAACTATATTTGCGATTTCCCCTCCTGTAATGGATTTTTCCTTGAGTATTTCCACCAGTACTTGTTTGGATAAATAGGCGAAGCTTGTAGACGCAATTTTGCTAAGAGCATCCGCCTTCTTGTTTTCACCTCTTGGTACCTGTTTGATGGAAAACTTCCCAAAAATGGCGATGAGTGACTTGACTTTCTCCAAGTATTGGATCATGTTATCCTCCTTGGCTACAGACCCTCCTAGGATGTGATTCGCGACAAGCCGAGAGTCCACGTAGGCCTCAAGGTTGCCTACTCCCATCCTAGCGGCGATTTTTAAACCCGCAATCAATGCTTCATATTCCGTCTCATTATTAGTGGTTGTGAACTCAAAACACAAGGCGTAGGTAAAATCCATTCCTTCCGGATTCGTGAGAATGAGGTCGGCTCCTGATCCGTCCGTGCACGAAGATCCGTCAGTAAACAAAACAAATGGTTCCGCTGGAATTTCCTCTTTTTGCACCATTGGTTCGTCATCCTCCAGTTTCTCAATTAGGAAGTCTGCAATTTTTGGCCTTTAACAGCCGTCCTTGGTCTATAGGAGATGTTATGTTCTCCTAGCAAGACGCTCCATTTCTGTAGCCTCCCGGCCACGTCCGGTTTAGAGATGATCTGTTTTATCGGCTGATCAGTGATGACCATAATTGGGTGCGCCTGAAAATACCGGCGCAGCCTTTCGCGGCGTACACCAGTGATAAAACCAACTTCTCCGTTGATGAATAGTTCAACTCCGGCCGTTGCAATGCTCTGCTTATGAAGTAAACCAGTGTCTGGACTGAGTCCCGATCAGTCATAAGGACTGCACTTATTGCTCCGTACGTAGCGGATAGATACATGATGAGATCCTCCTTAGGTCTGGGTGCAACTAGCATAGGAAGGTCCGTGAGATGCTGTTTAAGCTGCTCAAAGGTTTCCTTTGCCTCCTTTTTCCAGCGAAAATCTCCTTTCTTCAAGCACTTCTTGAGTGTTTTGAATAGAGGTAGTGATTTCTCTACAGACTTTGAAAAGAACCTATTTAACCCGGCCAGCTTTCCATTTAGTGATTGTACCTCCTTGAGTGTCCGAGGGGATGGTAACTGTATCACCGCGTCCATCTTCCCCGGACAAGGCTTGATGCCGTTTGGATTAATCATATACCCAAGGAACATCCCTTTGGTTTCCCCAAAGGTTCATGTTTTGGATTCAGTTACATGTTGATTCTCCTAAATGTGTCGAACGTCTCCTGGATATCACGGAGAAGTGCCTCCTCCGTATGACTCTTGATGACCAGATCGTCAACATAGACCTCGAGGTTGGGGCCTATCTGGGAGTCGAAGGCTTTACCAACAAGTCGCTGATATGTCGCTCTGGCGTTCTTTAGTCCGAACGGCATTTTTGTGTAACAATAAACGCAATGACTAGTGTGAAACGCCGTCTTCTCCTCATCTTCCTCTGCAATATAGATCTGATGGTATCCTTTGTATGCATATAAAAAACACTTGAAAGGGTATCCGCATAAGGATTCTACCTTCCAATCAATTTCTGGTAACGGATAGCAGTCTTGAGGGCAAGCTTTGTTCAAGTCCGTGAAGTCCACACACGTGCGCCAGATCCCATCATGCTTCTTGACCATGACTGGGTTAGATAACTACTCGTGGTAGTATACGTCGCGCATAATTCATGCGTCTACTAATTTCCGTACCTCATCCAGTATTACATGGCTGGGTTCTGGTGCTTGACCACGCTTCTTTTGCTTAACAGGGGGATATCCCTGGCGGATTTGAAGTTTATGTTCTGCTATCGAACGCGACACACCTGTCATATGCTTAGGCTCCCATGCGAATATATCAAGGTTTTCTTTTAGGAGAGAGCACATGGCCTTCTTCTCGTTATCCGATAGCGTTCCCCCTATGGCCACCTCTTGCTCCGGATAGTCAGGGTGCATTACCACCTTCCAATTAGTGGGTGGTTATCCTTCCTTAATGTGAACATGCTGGACTAGTGTTGTTACGACGTGGCATTCGGATGCCGGCAGGATGGAGTTGTAAATTGTAACGATTCCCCCTTCGACTGGAAATTTAATCATACCATGGGTCGTGGACGGGACAGTCCGTATGGCTAAGATCCATGGTCTTCCGATAATACCATTATACGGGGAGTGTGAACGTATCACTATAAAGTTCATCCACGCCGTGGTGGAATGCTCTTTATCCCCAATGGTTACCAGTAGAAGCAGCTGTCCTATTGGCCAGATAGTATCTCCATGAAAGCTAATGAGCGGCGACGTGGCCGGCACTAATTGGCTCTTTATCTCTGGTCGTATCTGTACGAAGCAGTGTTCATAGAGAACTTCTGCCAATGATCCTCCGTCCACATACATACGACGAACGTTGTGTATTCCAATACTTACCTCAATCGTGAGAGGTGCATCGGTCACGTTACTTACCGTAATGGGAGGGAATGAGATCTCTCTGCCACGTGAAATTTTTTGACTAACTTTCTGCTTTGTGCGGTGTTTCAAGGATTGGATCATATATATGGTTGAAGGCTTGTCCTTTTGGGAGTCCTTCTTGTCGTACTTTTGTTGTCCTTCCATCCTTCCAATCCTTAACCAGGTGTTTGAGCTTACCTGACTTAATCAGTGACTCTATGTGCTTCTTGAGTTGGATGCACTCCACCGTGCCGTGGCCCTTGTCATTGTGGAATTCGTAGAAGCGATTTCCTTGACGGCGGTCGACTGGAGTTGTCATTGGGGGAGGCCTTGGGAAATTTGACCCTTCTGTCAACAAGATATCTTGGTAAGTCATCTTTAGAGGGGTGAATTTGTCATCCGACCGCCCTTGTAATCTGAGCTCCTTCCGTTGCCTTAGGTGCTTTGACCCCCTGATTGCCTCTTGGGCTGGTCGTTCGATCGATAGTTATGGCTTCTCTTTGTCGGATACGCCGCAGCTACGACGGTTTCTCCTTCTACAAAGTTTCTAACCCTTTCCATGAGGTCGTCGTACCTCTCCGGTCGTTTGTCATTGAGACGCCTAATTAACTCCATGTCCGTTATGGCGTGCATATAGTCAGAAATTTTTAGGAGCTCAGAGCACGTTTTTGTGCGCGTGCACCCGTCATTGAAACGTTCCGCCAAGTCCTCCGTAGACTCTCCGGGCCGTTGTTTGACGGTTGTTAATGAGACCGGATCCCTATTATACTTCTTCCGCTGAGTATAATTGTTCTTGAACGCAGTGCGCAGCTCGCCGAAGCTATCAATACTTCGGGGAGGGAGCCTTTCAAAACAATCACGGACATTGCCAATCAAGGTCGAATTGAACATTTGGCACCATATAGGCATCGGCCATAGTTCGATTTTTGCCTACGTATCAAATATCTTTAGGTGATCATCAGGATCACCAGACCCATCATAGGTTTTGACGCATGCCGGCATACGGTGCTTCTTATCATCAGAGTAGTTCCGTATGCGGAGGGTGAATGCATATTCTCTGTCTTCGCACCATGGACGAGAGAGATCCTTCTCTTTGTTCCGATAGTAGGCATCATCATAGTATCCCTCATCATCCGATGATGGCGGGGGGGGGGGGGGGGGGGTACCTAGGTCGGTGACGCTTGGGAGGATGGTCATCCGAATCCGACCCCAAAGGGCCGGGAGGAGGAGGCGGTGCCCCACTTCTCGGCTGGTGACCACTTCTTTGAGAAGAGCTAGGAGCTTTCTTCCCACCATTCACCCTATCCCACATGCTGGTGCGGCGGTTGTTCTCGGTCGTTTCCAACATCGGGCGTTCGGTAGAGCCGTCAGACCTATCCCCTTCCTCACGGGATTGTATTAATTCCTTCATAATGCGATCCCCTATGCGCTCGAACACATTTCGAGGTTGAGGGTTTTCCTCAAGGGGAGTTCGTTCCTGCGGGCGTACCCTCCTCCTCCTCTCTTGATTTTGAGGAGAGGTGCTAAGTGCGGTCCTGCCAAAGTTGAGCCTAGATTGGAGGTTCCTTCCTAGGCTTAACCTTGACGCGATACCCCGGACGATCCTGTCAAAGTTCTGCGTGAGAACACGCTTGAGGTCTTCGTCACCGAGTGATTCCACCTCTAATTCTGTCTCGATTGGTGGCCTATGCGGCTCCTTGTTAGGGGCCTCTGGCGCACTCCCCGGATCAGGATTATCCATGGTGATGGTTGGTGGTGGGGTATTGCCGGTCGTGCCTGCCGCACCAAAAGGCTGGAAAACGTTTCAGTTATTCAGTCCACATGTTTGGCTGCCAGGGGACGGGGTAGAGATGAGTATCCCATCCCCCATAGACTTTTGGTTCCCAGGATTCGTGTTCCTTGGATTCCCTTGCGGATGTCTCTTCGTCATTAAAAGAAATCGTTGATTGATATTTTAGCTTAGTGTTTGGGTCCCACGGATGGCGCCAACTTGTTGATACAAAAGTTGGATGATCCTTGCTTGACCCGAATTAGGCTTAATTCGGGTAGGCTGGGCTCCGGCTCTTCCACCAAGTGAATAACTTGTTGAGATCCTGCACACTAAAGCAACACGCGTTAGACTTACCGTGGGAGCGTATCCCATGATTAGACTCCGGCGTGGGAGTAAGTAATCGGTTAGGGTTATGAATCAGATGTAGGTTGAGAGTATAGAGAATGTAATACCTTTGTGGAACCCTTGGGGGTTCCTTATATATGTAGTGAAACCCTATTGGACTGTCACTGTTACTTCGGCCCCAAGCATAAGATAATCACCATAATTAGATTGATTGTTATCTTCTAATTATGGTTAGTGTATATCCTATACTTGAAGGTAAATCCCAATCCTAATAAGATTGTGATTCTATCTAACCCTGTCCCGGCTGTGCCAGGTCGTGGGTCGCACACACGTTACGTAGCCACTTTTCATTCAAGCCCATAAGCTTAACTGATATTAATCCAACACATTCGTAATGGGCCGGATGCTGGTAGTACCCATGGGCCGGGTTCATTACCCGGTTGGAGACTATACGTCATCAAGTACTCCACTTTTTTCTTTGGGTTTCTTGTTTGCTGTTGGAACAAGGGGCACCCTAATTGTCTTTTTTCTTCTTCGCTTGGTTTGCACAGAATACTAACACAAGGCTTAATACTAAAACACCACACTTCTAAACCAATCACGCCTCAAAATGCACTTAAATGTGCATAGTAGGAACTTCTAACTTTTTAACTTGGTATACTTTGGTTATTTTGAGGTTTGCTATGATATGGACAGTGGGTACACAGCTCATATACACAAACAAAAGGCACAAACACAAGCTAAAACACAATCCAAAAATCAAACACACCATAGATTTTTGGCTAATATATGCATAGTGGACGAACAAAACACACATGCCTCTCTTTTTTTTCCTTTGGTTTCCTTTGTCTACTTTTGGTATCTTGTTTTGGTCAGAGAATACTCCCAAAGCAGTTGGATATGGGAGGTCGAAATAAGCACAAAAAGACTGAAAATTAAGCCGAGTTAACTCGAGCACATAGCACACTGAGCACGCCACAAATTAGATCTTGAGTGCACAATTATGAAAAAAAATGGGCACTTTTTAGCTTTGGTTTTGATTTGTTAATTTTTGTTGGTATAGAAGGCACAAGGCACCCCACAAGCGTTTGTGCTTGTGGGAGTCACGAACTAAGCACACACGCGCAAGTGAACCACAAAAAACAACAACTTCAAATAAGCCTACAGAAAAAGGGAATAAGCATACAGGAAACACATAAAGCTATGCCACCTATTACAGTTATGATGCTCACAGTAATATACAAAACAGGCGACAATCACACTTACGAATTTGGATTCTAAATTCGTACAGTGATGAACAAAGATAACAACATGCCACTCTCGTCTTGTTCAAACAGTGAGATACAAGGGGCCCCTCTTTTACGTTTCTATTGGTTCACTTTGTTCTTAGGCTAGTTTTGGATATCACAGTCATCGCACAAACATAAAACACAAAATGTCAAACACCACCAAAATCAACACGAATAAAGAACACATATGTGGACTTTTTCTTTCTTTTGTTATCTTTTGGGTATTCTTGCTGTTTAAGCGAAGAGCCACCCTACTAGCACAAAGAACCAGCAGGTCTTACTTTTTTTTCTTTGCTTTTGGTTACTTGTTTTTTCTTTGGGAGGCCTAGACACCCCGTTTTTGCTTTGGTCCACTTTCTTTTTGGTTACATGGTTACACATTCATTAAATACCAACACAACATATTGAAAACCACCAACTTAGCATGAATTAAGCACACAGTGTGTTTGTTGGAAATTCAATTTATCTGACGACATTTAAGAATTCCCATTAGCTATCATAGTCACACACGCTTAGACTAGACTAGGAACGTTGTATAGTTTAAGTAGCGTGTGTGACTATATATACCCCTCCTAGGCTTCCAAGGAGGGGTGTTGCTTGTGTTCATTTTGTTTCTTTTCATTTGCAATACAGTTTCTCTTAACCTTTTAACACACAACCTCTCTTATCTCTAAGCTTCAACAATGGCTTCCACCATTTACCACCATGTTAGACCACCGGATTAGCTAATAGAAAATCCACAATTGGTATCAGAGCCTCGGTTCAATCCTTGGATCGTGTTTATTGTTTTCGATTCAGTGGTCTCAAAATTTTTTTTGGTCCGATGTGTTAATTTTTTTGTCACGTCTTGTTAGTATTTTGTCCAAACTTTTTCATTGTTTTATCATTTTTCATATCATTTTCTTGATCCAAATCTATCTAAACAGTCACTTTATCTTTGTCTCACAGTCCATATCTGATATTCTCAAACCCACTACTTAACATATGGGTTCACAACTGGTTTTGAGTCCCTGGTTTCACGGTTTTACATTGGGTCAAATGTCTACTATCTGGTCAAAAATGCATGCCTGGGGTTTAATTTTTTTAGGTTTCTTTATTATTTTTATGAAGATAAAGGTGAAAACCCAGATTTGCCAGAAAAATTAGACCCAGAAACATGTTCCTGAAAATATGGAGAAAGGACATTAATTTTCGATAAGATTTCAGATCGACAGTCAGATCGGAATATTGCGATCGCAAAAACCATTGGTTTCTACATTGCGATCGAATATTCCGATGGAACATATTCCAATGGAACGCATTCCGATGGAACGCATTCCTACGGGGTGTAGAAGAGAAGACATTGCGATGGACAAACAGTGTAAACATTGTGATGCATTGTTTATTTAACAAACATTGCGATGGCTAACCAAAATCATTGCGATGATTAAAACAAAACCTTTCCGAGACCTTAAAAGACTGGACCAGAACCAAAAGCCAACCTTATAACTCCACAACTCCAAATCTAATTTTATCCCATCGTCACTTAATCCCCATCTATGACTCGAACTAAAACAGAAACTTAAGTATGATCTAAGATTTTTGTCATGCATGTGTAGATTCTTTTAGATCTTACACGAAAACAATATTATCATCACAGATATGTGGAGGGTTCAACCTTCCTGTTCATATTCGAAAGTAAAGAAAGAACAATAACAAATATTTTATTTTCTATCTTTGATTCGAGTGAAAATCGTCACATCAATCACATGCAATCCGAATCACATCTGTTCTGGCATACACCTTTACTAATTTACGAATATTAAGTATGAATCCTAACAACTATGTTAGATTCGAACTTGGTTTCGTTTTTTAATATATACAACACCTCAAAAATCGCATGTACCATATTTTAAACCTACCCGAGATCTTTTATTAAGATCTTGAAGCCACTTGATTCAAATCAATATGAACATGTTGATAAGATTGAGATGGATTGATTATATGGTGAGGCGGTTAAGGTTTAGATCAGATAAAGTTAGAAATGAGATAGGATTAAAGGTGTGAAAGATGGAGGGGGACGGATTAAACGAGGTGGGGGTGGGAGGAGATGGAGTTTGGTGAGGGGTGGATTTTACTATGTGAGATTTGGGAGAGAATGAGATGGATGGGGGCGCAAGTTTGTGAGAGATTAGGGTTAGACTACCCTAATTATTTGGGATAGATTTATATAATTTAACCGGGTATTGCAAGGATTTTGTGGATCGGGTATTTTGACTTGGGCCTTGGACACGATTATTAAACAACGCAATGGGCTGCTCGGGCCTTAAGTGTTATTTGGTAATTGTTGGAAAAAAATTGTTATATCAAAAATTTTATTTATCATTTCATATGATAAATGTTCAATTTTTTGATTAACTCTTTTTAAAAGTGACAAAATGTGACGAGACAAGATGACGAGATAATGTGACCAAATTTATTTTGACGAGACCAAGAAAAAATTGGCCATTTTTTAGTGGCTACGGATTCGTTTGATCGGGTATTAATTATGTGAAGTTGGAGACGAATTTTTTCGAAGGCGTGAATTTATTTTATCTTTCAAAGATAACTTGCTCGTGCTTAATCTTAGAATGACGACTTGGTTATCTAGTTTTCGGGTTCGGGGTGGTTGGTTGATGACTCGGATAACTATCACTTAAAGGGGTTACATTGTTGTACTCAGTGTCACGCGCTTAGTCGACGTGGATAATTTCAAGAGGTGTTGTGCTTATAGACTTCTTCAGTGATGCATTGAGTACTTAGAGATTTCTCCACCGTTCTTCATTCAACAATAGTGCAAGCTTAAGTCACAAGATCGAAGGATTTTTATTCAGTTTCACGTTTGATGTATCTGGTTCATTCTATCAGTGGTCACTTCAAATTGCTTTCAAGTGGGTTGGTAAAGATAGCCATGGAGAGTTTATGAGTAGAGATTTTCGATCAACAGCTGAGTCTCAAAAAATATATAATTCTGCTTATTTTTTATTCTCACAAGATTTCAGGTATATGTGCGTATGATTTGTTGATGGTTCCGAGTTTCGAAACCATCAAGGGGGAAGAAGAAGACACATTGAACGCACAACGAGTACACATGATGAACTTCATACCTTCTTTTGATTTGAAGACATTCCGGGATGAAATTTGTCATAGCCGCAGAGAAAATCAGTGTTTGAACTCGTAGCGTTATCAATCTCTAAACGGTACACTACTGATTCGATGTTTAATTGTTTGATTGTTGCAATTACTCATCATCATTATCCTATATGGAGAAATATGCACTTCCGGGACTTAATTGACTCTGGTGCATCTCCGGAAGAAGATATGTGTATTTCCGGGACTTAATTGACTCTAGTGTTACGATGTCAACTTCATGAATGGGATAAAGTGTCTACTACAGTATTTGAGCTTCATACTCGGGATTGATTTACTTTCTTCAACTATGTGGGGGAAGAAATGTCTTGATTCTTTCTGGTATGCATAACTTGAACTCTCAGGGGGAAGAAAATTTCAGAAGAATTATTCAAGCGTGAGAAGAGAAGTTGTTGATCTACTTGGTGTGCCCCAAACATTCAATCCCTCTTAGCAACGTTATCATGTTATATGATGGGATTTGCTTGTTAGATTCCGTTGTGCGCTTAATCATTCTAAGCTTTATTGAAAGCTTTGAAGTTGCTTACGAGGATTGTCAGTTTAGGGGGAAGCTATTTAAAAGCTTCTACATCAAGTTTATGTGGCATGATGTAGGGGGAAGTTAATTCAGAAGCTTCTCCTTAACCAGAAGTATATGGATTACTTAGCTCGTGCCGTTACAGTATTTCTTCTACAAGTTACTTTAAAGATGAGTTATTTTGAAGTCAATGGCCTCAGAAGACATCATCAGCATTGGACGCTTCATGAAAGCTTTTGTTCTTAATCATTATGTACTTGTTAGGAAAAATATTGTAAGGAATTCTACACGTCATCCCATGGGGGAAGATTGTTGGAAATTCACTTTATGTGACGACATTTAAGAATTCCCATTAGTTATCATAGTCACACACGCTTAGACTAGACTAGGAACGTTGTATAGTTTAAGTAGCGTGTGTGACTATATATACCCCTCCTAGGCTTCCAAGGAGGGGTGTTGCTTGTGTTCATTTTGTTTCTTTTCATTTGCAATGCACTTTATCTTAACCTTTTAACACACAACCTCTCTTCTCTCTAAGCTTCAACAATGGCTTCCACCATTTACCACCATGTTAGACCACCGGATTAGCTAATAGCAAATCCACAGTGTTGTATACAAACAAGCATGTACACTTTCTGTTTTCTTGGTTTGATATGGTTACTTGTTAGCTGTTGGTAAACAATGACACGAACACAAACACAAATGCACGTCCACAAACACCAACCACCAAATACTAACAAAACCAGAATCAAAAACGAATTCGCACCTAAGTTGGTTGTATGTTCACAAAGTAGAGCTAAAAAAAAGCAGTATCTCAATTCTATTTTTGTTTAATTTGTTTGGGGTTTACCTTTTTTGATTGCTAAGATTCACAGTAACTTAATTCAAACCCTCAATCCACAAACACAATCTGAAAACAACAATTCTGTCATGAATTAAAGAACACGACAACACATTTTTATTCTTTTTTTGTGACTTTTCTCTTGAGTATAAAAGCTCTGATCTTAGAATCTTACCAAATACGAAAAATCATAAACTATTAAACTATTAATGCACAAAATCCTAAACTCTAAAACCTCAAAATAAGAACACCATTTGTTGGTGTGATTGACATCAGAAAATGACCTAAACCCAAACCAAGAAGTGGACAGTATAAAGCTTCGAATGATCAAATCCTATAGTAATCCTATTACAACCTCAAAATAACACAAGCTAAATACTAGTCCAAAAATCTATCAACTACTAAACAGGAAAAAAAAGGAAACTAGGGACATACTGATGGTTTACAAATGTTTTATGTATAAATCTTAGACAATATTCATAGTACTTATTCATAAGACACCACAACAACTCTCAAAACCGTTTTACTCATTTCACCACCAATTTTCATAACAAATGCAAGAATCACCAAGTCATATACATCAATCACCTTGACCATGGACAGATTCTCAAAAAAATTTCCAACAAACTTGAAAAACAAATCTTTAACTAATAACCTATTTTTTTACTTCAAATCACTCCCTCAAGATCACTTAGATGGTGCAAGGCTAAGCTAGGGTTTGGTGGTGGTTACTACCCCTAAACCCTACTGTCCCAAACACTCTTAATGACTTAACAAGGAAATTTTTTGAAGCTTTTATGCTAACAACAACACAAACTAACAAGATTACTAATGACTTAGGTCTTAGACCTCTGAACAAACAGATTATCAAGCAACAATTCACACTTCCATTGCACAAATAATAAAATCATAAACCACACAAGTTTTTGGCAGAATTAATCAAAAGGACTAAAGATGTGTACCTTAAAGGCATACATCCATGCATTGGAATGTTCGAGCCGAGTTGCTAGCAAAACAAGCACCGGCTTCCAAACCTTGCTAAGATTGAGCAAACGTGAGGCAATAACGCAATCTGATTTTTTTCTTTCAATTTCATTCTTGAAAACTTTCTTTCACAAACTATGAAAACTTAACCACACTTGGAACCTAAAAACAGAGAGCAATCATAAAAAATACCAAGGCCAATAAGCTGATAAGCACAACTTATTTGTGAATAAGCTGGCTTATTGGCTTATGAACTAAAAAAATTGAAAAATTAAATTTTGCCAAAAAGTAACTTTGGAAAATTAAGTAACCAAAAATGTCGAACAATATGGAAGATGTTCCTAGCTTATTTGTCACGTAAGCTACAAACAGCTATCTATATTGGATCTCCCAAAAACTCAGTTAAGAAACTTTTGAGATAAACTTGAAAAATTAAAATGACTTTTAAAAGGTAAATTGCATAAAGGTAAATGTGCAAGTAAATTAAAAATACTGGAAGGTAAAATTGGAACTCAAAAAAATTACTTCATCTAACTTATATCATATTACAAGAAATGAGAGCAAAATTATGGAACAAGAACAATACTAGTCCTAAAATGCCCTTATATACTAGGCAATACAAGATTTTAAAAAACTAACAAAGAGCAAACCCTAATGTAAATGAAGTTCCATCAATACCCCTTAGTTTGAAATCTGAATCTTGGTCAAACTGGATTCTTGTGATCTCTGCCCTCTTCACATGTGGTTGCCAGCTATGAATCCTTGATCTAGGGCATTCAAAATGTTGTGGTCATCACGAAAACACTTGGTATCGTTGGATTATTGTCCCCTCTTTGTCTTCTTGTTCTCTTTGTAGCAGGTAGGGACCAGTAGCCATGTGGGGATGTTGTGGGTTGGGTTTCGAGGTAGGAATGTGATGTAGGGATAGTTAATTAAGGTTCTACAGATTATGGTGGTATAATTCTTGATAATGACGTTTTTAGGGTTTAGGGTTCATGTTGAGAATTGGGGATTTTAACCTGCTGGTGGGTTTGGGGAAATTGTTAACCGCCTTTTAATTGGTATTAATACATTTGAAAAAGTATTATACTAATAAGGTGGGTTAGTGGAAATGTGAGCTGGCAAGGTAGTATGGGTCGGGTTTGTGGGTATGGTTTGGCGGGTTTTGTTTATTTTGTCCATGAATGCTCCCTGATCTTCCAAAATCATGACAAATATAATTTGGCAGCTATACTTGCAAATTTCCTTTGTTAAATCTTTGACATACTTGTTAAATTTGGCTCAAGTAAGTTGTAAACTTCTTACAAGGACTAGATATGTAAGAAGGACTAATTTCCAAGGGCATTTTTTGTCAACTCTTCCAACATGAAGGACCTTTTTTATATAATCATGAATCTTCAAGGACCAAACTTGTACAGTCTTCAAACTTAAAGGGCATTTTTGCAAAATCAAAAACTCGGGTCCGGTTCATTGTGCGGCCTCGTTTCCCGTGTTCGTTTTTCTTTGTTTCTTGTGATCTTTTTGTCTTTTTCTCGATATCCATACCTAAAACATACAACAAACGAATACGAGCACATTTTATGGTATTTTATGATATATTTATTCATTTTAAGCCTGACTTGGATGATGAGACCATGTATAAATGCGGTCTCATCACCTCTCTTATTTGCTTCTTTGCTACGAGTAGTTGTTTCTCTGTTTCGGTCTCTTTCAGTCTCTATTCAAGTCGTAATCCTTCACTTAGGCATTATCACCTAGTATTGAAGTGGTCTAATGATTTCCCAAATGCTTAAGATATATTTTAAATATTTTAGAAAAACTTGGTTTTGAAAATTTCTTTGTTTTTCTTTGTTAAAAACCTGCCACTGCTGGCGGTTCTTTAATTGTCACGGTTCAAGCTACGGTTCCTTATCAATAAGGAACTGCGGCCCCACCAGGCGACTAAATTAATCAGATTTTATTAAACTACACTATTTCAAACAATCCCTCCCTTTCTTCTTCATAGAGGCGATATTTTCATCTCATTCCACCATTTTTGAATCTTCCAAAGCTTCAATTCACTCAAGATTAATTGATTCAAAGTTGTGGGTTCACTCATCCCTCTTCCAACATCAATTAATTATAAGTACTTTCATTCAATTTCAATTAATTTGTTCTACGGTTCTTATTTTCATAATTGGGGATTTTTAAAATTAATATTGAATTAGAACCTTGCTAGGAATGTGGGTTGAGATAGTTATATTACTATGATTCCTTAGGTTCGAATTCATTGAGATTTCACTAAAACCCACTTGTTGAACAATCCGAATTTTTACTAAATATTTTTGGTTAAATGATGGAATTGATAGGAAACCATGAACAAATTGGTAATTGCATTGTTAATGCTTACCCAAAAATGTTTTTGAAAAACCTTTGTTCAAAATTCATGGTTGAGTTTACATTGTTCATATGTTATAATCAATGATGAATTTGGTTCATTGTGAACATGGGAATGTTAAGGATTAATCCTTCGTTTGACAATCATTTGATCTAACACATTCTCATGATTTTGATTTTTGGTCATTATGTAGCATATGAGTGATTGGGGAAATATTTTTGTTGTTTATAGGTAAGTAATCATGCCTTCGGAGTATCAAAAAAAGATCACTGAAAGACTAGAACTTATATGCCAAACCTTGCCGACTTTTGTCCCTCACCAACCCTTGCTAATACATATCGTTCACTCCAAAACCATTGTTTTCATGAGGGTAGGGTTGTCGAAACAAACATTAGGGGTTATACTTACATCAAAAAAATGTTTGCTCAAATTGATTTTGATTGTTTGTTACATATCAAAGAAGCCATTTACCCCGAGTTTCTTTTCGAGTTCTTTAGCGGATATTCCCTTATCAATAATGATAATGGAATATTTGTTAGGTTCACCATCAATGGTAAACTCATCGAATACTCTCTCGAGGATTTTGGCACGACTCTTCGTGTTCCATTTGTTGGTACTTGTCTTTTCACTAATGCTTGTATACTTGATGCTCTAATTGAGTCTTCTGATAGTGCTTCGAATGACGACGAAGAGCTAGACCTTGACCTCATCCTTGATGTCATTACCAAAGAGCGTAGTAAAACCGTTGTACTAAGTATCCACTCTACTGATCGACCCTTGAATCTCCATGAGATACTCATAAGCGACCTTAATGATTGTTTGTTTCGATGGGCCGACATTCTTAGGGAAAATGTGTTTTGTCTTGGCGGAAACCGGGATCATATCCTGGCGTGTATAACACATATGTTATGTTGCATCATTACCAATACCAAGTACAATCTAGCATTTTACATCGCTCGACGGATTACCTATACTCTCTCTCGACCAACCACAAATCTCCCATATGCCATGCTCCTCACTCGTCTTTTCAATAAGGTTGGTGAAGACTTTCTCGATCTTGATCTTTCTTGCTTTCGTCTGGTCAATCGTGTCATGATGCCCATTCGAGAGGTACAACCACGTTAGCCGAGAAGTGATTGTGGTACGAGAAGGAATGACCCACAAGAGTCCGATGATGAGGACACTCGTATGTCACCAAGTGATGGTTGTAACGAAGGTACAAGTACTCATTTCGGCTCTTCGAGTGACTCCGCCCAATCTATGAACACTTTCATGGATAGGTTAGACCATCTTGTTCCTCCTCCTCACTATGCCACTAGTGAACTTCCGGAAAACCACTCAATTGAGCATGTTTATCGTTCAAACCTTCAAACGTGTGGTGAGTTACATGATTTTAGAGCGAAGCAAAGGGGAGCACTCAAGAGCATTGGGAAGATGATCAAGGGCATTGGAAAGAAGAAGAAATGAATCAATGGTAATGGTACAAGGATTAACATGTTTGTGAACATGTTTTGAAATGTTTCCTATCTTTAGACTTTTTTATGTTTCTTGTTCTTAGAATTTGGTGTTAACTAACTTATACTTTGTGTTGGATTGCTTAATATTTTAATCCTTGATGTTTATGTGATCGTTGTTTCGATTCACATATCTTTGTGCATTTAATGTGTTAGTTAGCTTTCTAGATTTTGGTTTATAGTCTACTTTGGCTTGATATAGACTTGTGAAAAATCTGGGCTCTTTAAATTGCTGGAGGATCATTTTTCTAAGGTTTCTGTCCACGGATCCTTAAATACCTACGGTTTCTTAGTGATAAAGAACCGCAGTCCTATTTAGGGAACCGCAGGCTCCAATTTCGATAGAATCTTTGCTTTACACTGTTTTCTCTAAATCTTTGTAAACATTGATGAAAATTTTGCTAAAAGACCAGCTTTTTCCCAAATTAGCCTACCTAATTTCATTGTTCATCAAAATGACTTTTAACCCATTACTAGTTTGGATCACCTCATTCCCTTCTTAAACCTCCCTTGGTTGATCTTCTTCTCTATCCTTCAAACCCTCTTCCAAACCTAGACACACAACCATGGTGTCCACAAGATCATCAAATTAGTCCAAAAAATCCTCATCCAAAAGAAACCTTAAGATCAAAATCAAGTTTCCTAAACTTGGTTCTTCATTTTTTCATACACCCAGAGTGAGATTTCTCCAATTCTTATATCTTCATCACCCTCACCACCTCTTGCACCATGCAAGACAAGCTTAACTCATGGTACTAACCATTCTCATGGTTCTACATCCTCTTCATTCCAATCTAGGATGAATGAGTTGTCCTCACCTTTCACTTTTAGTCCTCTCTTGGATGTGAACCCTCAACCACTTCAAAATATTCGTATTGGGAATGATTTTGTTGAGCCTTTGGTGACCTCTCCTTTTACTCCACCAAATTTACCCATCTCACCATTGGACACCATGCCTCCTCCTCCTCCCTCTAACACTCCTCTTTTGGGTGTTCTTATTTCTCATTTCTTGGGTGATCTACACTTGTTTGACTATTTCATGCACAATGGAACCAATTGTCCTTGTTGCTTAAACAGCTTCTACCTTATTGATATCCTTAGGTTGGAGATGATTAGGGCTCAGATTAAGTTTTAAAGATTCTTGTCGAATTTATTTGCTAATCCTTCACCTCCTAGGAGGTAAAAGATGGTTTCCTAAAAATGTTGTTTTAAAAGAAGGTCAAGCCAAGGAAGACTATCCATCAAGAACTAGTTTAGGTAACTTTTTATTAGTTAGTTGTTGTTTTCATTTCTTGTATTTCCTTTCCTTCATGAGTTTTCATGAGGATGTGTTATGGATTTAGTATTTGTGTGTTTTAACCTATGTGCTCACACTAATCAACTTCAGTTTATTTAAAATTGAACCTTAATCTATCACAACCTCTTAAAACTTGACTAAAATTGGATCAAAATGTTATCTAAATATTTTGTCACCCTTTGTCAAGACACTCTTTGTGAGTGTGTTGCCTTTTGTGTAACCTAAGCATAATCTTGCTAAAAGAAGTAAAAATCTAAGATTTGCAAACTTTTGAAAAAGTCTTATTTTTTTTCAAAACTTCGTAAAATTGCATTTTCATGCCCACTGTGTGCGGATCCTTAAAGTCGCACGGTTGCTTATATATAAGGAACCGCAGGTTCTTTTAAAGAACCACAGACAGCAAGCCAGTTTTTGGCTCGTTTTGGTCTTTCTTCTTTGACCACTGTCTTTTTCAAGATTCCTTGTTTGCCATTTTTGGCTAAACATTCCTTGAAAACTTTTGTTTTCATTTAATGAAATTTGCCTTGTCTATTTTCTTTAAATTCTCTTCTTTTGGGATTTCTTTTTCTCATCCCTCACAATGTCTAACTCTTCTAATCTTAACCTTGACATTTCTTTGTCACAATCTTCTAAACCTAAAGTTTCGTCTTCTAAGCTTTCCAAGAAACCAAAAATCTTGGTTCGACCCGTTTGGATCAAGAAGAACAAGGATCATCATGATTCATCTTCTCCCAAACCTTGAAATACTTCCTCTTTCTATCCTATTGTGTATTGGAATGAGACTTTCTCAATTGATCTAATTACCCGAGAAAAAGAAGTTCTTCCACCACCACCTAAACCTTGCAACATACCTTCTCTCAGTGACCTATCTTCTTTCCTAAATCTCACTAGGCATTGTGAAAACATTTCTTATCCATTATCTCCCTCTCCATCACCACCTTCTCATCTTGATGGTCCTCCCCCATCTAACGACTTTATTTTGCATCATGGAAGCTCGTGTGCTTGTTGTCGATTTCAACAAATTGAACTTCCTCATGTGTATGACAAGCTAAATTTTCTTGAATTTCTTCTCACTCGACCTCCTCTCAAAATATTTGTTCCCATGAACAAATCTTCTAATGATGTCTCATCGTTTTACTTTTCCAATTAAAGCACACTTTGTGTTTTAGTTGTTTGAGTCAATAAAAACTTAAGCAATCTTGGAGGATTATCACTACTAGAGTAGTTTATGCTTATGTTGTTTATTTTCCTTATTTGTTGTGTTAAATATTGATATTTTGTGTATGAATATTTCCCTTGTATATTCTTTCATATTTTTGTAATATGAATGTTATATGTGTTACTCCCTTTCCCATAAGTTCTTTTACACACATTGTTTAGAGTAGGTCATAGTTAAAACTTATAATTGCTTTTGGGTGATTCCACCAATTCTAAGTTTCTAAACCTTTTACATATTATCACTTCAATTGGTATGGATGTTTGTTTTCTATCTCTATTCCACCAATTGAACTTTGATTTTGTTAAAACACCCTCTTTGGACATACTTAGCAAATACTTACTTCTAATTTGAGATTCCGTTTCTTCCTCCCTCTCAAGTTACTTAGTAGGTAGTGACCATATATAAATTGGTGTTTCTTTTCTCTCTACTAACCTTTGTGTAGCATGTCACCTTAGCTCACTCACTTGGTACCCCAAGCAAGGGGGAGTAAACACCAAGGGGGAGCTTCTAGAAAAGTCAAATATTCTCTTCCTCAAATACTTGTGCTAACCTTTTTGCTTCGACAAAGGGGGAGAAATGATAGTGATAAACTCGTTAATAATTCGAATAATTTTGATCCTAAACTTACATTTAAGTATTGCACTAACATATCTTAATCATGATTAGTGATCATAAAAGTGATTAATCCTAAACTTACATTTTTTCAAATGTGACAAAAGATTTTTTTAATGAACTTTCTTTTTAAGAAAATGTTTTATTAAATAGGAAAATGTAAATTTGAATATGGCATATTTCATATGCCATAGGAATATCCTTTGAAGGTAAAAACTTTCCTCAGATATTACTTCCACACTAAAATACAAAAGGGAGCGGTTTATACTACCACGGATCCTTAAATGCCTATGTGGTTCCTTAGTGATAAGGAACTACATGACAATTCAGGAACCGTGGGAAGAGAGCCGTTGGCTTTTGTCTCCTACAAATAGTGGATCAAATCTGCATTTTCCATAACCCTTTTTAGACACTCTTTCTGCTATCCTTCTCCTTTCTAATTCCAAATCATTTGTAAATGATCGCTTATGTCTTAAGTATGTTTACTTATGATTATCCCCCTTTATCTCTTTATTTACCTTGTCCAAAGAGAAGATCACTCACACACTTGTGATGTGATTAAAGATGAAGCCTTGATGAAGATGATCCTCTCCTAAAGATCTAGTCATGCTCATCATTTGTTTTATTTGAGTCTTGTGTAGATCCAATGTATTTGTGAATACTTGGATTAGTTGTGTTAATCCATTGTATTTGTGAATACTTGGATTAAGTCTTGTGTTAATCCATTATATATGTGTATACTTGGATTTGTGTTGTGTAGATCCAAGTTACATGTGTATACTTGGATATGTGTTTTATTGAGTTGTATAAGATGTGTCTTGTGAGTTCTCACTAAACAATAAAGTGCTGTGAAGTTGTGTCTTGTGAAGTTATCACTTAGCTTCAAAATGAAGAGTCGTGAAATTGGTTCAATCTTTCGATTAGAACTCGACATCTAGCCTTGTGTGGAAAATGGTGAAGTGGGCAACGTTGTGAAGATTGGTTCTATCTTTCGATTAGAACTTTACATCTAGCCTTGTGTCGTAAAATGGTGAAGTGGGTGACGTTGTGTAGAATGGTCCTAGCTAAGATTAGATCTCGACATTTAGCTTAGTGTCGGAAAATAATGTAAGCGAAGTTGTAAGGTTTTCTCAACCAAGTAAAGAGCTTGTGGATATAGTGGAAATCTCGAGTAAGGTGTACTCGAGGAGTGGAGTAGGAATGAAGATAGAGCTTCGTTGCCGAACCACTATAAATCTTGGTGTCTTCCTATTAAGTCGTTTATTTCTTTACTCTTTACTTACTCTTACTACCACATGACACACATCTACTATTTGTCATTGTTAATGCATTAGAATTGAACCTAATCATTATGCAACTAGCTTTCAAGTGAAAGGTAATTTTGAGACAAACCTAATTGAAAGGAATTTTAATTAGGACATAAACTGAAGAGAAACTATTCAACCCGCCCCCTCCCCCTTCTAGTTTCTACACTTTTCTTTTGAACCGTCGGCCATGCACCTCTTCATAAATCATTGTTTTGTTTTTCGAGCTTAAATAAATTATCATGTGTGTTCGCGTTTTAATATCGTGTTTTTATTCTTGTCATGTTTTTAAGTATTATACGAAAATACTAATCGTGTAATAATAATAATATATGTAATACTTGTCGTAATTAATTAATATACCTAGTATTTACTTTAAATATTCATGATACGTGTCATATATTAATTGATCGTAAAGTTTTAATTTGTCCGTGTTTTCATGCATTTAATGTTCTTAGGTATTTTAAGCGGGTTTTACAACTCTTCCCCTCTAAAAGAATACTTCGTCCTTGAATTAGAGGTACGATAAGATGAAAAGGACATACCCGAATCATAGCTAAAAATGAGAGTAAGAAGTACGGATAGACTCCTCCGTTTCCCAAGTGGCTTCCAGCTCGGAATAGTCCCTCCAGAGGATTTTGACGAGTGGAATCGTCTTTCTCCTCATGACCCGATCCTGACGATCGAGAACTGCCTTGGGTTCTTAACAAAGGATAGATCCTCACGAATCTGATCGAGTGGATATGAAACTATGTGCAACAGATGATAATTATAACCTCTAAGTAAGGACACATGGAACATATTATGAACATGAGATAGTTGAGCAGGTAATGCTAGAGGATACGATACCTCACCAACACGTTCGAGGATCTCAAACGGTCCAATGAAACGAGGACTGAGCTTGCCCTTATGTCCAAAACGCTTGACCCCACGTGCTGGTGATACCTTCAAGAAAACACGATCACCAGGCTAAAATTCTAACGCGCTGTGATGTTGTTCAGCATAGCTCTTCTGATAAGAACGAGCTTTATGTAGCTTCGCCTTGGCGATGGCAACCTTCTCATTGGTCACCTCTATCATCTCTGGACCCTCAATGATTCGTTCACCAACTTGATCCCAGCATATTGGAGCACGACACTTCCTGCCATAAAGATCTCAAAAGGTGCACACTTGATACTCGCGTGCCAACTGTTGTTGTAAGCAACTCAACCAAGCAAATGTAGTCATCACAAATCCCTGTCCATTCCAATGCAGAAGCATGCAACATGTATTCTAAGGTATGAATAGTACTCTCTGATTGACCATTGGTCTGAGGATGAATGGTCGTGCTAAGCTTAAGTATGGTTCCCCAAGCTTTCTATAAACCCTTCCAGAATTTAGACGTAAATCGAGGATCTCTGTCTGAAATGATATCTGATGGAGTACCATGCAGTCGCATGATCTCTTTTAGGAATATATCTACCAATTTGCTAACTGGATAATCTTTGTGAATTGGAAGAAAATGAGCTGACCTGGTTAAGCGATCGACTATGACCCATATAGCATCATGTTTACTTTGAGTCTACGGACGTTCGATAACAAAATCCATGGAGATCTTGTCCAACTTCCATTCGGGAATCTCAAACGATTGTATTAAACCACTAGCTCACTGATGTTCTATCTTAACCTGCTGGTAGGTCAAACGTTTGGAAACGAAAGTAGCCACATTTTGCTTCATGGCACTTCACCAAAAATGTTGTTTGAGATCATGGTACATTTTGGTGATCCTGGATGAATGGAGAATGAAGAGCCGTGAGCTTCAGTCAATAAGGCTTCTCTGAGTGTAAGATCGTCCGGAACACATAACTTGGTACCCTACCATATTATGCCATCTTCGTCTTTACGAAACTCTGTCTGCTGATCGATATTCTGAATAACAACCCATATCTCACCATCATCCTTCTGAGTTGCCTTGATCCGAGAGATTAGTTCTGGCTCAACTCTCACAGTATCCCAGTATCCATGTTGTCCACGTACAAAGAATTCAATGTCTAAAATCTCTAGATCACGTATGATCTCTTCTTCCACTTTGATGCCAGCAATCATGCCTGATTTCCTGCTGAGAGCATCGGCCACCACATTCGCCTTACCAGGATGGTACTGAATGTTGGTGTCATAATCCTTGAGTAGCTCTAACCACTGTCTCTGCCTCATATTTATTTCTCGTTGAGTAAATATATATATATTTGAGGCTCTTGTGATCAATGAATATGTCACATGATTCACCATATAGATAATGTCTCCAGATTTGAGTGCAAAAACAACTGCTGATAACTCGATATCATGGGTGGGATAATTTTCCTCATAAGGCTTAAGCTGACGTGATGCATAGGCAATCACCTTCCCATGTTGCATGAGTACACAACCAAGTCCTTTACCTAAAGCATCGTTATAAATCTAAAATCCACCTGTGCCATATGGGAGAGTAATAATAGGTGCAGAAACCAATCGCTGCTTAAGTTCTTCAAAGCTCTTCTCCCGCTCATCTTTCTAGACGAATTTTTCTCCCTTATGCATCATCTTGGTCAAAGGCAAGGCTAACCGTGAAAAGTTCTCCACAATCCAGCTAAACTCAGAAAACTACGAATCTCAATTGTAGACGTCGGTCTTGGCCATTTTTTGATAGCTTCAACCTTCGTAGGATCCATGGTGATCCCTTCTACGGAGACAATGTGGCCCAGAAATGCCACCTTGTTTAACCAGAATTCACACTTGGAAAATTTTGCATAAAGTTGCTTCTGGTGAAGAATCTGTAGTACGGTACAAAGATGTTCCTCATGTTCTTGCTTGGATTTTGAGAAGATGAGAAAGTCGTCGATAAATACGATGACAAATTTGTCTAAACACTCATAGAAAACACGGTTCATTAAATCCGTGAATACCGCTGGATCATTAGTGAGTCTGAAATGCATGACTACGAACTCATAGTGACCATATCTTGTGCGAAAAGCAGTCTTAGGGATATCCTGCTCCTTCACTCGTAGCTGATGATAACCTGATCGTAGATCAATGGTGGAAAAGTGATTGGCACCTTGTAGTTGGTCAAATAGATCATCGATACCTGGCAATGGATAACGGCTCCTGGTCGTGAATTTGTTCAGCTCACGATAGTCTATGCACAGTCGCATGTTGTCGTCCTTCTTCTTGACAAAAAGTACCGGTGCACCCCATGGTGATACACTCGGACAAATGAAACCTCTCTCAAGTAACTCTTGCAGTTGGTCTTTCAACTCCTTGAGCTCTATGGGAGCCATGCGATAAGGAGCTTTGGAGATTGGTTCAACTCCTAGAATTAGCTCAATTCCAAACTCCACTTCGCGGATTGGTGGTATACCCGGAATTTCTTCTGGAAATACATCGGGAAATTCTAAAATGACTGCCTGTTCCTGAATAGACAGAGCTTCTACAGTAATGTCCTGAATCGTAGCTAAGAAGCCTTCGCAACCATGAACTAGTAATACCACCTATGAATGTACTCTGGAGCTTGAACATCGCTGAATATAACTCAATATGTATGGCTATCGATCGTGGCGTGGTGTTTAGCTAACCAGTCCATGCCTAAGATCATATCAATTTCGCACATATCCAAAGGAAGTGCGTCGACAGAACGAATCTTATCATCGAATTCTAAGGGAAAATATTTGTACACATGGGTAATGCACATAGAGTCTTTCATTGGCGTAGATATATTTAATATATTCTCAAGTGGTGTAGATGTCTTATTAATACGGGAAGCATAAGTAGTGGATATAACTGAGTGAATCGTACCCGTATCAAATAAAACATAGACAGCATGTCCGTACATAAATAAGATACAAGTAATGGTACCTATCGACTTGTTCGCCTGATCTCTGGTGGTAGTGAACACACGACCTGAAGCTGGTGGTTTCGGAGGGGCAGTATCAGACGTACCAACAGTCTCTCCTTTCTTGCAGTCCTTCATCTGATGGCCTGCTTGCCCATACTTAAAGAAAACTCCGGTAGCACGACGACATGGTCCAGGATGCCTATGGCTACAAGTAGTGCAGATAGGATGGGTATACCCTCCAGGGGGTACCCTCGCTACCTGAGAGCCTGTTTCAGAAGATATGTGTTAGACATGATTATTTGAGCATAAACATGACTACACTAAAAGTTTAAGTTGTATTACCAGATGAAGATGAGTGATTAGGCTGTTGACCCTTAGTGTTCTGTTCACGCCTATTCCTCGAGTTCCTGTTATGATGCTGAGATGTTAGCATTTATGTTTTACAACATCTTAACATAGAAGAGTTTGAAATTTTAGGGACCTGTTGTTGTTGGTGTAACTGGCATTTTTACGGTAGTTATCACTACCATTACGCCTGTCTGATCCATAGCAGTCATTAGTCTGACCGTACCCCTTGTTGTTGGTCTGCTGAGTGGCCGGTTGGGACCGGTCTCCACCCTTATGCCTAAAAGATACTACTGAATAGAACAAGCTTAATAATGAAAGTACTGATTGAATGAGATGGTAACGCTTGATGACTGAAATTTATACCTCTTCTCAGGGCGAGTTGACTCCTCATAGTCATATCTCTCGTGGACCATCTTCAAGTTGCGTGCTGCATCTGCCACTTGTGGCACATTGGTGAAAGTAGCACATAGAAGACTATCAGTAGTCGTAGAGTAAAGAGCCCAGCCGAAATGCTTCGCTTGCTTCTCAGCTGTACCAGCAGCAGTGCAAATATTCATTCTTTAATATAATTGTTTCGTCTCGAATCGACTCGAATTGATTTTACGTTTTATCGTTAAGAATTAATTGTTTTTGGTTCAAATAAAGGATTTGAAAATCTATGTCTATTTGAGCTCAAAGCACGTAAAAAAATGTAAAAATACTATATATGTAATACGTACTATTCTATAACAAAGTGCAAACACCTCAAGTAAAAATATTTAAATGCACAATTAAAATGCAAAGGCGAATTATTAAAATGCTAAGCGAAAATAAAAGTACAAATGCAAAAATATTAAAATGTCAAAAATGTATACGCAAAATTAGTCTAAAAATGAAAATGCCAAGTTTATTCTAAAAATGCAAAAACTAATTTTTTTTACTTTTAATATTTTCTATTTATTAATTAAAACTAATTTTTTATTTTATTAAAACCAAATTCTATATATTTTTTAAAACTTGAAAATGTAATGAAAATGAAATTGAATAACTGCAATGAAATGAAATGCATGCAGACTTTATGTTTCTATATCTTATGCAGGCCAAACCAATGAACCATTTGTAACTACACAGCACATTTATTTGTGCTACTATATACAGTTTCTTTAAATGTAAGAATTATACTCGTAAAAAAAACTCATTCACATAAAACAGATTGCAATATAACTACTTAAATGCGTAACAGATTGCAAGCGTAAATTCAGAAATACAAATGGCTAACAGTCCTATTCTAACTACTTAAATGAACAAAGACTACAACCACTTAAACTCATAAAGTAGTGCAACAAAATAACAAAAGTGGCTTATTACTGAGCTGCATTGAAGTAATGTAAAACAAGCTATAGATCATTATATTACGAACTAGCAGCTAGCAAACAAACAGATAATACACTATGATTACAAAGTAGCAGTTTACACTAAAAATCGCAGAAAATAAATCGAGACTACCTCGCATCCAAGGCTAGTCCGTTGTCGACGAATACGACGATGAGCTGCTGAACGACGTGGTATGCTATCACACCGAGAATAATTTCTAAAGTTTACTTGAACCGAGCTCTAAACTTGAAGCGACACTACACCGTAACACGGATGGCTCAACTTCAAAACTAAAGCTGGTCCACTGATCGAGCTCAACGAACAATAGACATAATCAAAATCATTACCGAATCATACTACATTTATCAAACCCGAACCGAAACCGAACTCCACCAATAACTACTGTGTAAACAAACAAATGAAAACAGAATCATGAATTGCTGCTACTCATCACACTTAACTCACAAGCAACCTACGAATCATATCAAATCACTATCAATCTACCACTACAATATCCAAAAACCATCTTCATTGAACCCGAATCACTATCAACACATAAATCTAATAAATCAAAATCTTTATACAATATCACCTTCGAAACTAAATTCATCCTACGAAAACATCAAACCAGAAACATGAAATTCCAACCGGAATCATTAATCTTCTAAGGAAAATCAATATAACCAAAAACTAAATCGCCACTTCATTATTAAACACAAATCGAACCTCCTTTATTAACCAAGAATCAAATACAAGAAATACAAATGATAAGCTGTCACACCCCACCATGGCGGAATATGAGGCGCGACGTATGGAAATCATCACAACATGGCGTGTCTATAGAGATAACTAAATGAAATAAGGAATGTCATAAAATGGTGACACAAATGTCATGACAATATCTCAACAATGCAGGAGTCTAGGTAAGTAGGTAACAGTCCTACCACTTACCCGAGACAAACAATTAACATAAACAAAGCAAACATATAGGTGTCAACAGTATCACTTATTAAACAAACAAAAGAAGCTAAGAAGGAACGTGGATCTCCTTCTAAATGCATTCCTACGCAACTCCAAATCCTAGGCACTTATGTTCTCACGGTTAACCATAATATCACCTGAAAGAGACACTCAAACGTGTCAACATAAAGTTGGTGAGAGTAATAGGTTTAGAATCCAACCTCAAATCAGTTATAATAAGCTATGAATAACCACCAACAATAAAGATATATGGACAATGTGTTATAATTGTGCATTAACAACTAACATTCAAGATTAATCATACCAAACCAATTCCAAGGCTCCAAGCCTTACCAAACACCATGGTCCCATAGGCGCCCATACACCTATGAACCAATCCTAAGGCCCCGCCTTGTCAACATCCCCTTGGTACCAAGTCAAACCACAATATCAATCAAGAATCACATAGCAGTTAATCACATAAGTGCACACACAAGTCCATCACAAACCATAAAAACATTCACATCATTAGTTACAAAACCATACAGTGTCTCCTCCATCCCATCTGGAAATCAAAACAATTATACTCATAAAAACATGGGACTATGAAACTCACCTGATCAAGCTTCTCCGAATATCTACGCTCTAGAGAAAATCTAAACACACAAACATATACAATCAAGACATGAACTACATACCAAAATGGCTCATCAATCTATGATGGATATATAACCTTATCCTACAACTTAACCTCATTTAGGTGCTATAAGCATCCCATTACAACCCTCTATAATCCCTTAACATAGTTAAGTTTATAACCCGTCCCGTTAACATTTTACCCAAAACAGTCCCGTTTTTCATTATTCAAACTATGGGTCGAACACCCCCTTAACCAAAATAATATGTCCAGTAAAATAAACCCTATGTCCTTACATGTGTTAGCTAACTCTCCTATTTGACCGAAACCTTAAAGCTACTGTTAAGGCCTCCATATATATATATATATATATATATATATATATATATATATATATATATATATATATATATATATATATATATATATATATATATATATATATATATATATATATATATATATATATATATATATATATATATATATATATATATATATATATATATATATATATATATATATATATATATATATATATATATATATATATATATGTATATATATATATATATATATAAACTTTTACCTATCCAGAATTTACAGATTCTGAACATATGAAAAGTTGGTAATGATCAGAGGGTCTTCCACTATCCCAATTTATTAACCCTCTTCCAGATATCTTATATAACATATAAACTAACTTTCATGTTCGTTTGAAAGTCCAATTGTACTCCTAAGTACCCTAACTACCTTAAAACATTAAATTAAACCCGACTGATTTCAAAATTGTTTTGACCTCCGAGTGTTGTAACCTGTTTTTGACCCACTTCCCGACCTCCAATTCAGTTCTCGTTTCTTGAATTTGAAAGCCAATTCAATTACTTATCCAGGGACTACAAGATTGCAATCTAAAAGTTTGTAGAACTCAAGATATGATCAATACAATGGACCAAAAATTCTGCCCAGTTTTTAATACGAATTTAATTAAACTAACCTAATTAATTATTCATAATTTATTTAATCACAAGCCCTAATTATTCTAATCATTGTTAATCATTAGAATACAGATTTTATAATAAACTCTAACCTAAATCCATCATATAATGATTAAGAATGAATTAAAAACAATTAAATTAAAAAGAGATTGAAGGTTTTTACCTTACGAATAATGGAAGACACAAAAATTTATGAAGAACCCTAAAACACAAAAACAACATGTCGACCCTTTGATCTCCAGGGATTATGGTTGTTTTTTTTTATCTTAGTTCACACTTTATATAGTTAAAATACTAATCCTAACCCAAGTATAATTGCCATATATAATTTCCCTACTTTTTCTCTTTTTCTTTTCCTAGTTTTTCACCTAACCGTCCTATACACCTTATATTTCGTTTTTTTTATTTTTATTATTAATAATTGTATTAATAATATTACCTTAATTTTACTTAATTTATTTCAGCTCCTAAAGCCTCCAAAACCTCAAAACCGTAAAACTAGTCAAATTTACGCGTATACCGTAAAAGACGTAAAATATACAATTTTATAAAAACTCTTAAAATATGAAATAAACTAATTAACTAAGTCTTAAATAGCTTAAAACCATCCCAAAAATATACTCTCGTGACTAATTACCTCATCCGAGACCTATAAATGCTTAACCTTAAACCGTAAAAATACGATTTTCTATAATACATATACGTATACATAAAACCACTAAATAACACCATGTTATTTCATAGTCACTACTATGTGAGCTCATGAACATGAAAAATCACACATCGTTTCACTCACAAGGTACCCCGTACCCGAAAACGATGTCCAAACCACACTCTATTCACACCAAATAACACGTAAACACATAAAGACACACACCATCACGAAATATGCACAACAAACCTCAAAACCGCGGTTGTCACATCACTCCCTCCTAACAGAAATCGCGTCCCGAGATTTACTCCTTAGGATCAGTCACATCATTAGAAAATAACTGAGGATACTTGTTCCTCATTAACTCCTCCCGTTCCAAAGTGAACTCGGGTCCACGTTTCAAATTCCATCTAACTTTAACCAACGGTATCTTACTTTTCTTTATAGTCTTAACTTCACGATCCATAATCTATACCGGCTCTTCAATAAAACGAAGTCTCGTATCTATTCTAATATCATTTAACGGTATCTGCAAGTCTATCCTTGCTAAACATTTCCTCAAATTTGACACATGAAATACATCATGCACACTGCTCAACTTTTCCGGTAATCTCAACCTATAATCCACTGGTCCAATCCTTTCAAGGATTTCAAATGGACCCACGATTCTAGGTGTTAACTTCCCTTTCATCCCAAACCACGTCACTTCTTTCCATGGTGAAACCTATAGCACAACCTTATCCCCTATCTCAAATCCCAACGGCTTACGCCTCTTGTCCACACAGCTCTCTTGTCGGTCCTTTGCCATTTTCAACCTCTACTTAAGCACTGCCACCACCTCTTGTAGTTTTCTGTTCCAACTCCAGTCCAATATGTTGACTGCTTCTAACTTCACCCCACCGTAACGGTGATCCACCTCATCTTCTATGGATTAAATCCAGTAGTTTCTACTACATTTCCTATCACCAGACCTAACGATTTTCCCTTCTATATCACTACACAATCTTGACAACCCTTTGCTCCCTCAAGCCATTCTTCCTCCATACTACTTCTCGCTTGTCTCTCCATAATCTTAATTTCCATACCATCTTCTATCTCATCTTCAGCCAATAATTTAGGTGATCCTCTTTTATTCCCTACATTCTCATCAGTGAAGAATACGCCCCTCTCACCAGTGACTCTCTTTGTAGAAGAATTCTTCCTAAACAAAATGCAATCTCTAACTATCTCCAAACCGCAAGCCAATGCTCTAGGCGTCTTCCTCCATTATCCTTATGGTATGCTCATACCAACCATTAGTCTATCAACGGTATACTATGCTTACTTCCTATCGTTTATTCCCTTGCCATAATCCTTCATAAAGCGTTCCATACTTCTTAGGCTAATTTTTATACAGAAACTCCTATTCCATCACATCCGTACGCAATCCTTCAAACTTCTCAACTACTTGACTTCTCATTCCTCTTAGAATATGGGATGAATTATTCAGTCAATCGAGTATCACCCAACTCTCATCGTACTTATTCCTCGACCCCATTATGTATCCCCTCTACCATCTTCCTCCTTACACCGCCCTTTCTATGCTACTCCTATCTATGTAGAAAGTATAGCCTATGTCCCTTTTTTCCATATGATTGTCCAAGCCACGCAACATAAATGTTGACGCGTTCTCTGATTTAGACAACTACTCGTGCAGCTTACATCCTTCATCCAAACGCTCCTAACACGTCATCCATATAGCTAAATTTTGTCTCAGCATCACTTCCTCCCTCTTATTCCATGTCTCATTAACTATGCTCGCCTTTCCCAGATGGTACTTGGCCTTGCAATTTTCCTTCATCACTTAACTCCATCCATCACCTTTGCCAAATGTTCAATCAAGAGGACTGAATATGTGTTGTAGACGTTCATGATCCGTATAGATCATTCTCTACGTCTTGTACACCAAATTCCTCTAGCATTCAAGGCACATCTAACGATCCAGCTCTACTAACTAAGTCTTATCTAGTTTTTCAAAATCTTCAGTTCTTGCAACGTATAAGCAATCACCTTTCTTTGTCGTCCTCGTACGCATCCAATACACGTATCGTCATGCTTCGTGAATTCATCCAGTCCTTCCGATAATTTCAAGATCGGCTAATTATCCAATCCACCTCTTCAGCCACCAAAACGCTTCCTCATCCTTCTTTACTTCGCCCCTTGCTGGTTCCATGATATATCATCATCTCTAACTACTCTTCCTGGTCAACTTAATCCTAAAACTCTTGAAAATCTCACGTATAATTCCCTTTCCTAACAACTCCAAAACCAACTCATAATTCGCCTCACTCTCCTTCTTAGACTTTGAGTAGATCAAGATGTCGTCGATACTCCTGATGACAACTCGTTTATATACGTTCATGCCACTCGGTTCATTGACTCCATGAAAACCGCTAGTGCTTTGGTGAAGCCAAATGCATAACTAATAAGTGTGAAAACACTTATCTTTCTACCACTTATTTCCAATAATAACAAGACCAAAACGTGTGATTTATGTCGTAAAAGTCGGAATTATGCGTGGTTTGTGTTTTTATTGTGTTTTAGGACCAAAATATGAAAAAGGAAGAAAACACGGGTTTTCACGGGCTTTTATCGAAGAAAACGGGAAAAGACGAAGTCAAAAGACCAAGAGTGCAAAAAGAACGGAAGTCCAAGGCCTATTCTGAAGATTTATCGAAGAAAAAGTCTAAAGGTGGAAGTTTAACGAAGTCGAAGAACTTAAGTCTTATAGAAGAAGAAAATTCAAAGACAAGTTCAAATCCCGAGGCGACAAAGACAAAGAATTAAAGTCGAGTCGAGAAAACGTGAAGAAATCAAGAAAGAAGATGCAACACATGCACTCCTTCCACCTTCCCTATAAATACCCTCCTAATAGTCATTAGGAGGGTGGTTAGAAATTTAGCTAGTTTTTATTTTTCTTAGTTTTCTCTAGTTTTAGAGAGAGAAAGTCTTAAACTTTCTCTCACTAAACTTCATCTTCTTTCTTAATCTTTCAAGATTAAACACTTTGTATTGCTTATTTTTATTAATCAAGTTCATTTTAAGCTTTTAATCCTTAATCTCATTCTACTTTTCTTTGATTTAAGATTGATTTTGGTGTGATTATCAATAGATCCGTGTTGTTCTTAATGATTTCGTGCTTAAAAAGTTAATCTTTTGATCATTCTATAAGTTTTCATTTGATTAAGCTTTAAGACTTTTGTGCTTATTGGCTTATTTTAATGATTAGCTTATTTACTTTATAAAAATCTTCCTTAAAAAGTTTATGATTTTATTGTTTGAAAGAAAAAGTTGTTTGATTTCGAGTTACATAAGTTGATAAGTGCTTATTTGATCCGGTTTAATCATTGATTCGGCTTAGTTTGGTGAAAAGCTTATCATATAGCTTATTTCATTAGCTTAACCGATTTCCACAATTTTAGGAAGGGGTACAACTCCCTTTTCCGATTGGCTTTTCCGACCGGACCCATCTTCACAATCCGATCAATAGATCGGATTAGGGCTTTAAGTATTCCGATTGAACACCCTACATTCCGATCACCCTTGATCGGATTAGGGTTTGTAGATTCCGACGGTTGGAATTTAAGTATTCTGATCTGTCCTTTTTGATGAACTTTCCGATTAGTAATTTTTATTTAAGTATTCCGACGGTAGCCTGAGTAATATTCCGATTGTAGTATTTTCCCATATTCCGATTGTGCTTGTTCTGTTATTCCGATTGGAAGTTTTAGTGGTTATTCCGATTGCTCCTATTTCGTGGATTTTCCGATCAGTTCCCTTCCACCCATATTCCGATCGGGGCTTCTTTTGGCATGTTTTGGTGTACTCCGTTCTTACTTTCTTATAGTACCTTTTAACTAAGTTTTTATTTCTAGAAAGTTTTCCTAGTGTTAATTCTTATTAAGTGTGCTAGTACTTTTCCATTGTTACCTTTTAGTTTTCAACCATTTATTTTTATTCGTCATTTTAAATATTAATCTTTATTCTTCCATTTTACTCAACGACACTTTAATTACTTGCTAATAGTTTAATACAAACAAACCAAACCATCCTCTTGATTCACCAAAAGACGATTGAGTCGCACATAAGACCGGTTTTCAATTCGAAAAGATTCGGACGATAAGATTTTATGCCTAGCCTAAAGCGAAGTATTAAATGGCGCCGCTGCCGGCTCTTTTCGTTACGATAAACGGTTTTTAGTGAGAGATGCATTGAATTTTGGGATCCGTTCTTTGAACGTTATTTTCCTTGCTTCAAAAATTTCCAAAAATCCATAAAAAATATAAAACTCTTCAAAAATACAAAAACATTAAAAAATCATTAAAAAGCAATTCTTTTCCAAAGGATTTGCACCAAAAAGATTATATAGATATTCTTTGTGTATATTTTTCTTCTGCAGGTGTATGCGTACTAGATCTTCGAACTATTCTGAGCCCGAGACTCTTGAAGATTTAGATATGGCTGGTGTTAACAACAACAATAATCACCCACCTCAACACAATTTGAATAACAACAACAACAACAACAACAACAACAATGTCCACCTACCTGATTTACGAACCATGGAGGAATTGTGCCAACCCACTATGAACGGACGCGGAGGCCCGATTGCGCCAATGCACGTCACGGCTCAGCAGTTTTCGTTAAAGCATCACATGATCCAGCAAGTGCAAACGAACCCATTTCGTGGAATTCCGGATGATGATGCCAACAAACACCTCGACAAATTCATTACCATGACCCAAAGCATGAAGTGCTCCGGTGTTTCTATGGATGACCTTCGCCTTCAACTCTTTCCCCACTCGCTTTCTCACCATGCCGAAAAATGGTTTGACCGTCTTCCTAAGAATTCTATTCATACGTGGAATGACATGACTCAACGCTTTTTATCGCGCTACTTTCCCCCATCCATGGTCACTAGCCTTCGTAACCAAATCAGTGGATTCATGCAAGAGAATGATGAATCACTTTTCGATGCTTGGGAACGATACAATGATTTAATCGACCGCTGTCCTAATCATAATATGCTCCCCGTCACTCTCATTGACACTTTCTATAATGGTCTCACTTTTCGTGATCGTGACACGATTAATGCCGCCGCCGGTGGTACTTTTATGAAAAGGAGACCGGAGGAGTGTCGAGAGTTGATTGAAAACATGACTACTCACCACAAGAATTGGGATTCATCCGCATCCTCAAGATCTAATCAGAGAGTCAATGTTTCATCTACTTCTTCCACCACCAACATGTCCGTTATGGAACGTGCTATTCTTGATATTAACAAAAGTCTGCAACTTTTGACTTCTAACCAAACTCAACAAGCTAAAGCCGTTGCTATTTCTTGTGACACATGTGGTGGTCCTCATTCCTACAACGAATGTCCTTCTACTCACGGAAATTTTTATGAAGACGTTAACGCGGCTTACGGCACTTATCCCACGGGAGACTATCAAGCCCGCCCTCAAGGAGACCGTGGCTTGCTAAGTTATCGTTCCAACAATTATCTTGCTCCTCCCGGTTTCCCTCCTGCAAACCAGAACCAACAACAAAGCTACAACCAACCCCAACCTCGTGCTAACAATCAATATCAATCCCAACGAAACCCTTACCCAACTCAAGGAAATTCTCAAGCTTACCAAGCTCCACCTCTCAATCAACCGATGTCCGTAAGTCCAGAAGTCGAGACATTCATGAAGACTAATCGGGAGTTGGTGACGAATCTTCAGAGTCAAGTCCGCAACTTGAATGGAGAAATGGCAAAACAAGGGAGCGATATTCGAGCCGAGCTAAGGAATGATATGGCCAAACACAGCAATGAAATTAATGCCAACATGCAAAACTCTTTTAATAATCAAGCTGTTCACCTTCGTGATATGATTGGTTCGCTCATCCAAAGTAATCAACCCTCTTCTTCGGGCACTCTTCCGAGTAATACCGTTGCAAATCCAAGAGGGGAGATGAAAGCAATCACCACTCGTAGTGGAAAAGGTTATATGGAACCTGAGCTTCCTACACCCCCACCCGTGATTGTGAACATGGAAAAAGAGCAACTTTCTTCACCTTCTTCACCTTCTATCCCCATTTCCCCACCACCCGTGGTTGTGAGTGATCCTATTCCCTTAAAGCCTTCTTCTTCATCCAATATACCTTACCCTTCAAGGTTGAGGAAAGAAAAGCAAAAGAGCAAGGATGATATTCAGGTTTCAAACTTTCTAAAAATGTTTAAACAATTGAATTTTAACATCTCCTTTGTCGAGGCTCTCGCTCACATGCCCAAATACGCTAAGATGTTTAAAGATCTTCTAAGTGATAAGGAAAAGCTTCTTGACATCGCTCAGACCCAACTTAATGAGAACTGCTCCGAAGTGCTCTTAAGGAAATTGCCCACCAAACTTGGTGATCCGGGTCGCTTCTTGATTCCTTGCAACTTCCCGGGAGTAGAGAATTGCATGGCCCTAGCCGATCTAGGTGCCAGTATAAACTTAATGCCTTTAAGTGTTTGGAAGCAATTATCTCTCCCCGAGCTAGTCCCCACCAAAATGACTTTGGAATTAGCCAACCGTACGGTTGCTTATCCAGTGGGGATAGCCGAAGATGTCTTTGTTGGCGTCGACAAATTCACCTTCCCGGCGGATTTTGTTGTCGTTGACTACGAGATGGATCCCCGTGTTCCATTAATCGTTGGACGTCCATTTCTGAGGACCGGTCGCACTCTCATTGATGTAGCCGAGGGCGAAATAATCATGAGAGTTGGTGACGATAAAATTGTCTTCAACATGGGTAAGATTTCTAAGCAACCTTATTCATATGAGAGCGTTAATGCTATTGATGTTCTCGATGAGGCTTGTCAAGAACATTTTCATGATGCTTGCAAAAGTACTCTCTCTTCTCTACCCAATGTTGAGACCGTTGCCTCAATTGCTCCAGCATTGACTCCTTTCGGAGAAAGTGACTTGGATGACTTCGAAGCTAGCTTGGGTCCTCTCGATATTAAGTATGACAATTTGTCCACCAATTGGGATGAAGACATTCGTACTATTGAGAGACTTCTCAATGAGGACCCGTTCTCTCCTCCTTCTCCTAAAGAGGTGACTAATGATGATCCATCGTTAATTTCACCATATATTGAGGATCCTCCCACTCTCGAGCTTAAGGACCTACCTCCTCATCTTGAGTACGTTTTCCTAGAAGACGACGAGAAGTTACCGGTCATCATTGCGAAGGATCTGAAAGAAGACGAAAAAGCCCGACTTGTCGCTGTGTTGAAGTGAGCTATCGCTTGGAAAATCTCCGACATCCGTGGAATTGATCCTCACTTCTGCACACATAAAATTCTCATGGAGGACGACTTTAAGCCCACAATTCAAAGCCAACGAAGGGTGAATCCTAAAATCCATGAAGTCATCAAAAAAGAGGTTATCAAACTTCTTGATGCGGGTATGATTTACCCTATTTCAGATTCACCATGGGTTAGTCCAGTCCATTGTGTGCCTAAGAAAGGCGGAATCACCGTTGTGCCCAATGCAAACAACGAGTTGATTCCTACCCGTCTCGTTACTGGGTGGAGAGTTTGTATAGAATACCGCAAACTCAATGATGCCACGAGAAAGGATCATTTCCCTCTACCTTTTATGGACCAAATGCTTGAACGTTTAGCGGGTAATGAATATTACTGCTTTCTTGATGGTTTCTAGGGTTATTTCCAAATACCCATCGATCCCCAAGATCAAGAGAAGACAACATTTACCTGTCCCTATGGCACATTTGCTTATAAAAGAATGCCTTTTGGCTTGTGCAATGCCCCCGGGACTTTCCAAAGGTGCATGTTGGCTATCTTCCATGACATGGTTGAGCAAACCATGGAAGTCTTCATGGATGATTTCTCGGTCTTCGGGGATTCCTTCTCTTCTTGCCTTGCCAATTTGGAACGTATGCTTAAGCGGTGCAAAGACACTCGCATTGTTCTGAATTGGGAAAAATGCCATTATATGGTAAAAGAAGGCATTGTGCTAGGACGCAAAATCTCTAAAGCCGGTCTTGAAGTCGACCGTGCTAAAGTAGATGTCATAGCCAAATTACCTCCACCTTCAACCGTGAAGGGTGTGAGAAGTTTTCTGGGTCATGCGGGCTTCTATCGTCGATTCATTCAGGATTTCTCTAAAATCGCTCGCCCGATGACCCACCTCTTGGAAAAAGATACTCCTTTTATCTTTTCTAAAGAGTGTCTCCAAGCCTTCAATCTTCTTAAGGATAAGCTAACTAAGGCACCGGTCTTGGTTACCCCTAATTGGGAGCTGCCTTTTGAATTGATGTGCGATGCTAGCGATTTTGCTATTGGTGCGGTTTTGGGCCAAAGAGTGAATAAACACTTCCAACCAATCCACTATGCTAGCAAAACAATGACAGGGGCTCAATTGCATTATACGAGAACCGAAAAAGAGCTTTTAGCTGTTGTCTATGCTTTTGAGAAATTTCTCCCCTATCTTGTTTTATCCACCACCATCGTATACACGGACCATTCCGCGTTGAAGTACTTGATGACAAATAACGATTATAAGCAAAGACTTCTTCGCTGGGTTTTGCTCCTTCAAGAATTCAACATTGAAATTCGTGACGAGAAGGGAACCGAAAACCTGGCCGCAGATCATCTGAGTCGACTTGAGGATCCATATCAAGGGGATCATCCGAACAAAGAGATCAATGACTCTTTCCCCCTTGAGACCTTAATGTCTATAAATCTCAATCTTGATGGCACCCCGTGGTTTGCGGACATTGCAAACTACTTAGCGGGTGGTCTTCTCATCCAAGGGTTAACATCCCAACAAAAGAAGAAGTTCTTGAATGACGTTAAGACTTACTTTTGGGATGACCCTTTTCTATTCAAACAATGTGCTGATCTGATCATTCGTCGATGTGTTGACGGACCGGCAGCTTTTGACATCCTTCAAGCTTGCCACAAAGGACCCACCGGTGGTCACTTTGGTCCCAACTACACCGCTAAGAAAGTGTTTGATTCTGGATTCTACTGGCCCACCATTTATCGTGACGCTCACGAAATGGTTAAGCATTGTGATGCTTGCCAATGTCAAGGCAAGATCACACATAAGGATGAGATGCCTCAAAATTTCATACAGGAATGTGAAATCTTTGATGTATGGGGCATCGACTTTATGGGGCCATTTCCATCCTCCAAAGGGAACAAGTACATCCTCGTCGCCGTCGACTACGTTTCTAAATGGGTTGAAGCTAAGGCTCTTCCTAAGAATAATGCGAGGGTGGTTGTGAACTTTTTGAAGCAGCTTTTCGCTCGATTTGGCGTTCCTCGTGCTATCATCAGTGACCGCGGGACTCATTTTTGCAACGATCAATTTGCAAGAGTCATGGCTAAGTATGGTGTCAATCACCGTCTTTCCACCGCTTATCATCCCCAAACCAATGGGCAAGCCGAGATATCCAACCGTGGCTTGAAGAGAATTTTGGAGCGAACTATGGGAGAGCATCGCGCCGCGTGGGCCGATAAGTTAGATGATGCTCTGTGGGCTTTTCGTACTGCTTACAAGACCCCGATCGGTTGTACACCTTATCGTCTTGTGTACGGGAAAGCCTGCCACCTACCTATCGAGCTGGAACATAAGGCGCACTGGGCCTTGAAGTGGGCTAACTTCGACATCAACAAAGCCGGTGATCATCGCAAGGTTGAACTCAACGAGCTAAATGAACTGAGGAATGAAGCTTATGAGAACTCGCTGATCTACAAGGAGAAGACGAAGATTATCCACGATGCTAAAATCAAGAACCGAGAGTTCCACGTTGGTGATCAAGTCTTACTCTTTAACTCTCGGTTGAAGATCTTCTCTGGCAAGTTGAAGAGCCGCTGGTCTGGTCCATTCACCGTCGCTAAAGTCTTTCCTTATGGGACCATTGAGCTTTCTCAGCCGAATGGGCCCAATTTCAAGGTGAATGGTCAGCGTCTGAAGCTGTACTTTGGTGAGGACATCTCCCATGATATGATTCCATCCCTCACCACGTTCCCCATGAACTAAATTTGGGTCGAGTCAGGCTCGTGACTCGGTGAACAAAAACAAGCGCTTCTCGGGAGGCAACCCGTGTTCTATCCTTTACTGCTTTCATAATAAGTGTAGGGGGAACCCCGCATATGTTTGTTGTCTTGTTTCTTGTGCTGTGCAGGGATTAAAGCTTCAGAGAGCATCTTGATGCCTTTTGACGAACCGTGATGCCGTGTTCCCATCTTCCCGGTTCTATCCTAAACTCTCGTGATTCAATATTTCATATTTTATATGTTCACATTGAATTCACTTTAGTTGTCCTCTCCTTAGCAAGATTTAAACAAAGTGCACAATGTCATAAGTGTAAGGGAGTTTACTCCCACATGCTTAAACATTAAGGACAATGTTTATCTCAAGTGTAGGGGGGACTTCTATCGAAGTAAGTGGTCTTTTCCATGAATGTGCCCTCATTTTAACCGGAAAATTTGATTTGTTCGACATTTTTCAAAATTTTTAATCTATTTTGGCCTAGTTGTATAGTTGTATTTGCCTTTGTTATGTTTATTTTCTCTCCATTGCTAGAATAAATTTTCAATAAAGTGGTTTTTGATTTTTCTTAGTCGTGAACATTTTGACTCAGCCCGAGTTTACTTACCTAAGTTTACTCTAGCTAGTATCCTTAACGTGTTTAAGTCAAGTTTTGCTAGGCTTTTATATAGGGAGCTATAAAACGCGAAAGTCTTAACTCTCACGGGTTAAGAACAAGAACTTTTCGCAAGTTCCTATAATTGATCCTAGAGAGTCGTTTATCAAGGGAACTTTAAAATGCGATTTCTAAAACTTAAAAAATTCTAAGAATTTGCAAGATCCTATAGGCGACTCGAAAACCCAAAACTTTGATTTAATAGGCTAAGCATCCACGAGTCTCATTCCTTGAGATTTTAAATTGTGGAGAACGAGAGATGATAGAGCCAATTATAAGTTCGGTATTCTTTCGTGAATTTATGTGAGTTAATTATAAGCCTATTCTCCCTCCGCTTGTTAATAAATTTATCTGCAATAAATAAGGCTGTACGATTTAAAAGGTTACTTAACTTCTAGCCCCAGATCGTTTAAAAGTTTCTCGGTACGGATTAGAGTTCATAGCCAAGGCATAACTTATTGAAGCGGGATGCGAAGATTGGCGAGTCCGAAAAGGCCCTAACAAGGCATGAGGGCTACATTTTGTTGCTAAAGATCCAAAAGTGATGTGAAGAATCATTTATCGAAAATCTATATGAAGGATCAAGACACACGACGAAAAGCAAAAACTCCCCAAAAGTCATGGAGAAGTCTATCCGAAAAGACCCTAACAAGGTATGAGGATAAATAGATCCAAGTCCTAAAAGGAGGCGGATCGTTTTATATCAAAGTCCAAAATAAAGATTGGAGAAAAATGAAGAAGTCGTGGTCCAACGATGAAGAATCTCTCAAAACTTCAAGTGAAGAAATTCCTATTATGAAGAGAAGACCATAATTTCGAGAACGTCTCTCAAGATTCGAAGTATGAAGTCGCTGCCAAATATCGGTCCGAGAAAGGTCTCAAATCGCGAAGCGAGTTATGCCAAGATATGAACTTTATGAGGTCCCGAGAAGCAGTTTTAAAAGATTTGGTCCTTTAGCTAACTATTGATTAAATCGTTCACTTTATTTTCGGCCTAAATAACTATCGAAATAAGTCAACAATGCATCCTCGTGATCATTCAAGACAAAAATAAAATATAAGAGATACACCAAGGAATAAGGGAGTCTAAGTAAATAATTGGCCCACATGAGATCATGATAGTTTGCTAACTTATAATAACAATGATCTCATTTTTAAGCTTGGTATGGGGAACGTGAAACTTGAGGATGATAAATGTTCATGGCCGCCAAAACCCAATGTAAGTTTTTAATTTCTTTACATAGTTCTATCTTTTATGTTTGGTAATAAATAAAGGCCAACGTGGGTTATTCATGATGGAAAATGTAAACCGTGCTTTAAAATTAATGCATTGCACGAGGGCATTGCAATGGTCAAGTGTAGGGGATTTAATAAGTGTGAAAACACTTATCTTTCTACCACTTATTGCCAATAATAACAAGACCAAAACGTGTGATTTATGTCGTAAAAGTCGGAATTATGCGTGGTTTGTGTTTTTATTGTGTTTTAGGACCAAAATATGAAAAAGGAAGAAAACACGGGTTTTCACGGGCATTTATCGAAGAAAACGGGAAAAGACGAAGTCAAAAGACCAAGAGTGCAAAAAGAACGGAAGTCCAAGGCCTATTCTGAAGATTTATCGAAGAAAAAGTCTAAAGGCAGAAGTTTAACGAAGTCGAAGAACTTAAGTCTTATAGAAGAAGAAAATTCAAAGACAAGTTCAAATCCCGAGGCGACAAAGACAAAGAATTAAAGTCGAGTCGAGAAAACGTGAAGAAAGCAAGAAAGAAGATGCAACACATGCACTCCTTCCACCTTCCCTATAAATACCCTCCTAATAGTCATTAGGAGGGTGGTTAGAAATTTAGCTAGTTTTTATTTTTCTTAGTTTTCTCTAGTTTTAGAGAGAGAAAGTCTTAAACTTTCTCTCACTAAACTTCATCTTCTTTCTTAATCTTTCAAGATTAAACACTTTGTATTGCTTATGTTTATTAATCAAGTTCATTTTAAGCTTTTAATCCTTAATCTCATTCTACTTTTCTTTGATTTAAGATTGATTTTGGTGTGATTATCAATAGATCCGTGTTGTTCTTAATGATTTCGTGCTTAAAAAGTTAATCTTTTGATCATTCCATAAGTTTTCATTTGATTAAGCTTTAAGACTTTTGTGCTTATTGGCTTATTTTAATGATTAGCTTATTTACTTTATAAAAATCTTCCTTAAAAAGTTTATGATTTTATTGTTTGAAAGAAAAAGTTGTTTGATTTCGAGTTAGATAAGTTGATAAGTGCTTATTTGATCCGGTTTAATCATTGATTCGGCTTAGTTTGGTGAAAAGCTTATCATATAGCTTATTTCATTAGCTTAACCGATTTCCACAATTTTAGGAAGGGGTACAACTCCCTTTTCCGATTGGCTTTTCCGACCGGACCCATCTTCACAATCCGATCAATAGATCGGATTAGGGCTTTAAGTATTCCGATTGAACACCCTACATTCCGATCACCCTTGATCGGATTAGGGTTTGTAGATTCCGACGGTTGGAATTTAAGTATTCCGATCTGTCCTTTTTGATGAACTTTCCGATTAGTAATTTTTATTTAAGTATTCCGACGGTAGCTTGAGTAATATTCCGATTGTAGTATTTTCCCATATTCCGATTGTGCTTGTTCTGTTATTCCGATTGGAAGTTTTAGTGGTTATTCCGATTGCTCCTATTTCGTGGATTTTCCGATCAGTTCCCTTCCACCCATATTCCGATCGGGGCTTCTTTTGGCATGTTTTGGTGTACTCCGTTCTTACTTTCTTATAGTACCTTTTAACTAAGTTTTTATTTCTAGAAAGTTTTCCTAGTGTTAATTCTTATTAAGTGTGCTAGTACTTTCCCATTGTTACCTTTTAGTTTTCAACCATTTATTTTTATTCGTCATTTTAAATATTAATCTTTATTCTTCTATTTTACTCAACGACACTTTAATTACTTGCTAATAGTTTAATACAAACAAACCAAACCATCCTCTTGATTCACCAAAAGACGATCGAGTCGCACTTAAGACCGGTTTTCAATTCGAAAAGATTCGAACGATAAGATTTTATGCCTAGCCTAAAGCGAAGTATTAATAACCGTAAACCTAAAATGTTCATACAACATCCTTAACATCATCCTTGCATCCTCTCTTGGTAGCAACACAAAAAAATTTCTACCTCTTTCTACTCACGAAATTCTACACACATTCTAAAAGATCGATACTACTTCTTATCAACCCATCCAACCGCTTTCACATCACATTTACTACCAGGCAACTCAACCTTTATCTTACATTCCTTGCAATTTCTAACAACTCATGTCTTTAAAATCATTCCGTCAAAAATTTCCTTGGAAAGGTACTAACTACAACTCATCTTGCTCCTTCTACTGGCTCTGTTCACGGTTCTACTTCAAGATAATAGGTAAACCTACTATATCTTAAGAAGTTTTAGGAAAATTTTACATACCTAACGAATATCACAAGTACCTTTGAAATATCACATCCCCTTCCAACATTCTCTATGATGTGTTACTTGTGCCAATATCCATACTTTATACAAATCTCTATTCATCTCCCTTGACACTCCTAAGAGACCTCATGACCACATTAGTTCGTCTGTGAACTTCTAACTCTTTCCTCCCACTAAAGGCATCCCAACCATTATCTCATGGCCACCTACGTAATCGTGTAGGCGCGACCAAGTCTTCCATATGACTACCTCAACTCTCCCAATTAATACGAAACCAAAACTACATCCTGAATCCACCAGATACGATCAATGAATCAAACCCACGGATAACTAACGACATTTCACGTGCACGAGTTAAAATAGACCAAAACCATGAAAATTCAACCCGAAACATGTACCAATTCAAATGACTCATGACAAGGAAAAATGATCCAAGGACACTTAATGGGAACCAAAACATCTTACGCCCCGCGACATATAATTTAAATCGTGCTCAAAATCGACTTTTCTGAAAGGAATATTTTTCTTTGCCTCCCCACATCTATGTGACTTAAAAAATCTACAAACAACCCTCTAGATGATCTCAAGACTCAACTCAAAGACTAGGTACTCTAAACATCCCAAAACATAAGTTTAAAACTACTATTCAAAACTCAACCTTGAACCCGACACTTGTACAAACATTTTGACCAAGCTACTGACCTCCCATGACTATACATCCCACATATTTGAAAAATACGTTCCGAGTACATAATTTTAGCCTTTTGAATCACCTAAAAAGCTTTAAAAAAAAGTTACGACCAAAACAATTTTATCCTAGTTGTTTTAAAAACTAAAGAATCATCTTAGTGATTAATGTAACCCTTTTAAATAAAAAAATTGTATGTGAAAGTTTCATGAACTCAATTTAACCTTGTATAAATAATTAGGTGAACGTAAATCGATTAAACTCAATTATATAAACTATTTAAGTAGAAAGAAATTTTATTTCACTTTACTTTATAGAGAGTCTTTTAGAATTTTGAAATAAATAAGTGTTGATTTAAATTCTTATGTTACATCTTGTTCAAACACGACTCCAACACCTTACCCTTATTTTACCGAATATAACCAACTATCCAACTCTATAGTAGATTTCCAAGTCTTTTCAATATATACCGACTAAAATGAATGTAAGACTCAACACAAAATATTTCATTATCCCAAAAGAAATCCCAATTTATTTCAATTACTTAACACCAAGGACACCATTTTAAAACGGACACGTGAAATAGGAAACTCGAAGAATACGCCACAACAGAGGTTGAATACCTAAAAGAAGCGAGCTAGCAAAACCTACTATGGATACAATCGATAATAACGAGGGTTCATACATATGTAGGTAATATCGGGAAACATATACTTAAATCCGTCTAACATCTACTAAACAAGCATGTATTAATCCTCTTTCATGTAATCATACTTAGTAATCCATTGAAGTTGTGGTACTCGTATAACTATGTTGGCAACCATACTTATACAATTACCCTTTCCCCAATGCACTCCCTCCTATGATGACACTTATAAGAATCAATACAACACATAAAACATAAATCCATCAACTCACCTAAACACATAAGCACATAAATAATAAGGTCAAAAACTCTAACTATTAAAATTACATAGTCAAACTCTTGGAATACAGAAATCTATAGTCTAGCTAAAACAACAAAGACAAAATCCAAAACGAAAACATAATCAATTATAAGTCACGTCGCCCCTCAGAGTGGAAACAACTTAAAATCCTTCCTATCCACCTACTCCTAGTAACTCGAACCACCACACGATTCTTAGGGAACATGACTTAAACATAAAAAGAAAAATACTATACCTCAGGTACATAAAATAACTCAACAAAAGACAGAAACTACCATGTACCAAATTATGTACTATAATGTACAATTTAAGCAAATTACAACAATGACTAGCGTGGACGATTATGGTTCAACCCGCACTAGTCAAAACCTGAAAAGAAAATAACATGTGGCTAAGTATGAACTACTATGGTTCAACCCATACTAGTCAAAACTTAACAAACATCGCAAGTAAAAACCAATAACATCAATTAATATCAAATGCACACATACTCCTATGACGCCTATATGCGAGGACCCATAAGCTATAGACTAGGCTACGAGACTAGGCAACCTAATTCCCTATAACCATTGTCTCTGATACCATTCTGTCACACCCCACCATGGCGGAATATGGGGCGCGACGTATGGATATCATCACAACATGGCGTGTCTATAGAGATAACTAAATGAAATAAGAAATGTCATAAAATGGTGACACAAATGTTATGACATTATCTCAACAATGCAGGAGTCTAGGTAAGTAGGTAACAGTCCTACCACTTACCCGAGACAAACAATTAACATAAACAAAGCAAACATATAGGTGTCAACAGTATCACTTATTAAACAAACAAAAGAAGATAAGAAGGAACGGGGATCTCCTTCTAAATGCATTCCTACGGAACTCCAAATCCTAGCCACTTATGTTCTTACGCTTAACAATAATATCACCTAAAAGAGACACTAAAACAGTCAACATAAAGTTAGTGAGAGTCATAGGTTTAGACTCCAACCTTAAATCAGTTATAATAAGCTGTGAATAACCACCAACAATAAAAATATATGGACAATGTGTTACAAATGTGCATTAACAACTAACATTCAAGATTAAGCATACCAAACCAATTCCAAGGCTCCAAGCCTTACCAAAGACCATGGTCCTATTGGCGCCCATACACCTATGAACCAATCCCAAGGCCCCGCCTTGTCAACATCCCCTTCGTACCAAGTCAAACCACAATAACAATCAAGAGTCACATAGTAGTTAATCACATAAGTGCACACACAAGTCCATCACAAAACCATAAAAACATTCACAGAATTAGTTACAAAACCATACAGTGTCTCCTCCATCCCATCTGGAAATCAAAACAATTATACTCATAAAAACATGGGACTATGAAACTCACCTGATCAAGCTTCTCCAAATATCTACGCTCTAGAGAAAATCTAAACACATAAACATATACAATCAAGACATGAACCACATACCAAAATAGGTCATCAATCTATGATGGATATATAACCTTATCCTACAACTTAACCTCATTTACGTGCTATAATCATCCCATTACACCCCTCTATAAGCCCTTAACATAGTTAAGTTTATAACTCGTCCCGTTTACATTTTACCCAAAACAGTCCCGTTTTTTATACTTCAAACTATGGGTCGAACACCCCCTTAACCAAAATAATATGTCCATTAAAAGAAACCTTATGTCCTTACATGTGTTAGCGAATTCTCCTATTTGGACGCAACCTTAAAGCTACTGTTAAGGCGTCCATATATATATATATACTTTTACCTATCCATAATTTACTAATTCTGAACATATGAAAAGTTGGTAATGATCAGAGGGTCTTCCACTATCCCAATTTATTAGCCCTCTTCCAGATATCTTATATAACATATAAACTAACTCTCATGTTCGTTTGAAAGTCCAATTGTACTCCTAAGTACCCTAACTACCTTAAAACATTAAATTAAACCCGACTGATTTCAAAACTGTTTTGACCTCCGACTGTTGTAACCTGTTTTTGACCCACTTCCCCCCATCCAATTCAGTTCTCGTTTCTTGCGTTTGAATGTAATTCAATTACCTATCCAGGGACTACAAGATCGCAATCTAAAAGTTTGTAGAACTCTAGATATGATTAATACAACGGACCAAAAATTCTGCCCAGTTTTTAATTACGAATTTAATTAAACTAACCTAATTAATTATTCATAATTTATTTAATCACAAGCCCTAATTATTCTAATCATTGTTATATCATTAGAATACAAATTTATAATAAACTCTAACCTAAATCCATCATAAAATGATTAAGAATGAATTGAAAACAATTAAATTAAAAAGAGATTGAAGGTTTTTACCTTAAGATTAATGAAAGACACAAAAATTTATGAAGAACCCTAAAACACAAAAAAAACATGTCGACCCTTTGATCTCCAGGGATTATGTTTTTTTATCTTAGTTAAGACTTTATATATTTAAAATACTAATCCTAACCCAAGTATAATTGCCATATATAATTTCTCTATTTTTTCTCTTTTTCTTTTCCTATTTTTTCACCTAACCGTCCAATACACCTTATATTTCGTTTTTTAATTTTTATTATTTATAATTGTATTGATAATATTACCTTAATTTTACTTAATTTATTTCAGCTCCTAAAGCCTCCAAAACCTCAAAACCGTAAAACTTGTCAAATTTACGCGTATACCGTAAAAGACGTAAAATATACAATTTTATAAAAACTCTTAAAATATGAAATAAACTAATTAACTAAGTCCTAAATAGCTTAAAACCATCCCAAAAAATACTCTCGTTACTAATTACCTCATCCGAGACCTCTAAATGCTGAACCTTAAATCGTAAAAATACGATTTTCTATAATACATATACGTATACGTAAAAACACTAAATAACACCATGTTATTTCATAGTCACTACTATGTGAGCTCATGAACATGAAAAATCACACATCGTTTCACTCACAAGGTACCCCGTACCCGAAAACGATGTCCAAACCACACTCTATTCACACCAAATAACACGTAAACACATAAAGACACACACCATCACGAAATATGCACAAAAATAAAACTTAGTGACGAACCTCAAAACCGCGGTTGTCACATAACCTGCGAGAGATTTATGCAAATCTGCTTGGTAGGATATGTAAACCGAAACGAAAGAAGCTAGGATTTAATTTCGAACAAAAGAAAGAAAGAAATTCAAAGCTGTTTTTCCTATGCTAAGTTACTTTGTAAAAAAAATAGAACAGAAAGAATAAAAATAGGACATGAAATTAATAAAGTATGCGTATGAATAAAGTTGTATATCTCCCATCTCTTTTTTTATTTTCTACGTATCATGTAAGCTACATCTGATCTTGTATTTTTTTGTGATGGACTTTTTCAATCGGGCCACTCTTATCTTTTTGGGCTTCTCTTTAAAAAACAGGCTGAGGTGGGCTTTGCCTTCATTCTTTACTTGCTGTTGGGCCAGCAGCTTGTAAGTTTGGGCTGAGTGGCTTGGGCTAAAAAATGTATTAATGGGTCGGCTTGACCCATTTAAGTGGTGTCGGGTCTACCCAATAAAACATGAAGGCACCGTTGGACTCGATTTTCCGTGCTCTTTCCCTTTCTCGTGTCCGTTTTGGCTCTTTGGCTTCATTTCTTGTGATTCCTTTGATATCCGTACCTACACACGTAAAAACAACAAAACACACATATACAAGGCATATTTGATGATATTATTACCATTTTGAGAATGATAAAGGGTATGAAAAGGTGTATAGTACGAGTCTCATCACTCCCCCCTACTAAACCATGGTCGTGTCCTCCCGCAATGCTAGAATAAAGTATAAAGCAACTCCGTTTTTCATTTACTAAAAGCATTTATTCATTTTTTAATGCGTAAGACATAATGTATCGCTTTTATTATTCAAAGATAACTTTTAGGATCACAAAATTTGAATAGGTTCATCATTCTTGACTTTTCACACATTCCATGGTAAGCTCAAAAACAAGATCATTGTTAACAATAAGTTCTCGTGTTAAGACCACTTATATAAGTAATTTGTGTAAAACTCCTTCTCCATTATTCCTAAATTGTACCTCTAGATTTTAAACATTTTCATTCACCCGTAAGCTCATTTGACTTATTTAATAATTATTAGTCAAAAAATGAAGGCAAAACGGTGTAAACCCGACACTTAGAACCTAACCTCATCCTCAAAAACCGTTGTCACTAAAGAAAGCCCACATCAAGGATAATTTAACACGATTTAGGGAATAAATTCCTGGATTCGAAATTTGGCCATTAGGACTACTTATTATTTATTCCTTTAAAGTCATTTTGACTTTATAGTGGAGTTAGCAAACTTACATCATATACCCTTAGGCTCTTTAATATGTAAAAGTACTCCTTATCTATGATCCACACCCTAAGGCTCCTTGAACCATAAACAAGGGAATTGAAATTCATCATCACTCCACACCCTAAGGCTCATTGAAATAATGATGAAGCAATTTTTATTAAACACTTACCATGCCATACACCCTAAGGCTCTAATGACAAGGCTCGGGCTACATGTCCCACACCATAAGGCTCTTTGAGATCATGTTTTAATCTTATTGTTTTTTATTTATGATATATATAGTAGGCCAAATTCCGCAATCCCAAAGTCTGAATACCTCCTACTTAGTGGTTATGAGCCACCTTAGCCGGAAGTCCATGATGCTGGCACCCTCAATGTGTTCTCACTTTAATTACAAGGGAAATAAAAGAATCGGTTAAGAGCTAAAATATCGAACCTAAACCGCAAAAAACTTCATTTACTAAGCAATTAAATATACAAGCGGGGAGAAAGAGCTACAAAAACTCATACAAGGAAGAATTAACCTTTAAACTTATTATCAACTCTATCATCTCTCGTTCTCCACAATTTAAAATCTCAAATAATGAGACTCGTGGCTGCTTAGCCTAATAAACCAATTTAGGTCTACATGGTTAAGGAATGAGCTAAGGTAGAAACCGATCGAGTCAAAAACTATTATTATTTTCACCAACGGAAAGCTTACATTCGTGTCAAAGCACTTATTAAAATATGAAAAAAAAATTAAAAATTAAAATTTATGCAATTTTAAGCACATTTTTTAAAAACGATGTACGTGAAAACAACGAACAAAAGAAAAAGCATATCGATAGATACCCCCCATACTAAAACCAAACATTTTCCTCAATGTTTCAAGACGAAGGGTATAATACCCCCCTACTAGAGACGAAGAGTCGAATGCAAAATTCTAGCATGGAAAGGGTATGACGTAAATAATTAAAAGCAGTTTATTAATTATGCCAATAAAAATAAGCGTTAGTAACGGATATAATCATCGGATGTCGGATGTCTCACATGAAAGATCGAAACTCGAGTGATACGTGATGAAAACGAACATGAGAGTCTTCGATATATGAGAAACCTAAAATCACATCACAAACAAAACACGAGAAACAAATGAAAAAGCACAATCCCGTCACATTAGAAATAAGAAATAAGGAAAACCTCATAAAATTCCACCCGGGTCAAATATGTGGTTTCCATCTCTAAAAGAAATAGACCCCAAGGTGGCAATAGTAAACAAGTATAAGAAAGATGGGTTTCCTTTAAAAAAAAGTCTCTTACAATTAGGTGTATGGTCATAAGGTAATGATCTCGGGTATTTAAAAATTTGTCCTTTGATTTCATTAGTAAAATACTTAGATAGCTTAAAAATGTGTATACCCGGATCAAATACCGTTCCCTATAGCAAGACAACTCGGTGTCAACCATAAAAGAATCACCCTCAAATGTGAAATCAACAAGAGACGTCGGGGTGAAAATTAGGTGTCAAAACACTAATAGTGGGAACCCCTGGGTCTTTGTTCTATTTATCATCATGAATGAATGGGTCGGGAGGGATAGAAGGCATAATATCATCGTGTAATAAATCTTCTAGAAAAACTATATCTCCCTCCACATCAAGATACCCGGATATGTACTCCACGGGTGTATCAATATCAAGAAACTCATCGATCTCGGGAATGTGAAAACCATCATCCTCACTAAAAGTGAGATGTGGAAGAGAATCGATAGTAGATTCAAAAGTAATTGGTGAAGAGGCAAATTTGAATTTGTCAAAATCCGAGTTTCCATAATCAATATCTATATCAAGTTTTAAATCTCCATTTGCCTGCTCATCAATACCATGATCACAATTAAGCTCATCTAAGAAAACCAATAACACAGGATCATAAAAAGCATCCTCGTGATGGAATCTCTCAACACTCGGGGTATAAAAAGCATCACTAAGGAGTAAAGGACTCAAAAAATAATTATTATCATTATCATGTTTTTCAAAAGTCGGTTTTTGTAAAATAGGAGAGTCATCCTAATCCGATCCCGAGGAAGATTAAAAGTATAGTCAGAATCACAAGATAACTCATCCATATCCAAATAATTGCTATGAGGAGAACCATCCAAATTATATTCTTCTAAAGGTTCCTTAAGTAAGATGGTAGCAATCTCTAAGAGTATAGGGTCCTCCTCATTAAAACCCAACTCCAAACATTCCTTAGGTGTATGATCAATTAAAGGAATAGGGTCATCAATGGGCAATGTAGGCTCAAGTACAATCTCAAGAATTTCCTCAAAAGGTGAGGAAGGAGGAGAGCTAAATGTATCTATGGGTGTCAACACCAGAGGGGGAGTAAAACTCATGATAATCTATAGGCCTTGTCTCTCCTTTATTGGCGGAGAGATGGAAGGATCCACAGTGGGAACATCACTACTAGTAGTGGTGTTAGCCTCAAATTGAGCTCTCAAAGCTTCTAAAAGTTGATATTTAAGACTTTTGTTTTGTTCATGAAGGTCATTTATCATCCTCTTTTGTTCCTCAAATATTTCAACTATTTCATCCATTTGTGAAAGTTGAATTTGAAAATCCCCTTGATTATTACCTTGAAAATTGTTATGATTTTGAAAAACTTCTTGAATTAGAAAGCCTATTTTAAAAATCCTCATAACACCTTTCATTAATTTGTGGTGGGTCAGGAGTCAACTCAACCGAGAGTCGCTCAATAACTACTTCTTCCTCAAAATCTGGAGGAGAAGAGTCACTAGTCACATGAGAAAGAGGACTAGAAGAATCATCAAAAATAGGGTCATCCGAATCAACACATGGCTCATCACTAACTCTTGGATTATATGAGAAAAGAAGGCCACTCCTATGGATAACCGTGTAACCAGATACTTCGGCCTCGCTTCATACTTGAGACTTGTTCTCAATAATCATTAAAGCTTCACTAGTACTCCGAGAGTATAGATTCGCGCTTGCAGCCGTGTTAAGAGAATCTTGATCGTATTGAGTCAGCCCGTTATAAAACGAATCAATCAAATGCAAGGTGGAAAATCCATGATGAGGACAACTACGTACTAAATCCTTAAATCTTTCCCAAGCCTCGGTAAACTTTTCTTTATCAGACTCTACAAAGTTAGTAATGTCTAACCGAATTTTTCTCGTTTTAGCATAAGGGTAAAATTGATTTAAGAATTTTGACTCAAGATTAGCCCATGTAAAAATAGATCGTGGTGGTTTGATTTCAAGCCAAGTCCGGGCTTGCCCATCAAGGGAAAAAGGAAAAAGGTGTAAATAAATTATGTTTTGTGTCACATTGGTGTATTTGACGGATATGAGCGTAAGGATCATCGTCCTCAAATCCGTAAAAAGGATGACGGGATATCAACTTAATCAAATCTAGATTAAGCTCAAAATAATCACCAGCGATATCCGGTATCACAATCGCACTCTCGAGACATTCCTCGTCATGAAACTGCAACAGCTCCAATATCGATCGATCATCCATAGCCATGTCAATAGCACGATACTCGGGATCGGCTTGACTCGTCACGATATTATTTTTTATAAAAGATAATATAATATGTACATAAAAACGAAGAAGAAACCAAGATAGAAAATATATATATACGTAGATGTTTTTGGTGTAATACTTTAGGAAAAGTATTACTTTTTTTTATTTTTTATTTTTTATTTTTTTGGTGCAAATCTTAGGAAATAAATGCTTTTGTGATTTATTTATTTATTATTTTTTTATATTATTATTATTATTTTTTATGAAAATATTATAATATATAGCTAAAGAAAAATAAAATCTAAAAGAAAAAATATTTTTTAAAATTTTTTTTAAAGGGTATATGTAGTAATAAAGAAAAGAAGAAAAATTGAAAATATTTTTGGTTTTTATTGATTTTAAAATTATTTTAATTTTTTAATTTTTCAATTTTTTAATTTATTATATGTATTTTTTATTGCAATGAAAAATAACGTTTAAAAGTAAAGGGATCCCAAAATCCAAATCGTCTCACGAAAAATCATCAATCGTAACGAGCACGAACCGGCAGCGGCGCCATTTTAATATCCATTTTTTAATATAATCGTTTCCTCTCGAATCGACTCGAATTGATTTTACGTTTTATCGTTAAGACTTAATTGTTTTTGGTTCAAATAAAGGATTTGGCAATCTATGTCTATTTGAGCTTAAAGCACGTAAAAAAATGTAAAAATACTATATATGTAATACGTACTATTCTATAACAAAGTGCAAACACCTCAAGTAAAAATATTAAAATGCACAATTAAAATGCAAAGGTGAATTATTATAAATCTAAGTGAAAATAGAAGTACAAATGCAAAAATATTAAAATGTCAAAAAATGTATACGCAAAATTATTCTAAAAATGAAAATACCAAGTTTATTCTAAAAATGTAAAAACTACTTTTTTGTACTTTTAATATTTTCTATTTATTAATTAAAACTAATTTTTTATTTTATTAAAACTAAATTCTATATATTTTTTTAAACTTGAAAATGTAATGAAAATGAAATTTAAAATGTAATGAAAATGAAATTGAACAAATGTAATGAAATGAAATGAATGCAGACTTTATGTTTCTATATCTTATGCAGGCCAAACCAATGAACCATTTGTAACTACGCAGCCCATTTATTTGTGCTTTTATATACAGTTTTCTTTAAATGTAAGAATTATACTCGTAAAAAAAACTCATTCACCTAAAACAGATTGCAATATAACTAGTTAAATGCGTAACAGATTGCTAGCGTAAATTCAGAAATCCAAATGGCTTACAGTCCTATTCTAACTACTTATATGAACAAAGACTACAGCCACTTAAACTCATAACGTGGTGCAACAAAAATAACAGAAGTGACTTATTACTGAGTTGCGTTGAATTAATGTAAAAAAAGCTATAGATCATTATATTACGAACTAGCAGCTAGCAAACAAACAGATAATACACTATGATTACAAAAAGTAGCAGTTTACACTAAAAATCGCAGAAAATAAATCGAGACTACCTTGCATCTAAGGCTAGTCCGTTGTCGACGAATACGAAGCTGAGCTGCTGAACGACGTGCTATGCTATCACACCGAGAATAATTTCGAAAGTGTACTTGAACCGAGCTCTAAACTTGAAGCGACACTACACCGTAACACAGTTGGCTCAACTTCAAAACTAAAGCAGGTCCATAAACTGATCAAGCTCAACGAACAATAGACATAATCAAAATCATTACCGAATCATACTACATTTATCAAACCCGAACTGAAACCGAACTCCACCAATAACTACTGTGTAAACAAACAAATGAAAATAGAATCATGAATTGCTGCTACTCATCACACTTAACTCACAAGCAACCTACGAATCACATCAAATCACTATCAATCTACCACTACAATATCCAAAAACCATCTTCATAGAACCCGAATCACTATCAACATATAAATCTAATAAATCAAAAGCTTTATACAATAATCTTCAACAAACGAAACCTCAAAACTAAAACCATCCTACGAAAACATCAAACCAGAAACATGAAACTCCAACCGAAATCATTAATCTTCTACCGAAAATCAATATCACCAAAAACTAAATCACCACTTCAGTATTAAACACAAATTGAACCTCCTTCATTAACCAAGAATCAAATACAAGAACTACAAATGATAAGTTGCGAGAGATTTATTCAAATCTGCTTGGTAGGATATGTAAACCGAAACGAAAGAAGCTAGGATTTTATTTCGAACAAAAGAAAGAAAGAAATTCAAAGTTGTTTTTCCTATGCTAAGTTACTTTGTAAAATAAAATAGAACATAAAGAATAAAAATAGGACAGGAAATTAATAAAGTATGCGTATGAATAAAGTTGTATATCTCCCATCTCTTTTTTTATTTTCTGCGTATCATGTAAGCTACATCTTATCTTGTATTTTTTTGTGTGATGGACTTTTTCAATCGGGCCACTCCTATCTTTTTGGGCTTCTCTTTAAAAAACAGGCTGAGGTGGGCTTTGCCTTCATTCTTTACTTGCTGTTGGGCCAACAGCTTGTAAGTTTGGGCTGAGTGGCTTTGTGTTGGGCTAAAAAATGTATTAATGGGTCGGCTCGACCCATTTAAGTGGTGTCGGGTCGACCCAATAAAGCACGAAGGCACCGTTGGACTCGATTTTCCGTGCTCTTTCCCTTTCTCTTGTCCGTTCTGGCTCTTTGGCTTCATTTCTTGTGATTCCTTTGATATCCGTAAGTGCACACGCAAAAACAACAAAACACACATATACAAGGCATATTTGATGATTTTATTACCATTTTGAGCACAATTTAGGGTATGAAAAGGTGTATAATAGGAGTCTCATCAAGTGCCCAGAAATCCAGCTAACCTGAGGAATCTCTGCATGAACTCCGTGTTGTTCTCACCCATTTTCTGACGAATAGCATGGTAGTCTCTCTTTAGTCATTCTTTCTTAGCCCTAGGGAAGAACTGACTATAGAACAACTCTGTGAACTGGTCCAATGTCAAAGTAGCCAACCATGCATCACCTCCATTAGTCTGCTTGTACACTCTCTAGCATGCTAGCGCATCGCCCTCGAACTTGTAGCAAGCCAAACATGCCTTGTACACTTCATCACAACCCACGGAATCAAATATCTTCTCCATGTGTGAGATCCAGTTTTCTGCATCAAACGGAACCTCAGCCTTCTCGAATGCTCGAGGCTTATGCCTGTTGAATCTCTCCAGCCATGTGTGGAGTGCGATAGGTGGAGGAGGAGGAGGATTATTCTGATTCTGATGAGCTTGATACTCACTCCGAATCTGATTTCGGATCTGAGGGAGAATAGTTTGTAGAGTTGCATTGACAGTTACAGCAAGTTCCTTGTTGGTGCGTGTGTTAACCATCTGACAGTTTCAAAGAGTAAAATAAATTGATTAATCTGTTAGAAACATAGGATAAATATTAGAGATGCATGAAGGAATTTATGAAGGCATAGCAAACGAAAACTGCCACTGGCAAAGGTGGACGACTATGGTTCAGGCCACAAAACAAAATTAGAAGAAAACCACATGTGACTAAGTATGGCCAATCCTGTATCAACCTTACTTAGTCAAAAACTTAAAGAAAACAATGATACATGAAATGAAATTTACAGTCAGTTTAGGAAGATCCTAGTGACTACCCACTACTCACAGGTCAAGTCTTAGAACCGACAGGTCGAAAACTTGGCTCTATTACCATAATTGTAACACTCCACTTTGACAAGTAGACTGTTACATGACAATTATGGTGTGTCATCAAAGCATGCAAGGTAAATGTCTTATTACATTAATGACCATAACGGAAACCAGAAACAAACATCGGTCCCAAACATAAGCTCACACACAATGCATAAGTAAATTTTTTAGGAAAAGGACTAAATAATGTCTAGCAAAGCAAAAGTATATGAATGTATTAAAAGAAATGAATCCAAAGGAGCCTCCATCCAAATGCACGTACTCTTGATTGCTTAACTCTGCCCTTTAGTACCTGCCGTATGGGGACATGGAAAGAAAATACGACTGAGCAATACGCTTAGTGCACGGATATATGACAATGATATGTATAACAGAAACATAAGTAACATATAACAAAGCAAAGCAGCAGAAGAAGTGTATGTCATGGAAAACCTGGCGTATGTTTTATAAACTGGTTATATCTAAAAAGACTTATGTTTAATTCTTAAAATTTTATTTTAAATGCCCAAGAGCCCATATAGGTCATGAAGGTAGCAAGATGCATGAATACTTAGATGGGTGACCTCGTCATGCAGTTAGAGGGGTTGCCTCTAATTATAATAGTTTGGGTGGAGGGATCAGCTCAATGTAACGGATGTAGAGCATACACCACAGTTACCTTGTAATCTACTAAACATGTACTAGGATGCACCCATTCTCCCCACATGATAATAATATAAAAGGCCAATAACTGAAAGGGACACCGCTAGCAATCACTCTCACCGCGGAAGAGTCATAACACTGGTGCCTCAAGTGTTATAGTTATGGTACCTCCATAACTAGGTGGAACTGGCATGCATGTATATAGCTCTGGCATTTTAAAATGCTAATCATATTAATTACTGATAAGTTTAATTTAAACTACTAGGGAAAACAGATGGCTGCAAATGGGGAATCCTAAATATAGGAAGAGAATGTTTTTACTGAAGAACGGAATATCCGTACCTTATGTCCAGTAATGAAAATGAGGATGAAAGCGGAAGATCTACTCCGACTTCACGAGTGCTACATAATAAAAGGGACATGAATAAGTTGTATGTTTAACGTATACTTACTGATTATTATTTTACTTGACGTGTTCTTAACTTGTTTTACATGTTCTTGACTTGTTTTACTATTTCATGTATTATCATGTGTTTCTTAGTATTTCATGTATTCTTGATTAGTGTATTTCATGTTTTATGTGTTATTGTACTTGTTTTATCATAATGAGTAACTTTCTAAAAATAGCAGGTTTCTATATATAGTAACTTTCAAAAAATAGCAGGTTTCATATATAGTAACTTTCCGAAAATAGCAAGTTTCCATACATAGTACGTTTCCAAAAATAGAAGGTTTCCATAATTAGTAAGTTTCCAAAAATAGAAAGTTTACATAATTAGTATGTTTCCAAAAATAGCATGTTTCCATAAATTGTAATAAGCTTATTAAATAAATATTTGATATAAGCTATAGTTTAATAAGCATATATTATACGCCATGATTATTAAATGTAATACTATAGTAAAGTTTAGTAATAATAATACTTTAGTCTTAACATATGATTATTAATTAATTATATAATACATGATTTTATAAGTAATTATTATTTAATAATATGACATGATTATATTAATTAAACTTTACCTCAACTGATTATTGTATAATTAAATTAAAGTATGTTATTAATTTAATTAAACCTTTGTTAAAATGAAATAAATTAATTAAGCTAAGTTCTTAATTAATTAAGTTAAATGTACATGTACTTATACCATGAAATAATTATATTAATAACTATTTTAACCTATAGGTTATAAAATGGCCATGTTTAATATCATGATAAATGCACAAATTATATCATAAGTCCTTGTTTTAATTAATTTAATTATACATGCATTATTTAATACAATTAAATAATTAAATAAAACATAAAAGTATTTTAGCAAAAATTAACCAAACACACCCTGTGTGTGTTTTAGTTCTATCCGAGCCCAACAGAAACGCCTCACCTAGACCATGACGTCTCGGCTTTGGCTCGAACCACACGCAGCACCATAGCCGAATGGTTGTGGCTTGCCGCTGCTAGGCCAACATAGCCCCTACTACTTGTTAGATTCCCCTTGTGTGCAACAGTCACCACTGAGAGCCAAAGAGCTCTCGGTTTTACCACTGCCAAGCCAAACCAACCCCCGATTAGGGTGTTTGGTGTTGCGGCTGACAAAAGCCAACAACGATCGACCCTATAGGAGTGCGGATGGCCGAGACCAAGACACCACCGAGAGTCTTAGGACTCTCAGTTTGCGTGACAACCGAACCAATCCAAACTAACCCTGATCCCTTCCATGTTTTAACCTTTCTAATTAACATGTTTTCTTAGTTTGTTTTAATGATTCATGAACAAAGAAACATAAATAAAAGTTTAAAGGTTTAAGATATACCGAACGCGTGTAATAGATTAAGGAATAGGAACACGAACATATACCCGTAAATTTATTAAGAAAAAACAACCAATCCTCCTTGTGTTTTCTTTAGGGTGTCGCGGACAAGAGAGAGAGGTAAAGAGGTTTTAGGGTTTTAATTATTTTCTATAAAGTGTATAATGAATTCTCCTGGATATTTTGTTATTAGTTAAGCTTAATGGGTCGGGCCACAGGCCCTCTTTCCTTTTCTTTTGAACCGTCGGCCATACACCTCTTCATAAATAATTTTTTTGTATTTCGAGCTTAAATAAATTATCATGTGTGTTCACGTTTTAATGTCGTGTTTTTATTCTTGTCATTTTTTTAAGTATTACACGTAAACACTTATTGTGTAATAATAATAATAATATACGTAATACTTGCCGTAATTAATTAATATACGTAATATTTACTTTAAATATTTATGATACGTGTCATATATTAATTAATAGTAAAGTTTTAATTTGTCCGTGTTTTAATGCATTTAATGATCATAGGTATTTTAAGCGGGTTTTACAACTCTTCCCCCTCTCGGAATGGTCCCTCTAGAGGATCCTGACGAATGGAATCGTCTTTCTCCTCATGACCCAATCCTGACGATCAAGAACTGCCACGGGTTCCTTAACATATGATAGATCTTCACGAATCTGATCGAGTGGGCACAAAACTGTGTGCAACTGATGATAATTATAGCCTCTTAGTAAGGACACATGGAACACATTGTGAACATGAGATAGCTGAGGAGGTAACACCATACGATACGATACCTCACCGACACGTTCAAGGATCTCAAAAGGTCCAACGAAACGAGGACTGAGCTTGGCCTTAAGTCCAAAACGCTTGACCCCACGTGCTGGTGATACCTTCAAGAAAACACGATCACCAGGCTGAAATTCTAATGCCATGCGATGTTTTTCAACATAGCTCTTCTAAGAGCACGAGCTTCTTGCAGCTTCGCCTTGGCGATGACAACCTTCTCATTGGTCACCTCTATCATCTCTGGGCCCTCAATGATTCGTTCACCAACTGCTGCTAATTCCAGATCATGGATGGGATAATTTTCCTCATAAGGCTTAGGTTGACGTGATGCATAGGCAATCACCTTCCCATGTTGCATGAGTACACAACCCAGTCCTTTACCCAAAGCATCGCTATAAATCTGAAATCCACCTGTGCCAGACGGGAGAGTAAGAATAGGTGTAGATACCAATCGCTGCTTAAGTTCTTCAAAGATCTTCTCCCGCTCATCATTCCATACAAATTTTTATCCCTTACGCATCAGCTTGGTCAAATACAAGGCTAACCGTGAAAAGTTCTCTACAAATATGCGATAATATCCAGCTAAACCCAGAAAAGTACGAACCTCAGTTACAGACGTCGGTCCTGGCCATTTTGTGATAGCTTCAAGCTTCGTAGGATCCATGGTGATCCCTTCTACGGAGAAAATGTGGCCCAGAAATGCCACCTTGTTTTACCAGAATTCACACTTGGAAATTTTTGCATACAGTTGCTTCTGGCGAAGAATCTGTAGAACGGTGCGAAGATGTTCCTCATGTTCTTCCTTGTATCTTGAGAAGACGTGAATGTCATTGATAAATACGATGAAAAATTTGTCTAAAAACTCATGAAAACGTGTAACACCCCCATTTTACCTTTACGCAGCAGAACATTGATCTGGGGTATTACTTAATAGAACATAAGTCATAATAATAGAAGACAACTCAAAAGAGTGATGAAATCAACTTCCTTTATATTTCATTGAAAAATCAGAGTTTTACAATATGAGGTTCCCAAAATCTATTTTTTTGGTAAAGAGTTTCCCCGGTAAATATATTAACCAAAAAAGCGTTGAAGTACAAAGGAATGTGGCTAAGATACCACATTAACCGCATGCTACAGGCAGCATGTTAACACATGATTAGGTCATGGCATAAACACAAACTAATCTTGAACTTCAATGCAAGTAAACTAGAAAGAAACCAAGATGCAAACATGAAGTCACACATTGTCTTCAGCTTCCACCAACAACACGAAAGGAGCAAATGATATCCAAATGAGCCTGCCTCCATAAAAAACCTTGCCAAAGAAAACCCAGTGGGAAAAACCTTGGACAAGGAAAAAAGAGTACAACCCTCACCCGGTACTCCCATCACGAAGAACTCTAGAGCTCGGCAACCTCCATTTGTCAATCAGCAAACTCGACCTGGCAGACAACTTCTTAAAACGAAATGAAATCAACTTCAACCGAATAGTATCACAAATAAGCTGAACAATCTGATCAACGACCAACAGCTTTTTCTTGAAAAGTCTTGAATTACGTTCCATCCATATAAAGTACGCAGTAGCAGCCAACACAAGACGGGAAAGGATGCTAGGACAAGACTTTCCCTTAGAAATTGGAATAACATAGGCTAAAATATCATCAATCCGAGGGGGGATGTTATCCATATCAAATAGGGCCCGAACCTTAGACTAAACCTGCATAGAATAAGAACATTCAAAGAAAAGATGGTCATGAGAATCCGGCACCAATTTACACAACGGACATCGTAGGAGGCTTAGATCCACCAAAGGTCTAACATCCCATTGCCTAAGCCGATCTTGTGTCTTCAATTTTCTTCTAACCACTAATCACAAGTGGATTGAGTGACGAGGAATACAATGAGAAAACCAAACAGCATGAAACCAATAAACCATCAAAGCCCTATCCCGAATGGAGTCCCAAGCTAAAGAAACTGAAAAAGGATGTAGAACCCCATTTATATCCCGCCACATCAAATCATCATCCTGAGCATCATTAATAACAGGGACAGGGATACAGATAATGTTCGGAAATCTAGCATACCAATCCTGCGACCACTACCAAATACCATCAGTAATAAGATCCCTCACCTTATTAGATAAAGAGAGCCCCGATCTTGTAATACTTCGAAACGTAAGAACGTCCCGTAACGGACATAAATCTGCCCATTTGTCAAACCACATAGAAGCCGCAGCCTCTTCATACCATCCTTATGCTGCTCCATGCTATCAGTCCTCATTTATCCAAAATATATGCTTAAGGTCAACACAAACGTTGAGTGAATTCATAGGGTTAAACATATTTTGAATACGAGTATATCATCCGGGCTATTGTGTTATACGTCCACATATAGTTATCATATTGCACTATGCTCATGACCCCGTTGCTAGACAATAACCAACAAATTGCCCTTATAAGAAGGAAGCCTGCCAGACTATCCTTAGTTTAGCAAAATAAAGTGTATCTGCTTAGCCAAGGTAGGAACCTTCAGCTGCTACCAAGTGCGACTTGCCCAGATAGGGGATGTCAAACACCAAATAGTACTATTCACAATATTAGCGCTCATTTTCAACAAATGATTAGCGGTTCGCGATAAAAAAGGGACTTAATGGCAGTAGTAAACATAGTGTTAATAATCATACCATATAATTTTAAAAGCACTTGTATTCCAGTTGTAGCATATATCCCCCTCACGGGTTTTTAAGTCATTTATAAAGCATTTAAAAAGTGAGGCTATGAACTCACCTTATGTCCACAGAATCCGAGCTATAATCAGATATATTTCATTCACAGATAAATAGCTTGATCATAGAAACTACAACTTGGTCTCATAAACAACAGCTTGATCTCACACAAACCTAGATTAATACATTATGTATAGTATCAAGTCTTTGACTTTTAGTTCAATATTATTACGTGTTGGTTATATATTCTTTCATTATTATTGTGTTGTAATTCTAGCACCATTGTTCGAGCCATCATACTTTGAAGCCATTCTGTAAACGTCTGACGAGCGAGGACACTTTAAATCGTAAACCCAACCACTCAGTCAGAATGTAATATCGAGATGGAACATCTTTGTAAAAATCTCCCTACTAACATGATACTTTTATTACTTATAATTAATCTTCTTTACTTTCAAAATTGGCAAAAATAGCCCTTATAGTTATACTTTGGTATAATTACACTTTTAACCCTTATAGTATATAGTTTTAGTATTTACATTTTAAACCCTAAATATTTAACCTTCGGAACTCAAACTTTCCAACATTTATTCTTATATCTTATACTTTCATAAAATGACACTTTTGGTCCAAAATGTTAATTAGTTTCAAAAATGACAGTTTTAGTCCCTATACTTGTAAAAATTACATAACAACCCCAAAAATGGACTAAATGATCTAGGATTTAAAAAAAAGTTTCAAAACATATTTATAATCATAATAACGACATTTATCCAGAATTATAGCTTTTGAAATAGGTTTTTGCTTATTATTTCATATAAATTACAAAACTAGGGTTTAAAGGCATTTTTAGCTTATAACTTTCATTTAGAATGATCAAATGACTTAGTTTCTTATAGATTATCTTTCTAACATATTATTAACAGTATAAAAACTATAAGAAAAGTATTATAACAAGATCAAAGCATAGCTAACAAAGTGATTACCTAGGATGCTCCAAAATGGCTCCTAATGAGGTATATGAACTTTATCTTCCTCATAACTATTCAAGAACTCCTATTACTTATTCCAAAGCTTGCTACTGATCTTAGGGACTTCTTAGAGATTCAATGGTGGTATAGGAACGGAATTTATAGGTGTTTAGGTAAGAAATGGAAGGATGATTCTAAAATAAAGCTAAAGGCTCCTATTTATACTATTTCTAACCCTTAAGCTCCAAGTTAAGGATATGGACGTGTATAATGGATAACTTAGTGACTAAGGGAGGCTAGGGAAGATCTATGAAAGTTTTTAGACTCTAGAAACAAAATATCTAAGGTATGTGGCTAGAAATGGATTTCGGAAAGGTTAGGATAAGAATGAGGATGTGTAGCACAAAAAGAGCTTACCCACCTGCTTGTAGACATCCTAATATATCCTAGGATACTTAAAATATCTGTATTTCAAAGTTAGAATAGGAGGGAAATGATTTAAAACGTGTTTTGGTGGGAAAAACCAAAACCGGGTTCAATTCTAGGGCTTGTAACTTGTAACTTTCTATTTTTGGTGATTAAGGGTTTAGGAATGTGATTAGTGATGGATTGTTGTTTTTTTAGGGTATTTACATTGTAATTAATAAGTTTGGGTCTTTGTTTTGATGCTTAACAAAGGTTTGATGTGAAAATGGGAAGAAAACTTAGGCGGGTTAGGGTTTCTAATGATTTAGGGTTTAATCTTAATAAATGTGATTATCCTTCAACTAGCTACTGATTTAAACTCAATTTATACATCCTAAATTGTCCTCAATGTGTTCAGGAAGTCCCCATATTGGTTTTATTAAGTTATTCTAAGTAAACATTTCTAAAGGGTGAAAATACCCATTTTGACCTAATTTACAAGTCATGCATTGAAATCTTGTACCTTGTGCATTAGGGTACTTGTACATTGTCTTAACATAATCTTATAATCTTAATGATGTCCTATATATTTATAGACTTGTCCAAAAAGAACTAGGTAATGATTCCATGTAGATTTCTTAATATAAGGGTTTTTAGGTCATTAATCCTAATGACTTTCTATATTGGGTAATTAGTGTTTGCACCTTTATAAAGACTTATCCTAGGGCTTATATATTATGTTTATGACTTCTAGGGATTCTACATTCCTAGTTTAATGCTTTGTATAGGTTGATCATGTAACACCCCCAAATTTAATAATAAAAGCATTTCCATTCATAAATATCAAAGTTACATCGGTCCCAAGTCATTATATTTCATACAAAGTTTTACAAAGTATTTGAATGGAAAAATATTGTTTAAGTGCGGGCCATGAATTCTTGTCGTCTTCCCGAGAATTACCTTCAAGTACCTGAGATAAAACATGTTAAAGAAAAGGGTCAGCGATAACGCCAAGTGAATTCATAGAGTTAAATAAAATCCATCAATATAATATCAGTATAAAACTATTACTGAAAATCATCTTGTACAAATCATTTTAATAGGCCATAAAATAGCCAAAATCATTTTATACAAATCTTTATCGAAAATCGTAATATAGGCATTTGCCTTAAAAATCGTTATACGAATCACTGTCGTTAAAAACACCATACAATACGTTTTGCAACGTTGTATAGATTAAATAAAACCATTATATGAATATGGTTATAAAAGCCTTAAAAATTAGTATACGAGCCAATGTCGTAAAAACGTCATACAATACGTCTTACGACGTTGTATGAAAATAAAAACCGTTATATGAGTATGGTTATGAAAACCAAAACACGAACATAATATCAATAGTATGACCCAATATTGCTAGTCAGGCAATACATCGTAATTCGGAGCGTCTAGTAATATATTGGTGATTGGATTATTATAAGCCGCATGACATTGTTACCTTACTAAAACCAAAACGGGTAGCTAACCCGATACCAATTTTGCCCATCTAAAGTAGCGTGTCGTCACAAAGGTCACGCTATGGAAATCTTCTCATACATAAATTCGCTTACCAATCAATGTGGCACGACGGGGATCAACCGTCAAGGCGCGAACTGGGGTGATCGTCCCCAAATAGTACTATTAAATGCATAAGCGTCTACCAACTCCCGGTAGTTCACAATTCATGCTAATGGGACTTTTAGTGACATAACCTAACTTTAATAATCCATTTAATTTCATCTATCGGGTCCATTAATCATTTATCGGGTCATACAATCGGTCATTCAATCATTCGGGTCCAAAATCAATAAACAAACAATCAGGACAAATGGTGTCCTATTTTATAAAACTAACATGTTATCTCCCTCGCGGGTTTATAAAACATTTATAAAAACATTTAAAAGAGTGCGAGGCTATGAACTCACGTTGATGTGGGAAGGCGGGTTATCGGCAATTCGGACGTACAGTACATGCTTCAATCACGGAAACCTAGAAAAATAATACTCGGTCTTAGACGTTTGTCCAATGACTTTATAAAAATATCAATTAGGTATACATATGATGATTATTTATATATGATGATCAAGTGGGTTTACATATTCTCGTTTACTCATTTTAGTGTTATGTGTCGGTAACGTTTATACTAGTTTATTAGTTTTACCTATTTATGTATTTTAAGTCCAATAAACTTATTATAAGTTATTTAACTTATTTTAATCCATTTTGTACTTATATTATCAGTATGTATACTTTCCAAGTTGGGCCTAAATGGGTTAAGCCCAATAGATTCTTTTTACAAGTTTTTATCCTATTTAGTCCATTTATTAGTCCAATATGTTTATTTAACTTGTTAATGTCCGTATGCCCTATAGTTCGGGTTTTATCGGTTTTTACTTGTCTTAGTTACTTATACATCAGTATATAACTTTTATAAACTTTACATTAGACGGTTTTGGTCGTCTAAGTTTTATTTGATGAAAAACGTTAATTTCACGGCGATAGCCGAAAAAGTCGTAAAAATCATGTTTATAGTTTTTATTACTTAATAATATTATTTTACCACCATTTATATAATTTACCCATTTAATTAACCTTTTATACATTTATATAAATAAGTTTTATAAGTTAGTGGGTTTTTATTTTACATTTTATATATTAAAATGTGAGTGCTTATATAATAGTATTATTCTTTAATTTCCAAAAATCTGATTTTTAACTTCATCTTCATCAAAACTGCCATATCTTGAGTTCTACATGGAGATAGAAGCTCAAATTTTTATGACATAAACTACATGATATGTGCTACATTTAACTCTTCTACAGCTACTGTTGAATAATCCTTTAAGTATTTTCTAAAAATCGTCCAAAACAGTAACTTCAGATTTATACCCTAAACTTGTTTTGATCATATCTCACTCATTATTTTGATTCCATTGCATGGCCAACTCTCACATGTGTACAAGACCCATAGCTTACTGTAAATCCATTCTACTTCATCATTTTATCAGATTACCATCTAGTTCTTTACTGTTTTATACAGTCATCAAATTTAATCAAGATTTTAACCTTGTTTCTTATGGTTTTTCACCTTTTTATCCATGATTATCAACAACAAATCCCCACATAACATTTTTATCATCATATAATCATCATAAATATATACAATAGGAAATAAAATACATGTTTACATAATCAAAATAACAAGAAGATGAGGAGGACAATCTTTATACCACCATGATGATGTAAGTTGTGATCAAAACATGGATTTTGATGGATAGAAAGCTTAACTTGTAAGCTTGGTTACAAGTGTATCACTTGTTAGCTAAACTTGACACCTCATGGTGTTAAGTTGCTAGTGTGGCCGGTTTTGATGGGGGTGGGACAAGTGTCCCACTTGTCTCATCCCCATTTATTTACGGGTACTCCTCGATTCTAGTTTCCTCGATTTGCGTGCCCTCGGGTCGTTTTACGAAAAACGTTTTTTGAAAATATGAATCATCGTCACAAAACGAATCCAATAAAAATTGTCTCATCGAAAACGGAGTTCGAAAACGTAAATACGTAATCCTAAGGTTTCCGGTTTAGTCGTAAAGGACGTTAAAATAAAATCGTAAGTCCTAATCTCTTCTCGTAAATTTGTGAGTTTATGAACTAACACAAATTTAAAACTCCAAAATAATACTCTCAGATAAATTTATTTTTTGAAATGTCGGACTGTCACCAAAGACGGTGTAAGTAAACGTAAGCACGTAACGTTGAATTCTCCGGTTTAGACGTAGTCGATGCTACTCCAAGACGTAAATCCAAATTTCTTCCCAAAAATATGTGAGTTCATATTGTAACATTAAAATAATGTTTTCAAATAAATATTTGAGAATAAAATATCAATCGTAAATTGACGGATTGTCACAGCATTTACGCCTAAACAGGATCTTTGTCCTCAAAGATCATCTTACCTTACTACTCGCTTCTTATAGAGTTAAAGCCATTTGGGTATTTCCTCCACACTCGGTCTTTTCTCACAAGTATAATTCATTACAATACGCGAGTTTCAGCAAACATAACTACGGGAATAAGATCAGGCTAAATGTTGACTTACTTTCTCTATCCATGATGTTCACGGGTTTCTGATGAATGCAACTTTTCGCCGATCTAAGCTCTACTAAGAATAATCAGAATTTCACTTGATAGATATTCCATCAAGTTCGATTTACGAAACATAATTCACGCAGTCTTTGAAGTCCTAGGGTAGATCCAGCTTGTATGCCTTTCAATCCCAACTTTTACATCATCTCAATGGTCCCAAACAACGGGGACTTATATCCCATGATTTGTCAGATCATGAATTCATTTTTCCAAGGTTAAAAATTGTAGCATAACTTCGCTACCCATTTGGCACTTCAAGATCTACATTTCACATTCACATAACCTCTTGCCCACTATCGGCAGTTAATAATCAAATCCTAATTTCAACAATCATTTCAGATCTCGCGGGTCGGGTATTTTGCAAGGATAGGTTCGCCATCATAGGAAACCTTAAATCTAAAAGACATGTCCAACTCACAGTGGGTGTATGTCGGATGTCTTCATTTCAACTCCAGCTTACAGATGCTCTAATTTCTAAATCTTAACAAGATTCGATCTCAATCCTAACAAGATGATTATCAATGATAATCTCTCCAAAGAAAAACGATTATACGGTCTATTACCAAAGGTCAATCATTCAAACACAAAATAGCACTTATATTACCTTGTATCGTTACTTTACCTCGTCCCTTCGATTTGGGGTGGTACATAGTACTCTCATCAAGGTTCGTTCTCAATGATTTCTGAGCAAATCTCTAGAAATTCGATGCGAAGCGAGGATCTTGATATAGATGATCGATACAGGCATGCTATGTTTACATAACTCTTTTGCATTTATCATTAACAAGAATGATATTAGTAGATTTGGTCAGTCTGTCGACGATGACCCAAATCGAATCAAATTCAGATGATGACCTTTGCGATAGCTAGACGTTTACTAATGTATGAGGCGATGTCTGCCTTCATAATTGCCATCAGTACAACTTCTTCAGACAAAGATACTTTTAGTCATAAAATGACATACATATAATACTTATACTTACAAATTCCAATATAACTATATCTCACAATCTCCATATTTAGGCAATCACAAGTGGCCTTTAAAATATTCAGCGCTATCGGCTTCTCAATTTTTAATGGTTCATATTAGCCGCGAACCCCTTTTTATTATTTATATTATCCTTCTTACAAACATCGTTTATTTTTGTATAGTTCGGCAATTTATTTTGCACCTTCATTATTAAGGAACATGTCCTAACTGGTTCTTTATCTTTTCTACATAATGCATCGGTATTAATATTCACTTCTCATGATGATATAATTATCATGTCCACAATTCACTCAGATATTCTTTCTATATTAAATGTCAGTAATTACGTTCACTTTCTCCTGATGAAATAAATATCATAACTTTATTTATTCAAAATTCTTTCTTCATATTCTTTATGTTTCAGTTTTGTCTCAACTATCATTTTTAATCAGTTTTTCTCAATCCGGCGTCTAAAGCGTCGATAATTATTATAATTAATTAAATAATTATTAGTTAATTTTTATGAAGCGTAAACGTAAAAGTTTTAAATTTCTTAGTTCGACCAATTATATAAAATGTTCAAAAATAATTTGAATTTAATTAACAGGATTCTTGTTGATTTATCGAAAATATTTAATAAGATTCGTAATTGTTCGAAAAACCTTTGTTTATACTTTGGTCAAAGTTTTCTTAATTTAAAAAAAGTAAAAAGTGTCGTTTCAAATTTTCAGGTTATGGTATAAATGGTTTTCCTCAATCCTTTTTAAGTTATCTGGAGGTATACACAAACATTTACCCCTAAACAGAAGTTTAGTTAAATGGTTTGTGTATAAGGGAATAATCCTTTAAAATTCTTTGTTTAAAACATTTGTCAAAACATATTTTCATTACTTTCTGGTAAAATCCAAAGTCTTAAAAGGGCTCTTAATTTTTGAAGAGTCTATATGCATACATCTTACCATTATTAATCCAACGGTGATTTTATGTAAAGGATTAAGTTTTTAATCCCTAAGCGTTAATGGTTCTAATCTTTGAAAAGTCAATATAGCTTTCATTATCTATTAATCACATGGTTAAATCATGTAAAGAATTAAGTCTTAAGTCTTATGTTAAATATTTAAGGTACACGTTTTCATTGTTCAGCCAATTCAGGGCAATCTATAAATAATTTTTAACTCATTCTTATTCTTATAAACAAATAAATGGTCCTTAATGATCACGAGCATGAATTTATCAATTTACAACCTACACACGTGATTCACCAATTTATGAATGCTACATGTGCATTGGTCAATCCAAACGACATCACGTGAAACTCATAATGTTCATTACAAGCACCGGATGTAGCGATTGGAATAGATAATCTCTTTCGCAGATGCGAAGTTGATAATAACCATGCCGTGGATCAAATCTTTAAAACATGCACTAGAACCTTATAAATGATCGAACAAATCTTCCATTTCGAGTTATGGATATCGTTTTCGATTCTCAATTTACTCAGTTCACAGTAATCTATAAATATAAGGAAAGATAACACCATAGCTCTTCAGGATGACAGGCTTGGTATAATAAAATCTTTCTCTGACAACTCTCTAAGTTGTACGGTAATTCCTTTAATTTAGATGGTGCTGACGTACAATGCACAAGCCACAGGTGCAGCACCGGGAATATAATCAAGACCAATTTCAATCTGCCTTAATGGCAAAAGTTTAGGTAATTTACCAACAAATACTTACTAAAGTTTCAGATAACATAAACATCTTTTTATTAAATTCATATTAGGTTCTTTCTAGATTACAATATCTATAACTAGTTCACAACCATTCACGGTATAATTTTAATTCTAAGTGCAGGATATGGTCATCCACCAAGAATTATTTAGATCACTTTTGATAATCAACATCTTATCATTTAGGGGAATTCTATTCGAGTTCCCATCAATTAATACAATGTCCTCATGTCATAATCAATCAATCCATTCTACGGGCACTATCAACTTTCTAGTTGCATTGCCGTCGATAAGATGTAAACATCTCAAAAGACTAATAATAGTTCATAATCCTTCAAAAATTCAAGGATATATGGAGACACAACTTTCATCTAAAGAGTAAGGTCAACGCAAAATCTATGCGAAGAGAATTTCAAATCAGGTACAGACGAAAACATTTAACGAATATGAATATATCCCATGTTTTCATATTTTGAGTACGCATTCGAAAGCTCCTTGGATCGTTACCCAGGTCATTCAAATGAAATCAAATCATAAGAAATGATAAGAACGTCAATACATCCAGTCGGGTATCAACACTCACTAATCAAATGCTTTTCCTAAGAATCTCACTACGGGAGAATTGGACAAGAAGGAATTGCCAATTGTCAAATAAGACAATTTCCAAAGATGAGTAAATTCGACTCAGAAGAATAGATGCTACAGGCACATATGTAGGTGTCCCTAACACTATGTCCTTATTTTTCACTTCTTGCAGATCTCATAAAATTTTATCTTTCACAATCTTCAAAGAAACTGTTGTGTTTATTAATCGGTTTTATGGTGACTACTAATCAGCCTTGCATGGTCCATTCCAAATTGTATGTAGGCGCGCAACTATATACAATTTCAAGATTAACGATGCAATACTCAGTTCGTCAAAATTTTATCATCATGTTTATAATAAAAACATTTTCATGCTTAATTCTTAAATAAGAATCAAAAATAAATTGACAAAGATTTTCTTTGTTATGAAAACAGTTAAGTTTTCCAAGGTACTTTATAAACAACCTCATTTCGATAACAATCACTTATAAATCTCATTTTTGAATAATCCTTTTTGTGATGAAAAATAAATTTTCTCAAAGGATACTGTTTTAACTTTATAAAAACAATTAGTGATCTGCAAAAGAGTGATGAAAAGTTGTTCACCAAGAACTAACTATAATATGATAGGAAATGAGCTTAGCCAAATAATCATGAGGTTCATGACCTTGATGGCACTCTAAAAGAATAATCCACAACGTAACTCAAATCAAGATGAGTACTTGTTTAATGGTTGCATCACTAATGCGAACATTAGGATGAAGCAATAGAAGATAGATAACATCGATACATTACGTGTCACTATGTCATACAATTCTCAGAACTCATCCTACCAACTGATGTCTCAGTTAAGTTAGGGATTTATTTTTAAAAGATACCACAATGAATACTAATCTACAAGAGTCATTAGGTGTCCCACCTGTCCCGGAAGATCCATCGGTCCCAATTAAGAAGAAGATTTCTTAAATTTATTTCTTGGACACTGGGCATCCTCGTTAGCGGACAATGGTCTAGGAACAATACTTAACACGAATCAACAATCAATTAAAATCTTATAATTCAATCACAGAACTTAACGACTTCCTCTTATCAATCTCATATTCCATACGAGTTAAATTTTTACTTTATCCAAGTTTCAACCAAATTTATACTCAGTTCGATATCCTACCTCAATCTCCAATACTTTCAATCTTATTCTTCGGCCTTGTAAAGGCAATACAATCTCAATATAAATCAACACTTAATTTCCAATCCTATATCTCTTACAACAACAATTATCAAATGAGTCATTAATATGAAATGACTTGATCAGTCAATTAGACTTCTCGAAAAGGTATTAATGGCATGAGGCTTTTGGGTAATGGTTCCAATAACAGCCTCAAGTGCAACATTCACCCTTTCGATTTCAATTTAAGAATTGGATGACAACGAATCAGATGACATCTTTCTAGGTGGTAACGTTTTGTCAAACTCCACTCTATAAGGAAAGATCGTCATGACATCGATATCAGTTTTAATCTCGCCAATTCTTTTTCAATATCACAATCAACTAATATCTACATTTCTACGAATATCAACCATTTGTTGGGATCATAAATATCCGCAACTTGGTTTAGATCTAGGATAGCTAGAATTCCTACGAGAATAGCTTCGATTAAGTTACTAGGGGATTTAGGGTTTCTTGTGACAATCGACGTCGTATAAATACCTCGTATAAAATCAAAATAATCATCAAACAATCATGTAATAAAATTACATCATATATATATATATATATATAATCCAAGTTATATATATATATATATATATTAAAATAACACTTCTCAGTCTTGGCCTTGTCGGTAACTCGGGAATTCTTCGGCACCGTTATAGTCAAAAGATTTTTAGATATTTTTAGAAAAATGTTTATAGTTAAAAGATTTTGAAAAGTTTTATTCAAAACCTTCATTTTAAAAATCTTTCGTTCTCTATAACGAGAGCTCTGATACCAAACTGTAACACACCCAAATTTATACAACTCAGTACAGCGGAAGACTCGTTGGTGTTACGGGATAGCACATTACTCACATCATAGACAACGCATAAAAATCGCGTCGTTTAATAATAAAAGCATTTCCATTCATAAATATCAAAGTTACATCGGTCCCAAGTCATTATATTTCATACAAAGTTTTACAAAGTATTTGAATGGAAAAATATTGTTTAAGTGCGGGCCATGAATTCTTGTCGTCTTCCCGAGAATTACCTTCAAGTACCTGAGATAAAACATGTTAAAGAAAAGGGTCAGCGATAACGCCGAGTGAATTCATAGAGTTTAATAAAATCCATCAATATAATATCAGTATAAAATTATTACTGAAAATCATCTTGTACAAATCATTTTAATAGGCCATAAAATAGCCAAAATCATTTTATACAAATCTTTATCGAAAATCGTAATATAGGCATTTGCCTTAAAAATCGTTATACGAATCATTGTCGTTAAAAACACCATACAATACGTTTTGCAACGTTGTATAGATTAAATAAAACCATTATATGAATATGGTTATAAAAGCCTTAAAAATCATTATACGAGCCAATGTCGTAAAAACATCATACAATACGTCTTACGACGTTGTATGAAAATAAAAACCGTTATATGAGTATGGTTATGAAAACCAAAACACGAACATAATATCAATAGTATGACCCAGTATTGCTAGTCAGGCAATACATCGTAATTCGGAGCGTCTAGTAATATATTGGTGATTGGATTATTATAAGCCGCATGACATTGTTACCTTACTAAAACCAAAATGGGTAGCTAACCCGATACCAATTTTGCCCATCTAAAGTAGCGTGTCGTCACAAAGGTCACGCTATGGAAATCTTCTCATACATAAATTCGCTTACCAATCAATGTGGCACGACGGGGATCAACCGTCAAGGCGTGAACTGGGGTGATCGTCCCCAAATAGTACTATTAAATGCATAAGCGTCTACCAACTCCCGGTAGTTCACAATTCATGCTAATGGGACTTTTAGTGACATAACCTAACTTTAATAATCCATTTAATTTCATCTATCGGGTCCATTAATCATTTATCAGGTCATACAATCGGGTCATTCTATCATTCGGGTCCAAAATCAATAAACAAACAATCAGGACAAATGGTGTCCTATTTTATAAAACTAACATGTTATCTCCCTCGCGGGTTTATAAAACATTTATAAAAACATTTAAAAGAGTGCGAGGCTATGAACTCACGTTGATGTGGGAAGGCGGGTTATCGGCAATTCGGACGTACGGTACGTGCTTCAATCACGGAAACCTAGACAAATAATACTCGGTCTTAGACGTTTGTCCAATGACTTTATAAAAATATCAATTAGGTATACATATGATGATTATTTATATATGATGATCAAGTGGGTTTACATATTCTCGTTTACTCATTTTAGTGTTATGTGTCGGTAACGTTTATACTAGTTTATTAGTTTTACCTATTTATGTATTTTAAGTCCAATAAACTTATTATAAGTTATTTAACTTATTTTAATCCATTTTGTACTTATATTATCAGTATGTATACTTTCCAAGTTGGGCCTAAATGGGTTAAGCCCAATAGATTCTTTTTACAAGTTTTTATCCTATTTAGTCCATTTACTAGTCCAATATGTTTATTTAACCTGTTAATGTCCGTATGCCCTATAGTTCGGGTTTTATTGGTTTTTACTTGTCTTAGTTACTTATACATAAGTATATAACTTTTATAAACTTTACATTAGACGGGTTTGGTCGTCTAAGTTTTATTTGATGAAAAACGTTAATTTCACGGCGATAGCCGAAAAAGTCGTAAAAATCATGTTTATAGTTTTTATTACTTAATAATATTATTTTACCACCATTTATATAATTTACCCATTTAATTAACCTTTTATACATTTATATAAATAAGTTTTATAAGTTAGTGGGTTTTTATTTTACATTTTATATATTAAAATGTGAGTGCTTATATAATAGTATTATTCTTTAATTTCCAAAAATCTGATTTTTAACTTCATCTTCACCAAAACTGCCATATCTTGAGTTCTACATGGAGATAGAAGCTCAAATTTTTATCACATAAACTACATGATATGTGCTACATTTAACTCTTCTATATCTACTGTTGAATCATCCTTTAAGTATTTTCTAAAAATCGTCCAAAATAGTAACTTCATATTTATACCCTAAACTTGTTTTGATCATATCTCACTCATTATTTTGATTCCATTGCATGGCCAACTCTCACATGTGTACAAGACCCATAGCTTACTGTAAATCCATTCTACTTCATCATTTTATCAGATTACCATCTAGTTCTTTACTGTTTTATACAGTCATCAAATTTAATCAAGATTTTAACCTTGTTTCTTATGGTTTTTCACCTTTTTATCCATGATTATCAACAACAAATCCCCACATAACATTTTTATCATCATATAATCATCATAAATATATACAATAGGAAATAAAATACATGTTTACATAATCAAAATAACAAGAAGATGAGGAGGACAATCTTTATACCACCATGATGATGTAAGTTGTGATCAAAACATGGATTTTGATGGATAGAAAGCTTAACTTGTAAGCTTGGTTACAAGTGTATCACTTGTTAGCTAAACTTGACACCTCATGGTGTTAAGTTGCTAGTGTGGCCGGTTTTGATGGGGGTGGGACAAGTGTCCCACTTGTCTCATCCCCATTTATTTACGGGTACTCCTTGATTCTAGTTTCCTCGATTTGCGTGCCCTCGGGTCGTTTTACAAAAAACGTTTTTATAAATTATTAATCATCGTCACAAAACGAATCCAATAAAAATTGTCTCATCGCAAACGGAGTTCGAAAACGTAAATACGTAATCCTAAGGTTTCCGGTTTAATCGTAAAGGACGTTAAAATAAAATCGTAAGTCCTAATCTCTTCTCGTAAATTTGTGAGTTTATGAACTAACACAAATTTAAAACTCCAAAATAATACTCTCAGATAAATTTATTTTTTGAAATGTCGGACTGTCACCAAAGACGGTGTAAGTAAACGTAAGCACGTAACGTTGAATTCTCCGGTTTAGACGTAGTCGATGCTACTCCAAGACGTAAATCCAAATTTCTTCCCAAAACTATGTGAGTTCATATTGTAACATTAAAATAATGTTTTCAAATAAATATTTGAGAATAAAATATCAATCGTAAATTGACGGATTGTCACAGATCATATTCTAGGGATAATTATGGGAGCTTAAGATCCTATGCTTTGATAACTTGTACCTTATGCTTTACCAACTTTTAACTTAACTTGAAATATATGTATATTCTTAATATGATATATAGGTGAGTTTTATAATTTGTGGCAAAATATTAGACTCTAATTCAGTGTGAAATGGATTTTATATGCTAATCTTGGTTACTAGGTCTTAACTTGTAATTAGCCTTGGATTAGTGAATATTAGAATTTTGTGATCAATTAACTTTCCTTTATATGATATATTATAATTAGTATATTGTTTTTGATACTTTTACATAGATATTATGTAATTACATTGCTTGAAATATTGTTTACCAAGGGTTTTTAGGTGGTGATCTAGACTATTATGTATAATTACTTGTACTTAGCTTTGTATGGTTTGTTCTTGCCATTTTTATTATGTGTTAAAAGTATAGTGCACAATTTGTTTATAATCTTTAATGACTTATTCATATGTATTCTCCATTCATAGTTTACCATTCTTGAGTTTACAACTCATTTATAGGGATTCAAGGGTTTCTAAGAGAATTTAGGGCATCATAGTTACATGTGAGATGTTCTTGTTAATATTGAACTTATTAGATCACTTTTAGATCTTAAACTTGATATATACATTGTATTGACAACATATATGAATATGTTGTAATGGTAGTTCAGGTTGTGAGAAGCAGTTCATCTTACCAAGTAAGGTATGAAAAGCAAAAATTTCTAGCCAAATTTCATATTGAGACAGTTAAAGCTTATAACACATAAGTGAAATTTGAGGATTCTCACAGTCTCTCCCCCTTAAAGAAACCTCGTTCCGAGATTTGGATAAAGAGTGATGTCATAAGACAAAGTAGAGCATAATCTTCGCGTTTCCAAACATATTCATACCATCTCTCAGGGTTTCAATAATTCAATAATTAGAAATATAACAGTACACCACATAATTTATTTTATCATTATAAACTTTTCCTTGGGATGATAAGAGATTTATCGGATAAACATTTCTTCAAATTCATAATGTGAAAGTATCATGAATAATACTGAGTTCTTTGGGAAACTCAAGTCAATATGTCACTACTTAATTCAAAATCTTGAATTGATTATCACATTTTTCAAAATCAATTTGGGTAATTGATAGAGAAAATATCCTTTTCAACTTGATACTATTTAATATGGTCTAGTTTCTCATTCACAGTGAGAAATCTTTATCAAAACAGTCTTTCCAATTTACCATTTAAATCTAGCAGTTACCTAACGGTCACTATTCAACGTACTATAAAGCTCTATTTTCATATAATCTTCTCAAATAGTTTCATGAACTAGTTTGGGTTTCGTAAGTTGAAAATCTCCAACTTTAGCCCAACAGATACGCAAATGGCACTTCTCCCCATAGCGTGCTTTTAATAGTATTGCTTTAATTCTAGCATGAAAAATATTGTTACACGGGAAAATTTTACCAATGGTAAGTGTTCTTTCCAAAACTATAACACATACATGGAGTATGTAGTTTAGTATTTCGATAGTTCTTCCACTTAGCACATTAGTATACTTATTTAAGTATAACACACAAATTTTGAGTATACTTTTAGGATCAAGATGTGAAATACTCGTCATGATCTAAGATGATAGATATTGATACTCTATGTCAACAGATTATTTCACATATAATCTTGTCAGAGTTTCCATATTATCAATTTCCTAGATAGGAATAAATCCTGCAGCTCTAATAAGATAATTGACAATGCTCCGGATGGCATCATGTCTACTTGAAGTAACCAAATCCTCATTTTTCTTTCCTATTTGCACGGAGAAAATTCAGGTTGAACTAGTAAGTCGGATAATATTTTGCTTTATTTCTAAAAGCATAATATAAGGATTTCAGAGTTTCTTCAAGTTTTATGGAATACTTCACATTCCAAATTCTAAATCTGAGACGAACATTGACATATTCTCACTTAATGTTCTAACGTTTTTTTAAGTCCACGCTTGTCTTATATCGAATCTCCTTAAGTCCATTTATAATTTCTCACTAACATAAAGATGCGTCCAACTTTATGCAAGGAAGAAATTATAAATTTGGTGATTTATATTTATTTATTTGACTGAAGAAGCGTCCTAATTCAATCAAATAAATAGAATATAAATCATTGACTTAGAAATTTCCGACATAACATGAATACAAACAAATTTTCTAGTGTTTAATATATTTATTATACCCTTAAATTTCCTTCTTACGTCGACGTATGTAAGACGTCTTGTATATGATATCTCAAAATACGATGTTTCTAGAGACGAATGACGTGAAAATAGAAGATGGTATTCTATTCCCTATAAAATACAAAATATTCCTACCAAACATATGATTTATAAGGCCACTTACCCTTACAAATCCTAGTCCAATTATCTACTATGTTGAAAATCCGACACCAGATGGTGCAAATTTCTGTGTAATGTAGGGTGCATTTCTTACACAGAAGAAAATTTCCATCATATTTACCATAGATTGGATTAGTAATTGCGGTTATGGTAGTTTCTTGTTTCATTATAATTAACGGACGATTTTTCATCGCTGAATTTACGCTTGAGATTCTTCCGATTTTTGCACAGGATTGCGCTTAATTACCTTGTTCATTAACTCTTTGGGTAGAGGTAAATGACTTTTTCCAATATATTGGGATTTTGGAAGTGGAAATCTTTCTTCAAGATCTTCGCTAAAATTCTTTAATAAACTTTTCTAACAAAATCTTCTGATGGAGTCTTCTTAATAGAATTTCAGATGAAATTCCAAGACATAATTCCATGATAAAATCTTCGGATGAAATCTTTTATCATTTCTATGGAATAGGATCTAACTCTACTACCCCTTGAAATTTCCTTATGTATGTCTCAAGGTTAATTCCTTTTATCTTTAGATAGCGGAGTTCTTCTTTCATCTTCTTGATCATCTTTCTAAGAAATATTTGAAATTTAATCAAGCGATCTTACGTACTCCTTTTATCTCAATGGGTTGAGTATACAGAAATTACCAAGATAACTGATGAAGTGTTATCTTCTTATAGAAAACTTCACTTTATCATTTCAAATACGATTAATATAATAGGAAACTAAATTGGCTTTTTCAATCCAATGGGTGATACTAATAGCATCTTTTCTTCCTTGGATATCAAAAACTAACTAGTCATCGAGTCTTCTTCCGAATAATACTTCTTATTGACGATTTGTAATTGCAGGATTGCAGCCACATCATTGTCAATTCTTCGTCAATCACTTTTAGGGTTTAGAATTAAGGGAAATAATAGAAATAATTCAGAATCCAAGGTATACTCATATCAGAAAATATTTGTCACATATGTATATGGATACATATAAATGCTTATCAAACACAAGGTATATCTTTTGGGGTTTACTGGAAACTCACTATGTTGATTATCATTCATATATAAGGATAATAAATCAAATTATGAAATAGAATTTCAAAGTTTACAATGGATAAAGATATGACTCATGCATAATCGTAACATAATTTTTCCATGATATGGAATGGAGGAATATAACGAAATATGTAAAAACTCGTCTAACAGAACAAGCTTCTCTTTTACCTATCATATATTTTTTAAATAAACCTTTTGATAGACAAAATCCGAGAATAGAATACTTCTAGAAAACTTGGGAAGTTTCCTTACTCTTTCATCAAACTTGCGAATTATATTCAATTGATAATTTGTACTATCATAGAAGATAACGGAAATTCCAAAGATATATACATTATCAAGTATATATTTTTTCCCAGAATTAACGTAATTTCATTCATAATTATTTGTGAGAAAACCAAGAAATAGGGGTTTCTTATTCCTCAAAAATAAATATGAAATGACAAAATGAGAAGCACAACTTTTATTTATTAACAACTTGTCTTGTTTATACTTACAGGACAAGCTTCACCGTTAACATAAAAGTGAAGACATAAAGTTGAAAGTATTTACAACTTAATAGTCTACTGTTTTCATCTCTCCCTATTAAGTTCTTTAATGGCATCAAAAGGACTTCGTATATCGGCTTGATGTCTAATTTGAATGTCCTCAATTACTAACTCAAGAGTAGAAATCTTTATTCGAGCTTGAAGAATCTCTTCATCGTGTATCATTTGTCTTCTCTACAACCTAGCTTTAGCTTCTTCTAAATCTCCTTCTAACTTCTCAAACTCTTGTTATATAATTCTTCAGCCATTCTGAAGTCCTTTAACTTTATCTTCAATATCTTCAATACACTCGGGAGGAAGTTCTTTTATATAGGGTAGGACATCTATAAGTTGTTTTTCATAGGTATTTTTAGGTAAGGTTTCAGATATAGGTGATGGTATATTAATAGGGTAAGGTGATGGAAAATCTTGGTGTCGAGGTGTAAAATCCACTTCTTCATTATATGCTCTTATAACTTGAATATAGGGGTCGTCATCAAAGGGTAAAACGGATTTTGGGATTTTCTGGTCTTTGGGTGTATTTTATGAAGTATCATAAGGATTATTCTTCGGGAGAGTGGAAATATAATTTGGGAAGTTATTAGGAACACTTGCAGAATGCTCTTCTTGAGAATTCGATAAGACGATAATAGGAGGGAGATAGGGATACCTATTTCTAGAGACGTCAGTAAATCCTAAAATATTACTTATAAGTATAATTTTTATACTTACACATAAACATGGTGTCATTTACACATTGTTCTACAGGGTAGAAATCCTAGTATTGGTATAATATTACCTCATTCTTGTAGCAGCAGTGGCATGGGCACGAAGGAATTTCTTGAAATTATTATAAAATAAGTTATAGTCAAATATTTAATTATTCTTCTTAATAACCATGGATCTGAGTACCAATCTGTAACACCCCGATTTTACCTTTACGCAGTAGAACATTGATCTGGGATATTACTTCATAGAACACAAGTCATAGTAATAGAAGACAACTCAAAAGAGTGATGAAATCAAATTACTTTATATTTCATTAAAAAATCAGAGTTTTAAAATATGAGGTTCCCAAAATCTAGGTTAATAATTTCAAGCTTGTGCCTCTTCATGCCATCCTTATGCGGCTCCATGTTATCAGTCATCATTTATCTGAAATATATGCTTAAAGTCAACACAAAGGTTGAGTGAATTCATAGGGTTAAACATATTTCGAATACAAGTATATCATTCGGGCTACAGTGTTATACGCCCACATAAAATAGTTATCATACTACACTATGCTCATGACCCCGCTGCTAGACAATAACCAACAAACTGCCCTTATAAGAAGGAAGCCTGCCAGACTATCCTTAGTTTAGCAAAATAAAGTGTATCTTTTTAGCCAAGGTAGGAACCTTCAGCTGTTAGCAAGCGCGACTTGCCCAGATAGGGGATGTCAAACCCCAAATAGTATTATTCACGATATTAACACTCATTAAAGAAATGATTAGCGATTCATGATTAAAAAGGGACTTAATGGCAGTAGTAAACATAGTGTCAATAATCATACCATACAATTTTAAAAGCACTTGTATTCCAGTTTTAGCATATATCCCCCTCATGGGTTTTTAATTCATTTATAAATCATTTAAAAGTGAGGCTATGAACTCACCTTATGTCCATAGAATCCGAGCTATAATCAGATATATTTCATTCACAAATAAACAACTTGATCATAGAAACCACAACTTGGTCTCATAAACAACAGTTTGATCTCATACAAACCTGAATTAATACATTGTGTATAGTATCAAGTATTTGAGTTTTAGTTAAATATTATTAAGTGTTGGTTATATATTCTTTCATTATTATTTGGTTGTAATTCTAGCACCATTGTTTGGGCCATCATACTTAGAAGCCATTCTATAAACGTTTGAGAAGCGAGGGCACTTTAAATCGTAAACCCAACCACTCAGTCAGTACGTAATATCAAGATGGAACATCTTTGTATAAAGCTCCCTACTAACATGATACTTTCATTACTTATAATTAATCTTCTTTAGTTTCGAAATTGGCAAAAATAGCCCTTATAGTTATACTTTGGCATAATTACACTTTTAACCCTTAAAGTATATAGTTTTAGTATTTGCATTTTAAACCCTCAATATTTAACCTTATGACCTCAAACTTTCCAACATTTATTATTATAGATTATACTTTCATAAAATGACACTTTTGGCCCAAAATGTTAAATAGTTTCAAAAATGGTAGTTTTAGTCCCTATACTTGTAAAAACTACATAACAACCCCAAAAATGGACCAAATGATCTAGGATTTTACAGCAAAGTTTCAAAACATATTTATAATCATAATCTAAACATTTCTCAAGAATTATAGCTTTTGAAATAGGTTTTTTTCTATTATTTCATGTAAATTACAAAACTAGGGTTTTAAGACATTTTTAGCTTATAACTTTCATTTAGAATGATCAAATGACTTAATTTATTTTTGATTATCTTTCTAACATCTTATTAAAAGTATAAAAACTCTAAGAAAGTATTATAATAAGATCAAAGCATAGCTAATAAAGTGATTACCTAGGATGCTCTAAAATGGCTCCTAATGAGGTATATGGACTATATCTTCCTCATAACTCTTAAAAAAACTCCTAGAACTTCTTCCAAATATTGCTACTGATCTTAAGGACTTCTTATAGCTTCAATGGTGGTATAGGAAAAGAATGTATAGGTGTTTAGGTAAGAAATGGAAGGATGATTCTAAAATGAAGCTAAAGGATCCTATTTATACTATTTCTAACCCATAAGCTCCATGTTTTGGATATGGACGTGTATAATGGAGAACTTAGTGACTAAGAGAGGCTAGGGAAGATCTATTCAAGTTTGTAGACTCTAGGAACAAAATATCTAAGATATGTGGCTAGAAATGGATTTCGACAAGGTTAGGATAAGAATGAGGATGTGTAGCACCACAAGGAGCTTACCCACCTGCTTGTAGACATCCTAAAATATCCCAGGATACTTAAAATATCTGGATTTCAAAGTTAGAATACGAGGGAAAGGGATTAAAACATTTTTTGGAGGGAATAACCAAAATCGGGTTCAATTCTAGGGCTTGTAACTTTGTAATTTTGGTGATTAAGGGTTTAGAAATGTGATTAGTGATGTATTGTGGTTTTTTAGGGTGTGTACATTGTAATTAAGAAGTTTGGGTCTATGTTTTGATGTTTAACAAAGGTTTGATGTGAAATGGGAAGAAAACTTAGGCGGGTTAAGGTTTCTAATGATTTAGGGTTTAATCTTAATAAATGTGATTATCCTTCTACTAGATACTGATGTATACTCAATCTATAAATCCTACATTGTCCTCAATGTGTTCACGAAATCTCTATATTGGTTTTATTAAGTTATTCTAAGTAAACATGTCTAAAGGGTAAAAATACCCATTTTGACCTAATTTACAAGCCATGCATTGAAATCTTGTACCTTGTAAATCAGGGTACTTTTACATTGTCTTAACATAATCTTATAATCCTAATGAAGTCCTATGAATATTTACAGACTTGTCCAAAAAGAACTAGGTAATGATTCCATGTAGATTTCATAATATAAAGGTTTTTAGGTCATTTATCCTAATGACTTTCTATCTTGGGTAATTAGTGTTTGTACCTTTATAAACAATTATTCTAGGGCTTATATAGTATGTTTATGACTTCTAGGTATTTTACATTCTTAGTTTAAGAGTTTGTATAGGTTGATCATATTCTAGGGATAATTATGGGAGCTTATGATCCTATGCTTTGATAACTTGTACCTTATGCTTTACCAACTTGTAACTTAACTTGAAATAAATATATACTCTTAATATGATATATAGTTGAGTTTTATAATTTATGGAAAAAGATTAGACTCTAATTCAATGTGAAATAGATTTTATATGCTAATCTTGGTTCCTAGGTCTTAACTTGTAATTAGCCTTGGATTAGTGAATATTAGCATTTTGTGATCAATTAACATTCCTTTATATGATAGAATATAATTAGTATATTGTTTTTGATACTTGTACATAGATATTATGTAATTACATTGCTTGAAATATTATTTACCAAGTGTTTTTAGGTAGTGATCTACACTATTATGTACAATTACTTGTACTTAGCTTTGTATGGTTTGTTCTTTCCATTCTTAGGTATTATTATGTTTTCAGAGTATAGTTTACAATTTGTTTATAATCCTTAATGACTTATTAATATTCTCCATTCATAGTTTACCATTCTTGAGTTTACAACTCATTTATAGGGATTCTAGGGTTTCTAAGATAATTTAGGGCATCATAGTTACATTTGAGATGTTCTTGTTAATATTGAACTTATTAGATCACTTTTAGATCATAGACTTGATATATACATTGTATTGACAACATATAGGAATATGTTGTAATGGTAGTTCAGGTTGTGAGAAGCAGTTCATCTTACCAAGTAAGGTATGAAAAGCAAAAATTTCTAGCCAAATTTTCATATTGAGACAGTTATAGCTTATAACACATAAGTGAAATTTGAGGATTCTCACAGTCTCTCCCCTTAAAGAAATCTCGTCCCGAGATTCGGATAAAGAATGATGTCATAAGACAAAGAAGAGTATAATCCTCGCATTTCCAAACATATTCATACCCTCTCTCAGTGTTGAAGCATAGTTTGGCTAGACCGGTTCAACGACTCTCCTGGGTCGTTCGTCGTGCTTCCCGGTCTTGAGTGATGCTGCAAACAATAGAAGAACCGGTTAGACGTGGACCCGAGGCCGGAGCCCTGGGGTCCACCTCTGACGGTCAAGTTAGTATCGCTGCGATATATGATAAAGTGGTGTGGCTAAGAGAGATAACCTGATGATGTAGAATGAGCCCCCTACCCTTGTATTTATAGGAGTAGGGTTTTTTGAAAGATAAGTAAGGTGTATGGGCCAAGGGCTTGTTGGGTCGCGGGCCTCCTCGGTCGCGCGCATTTTAGATCGGGCTTATACCCACTATACGTTGACATGTCCCCCAGTCTAGTATGATATGGTTCCTGACCATGTTATGATAGACTCATTCATATGTCACGCTTACCAAATAAACGCGTATGGCTTGCTGCTAGGACATCCACGTGGTGGGCTACCTTTAGCAAAAAGATAATAGGAAAACTATGTGAATAGTGAGCGCAGCCACTATACGTCATCATGTTCCCCCAGTCTAGTATGCGAGGTTTTCACCAAGGTTACTAGACTCTACACCATATCCGCTACCTGTAAGCGTATCCACGTATACGTAAGACGGTTGGTTGTGCTAGAATGCTTGGTTTCCCGTTATGCAACGGTAAGGACCCCGTAAGAAGAAAACATGTTTTATAGCCGGGGTAACATTGGCATCAGCAAGGTATAATTTTTATTCCTCTCTAATGTGAGGATGATAAGAAGGTTTTGCAAAGGTAGAGGTGGAACCCGTATGTTGCATCGTGAATAATTTGAAGGCGAACTTCTTATACCTATTGATGATGCAACATAGTGCGAATATTGCATTCGACTTAAGGCCAACAGAAGACGCACTTCATATGGCATAGCGCAAGGCTATATGGTAATCAACTTAACACATGGCTCGCGATACCTCTTACGTGATAAGTGTGAATACGATATCCGACTTTACCACACAATAGGTTAGCAAGACCTCTTGCATGCTAAGTGCGAATAAAGAGTTTAGCGTACAATGTAACACCATTGATACCGTATACGTTATCGGTTGTACACATACCTGACATGCGCGCTCCGGAGAGTCTTGTGGTGGTGGATGACCGCACAAGATACCTGATCTTATAGTAACATAGCAGTTACGGTGAGCCTGCGGTGCGCCTTAATCCTCGCGTGGAGGCTTAGATACTTAATACTTGTGATTTTACCCCAAAGTATCAAAATTCGTTAGTCCCAAGTCTTTTCGAATTGAAAACCGGTCTTAAGTGCGACTCAATCGTCTTTTGGTGAATCAAGAGAATGGTTTGGTTTGTTTGTTTTAAACTATTAGCAAGTAATTAAAATGTCGTTGAGTAAATTTAAAGCTTTGACAAAATTAAACTTAAAGTTAATTTATGAAAATACTTAAAACTTAAAAACTTTGTAAAACTTGAAAACTTGAAAACTTAATCAATTGGAATAAAACAAATAATGTACATTGGAATACACCAAAATTGCAACCATCGGAATGTCACTAGAATTACTCGTCAGAATAATTCAAACAAGAGTCCATCGGAATATTAAACTTACTACCATCGGAATGTTGCAATGAGTATCTATCGGAATGATGCTGTCACAATGTTCCTATCGAAAAATGGGCAGCACTTCGCCTTAACCAAGACCTTAAGACCCGTCGGAATATGCGATCGCAATAAACGATTGCAACCCAGATCGGAATAAGGGGTAATAACCAACCGATCGCAAAGTGGAACCCTATTGGGTTATTGCGATCAAATACCGAAAACTATCGGAATGTGTAGAAGCCGTCGGAATGTGTACCAAAACCCTTGTTTTGCGATGGATGGCAATAGTTCCGAAATTGGTGGCAAGAGTGAATCTCAATAAGCAAATGCAATAAGCTATTCTAACCGGATCTTAAACAATTCAAAAAGCTTAAATTCGACAACTTTTCAAGATATGAAATCAAGAACTTTATGAAAGAGACTTTTAAAATAACTAATTCCTTTATCAAATCCGAAAATCAATAAGCTAAAACTCGAATAAGCCAATAAGCGTTACAAGCTTATGTCCTAAACGCGAAAGAACTTATGTGTAAACCAAGAAGATCAATCCTTCAACCACGAAATCATAAAATCATACGCATGAAGTATGATATTCGGATCAAAGGTAAAATAAATCAAGAAGTAGAGAATGAGACTTAAGATTTAAAAGCTTAAAATCGAACTTTGATTAATGAAAATAAATAATACAAAGATGTTTAATCTTGAAAGATTAAGAAAGAAGATGAAATTTAGTGAGAGAAAGTTTAAAACTTTCTCTCTCTAAAACTAGAGAAAACTAAGAAAAATAAAAACTAGCTAATTAACTAACCACCCTCCTAATGACTATTAGGAGGGTATTTATAGGGAAGGTGGAAGGAGTGCATGTGTTGCATCTTCTTGCTTGCTTTCTTCATGTTTTCTCGACTCGACTTTAATTCTTTGTCGTTGTCATCTCGGGATTTGAACTTGTCTTTTTAATTTTCTTCTTCTATTAGACATAAGTTCTTCGACTTCGTTAAACTTCCGTCTTTTAGACTTTTTCTTTGATAAATCTTTAGAATAGGCCTTGGACTTCCGTTCTTTTTGCACTCTTGATCTTTTGACTTCGTCTTCTCCCGTTTTCTTCGATAAAAGCCCGTGAAAGCCCGTGTTTTCTTCCTTTTTCATATTTTGGTCCTAAATCACAATAAAAACACAAACCACGCATAATTCCGACTTTTACGACATAAATCACACGTTTTGGTCTTGTTATTATTGGAAATAAGTGGTAAAAGGATAAGTGTTTTCTCACTTATTAAATCCCCTACACTTGACCATTGCAATGCCCTCATGCAATGCATTAATTTTAAAGCACGGTTTACATTTTCCATCATAAATAACCTTCCTTGGCCTTTATTAAATACTAAACATAAAAGATAGAAATAAGTAAAGAAATTAAAAACTTACATTGGGTTTTGGCGGCCATGAACATTTATCATCCTCAAGTTTCACGTTCCCCATACCAAGCTTAAAAATGAGATCATTGTTATTATAAGTTAGCAAACTATCACGAACTCATGTGGGCCAATTATTCACTTAGACTCCCTTATTCCTAGGTGTATCTCTTATATTTTATTTTTGTCTTGAATGATCACGAGGATGCATTGTTTGACTTATTTCGATAGTTATTTAGTCCGAAAATAAGGTGAACGATTTAATCAATAGTTAGCTAAAGGACCAAATCTTTTAAAACTGCTTCTCGGGACCTCATAAAGTTCATATCTTGGCATAACTCGCTTCACGATTTGAGACCTTTCTCGGACCGATATTTGGCAGCGACTTCATACTTCGAATCTTTGAGAGACGTTCTTGAAATTATGGTCTTCTCTTCATAATAGGAATTTCTTCACTTGAAGTTTTGAGAGATTCTTCATTTTTGGACCACGACTTCTTCATTTTTCTCCAATCTTTATTTTGGACTTCGATATACAACGATCCGCCTCCTTTTAGGACTTGGATCTATTTATCCTCATACCTTGTTAGTGTCTTTTCGGATAGACTTCTCCATGACTTTTGGGGAGTTTTTGCTTTTCGTCGTGTGTCTCGATCCTTCATATTGATTTTCGACAAATGATTCTTCACATCACTTTTGGATCTTTAGCAACAAAATGTAGCCCTCATGCCTTGTTAGGGCCTTTTCGGACTCGCCAATCTTCGCATCCCGCTTCAATAAGTTATGCCTTGGCTATGAACTCTAATCCGTACCGAGCAACTTTTAAACGATCTGCGGCTAGAAGCTAAGTAACCTTTTAAATCGTACAACCTTATTTATTAGCAGATAAATTTATTAACAAGCGGAGGGAGAATAGGCTTATAATTAACTCACATAAATTCACGAAAGAGTGCCGAACTTATAATTGACTCTATCATCTCTCGTTCTCCACAGTTTAAAATCTCAAGGAATGAGACTCGTGGATGCTTAGCCTATTAAATCAAAGTTTTGGTTTTCGAGTCGCCTATAGGATCTTGCAAATTCTTAGACTTTTTCAAGTTTAGAAATCGCGTTTTAAAGTTCCCTTGATAAACGACTCTCTAGGATCAATTATAGGAACTTGCGAAAAGTTCTTGTTCTTAACCCGTGAGAGTTAAGACTTTCGCGTTTTATAGCTCCCTATATAAAAGCCTAGCAAAACTTGACTTAAACACGTTAAGGATACTAGCTAGAGTAACTTAGACAAGTAAACTCGGGTTGAGTCAAAATGTTCACGACTAAGAAAAATCTAAATCCACTTTATTAAAAATTTATTCTAGCAATGGAAAGAAACTAAAAAGGATAAAGAAAAATACAACTATACAACTAGGCCAAAATAGATTAAAAATTTTGAAAAATGTCGAAAAATCAAATTTTCCGGTTAAAATGAGGGCAAATTCATGGAAAAGACCACTTACTTCGATAGAAGTCCCCCTACACTTAAGATAAACATTGTCCTCAATGTTTAAGCATGTGGGAGTAAACTCCCCTACACTTAGGACATTCTGCACTTTGTTTAAATCTTGCTAAGGAAAGGACAACTAAAGTGAATTGAATGTGAACATATAGAATATGAAATATTGAATCACAAGAGTTTAGGATAGAACCAGGAAGATGGAAACACGGTATCACGGTTCGTCAACAGTCATCAAGGTGGATCTTTGAAGCTTTAATCCCTGCACACTCAAGAAACAAGACAACAAACATATGCGGGGCTCCCCCTACACTTATTATGAAAGCAGTAAAGGATAGATCACGGGTTGCCTCCCGAGAAGCGCTTGTTTTTGTTCACCGAGTCACGAGCCTGACTCGACCCAAATTTAGTTCATGGGGAACGTGGTGAGGGATGGAATCATCTCTTGAGAGATGTCCTCACCAAAGTACAGCTTCAGACACTGGCCATTCACCTTGAAATTGGGCCCATTCGGCTGAGAAAGCTCAATGGTCCCATAAGGAAAGACTTTGGCGACGGTGAATGGACCAGACCAGCGGCTCTTCAACTTGCCAGAGAAAATCTTCAACCGAGAGTTAAAGAGTAAGACTTGATCACCAACGTGGAACTCTCGGTTCTTGATTTTAGCGTCATGGATGATCTTCGTCTTCTCCTTGTAGATCAGCGAGTTCTCATAAGCTTCATTCCTCAGTTCATTGAGTTCGTTAAGTTGAACCTTGCGATGATCACCGGCTTTGTTGATGTCGAAGTTAGCCCACTTCAAGGCCCAGTGCGCCTTATGTTCTAGCTCGATGGGTAGGTGGCAGGCTTTTCCGTACACAAGACGATAAGGTGTACAACCAATCGGGGTCTTATAAGCAGTACAGAAAGCCCACAGAGCATCATCTAACTTATCGGCCCACGCGGCGCGATGCTCTCCCACAGTACGCTCCAAAATTCGCTTCAATCCACGGTTGGATATCTCGGCTTGCCCATTGGTTTGGGGATGATAAGCGGTGGAAAGACGGTGATTGACACCATACTTAGCCATGACTCTTGCAAATTGATCGTTGCAAAAATGAGTCCCGCGGTCACTGATGATAGCACGAGGAACGCCAAATCGAGCGAAAAGCTGCTTCAAAAAGTTCACAACCACCCTCGTATCATTCGTAGGAAGAGCCTTAGCTTCAACCCATTTAGAAACGTAGTCGACGGCGACGAGGATGTACTTGTTCCCTTTGGAGGATGGAAATGACCCCATAAAGTCGATGCCCCATACATCAAAGATTTCACATTCCTGTATGAAATTTTGAGGCATCTCATCCTTATGTGTGATCTTGCCTTGGCGTTGGCAAGCTTCACAATGCTTAACCATTTCGTGAGCGTCACGATAAATGGTGGGCCAATAGAATCCAGAATCAAACACTTTCTTAGCGGTGTAGTTGGGACCAAAGTGACCACCGGTGGGTCCTTTGTGGCAAGCTTGGAGGATGTCAAAAGCTGCCGGTCCGTCAACACATCGACGAATAATCAGATCAGCACACTGTTTGAATAGATAAGGGTCATCCCAAAAGTAAGTCTTAACATCATTCAAGAACTTCTTCTTTTGTTGGGATGTTAACCCTTGGATGAGAATACCACCCGCTAAGTAGTTTGCAATGTCCGCAAACCACGGGGTGCCATCAAGATTGAGATTTATAGACATTAAGGTCTCAAGGGGGAAAGAGTCATTGATCTCTTTGTTCGGATGATCCCCTTGGTATGGATCCTCAAGTCTGCTCAGATGATCCGCGGCCAGGTTTTCGGCTCCCTTCTTGTCACGAATTTCAATGTTGAATTCTTGGAGGAGTAAAACCCTGCGAAGAAGTCTTGGCTTAGAATCATGCTTTGTCATCAAGTACTTCAATGCGGAATGGTCCGTGTATACGATGGTGGGAGATAAAACAAGATAGGGGCGAAATTTCTCAAAAGCATAGACAACAGCTAAAAGCTCTTTTTCGGTTGTTGTATAATGCAATTGAGCCCCCGTCATTGTTTTGCTAGGGTAGTGGATTGGTTGGAAGTGTTTATTCACTCTTTGGCCCAAAACCGCACCAATAGCAAAGTCGCTAGCATCGCACATCAATTCAAAAGGCAGCTCCCAATTAGGGGTAACCAAGACCGGTGCCTTAGTTAGCTTATCCTTAAGAAGATTGAAGGCTTCGAGACACTCTTTAGAAAAGATAAAAGGAGTATCTTTTTCCAAGAGGTGGGTCATCGGGCGAGCGATTTTAGAAAAATCTTGAATGAATCGACGATAGAAGCCCGCATGACCCAGAAAACTTCTCACACCCTTCACGGTTGAAGGTGGAGGTAATTTGGCTATGACATCTACTTTAGCACGGTCGACTTCAAGACCGGCTTTAGAGATTTTGTGTCCTAGCATAATGCCTTCTTTTACCATAAAATGGCATTTTTCCCAATTCAGAACAAGGCGAGTGTCTTCGCACCGCTTAAGCATACGTTCCAAATTGGCAAGGCAAGAAGAGAAGGAATCCCCGAAGACCGAGAAATCATCCATGAAGACTTCCATGGTTTGCTCAACCATGTCATGGAAGATAGCCAACATGCACCTTTGGAAAGTCCCAGGGGTATTGCATAAGCCAAAAGGCATTCTTTTATAAGCAAAGGTGCCATAGGGACAAGTGAATGTTGTCTTCTCTTGATCTTGAGGATCGATGGGTATTTGAAAATAACCCGAGAAACCATCAAGAAAGCAGTAATATTCATTACCCGCTAAACGTTCAAGCATTTGGTTCATAAAAGGTAGAGGGAAATGATCCTTTCTCGTGGCATCATTGAGTTTGCGGTAGTCTATACAAACTCTCCACCCAGTAACGAGACGGGTAGGAATCAACTCGTTGTTTGCATTGGGCACAACGGTGATTCCGCCCTTCTTAGGCACACAATGGACTGGACTAACCCATGGTGAATCTGAAATAGGGTAAATCATACCCGCATCAAGAAGTTTGATAACCTCTTTTTTGATGACTTCATGGATTTTCGGATTCACCCTTCGTTGGCTTTGAATTGTGGGCTTAAAGTCGTCCTCCATGAGAATTTTATGTGTGCAGAAGTGAGGATCAATTCCACGGATGTCGGAGATTTTCCAAGCGATAGCGCATTTATGCTTCTTCAACACAGCGATGAGTCGGGCTTTTTCGTCTTCTTTTAGATCCTTAGCGATGATGACCGGTAACTTCTCGTTGTCTTCCAGGAAAACGTACTCAAGATGAGGAGGTAGGTCCTTAAGCTCAAGAGTGGGAGGATCCTCAATAGATGGTGAAACTAACGATGGATCATCATTAGTCACCTCTTTAGGAGCAAGAGGAGAAAACGGGTCCTCATTGAGAAGTTTCTCAATAGTACGAATGTCTTCATCCCAATTGGTGGACAAATTATCGTACTTAATATCGAGAGGACCCAAGCTAGCTTCGAAATCATCCAAGTCACTTTCTCCGAAAGGAGTCAATGCTGGAGCAATTGAGGCAACGGTCTCAACATTGGGTAGAGAAGAGAGAGTACTTTTGCAAGAATCATGAAAATGTTCTTCATAAGCCTCATCGAGAACATCAATAGCATTAACACTCTCATACGAATAAGGTTGCTTAGAAATCTTACCCATGTTGAAGACAATTTGATCGTCACAAACTCTCATGATTAATTCGCCTGGGCTACATCAATAAGAGTGCGACCGGTCCTCAGGAATGGACGTCCTACGATTAATGGAACACGAGGATCCATCTCGTAGTCAACGACGACAAAATCCGCCTAAAAAGTGAATTTGTCAACGCCAACAAAGACATCTTCGGCTATCCCCACTGGATAAGCAACCGTACGGTTGGCTAATTCCAAAGTCATTTTGGTGGGGACTAGCTCGGGGAGAGATAATTGCTTCCAAACACTTAATGGCATTAAGTTTATACTGGCACCTAGATCGGCTAGGGCCATGCAATTCGCTACTCCCGGGAAGTTGCAAGGAATCAAGAAGCGACCCGGATCACCAAGTTTGGTGGGCAATTTCCTTAAGAGCACTGCGGAGCAGTTCTCATTAAGTTGGGTCTTAGCGATGTCAAGAAGCTTTTCCTTATCACTTAGAAGATCTTTAAACATCTTAGCGTATTTGGGCATGTGAGCGAGAGCCTCGGCAAAGGAGATGTTAAAATTCAGTTGTTTAAACATTTTAAGAAAGTTTGAAACTTGAATATCATCCTTGCTCTTTTGCTTCTCTTTCCTCAACCTTGAAGGATAAGGTATATTGGATGAAGAAGAAGGATTTAAGGGAATAGGATCAATCACAACCACGGGTGGTGGGGAAATGGGGATAGAAGGTGAAGGAGGTGGGGAAAGTTGCTCTTTTTCCTTGTTCACAATCACGGGTGGAGGTGTAGGAAGCTCGGGTTCCATATAACCTTTTCCACTACGAGTGGTGATTGCTTTCATCTCTCCTCTTGGATTCGCAACGGTATTACTCGGAAGAGTACCCGAAGAAGAGGGTTGATTACCTTGGATGAGCGAACCAATCATATCACGAAGGTGAACCGCTTGATTATTAAAAGAGTTTTGCATGTTGGCATTAATTTCATTGCTGTGCTTGGCCATATCATTCCTTAGCTCAGCTCGAATATCGCTCCCTTGTTTCACCATGTCATTCTTCAAGTTGACAAATTGACTCTAAAGATTCGTCACCAACTCCCGATTAGTCTTCATGAATGTTTCGACTTCTGGACTCACTGCCATCGGTTGATTGAGAGGTGGAGCTTGGTAAGCTGAAGAATTTCCTTGAGTTGGGTATGGGTTTCTTTGGGATTGATATTGATTTTGAGCACGAGGTTGGGATTGGTTGTTTCGGTTATAGCTTTGTTGTTAGTTTTGGTTTGCAGGAGGGAAGCCGGGAGGAGCAAGATAATTGTTGGAACGATAACTTAGCAAGCCACGGTCTCCTTGAGGGCGTGCTTGATAGCCTCCCGTGGGATAAGTGCCGTAAGCTGCGTTAACGTTTTCAGAAAAATTGGCTTGGGTAGAAGGACAATCATTATAAGAATGAGGGCCACCACATGTGTCACAAGAAATAGCAACGGCTTTAGCTTGTTGAAAGTTGTTTGTGGCTATGGACATGAAATCTTTGTGCATCATTGCGATTTGTCGGGTAAGTTCGGATATCTCAGGATTGGAAGTAGTAGAAGAAACATTGACTCTTTGATTAGATCTTGAGGATGCGGATGAATCCCAATTCTTGTGGTGAGTAGTCATGTTTTCAATCAACTCTCGACACTCCTCCGGTCTCCTTTTCATAAAGGTACCACCGGCGGCGGCATTCATCGTGTCACGATCACGAAAAGTGAGACCATTGTAGAAGGTGTCAATGAGAGTGACGGGGAGCATATTGTGATTAGGACAGCGGTCGATCAAATCATTGTATCGTTCCCAAGCATCGAAAAGCGATTCATCATTCTCTTGCATGAATCCACTAATTTGGTTACGGAGACTTGTGACCATGGATGGGGGAAAGTAGCGCGATAAAAAGCGTTGAGTCATGTCATTCCACGTATGAATAGAATTCTTAGGAAGACGGTCAAACCATTTTTCGGCATGGTGAGAAAGCGAGTGTGGAAAAAGTTGGAGGCGAAGGTCATCCATAGAAACACCGGAGCACTTCATGCTTTGGGTCATGGTAATGAATTTGTCGAGGTGTTTGTTGGCATCATCATCCGGAATTCCACAAAATGGGTTCGTTTGAACTTGTTGGATCATGTGATGCTTCAACGAAAACTCCTGAGCCGTGACGTGCATTGGCGCAATCGGGCCTCCGCGTCCGTTCATGGTGGGTTGGCACAATTCCTCCATGGTTCGTAAATCAGGTAAGAGGACATTATTGTTGTTTTTGTTGTTGTTGTTGTTATTCAAATTGTGTTGAGGTGGGTGATTATTGTTGTTGTTAACACCAGCCATATCTAAATCTTCAAGAGTCTCGGGCTCAGAATAGTTAGAAGATCTAGTACGCATACACCTGCAGAAGAAAAATATACACAAAGAATATCTATATAATCTTTTTGGTGCAAAACCTTTTGAAAATAATTTCTTTTTAATGATTTTATTTTGTATTTTTGAAGAGTTTTATATTTTTTTAGGATTTTTGAAAATTTTTAAAGCAAGGAAAATAACGTTCAAAGAACGGATCCCAAAATTCAATGCGTCTCTCACTAGAAACCGTTTATCTTAACGAAAAGAGCCGGCAGCGGCGCCATTTAATACTTGTGATTTTACCCCAAAGTATCAAAATTCGTTAGTCCCAAAACTTTTCGAATTGAAAACCGGTCTTAAGTGCGACTCAATCGTCTTTTGGTGAATCAAGAGAATGGTTTGGTTTGTTTGTTTTAAACTATTAGCAAGTAATTAAAATGTCGTTGAGTAAATTTAAAGCTTTGACAAAATTAAACTTAAAGTTAATTTATGAAAATACTTAAAACTTAAAAACTTTGTAAAACTTGAAAACTTGAAAACTTAATCAATTGGAATAAAACAATTAATGTCCATTGGAATACACCAAAATTGCAACCATCGGAATGTCACTAGAATTACTCGTCGGAATAATTCAAACAAGAGTCCATCGGATTATTAAACTTACTACCATCGGAATGTTGCAATGAGTATCTATCGGAATGATGCTGTCGCAATGTTCCTATCGAAAAATGAGCAGCACTTCGCCTTAACCAAGACCTTAAGACCCGTCGGAATATGCGATCGCAATAATCGATCGCAACCCAGATCGGAATAAGGGGTAATAACCAACCGATCGCAAAGTGGAACCCTATTGGGTTATTGCGATCAAATACCGAAAACTATCGGAATGTGTAGAAGCCGTCGGAATGTGTACCAAAACCCTTGTTTTGCGATGGATGGCAATAGTTCCGAAATTGGTGGCTAGAGTGAATCTCAATAAGCAAATGCAATAAGCTATTCTAACCGGATCTTAAACAATTCAAAAAGCTTAAATTCGACAACTTTTCAAGATATGAAATCAAGAACTTTATGAAAGAGACTTTTAAAATAACTAATTCCTTTATCAAATCCGAAAATCAATAAGCTAAAACTCGAATAAGCCAATAAGCGTTACAAGCTTATGTCCTAAACGCGAAAGAACTTATGTGTAAACCAAGAAGATCAATCCTTCAACCACGAAATCATAAAATCATACGCATGAAGTATGATATTCGGATCAAAGGTAAAATAAATCAAGAAGTAGAGAATGAGACTTAAGATTTAAAAGCTTAAAATTGAACCTTGATTAATGAAAATAAACAATACAAAGATGTTTAATCTTGAAAGATTAAGAAAGAAGATGAAATTTAGTGAGAGAAAGTTTAAATCTTTCTCTCTCTAAAACTAGAGAAAACTAAGAAAAATAAAAACTAGCTAATTAACTAACCACCCTCCTAATGACTATTAGGAGGGTATTTATAGGGAAGGTGGAAGGAGTGCATGTGTTGCATCTTCTTGCTTGCTTTCTTCACGTTTTCTCGACTCGACTTTAATTCTTTGTCTTTGTCATCTCGGGATTTGAACTTGTCTTTTTAATTTTCTTCTTCTATTAGACTTAAGTTCTTCGACTTCGTTAAACTTCCGTCTTTTAGACTTTTTCTTCGATAAATCTTCAGAATAGGCCTTGGACTTCCGTTCTTTTTGCACTCTTGATCTTTTGACTTCGTCTTTTCCCGTTTTCTTCGATAAAAGCCCGTGAAAGCCCGTGTTTTCTTCCTTTTTCATATTTTGGTCCTAAATCACAATAAAAACACAAACCACGCATAATTTCGACTTTTACGACATAAATCACACGTTTTGATCTTGTTATTATTGGAAATAAGTGGTAAAAGGATAAGTGTTTTCACACTTATTAATACTCGTATCATTGATAACGTTGCGGTTGCAACCATCTTACGCGGGAGACATGTAATGTCCTGCATGAACCTGCGGCGGATACTTGATCTGTCATTTTGCGAACGCGTGATTCGGCTTAGTACCAGGCTTGCAATGCCACTTACATACTTAGTTGTGGATACCTGATCCACAACAGTAGGTTCCTGGCCTAAGGGATCCGCGCAATAATATTTACCATGCAGAAAATAGTATTCTACATGATTTAAAATATAAATGCTAAAATACAACCAAATAAGATCATATCAATGGTATTGTGATACCCCTATAGCCCCCCAAGTTTAATGGTTCTATATCTACTAGTAGTATTAAACTTATATGTAAAGTATCCGAAAAATTTGAACAACTTTTTAACGCTTACCCCTATGAGACATGGGCCTCGTGGCTTTGGCATACTAGAAAGCTGGTGGATCCCTCCTTAATATAGTGAAGATTTATAAAATAAAACACAAGGCGTGTGTTTATTATAAGATTAATCTGCGCACATTAATATGGTAAATATGTATGAAATTCGGTTTAAACAATAATAGGCATAAGATGTTGTCAATAAATGTAGAAATGCGTAAGTTATAATCATGACCGAGGTACAGTTATGTATGGAAAATGTTCAGACATGCAGTCCAAAATAATTCGTCTTAACACGCAGATCACTGCGACGAAATTTAAAAAAGTAATACGCTTGATCGCCCGGATTGCCACGACCAAACTAAATACATCCGACGGGTGGACCGCCGCGACCGAATAAAATAATATGTTTGGTCGTGCGGATCGCAACGACCAAATTAAAATATTGTGTTTGATCGCGCGGATCGCAGCGACCAAACTAAATAAAATAATATGTTTGGTGCGCGACTAGCAGCGGCCAAACTAAATAATACGTTTGGCGCGCGGCTCTCAACGACCAAACTAAATAAAATAAAATTTTTGGCGCGCGACTCGCAGCGACCAAACTAAATAAAATAATATGTTTTGGTCGCGCAGATTGCAACAACCAAAATAAAATATTAATTTTAATAGGGCGGACTAACGTGAAAGGACGCGACTCATAACTCCAGATTTTTTGAAAAATAAAATATTCTAAAAGCGTGCGGATGAGTACGGCTGGACGTACATGACCGCGGATAAAGAGGTCAGGTCGCGACATGTATAAAAATATATTTAATTAAAAACAAAGATATATGCAATATCTCCTTGCCAAATTTAAAAGATAAACGTAATATCTTTAACAAAAAATATTGATAGTATATATTTTTCCGGAATATACCTTTTACCCAATTTAAAAGATAACAAATATCTCTTATTAATATCAAAAATATAAAAGATATAGGTAATATCTTTTATTAGTTACAAAATATAGGTAATATCTTACTACCTATAAAAGATATGGATAATATATTTTATCAATTTAAAATAATATTGTAGAAGGACACGGCTCATGATCGCATCCAAAAAATAAATTATTCCGGAACGTGCGGACGAGCGCGACTGGACACATTATAAACGCGGATAAAAGTTAAAAATAACATATGCTCCGTCGCCCGAACGAGGTCGGGATCGCAAATAAAAATTAAAAGTTGCACTCTCCGTGCAAAATCTTAAAAAATCTCTTTGTATCTATTAACATGCACCAAATCTTCTCCTTTTTGTATTTTTATATTAGCGTATAGCCATATTAAATCTTTGGAGAATAATTTACCATTATTATATAATTAATATATAACAGTCATGGAATCGATAATTAATTGATCGCAGAAGCCGAACAATTTTTGCACGAATAAAAAAGTATTGACTCACTGGTCAGCCAATTTCATAAGATGGTATGCAAACATTAGTAATTATAGAATCAAGTTACAGTCAAAATACACAACGTTTAGCGATTTACCCTCTCGTCATGTACGTTCTAGTAAAGATATATAAATTCTATAGATCATGCTAAGTATCCGTGTATATTTTTGGCGAAAGATACCATTGACTTTATGATACTTGCGTCAAAAAGATTTTCCCAACATATCATGTTGTCATCCAAACAGATTCTAGTAAATATTTGTTAACATATTATGATGTCACTGAAAAATATGCTAATGGTGAATATTGACATCAAATAATATTTTACTATTTGTTAATAGCATCATGGCAGAACATCATTAAAACTTTTGTAAACATACTAATGAATCACCAACTTGATTTACGATCATGATATGTTTTACTATTCACTGTTGTTACATTAGCAAACGTGGGGAATAGAAAAAGCATCTATCCAGTATCGAATCATAAGGAAAAAAGTGTCATTCCGCATGTCCAACAAAAACTAGTATACGCACATGGCATGGCAATAGAAAAAGCATAACACAAAATGAATTTAGTATGAAAGTTTAGGATTACAAACTTTCGAAGCCGATTTTGCTTTTCGGTGATATCAGAACACGAAGCATGGCTTAGTCGTGGTCCCACGGATGGTGCCAACTTGTTGAAGCATAGTTTGACTAGACCGGTTCAACGAATCTCCTGGGCCGTTCGCCGTGCTTCCGGGTCCTGAGTGATGCTGCAAACAATAGAAGAACCAGTTAGACGTGGACCCGAGGCCGGAGCCCCGGGGTCCACCTCTGACGGTCAAGTTAGTATCGGTGCGATATACGATAAAAGTGGTGTGGTTAAGAGAGATAATCTTATGATGTAGAATGAGCCCCCTACCCTTGTATTTATAGGAGTAGGGTTTCTTGAAAGATAAGTAAGGTGTATGGGCAAGGGCTTGTTGGGTCGCGGGCCTCCTAGGTTGCACGCATGTTAGGTCAGGCTTATACCGACTATACGCGGGCCTCCTGGGTCCCACAGATGGCGCCAACTTGTTGAAGCATAGTTTGGCTAGACCGGTTCAACGACTCTCCTGGGTCGATCGTCGTGCTTCTCGATCCTGAGCGATGTTGCACACAATAGAAGAACCGGTTAGACGTGGATCCGAGGCCGGAGCCCCGGGGTCCACCTCTGACGGTCAAGTTAGTATCGGTGCGATATATGATAAAAGTGGTGTTGTTAAGAGAGATAACTTGATGATGTAGAATGAACCCCCTACCCTTGTATTTATAGCAGTAGGGTTTCTTGAAAGATAAGTAAGGTGTATGGGCCAAGGGCTTGTTGGGTCGCGCGCATGTTAGGTCGGGCTTATACCGACTATACGTCGACACTCAGGGTTTTAATAATTCAATAATTAGAAATATAACAGTACACCACATAATTTAGTTTATCATTATAAACTCTTTCCTTGGGCTGATAAGAGATTCATCGGGTAAACATATCTTTAAATTCATAATGTGAAAAGTATCATGAATAAAACTGAGTTCTTTGGGAAACTCAAGTCAATATGTCACTACTCAATTCAAAATCTTGAATTGATTATCGCATTTTTAAAAATCAATTTGGGTAATTGATAGAGAAAAGATCCTTTTCAACTAGATACTGTTTAATATGGTGTAGTTTCTCATTCACAGTGAGAAATCTTTATCAAAACAGTCATTCCAATTTACCATTTAAACCTAGCAGTTACCTAACGGTCACTATTCAACGTACTATGAAGCTCTATTCTCATATAACCTTCTCAAATAGTTTCATGGACTACTTTGGGTTTCATAAGTTGAAAATCTCCAACTATAGCCCAACAGATACGCAAATGGCACTTCTCTCCATAGAATGCTTTGAATAGTATTGCTTTAATTCAAAATGAAAACTATTGTTACATGGGAAGATTTTACCAATGGTAAGTGTTCTTTCCAAAACTATAACACATACATGGAGTATGTAGTTTAGTATTTGGATAGTTCTTCCACTTAACACATTAGTATACTTACTTAAGTATAACACACAAATTCTGAGTATACTTTTAGGATCAAGATGTGAATTACTCGTCATGATCTTAGATGATAGATATTGGTACTCTATGTCAACAGATTATTTCACATATAATCTTGTCAGAGTTTCCATATTATCAATTTTCTATATAGGAATAAATCCTGCAGCTCTAATAAGATAATTGACAGTGATCCGGATGACATCATGTGTACTTGAAGTAAAAAAAAATCCTCATTGTTCTTTCCTATTTCCATGGAGGAAATTCAGGTTGAACTAGTAAGTCGGATGACTTAATATTCTGCTTTATTTCTAAAAGCGTAATATAAGGATTTCAGAGTTTCTTCAAGTTGAATGGAATACTTCACATATCAAATTCTAAATCTAAGACGAACATTGACATAATCTCACTTAATGTTCTAACGTTTTATTAAGTCCACACTTGTCTTATATTGAATCTCTTTAAGTCCATTTATAAATTTTCACTAACATAAAGATGGGTCCAACTTTATGCAAGGAAGAAATTATAAATTTGGTGATTTAAATTTATTTATTTGATAGAAGAAGCGTCCTAATTCAATCAAATAAATAGTATGTAAATCATTGACTTAGAAATTTACGACATAACACGAATATAAACAAATTTTCTAGTGTTTAACATATTTATTATACCCTTAAATTTCCTTCTTACGTCGGTGGTTGTGGTATAATTACACTTGTTTAGGAAAACAAGATAAAAGCGGTAAGTATTAAAGAAATAATTTATGAAAACCAAGTGCTAATGACCCAAAGTAAGTTCGTTCTCGAGGAGGCTTAATATGTGTGTTAAACTTGACGGTATTTGAGATTAATATTAATGAGAATAGAGAAAAAAGAAAATGATGACGGTTACAATTAAAATTAAACTACGACGAATGATAAGACGTAAAACGTAAAAACTTGACGAAATTAAAAATTTAATCTAAACTTTATCAAAAATCAAAAACAAATCTAAGATAATATAAATAAGAATAAAAATTTGACAAAAATATTTTAAAACTCATTTTGATATTAATATTTTATTTTAAATGCTATTTAAAGCCTTAAAATTCAATAAAATTAAAAATAAATCCAAAATATGATTTTATCAAATGAGAATCTTTCTTATATTATATAAAAACTAAAAAGTATTTTTCTTGATTTTTTAAAACTATTTTTCTATTTTTAAATGACTAAAAACTATTAAAATATTAAAATAATCCTAAAATTTAATTAAAAGATGAGAAAAATAATTTTTCCTTTTCCAAAAATCTTAAAATAATGTATTTAAAGTAAGAAAAATGAAAAAGTTGAAAAAATTATTAGTTTTACCATAATAAGACAAAAATATATTTATTAAAAACTAATTTAACTTAAAATAATTCTAGAAAATGATTAAATAAAGTTAAAAATGAGATTTCTTTTCCAAATATCTTAAATACTTAACTTAAAACAAGAAAATTGGAAAAACATAAATTCAAGACTTTTTAGCACTAAAAGACAAAAACAGAATAATAAAAATCTATTTTAAATTCAAAATAATACAATAAATAGTAAACTAATCAGACAATTAAAATTTCTTTTTCTAAAAATACTATAAATCAAAGATCAACGGAAAAATTTTAAATTTCAAGAATATTACTGTTTAGCCACTAAATACAAACAATCAATAAGCTGAAAGGGACATGTCTGAGTACTTTTGTTTTTCGTGTTAGCAGTGGCTAGCAAAGTGCTATCAGTGGGAAAGGAGTTCTCACTGATGGTTTACAGAAAGTGAATAATGGCCAATTGAGCCTTGTTTGCTGTTTACTTTGGACCAAGAGGGCACCCCACAAGTCAGTGGACTTGTGGGAGTCACAAATAACACAAAAACAGCACCTCATAAGTCACCAATTGATACAGTAAAAGAAAAACAATCACATATATGCAAAGATGGAGTCTGGTGTATTTTTACTGATGCAAATGGTCAATAACTGAGATTAAACAGTCAGTTACTAGCACCCTACTTGATCAAAGTAAAAGATAAGAATAAGCAATCCTATATTATCATTACTCTAACTGATGACCAACTTACAACTCATAAAAACCTACAACTAACTAGTTTTTAGTATATGATTTAGTTTAAGTGATTGAGAACACAAGTTATGCAATTTACTTGACTAAACTTGGAAACAAGAGCAAAAACAACCATATTACAAGCTAGTAGACATGGCATGACCTATGTTTGCTAATCAGTTTCCACCAATACTCACACAAACAGCAAACCCAAACACCCAACTAAAATTGATAAACAAAGTTTTAAGTAAAAACTAAAAGATTTTAAATCATAAGTGTCAATCAAGCAACACACATACTCAGATATTACACATCATGAACAACAAATACTTAGAACAGGTAATTTTAACAACTCATAAACTTGAGGTTAACAGAAAAATAAAGATAGAAAAAGAGTAAATTATCAAACCTCAAGGGTGTACTATATACACCCCCGAATGTTGAGCTTTAGTGTGGGTTTGCTATTTAAGGATCCGGTGGTCTTGGTGGGTGGTGGTAAGTGGTGGCAGCCATGGTGTATAGAGAGATAGAGGGCTGTGTGTGTAAAGAGAAAGAAAAGGAAAATGTGATTAATGAAAAATGAAACACAAACGACAACCCCCTCCTTGGAAGCCTTGGAGGGGCATATATAGTCACACGACACCTAAACTATACATCGTTACCTAGTCTAGTCTATGCGTGTGTGACTATGATAACTAATGGGAATTCTTAAATGTCGTCACATATAGTGAATTTCCAACATTCTTCCCCCATGGGACGACGTGTCGAATTCCTTACAATATTCTTCCTAACAAGTACATAATGATTAAGAACAAAACCTTCCATGAAGCGTCCAATGCTGATGATGTCTTCTAAGGCCTCTGACTTCAAGTCTTCACTTCAGGTGACTCATCTTCGTAGTAACTTGTAGTAGAAACACTGTAACGGCACGGGCTAAGTAATCCATATACTCTGGTTAAGGAGAAGCTTCTGAATTAACTTCCCCCCTAATTCATGCCACATAAACTTGATGTAGAAGTTTTAATAGCTTCCCCCTAAACCGACAATCCTCATAAGCAACTTCAAGGCTTTCAATAAAGCTTAGAATGATTAAGCGCACAGCGGAATTAACAAGCAAACCCCATCATATGAAATGATAATATTACTATGAATGATTGAAAGTTAGGGGCACACCAAGTAGATCAACAACTTCTCTTCTCACGCTTGAATAATTATTCTGAATTTTTCTTCCCCCTGAGAGTTCAAGTTATGCATACTAGAAAGAATCAAGACATTTCTTCCCCCATGTAGTTGAAGAAAGTAAACCTATCACAAGTATGAAGCTCAAATACTGAAGTAGACACTTTATACCATTCATGAAGTTGACATTGTAACACCAGAGTCAATTAAGTCCCGGAAATGCACATATCCTCTTCCGGAGATGCACCAGAGTCAACTAAGTCCCAGAAGTTCATTTCTCTCCATATAGGATAATGATGATGAATAATTGCAACATCAAAACAATTAAACATCGAATAAGTAGTGTACTTATTAGAGATTGATAACGCCACGAGTTAAAACACTGATTTTCTCTGCGGTTATGACAATTGTCTTCCCGGAATGTATTCAAACCAAAAGAAGGTATGAAGTTCATCACGTGTACTCGTTGTGCGTTCAATATGTCTTCTTCTTTCCCCTTGATGGTTTCGAAACTCGGAACCAGCAATAAATCGTACACACATGTACCTGAAATCTCGTGAGAATAATAAATAAGCTGAATTATATATTTTGTGAGAATCAGCTGCTGATCGAAATTCGCTACTCATAAAATCTCCATGGCCATCTTTACCACCCCCCTTTGTAGGCAATTAGAAGTGACCACTGATGGAATGAACAAGATATATCAAACGTGAAACTGAATAAGAATCCTTCAATCTTGTGACTTAAGCTTGCACTATTGTTGAATGAGGAACGGTGGAGAAATCTCTAAGTTCCCAATACATTACTAAAGAAGTATATAAGCACGACACCTCTTGAAATTATCCACGTTGACTATGCGCGTGACACGGAGTACAATAATGTAACTCATTAATGTGATAGTTATCTGAGTCATCAACCAACTACCCCGAACCCGGAAGCCAGATAAACAAGTCTTCATTCTAAGATTAAGCATGAGCAAGTTATCTTCAAAGATAAAATAAGTACAAGCCTTCGAAAAAATCCTTCTTCAACTTCACATAATTAATACCCAATCAAACATCCGTAGCTACTAAAAATATAGCCATTTTTCTTCGGTCTCGTCAAAATGAAATTTTGTCACGTTGTCTCGTCTTTTGATCACTTTACATTGTCCCGATACATCTTCACGCTCCGATTATGAACAAAGTATAAAAGCAATGATACAAATTTTATCCAAATTAAATAAAACTGTACCATATGAATTTGTGAAACTCTGCCCATCTAGACCGTGATGTGAGATTTTGGTTCAACTAAACAAAATTGTGATTTATTCACAATGTGCGTTGCTCAATAAATCCCAGACCCACTACACACGCTGGCCCATAAACATTTGAAGTAAATCAATACTCGGCCCAAATGAACTATCAATACCCGGTCCAGCCAAAATGTCAGTGGTATAAAACAGGTACCAAACCCTAAAGATTAGCAACCCTAATCACACTTTTCAATCTGCCGTTTTCTTCCAAACTACTCTCTCAACCACATCTCGTTTAATCCGCCCCAAAATCCATTCACTACTCCCTTCAACTTATCCTAATTTCCTCCGCCTCCTTTTTCTCATCACAGTCAAGATATCTACTCAGATAAATGAAATCAGATCCCATCATCACTATACTAGAAAACAAATCGGACCTCATTTGTATGATTAAACCATACCTCTAATCATATAAGCTCAAAGATCATTCCACACACACGAACGACATGGTGTAGCTTCAAGATCTTATAATAAGGTATCGGGTAGGTTTGAAATCATTGCATGTTGGTTTTAGTTTAATGAAACGAAACAAAGATTGGGTTTAACAGGTTTGTTAACATCCGTTCTTATTATTCGAATATTAAAAAGGGTAAGCCAACAATTGATCTTTCTTCACATCGAAAGAAAGAAAGAATATAACATTATGATTGTTTGCAATCTTCTTTCATTTCGAAAGCAACAAATGGGTTAACCATTTATAGATCTTGAAGATCTTGGCATGTATGTTGGTTTTTGTGACTGAAACGAAACAAAGATTGGTTTTAACAGTTTTGTTAAAAACCTTTCTTATAATTCGAACAGTAAATGGGTAAAACCCAATATAAGATCTATGATGATGTTAGTTTCAGGTTAGATAGATAAATAATCATAAATCATCTTTAAAAGGTGCAACCGAAGCAAAATATGAGATCATAATTTCTGTTTGAGTATTTATTATAGATGGCATAAGGAGACGATGGGAGTAGGTTAGATCATGGTGGATTTGTTGGAGTTAAAAGGTTGGAGTGTAATGGTAGAGTCTTGGTCAAATCAGTCACGGTACGTTTTTACACTACATGGTCTTGATAAACTGTCCTGTTTTCTTTATCGCAATGAAAAATATGAGGCCATCGCATCTTTTTAAACCCATCGCAACATAAGAAATATGGCCATCGCAGTCTATTTTTAAACCCATCACAGTCTAAAAATTAATGCCATCGCAGTCCCATCTTAACCTGATGGACACCATCACAGTGGTTCCATCGCAATGGTTCCATCAGAATGGTTCCATCGCAATGGTTCCATCGTCGTCCAGCCATCACAATCAATGCGATGTTATCCAAAAGTTGTCCTTTCCCGTTTTTCCAGGATCTTGGTTTCTAGGTATCATCTTCATCTTTAAAAAAATACCAGAAAAAACCAAGAAATACTATTAAAAAACCAGATTTGTAAAACTTTGACCATGAGAGAGAAAAATAACAATTAAGATCCGAAAAAAATTATGGTCGAGGACAGATTCGAGACCAGAAAATAATGAAAGTGATATGAGTATTGAGACCACTAGACAATATGCGATGTATGAAACTGTTATATTGATTTGAAACTTGTGAGAACAGATGTGAGACCATGACAAAATTGGATGAATAACCATGGAGTTATGACCAAAAGTTAATACCAGACGTGACTAAAAATTGTGACATAAAGAATATGATGAAAAAAAATTAATAGATCGAGACTAGAGAAAAAATTTAGACCACCAAATCAAACAATAAAACACAACGATCCAAGAATTGAACCGAGGCTCTGATACCAATTGTGGGTTTGCTATTTAAGGATCTGGTGGTCTTGGTGGGTGGTGGTAAGTGGTGGCATCCATGGTGGATAGAGAGATAGAGGGTTGTGTGTGTAAAGAGAAAGAAAATGAAAATGTGATTAATGAAAAATTAAACACAAACAACAACCCCCTCCTTGGAAGCCTTGGAGGGGTATATATAGTCACACGACACCTAAACTATACATCGTTACCTAGTCTAGTCTATGCGTGTGTGACTATGATAACTAATAGGAATTCTTAAATGTCATCACATAAAGTGAATTTCCAACATTTAGTGATACCAAGAACAATCACAAGCTTCCAGTACCCCTGCTAAGAATAAATTAAAACATGAACAGTCATAACAATAATCTACCAAACTGATACCTTTTCTCTTCTAAAATTTTTTGAACATGGAACAAAATCAAAAAGCAGTTAACACCTCACTTGAGCTTGATATTCAACAAGGATATCAGGCTCATATGATCAGTTTAACCACTTGGACATAAACAAGATAAAAGAAAAAAAGAACTTGGTGAATTTCAGTCAACACAAAAATTTTTGAACCCGAATAATAAACAACAAACTTAAAGTGAACTTGCAACAAATGAAAATAACTTGGGACTTGTTTGTCATCATCAACTCAATACCATTTCATTCATTAATAAATATGGCTTTACAGTGTTGTAAAATAAAGGAGAGAACAAGAACAAAGAAAAAAAACTGCTAACTATAACCCTTTATATAGAGGGCTTTACAAGGTTCTAGATAATGAAAGACTTGAAAACCCTAGATGCTGAATTGCCTGGAATGCCCTCCAATTTGATTTTGTAGAAATCAGTCAAATTGGCATCTTGTGATGATGTTGATATGGCCAGCTGCTGAAAAGCAATCTCCTTCGTTCTTTTTTACTTTGGGAACAAGAAAACCATAAGGGTCGTTGGATTTCTCTGGCAAAGATTGTCATGTATCAAAAACGTGTACAGGGGACCAATTTGTGGGGTCTGGTGATGAGCTGGTGAAGGTTTATGATGTGGGTTTAAGTTAGGGCAGTGTGAATTGGTATTCTGGAAAGATTGAGGGGAAAACCCTTTGTTTTGAGAATGACTAGAGTTAGGGTTCGTGTGATTAGGGGATAATGAATAGTATGATTTAATCTGTTTAAAGTTTAAATAATGTGTTTCCCACTAATTTTTATTAACAAAAATCAGTTAAATAAAAATGAGTGGGAAGTAGACGTGGAGGTGGGGAGAGGTGTGATTGGTGGAGAGTTGTGGGTGGGGTGACGTGGCGTTGGCTGAGTGGGTAATGGAAGTTTTGATGTATGCCCAACAATGGTTCCTTGATTCCCATTATATGTTCACTTTGTTACAAAACAGCAAAATACTCAAATCCCTTTGTTAATCAAGTTTATGTTTTCCAACTTTGGCCAAAAAAACTTTTGTATACTTGTTTCAAGGGCTAATCTTGCATTTTCTTGAATCTTCAAGGGCCAATCATGTAATATCTTCATACTTTAAGGTCTCTTCTTGTATCTTTGACTTTGTGGAGGACAAAAAGTGACAAGTCTTCATTTTATAGGGACCAATCTTGCCAATTCTTCAAAGTTGAGGGTCCTTTTTGTAAATTTGACAAACTTTAGGGACCAAACTTGTAATTATTAATATACAAGGGTATAAAGTGTCAATTCTTCAATGATGAAGGACCCTTCTTGTACAATCTTCAATTCTTCAAGGACTTTTCTTGGAAATTCAACACGAGGACCTAGTTCATTGTGCGGCTTCTTTTCCCGTGTTCGTTTTTGATTGATTCTTGTGATCTTTTTGTCTTTTCTAGATATCCGTAACTAAAATACACATTGAGAAAACACAAGAATATATATGGCACTTTCTATGATATTTTTTCGTTTTAAGCCCGTTTTGGACGATGAGACTATGCATAAAAGCAGTCACATCACTCCCCCATACTAAATCATTATCGTGCCCTCACGCAATGCTAGAATAATGTATCTTAGCATCTCCAAGATTCATTTTTTATTGACTTTTAATGAAACATAAACTTACTACACTACTACTACTTGCTACTACTTGCGTTTTAGACATAATGTAGGATTTTCATCGCAAAATGGGACGTTTAGGTTCATAGAACAAGAACACGTGAATGCTTCGTTAGAAATAATTTCGTCATCCTCGATTTTCACCCAATTCCATGCCAAGCGTGTAACGAGATCATTGTCATTATAAGTTAGTAATGCTAACACTACTCATATGCCCTAATCACGTACTTAGACTCTCTTAATCCTTGGTGGTATCTCTTATATTTTATATTTGTCTTAATGATCACGAGGATGCATTTGACTTATTTCGATATTTTATTAAGGCCGAAAATAAAGTAGAACGATTTAATCAATAGTTAGCTAAAGGACACGATCTTTTAAAACGGCTTCTCATAATCTCCTTAAGTTCATATCTTGGCATAACTCGTTTCACGATTTGAGACCTTTCTCGGACCGATATTTGGCTTGTGTTTCAAACTTCAAATCTTGGAAGACGTTCTCGAAAAAATGGTATTTACTTCATATATGGAATTTCTTCAAACTTGGACCATGACTTCATCATTTTTCTTCAATCTTTATTTGAGATTTTGATATACAACGATCCGCCTCCTTTTTGGACTTGGATATATTTATCCTCATACCTTGTTAGGGTCTTTTCGGATGGACATCTCCATGATCTTTAGGGGAGTATATTGCTTCTCGCCGTGTGTCTCGATCCTTCATATTGATTTTGGAATAATGATACTTCACATAATTTTGGATCTTTAGCAACAAAATATAGTCCCTCATGCCTTGTTAGGGCCTTTTTGGAACTTTGCCAATCTTCGTATCCCGCTTCAATAAGTTATGCCTTGCCTATGAACTCTATTCGAACACGAGCAACTTTTAAACGATCTTGGGCTAGAAGCTAAGTAACATTTTAAATCGTACGACCTTACTTATTGCATTTATTTATTTACAAGCGTGGGGAGAAAAAACTAATAATTACTACACATGAGATCGTGAAAGATTACTTAACTTATAATTAACTCTATCATTTCTCGTCCTCATTTAAGATACTTATCCTAAAAAGTTAAGGAATCGAAGCTAAGTGCTCAACACGCACGATCGAGTCAAAAATTACTCTTATTCTCACCATCAGAAAACCTACATTCGTGTCTTAAACACTTATGAAAAACTAGAAAAAAAAATAAAATTTGTCTATTTTTAGCCTTATTTTGCGACAAAACGATAAACAAAAAAGGTAAACTTTGGAAAGCGTGAAGGTTTGGCATGGAAAGTATCTATACACCCCCAAACTAAAGTTAAACATTGTCCTCAATGTTTCGAGTCTAAGGGTGAAATACCCCAATACTAGAGACGAAGTTAAATGCCTAATCCAGCATGGAAAGGGTGGGACCATTAAATCTATAGCCGTTTACGAAGTGTGCTAAAAGACCTAAGGTTAGAACAATCAAGGATATATCATATGGATATCGAGAAATTCTTCAAAGCAAACGATCAAGTGCTCACGTAAAACGAACACGAGAGGCTCCAATCGTGAAGATGATTAAATAAAAAACCACAATTCACAAACAACCACCGAACAAAGGTTGGAAGGGCATAAATCCCCTCACATAAGCTACATTAGAAAGCGATAATATGTACATGGATAAGCATGGGAACTCCCCCACGAGGCACCTCGTTTTTGATTACCGAGTCATGAGCTCGACTCGATCCCCTCAATACTAATTATCATTGGGGAAGGTGACTTGGTTGAGGTCGTCCAAAGAAGGGACTTCCCCACCAAAGTAGTGCTTCAACCTATGGCCATTCACCTTAAAGTTAGGACCATCATTTTGAGCTAGCTCGATGGTCCCATAAGGAAACACTTGGGTGATGGTGAACGGTCCGGACCAACGGGATTTCAACTTGCCGAAAAATATTTTCAATCTTGAGTTAAAAAGCAACACTTGATCTCCAATGTTAAAAACCCGGTTTTTAATTTTAGATTCATGAAACTTTTTAGTTTTCTCTTTATAAATCAATGAATTTTCATAAGCAATGTCTCTCAGTTCATCTAATTCATTCAATTGCATTTTCCAGTGTTTTCCTGCGGACTTCAAATCAGAATTTGAATGCTTTAGGGCCTAATATGCCTTGTGTTCAAGTTCGATAGGCAAATGGCAATTCTTACAGCAACTTATAAGGAGTGCACCCGATTGGGGTCTTATAAGCGGTGCGAAAGGCCCATAAAGCATCATCGAGTTTGTCGGACCAAGACGCACGGTTCTCTCCTATTGATCTTTCCAATATCCTCTTCAAAGCTCGGTTTGAAACCTTGACTTTCCCAATCGTTTGCGGGTGATAAGCGTAGAAAGACGATGTGTAACCCCATATTTCTTTAGAACCTTTTCAAATTGGTCATTACAAAAATGGGTTCCACGATCGCTTATGATTGCATGAGGGGTTCCAAACCAAGAGAATAATTGCTTCAAAAACTTGACTACCACACGAGCATCGTTCGTGGGCAAAGCCTTAGCTTCCACCCACTTGGATAGGTAGTCAACGGCGACAAGGATATACTTGTTACCATGAGATGATGGGAAGGGACCCATAAAATCAATTCCCCAAACGTTAAAGATTTTACAAACTTGGATTTTATTTTGGGGCATTCCATCCTTTTATGATGATTTTCCTTGACGTTGGCATGAGTCACATGACTTGACAAGTGCATGTGCATCTCGGTAAATAGTAGGCCAAAAGAAGTCGGCATCAAAGACCTTCTTCACCGTGAGATTAGCACCATTGCGACCACTCGTGGGTCCCTCATGACAAGCTCTAAGGATATTAGAAGCTTCGGTGCCACACAATGTCGAATAATTTGATCCGCACAAGTCCGAAATAGGTAAGGGTCGTCCCAAAAATTGAACTTGACGTCACGAAATAATTTTCTTTTTTGTTTTGTCGTGATACCCTTAATGATGAAGTTGCCCGCATGGTAATTTGCGATGTCCGCAAACCATGGGGTGGTAGAATCATCCTTGGAATTCACTACACCAAGTGTCTCAAGAGGAAATGTTTCGGTAATTTCCTTGTTCTCGTACACAGTTTGGTGAGGATCTTCCAAACGAGAGAGGTGATCGGCCGCAAGATTCTCGGCTCCTTTTTTGTCAAGTATTGTGACATCAAATTCTTGTAGGAGGAGAATCCAACGAAGCAACATCGGCTTAGAATCAAGCTTAGATAAGAGGTACTTGATAGCCGAATAGTCCGTATACACTATGCTTTTAGTCAAGACGAGATAAGGTCGAAATTTCTCAAATGCATACACCACGGCAAGGAATTCCTTTTCCGTTGTGGTGTATTTAAGTTGACCCTCGGTCATCGTCTTGCTAGCATAGTGGATAGGAAAGAAGTTTTTATCATGATGTTGCCACAAAACGGCCCCAATAGCGTAATCACTTGCATCACACATTAGTTCAAAGGGGAGGTTCCAATTGGGAGCAACAAGAATGGGAGCTTCGGTAAGTTTCCTTTTAAGAATTTCAAAGGCCCTCGTACACAATCTTCGTTAAAGACGAAAGGAGCATCTTTTTCGAGGAGGTGTGTAATGGCTCGAGATATCTTTGAAAAGTCTTTGATGAATCGACGATAAAATCCCGTGTGGCCTAGGAAACTCCTAACTCCCTTGACGGTTTTGGGATGAGGTAATTTGGCGATGACGTCTATTGTGACAATCCGTCAATTTATGATTGGTATTTTATTTTCAATATTTATTTGAAAACATTATTTTAATGATATATTATGAACTCACTTATTTTTGGGAAGAAATTTAGATTTACGTCTTGAAGTAGCATCGACTACGTCTAAACCGGAGGATTCTACGTTACGTGCTTACGTTTACATACACCGTCTTTGGTGACAGTCCAACATTTCAAGAAATAAATTTATCCGTGAATATTATTTTGGGATTTTAATTTTGAGTTGGTTCATAAACTCACAAATTTACGAGAAGAAATTAGGACTTACGATTTTAATTTAATGTCCTTTACGACTAAACCGGAAACCTTAGGATTACGTATTTACATTTTCGAACTCCGTTTTTGATGAGACAATTTTTATTAGGTTCGTTTTGTGCCGTTGATTCATAATTTATAAAAACATTTTTCGTAAAACGACCCGAGGGCACGTAAATCGAGGAAACTAGAATCGAGGAGTACCCGTAAATTGATAGGGATGGGACAAGTTTACACTTGCCCACCCCTATACAAGTGGCTTCCAACATAAGCTTTACCACCCTTTGGTGGCAAACAAACATGCACTAAATGGACACATGTCCATCTAGTTTCACCAAAACCACAAAACAAGCTCCCAAAACCATTTCTCTCATTCTCATACATGCAAACCACTTTATTTTCTCTCTACTCTCTCCTTGAACGTCCCATATTCATCAAAAACACCACCATTGATCAAAAATCTTAACCACAAATTGATGTTGATCTTTTGCTACCCTTTTAGGAAAAAGAGGCAACAAAGTAGGGCAAGTGAGCACGACGATTTAGGAAAACCGTGTGTGAATGACCCAATTAAGTTCGTTCTCAAGGAGGCTAGTGTGTTATGTGTGTAATGACTTGGATTAATTTGTGATTATATGTGAAAAAAAAAAAAAAAATAGAAAGGGGATTAGAAGAGAATGACGGTTATGAAGACGAATTAAACTAAGTCTAAAAAGGCGTACACGTAAAGTCGTAAAAACCACCAAAATTAAAATTAATTCCTAAAAATTCCTAAAAATCACCAAAAATCCTTAATAATATTATAAGAGTTTACAAAAAATCAAAACTTGCAAAAACCTTTTAATTAATTAGATAATGACTTTTTAATGCTAATTAAAGCCCTAAAAATCAAAATTAATTATCAAAAAGCCCCAAACAAGATTTTCAAGTTTGTAAACCTCAAAAATACTCTAATTAAGCTAAAAACTATTTTTCAAAATTTTAAAACCAATTTAAACTATTTTTAAAAACTCCTAAAACCAATTAAATCTTAAATTAATTATAACAAATAATTAAAAGACCTAAAAAATATTTGGAAAGTTGCAAAAATCCTAATTAAGTATTTAGAACCTAGGAAAAATATAAAAACCTAGAAAATCAGACTTTTAATTTTTAATAATAAAATAATATTAAAATAATATTAAAAATCCAAAAATTATAAAAAATTCTAAAAACTTGCAAACTAGCTTAATTTAACCTAAATAACTCAGAAATGAAAGTGAAATTACCTAAATACCCCTATTGGGCCTAGAAAATGGGCCAAACCCAAAACAGTCCCTTATTGGGCTTAATTTAGGCCCAATAAGAAAAAGTGCTCAAAATAAGCTCAAAAAGCACAGTCTGACTCAAAATTTGATTTTAAACAACTTTTTCCAAAGGCCCAAAAGCTGAAAATGTGAAATAAGCTAACTTATATTAAGCAGCTTATTCTTAATGGGCTTTTTGGCCCATTAAGCTATAAGCTGATGCCATAAGCTAAAATTTAACACACAACCTTCTTTTGACCTAACAAAGACTTCTGTAAAAAGAAATTTCAAATAAGACCACTCAATAAGCCAGAAACAAGTCAACAACTTATTCACAAAACGACAAAATAGTCGTTTTTATGATCTAGACCACCTCAGAAGCTGATTCAAGTTGCAAAATGTTTCTTATAGCCTAACTAAGAATAATCAATCAAGAAAATCACAAAAAGCCAAGTAGAATAAGCTGTAGGAGCAATTAAGCTGACTGAAAAAGCCAAATAAGCTTAATTCCTAGCAAAAGCTTAACCAAAAGACTTGTAAACTTCTAGAATAAATATTAAGCTGAGAAAAATGAGTTCTATTACAAAAACTAAGTTGTTGCATGTACCAATAAGCAAAGCAGATTTAATAAGCTTGAACCAAGTTTGACCAAAAGTCAAACGCTGATAACTTAAAACCAAGCACTGACAGGTTGAAATCAAACGCTGACAGGAACAAGATGGACGCTGACAGACTTAATGGAGTGTAAGAACTTGTTTTTCACCCTGCTGATCAAGGTTTGAGTGCAAACCTTATGAATCAAGGCTTACCAGTTGGGTAAACTTGATGTGTTTTGGCACAAATAAACCAATAAGCCAGTGGGCTTATAAGCTATGATCAAAGCAATCCAAATAGCAAAAACCAATCACAAGCAGCACATGAACAAGATCTAAGCAACAATAAAACAATCCTAAACAGATTTCATGCACTGGTTCAAAGATTTTAAGCAAGATTCAAGCAATTAAAGTTACTGATGAACACAACACATGCAGATTTCTACTTTTGCTGATGTATTTGACACACAAGCCAATTTCAACACCTCAAATCTTTCAAACAGGTTATGTTAACTTTGTTTAAACCACTTTTATCCCTAAGCATGCATACACACTAAGTGTTCCCAAAATCCTAGGTCTAAACAAGCAGAAACAAGGTCTTAATAGCAGATTGATCAATTCAAGTGTTAAAACCCAATAACTTGCAGCAAAACACTCTCAAACAAAGGTATATCAGATACAAAGCATAAACAACACTTTCCCTTAACACAAAATCAGATTACAAGCATAAATCAGTAGACCCAAACACCCCTTTAACTTTTTCAAATCAAGATTTCCAAAAGCAAAACAAGATTTCAGGCCAACCAAGCATCAATTAACACTCTAACAAGTCTAAATAACAGATTCAAGCAAGAACAAGCCACAAAATTCACAAGAACAACAGATTCATACAAATATCACCAAAAATCACTTTTTAAGCAGATTTGGAGATTAAGTAAGCAAACCTCATGGATGTACATCCACACCCACGAATTTTGAGCTTATGTGCTAGCAAGAACAAGCACAAGCTTCCACAAAAGCCTGCTAAGATTCAACAAGGGTTAAGCACAACAACATGTAAAATCAGAAACTTGGAAAAATCTTGATTGATGCAAACTTGTTACCCCACACTTGATTATCCCCAAGTTATAAGCCTCACCACACCTTAACCAACTCAGTTAGGATGCTATGATCAGCCCTATAGCCCAAGAATTCCAAGATTGGAACAAGACTTAGCAAAATATCAAGAAAATGAGGAAAATATGCAAACTTGTGCACACTCCTCTTTTGAAAACAGGTTTTAAACTTCAAAAACAGTAAGCTAAGAACATAAACAACAGAATAAAGGTGGCACTTGGTCTTTCTTCAAAGTACTTAACTCAAATTCATTAAACTGAAAAAGGATTTACAAGACTTTGAACAAAGGAAAAACCAAAAGCAGCTGCAAATGAGAGACCTAGATGCCTTTATATAGGCTACAAGTGAACTAGTTAAGCAAGAAAAAACGTAAACCCTAATGTGTAGAAGTCCCATTTTGCCCTTGCAGCTTGGGCATCTTATGAAGATCATGTGACTCTTCTTGGCTTGTAGCATGAGTTGGCAAGTGAAAAAGTGATCCAAGGGTGTGTAACCAGCTTAGGATGTAAGCATAATTGTGGGACGTTGGATGACTGGCTCTTCTTTGTCTTCTTCCTCTTAGACGTAGCAGGGGAGGTCCCATGTAGCATGTGGGTTGGTGGGGTGCCATGTTTAAGGTTTGGGATGTGTTTATGGGATGGTTAATCATAAATCTGGAAACAATTAGGGCTTAATTACAAGTAATTAAGGAATGCCTAATTTAATCAAGAACATGAAGAACAGGTTGTTTGATTTGTTTTGAGGTTTAAAAGGGTGTTTAGCGCGTGATTTAATATTAATTAACTGATTTGAAAAGTTAGTTAATTAATAAACGGTGAGTGGGAAATGAGGTGGAGAAATGGTGGGTTTTGATTGGTTGTGAAGATTGAGTGGGACATGTGTCACCCATTGGTTGGTCTAGGTAAGAATACTTGTCTGCCAGCTTTAACCCCTTACTTCCCAATAACTTGTCAATTGCAAACAAAACTCTATCAGCGCCCATATAAGCCGTATCAACTTTTGGACTTTTACATTTTTGGCCCATAAACTTTTGTAACATGAATTCAGGGGTATTTCTTGCCATAATTGAATTCTTCAAGGGCTGGTTTGGTATTTTCTTCAAAGGTAATGGTCTTGACTTGTATGATTGTCATCTTGGAGGGCTGAAATTGCCAAGTCTTGATAAATGAGGGACCATTTTTGCCAATTGTTGAAAGTTGAGGGTCCTTTTTGTAATTTTGGATTTTTCAAAGGACCAATCTTGTCATTTCTTGTACTTTGAAGGACTTCATGATATATTTGACTTTGTGGATGATATTAGTTGACAATTTAGCTTTGTTGAGGGGCTAAACTTGTCAATTCTTCAAAGTTAAGGGCCCTTTTGGTAATTTTGACAAACTTTAGGGACCAAACTTGTAATTATGAGGATACAAGGGTATAAAGTGTCAATTCTTCATAATTGGAGGACCCTTCTTCATAATTCTTCAAATCTTCAAGGGTTGATCTTGGGAAAGTCTTCACTAGGGCTTGGTTCATTGTGCGGCTTCGTTTCCCGTGTTCGTTTTTGCATGTTTCTTGTGATCTTTTGTCATTATCTCAATATCCGTACCTAAAATACACAAGCAACAAACACAAGCATATATTTGGGTATTTTGATGATATTTAATGCATTTTAAGCCCTATTTGGAAGATGAGACTATGTATAAAAGCAGTCTCATCACTCCCCCATACTAAACCATTGTCGTGCCCTCACGCAATGCTAGAATAAAGTATCAAAGCATCTCCAAAATTCATTTTATTCACTTTATTGGAATGATAAACTAGCTACACTACTACTATTACTACTACTTGTGTTATAGACATAATGTATGATTTTCATCGCAAAATGGGACGTTTAGGTTCATAGAATAAGAACACGTGAATGCTTTGTTAGAAATAATTTCGTCATCCTCGATTTTCACTCCAATTCCATGCTAAGCGTGCAACGAGATCATTTGTCATTATAAGTTAGTAATGCTAACACTACTCATATGCCCTAATCACGTGCTTATTCTCCCATTATTCCTAAGTTGTATCTCTTATATTTTATGATGTCTTGAATGTTCCACGAGGATACATTGTTTGACTTATGCGATAATAGAGATTTAGGTCTAAAAATAGAGTCCTAACGGTGTAACTAAGACCATCAAATCAATAACCCCTCCTAATAGACGACGATGTTAAAAAATTAAGTTGACAAGAAGAATCGATAAACACGGTTTTATAACGGTTTTGAACATGAGACTTATTACCAAGACTTTTATACGCCCCCTAACGGAAGGGCCTTATTATCTTTGGTTTACCTCCATCTTTTATTCAACTTCGCCATGAAGCTTTTATTATGACTTCGGTCTTGCCTTGCCTTTTATTATCCGCCTCATCGGTGGTTTTATTAGCCAAAGACGTATATCCTCACGCTAAGGCGAATTTTGGATCTTTAAAGCTTCGAAGATTAAGGCTTGATTCACTTTCAATTTTGCATAGATTTTTCGGCCTTGTGGGGCTTCAAATTGTTTGCTTGATTTAGGTGAGCACTTGAAATCTTATTATTGGGTGAAGCTTTCGATTATTACGGTGCCAATACTTCAAAACCGTGACGCTGGCGATATCTTAATGTCTTCCCAATTTAATTACACGGAAGCTACTAGAAAAGACTAGAAACCCAACAATCCTAACTAAACCGCTAAGTCACTATTTATTAAGCAAAAAATATTTACAAGCGAAGGGAGAATAAGCAAATAACGAGAACACATGAGTTTTTGAAAGAATACGAGTACTCTACGTTTAGCATAGTAACTTATAATTAACTCTATCATTTCTCGTCCTCATTTAAGAGACTTAGCCTAATGTGTAGTTAAGGAATCAAAGCTAAGTGCTCAACACGCACGGTCGAGTCAAAAATTACTCTTATTCTCGCCATCGGAAAATCTACATTCGTGTCTTCAAACACTTATGAAATATGAGAAAAATTTTAAAATTTGGCCATTTTTAGCCTTATTTTTCAAGAAAACAAAACGATAAACTTTGGAAAGCGTGAAGGTTTGGCAAGGCAAGTATCTATTCACCCCCCCATACTAAAGTTAAACATTGTCCTCAATGTTTCGAGTCTAGGGGTGCAAACACCCCCATACTAGAGACGTAGTCGAATGCCTAATCTAGCATGGAAAGGGTGTAACCATTAAGTAATAGCCGTTTATGAAGTGTGCTAAAAACCTAAGGTTAGAACAATAAAGGATATATCATGGATATTGAGAAATGTCTCCAAAGCAAACGATCGAGTGCTCCCATAAAACGAACACGAGAGGCTCCAATCGTGAAGATCATGATCTAAAAACCACATATCACAAACAACCACGGAACAAAGGTTGGAAGGGCACAAATCCCCACACGTAAGCTACATTAGACTAAGAAAGCGATAATATGTACATAGGATAAGCATGGGACTCCCCCACGAGGCTCCTCGTTTTTGATTACCGAGTCATGAGCTCGACTCGATCCCCTCAACACTAATTATCATTGGGGAAGGTGACTTGGTCGAGGTAGTTCAAGGATGGAACTTCCCCACCAAAGTAGTGCTTCAACCTATGTCCATTCACCTTGAAGTTAGGACCATCATCTTGAGCTAGCTCGATGGTCCCATAAGGAAACACTTGAGTCACGGTGAATGGACCGGACCAACGGGATTTCAATTTACCGGAAAATATTTTCAATCTTGAATTAAAAAGTAAAACTTGATCCCCAATGTTAAAAACCCGGTTTTTAATTTTTGAATCATGCAACTTTTTAGTTTTCTCTTTGTAAATCAATGAATTTTCATAAGCAATATCCCTTAATTCATCCAATTCATTTAATTGCATTTTCCGGTGTTTTCCCGCGGTCTCCATGTCATCATTACAATGCTTTAGGGCCCAATAAGCCTTGTGTTCTAACTCGATAGGCAAATGACAATTCTTTCCATACACAAGCTTATAGGGAGTGCACCCAATGGGCGTCTTATAAGCGGTCCTAAAGGCCCATAAAGCATCGTCTAACTTATCCGACCAAGATTGTCGGTTTTCCCCCACGGATCTCTCCAAGATCCGTTTCAATGCTCGGTTTGAAACCTCGACTTGCCCACTCGTTTGTGGGTGATAAGCCGTAGAAAGACGATGTGTAACCCCATATTTCCTTAAGACTCTTTCGAATTGGTCATTACAAAAATGGGTTCCACGATCGCTTATGATCGCACGAGGGGTTCCAAACCTAGCAAACAAACTTTTCAAGAACTTAACTACCACACGAGCATCATTAGTGGGCAAGGCCTTTGCCTCCACCCACTTAGAAAGGTAGTCAACCGCAACGAGAATGTACTTATTTCCACGAGATGATGGGAACGGCCCCATAAAGTCTATCCCCCAAACGTCAAAGATCTCACATACTTGAATGATATTTTGTGGCATTTCATCTTTTTGTGAGGCTTTTCCTTGTCGTTGGCATGAATCACAAGACTTCACAAGGATTTGTGCATCTCGGTAAATAGTAGGCCAAAAGAAGCCGGCATCAAACACCTTCTTAGCCGTGAGATTAGCACCGTGGTGACCACCCGTGGGTCCCTCATGGCAAGCTCTAAGGATGTTAGAAGCTTCGGTGCCAAATACACAACGTCGGATGATTTGATCCGCACAAGTTCGAAACAAGTAAGGGTCGTTCCAAAAATAGAACTTGACATCACGAAAGAATTTTCGTTTTTCTTGAGTTGTCATACCCTTAACGATGAAGTTACCCGCATGGTAATTTGCAAAATCCGCAAACCATGGGGTAGAAGAATCAAGTTTAGAATTCACTAAACCAAGTGTCTCGAGCGGAAATGTTTCGGTGATTTCCTTAGGCTCGTAAACACTTTGGTGAGGATCTTCCAAACGAGAGAGATGATCGGCCGCTAGATTCTCGGCTCCTTTTTTGTCGACAATGGTGTGATCAAATTCTTGAAGGAGGAGAATCCAACGAAGTAATCTCGGCTTTGCATCTTGTTTAGCCATGAGATACTTGATAGCCGAATGGTCCGTATACACTATGCATTTCGTCAAGACGAGATAAGGTCGGAATTTCTCAAATGCATACACCACGGCAAGGAACTCCTTTTCCGTTGTAGTGTACTTAAGTTGAGCCTCGGTCATCGTCTTGCTAGCATAGTGGATAGGCAAGAAGTGCTTTTCATGACGTTGCCCCAAAACGGCCCCAATAGCGTAATCACTTGCATCACACATAAGTTCAAAGGGGAGGTTCCAATTTGGAGCAACAAGAATGGGAGCTTCGGTAAGTTTCCTCTTAAGGATCTCGAAGGCTCGTACACAATCTTCGTCAAAGACAAAACGTGCTTCTTTTTCAAGAAGATGTGTAATGGGTCGAGAAATCTTCGAGAAATCCTTGATGAATCGTCGATAAAAGCCCGCGTGGCCTAGGAAACTCCTAACTCCCTTAACGGTTTTGGGATGAGGTAATTTGGCGATGACGTCTACCTTAGCTTGATCTACCTCAATCCCCGCTTTCGAGACCTTGTGCCCTAAGACGATTCCACTCTTAACCATAAAATGACACTTTTCCCAATTGAGCACAAGGTTGGTTTCCTCACAACGTTTTAACATTCTCTCAAGGTTCGACAAACACGAAGTAAAGGAATCACCAAACACGGAAAAGTCATCCATGAAGACTTCCATCGTCTTCTCGATCATATCATGAAAAATAGCCATCATGCATCGTTGAAAAGTTCCCGGTGCATTACAAAGTCCGAATGGCATCCTACGATAAGCAAACGTTCCATATGGACACGTAAACGTAGTTTTTTCTTGATCACGAGGATCGATGGGAATTTGGAAGTAACCGGAAAAACCATCTAAAAAGCAATAGAAATCGTTTCCCGCAAGACGCTCCAACATTTGGTCCATGAAGGGCAAGGGAAAATGGTCTTTTCGAGTGGCTTCATTTAACTTACGATAGTCAATGCACACCCTCCATCCGGTCACGAGTCTTGTGGGGATTAACTCGTTGGCATCGTTTGGCACAACGGTCATCCCTCCCTTTTTAGGGACACAATGAATAGGACTCACCCAAGGGCTATCGGAAATAGGGTAAATCATTCCCGCGTCAAGGAGTTTAAGGACCTCCTTTTTGATGACGTCGTGAATTTTGGGGTTTACCCTCCTTTGACTTTGGATTGTTGGCTTGAAATCTTCCTCCATTAAGATTTTGTGTGTACAAAATTTGGGATCGATCCCCTTAATGTCGGATAACTTCCATGCAATCGCCCCTTTGTGGTCCTTAAGAACATCGACAAGTGCGGTTTTTTCATCATTCGAAAGTTCCTTCGCAATAATAACCGGCAACTTGTCGTCCTCCTCCAAATAGACATACTCGAGGTGAGGAGGTAAATCTTTCAACTCGAGGATAGGTGGTTCCTCAAGTGAAGATTTGGGCTCGATACTCATAACCTCCTCGGGTGGAGGAAATGGGAAATCGTTGAGAAAATCCTTGATAATCGAGAAGTCCTCATAGTTGTCGAGGTCTTCGTCACAAGTACGTGGAACATCGAATTCTTCCAACGTAAAACCACCACCTTCGAAAGGAGTGAAGGTTGGTGTCGAATTATCAAGAATAGGATCTAACATAGTGGGATTGCCACTAGTTTCTTCATCACCAAAACCTAGAATTTCTTGTGAAAATTCCTCGCAAACCACGTCGATCATATCAACGAGGTTTATGGTTGCAACGGAATAAACATGAGAAATTTGAGAGTTTTGAGTTGCGTTTATAACAAGTTCCTCGTCGTTGAAACGTAAGGTGATCTTTCTAGCATGCACATCAATCAAAGCCATAGACGTATCTAAAAACGAACGACCTAAAATGAGAGGAACTTGAGGATCCGTGGGGATGTCAACAACAATGAAGTCTACGGGATAGTAGAACTTCCCCACTTTCACAAAAATGTCTTCCGCCACACCACATGCAAGAATCGTGGAATGGTCGGCCAACTCAATAGACATTCGTGAAGGAGTAAGATTAGGAAGATTGAGCGACTTGTAGATTGCAAGTGGCATCAAGTTAATGCTAGCACCAAGATCGGCCAAGGCGAAGCATTCTTCCATGTCTTGGATTGCACAAGGGATCAAAAATTTACCGGGATCACCGACTTTTTGAGGTATGCGATTAAGATAAACCGACGAACAACTAGACTTTTGGTGTAATTTTTCCTTGTTGTTCAACATACTCTTAAAGTTAGCGGCAAATCGAGGCATCATGACCAAGGCATCGGCGAAACTCACATTAAAGTGCAAATCACGAAACATTTTCATAAAAAGCTCAAATTGGTAGTTGTCGCGCTCTTGTCGTTTCTCCTTCCTAAGTCTCGATGGGTAAGGCAAGGGTGGTGTGGGTTGAGGCATAGGCATAGCCTTTGGAATCTCGGGTTCCAATGATGGTAATGGGTCAACCGTAGGTGTGGCATGAGCGGTACTTTGTGGGCTTGAAATATGCTCCTTTTCGACCACCACCTCGGGTTCTTCCTCAATTGCTTCCTCCGTAGGAGCAATTGGTTGAGGAATCGGCTCCTTAAGTGTCTTACCACTACGTGTGGTAATCACTTTCATCTCACCCTTAGGGTTGGATATGGTGTTACTAGGAAGACCACTTGACGACGGTTTACACATTATTGCCTCAAACATAGACGAGATTTTATCTTCAAAATTAGATTGCCTCAATACGGCTTCGGTTTGCCTTTTCTCGGCCTTAAGCATCTCTTGTTTAATCTCATGTTGCCCTTGTTCCATCTTTTGTTGGTTTTGTTGTAACCTAGTGACATTTCCTTCCATCTTGTTGGTGTGGATTTTAAGTTCATTAGCTAACTCATTTTTCAACTCTTTCTTCAAGTCGTTTTTGAACTCGGATCTTAGGCTAATTATTTCTCTTTGAATGTTGTCAAACCTAGCATCATTTCCACTAGCATATTCAACAAACTCACTTGGAAGATCTTTCAATGTTTGCAAACTCTTGTTGTTATTTTGAAAATCATTTTTGTTTGAAACTTGATTATTAGCCCCTTGATTCCCATAATTTCCCTTGTTGTAATTGTTCTTAAAACCAACTTGATTGTGGCGATAGTTGTTAGCATTTTGATTTGATCCAAAACCCGGTGGAGTCATTTGATTAGAGCGGGAAACTTGACCGTTTTGGTTGTAATTTCCCGTGGCCGCAAAGGCACTCGAAGTGTTACCACCGTTGGTAATGCACTCGGAGAAATCATGACCTCCACCACAATACATGCAAGAAACCTCAACCGCTTTAACCGTAGCGGGAGCACTTGGTTCACCAACTTTAAACTCAATCAAAAGTCCTTTCAACTTATCAAAAATCTTGTTTTCCAAGTTCGCCTCAATTTGGCAAGCATCGATGGTATTAGACAAAGAAGGTGAAGCCGAAGACGAAGCCTTACGAACACTAGACGTGCTACGAGGACTATACACCTTAGATCTATTTTCAATTATCACCAAAGCTTCCTCAACCGTTTTACACAAAAAATTACCACCCGCGGCGGCATTCAAATAATCCCTTTCATGATCATTAAGTCCATTGTAAAACGTGTCAATTTGATGCAAATCGGAAAAACCGTGATGAGGACATTCATGTAACATTTCCTTAAACCTATTCCAAGCCGTTGAAAAACTTTCATTAAATTCTTGTGAAAACTTTGAAATCTCGTTTTTCAAGTGTGTAGTCTTAGAGGGCGGAAAAAATTGGTTCACAAACTTAGACACGAGATCCTTCCACGTCAATATAGAATTGGGTGGCTCTTTCTCTAACCAAATTTTTGCGGGCCCCGCTAAGGAATACGGAAAAAGCATCATCTTAATCGAGTCGTTAGAAACATCCTTAAACTTGCAAGTAGCGGTAAGACGATTGAATTGGCGGATATGGTTGTGAGGATTGTCCTTCTCATCACCACGGAATTTGTTGTTTTGAATCATGGACAACAAACCCGTCTTAACCTCAAAATTCTCCGCAAGGATAGCGGGAATTACAATAGCCTCTCCATAACCCTCGGTGGGTGCTTGAAGTAACTCCATCATAGTTCGATTCGCCATGGTTGGTGCTTCTCTTACAATGGGTTCGTCAATAGGAGACTCCTCACTAGAATTGTTTGGAGTGATGGATTTGTTTTTTCGTTTACGAGCACGTCTTGCTTGATTTCGAGTTAGCATAAACGTCACGTACAACGAGGGGATGAGCAAAGAAGATTCTTTTTGGTGTTTTGTATTTTTTCAATTTTTTTTTTTTTTTTTGTGGTTTTTGATTGTATTAACCTTTTGGAACTTGGTGAAATGTATTAGGTAGACAATGAGTCCACAAATCTCCTCACTAATCAAATCTCTTGATTAACGAAGCCTCAAAGAATGAAAACGAACACGTGGAGTGAACGCCTTCGATGACTTTAGAACGATGGTGGAACACCAAATCGTTCAAGAGGGTTTAATCAAATTGAAACCAAGAAAATATATATGATACTTAGTAATACTTTGGGCGGCAAAACCCTCGATTCACTCTCACAATCAAATACTCACAAGCAAGCGGGGAAACGAGGCGGCGCGAAGCACTTAAGAGCCTTTTTCCTTAGGATATATTTTATAATATCCGCCTTATACCCACCTTATAGTTTGTATTTTCAAGATTAAGCTTCACGAAAGTATTTATCTATTTTTGCCTTTTTCTTTGGTTTGAGATTCGAATACAATGATTGGGTAATGACCTCCCAAGTCAAGGTTGTGATTGCTCACGTATTTGGAGTACTTGTGTATTTATTGTTCTACGTATACAATATAGTAATAATATTCACACAAAAACCGAAAAACGATAATACGTATTAGTAGAGTGCTACTAATACAAATACTAATTATGGTTAGTATAAAAACAACAATGCCAAATCAAAACACAACACGCCTCCCCGGCAGCGGCGCCAAAATGATGTTGATCTTTTGCTACCCTTTTAGGAAAAAGAGGCAACAAAGTAGGGCAAGTGAGCACGACGATTTAGGAAAACCGTGTGTGAATGACCCAATTAAGTTCGTTCTCAAGGAGGCTAGTGTGTTATGTGTGTAATGACTTGGATTAATTTGTGATTATATGTGAAAAAAAAAAAGAAATAGAAAGGGGATTAGAAGAGAATGACGGTTATGAAGACGAATTAAACTAAGTCTAAAAAGGCGTACACGTAAAGTCGTAAAAACCACCAAAATTAAAATTAATTCCTAAAAATTCCTAAAAATCACCAAAAATCCTTAATAATATTATAAGAGTTTACAAAAAATCAAAACTTGCAAAAACCTTTTAATTAATTAGATAATGACTTTTTAATGCTAATTAAAGCCCTAAAAATCAAAATTAATTATCAAAAAGCCCCAAACAAGATTTTCAAGTTTGTAAACCTCAAAAATACTCTAATTAAGCTAAAAACTATTTTTCAAAATTTTAAAACCAATTTAAACTATTTTTAAAAACTCCTAAAACCAATTAAATCTTAAATTAATTATAACAAATAATTAAAAGACCTAAAAAATATTTGGAAAGTTGCAAAAATCCTAATTAAGTATTTAGAACCTAGGAAAAATATAAAAACCTAGAAAATCAGACTTTTAATTTTTAATAATAAAATAATATTAAAATAATATTAAAAATCCAAAAATTATAAAAAATTCTAAAAACTTGCAAACTAGCTTAATTTAACCTAAATAACTCAGAAATGAAAGTGAAATTACCTAAATACCCCTATTGGGCCTAGAAAATGGGCCAAACCCAAAACAGTCCCTTATTGGGCTTAATTTAGGCCCAATAAGAAAAAGTGCTCAAAATAAGCTCAAAAAGCACAGTCTGACTCAAAATTTGATTTTAAACAACTTTTTCCAAAGGCCCAAAAGCTGAAAATGTGAAATAAGCTAACTTATATTAAGCAGCTTATTCTTAATGGGCTTTTTGGCCCATTAAGCTATAAGCTGATGCCATAAGCTAAAATTTAACACACAACCTTCTTTTGACCTAACAAAGACTTCTGTAAAAAGAAATTTCAAATAAGACCACTCAATAAGCCAGAAACTAGTCAACAACTTATTCACAAAACGACAAAATAGTCGTTTTTATGATCTAGACCACCTCAGAAGCTGATTCAAGTTGCAAAATGTTTCTTATAGCCTAACTAAGAATAATCAATCAAGAAAATCACAAAAAGCCAAGTAGAATAAGCTGTAGGAGCAATTAAGCTGACTGAAAAAGCCAAATAAGCTTAATTCCTAGCAAAAGCTTAACCAAAAGACTTGTAAACTTCTAGAATAAATATTAAGCTGAGAAAAATGAGTTCTATTACAAAAACTAAGTTGTTGCATGTACCAATAAGCAAAGCAGATTTAATAAGCTTGAACCAAGTTTGACCAAAAGTCAAACGCTGATAACTTAAAACCAAGCACTGACAGGTTGAAATCAAACGCTGACAGGAACAAGATGGACGCTGACAGACTTAATGGAGTGTAAGAACTTGTTTTTCACCCTGCTGATCAAGGTTTGAGTGCAAACCTTATGAATCAAGGCTTACCAGTTGGGTAAACTTGATGTGTTTTGGCACAAATAAACCAATAAGCCAGTGGGCTTATAAGCTATGATCAAAGCAATCCAAATAGCAAAAACCAATCACAAGCAGCACATGAACAAGATCTAAGCAACAATAAAACAATCCTAAACAGATTTCATGCACTGGTTCAAAGATTTTAAGCAAGATTCAAGCAATTAAAGTTACTGATGAACACAACACATGCAGATTTCTACTTTTGCTGATGTATTTGACACACAAGCCAATTTCAACACCTCAAATCTTTCAAACAGGTTATGTTAACTTTGTTTAAACCACTTTTATCCCTAAGCATGCATACACACTAAGTGTTCCCAAAATCCTAGGTCTAAACAAGCAGAAACAAGGTCTTAATAGCAGATTGATCAATTCAAGTGTTAAAACCCAATAACTTGCAGCAAAACACTCTCAAACAAAGGTATATCAGATACAAAGCATAAACAACACTTTCCCTTAACACAAAATCAGATTACAAGCATAAATCAGTAGACCCAAACACCCCTTTAACTTTTTCAAATCAAGATTTCCAAAAGCAAAACAAGATTTCAGGCCAACCAAGCATCAATTAACACTCTAACAAGTCTAAATAACAGATTCAAGCAAGAACAAGCCACAAAATTCACAAGAACAACAGATTCATACAAATATCACCAAAAATCACTTTTTAAGCAGATTTGGAGATTAAGTAAGCAAACCTCATGGATGTACATCCACACCCACGAATTTTGAGCTTATGTGCTAGCAAGAACAAGCACAAGCTTCCACAAAAGCCTGCTAAGATTCAACAAGGGTTAAGCACAACAACATGTAAAATCAGAAACTTGGAAAAATCTTGATTGATGCAAACTTGTTACCCCACACTTGATTATCCCCAAGTTATAAGCCTCACCACACCTTAACCAACTCAGTTAGGATGCTATGATCAGCCCTATAGCCCAAGAATTCCAAGATTGGAACAAGACTTAGCAAAATATCAAGAAAATGAGGAAAATATGCAAACTTGTGCACATTCCTCTTTTGAAAACAGGTTTTAAACTTCAAAAACAGTAAGCTAAGAACATAAACAACAGAATAAAGGTGGCACTTGGTCTTTCTTCAAAGTACTTAACTCAAATTCATTAAACTGAAAAAGGATTTACAAGACTTTGAACAAAGGAAAAACCAAAAGCAGCTGCAAATGAGAGACCTAGATGCCTTTATATAGGCTACAAGTGAACTAGTTAAGCAAGAAAAAACGTAAACCCTAATGTGTAGAAGTCCCATTTTGCCCTTGCAGCTTGGGCATCTTATGAAGATCATGTGACTCTTCTTGGCTTGTAGCATGAGTTGGCAAGTGAAAAAGTGATCCAAGGGTGTGTAACCAGCTTAGGATGTAAGCATAATTGTGGGACGTTGGATGACTGGCTCTTCTTTGTCTTCTTCCTCTTAGACGTAGCAGGGGAGGTCCCATGTAGCATGTGGGTTGGTGGGGTGCCATGTTTAAGGTTTGGGATGTGTTTATGGGATGGTTAATCATAAATCTGGAAACAATTAGGGCTTAATTACAAGTAATTAAGGAATGCCTAATTTAATCAAGAACATGAAGAACAGGTTGTTTGATTTGTTTTGAGGTTTAAAAGGGTGTTTAGCGCGTGATTTAATATTAATTAACTGATTTGAAAAGTTAGTTAATTAATAAACGGTGAGTGGGAAATGAGGTGGAGAAATGGTGGGTTTTGATTGGTTGTGAAGATTGAGTGGGACATGTGTCACCCATTGGTTGGTCTAGGTAAGAATACTTGTCTGCCAGCTTTAACCCCTTACTTCCCAATAACTTGTCAATTGCAAACAAAACTCTATCAGCGCCCATATAAGCCGTATCAACTTTTGGACTTTTACATTTTTGGCCCATAAACTTTTGTAACATGAATTCAGGGGTATTTCTTGCCATAATTGAATTCTTCAAGGGCTGGTTTGGTATTTTCTTCAAAGGTAATGGTCTTGACTTGTATGATTGTCATCTTGGAGGGCTGAAATTGCCAAGTCTTGATAAATGAGGGACCATTTTTGCCAATTGTTGAAAGTTGAGGGTCCTTTTTGTAATTTTGGATTTTTCAAAGGACCAATCTTGTCATTTCTTGTACTTTGAAGGACTTCATGATATATTTGACTTTGTGGATGATATTAGTTGACAATTTAGCTTTGTTGAGGGGCTAAACTTGTCAATTCTTCAAAGTTAAGGGCCCTTTTGGTAATTTTGACAAACTTTAGGGACCAAACTTGTAATTATGAGGATACAAGGGTATAAAGTGTCAATTCTTCATAATTGGAGGACCCTTCTTCATAATTCTTCAAATCTTCAAGGGTTGATCTTGGGAAAGTCTTCACTAGGGCTTGGTTCATTGTGCGGCTTCGTTTCCCGTGTTCGTTTTTGCATGTTTCTTGTGATCTTTTGTCATTATCTCAATATCCGTACCTAAAATACACAAGCAACAAACACAAGCATATATTTGGGTATTTTGATGATATTTAATGCATTTTAAGCCCTATTTGGAAGATGAGACTATGTATAAAAGCAGTCTCATCACAAATCATATGTATAAGTTGCATATGATGATAACCCATTGAACACATGATGATTTGAGGTGATCTTAACAACTAAAAAGGAGTTTTCATGAGGTTCAAGGGCTGATTTCTTGGAGGTGTTCATCCATTCAAAGGACCCAAGAAGTTTCCTTGCTAAAGTTGAAGATTTGGTAACAAGAACCAAGTCTTGTTCATCAAAAACTCATCGTTTCATCATTATTGGTGGTATAGAGATTGTTTCTTCCTATCCTCTTGTTATTTTGATTATGTAATATTGTAATTTCTTTATTTATGTATATGTATATGATGATGAATGATGATTAAAAATATTATGTGGGGATTTGGTGTTGATAGATTTGATAAACATGGATAAAAAGATGAAAAACTATATGTAAAAAGGTTAAAATCATGCTTAAAAATGATGGGTGTATAAAACAGTAAAGAATCATGTCATGAACTGATAAAATGGCATAGATTAATGTATATACAGTAAGTAATATGTCTTTTACACATGTGAGAGTTGGCCATGCAATGGAATCATTAGGATGAGTGAGATATGATCAAAACAAGTTTAGAGTACAAATCTGAGTTCACTGTTTTGGACGATTTTTAGAAAATACTTAGAAGCTGATTCAACAGTATCCATAGTAGAGTTAAATGGATCCCATATCATGTAGTCTATGTCATAAAAATTTGAGCTTCTATCTCCATATAGAACTCTAGATATGGCTGTTTTGGTGAACATGAAAATAAAAATCAGATTTTGGAAATTAAAGTATAATAGTATTATATAAGCACTCAAATAAAAATAGTATAAAATGTGAATTAAAACCCACTAACTTATATAATACATTTATATAAATATGTATAAGGATAAATAAATGGAAATTTTATAAAAATGGTAGTTTGATAAGTTTTATAAGTTATAAAACTATAAACATGATTTTTACGACTTTTTCGGCTATTACCGTAAAATTAACTTTTTTGTTAAATAAAACTTAGACGGTTGGACCCGTCTAATGTAAACTTTTATAAACTCATATACTAATATATAAACATATATAACAAGTAAAAACCAATAAAACCCGAACTATAAAACATACGGACATTAACGGGCTAAGTTAACGTTATTGGACTAATAATAAAACAAAAAGGGCTAAACATATTTATTGGGCTTAACCCATTTGGGCCCAACATGTAAAGTATAAATAATGATAATAAAAGTATAATTGGACTAATGAATAGTATTGGGCTTATAATAGGCTTATTGGGCCTAAAACATGTAAATAAGTAAAACTAGTAAACTAGTACAAAAGTTACCAATACATAACACTATAATGAATGAGTAAAAATGTATAAACCCACTTGATCATCATCATATATATAAAATCATCATATGTATACATAACTATTATTTTTATAAAGTCATTGGACAAGATTCTAAGACGAGTATTATTTGTCTAGATTTCCGTGATTGAAGCACGTACCGTACATCCGAATTGCCGATAACCCGCTTTCCCACATCCACGTGAGTTCATAGCCTCACACTCTTTTAAATGTTTTTATAAATGTTTTATAAACCCGCGAGGTAGATAACATGTTAGTTTTTATAAAATAGGACACCATTTGTCCCGATTCTTTGTTTATTGATTTAGACCCGGATGATTGTATGACCCTATGAATGATTAAAGGACCCGATAGATGAAATAAAATGGATTTTTAAAGTTAGGTTATGTCACTAAAAGTCCCATTAGCATGAATTGTGAACTATCGGGATTGGTAGACGCTTATGCATATAATAGTACTATTTGGGGACGATCACCCCAGTTCGCGCCTTGACGGTTGATCCCCGTCGTGCCACATTGATTGGTAAGCGAATTTATGTATGAGAAGATTTCCATAGCGTGACCTTTGTGACGACACGCTAATTTAGATGGGAAAATTGAGTATCGGGTTAGCTACCCGTTGTTTGTTGTAGTAAGGTAACAATGTCATGCGGCTTATAATAATCCAGTTAACGAAATACTACTAGACACACCGAATTACGATGTATTGCCTGACTAGCAATACGGGGTCATACTATTGATATTATGTTCGTGTTTTGGTTTTCATAACCATATTCATATAACGGTTTTTATTTTCATACAACGTCATAAGACGTATTGTATGATGTTTTTACGACATTGGCTCGTATAATGATTTTTAAGGCAAACGCCTATATTATGATTTTCGATAAGGATTTGTATAAAAATGACTATGGCTATTTTATGGCCTATTACAATAATTTGTACGAAATGATTTTTGGTAATAACTTTATACCAAAGTTATATTGATTGAATTTATTAAACTCTATGAATTCACTCGGCGTTATCGCTGACCTTTTCTTTTAACATGTTTTATCTCAGGTACTTGAAGGTAATTCTCGGGAAGACAACAAGAATTCATGACCCGCACCTAAATACTTATTTCCATTCAAATGCTTTGTAAAACCTGTATTAAATACAATGACTTGGGACCTATGTAAATTTGATATTTATGAATGGAAATGCTTTATTATTAAACGACGCGATTTTTATGCGTTGTCTATGATGTGAGTAATGTGCTATCCCGTAACACCAACTAGTCTTCTGCTGTATTGAGTTGTATAAATTTGGGGGTGTTACAGTTTGGTACCAGAGCTCTCGTAATAGAGAACGAAAGATTTTTAAAATCAAGGTTTTGAATAAAACATTTCAAAATCTTTTAACCATAAACATTTTTCTAAAAATGTATAAAAATCTTTTGACTATAACGGTGCCGAAGAATTCCCGAGTTACCGACAAGGCCAGACTGAGAAGTGTTATTTTAATATATATATATATATATATATATATATATATATATATATATATATATATATATATATATATATATATATATATATATATATATATATATATATATATATATATATATATATATATATATATATATATATATATATATATATAACTTGGATTATATATATATGTGATGTAATTTGATTACATGATTGTTTGATGATTATTTTGATTTTTATACGAGGTATTTATACGACGTAGATTGTCACAAGGAACCCTAAATCCCCTAGAAAATTAATCGAAGCTATTCTCGTAGGAATTCTAGCAATCCCAGATCTAAACCAAGTTGTGGATATTTATAATCCCAACAAAATGGTTGATATTCGTAGAAATGTAGATATTAGTTGATTGTGATATAGAAAAAGAATTAGCGAGATCAAATCTGATATCGATGTCATGACGATCTTTCCTTATAGAGTGGAGTTTGACAAAACGTTATCACCTGGAAAGATGTCATCTGATTCGTTGTCATCCAATTCTTAAATTTGAAATCGAAAGGGTGAATGTTTCACTTGAGGCTGTCATTGGAACCATTACCCAAAGCCTCATGCCACTAGTACCTTTCCGAGAAGTCTAATTGAATGTATGAGTCATCTCATACTAGTGACTCATTTGATAATTGTTGTTGTAAGAGCTATAGGATTGGAAATTAAGTGTTGTTCATATTGAGCTTTTATTGACCTATTAAGGTGTAAGAATAAGGTTGAAAGTATTGGAGAATGAAGTAGGATATCGCATTGAGTATAAGTTGCTTAAAACTTGAATAAAGTAAAATTTAACCCGTATGGAATATGAGATTGTTAAGAGGAAGTCGTTAAGTTCTTTGATTGAATTATGAGGTTTTAAATGATTGTAGGTTCGTGTTAAGGGTTGTTCCTAGGCCATTGTCCACTAATGAGGATGCCCAGTGTCCAAGAAATAAATTGAAGAAATCTTCTTCTGAATTGGGACCAATGGATCTTCCGGGACATATGGAACACCTAATGACTCATGTAGATTAGTATTCATTATGGTATCTTCTAAAAATAATCCCTAACTGAACTAAGACATCAGTTGGTAGGATGAGTTCTTGGAATTGTATGACATAGTGACACGTAATGTGTTCCGGTACAATTTTGACTTGTTTGTGATTAACGAAAAAACTACCTTTGATTGCTAAATCCTACATGTATCGATGTTATCTATATTTTATTGCTTCATCCTAATGTTCGCATTAGTGATGCAACCATTGAACAAGTACTCATCTTGAATTGAGTTACATTGTGGATTATTCTTTTGAGTGCCATCGAGATCATGAACCTCATGATTATTTGGCTAAAGCTCATTTCCTATTTATATTGTAGTTAGTTCTTGGTGAACAACTTTTCATCACTCTTTTGCAGATCACTCATTGTTTTTATAAGATAAATCAGTATCCTTTGAGAAAATTGAATTTTCATCACCATATGGATTATTTAAAGTGAGACTTATAAATAATCGTTATCAAAATGAAGTTGTTTATAAAACACCTTGGAAAACTTAATTGTTTTCATAATAAAGAAAATCTTTGTAAATTTATTTTTGATTCTTATTTAAGAATTAAGCATGAAAATGTTTTTATTATAAACATGATGATAAAATTTTGACGAACTGAGTATTGCATCGTTAATCTTGAAATTGTATATAGTTGCGCGCCTACATACAATTTGGAATGGACCATGCAAGGCTGATTAGTAGTCACCATAAAACTAATGAATAAACACTACATTTTCTTTGAAGATTGTGAAAGATTAAATTTTATGAGATCTGCAAGAAGTGAAAAATAGGGACATAATGTTAGGGACACCTACATATGTGCCTGTAGCATCTATTCTTCTAAGTCGAATTTACTCATCTGTGGAAATTGTCTTATTTGACAACTGACAATTCTTTCTTGTCCAATTCTCCCGTGGTGAGATTCTTAGGAAGAGTATCTGATTACTGAGTGTTGATACCCGATTGGATTTATCGACGTTCCTATCATTTCTTTTGATTAGATTTCATTTGAATGACCTGAGTAACGATCCGAGGAGCTTTCGAATGCGTACTCAAAATTATGAAAACATGGGATATATTCATATTCATTAAATGTTTTCGTCTGTATCTGATTTGAAATTCTCTCGCATAGATTATGCGTTAACCTTACTCTTTTAAGGTTAGTTATGTCTCCTGATATCCTTGAATTTGTGAAGGATTATGAATTATTATGAGTCTTTTAAGAAGTTCACATCTTATCAATGGTAACAAAACTGGAAAGTTGATAGTGCCAGTAGAATGGATTGATTGATTATGACATGATGATGTTGTCTTAATTGATGGGAACTCGAATAGAATTCCCCTAAATGATAAGATGTTGATTATCAAAAGATCTAAATGATTCTTGATGGATGATCATATCCTGCATCTAGACTTGAAATTATACCATGAATGGTTGTGAATTAGTCATAGATATTATAATCTAGAAAGAACCTAATATGAATTTATTAAAAGATGTTTCTGTTATCTGAAACTTTAGGAGGTATTTATTGGTGAATTACCTAGACTTTCGCCATTAAGGCAAGTTGAATTTGGTGTTGATTATATTCCCGGTGCTGCACCTGTGGCTTGTGCACTGTACGTCAGCACCTTCTGAATTAAAGGAATTACCATACAACTGGGAGAGTTGTCGGAGAAAGCTTTTATTCTACCAAGCTCGTCATTATGAAGAGCTATGGTGTTATCATTCCTTATATTTATAGATTACTGTGAACTGAGTAAATTGGCAATCGAAAACGATATCCATAACTCGAAATGGAAGATTTGTTCGATCATTTATGAGGTTCTAGCGTATGTTTTAAAGATTTGATCCATGGCATGATTATCATCAACTTCGCATCTGCGAAAAAGATTATGTATTCCAATCACTACATCCGGTACTTGTAATGAACATTATGAGTTTCACGTGATGTCGTTTGGATTGACTAATACACATGTAGCATTCATAAATTTGATGAATCACGTGTGTAGGCTGTAATCTGATAAATCCATGCTTGTGATCATTAAGGACCATCTGTTTGTTTGTAAGAATAGAAAGGAGTTAATAATTATTTATAGATCGCCCTAAATTGGCTGAACCATAAAAACATGTACCTTGAATAATTAACATGTGATTTAAGACTTAATCATTTACATTATTTGACCGTGTGATTAATAAGATAACGGAATCTATATTGACTCTTCAAAAATTAGAAGTCATTTAGGACTTTGGGTTTTACCAAAAAGAAAGTGCAAATATGTTTTGATAAATGTTATCAAAATAATTTTTAAGGAATCATTCCCTTATAACCAAAACATTTAACTAAACTCCTGTTTAGGGGTAAATGTTTTTGCATACCTTAAGACAACCTAAGAAGGATTGAGGAAACACATTTAAACCATGACTTGAAATTTGAAACGACAATTTTTGCTTTTCAATTAAGAAAATTTTTACCAAAGAATAAGCGAAGGTTTTTCGAACATTTACGGATCTTATTAATTATTTTAATTATTTTTGATAAATCAACAAAAATCGTGTTAATTAAATTAAAAATTATTTTGAACATTTTCATATAATTGGACGGACTAAGAAATTTAAAATATTTACATTTACGTTTCATAAAATTTAATATTTATTATTTAATTAGATGTGATAATTATCGACGCTTTTAAAACGTCGGATTGAGCAAAACTGATAAAAATGATAGTTGAGACGAAACTAAAAACTCAGAAAATGTGAAGAAATAATTTTTGAATAAATATGGACATGATAATTATATCATCAGGAGAGGTGAATTTAGATATCGACGCATTATGTAAAAAGTATAAAGAACCAATTAGGATGTGATCCTTAATAATGAATGTGCAAAATAAATTTCCGAACAATTTAAAAATAGCCGATGATTGTAAAAAGGAAAATATAGATAATAAAAGGGGTTCGTGGACAATGTGAACCATTAGAACTGAGAAGTCGATAGCGTTAAATGTTTTAAAGACCACTTGTGATTGTCTAAATATGAAGGATTGTGAGATGTAGTTATATTGGAATCTTGTAAGTATAAGTATTCTATTCCTGTTATTTCTGATTTAATGTATCTTTGTCTGAAGAAGTTGTACTGATGGCAAATTATGAAGGCAGACACCGCCTCATACATTAGTAAACGTCTAACTATTCCAAAGGTCATCATCTGAATTTGATTTGATTTGGGTCATCGTCGACAGACTGACCAAATCTGCTAATATCATTCCTGTTAATGATAGATTCTTGATTGACTCTTTTGTATTTAAAGGAGTTGTGTAAACATGGTGTGCCTGTATCGATCATCTCTATCAAGATCCTCGCTTCGCATCGAATTTCTAGAGATTTGCTCAGAAGTCATTGAGAACGAATCTTGATGAGAGTACTATACCACCCCAATCGAAGGGACGAGGTAAAGTAACGATACAAAATACTATAAGTGCTGTTTTATGTTTGAATGATTGACCTTTGGTAATGAACCGTATAATCGCTTTCCTTTGGAGAGATTATCATTGATAATTATCGTATTAGGATCGAGATCGAATCTTGTTAGGATCTAAATATTAGAGCATCTGTAAGCAGGAGTTCGGAGGAAGACACCCGACATACACCCATTGTGAGTTGGACATGTCTTTTAGGTTTAAGGTTTCCTATGATGGCGAACCTAACCTTACAAAATATCCGACCCGCGAGACCTGAAACGATTGTTGAAATTAGGATCTGAATATTGACTGCCGGTAGTGGGTAAGAGGTTACGTGAGTATGAAATGTAGATCTTGAAGTGCCAGATGGGTAGCAAAGTTATGCCGAAAATTTAAACCATGGAAAATGAATTGATGATCTGGAAGATCATGGGATATAAGTCCCCGTTGTATGGGACCATTGAGATGATGTAAAAGATTGGTTTGAAAGGCATATAAGCTGGATCTACCCTAGGACTTCAAGAGCTGCGTGAATTATGTTTCGTATATCGAACTTGATAAAATGCCTATCAAGTGAAAATCTGACTATTCCTTAATGAAGTTTAGATCGGCGAAAAGTTGCATTCATCAAAAACCCGTAAACATCATGGATAGAGAAAGTAAGTCAACATTAAGCCTGATCTTATTCCCGTAGTTATGTTTGATGAAACTCGCGTATTGTAATGAATTACACTTGTGAGAAAAAAAACCGAATGTGGAGAAAATACCCACATGGCTTTAACTCTATAAGAAGCGAGTAGTAAGATGATCTTTGAGGACAAAGATCCTGTTTAGGGGTAAATGCTGTGACAATCCGTCAATTTATGATTGATATTTTATTTTCAATATTTATTTGAAAACATTATTTTAATGATATATTATGAACTCACTTATTTTTGGGAAGAAATTTGGATTTACGTCCTGAAGTAGCATCGACTACGTCTAAACCGGAGGATTCTACGTTACGTGCTTACGTTTACATACACCGTCTTTGGTGACAGTCCGACATTTCAAGAAATAAATTTATCCGTGAATATTATTTTGGGATTTTAATTTTGAGTTGGTTCATAAATTCACAAATTTACGAGAAGAAATTAGGACTTACGATTTTAATTTAACGTCCTTTACGACTAAACCGGAAACCTTAGGATTACGTATTTACGTTTTTGAACTCCGTTTTTGATGAGACAATTTTTATTAGGTTCGTTTTGTGCCGTTGATTCATAATTTATAAAAATGTTTTTCGTAAAACGACCCGAGGGCACGTAAATCGAGGAAACTAGAATCGAGGAGTACCCGTAAATTAATTGGGATGGGACAAGTTTACACTTGCCCACCCCTATACAAGTGGCTTCGAACATAAGCTTTACCACCCTTTGGTGGCAAGCAAACATGCACTAAATAGACACATGTCCATCTAGTTTCACCAAAACCACAAAACAAGCTCCCAAAACCATTTCTCTCATTCTCATACATGCAAATCACTTTATTTTCTCTCTACTCTCTCCTTAAACTTCCCATATTCATCAAAAACACCACCATTGATCAAAAATCTTAACCACAAATCATATGTATAAGTTGCATATGATGATAACCCATTGAACACATGATGATTTGAGGTGATCTTAACAACTAAAAAGGAGTTTGCATGAGGTTCAAGGGCTGATTTCTTGGAGGTGTTCATCCATTCAAAGGACCCAAGAAGTTTCCTTGCTAAAGTTGAATATTTGGTAACAAGAACCAAGTCTTGTTCATCAAAAACTCATCTTTTCATCACTATTGGTGGTATAGAGATTGTTTCTTCCTATCCTCTTGTTATTTTGATTATGTAATCTTGTAATTTCTTTATTTATGTATATGTATATGATGATGAATGATGATTAAAAATATTATATGGGGATTTGGTTTTGATAGATTTGATAAACATGGATAAAAAGATGAAAAACTATATATAAAAAGGTTAAAATCATGCTTAAAAATGATGGCTGTATAAAACAGTAAAGAATCATGTCATGAACTGATAAAATGGCATAGATTAATGGATATACAGTAAGTAATATGTCTTGTACACATGTGAGAGTTGGCCATGCAATGGAATCATTAGGATCAGTGAGATATGATCAAAACAAGTTTAGAGTACAAATCTGAGTTCACTGTTTTGGACGATTTTTAGAAAATACTTAGAAGCTGATTCAACAGTATCTATAGAAGGAGTTAAATGGAGCACATATCATGTAGTTTATGTCATAAAAATTTGAGCTTCTATCTCCATATAGAACTCTAGATATGGCTGTTTTGGTGAACATGAAAATAAAAATCATATTTTAGAAATTAAAGTATAATAGTATTATATAAGCACTCAAATAAAAATAGTATAAAATGTGAATTAAAACCCACTAACTTATATAATACATTTATATAAATATGTATAAGGATAAATAAATGGAAATTTTATAAAAATGGTAGTTTGATAAGTTTTATAAGTTATAAAACTATAAACATGATTTTTACGACTTTTTCGGCTATTACCGTAAAATTAACTTTTTTGTTAAGTAAAACTTAGACGGTTGGACCCGTCTAATGTAAACTTTTATAAACTCATATACTAATATATAAACATATATAACAAGTAAAAACCGATAAAACCTGAACTATAAAACATACGGACATTAACGGGCTAAGTTAACGTTATTGGACTAATAATACAACAAAATGGGCTAAAACACTTATAAACTTATTTATTGGGCTTAACCCATTTGGGCCCAACATGTAAAGTATAAATACTGATAATAAAAGTATAATTGGACTAATGAATAGTATTGGGATTATAATAGGCTTATTGGGCCTAAAACATGTAAATAAGTAAAACTAGTAAACTAGTACAAAAGTTACCAATACATAACACTATAATGAATGAGTAAAAATGTATAAACCCACTTGATCATCATCATATATATAAAATCATCATATGTATACATAATTATTATTTTTATAAAGTCATTGGACAAGAGTCTAAGACGAGTATTATTTGTCTAGATTTCTGTGATTGAAGCACGTACCGTACATCCGAATTGCCGATAACCCGCTTTCCCACATCCACGTGAGTTCATAGCCTCACACTCTTTTAATTGTTTTTATAAATGTTTTATAAACCCGCGAGGGAGATAACATGTTAGTTTTTATAAAATAGGACACCATTTGTCCCGATTGTTTGTTTATTGATTTGGACCCGGATGATTGTATGACCCTATGAATGATTAAAGGACCCGATAGATGAAATAAAATGGATTTTTAAAGTTAAGTTATGTCACTAAAAGTCCCATTAGCATGAATTGTGAACTACCGGGATTGGTAGACGCTTATGCATATAATAGTACTATTTGGGACGATCACCCTAGTTCGCGCCTTGACGGTTGATCCCCGTCGTGCCACATTGATTGGTAAGCGAATTTATGTATGAGAAGATTTCCATAGCGTGACCTTTGTGACGACACGCTAATTTAGATGGGCAAATTGAGTATCGGGTTAGCTACCCGTTGTTTGTTGTAGTATGGTAACAATGTCATGCGGCTTATAATAATCCAGTTAACGAAATACTACTAGACGCACCGAATTACGATGTATTGCCTGACTAGCAATACGGGGTCATACTATTGATATTATGTTCGTGTTTTGGTTTTCATAACCATATTCATATAACGGTTTTTATTTTCATACAACGTCATAAGACGTATTGTATGATTTTTTTACGACATTGGCTCGTATAATGATTTTTAAGGCAAACGCCTATATTATGATTTTCGATAAGGATTTGTATAAAAATGACTTTGGCTATTTTATGGCCTATTACAATAATTTGTACGAAATGATTTTTGGTAATAACTTTATACCAAAGTTATATTGATGGAATTTATTAAACTCTATGAATTCACTCGGCATTATCGCTGACCTTTTCTTTTAACATATTTTATCTCAGGTACTTGAAGGTAATTCTCGGGAAGACAACAAGAATTCATGGCCCGCACCTAAATACTTATTTCCATTCAAATGCTTTGTAAAACCTGTATTAAATACAATGACTTGGGACCTATGTAAATTTGATATTTATGAATGGAAATGCTTTATTATTAAACGACGCGATTTTTATGCGTTGTCTATGATGTGAGTAACGTGCTATCCCGTAACACCAACTAGTCTTCCGCTGTATTGAGTTGTATAAATTTGGGGGTGTTACATCTATCCTAGCTTTGTCTACCTCAATCCCTGCTTTCGAGACCTTGTACCCTAAGACGATTCCTTCTTTACACATAAATTGACATTTTTCCCAATTGAGCACAAGGTTGGTTTCCTCACAACGTTTCAACATTTTCTTCAAATTTCCTAAACACGAAGTGAATGAACTACCAAACACGAAAAAGTCATCCAATAAGACTTCCATCGTCTTCTCGATCATGTCATGAAAAATAGACATCATGCACCTTTGAAAGGTTCCCGGTGCATTGCAAAGTCCGAATGGCATTCTACGATAGGCAAACGTTCCATATGTACACGTAAACGTATTTTTTTCTTGATCACGAGGATCGATGGGGATTTGGAAGTAACCAGAAAAACCATATAGAAAGCAATAGAAATTGTTTCCCGCAAGACGCTCCAACATTTGATCCATGAAGGGCAAGGGAAAATGGTCTTTACGAGTGGCGTCATTTACTTACAATAGTCAAGACACACCCTCTAACCGGTCACGAGTCGAGTTGGAATTAACTCGTTGTCATCGTTTGGGACAACGGTCATTCCTCCCTTTTTAGGGATACAATGAATGGGGCTCACCCAAGGGCTATCGGATATAGGGAAAATCATTCCCGCGTCAAGGAGTTTAAGGACTTCCTTTTTGATGACGTCGTCAATTTTCGGATTTTCCCTTCTTTGACATTGAATTGTGGGCTTGTAGTCCTCCTCCATTAAAATTTTGTGGGTACAAAATTTTGGGTCGATGCCCTTAATGTCGGATAATTTCCACGCAATTTCCCCTTTATGAGCCTTCAAGACATCAATAAGTGCGGGTTTTTCATAATCCGAAAGATCCTTCGCAATAATAACCGCCAACTTATCGTCTCCTTCCAAGAATACGTATTCGAGGTGAGGAGGAAGATCTTTCAACTCGAGGATTGGCGGTTCCTCGATTGAAGATTTGGGTTCAATACTCATAACCTCCACCAACGGAGGAAATAGGAAATCGTTAAGAAAATCCTTGATAATCGAAAAGTCCTCATCGTCATCGAGGTCTTTGTTAGAAGTTCTAGGTACATCAAACTCTTCCAAAGTAAAACCACCTCCTTCAAATGGAGTGAAAGATGGTGTCGAATTATCAAGAATAGGATCTAGCATAGTGGGATTGCCATTATTTGCTTCATCGACAAAACCTAAAATCTCTTGTGAAAATTCCTTGCAAACGACATCGATTAAATCGATATGGTTTATAGTCGCGATAGAATAAACATGAGAAAGTTGAGAGTTTTGAGTCGCGTTTATAACAAGTTCGTCGTCGTTGAAGCGTAAGGTCATTTTCCTAGCATGCACATCAATAACCGCTTTCGACGTATCTAAAAATGAACGACCTAAAATGAGAGGAACTTGAGGATCCGTGGGAATATCGGCTACGATAAAGTCTACGGGATAATAGAACGTTCCCACTTTCACAATAACGTCTTCGGCCAACGCACATGTGGGAATTGTAGAATGATCGGCCATCTCGATAGACATTCTTGAAGGAGTAAGATTAGGAAGATTGAGCGACTTAAATATGTCAAGAGGCATCAAATTGGTACTAGCACCAAGATCGGCCCAGGCTTAGCATTCTTCCATATATTGGATACCACACGGAATTAAAAATTTACCGGGATCACCGACTTTTTAAGGTATGCGGTTAAGAAAAACCGATGAACAACTAGACAATTTTTGCAATTTCTCCTTGTTGTTTAACATACTCTTAAAGTTGGAGGCAAATCGAGGCATCATGATTATAGCGTCGACAAAACTTATTTTAAAACGAAAATCACAAAACATCTTAATAAAAAGCTCAAATTGATACTTGTCTCGTTCTTGCAATTTTTCCTTATGACGTCTCGATGGATAAGGTAAGGGTGGTGTTGGGTGAGGCATAGGCATAGCCTTTGGAATCTCGGGTTCCAATGTTGGTAAAGGGTTGACCGTAGGTGTGGCTTGAGCGGTACTTCGTGGGATTGTAATGTGCTTCTTTTCGACCACCACCTCGGGTTCTTCCTCAATTTCCTCCACCATATGATTAATTGGTTGAGGAGTCGGCTCCATAAAGGTCTTACCACTACGTGTGGTAATCACTTTCATCTCTCCCTTCGGGTTTGACATGGTGTTACTAGGAAGACCACCCGAAGTAGAGGCTCTACTCATCATGATAGAATCTAAAAGTTTATTTTCCGACTTTTGACGTTCTTGCCTATCTTGCTCTTTTTCGACCTTTTGATTTTGCTCCCACCTAAGTAAGGTTTGTTCAATCTTATGTTGAACTTGTTCCATTTTTTGTTGGTTTTGTTGGAGCCTAACCACATTTTCTTCAATCTTGTTACTATGAGCTTCAGACTTAGTCCTTAGGTTAATTACATCATTTGTCATGTTTGTGTACCTATCGTTATTAGCCTTAAAATAGTTCAAAATCTCACTTGGAATATCTTTTGAAAATGCATTTGAAAGCCCTTGATTGACATTTTGGAAATCACGATTTTGGTTTTGATTTTGAAATTGACTACTAGTCCCTTGATTCCCATTGTTGTAATTTTTACCCTTGTAATTGTTCCTTTGATTTCCTTGGTAACCACCTTGATTGTTGCGATAATTTTTAACATTTTGATTTGGTGGAAAACCTGGTGGAGTCAATTGATTAGTACTGGTAACTTTACCATTTTGGTTATAAGTTTCCGTGGTCGCGTAGGCACTCGAAGTGTTACCACCGGTGGTAATGCACTCGGAGAAATCATGACCTCCAGCACAATAAACACAAGAAACCTCAACCGCTTTAGCCATAGCGGGAGTGGGTTGTTCAGCAACTTCAAACTCTATCAAGAATCCCTTAAGCTTATCAAAAATCTTGTTTTCCAAATTAGCCTCTATTTGGCAAGCATCAATGGTATGTGACAATGAAGGCGAAGATGAATCCTTGTTAACACTCGGTGTGCTACGAGGGCTATAAACCTTAGAACTATTTTCAGTGATAAACAATGCTTCCTCGACCGTTTTACACAAATATTACCACCCACGGCGGCATTGAGATAATCTCGTTCATGATCGGTCAAACCATTGTAAAACGTGTCGATTTGATGTAAGTCGGAAAAACCATGATGAGGACGTTCATGTAAAATTTCCTTAAACCTATTCCAAGCCATTGAAAAACTTTCATTATACTCTTGTGAAAACTTTGAAATCTCGTTTTTCAAATGCGTAGTCTTAGAGGGCGGGAAAAATTGGTTCACGAACTTTGAAACGAGATCCTTCCACGTCAATATAGAATTGTGGCTCTTTCATTAACAAAATTTTTACGGGCCCCGCTAAGGAATACGGAAAAAGCATCATCTTAATCACGTCATTCAAGACGTCCTTAAACTTACAAGTCGACGTAAGACGATTGAAATGGCGAATGTGGTTATGAGGTTTGTCCTTTTCGTCACCACGAAACTTGTTGTTTTGGATCATAGACAATAAACCCGTCTTAACCTCAAAAATCTCCGCAAGGATAGCGGGAATCACAATCGCTTCTCCATAACCCCTGGTGGGTGCTTGAAGAAACTTCATCATAGTACGATTAGCCATGGTGACTTCTTGTTCTACGATGGGTTCGTCAATAGGAGATCCTTCACTAGAACGGGTTGGTGTTCCTTCCTTTTGGTTTTGACGTTTACGTGCACGTTTTGCTTGGTTACGAGTTTGCATAAACGTCGCGTACAACGTGGGGATGAGCAAAGACGATTCTTTTTGGTGTTTTTACTTTTTCCAATTTTTTTGTGCTTTTGATTGTTTTTACTTTTTTTGGATTTTTCTTGTGAATTACGTAGACACAAATCACAAAACTCCCCTTGAATCGATTTCTCGATTAAAGGAGCCTCAAGGAATGAAAATGATCACGTTGAGTGAACGCCTTCGATGACTTTAGAACATTGGTGGAACATCAAAACGTTCAAGAGGGTTTAATCTTTGAAACCAAGCAAATATATATTATACGTAGATAATACTTCGGCGGCAAACCCTCGATTAGCCCTTTTTCTCTTAACACGCACAAGCAAGCGGGGAAACGAGGCGGCGCGAAGCACTTAAGAGCCTTTTTCCCTTAGGTCGTGAAATACAACCGCCTTATACCCACCTTATAGTTTGTGTTAATTAAAATCAAGCTTCTCGAAAGTAATTATATATTTTGCCTTTTTCTTTTACTTTAGATTCGAATACAATAATTGAGTGATTGCGTTTCATGCTTTTGGAGTATTGTGGATTTATTGTGATACGTATACACTATAGTTATAATATTTCACAAAAAAGAAACCGATAATACGTATAATTAGAGTGCTAATCACACAAATACTTATTATAGATAATATCAAAACAAAAAATTTTCAAACTTAACACAACAAGCCTCCCGGCAGCGGCGCCAAAATGGTTGTGGTATAATTACACTTGTTTAGGAAAACAAGGTAAAAGCGGTAAGTATTAAACAAATGATTTAGGAAAACCAAGTGCTAATGACCCAAAGTGATTTCGTTCCCAAGGAAGCTTAATGTGTGTGTTAAACTTGATGGTATTTGAGATTAATATTAATGAGAAGAGAGAAAAAAGAAAATGATGACGGTTACAATTAAAATTAAACTATGACGAATGATAAGACGTAAAATGTTAAAACTTGACGAAAATAAAAATTTAATCTAAAAATTTATCAAAAATCAAAAACAAATCTATGATAATGTATATAAGAATAAAAACTTGACAAAAATATTTTAAAACATATTTTCAATTTAATATTCAATTTTAAATGCTATTTAAAGCCTTAAAACACAATAAAATTAAAAATAAATCCAAAATATGATTTTATCAAATAAGCATCTTACTTATATTATATAAAACTAGAAAGTATTTTTCTTGATTTTTTAAAACTATTTTTTATTTTTAAATGACTAAAAACTATTAAAATATTAAAATAATCCTAAAAATTAATTAAAAGATGAGAGAAATAATTTTTTTCTTTTCCAAAAATCTTAACTTAATGTATTTAAATAAGAAAAATGAAAAAGTTGAAAAATATTAATTTTACCCTAATAAGACAAAAACAGATTTATTAAAAACTAATTTAACTTAAAATAATTCTAAAAAATTATTAAATAAAGTTAAAAGTGAAATTTCTTTTCTAAAAATCTTAAAATACGTAACTTAAAACAGGAAAATTGGAAAAATAGAAATTCAAGACTTTTTAGCACTAAAAGACAAATATAGAATAATAAAAATCTATTTTAAATTCAAAATAATGCAATAAATAGTAAACTAATCAGACAATTAAAATTTGTTTTTCGAAAAATACTAAAATAAATCAAAAATCAAGGGAAAAAAATTTAAATCTCAAAAATATTACTGTTTAGCCACTAAAGACAAACAATCAATAAGCTGAAAGGGACATGTTTGAGTACTTTTGTTTTTAGTGCTAGCAGTGGATAACAAAGTGCTATCAGTGGGAAAGGAGTTCCCACTGATGGTTCACAGAAAGTGAATAATGGCCAATTGAGCCTTGTTTGATGGTTACTTTGGACAAAGAGGGAACCCCACAAGTCAGTGGACTTGTGGGAGTCACAACTAACATAAAAACAGCACCTCATAAGTCACTAGTTGATACAGTAAAAGCAAAACAGTCACAGATATGCAAAGATGGAGTCTGGTGTATTTTTACTGATGCAAATGGTCAATAACTGAGATTTAACAGCCAGTTACTAGCACCCTACTTGACCAAAGTACAAGATAAGAATAAGCAATCCTAGATTATCATTACTCTAACTGATGACCAACTTACAACTCATAAAAACCTAAAACTAACTAGTTTTTAGTCTATGATTCAGTTTAAGTGATTGATAACACAATTAATGCAATTTTACTTGACTAAACTTGGAAACAAGAGCAAAAATAACCATATTACAAGCTAGTAGACATGGCATGACCTATGTTTGCTAATCAGTTTCCACCAATACTCACACAAACAGCAGACCCAAACACCCTATTAAAATTGATAAACAAAGTTTTAAGTAAAAACTGAAAGATTTTAAATCACAAGTTTCAATCAAGCAACATGCATACTCATATATTACACATCATGAACAAAAAATACTTAGAACAGGCAATTTTAACAAGTAACTCATAAACTTGAGGTTAACAGAAAAATAAAGATAGAAAAAGAGTAAATTATCAAACCTCATGGGTGTACTATCCACACCCCCGAATGTTGAGCAATAGTGATAGCAAGAACAATCAAAAGCTTCCAGTACCCCTGCTAAGAATAAATAAAAACATGAACAGTCATAACAATAATCTACCAAACTGACACCTTTTCTCTTCTAAAATTTTTTGAACCTGGAACCAAATCAACAAGCAGTTAACACCTCACTTGAGCTTGATATTTAACGAGGATATCAGGCTCATATGATCAGTTTAACCACTTGGACATAATCAAGAAAAAAGAAAAAAAGAACTTGGTTAATTTTAGTCAACACAAAAAATTTTGAACCCGAATGATAAACAACAACCTTAAAGTGAACTTGCAACAAATGAAAATAACTTGGGACTTGTTTCTCATCATCAACTCAATACCATTTCATTCATTAATAAAACTGACTTTACAGGGTTGTGAAATAAAGGAGAGAACAAGAACAAAGAAAAAAAACTGCTAATTATAACCCTTTATATAGAGGGCTTTACAAGGTTCTAGATAATGAAAGACTTGAAAACCCTAGATGCTGAATTGCCTGGAATGCCCTCCAATTTGAATTTGTAGAAATCATTCAAATTGGCATCTCGTGATGATGTTGATATAGCCAGCTGTTGAAAAGCAATCTCCTTCGTTCTTTTTTACTTTGGGAACAAGAAAACCATAAGGGTCGTTGGATTTCTCTCTCAAAGATTGTCATGTAGCAAAAACGTGTACAGGGGACCAATTTGTGGGTTCTGGTGATGAGCTGGTGGGGGTTTATGATGTGGGTTTAAGTGAGGGTAGTGTGAATTGGTATTATGGAAAGATTGAGGGGAAAACCCTTTGTTTTGAGAATGATTAGAGTTAGGGTTCGTGTGATTAGGGGACAATGAATAGTATGATTTAATCTGTTTAAAGTTTAAATAATGTGTTTCCCACTAAATTTTGTTATTAAAAAAAAATCAATTAAATAAAAAATGAGTGGGAAGTAGACGTGGAGGTGGGGAGAGGTGTGATTGGTGGAGAGTTGTGGTAGGGTGACGTGGCGTTGGCTGAGTGGGTGATGGAAGTTTTGATGTCTGACCAACAATGGTCCCTTGATTCCCATTACATGTTCACTTTGTAACAATACAACAAAAGACTCAAATCCCTTTGTTAATCAAGTTTATGTTTTCCAACTTTGGCCACAAAAACTTTTGTATACTTGTTTCAAGGGCTAATCTTGCATTTTCTTGAATCTTCAAGGGCCAATCATGTAGTATCTTCATACTTTAAGGTCTCTTCTTGTATCTTTGTCTTTGTGGAGGACTAAAAGTGACAAGTCTTCATTTTATAGGGACCAATCTTGCCAATTCTTCAAAGTTGAGGTTCCTTTTTGTAAATTTGACAAACTTTAGGGATTAAACTTGTAATTATGAATATACAAGGGTATAAAGTGTCAATTATCAATGATGAAGGACCCTTCTTGTATAATCTTCAATTCTTCAATGACTTTTCTTGGAAATTCAACACGAGGACCCGATTCATTGTACGGCTTCTTTTCCCGTGTTCGTTTTTTATTGATTCTTGTGATCTTTTTGTTATTTTCTCGATATCCATACCTAAAATACACACTGAGCAAACACAAGCATATATATGGCACTTTTTAAGATATTTTTATCGTTTTAAGCCCGTTTTGGACGAGGAGACTTTGTATAAAAGCAGTCTCATCATCGGTGTATGTAAGACGTCTTGTATATGATATCTCAGAATACGATGTTTCTAGAGACGAATGACGTGAAAATAGAAGATGTTATTTTATTCCCTATAAAATACATAATATTCCCACCAAACATATGATTTATAAGGCCACTTGCCCTTACAAATCCTAGTCCAATGATCTACTATGTTGAAAATCCGACACTAGATGGTGCAAATTTCTGTGTAATGTAGGGTGCATTTCTTACACAGAAGAAAATTTCTAGTTATGGTAGTTTCTTGTTTCATTATAATTTACGGACGTTCTTTCATCGCTGAATTTACCCTTGATATTTTTCCGATTTTTGCACATGATTGTGCTTAATTACCTTGTCCATTAACTCTTTGGGTAGAAGTAAATGACTTTTTCCAATATATTGGGATTTTGAAAGTGGAAATCTTTCTTCAAGATCTTCAATAAAGTTCATTAATAAACTTTTGGAAACAAAATCTTCTGATGGAGTCTTCTTATTAGAATTTCAGATGAAATTCCATGACATAATTCCATGAGAAAATCTTCGGATGAAATCTTTTATCATTTCTATGGAATAGGATCTAACTCTAGTACCCCTTGAAATTTCCTCGTGTATGTCTTGAGGTTAATTCCTTTTATCTTTAGATAGTAGAGTTCTTCTTTCATCTTCTCAATCATATTTCTATGAAATATTTGAAATTTAATCAAGCGATCTTACGTACTCCTTTTATCTCAACGCATTGAGTATAAAGAAATTACCAACATTATTGGTGAAGTGCTATCTTCTTATAGAAAACTTCACTTTATCATTTCAAATACGATTAATATAATAGGAAACTGAATTGGCTTTTTCAATCCATCGTGTGATACTAATAGCATCTTTTCTTCCTTGGATATCAAAAACTAACTAGTCATCGAGTCTTCTTCCGAAGAATACTTCTTATTGACAAATTGTAATTGAAGGATTGCAGCCACATCATTGTCAATTCTTCTTCAATGATTTTTATTGTTTAGAATGAAGGGAAATAATAGAAATAATTCAGAATCCAAGGTATACTCATATCGCAAAACATTTGTCACATATGTATATGGATACTAATATATGCTTAACGAACACAAGGTATATCTGTTGGGGTTTATAGGAAACTCACTATGTTGATTATCATTCATACCTAAGGATAATAAATCCAATTATGAAATAGAATTTCGAAGTTTACAATGGATAAAGATATGACTCATGCATAATCGTAACATAATTTTTCCATGATATGGAATGGAGGAATATAACAGAATATGTAAAAACTCGTCTTACAAAACAAGCTTCTCTTTTACATATATATTTTTAAAATGAACCTTTTGATAGTCAAAAGTCGAGAAGAATACTTCTAGAAAACTTGGGAAGTTTCCTTACTCTTTCTACAAACTTGCAGGTTATATTCAATTGATAATTTGTACTATCATAGAAGATAACGGAAATTCCAAAGATATATACTTTATCAAGTATATGTTTTTTTCCCAGAATTAACGCAATTTTATTCATACTTATTTCTGAGAAAACCAAGAATAGGGGTTTCTTATTCCTCAAAAATAAATATGAAATGACAAGATGAGAAACACAACTTCTATTTATTAACAACTTGTCTTGTTTATACTTACAGGACAAGCTTCACTGTTAACATAAAAGTGAAGACATAAAGTTGAAAGTATTTACAACTTAATAGTCTGATGTTTTCATCCCTCCCTCTTAAGTTCTTTGATGGCATCAAAAAGACTTCGTATATCGGCTTGATCTCTAATTTGAATGTCCTCAATGACTAACTCAAGAGTAGAAATCTTCAGTCGAGCTTGAACAATCTATTAATCGTGTATCATCTGTCTTCTCTGCAACTTGGCTTTAGCTTCTTCTAAAACTCCTTCTAACTTCTCAAAATCTAGTTGTATAATTCTTCGGCCATTCTGAAGTCCTTCAACTTTATCTTCAAGATCTTCAATACGCTTGGGAGAAAGTTCTTTCATATAGGATAGGACATCTACAAGTTGTTGTTCATAGGTATTTTTAGGTAAGGTTTCAGATGTAGGTAATGGTATATTAATAGGGTAAGGTGATGGAAAATCTTGGTGTCAAGGTGTAAAATCTACTTATTCATTATATGCTCGTATAACTTGCATATAAGGGTCGTCATCAAAGGGTAAAACGGATTTTGGGATTTTCTGTTCCTTGGGTGTATTTTCTGAAGTATCATAAGAATTATTCATCGGGAGAGTGGAAATATAGTTTGGGAAGTTATTAGGAACACTTGCAGAACGCTCTTCTTGAGAATCCGATAAGATGATAATATGAGGGAGATATGGATACCTATTTCTAGAGACGTCAATAAATCCTAAAATATTACTTACTCATAAGTATAATTTTTATACTTACACATAAACATGGTGTTATTTACACATTGTTCTATAGGGTAGAAGTCCTAGTATTGGTATAATATTACCTCATTCTTGTAGCATCACTGGCATGGGCACGAAGGACTTTCTTGAAATTATTTTAAAAGTAGTTATAGTCAAGATTTTAATTCTTGTTCTCTATAACCATGGCTCTAAGTACCAATCTGTAACACTCCCATTTTACCTTTACGTAGCAGAACATTGATCTAGGGTATTACTTCATAGAACACAAGTCATAATAATAGAAGACAACTCAAAAGAGTGACGAAATCAACTTTATTTATATTTCATTGAAAAATAAAAGTTTTACAATATGAGGTTGCGAAAATCTAGGTTAATAATTTCAGTCTTGTGCCTCTTCATGCCATCCTTATGCTGCTCCATGCTATCAGTCATCATTTATCTGAAATATATGCTTAAAGTCAACACAAAGGTTGAGTGAATTTATAGGGTTAAACATATTTTGAATACAAGTATATCATCCGGGCTATAGTATTATACGCCCACATAAAATAGTTATCATACTTCACTATGCTCATGACCTCGCTGCTAGATAATAACCAACAAACAACCCTTAAAAAACGGAATCATGTCAGACTATCCTTAGTTTAGCAAAATAAAGTGTATATGTTTAGCCGAGGTAGGAACCTTCAGCTGATAGCAAGCGCGACTTGCCCAGATAGGGGATGTCAAACCCCAAATAGTACTATTCATAATATTAGCGCTCATTTTCAATAAACGATTAGTGGTTCATGATTAATAAGGGACTTAATGGTAGTAGTAAACATAGTGTCAATAATCATGCCATATAATTTTAAAAGCACTTGTATTCCAGTTTTAGCATATATCCCCCTCACGGGTTTTTAAATAATTTATAAAGTATTTAAAAGTGAGGCTATGAACTCACATTATGTCCATAGAATCCGAGCTATAATCAGATATATTTCATTCATAGATAAACAACTTGATCATATAAACCACAACTTGCTCTCATAAACAACAGCTTGATCTCGCACAAACCTGGATTAATACCAGGTGTATAGTATCAAGTATTTACCTTTTTGTTCAATATTATTAAGTGTTGGTTATATATTCTTTCATTATTAGTTGTTTGTAATTCTAGCACTATTGTTCGGGCCATCATACATTGAAGCCATTCTATAAACGTTTGAGGAGCGAGGGCACTTTCAATCGTAAATCCAACCACTCGGTCATAACGTAATATCAAGATGGAACATCTTTGTACAAAGCTCCCTACTAACATGATACTTTCATTACTTATAATTAATCTTCTTTAGTTTCAAAATTCGCAAAAATAGCCCTTATAGTTATACTTTGGTATAATTATACTTTTAACCCTTAAAGTATATAGTTTTAGTATTTGCATTTTAAACCCTCAATATTTTACCTTAGGACCTCAAACTTCCAACATTTATTCTTATAGCTTATTCTTTCATAAAATGACACTTTTGGCCCAATATGTTAAATAGCTTCAAAAATGACAGTTTTAGTCCCTGTACTTGTAAGAATTACATAACAACCCCAAAAATGGACCAAATGATCTAGGATTTTAAAACAAAAACATATTTATAGTCATAATAAAAACATTTCTCTTGAATTATAGCTTTTGAAATAGGTTTTTGCTTATTATTTCATGTAAATTACAAAACTAGGGTTTTAAGACATTTTTAGCTTATAACTTTCATTTAGAATGATCAAATGAATTAGTTTCTTTTAAATTATCTTTCTAAAATCTTATTAACAGTATAACAACTCTAAGGAAGTATTATAACAAGATCAAAGCATAGCTAACAAAGTGATTACCTAGGATGCTCCAAAATGGCTCCTAATGAGGTATATAGACTATATCTTCCTCATAACTCGTCAAGAACTCCTAGAACTTCTTCCAAAGCTTGCTACTGATCTTAGGGACTTCTTAGAGCTTCGATGGTGGTATAGAAACAGAATTTATAGGTGTTTATGTAAGAAATGGATGGATGATTCTAAAATGAAGCTAAAGGCTCCTATTTATACTATTTCTAACCCATAAGCTCCAAGTTTTCGATATTGACGTGTATAATGGATAACTTAGTGACTAAGGGAGGCTAGGGAAGATCTATGCAATTTTGTAGACTCTATGAACAAAATATCTAAGGCATGTGGCTAGAAATGGATTTCGGCAAGTTAGGATAAGAATGAGGAAGTGTAGCACACAAGGAGCTTACCCACCTGCTATTAGACATACTAAAATATCCTAGGATACTTAAAATATTTTTTATTTCAAAGTTAGAATAGGAGGTAAAGGGTTTAAAACGTGTTTTGGAGAGAAAAAACAAAACCGTGTTCAATTATAGGGCTTGTAACTTGTAACTTTGTAATTTTGGTGATTAAGGGTTTAGGAATGTGATTAGTGATGGATTTGGGTTTATTAAGGGTATGTAAATTGTAATTAAGAAGTTTGGGTCTTTTGTTTGATGTTTAACAAAGGTTTGATGTGAAATGGGAAGAAAACTTAGACGGGTTAGGGTTTCTAATGATTTAGGGTTTAATCTTAATAAATGTGATTATCCTTCAACTAGCTACTGATGTAAACTCAATTTATACATCCTACATTGTCCTCAGTGTGTTCATGAAGTCCCCACATTGGTTTTATTAAGTTATTCTAAGTAAACATGTCTAAAGGGTGAAAATACCCATTTTGACCTAATTTACAAGCCACTGCATTGAAATCTTGTACCTTTTGCATTAGGGTACTTGTACATTGTCTTAACATAATATTATAATCTTAATGAGTTCCTATAAATGTTTATAGACCTGTCCAAAAAGAACTAGGTATTGATTTCATGTAGATTTCTTAATATAAGGGTTTTTAGGTCATTAATCCTAATGACTTTCTATCTTGGGTAATTAGTGTTTGTACCTTTATAAACACTTATTCTAGGGCTTATATAGTATGTTTATGACTTCTAGGGATTCTAAATTCTTAGTTTAAGGGTTTGTATAGGTTGATCATATTCTAGGGATAATTATGGGAGCTTAAGATCCTATGCTTTGATAACTTGTACCTTATGCTTTACCATCTTGTAACTTAACTTGAAACAAATGTATATTCTTAATATGATATATAGTTGAGTTTTATAATTTTTTCAAAAGATTAGACTCTAATTCAATGTGAAATGGATTTTATATGCTAATCTTGGTTACTAGGTCTTAACTTGTAATTAGCCTTGGATTAGTGAATATTAGCATTTTGTGATTAATTAAATTTCCTTTATATAAGAGATTATAGTTAGTATATTCTTTTTGATACTTGTACATAGATATTATGTAATTATATTGCTTAAAATATTATTTACCAAGGGTTTTTAGGTGGTGATCTAGACTATTATGTACAATTACTTATACTTAGATTTGTATGCTTTGCTCTTGCCATTCTTATGTGTTATTATGTCTTCAAATTATAGTTTACAATTTGTTTATAATCCTTAATGACTTATTCATATGTATTCTCCATTCATAGTTTACCATTCTTGAGTTTACAACTCATTTATAGGGATTTTAGGGTTTCTAAGAGAATTTAGGGCATCATAGTTACATTTGAGATGTTCTTGTTGATATTAAACTTATTAGATCACTTTTTAATCTTATACTTGATATATACATTGTACTGAAAACATATAGGAATATGTTGTAATGGCAGTTCAAGTTGTGAGAAGCAGTTCATTTTACCAAGAAACGTATGAAAAGCAAAAATTTCTAACCAAATTTTCATTGAGACAATTATAGCTTATAACACATAAGTGCAATTTGAGGATTGTCACAAAACGTGGTTCATTAAATCCATGAATACCATTGGAGCATTAGTGAGTCTGAAAGGCATGACTACGAACTCATAGTGACCATATCTTGTGCGAAAAGCAGTCTTAGGGATATCCTGCTCCTTCACTCGCAGCTGATGATAACCTGATCATAGATCAATCTTGGAAAAGTGTGTGGCACCTTGTAGTTGGTCAAATAGATCATCGATACGCGACAATGGATAACGGTTCCTGATCGTGATCTTGTTCAACTCACGATAGTCGATGCACAGTCGCATGTTGCCGTCCTTCTTCTTGACAAAAAGTACCAGTGCACCCCATGGTGATACACTCGGACGAATGAAACCTTGCTCCAGTAACTCCTGCAGCTGGTCTTTCAACTCCTTGAGCTCTATGGGAGCCATGCGATAAGGAGCCTTGGAGATCTGTTCAACTCATGGAATGAGCTCAATGCCAAACTCCACTTCGCGGATATGTGGTATACCCAGAAGTTCTTCTGGAAATACATTGGAAATTATGAAACGCCTGGTTGTTCCTTAATCGACGGAGCTTCTGCAGTAATGTCTTGGATCGTAGCTAAGAGCCTTCGCAGCCATAAGCTAGTAAATCACGGGCTTGTAAGGCAGAAATGATTTGTGCAGACTTACCTGGTATGAAACCATTATGAATGTACTTTGGAGCTTGAACATCGCCGAATATAGCTCGATATGTATGGCAATCTATCTGGCGTAGTGTTTAGCTAACCAGTCCATGCCTAAGATCATATCAAATTCGCACATATCCAAAGGAAGTCCGTCGACAAGACGAATCTTATCATCGAATTCTAAGGGAAGATCTCTGTACACATGGGTAATGCGCACAAAGTCTCTCATTGGCGTAGATATGTTCATTATATTCTCAAGTGGTGTAGATGTCTTATTAATACGGGAAGCATAAGTAGTGGATATAATTAAGTGAGTCACACCCGTATCAAATAAAACATAGGCAGCATGTCCTTACATTAATAAGATGCCAGTAATGGTACCTATCGACTTGTTCACCTAATCTCTGGTGGTAGTGAACACGCGACCAGAAGCTGGTGGTTTCGGAGGGGCAGTACTTGACGTACCAACAATCTCTCCTTTCTTGCAGTCCTTCATCTAATGGCCTGCTTGCCCACACATAAAGCAAACGTCGGTAGCACGACGGCATGGTCCGGGATGCCTACGGCTACAAGTTGTGCAAATAGGATGGGTATACCCTCCAGGGGGTACCCTCACTACCTGAGAGCCTAGTTCAGAAGATATACGTGAGACATGATTATTGGAGCATAAACATGACTAAACTGAAAGTTTAAGTTGTATTACCATATGAAGATGAGTGATTAGGCTGTTGACCCTTAGTGTTCTGGTCACGCCCATTCCCCGAGTTCCTGTTATGATGCTGAGATGTTAGCATTTATGTTTTACAACAGCTTAACATAGAAGAGTTTAAAATTTTAGGGACCTGTTGTTATTGGAGTAACTAGCATTGTTACAAAGAGTTGAAGGATCAACTGCAAGAACTGCTGGATCAATATTTTATTCGTTGAGTGTAACATCATGGGTTGCACCGGTTTTGTTTAAAGAAGAAGGACGGTAGCATGAGACTATGTAACAACTACCATAAATTGAGCAAGATCTCCATTCGTCATCGTTATCCCCTTTCACGCTTAGATAACATGTTTAATCAACTATCGGGTGCTAAGCAATTTTCCAAGATCGATTTACAATCAAAATACCAATAGTCGTGAGTGAAAGAGCAGGACATTTCCATGACTGCTCTTTGCACACGTTGTGATCATTATGAATTTGTGTTCATACCTTTTGAATCTCACGAATGCCCAGCTATAATTATGGACTTGATAATTCAATTTTTCATGAATTCTAGACAAGTTAGCCATTAGGTTCAGTAATAACATTTCGATCTTCTCCAAGTCTAGAGAAGAGCACGAAGACCATCTTCACACTATGTTACAAATTCTACGACAGAAGAAACTGTACACCGAAATCTTTTCAAGTACGAATTTTAGTTAATTTCAGTGACACGCTGAATCACATTGTTTCTCACGGTTAGTTTTACCATGACTAAGCTTACACGAAAAAGGAAGAATCCTACACTAAATTATGTGTTCTAGAGGATCCTACGTTAGAAGAGGTATAAATTACCGAGACTCACAGTCTTACCAACATCTATGAACCCAGGTTCTACAAGGATGTATCATGATCTCAAACCATATTTTGGTTGGAGCGGTGAAGCAAGATGCAGTTATGTTCATATCTAAATGCCTGACATACCAGCAGGTTAAGATAGAACGCCAACATGCTAGTAGTTTATTTCAACCATCAGAAATTCCCAAATGGAAGTGGACAAGATCTCCATGGATTTTATCACCATACGACCACAGACTCAGAGGAGGCATGATGCTATCAGAGATGTTGTCGATCATTGACAAGCCTTCACATTTCCTCCTTATCCGTAAGAATTATACAGTCAACTAGTTGACAGACTTATTTCAACCTGAGATCGTACGATTTCGCGGTACTCCATCAATATTCATATCAAATATAAATTTTCGTTCACGTTCACATTCACATTTATGATCACGTTCACGTTACGCTGACGCTCAACATTATGGCTCACGTTCGCGATCACGACCCTGTACGCGCTCACGGTTGTGATCCATTTCACGATTTGCTTTTTAAATTCACGCTCATGACGTTGTTCATGTTCATGATCGTATTCTCTCTCACGATTTATGTTTCACATTCGCGTTCACGACTTGATTCGCGTTCATGTTCTCGTTTCATCTCCCGATTCACATTTCACGTCTCATTCTGGAAAGGGTTGCAAAAAACCTGGGAGACCAGAACCAAGTTTAGCATAACTCCCCATCCTCAGATAGACGTTTCACGTTAGATTTCACGTCTCATCTCGTATCATTGAGATATACCTCCTCAGTTATCACATGTTCATGATATGTTCCACGTATCACGTTCACGATATGTTTACGTATCACGTTCATGATATGTTCACGTATCACGTTCATGATATGTTCATGTATCACGCTCTCGATATGTTTCATGTATCATGTTCACCATATGTTTCATTTATCAGTCACCATATGTCCACGGATCACTTTCACAATTGTTCACGTATCACGTTCACAATTGTTCACTTACTAAATACGCAATATGTTTTTCGTATCATTGCTCGGAGATTACTAGTATCATTCTTTTCATCTTATTTCATCTTATTTCGTATTGTATCATTTCATGTATCTTCTTCACGTTATTTCTTATCCACTCAATCAGATTGTGAGAATCTATCTTACGTTTAAAAACCAGAAACTTTTCCGTATCGTCAAGACAAGGTCATGAAGACCAAGATTATTTCTTTTCGTCAAGATCCTTGGAGGAACCATCCCGACGGGGTGGCCACTTGGGAAGCGATGGAGTCAACTCGGACTTCGTATCCTCATTTCCGTCCACGGTCCAAGTATATTCTTTTCAGCCACGTCACGTCCATGTTCTTTCAGCCATATCATGTCTCTAATTCGAGGCCGAATTATTCTTTTTAGAGGGGAAGAGTTGTAAAACCTGAAAGTTTATGGACTTATATTTAATAGTCGTGTGATAGGATCGAACTCGAGATTATGGGATTCCACTCAATATGTAAACAGTTAATTTATTTAATAAATATATTTATTATATTTATTAAATTAAAGCGAGCTATATAACTATATAACTTTAACGATCGTTAAATAATTAAGAGTTAAGTATTAACGAGTGTTAAAAAATATATATAACGAGGATTAAAAAGAAATAAGGAAGGAAGGAAGGTTCCGGAACACCCCATGAAGGGGTGTTCGAATGTCGGTTAGGGCACAAAGGGGAAGGAAAAAATCTTTCCTTTTATTTGTTTGGGCTACAAAATTTTTAAGCCTATATATAGAACCCCTTACCCTCATTATGCCACACAATTCTCAATCTCTTTTGTCCCCTCTCTTGGCCGATTGCAACACAACCCACAAAGAGGTTTGGTGTGGTTTTTTCTTGGTGCTCGGCTTAAGTATAAATCTAGTCCTAGCCCCTCTCTAGGGTTGTTGGGTAGATTACTTACAAGTGTTATAGCTCGGTTTACACGTGCTAGAATCATGGTTAGCTCGTTTTATTACGTGTTTACAAGATCGTAATATAGTCTTACTTTAGACTATATCTTGGTAGTATACGGTATAAACCCGAATTGGTGATTCGTTCTTCGTCTTGTGGATTTGCTTTAGCATAAAGGTATGTAACCCTAATTCGATTAATTATAATTGTGTTATTATTATGATCTTGTTAAATCGCTTCCGCTATGTGTGCTTTGATCTCGTTTAGGGTTTTATATAATTGTTATGATGTTAATAAACCCCCAGTGGCATCGAGAGCCGGCTTAACATGTTATAATTATCGAAAATCTAAACTTTTTTAACTAATAATTATTTTGAGTTAAAACTACATGTTGTTTAGGTTTTCTTAAAATTAGGGTTTTGTTTTTTTTAAATTAGGGTTTTGGCCGAATTTTTATTAAAAAAAATTTCTTGAAACCCTAAATTACATGTGGGATAATTTTAGATAAATTGAATGATTAATTGTTATGTCATGTATGGTTACGATCCGTAGAGATTTAACTGTTAAGATTTGTAGGAGAATCCATGATAACGTGCATGTTTTCATGGATCGTAAAATTATATGTTTATATGATTTTATGTGCTACGTGATTATTTGATTCAATAAATCTTGAATTATAGAAGACTTTTATATGTATATAAAAACCTAGATTTTATGATTATTGAATAAATCGTATGCATGTGGCTATTTGATTTATTTATTTCACATATAAATTGTTATTATGTGTTTATGATTTAGTTTTTTTACTTGTTTATATTAAAACTGTTGAATTGTTGTAAACAAGGGTTTTTTTTTGAAAAGAAATAATATGGACTAAATCATATTTAAATAAAAATTTGTTAGAGGTCTAAATTACATAAGATTACATTGATTGGTGAATTGCAATAATAATCTAACGGTCTACTCTTTTTGACAAACTATAAAGTGGGTATAACGCACCGCTGGTCATGTACCCGGTTAAGGAAGGAGGTGTTATGCCATTAGTCGCTGACCAAATTCCCGACTCGCATGTGCGTCAAAATTGAAATTACCTACGATTATTAATTGAATTATACCTTAAGGTTGATTTACCACAAATTCACACCCGAAAAACAATGAATAAGGGTATTGCTTCGTGCGTAGCCGAGTTCTAGCAAAAGTACGTTGTGAATAGTTGTGGGTAAAATCTTTAATTGGTTTAACCAATACCTTATAATTTATGTAGAAATTTAGTCTCGTGAAAAATTTTACTAAATGTTTTTTTAAACTTATGCTATGGAGTTGTATGCATGCTTCTCCATACATTGATTTTGACATCAAAATTTTACCCTTAAAATTTATGTCGAATGCTCCTAATTGACGAACACTTGAAATTACTACGTCATCAAATGAGATTTTTGGGTGATGTTGTGATGGAGAGAAAACTTTCATAGAACGAGAATTCGTATGATGGTTTTACGTTACTCAGATTAGATAACTTAATTAAGTTACTTGGTGAGATCTGGAAACTTAAGGCATTCAGAAGGGATGAAACATGTTTACAATGCAAAACAATTTTTTTGGCAATGTAAATCCCTTTGTTGGATGTGTAAATCTTGCTTATGTTTTAGAGAGAGAAAGAGATTGAGATGGTGAATTTCACACAATTCTAGAGAGAGAAACAAAAGTTTACTATGTGTAAAAATGAAGAACCACACACCCTATCCATCTAAGGAGAGGGTTTATATACCCAAACCCTTGTCATGGGCTTGGGCTTACATTTGGGCCGGCCTACACATGTTGTAGGCTAGGCTTTGGTTTGTTTTTTAAATAAAGATAAGTAACTAAACTACGAGATATTACATGGACTATTGTTGGAGTGATCGATCCTTCTTAATACATAAAACGTATTTCTAACAATCTCCCCCTAAGGGAGGTCACTCCAAACAAGGGCATTACCCAAGTTACAATAATAAGATAAAGCTAGCATACTATGCTTGTCTTGAGCTCGTAGTCTTCGTCTTTCTTTTTCTTTTCCTTTTCTGGTGAACATGCTGATGTGATCATTGATATCAATCTTGAGCATTAATCTCTTGCCTCTTGTGCATCCGTCACTTGTGATCTTCGCCTCTTCGTGACACCATGTCCCACATACTTATACCTTCGTAATTCTTGAAAGCTTCAGAGTTCGATACAGCGGAAGACTTAACTTTTAGGCTTTCTTGAATTAGATGAGGTAGTACATAAAGTATAAGCATGCGGGGACGACTTCTTCTCGGATTCCGCAACGCCGCCGTCTTCAAATGCCTCAACATAAGTAGACACGAACAAAATGGCTTTGAACATTTCATTCTAATTCGGTAGCATTTTACCTCCGGTCGGTGAAGACCGTTGGACGATATAAAATACCGTACTTGTGGCAGGTAGATTTAATTAAAAATCTCCTTGACAAGATTTCGCGGGTAAACCCGTTCTCTTTACTCGACCGTCCAAAGCTGACTGCGAACGTAAAGAGTGAATCATTTGGATAAAATTATCCGCATGATTGAAGCCGTCAATTCTGATTCCTGGAACAAGTTTGATTCATTAAAGAATTGCACCATCGTTGCTTTCTAGTTGTCACGAGCTTGATTCGTATTGAATCTTGCAAGTTACCTACCAAGTGTTGTTTAAGGTAAACACTAGAAGGATTTCCACTCATCATTTTGAACACTAAGGTATCACTCTGAGTGTTCTGGCAAGATCACTTAGATATTGCGTAGAGGCCTGGAACGTGTTTAAGTTCGGTTAAGAATTAAACCAATGTTTCTTTCCAGTTATCACAAGCTTGATTCATAAAGAATCGCACAAGTCACCTACCATGAGCTTTTGAATGTTCGCTCAAGAAGGATTTCCATCTTCGTTGTAAATACTTTCGTATTACTCGGATGTTCAGGCAAGATCATGAAGATTTTGCGTAGGTCTCTTAAGATCTTTCTTATTTTTCACAGTGTGTGAAGAAGCAAGGAAATATGAAAGTGTGTCCTAATGAGATATTTGATGATCTCAAATGGCTCTAGACTCGATCGTGCACTTTGAATTTTAGTGATCGGAGGCTGGAGAGGAATGTCATCATTTCAATACCAATTTATTCGGAGTGAATAAATCAATAGATAACGTGTTGTCTCTGTGTGATTAAAACAAATATCTTTTAAGAGATATCTTAGTTAGCTGGGATGGGTTGTGCATTGCATCACTGGGTCCATGATGTCTATCTTCAATATCGAGCATCATTAAAATGATCTCAATAGCATATCTGTTGACCCGGTTTCTGCCTAAAGTTGTAAGGAGGGCTTCTTTCTTTACACCCTTTATCTTTACAATTCTTTTTCATTCTTTAATCCCTTCAATGCTTACCAATACGTCATAACTAGCACTTGTTGTGATTGTTCCAGTGCTAACTTAAGTACTTGGTCGGCTGATAGGTGTGAAAACACCCATCTTTTCTACCACTTAATTACATTAAAACGGGACCTAAACGTATATTTTATGTCGTAAATGGCGGAATTATGCATGGTTTGTGTTTTTATTGTGTTTCAGGGTCGAGAAGGTGAAAAGTGGAGAAAACACGGCTTTCACAGGCTTTTATTGAAGAAAAAGACAAAAGACGAAGTCGAAAGATCAAAAGTGGAAAAAGAACGGAAGTCCAAGACCAATTCTGAAGATTTATCGAAGAAAAAGTCCAAAGACGAAAGTTTAATAAAGTCGAAGAACTCAGGTCTAACTTATGAAGAAAATTACAAGACGAGTTCATAGAAATCCCGAGACGAAGTCTTAAAAGTCGAAGAATTTAAGAAGACGGAAAGACCGAGGACCAAGAAAGAAAGAAAGAGGAAGCCACCAACCACTCCCCTCTCCTATAAATACCACCCTCACTTGTTGTGAGAGGGTTGGTTAGTTTTAGGATTATATTAGGAGTAGGTAGTTTTCTCTCTCTAGATTTATGCTTTCTCTCTCTAGATTAATTTGTGTTTAAGCTTTTGTTATTGAATCCGTGCTTTTTAATTAAGCTTTTAATTTACCATCTTCTTCCTTTCTTGTTTGATTTGTTCTTTATCTTCATTGTTCATGATCTTGAATTTTTATGATTTTAATCAAGTGGGTTTTGATTGATTTGGTTATGTTTGTTAGTTTTGATGATTTGTTTTGATTGATTATTGTTAGTTGATGCTTGTTGGTTGTTTTGTTTTAATCTTTTGTTTGATTTTGATTAATTTGAGGATTGGTTGTCGTTACTGTATCTCCCCTGTTCTTCGGGTTCATTGTTTCTGTATCTTATCCTTTCCCAGAACTTCCGAATCAAGAGTCCTTCATTCGGAAGTCTATAAAGTTCCGGATCAAGTGCTTCATTCGGAAGTTAAAAGTTCCGAATGAAGCAAGCTTCATCCGGAAGTTTAAAAGTTCCGAATGAAGCAAGCTTCATCCGGAAGTCAAAAGTTCCGAATGAATACTCCTTCATCCGGAAGTCCAAAAGTTCCGAATGAATACTTCTTCATCCGGAAGTCCAAAAGTTCCGAATGAAGGAAGCTTCATCCGAAACATTAGAAGTTCCGGATCAAGCCAGTTCATTCGGAAGTTTAAACTTCCGAATCAAGGTTTCTGTCTAGGTTCTTTTCTGTTTTTATTATTAAGTTTTCTTCTTTTATTTTCAATTTTGATTTTTCCTTTCTTTTTCTTTATTTGAATTTTTATTTGCCTTCCTTTTAGTTTAAGTTTTGATTTGCATCATTTACTTTTTGTTAAGTTTTAATTTTACGTCTTTTCTTTTCTCGTCATTTACTTTTAAAGTTTTAAATATCGCACCGTTTACATTTTAGCTTGTTTTAGTGTTAATTTCTCGTCATTTATTATTAATTCGTGCTCATTTATTTTCTCGAAACCAAAAATATTTGTTTCACCAAGAACAACTAATCTCACACAATTAACCGGAAATCAATTCGATTAGATACCGAGAAACGAACTTTTTCAACGAGTAAAAATCTTGTTATTAAAATGGCGCCGCTGCCGGCTCTTTTCGTGAAGATCGAAGGTTTTTTGTGAGTGACGCGTTGGATTTTCGGATCCGTTCACTTGTGAACGTTATTTTTCGTGTCCAACAATTTTCAAAAATCCAAAAACATTTGAAAAATCATAAAAAGCATTTCTTTTTCAAAGTTTTGCACCAAAAATATTCTTCTTGCTTATCTATCTTTCTTTATGGATTTTTATGTCCATTGCGTCCGGTGTGGGAAACAATTATCTGGGAACAACTCTTGCCAATGGTGTACATGTGAGCGGTGTGGAAACGATCTCGACAATACACAATTCCTATTCGGATTTTGTCCTTTGTGCAACTCAACTAATTCGTCCTTTTTGAACCCACCTCCTCCTGTTCCCCCGTGCATCTATTATGGAAGCGATTCTCATTGGCATGTTTCGTGCCCGGTTCGATACCCGTATGGTCACGGGCAAGAACCGGGGTACAATTATGACAATGAAAATAGTTATCCACAAGACGCACCTGATTTTTCTCCATACCCGGTTTGCAACAACTGTGGGGGTCCTCACGATACCTATTATTGTCAACCAATGAATTATTATGAGCAAAATCTGGATCCTCAGTTTTCTTCACCTATGGATTATTATGAACCAAACCCGGTTTCTAATTCTTCTCAACCCATGAACAAATATGAGCCACATCCGTGCTATAATTCCGGTTTTCAAAATCTTGAGCCCCCACCGCACTCACTCGATCATCAGCCTCGTCACGGGATGAGTTACCAAGAACCAATTGTCGATCTTGCTACAGCCTTTCAAGAACAAAGAAACAATTTTGCTACAGCTTTTCAAACGCATTCAAAAGAGCTTTTACACGCGCTGCGAACTTGTATGGAGGCATTTTTACAGCAGCAAGATCAGACGAGTACCCATATCCCTGAGCATATTATTGGCGCTATAAATTATGAGGAGAGTGATGACGATATTGAGATTATTTTCGACGAGGAGGAATTTCTAATGCAAAACACTTCACTCCTTAGTGATGATGGTTTTCACATTCCTGAGATCGATGACTTTCTTGATATTGATACACCCATGGAATACATATCCGGGTATTCTGATGTGGAAGGAGATATACTTTTTCTAGAGGATTTATTACACGATGACACTACACCTTCTATCCCAGAGGTGGAAAGATGTGAATCTACTGAAAAAGGGACGCAGGTGGAAGGTAATTATTCTCATACTTCTCATATTATATTGCCACCTCATCCTCCCACGTGCACACCCAAGCGGGTGATGTATCACTTTTACTCTACTCGTTTTATACCGGGAAATGAGGATGAGTGCTTTGACCCGGGAGGAGACATTGATTATGCTTTAATTGATAACAATACGGCTTTGCCGCTTGCTCAGCATCTATTGTCTTTGGGGGAGGACAATGTGCTTACTTTACCCAACCCACCTCCCGTGGATCTTGAATTCACATACTTCTCGTATGTTGAAAGGGTTTTTCTCCCATTCAAGACTTATCCCCCCGCCTCTCCTTTGTTGATGTCCTCCAGGAACGAGGATAAGGTCTTTGATCCCGGTATCAGATTCGAGGCTTCCCCATGGACCATTTAATTCTGGGACGAGTCAGGCTCGTGACTCGGTCAACAAAAACAAGCGCTTTTTGGGAGGCAACCCAATTATCTATCTTATTTCACAATAAGTGTAGGGGGAGCCCCGTTGGTGTTTCTTGTTCTCTTTCTTATCATATGCAGGGATTAGAGCTTCAAAGACACACTCTTGATGATTTTTGACGAACCGTGGTTCCGTGTTCCCTTCTTCCCGGTTCTATCCTAAACTCTTTTCGATTCACTATTTTATATTTCTCAATATTAAAATAGGAATCTCTTTAGTTGTCTTTCCCTTAACGAGATTTAAACAAAGTGCATAATGTCCTAAGTGTAGGGGAGTTTACTCCCACATGCTTAAACATTGAGGACAATGTTTATATTAAGTGTAGGGGGACTTCTATCGAAGTTAAGTGGCCTTTTCCTTGTATTTGTCCTCATTTTAACCGGAAAATCAATTTTTCGACATTTTTCAAAAATTTTAATCTATTTTGGCCTAGTTGTAGTTCCCATTATTTTTGCTATTTTTCTCTTATTTTAATAAAATGGTTTTAGCAAGTTTAGATATCTTAGATATATTAGGCCCGTTGTGAATATTTTGACTCAACCCGAGTTTACTTATCCAAGTTCACTCTAGCTAGTATCCTTAACCATGTAGACCTTAATTGGTTTATTAGGCTAAGCATCCATGAGTCTCATTCCTTGAGATTTTAAATTGTGGAGAACGAGAAATGATAGAGTTGGTTACAAGTTTGGTATTCTCTCATTAACTTATGTGAGTTAATTATGATCTTTTTCTCCCATCACTTGCTAATAAATTATCTGCAATAAGTAAGGTCGTACGATTTGAAAAGTTACTTAGCTTCTAGCCCAAGATCGTTTAAAAGTTGCTCGGTAATGATAAGAGTTCATAGCCAAGGCATAACTTATGAAGCGGGGTGCGAAGATTGGAGAGTCCGAAAAGGCCCTAACAAGGCATGAGGATTCAATTTTATTGCTGAAGATCCAAAGTGATGTGAAGAGCATTATTCCCAAAATGAATATGAAGGATCAAGACTCACGACGAAAAGCAATCAACTCCCATAAAGATCATGGAGAAGTCTATCCGAAAAGACCCTAACAAGGTATGAGGATAAATAGATCCAAGTCCGAAAAGGAGGCGGATCGTTGTATCTCAAAATCCTAATTAGAGATTGAAGAAATAATCATGAAGTCGTGGTCAACAAAGCTGGAGTACCCCTCAAAAGTCTCCAAGCGAAGGAACTCTATAACGAAGAGAAGACCATTATCTCAAAAACGTCTCTCGAAGATATGAAGTATGAAGTACATGCCAAATATCGGCCCAAGAAAGGTCTCAAATCGTGAACCGAGTTATGCCAAGATATGAACTTTTTGATATCCCGAGAAGCAGTTTTAAGAGATTTTGTCCTTTAGCTAACTATTGATCAAATCGTCCTACTTTGCTTTCAGCCTTAATAAATTATCGGAATAAGTCAACAATGCATCCTCGTGATCATTCAAGACATCAATAAAATATAAGAGATACCCATAGGAATAAGGAAGTTTAAGTGATTAATTGAACCGCATGAGTAAATGTTTGTTATGCTAACTTCTACTAACAATGATCTTGTTTTTTAAGCTTGGCATGGGGAACGTGAAACTTGAGGGTGATAAACATTCATGACACACAAGCCCTAATGTAAGTCTTAGATTTCTTTACATGTTTCTTCCTTGATTGCATCTTGTTATTTTCTATCTTTTTGATATTCCTTAGTTGTTTAATAAAGGCCAAAGTAGGTTGATTATGATGGAAAGTGTAAACCTTGCTTTATCACTAAGCATTGCATGAGGGCATTGCAATGGTTAAGTGTAGGGGATTTGATAGGTGTGAAAACACCCATCTTTTCTACCACTTAATTACATTAAAACGGGACCTAAACGTATATTTTATGTCGTAAATGGCGGAATTATGCGTGGTTTGTGTTTTTATTGTGTTTCAGGGTCGAGAAGGTGAAAAGTGGAGAAAACACGGCTTTCACGGGCTTTTATTCAAGAAAAAGACAAAAGACGAAGTCGAAAGATCAAAAGTGGAAAAAGAACGGAAGTCCAAGACCAATTCTGAAGATTTATCGAAGAAAAAGTCCAAAGACGAAAGTTTAATAAAGTCAAAGAACTCAGGTCTAACTTATGCAGAAAATTACAAGACGAGTTCATAGAAATCCCAAGACGAAGTCTTAAAAGTCGAAGAATTTAAGAAGACGGAAAGACCAAGGACCAAGAAAGAAATAAAGAGGAAGCCACCAACCACTCCCCTCTCCTATAAATACCACCCTCACTTGTTGTGAGAGGGTTGGTTAGTTTTAGGATTAGATTAGGAGTAGGTAGTTTTCTCTCTCTAGATTAATTTGTGTTTAAGCTTTTGTTATTGAATCAGTGCTTTTTAATTAAGCTTTTAATTTACCATCTTCTTCCTTTCTTGTTTGATTTGTTCTTTATCTTCATTGTTCATGATCTTGAATTTTTATGATTTTAATCAAGTGGGTTTTGATTGATTTGGTTATGTTTGTTAGTTTTGATGATTTGTTTTGATTGATTATTGTTAGTTGATGCTTGTTGGTTGTTTTGTTTTAATCTTTTCTTTGATTTTGATTAATTTGAGGATTGGTTGTCGTTACTGTATCTCCCCTGTTCTTCGGGTTCATTGTTTCTGTATCTTATCCTTTCCCAGAACTTCCGAATCAAGAGTCCTTCATTCGGAAGTCTATAAAGTTCCCGATCAAGTGCTTCATTCGGAAGTTAAAAGTTCCGAATGAAGCAAGCTTCATCCGGAAGTTTAAAAGTTCCGAATGATGCAAGCTTCATCCGGAAGTCAAAAGTTCCGAATGAATACTCCTTCATCCGGAAGTCCAAAAGTTCCGAATGAATACTTCTTCATCCGGAAGTCCAAATGTTCCGAATGAAGGAAGCTTCATCCGGAACATTAGAAGTTCCGGATCAAGCCAGTTCATTCGGAAGTTTTAAACTTCCGAATCAAGGTTTCTGTCTAGGTTCTTTTTTGTTTTTATTTTTAAGTTTTCTTCTTTTATTTTCAAGTTTGATTTTTCCTTTCTTTTTCTTAATTTGAATTTTTATTTGCTTTCCTTTTAGTTTAAGTTTTGATTTGCATCATTTACTTTTTGTTAAGTTTTAATTTTACGTCTTTTCTTTTCTCGTCATTTACTTTTAAAGTTTTAAATATCGCACTGTTTACATTTTAACTTGTTTTAGTGTTAATTTCTCGTCATTTATTATTAAGTCGTGCTCATTTATTTTCTCAAAACCAAAAATATTTGTTTCACCAAGAACAACTAATCTCACACAATTAACCGGAAATTAATTCGATTAGATACCGAGAAACGAACTTTTTCAACGAGTAAAAATCTTGTTATTATCGGCATTCAGCTACGTTCACAATCTTTCTCCAACTTTCCTAAGGACTACTATTTCTAGCGATGGAATGTCCTTGGGAAGATTCCGGTTCTAGAGGAATCATTGGACTTTAACCTATCCTACCATCCTTATGTCACCACAATCTTCATCGTCGTGAAATAAATGGGTTGCGGGTAAGTATAAATCACCATGAAATCCATTTTGCTCCCCCTTAACATATGCCACGATATTCGAAAATATTTCGCACATGTCGGGATGAGCCAGCACATTAAGTCAAACCATTTATGATAATATCCCATATTAAATCAAATTTTCTCCCCCATATTAAAAATATTAACCCAATCGATGTTTTTAATATCAATTGATTTAACGAAGTTTTAACAAAGGTTTTGGGAAGAAAAATGCAAGTCCGTTAAGTCTTCATGATTCCAAATGTATGAAATATGATACCGATTAGTAACATGATCACATATTCACTATATTAGAAAAAATTGACAAGGTTGGACCTGATTGATGAGAACATCATATGATAAGATCAAATGGTTCTTGTCGGCATATGTTGGTCGTCTCGTCACGTCTGAAGTCATCTCTTGACACCACATGTACGATTGGTATTGTAGTCTTGACACGAACTGGTGAACTTGGCACGTTCGGCATCGAAGATCCTGAATGCTTGACAATTGATCCCCCTCAATTGTTGACCCGTGTTCTATTGAAAGAGTTGTAGTCGTCGGTTGAGTAGTCGCATCTTCGAGTATGTAGATATCAATTGTAGATTGCTATGGTTGTAGAGATGATAGCTTCATAAAAACAAGACTTCTCTTGTTTTAACAAATTAATGCACTGAAACGTACATAAATTTGTGTTAGACCAAGTTATAAAGTAAGCTTGATCCCTTACAAGGATTTAAAGTAAACCTTGCCCGAGAAAATTAATTCCCGTTGTGAGCCAAAGCTTTCATAAGAAATACTTGACTTTAATATGAAAAGCGGTTGCAGTCAGAAATAACTACAAGCCATATTGGCATGTTTTATAACATATTTACAACTTTTGTACGAACTCTATTTATGGCGCCGTGTCGGTATTAATCAACATTTCTAAGGCCGTAAATATTATCGTACCAAAAGACATGCCTTTGAAAAATAAAGTAAAAATATTTTTGGATTTTTATGAATTTTTCAATTTTTATTGTTTTTATATGGTTTTATATTTTTGTATTTTGCTTTTGTGGATAAAAATATAAACATTATATACAAATGATCACCAAGGACACGGAGAATGGTTTACCACCACTATTCTTTCGCTTCATCTGCTAGTTCATTAAGAGTCTCAGGCGAGAAGGTTCTCATTCCTAGCTTGTCGGCCAAAAATTCAATTCGAGCGCGATCTAAAGCCTTCGTGAAAATATCCGCCAATTGATACTTAGATCAGACAAAGTAAAGCTCGATCACTCCATTTTCCACTTGCTCCTTGATGAAGTGGTAGCGAATGTCAATGTGCTTCGACCGGGAGAATTGAACGTTGTTGCAGCATAAGGCAATTGCACTCTTGTTGTCACAGTACATCAGAATTTTGTTAAAACCTAGACCATAGTCGGTTAATTGCGATCTCATCCAAAGAATTTTAGCACAGCAACCGGATATAGCTATGTATTCTGCTTCCGTACTTGAAATTGCAACGCTTTTCTGCCTTTTCGATGCCCAACTGATTAGTCGATCTCCTAGTAGTTACAAAGTTCCACTCGTGCTATGCCTTGTATCTTGAAAACCCGCGTGATCCGCATCTGCATATGCCATAAGTGCAATCGAAGAGTCCTTCGAATACCAAAGTCCCCGATTAATGGTTCCTTTAAGATATCGAAAGATCCGTTTCACAGTAGCCAAGTGTAACTCAGTAGGTCGAGTTTGATACCGAGCACACATACATATAGCAAACTGAAGATCAGGTTGACTAGATGTGATATATAGAAGAGTACCGATCATTCCACGGTAAAGTGTCGGATCAACGGCAACTCCATGTGGATCTGCATCAAGTTTAGTTCGTTCCACCATTGGAGTATCCACGGGGTCGCAAGATTCCATCTTATACTTCTTTAGTGATTCAAGGGCATACTTGGATTGATTGATGAAGATGCCTCTGGGACTCTGAGATATCTGAAGACCTAAGAAGAATGATACCTTGCCCATCATTGACATCTTAAACATGGAAGACATGAGTTTCCCAAATTCATCGGATAAAGTTTGGGTCAAGGCTGCAAATATAATATCATCAACATATATTTGTACCATAATCATATCTTTACCTCGTTTCTGAATGAACAGCGTGGGATCCACCTTTCCTTTAGCAAAGCCTTGCGTAATGAGGAATTGTGACAATAGATCATACCATGCGCGAGGAGCTTGCTTCAACCCATAGAGAGCCTTCTTAAGCTTGTACACATGATTAGGATATTTAGGATTCACAAAACCACCCGGCTGTTGAACATAGACCTCTTCCCTGATTTCACCATTAAGAAATGCCGTCTTCACATCCATCTGATAGACGATCATATTTATGTGGGCTGCATAAGCGAGGAATAGTCTAATAGCTTCCAAACGGGCAACATGTGTAAAGGATTCCATAAAGTCGATGCCCAATAATTGCTTGTATCCACGAGCTACTAGTCGAGCTTTGTTCTTCAATATTCCGCCTAACTCATCGAGTTTCACCTTGTAAACCCATTTCAAAGTGAGTAACTGCACTTGATCCGGGCATGGGACAAGTTCCCATATTTCAAGACGTATAAATTCATTAAGTTCTTCTTGCATAGCTTCTATCCAACATGATTGAGTAAAAGCTTCTTGCCATGAGAAAAGCATCAAAATGACAAAACATTGCATTTTCTTGTAACTGACTTCGTGTGGATACCGGACGATTAGGGTCACCAATAATAGAATCTATAGGATGATCCTTTGTCCACTTGCTGTCATGTTCACGAATCCGTGGATTAGAGTAGACCGTAGAAGGAACTTCCTCTGAGGTGGACAACCCGACTTGATTAGGGTCGGGAATAGGCACACCAAAGAATGGAAGTTCACGCATTTGAGCGAATTCCAAATCGTGATCATCATCATCCTCTTCATCATCAATAGGCATGACATGGGTATTTGAAACATGTGTTGGTTGAGAATTACTAGTTGATGGTATATCTTGACCAATTGTAGGTGCAGATGTATCTGATTGTACTTCGGTTGCTGGAGCGACAACTTCGGTTACCGGAGCTATAACCTCAGGTTCTGGAGCAAAAATACTTGGAGGAGTAAAGAATTCATCAAAGAACGGTTGAAACAACGTATCCCATTCATTCCTAGTAGGTGGTGTGAATGATGATGAAGTAGGGTTATTTGGGACAAGACCAGAACTAATGTTACTGGGTCCCTTTTCATGAAGTGCGGGTTCAGAGCTACTTTGCTCAGAAGCCATTGTTGTCAGCTCATCAAAATCAACATTCATAGTTTCAAGGATCTTGCGAGAGTTACGGTTGTAGATTCGGTATGCCTTCTTTGCGGGTGCGTAACCAATGAAAATACCAATATCAGCCTTTGGTTGAAGTTTTCCCAAATTGTCACCATCATTATTTGGATAGCAAAGAGAACCAAATACATGAAGATATGATAAATCTGGTACTTTTCCATGGAGAAGCTCATAAGGTGTTTTACCATGGCTTTTCGAATTAGTGACCGGTTTTGGGTGTACACTGCTGTAGATACTGCTTCTGCCTATAAGAACAATGGAGCCTTTGCGTAAATTAACATCATTCGAGAAGCTTCCATAAGTGTATGATTTTGCCTTTCTACGACGCAGTTTTGTTGTGGAGTGCGAGCAACGGATGTTTCATGAGAAATGCCAACTTCTTCATAGTAATCACGCAAGATTTGATTCACAAAATCAGTTCCATTATCTGTACGAATGCGTCGGACAGTAGTGTTGAGGCGCACTTGAATCATCTTGAGAAATTCGATGATGAATTTAGGTGTCTCATTTTTTGTTGTAAGAAATTTCACCCATGTAAACCGAGAGTAATCATCGACAATTACGAGGATGTACTTTTTGTCACTAAGACTTTCAACACGCATTGGCCCACAAAGATCCATACGCAACAAATAAAGTTTCTCTTGGTTGGTGTCTTCCGTCTTGGGTTTGTAATTTCTTAGTGCTTTTCCCCATTGTACACGCGGAACATAAATGATCCTTGTGAAATGAAAGTTTAGGAAGACCACGAACAAGTTCGTTTTTCGCCAAATGATTAATAGCGTCAAAGTTAAGATGAGATAACCGTCGATGCCATAACCATGACTTAGTCTTCGATGCTTTGGAGAGAAGACATATGGGAGAAGCGGCCATCATGTATTGTAGAGACAAAGTGTACAAATTATTCCCTCGAGTACCTTTCAATAAATAAACCCCTTCCAAATTACGAATGAAGCAGGTATGCTCTCGAAAAGCAACTTCTAGGTTTGCATCACAAAATTGTCCCACAAAAAATAAGTTGTGACCGAGACCTTCCACATAATACACTCTTGAAATTATAACATTCCCAATATGATATTCACCATAACCCATTATCTTTGCAATATGATCATTTCGAAATCGAACCGTACCAAGAAACTTGCTGACGAAATTTCTGAGCTGAGAGCGATCTCCGGTCATATGCTTGGAGCAACCAGAGTCCAAATACCAGAGAACAATTTGGACCACCTGTTTTCAATAACAACAGTAGACAATGCATTGGAAACTATTTGTTCCGGAGTGTTAGCAGATAGAGATATAAAATTATCAAAATTGCTAACATTTGTGAGACCCTTAGATTTCCTGCGTTTTCTAATGTGAGTTTTAGCACTAACAGATTTTACTGTTCCAACTTTCTTAGGTTTTAGATTATTCGCGGGCACTATAGTGGGAGTAGACCTATTTAAAGGTCACTTGGTTCCTACGGTAGTGTTGGTGTTCCTAGTTAAAGGACACGCTTGTGTTTTGGTAGCCTTGGTACTCTTAGTTAAAGGGCGCGCTTTCTTCGTTGTAGTGGGAGTGATACTAGTTAAAGAGCACGCATTTCCTACTATAGTGAAAGTTCTACCAGTGGGGCGCCACATCCAACCAACTTAGGTTAACACTTTCCCAGTCGGTTTCCATTCTAATCTATTTTTCCGGGCATACATCTCATTCACATGGTCAATAAGGCAGAATCATGACGACTAGAAATACTACATTCATTGCAATTCCAACATTTCAAATTAGAATTCACACTAGGCTTAGAACGCTACATAACCGCAGAGCCTTTAGGTTTAGCTACATGATTCTTTTTATTCAAAACAGAAATATCATTCCTAGGATGGGCTTCTACTTTCTTCTTCACTTGACTACTAGATGGAGGCAAGATCCTATCATTCTTCTTGTTTCTTTTAAGCTTAGATCTTTGAGCCTTAGTAGTGGTGCTTAGTCCTGTAGAAGGCAACACGGGAATATTAGAAGCTGGTTTTGATTCCGCCTTATCTTTAGTGACCAATGTTTGAGAAGGTTTAGTCCTAGGGCCCTTATTAAATGGTGTGACGGCTATAAGGTTCCTTTTGATTGCACTAGAGGACGATGCTGAGACAGTGGCTGCGTTATCCACAACATTCTTACCTTTTAGAGTACGAAGTGTTTCTTTTAACTCAGCCAAGACCATATTTTTATCACAAATTTGTTCCCTCAAATCAGATATTTCCACCGACTTTCGATTCAGTTGTTTAATCAAAGACTGATTCTGTGCAGTGGTATTAGCACGTGCGGGCTTTACTGAATCGAAGAGTCGTGTATGTTTCCGTTTTAAGTTATCAACTTTGGACAAAATCTTGGAAACTCGATTATCTAGATCAAGTTTAAAATTCTCAGCGGCCTCAAGTACGTTCACACAGTTAAGCTCCTTAGATTTCTCTATGTCTATCGGCAAAGATTTAGCAACTTTGTCACTTGGCTGACGCTATTTTGATTGTAAATTCAATCGAAAATTCTTTTCAAAGTTTGCATCATCGATATTAACACCTTCGAATGACGTTTCAAATATTTCTTGAATAAATTGTTGCTTGCATTCAAGCGAAATACAATGTGTTTGAATCTCATCAAAACGTTTTGAAAGCGAAGAATATGAATCTTGAAGCTTTAAAAATTCAGCGTCAGATTCGTGACAAGTACTATCTACCACATTATCAATAGATTCAACATTATGCACAATAGAATCATTATCAACACTTTTATTCACACAGACGGAAACTATATCATGAGACATCACTTGCTTCAGAAGCTTATCATTTTGGCGTGAAACCCGTTCTATTTCAAGTAAACTGTTTTCATAAGCATCATCCATTTCATTGAAAACACGCCTAACTTCTTCTATTTCCAAAAGCAAGTCTTGATCAAGATTACTAAGACAAGCTTTAACATTCTTTACAAACGGAAAAATTTCGTCTCGAAACGCAGCTCTAGTGTGCTCAAAATTCCATTCACCTTCCGTTATGGCCGAAGCCGTCGTACGTTCCAAAATGACCTTGTCAAAATCGGCTAAGTGTTGGTGAACCACATTTAAGTTAACGGACGCCTTACTTACCGGTGGAATTAACTTCGTTAAATCTGTTTTGACAAGTGTAGGAGACGTACTAGGAGGGTTTTCATTTGACAAACTTTGGGGCACAAGAACTGTCAATTCAGCTAATTCCTTTTGTAAGAGAATGCGGGTCTTTTTAGACAATTGATCTTTGTTATACTGATCATAATCAATCGTATGGAATTTTGAAAGCATTTTAGAATGAGTTTCTTCTGCAAGTGACTGTGTCTCCTCATTACTACGAACAAAAGGTACTTCTGTTGATTTGCCAGTTAAGGTCATATCATAAAGACACAGAATATATTCCTGAGCTTGTTTTGCATAACCGGGATTAGGTGGTAAATCTTGAAGACGTTTAAGTTCGGGTTCTTTAAATGATTTAGTTAAACGATGAACCTTTTTTGTGGAAGCGTATTGTTTTAAAAGCTGTTGTTCTTTAAATTTTAGAAGTTTGGTAGCATTAACTTCCGATTCAAACTTTTTAGACTCGTGATAGGTGTGTAAACACCCATCCTTTTACCACTTAATTCGGGCTAAAACGAGACCAAAACACGTATTTAATATCATTTGTTTGGAATTATGCGTGGTTTTTGTGTTTATTGTGTTTTCAGAGCCAACCGGATGAATATTGAAGAAAACATGGGATTGCACGGGTTTTATCGAAGAAAAAGACTCAAGATAAAGTCTATTGTCCAAGAGATGCAAAAGATTTGAAGTCACTGGGCCTATTCGAAGATTTATCGAAGAAAAGGACCAAAGATGGAAGATTTACACAAGTCGAAGAAACTCAAGTCTATTAAACGAAGAAATTAAAAGACGAAAAGACAAGAAGAACGGGAGAAATCCCACTCACCAACCAAAGGACAAGCCTATAAAAGGAGTCCCCTCACACAAGTTTTAGCTAGTCTGGAGTTTTCCTCTCCTCCCTTTTTTTCTCCTTTCTTGTTCGTTCCTTCACCATCACCACTAGGGTGATTGGTGGTTTTAATCTTTGTTTTTCTAGTCTTGTGATTTTAATCTTTGTTTGATCTTGTTAAAACATTAATCATTTAATACAAGTTCCTTGTTTAATCTTTCCATTTAACCTTGTTCATCTTCATCTTTATCTTCAAGTTCTTGAGTTTTTATTTTTCTTGATTTGATCTTCAAAAGTTGTCAGAATTTGTGTTTTTGTTGATGGGATTTGTAGTTTATGATTAGTAGATGCTTTGTGATTAGTTTATTTAAGTTTTTAGTGGAAAACTTGGTGATTTTTGGGTTAAAATCGTTTTTCCTTGTTCTTCGGGTATTGTTACTGTTCTAGGTTTCCCAGACTTCCGAACGAAGCAAAAGTTCCGAACGAACCAAAAAGTTCTGAATGAGTTTGTCAATTAAAAGTTCCGAATGAGTTTTGTTTTAAAAAGTTCCGAACCAATTTTCTTAAAAACTTCCGAACCGATTTCTTCCGAATCGTAACTTTGAAAAGTTCCGAACCAATTCTCGAAAAAGTTCCGAATCGGAACCACAAAAGTTCCGAACGAAGCCAAAAGTTCCGAACCAAGCCAGAACTTCCGAACCAAGCCAAAAGTTCCGAATGAAGTAGAAACTTCTGAATGAAGGCAAAGTTCCGGATGAGTAATTAAGTTCCGAATGAAGCTAAACTTCTGAATCAGTAACTTCCGAATCAGTCCAAAAGTTCCGGATGAACTAAAATCTTCCGAATGAATCATTAAGTTCCGCATGAGTTAAGTTCCGAATCAAGGGTAAAAGTTCCGAATCAAATTTTCTTTTAAAGTTGCTGTTTTACTGTTTCCTTACGTTTATTTCACAATTTATATTTTAACTGTAATTTGAACTTTAATTTCAATTTTAATTTTAATCTTAATTTTAATTTCAATTCAAGTCTTTGTTAATTATAACTAAAGTAATTGTCTTTGATTTAAATTTTCATTTCCACTATTTATTAGATTAGAAAACCAAACCCTTTTATTTAGTAACCAAGAACAATCATTCCACTTAAGACCGAGATCAATTCGAGAGGACTGTGAGACATAAATTGAACCTATAAAAGCGATGTATCAAATGGCAACTCGAGAGTTTCGAAATCCATTTTAAGTTTTTGAAAATCATTGACAATCGACTCTTTTGCTTTTAATTCATTGGAAAGATTAGCTTTTAATGATTCTATTTCTTTCAAGTGTTCAATCTTTTCAAAACGAAATTGGTCAAATTCAGAACATGTTATTTTCTCTACTTGAGGGACCATTTCAAAAGTTTTGACCTTTTCTTTATGCAACGCAAGCTCAGTAGTTAGGGTGGAATTGGTATCTACTGATTGTCTGAGGGCCATATGCATTTGATCAATAATATGTTTAGGTACCATGACCAAATCATGTTGAGCATAAGATTCCATACCCGTCGTAGCATTTGGTTGAGGTTCACTCAAATGTGTAGGATTGGGTACCACATCATTTGAGTTACTAGTTCTCGAATGCTGTTTGAGGTTGTTATTTTCATGCCCAATTTGATGTGGGTTATCATCATTACCAAGATTGGTTGTGGTGGGTACCTCACTGATGACATCAGAAACGTAGTGAGAGAGATTAGCAACGAGAGCAGCTTGGGCAGAGTGAATGTCATCACAATCCGAATCATATGCGTCAAGATCGTCTGCTTGATAAGCTGCATTAGAAGTAGAAACGAATGCAGTGCCTTCAGTATCTGCTGCCCCTGGGTCTATAAGAAATGCTAACTCCTCTGAATCCAAAATCTTTCTCTTAGACTGAGCATCGACCAAATACATCTTCTCACGAAACCACGCTTCATCCCTTCTCCTTTTTGGCTGAGTGCATTTCCTAGCCAGATGACCTTGTCCTCGGCAATTGTAGCAAGTCACAACCTTTTAAGGACCAATGGGACTTCCATTTCCACTAGCTTGAGAATTCACAGCTTGATTGTTCATAGTCCTTGTAGGAGGTCCATATGAATTTTGCCTTCCCTGAATAGGTTGCACTGTTACTTGACCATCTTGAAAAGTAGCTTGTTGTCGAGGATTTGAAGAGGTGCGGAGCTGATTGTTTGTTGGTAGAAATCCTCTAGTTGCAACAAGTTTTGACAAGTAGGCAGTGAGATGGTTTAGAACATCAGCTGGCGTATCATTTGGAGTAAAGACCAATGCTTGGATTGGTGGAAGTTCATTAGAGTAGAAAGCTTGTGCTGGTTGTGGTTCTATTGGAAAATATCTTTGCTGAGGAGTATAGCCCATTGGAGAAGTGTTGGCTTGTGATGGTGATGTCTGATATGTTGGTTGCTGTGGAAAAGATTATTGATGAACACTTTGTTGGAATGCTTGTTGTGGCATTATTGGTGGTTGATAAGATGGTTGATGTGGTTGCTGATAGGTGTGTGGTGGTGGTTGCTGCAAGTATGATGGTTGCTGATAAGTATAAGCCATGTGTTGTTGAGAAGCCTACATGGCAAGTGGATCATGAACTTGAGGTGTAGACAATCGAGCCTCGATCACATGGCGTTCGTGTTGTTGAAGAAAAGCTTGAAGTTGATCCACATTGGTGTTATGCAAGTCCTTAGCTAATTTAACATCCATCACGTATTTTTTCCATTCTGAAGGAAGAGTGTTCAAATACTTGGTGTTCAATTGAAAGGTAGGAATTGCCATGCCGTAGATATTGAGCTCATTCAAAAATAGGGTAAATCTCAGATAGTAATCATTGGGAGTCTCCCCTGGAACATAGGCAAACTTATCAAAAGTATCATAAAGCTTACACTCTCGGTCTTGTTTAGTTAACGAAGTGCCTTGCATTAGAACACGAATTCTATCCCATAACTCTTTGGAAACTTTATGCTTGCTGACGAGTTTGTAGACATCTGGAGGAAGGGCTTGGAGAATGATATTTGTAGCTTGTTTATCACACTTGTCTTGTATCTTAGCATCTCCAGTTAATTCACCCGATGTGCGAGGACGAGTAACAGCACCTTCCGTCACAGTACCATATACCAATGGTCCATTGAGCACCGATGCGCAAATAAGATGTCCATTTTCCTTGTTCAACATATAAAGTTCCATTCAGGAAGCCCATTCCTCATACATAGTCTTCACCAACATTGGTGGACGATTATCCGTACCCGAGAGGATGGACTTATCCGTTAGAGATGTGTACTGCATTTCAATAAGTTAAGATTTACAAAGTTGATCGGTCAATGAAAGAAAGTAAATGTATTTTTTGTTGTGTGTTAAAGCCGAGAAATAATGTTGAAATTCCCTAAATTATGTCCTCGATAAACCAAAAAATCCAAGTCAAAATTGCACCCGATAAATTTTTTTCAAAAAACACGTTTTTGAAAAAATGTTGGATCGCAACACCTGATCGCAGTGGTGATCGTACTCAGATCGTACTCACTATGATCGTACTCAGATCGTAGTTGTGATCGCACTTACTATGATCGTACTCAGATCGTATTGGTGATCGCACTCACTATGATCGTACTCTGATCGTACTTGGATCGCACTCGTTTGATCGTACACAACGATCGTACTCAGATCGCACTTGTGATTGTACCAAACAATCGTACTTGGATCGCACTCGTTTGATCGTACCCAACGGTCATACTCAGATCGCACTCGTGATCGTACTCAACGATCGCAATGTGTGATTGTACTCGTGATCGCAACGAGTGATCATACTCGTGATCGCAACGAGTGATCGTATTATGTGATCGTGCTATTAGATCGCATGTAGAAACCCCAGGTTTATACGATCACAATACACATATCGTACTATGAATCCCACTTTTCTCGGACAGTACAATAACACAACCAATTCAAGATTCTAAGCCAAAAAATGAATCAAACACCCAAAATTTTTGTGTTTTTAACCCAAATAACAATACCAAATCACAATAACAAGTAACAAGATGAAGTATATCAAGATTAACTCATAAAAACACAAAAAAAAAATTTGGTTTGTGTTATATTGGATCAAAAATGGCGAGAGAATCAAGAACACAAACACAAAAACCAAACAATCATCCTATGGCTCTTGATACCATTTGTTGGATGTGTAAATCTTGCTTATGTTTTAGAGAGAGAAAGAGATACAGAGATGGTGGATTTCACACAATTCTAGAGAGAGAAACAAAAGTTTACTATGTGTAAAAATGAAGAACCACACACCCTCTCCATCTAAGGAGAGGGTTTATATACCCAAGCCCTTGTCATGGGCTTGGGCTTACATTTGGGCCGGCCTACACATGTTGTAGGCTAGGCTTTGGTTTGTTTGTTAAATAAAGATAAGTAACTAAACTACGAGCTATTACATGGACTATTGTTGGAGTGACCGATCCTTCTTAATACGTAAAACGTATTTCCAACACCCTTAAATATCTAGAAATTGAAAATTGTTTGTCAATTGAATTGTTCGACAAGTCGCTACATTGAGTACATTCATTACTAGCAGATCAACTGATGTAATGGATCTATGTCAATATAGTTCTAGGATTCAAGAAAAATAATATGGTTTTATACCAGGGTAATTTTATTTTCTTGAAAGTATTTTGTTATTGAAGATACTAATATTTGAACTTACTTCTGTAAAAATGTCTCAACCCGACAATAACACTATAAGTTCGGCATTCAAAACATTCTTTGATCGTCCTGAACTTACTGGCCCAAACTTCAATGATTGGTACCGCTCACTAAGAATTGCCTTGAGAGTAGAGGGTACTATTGATGTCTTGACTACTTCTTATCCATAGGATCTTGCTGAAGGAGCATCTGATGCGCAAAGGCTTGAACACGCTGCTAATGTTAAGAAGCACTCTGAGGTGGCTTGCTTAATGCTAGGTAAAATGGCTCCTCCAATTCAACAGAAGTATTAGCTATTTTCACCTAAGCGAATGCTTGATGAGCTCAAGGCTATGTTTGAGAAGCCGTAAGCTGTAGAGATCTACGACTTAATAGATGCTTTGCATAGCTGCAAGCAAGCTCCTGGAAAGTCTGTTAGTGCCCATTACTTGGAGATGAGGGGTTATATGGAACAACTCATTGCACTAGGACAACCCTATGATCATAATATGGAAATCAACTTGATCAATAGGTCCCTTAACAACGACTTCATGATTTTGTTCGAAACTGTAATATGCATTGCACGGGGAAGACAGTTAATGATTTGCATGCAATGCTCATTGACTATGAAAAGGGGTTAAAAGACAAGGCATCTACTTCTACACCTCATGTACTAACCATACAAAAGGGTAGAGTGAGTAAGCCAAAACCACAAGCGAACAAGAAGAAAGGCAAAGGCAAGGGTGATAAGGGCAAATAAGTTGTGAATTATTCAAAACCTAAGCAGAACTTTGTCAAGAAGAATAGACCTTAGAAGGATGAGACTTGTCACCATTGCAAGGCAAGTGGTCACTAGAAGAGGAATTCCCCTCTTTACCTCAAAGAGTTGCGAGGAATAAAGAAGAAGTCTGAGAAGAGCGATATAGCTTAAGGTACTTTATTTATGATTGAATTGTTCAATTTAACATACAAATTAAATTCATGGGTATATGATACGGGATGCGGTATTAACATTTATGATACGCTGCAGGGATTTAATCTAGAAAGGAAGCTTTCCTATGGGGAACAATTTCTGCAAGTGGGCAATGGCGCACAAGCAGCAGTTGAAGCTATAGGAACATTTAATATAGTTCTACCTTTGGGTTTTGTATTGGTTTTAAAGGATTGTCATTATGCACCTACAATTGTTAGGGGTGTTATTTCCTTTTCTTGTTTGTTGAATAATGGATTCGTTCACACGATTGATAATAATGGAATTTCTGTTTGGAAAAATGGTATTTTCTATTTTAATGAAATTTTTGTGAATGGTGTGTTTGAAATAGACATGCATGATAATGAGTCCAAGAATAATAATAATTATATATTTAGCATGAATAAGAAGAGAATGTTTGACAAGAAATCTTCTTATATTTGGCATTGTAAACTTTCCCATATTGGGAAGACTCGTATACAAAAGCTTCAACGTGAAGGTCTTTTGGAAAAAATCAATGATGAATCATTTGATAAATGTGAGTCTTGTATCTTTGGAAAGATAACCAAGAAACCTTTTAATAGCAATATTGAAAGAGCTATTGATCTACTGGGATTAATACATACTGATGTGTGTGGACCACTTAGACATGTGTCAAGGAAAAGTGCTAGCTACTTCTTAACATTTACAGATGATTATAGCCATTATGGTTATGTTTATTTGCTTAAACATAAACATGAGGTATTTGAAACATTCAAAGTGTTTAAAGCAGAAGTAGAACTGCAACTAGGAAAGAAGATTAAAGCTCTTCGTTCTGATAGAGGTGGTGAATATTTAAGTCAAGAGTTTATTGATTATCTTAGTGAGAATGGAACTGTTCAGCATCTTACTTCTCCCTGTACTCCACAACAAAATGGTGTATCTGAAACGAGAAATCGTACATTATTAGATACGGTGCGATCTATGTTTAATCTTACAACTTTACCTTTATCTTTTTGGTATTATGCTTTAGAGGTCTGGGGTTGCGAGGCGTATGTGAAACGTGACTCGGGTGACAAACTCCAACAACGTTCTGTAAAATGTATCTTTGTAGGATACCCCAAGGAAACAATGGGTTACTACTTTTATTATCCACCTGAGAACAAAGTGATTCTTACTAGGTATGGAGACTTCCTTGAAAGTGATCTTGTAAATAAATAATTTAGTGGGAGAAATTATGATCTTGAAGAGAGTCATATAGATACATTACCTTCTAGAAACACTAGCGATGTAATTCCTTCAGAACCAGAAAGTCTGGTGGTTCCACCGGAATTAGTTCCTCTACGTAGATCCGCAAGGATTAAAAACGCAAATAGCAATATATGTATTAACATAGAGGATGATGATGAAGTAGGGGATCTTAGTGAACCTGCTAACTATAAATCTGCCATACTTGATCTTGAGAAGGATAAGTGGATGGTTGTTATAGATGAGGAAATGAAATCCATGAAATTTAATGATGTTTGGATTCTTGTAGATCCACCACCAAATGCTAAAGTAGGGAGACATAAGTGGATATACAATAAGAAAACCGACATGGATAGAAAAGTACAACCCTATAAAGCTCGTTTAGTAGCTAAAGGTTTTACTCAAACTTTTGGCATAGACTACGAGGAGACATTTTCTCCTATAGCAGACTTAAGAGCTATTAGGATTCTCATAGCTATAGCAGCATACTATGACTATGAGATATGGCAAATGGATATTAAAACTGCCTTCTTAAACGGTTGCTTAGATGAAGACATCTATATGTAGCAACCAGAAGGGTATGTTGATCCTGAAAATCCAGGACACGTGTGCAAACTTCAAAGATCTATTTATGGTTTAAAGTAAGCATCGCGTCAATGGAATAAGCGATTTGATGAAGAAATTAAAAAGTTTGGATTAATTCAAAATTGTGATGAGCCATGTGTATATCGCAAAGCTAGTGGGATTGATGTAGTATTCCTAGTCCTATATGTTGATGACATATTAATCATGGGAAATAACATTCCAAGACTTAAAGTTGTTAAGGATTATCTTGGTAAATATTTTTCTATGAAGGATTTAGGAGAAGTTGCATACATTATGGGAATTAAGATCTATCAGGATAGGAAAAGACGGTTAATTGGTCTAAGTCAAGATACTTATATAGATAAGATATTGAATAAGTATAATATGCATAATTCCAAGAAAGGTTTTCAACCTATGGAAGTTAAGCATAATTTGAGTCATTAGATGGATGCATCTATGTCGTCCCATATGTTTAGATGATATAAGATAGAAATAAAGAAGAAAATAAGATGGATTCTAAGAGAGAAAGTAGTAAGATAATGTAGAGATAAGGATGTGATTAACTTGGTGAGATTAGATTAAGAATTATGGTTACATGCCCACCCTCCTAACATGCTAGGAGGGTGCTTATATAGTCCACCCACATGCCGGCTCTCTAATGGACTATATATGTTTTGGGTCGGGCTTGAATAAATGCTTAGTACCTTGAAAGAGGCCTTTTAAGCTAACCAGCAAGGCCGTAATGTCACGACTATTTTAACTAACTATTACAACATACTAATAAATATTACGATATAAACTTATCACCGAAAATTCTTGTTTGACTCAACATTTTGAGGCTAACAATCTCCCCCAATGTGAGGTCATTCCTCATAGATATTTTGAGATCAATGGATATTACGAATTTCGTCATAAATGAGTCTTAAACGTGTAATAGTAGTCTTTGTTCCTTCATGCTGTGATCTTTGAGCCTGTGTCATTGTCTTTTGACTTTGTCTTTTATCTTGAGATCTTCAAATCATTCTTGACTTGTCTTTGCCATCTTGTGATCTTGTGTCTTTATCCACATGCTCATACTTTGCATAATCTTGAAAACTTGCTAACAATCTCTGTAAAACCCGTATTTAAAAATCAGAATATTTAAATACGCGGTTTAATATTGCTAAACTATATAAGTATTAATTATTAGACAGAGATATAAACGCATGTCAGAAAATAAAAACACGAATACGTACGCGATTATTAAACGTAACACGAAAATTAAAAGAGTGTGTTTTATGGTGTGGGCTGCGGCTTATTTAGCAAGAATATGAAACTTGGGCTTGGGAGCCCAGCCCACCTCAAAAAAAAAATATACGGGAGGTTATTTTCCCCATCTTTTGGACACACAGTAAAACAAAAAAAAATTATTAGGGTTTCGTTTGGTGTGTGGAGAAGAACCGGCGGCAGGAAAAAAAAATAGGATCGATTTGTGCTAATCAGAGAAGTCGAATGTTGTTTGTATATCTCCAATCACGTATAAGCAGTAAATCCTCTTTCCCTTTCTTTTTGTTTTGTCATGAATCAATCTAGAATAAATAATCTTGGTTTAATTAACCATACACATCACGAAATAATAGAGAAACGAGATTAGGGGTTTGTTTTGGTTCGACTGGACACATAAACCGAGACCAGTGGGTCTCGGTGGTTCACTTTCCAACCAGCCGCAACCCACAGGGGGCGCGGTGGTGGTGTTGGTTGTGACGGCAGCAAAAGTGAGCCACCATGGTGGTGTTGGTTCGTAACAGCAGGGACGTTTGGGTCTGAATTTGACAGCAGGGGTGTTTGGGTTTGTAAATTGGATATACAAAACATAAGGGTGCGTTTGGTGTATATAAACGGGGGAAAAACGTGACCAAACAGTGGGATAACGTAGAAAAACAGTGAGAATAGGGGTAAAGTCAGTACTTGGTTTTCTAAACAGAAAATAAAGGATTTTATTTTCAGATTAGCGACGGTTTGGTGACAGTATTTTCCGTCGCAGACTGTTTTTGTGACAGTTTTCTTTATAGACAATTTTTTTGTCGTAAAGTTCATATAGACAGATTTAATATAGTTGTGAAATTGTTTAGTACGACCGAGATTGGGGTATCTCGGTAGGCTCGGGTTATAGTTTAAACATATAAAACGAAGAGTTTTATATTATACCTTTTAATCTAATTGTTTAATAAATGGTTAAAATATATTTTGAATGTATTAAATTAAATAGTTCTTTAATATTCTAAATGGGTATAATTTTATTAAATGAATTAAATTATCTTAGGAACTTTCTAATTTAAGAAACTTTATATTTTAAGCAGGATACTTAATACAGATACTATATCGTCAGGAATACGTTGTACCGTAACTAATAGTAGAACGATAATACCTTAAAATGAATTATTATAAGTTCAGATTTATCAGTTGGTATACGTACAGAATTTCAGAATCAAAATAAAATGAAAATAAGAAGCCAATAAGATCAGTAAAATTAAAATAAACGAATGTCAGTTAACTTATTCGCGTCCTTTATTCATGTAGCACGCGTGAAGCCCGAGTAGTATTCGTTCAGTCTTCCATTCAGTCAGTTACTGGACTAGAGGTACGGATATTCCTATCTCTCTATTATTATTTGTCTCTTTTGTTTATTCGATTGATCGTACGGGTTTTCCGTCCTTTCAGTAAGGACTTCCTTTCCTATGCATGATTAGGATTCCTCGTCTGCAGCCAAATGTTTTCCCCAGGATGTGTTTAAGCTTATCAGTAATCATGTTAATAACTAAATAAATTGCCTGAGCATCATATACAAGCATGACCAGTTTATGTACTAGTTACGGAGGTACCGTAACCACGGCACTAGAGGCACCGGTGTCGTGACTCACATGCAGGAGAGTGATATCCTGCATCGTCCCACTCAGCTCAGCTTGGCCATTTTATTAGTATTATTAGTGGGGCGTATGGATGCATCCTAGGCTACAGTTTACAGTTTAGAAGGTGAATGTGGTGTGTGCTCTACATCCTTCACATTGGAGCTGATCCCTCCACCCAGCACAGTTATTTAGAGGTCACCCCTCTACAGCATGACGAGGTCACCCCTCCAGTTATTCATGCACGGTTGTTACAGCATGTGACCTATATAAGCTCTGGAAAATTAAAATACAGTAAATGCATGTTTTCAGATTTATCAGATAAGAGTTCAGCTTTATTATTTACAAATCAGACTTTACAGATTATGAACAGATTTCCGCTGCAACTTTACTTATCAGCCTTACAACTCCAGTATTTTACCATCTGTTTCATTTCAGTAGTTCCTTATCATGCTTTATATCCGTTCACTGAGCGTTATGCTCAGCCGTAGTTTCCTTTCATGTTCTAACGGCAGGTACACCAGGACGCTTTTAGGATTCTAAGAGCATGTGCATTTGGATGGAAACTATCCAGACTTCTTACTTTATGCACTTCTTACATTATTCTGCTCATTTGGTCATTGTTTAGTCCTTTCATTCAGTATTTTATTTTTCATGTTTTGGGCTTATGTTTGGATTGCCGATGTTTGATTCCGGTATTTCCTCTATGGTCAGTTAATGTTTTAGGACATTTACCTTATGCTTTGATGACACGCCATAAATACACGTAACGGTCCACTTATCCAAGTGGGGTGTTACAATTATGGTATCAGAGCTATAGGTTCGACCTGTAGGATCTAAAACTTGACCTGTGACTAGTGGGTAGTCACCAGGAACTTCCTAGATTTTGGCGTTGTTATCTTTCATGTTTCTCATGTATTATTCAGTCAGTTTTCTTCATTTATCAGTCAGTTTTCTTAAAGTTTTGACTAAGTAAAAGGTTGGTACATAACTACCATATTTAGTCGCATGTGCTTTTTAGCGAATTTTCGTTTTGGTGAGCTGACCATAGGCGTTCACCCTTGCCGTTCAGATTTTGTATTGGTAAACCGACCATAGGCGTTTACCCTTACTCATGACAGATTCATGTTTTCAGTCAAATATCACTTCATGAACCAGCCATAAACGTTCACCATTTCTCAAGTCAAATTTCATGCTTTTCAGTCAAATGATGTTTTGTGAACCGATCCACAGTTGTTCACCTTTGTCATATCAGGACATTTCATAAATTTTGACAAGTATGGATTGAACTACAGCCATCCATATTTAGTCCGAGATTATAAATTTCTATACATGACAGTTCTTAGAAATTTTTGACAAGCATGGATCGAACCAAAATCGCCCATACTTAGTCGTATGTTTTGTTCCTTGAATTCTGTGGATTGAACCATACCCATCCACACGAGTTGAGGTTAAACCTCAGTTGAGTTTCTTTTATGTTCTAGTAACAGTCAAATTTTCATATCCTCACGTTGATGTCGTCTTCAGGTTTGATTCAGTTCATGTCTCCTTACGAGGATTATGTTTTCAGCAAAGTAATGATGTTCTCATACACAAGAAGTTCAGTAAAACCCATTTTCATGATAAATCATGATTGGCCTTCATTAATCATGCTTCATCCTGACCACTGTTGGGACTTCGATTATATCATACTTTCAGTCTTGATATAACTAGCAGTAAGTCGACGCAGGAATTACAGGCTATCATGTTACTTATTTCAGACCAGTTTACTACCATTTAAATCAATTTATTTCCTAGATCACGTCAGACAAGCGACACCAGTATCGACCATCCAATAAAATTCCCACCAGTGCCATGAACAGTAGTCTATATGGACCCTCTGTATAGTGCCTCAGTTATACTCCTTGTACAGTGATACATGTGTACTCCACGTACAATGTCTCGATATGCTTCATGTGCAATATTCATTTTGTACTTCATGTACAGTAGTCCAGGTGTACACTAGGTACCCTACTCCATGGATATTGCTAATCGATCCTCAATCATCTCGGGCGTTTCCACTTGTCGATATTTTACCAGGTGCTGATGCTGCTCGTGAGTTGAAGATTTTACCAGATGCTGATGCTGCGAACACTTTGAAGACCTCACAATCGCTGATGCTGCTGATACTTTGGAGATTTCCCAAGATGCTGTTTCCGTTCATATCATGAAGACTCCGCAGAGCAAGGACGAAAACTATAAATTTGAACTTTATGTCAAGACAAAATTTCAACCATCAGACACTACCATTCCATTACATACTTTTACCTTCTCAGTTAGATGTCACACTCCACTCAGCTAACCGTATATTCAAAGAGTGGGAACCGGAACTCAGCCGGCCACTCAGCAGAATAGTTACATGAATCAAGGTCATGATAATGATCGTCATAAATTGACAGACAAAGCAGTAGTGACAACCACCGTGCTTATAAGTAATCAGTCAGTAACCATCGGAACTCCGGAACGGACGTGACCAGAAATGCAGAGGTCAGTAGTCTAACCGGTCCGCCAACCCTAGCAGTTACCAGAAATTCTTAGTCTCATTCAGACTCACCCATTAAAATACATGTTCAGACAACAGTCAAGACGCATATCTCAAGTATCATTTCGGAAGACACTGGTCAGGGTACACGTCATACGAATATCTTCTCAGGACACGAGTCAAGATTCATAATATCAGTATTGTCTTCTAAACCAGGTACTCAATAATTCAGGGTACCCTCCAAAAGGGTATACTCGTTCTATTATGCCACGCATGAACCAGATCATTGAAATTTTAGCCACCACCACTAGAGTATGATTCAGGTTAAACACGCAGTATTCACTTTGTGAGGTTACAGACGAACACATTCAGTGAAAAATCGCCATGTTTACTTCACATGTTCCTATGCCAGCTTCTTTTTGAATCAGGTAGTTACCTGTCTCTCAGCCAGAAAAGACTCCACAGTGCCACCCATGTTTATTAAGGTGATTCCTTTCAGTTAACGACAAGATCCGTCTTACTAAATCCCAAATATATTCATTATACTTTCTGTCAGAAAAAAATCAATATAAATTATTTCTGCCTTACAAGCGCGTGACTTATCAGTCCATAGCTACGAAGACTTTTAGCTACCAGTTACAAATTCACTTCTAAAATTCCTCAAATCCATGATCAACATAGTATACTAAAGCTTCCAGATGTCATTCCAGAAACTCCTTCCTAACCACGAGACATAATTTAACATCGAGTTTGTCTCAAGAATTGTGCCTGTTTCCAAAACTCTTTATTCCAGAGTTGCATCTAAGTTAAAAGGGTTGCATCATTTACTGCAAGAATTACCAGAATGAGGCTTTATTCGCCCTGGCATACCACCAGGAAGTGTGTCGTTTCTGTCTATCAGGAAGAAGACCGGTAACATGAGATCATGTATCGACCACCGATGTTTTGACAAGATCACCAGTTTTAATCGATGTTCATTCCACGAATAGCAGGTTTATCTGATCTGCTATGACTTCTTATATATTTTCCAGAACAATTCACGATCATGTCACCATCAGTGGTGAGAGAAACATATTATAGTCACTCTAAAAATTTTTGAATTATACTTCTGAGCTCCCTAATGCTCCAGCTATAAGTATGAAATTTATGAATAATTTTTTTTTATTATATACGACTTCCCAGACAAAATCGTCAGTATATTCATTGATCACATTCTGACCTGCTAAATTCTAGAGAAAAACACGAGAATCATCCTCTCACAGTTGTACAGAATCTTCGATTGGAGAAAATTTTATTTACAGCTTTCCAGACATGAAATCCAATTGAACAAAGTGGCATTTCTGAGCCATTCTACCTTAGCAGGAAGAAATTTCAGACAGTCCTGCGAAGGTGAAGGCCATCACCTGATGGTCCCGACTGACACCTGTGAACGAAGTACAATCTTCTAGAGCTCAATTGACTACTACCACAGAAATTGCCGATAATTCTCACTAAAAATGTTTTATGACTATTCAACCAGATTTCCACCAGAATGTTCCATAATCCCAGACAAAACTTTAATAGAATCCGCATCACACATTAATGCAGCTATGTTCATATCTAGATGCCTGACCTACTACAGGTTCAAGATAGAACACCGTTATGTTAGTGAGTTACTACAACCCTTAGAAATTTCTGAACAGAAATGAGACGAAATTCCATGAAATTGTTATCAGCTACCACAGGCTCAGAGAAAGTATGAGACTATCTAAGTTATCGTCAACCATGTAATCAGCTTGCGTGTTCTTTCATCCGAAAGGATCACGCAGTAGTAGATCTGCAGAAAATTTTGAAATTCAGCAGTAAATCGTACGAATTCAAGGCATTCCATCGACCATCATATCAAACAGAATTCCTGTTCACGATCACGTGTATGTTTACGTCCACTTTACGCTCATGTTTATTTCACTTCCACGATTACGTCTCATTCGTAGTATGATGATGTTACAGTTCATGTCTTGTGTTATCTCATGATTTAAGCTCGCGTTAGCGTTCATAACATTGTTCACGTTCAAGTTCGTGTGCCATTTCACGATACACGTTTCTTAGTTTATTACCGAATACGGTTACAGAAAGCTTGAGAGACCAGACTCAAGTTTAGCACAACTATTCCATAACCAGGCAGACGTTTCACATCTCAGGCCGTATCGTTTGGCATTCATTCCTCAGTCAGCATACGTTCATGATATGTTCTAGTATCACGTTCACAGTATGATTCACTTATCATATTCTAATTCCATGCCAGCGCTCCTCATATAATTATGAACCACGTTCACAATTGCTCACTTAGCATGTTCACAATTGTTCACGTAGTTCGTCCCTATATATATTCGCAGCAGCTTGCTCAGAGATATAAATGTTATCTTTTCAGGATAATTATACGTACCACTTCATGTATCCTACATGCTATAGCTTATTCATTCAGATTCAGAAAATCTATCTTAAGTATAGAACCGGAAACTATTCAGCATCATCAGGACAGGGTCATCAGGACCAAGATTTTGTTCATTATGTTTATACCCTTGAAGGAATCGTTTCGAGCGGGAAGCCACTCGAAACGGAGGAGTCCATCCGGACCTCTCATTCTTTTCCTTAATAAATCCAGTTAAGTTCTTTCAGTCATGCCACGTTACATGATCACTTCAGTCATGTCATGTTTATACCCTTTCAGCGGCAATATGTTCTAAATCAAGGACGAATGATCCTTCAGCTTATATGCCTTTCAGCCTTCATGATTTTTCAACATATATGTCTTTTCAGTTTATACGTCTTTCAGCTTACGTATACTTCCAGCTTTTACGTCGGTTGGTTTAAATTACCGATAATTCGAGGACGAATTTTTCTTTTAGAGGGGAAGAATTGTAAAACCCGGTATGGTCGTATCTTTAATTCGGGGACGAATTATTGTTTTTAGAGGGGAAGAATTGTAAAACCCGGTATGCTCGTATCTTTAATTCGGGGACGAATTATTGTTTTTAGAGGGGAGGAATTGTAAAACCTGTATTTAAAAATCAGAATATTTAAATACGTGGTTTAATATTGCTAAACTATATAAGTATTAATTATTAGACAGAGATATAAACGCAGGTCAGAAAATTAAAACACGAATACGTACGCGATTATTAAACGTAACACGAAAATTAAAAGAGTATGTTTTATGGTGTGGGCTGCGGCTTATTTAGTAAGAATATGAAACTTGGGCTTGGGAGCCCAGCCCACCTCAAAAAAAAATATACGGGAGGTTATTTTCCCCATCTTTTGGACACACAGTAAAACAAAAAAAAATTATTAGGGTTTCGTTTGGTGTGTGGAGAAGAACCGGCGGCAGGAAAAAAAAAATGGGATCGATTTGTGCTAATCAGAGAAGTCGAATGTTGTTTGTATATCTCCAATCACGTATAAGCAGTAAATCCTCTTTCCCTTTCTTTTTGTTTTGTCATGAATCAATCTAGAATAAATAATCTTGGTTTAATTAACCATACACATCACGAAATAATAGAGAAACGAGATTAGGGGTTTGTTTTGGTTCGACTGGACACATAAACCGAGACCAGTGGGTCTCGGTGGTTCACTTTCCAACCAGCCGCAACCCACAGGGGGCGCGGTGGTGGTGTTGGTCGTGACGGCAGCAAAAGTGAGCCACCATGGTGGTGTTGGTTCGTAACAGCAGGGGCGTTTGGGTCTGAATTTGACAGCAGGGGTGTTTGGGTTTGTAAATTGGATATACAAAACATAAGGGTGCGTTTGGTGTATATAAACGGGGGGAAAACGTGACCAAACAGTGGGATAACGTAGAAAAACAGTGGGAATAAGGGTAAAGTCAGTACTTGGTTTTCTAAACAGAAAATAAAGGATTTCATTTTCAGATTAGCGACGGTTTGGTGACAGTATTTTCCGTCGCAGATTGTTTTTGTGACAGTTTTCCTTATAGACAGTTAAACACTCAGCCTTTGGTCACACCTTTTTGTGACAGTTTTTCTGTCGTAAAGTTCATATAGACAGATTTAATATAGTTGTGAAATTGTTTAGTACGACCGAGATTGGGGTATCTCGGTAGGCTCGGGTTATAGTTTAAACATATAAAACGAAGAGTTTTATATTATACCTTTTAATCTAATTGTTTAATAAATGGTTAAAATATATTTTGAATGTATTAAATTAAATAGTTCTTTAATATTCTAAATGGGTATAATTTTATTAAATGAATTAAATTATCTTAGGAACTTTCTAATTTAAGAAACTTTATATTTTAAGCAGGATACTTAATACAGATACTATATCGTCAGGAATACGTTCTACCGTAACTAATAGTAGAACGATAATACCTTAAAATGAATTATTATAAGTTCAGATTTATCAGTTGGTATACGTACAGAATTTCAGAATCAAAATAAAATGAAAATAAGAAGCCAATAAGATCAGTAAAATTAAAATAAACGAATGTCAGTTAACTTATTCGCGTCCTTTATTCATGTAGCACGCGTGAAGCCCGAGTAGTATTCGTTCAGTCTTCCATTCAGTCAGTTACTGGACTAGAGGTACGGATATTCCTATCTCTCTATTATTATTTGTCTCTTTCGTTTATTCGATTGATCGTACGGGTTTTCCGTCCTTTCAGTAAGGACTTCCTTTCCTATGCATGATTAGGATTCCCCGTCTGCAGCCAAATGTTTTCCCCAGGATGTGTTTAAGCTTATCAGTAATCATGTTAATAACTAAATAAATTGCCTGAGCATTATATACCAGCATGACCAGTTTATGTACTAGTTACGGAGGTACCGTAACCACGACACTAGAGGCACCGGTGTCGTGACTCACATGCAGAAGAGTGATATCCTGCATCGTCCCACTCAGCTCAGCTTGGCCATTTTATCAGTATTATTAGTGGGGCGTATGGATGCATCCTAGGCTACAGTTTACAGTTTAGCAGGTGAATATGGTGTGTGCTCTACATCCTTCACATTGGAGCTGATCCCTCCACCCAGCACAGTTATTTAGAGGTCACCCCTCTACAGCATGACGAGGTCACCCCTCCAGTTATTCATGCACGGTTGTTACAGCATGTGACCTATATAAGCTCTGGCAAATTAAAATACAGTAAATGCATGTTTTCAGATTTATAAGATAAGAGTTCAGCTTTATTATTTACAAATCAGACTTTACAGATTATGCACAGATTTCCGCTGCAACTTTACTTATCAGCCTTACAACTCCAGTATTTTACCATATGTTTCATTTCAGTAGTTCCTTATCATGCTTTATATCCGTTCACTGAGCGTTATGCTCAGCCGTAGTTTCCTTTCATGTTCTAACGGCAGGTACACCAGGACGCTTTTAGGATTCTAAGAGCATGTGCATTTGGATGGAAGCTATCCAGACTTCTTACTTTATGCACTTCTTACATTATTCTGCTCATTTGGTCATTGTTTAGTCCTTTCATTCAGTATTTTATTTTTCATGTTTTGGGCTTATGTTTGGATTGCCGATGTTTGATTTCGGTATTTCCTCTATGGTCAGTTAATGTTTTAGGACATTTACCTTATGCTTTGATGACACTCCATAAATACACGTAACGGTCCACTTATCCAAGTGGGGTGTTACAATCTCCCTTGAAGAGAAGTCATTCCTATACATTAACTGATAAGGAAGATTTTGATCATAGAGTTGCGGAAGTCTTTAGCTTTCTTGATTGTTGAATGTCTTTGGGCATGAGCATGTGATTTTGAATCTTTGGCTTTGCTTAGGGCACTGTAACGTCACCTTTTTGAGACAAAACATAGACACAGACTGAATGGCTTTGACATTCGTCCTAAATCGGTAGCGTTTTACCTCCGGTCGGTGAAGACCGTTACACAATATTAAATATCGTACTTGTGATTAGGTAGTTTCAGTTAAGAACCTCCTTAACAGGGTTTTGCTCCTGTACTAGCCTGTCTCTTTACTCGACCGTCTCAAAGCAATACTGCGAACATATATTATGAATCATTTGGATAAATATCCGCTTGATTAAAGTGGTCAATTCAAATTCTTGCAACAAGTTTGATTCATTAAGAATCTTACCATTGTTCCTTTCCAGTTGACACAACCTTGATTCATAAGAATCTCGCAAGTTACCTACCGTAGCGCTGTTTGATGTTGACGCTAGAAGGATTTCCATTCGTCCTGTGAATATTAATAAATATCACTCTGAATGTTCTGGCAAGACCATTATGATATTGCGTAGAAACTTGAAACGAGTTTGAATAAATTCAGAATCAAACCACTGTTGCTTTTCAGTTTACACATGTACAATTCTAAAAGAATCTTACACATGACCTACCACAGTGTTATTTGATGTTAACACTGGACGGATTTCCACTCATCATTATGAATACTAGTAGTATCACTTGGAGTGTTCTATCAATATCACAAGGATATAGCGTAGGACTCTCTTGATCATCATCCGTGTGTCCTAACGAGATTTGATTGATCTCTTGGCTCTAGACTCGATTTGTGCACTTTTAGTGATCGGAGGCTGGAGCAGATGCCACCTATTCAATATCAACTAACTCGGAGTGAGAAAGTCAATAGAAGTCGTGTTGATATCCGTGATAATAAAATAAACTTCTTTTGAGAGAAGCTTGAGTCAGCTGGGGAGGGGTTGTGCATTACATCACTGGGTCCATGATGCGTTGTCTTCATGATGTGTTGACCCGGTTTCTGACTAGGTTGTATGGAGGGCTAATTTCTTTACACCCTTTATCGTTAAATTTCTTTTTCATTTTTCAACCCCTTCAATGCTTACCAAGACATCGTTAATAGCACCTTGTTGTGATTATTCCAGTACTATCATCAGTACTTAGTCGGCATTCAGCTACGTTCACATTCTACTCCATCTTTCCTAAGGACTTCTAATAATCTATTGGATTGTCCCTGGGAAGATCCCTCTGGTTCTGGTTGGATCATAGGACTTAAACCTAACCACCCATTTGACACCAATAACGTCATGAATTAAAGATGATGTGGGTATTTGATCAAAACCATGAGTGCTTGAGTCTTTAGATCACATTTTAATCACATTTTCTCCCTATCTCTAATATATAAAATCGTTTGATATTAGAAATACCAAATTTGATTAAAATATATTGTGAAAAATAGTCTTGAAATCGTTCGGGAGAAAAATGTGTCAAACTTAGCATGAATTTGGAATGCTCCCCCTCAAAAATTGATCCAATTGAATTGTCATTACGAGGATGTGATCCAGATTTCTCTTTTTGAGGATAGGAGTTGTTGAACACACAATTTTTGAAAGATTTTGAGTATCAATAAAAAATTCTTGAAAAAATTGTGTTCAACGCTTTTTGAAAAATCAATTCTTTTTGGTGAAAAGGTTTTCTAAAGCATAAACTTGAGTTCATAGACTTTGAATGTCTTGATAAATCCAATCAAGTGTGAGAAGATTTCTCTTCTTTTGCTGAGGGTAAGGGCACAAAATCGTACACTCCCCTGTGAATATAGATCCGGGTTGCAATCTAAAAGTGATTACAAGCCATTGTGTTAGCTCAAAACGTTGAATGTTTTGTGACAAGCTCAACCCAAGATAGATTGCTCTACCCGTTGTTGGAAAAATTGTCCAAAATAGACATTTTCCTTTTAAAAATAGAAATGACATGTTTTGAAAAATATTTACAACTTTCATTCGAGCTTTATGTACACACCCGTGTCGTTATTAAGCGACATTTCTAGGCACGTCCATATTATCGATTCTAAAAGACATGTCGACAACAATATTTTTGGATTTTCAAAGATTTTTAATTTTGTATTTTGCTTTTTTATTAATATTTACAAGTGGATGTTTGATAGATGAATCAAGCAGGCTTCTTTGCCAGAATCTCCAGTTCTGCTAGAGTCAAACATCTCATACCAATTTGCCTAACTAGATACGCAAACCTCTCTTTCGAAAGAGCTTTTGTAAACAAGTAAGCTAATTGATAATCAGTTCCAACAAAGTATAATTCAACGATACCCTTTTCAACTTGTTCCTTAATGAAGTGATATCTGACATCAATGTGCTTTGTGCGTGAATGATGTACCGGATTGCAGGAGATAGCTATAGCGGACTTTGAGTCACAGTATATAGGTACTTTATCAAAGTGCCGTGAGTTGTGTTCTCATCCAAAGAACTTGAGCACAACACGCAGATAGAGACACATACTCCGCTTCGGCTGATGACAGTGACGTGCAATCCTGCTTCTTGGAAGACCATCCCACAAGCTTATCTTGACCTAGAAATTGTGCACCACCAGAAGTACTTTAACGTGTATCAAGACACCCTGCATGAACAGAATCTGAATAGGCCGTTAGAAAGAAACCGGTTTCCCTCGGATACCAGAGTCCCATGTGAATGGTATTCTTAAGGTACCGAAAGATCCGTTTAACCTCCTTGAGGTGCTTTTCAGTGGGTTATGCTTGATATCGTGCACAATAACACGTAGCATGTGATATATATGGTCGACTTGTTGTTAAGTACGTGAGGGAGCCGATCATGGAACGATATTTCGTTTGATCTATGGCATCTCCCTCCAATCAGCATCTAGGGATGTGGTTGATAATGGTGTCCCAACGGGGTCACATGATGTCATACCATGATTTTTGATTATCTCTTGACAATACTTAGCTTGGTTAATAAAGATACCACTTCGGGATTGGTGAACTTGAATTCCTAGAAAGAATTTTTGTTCGCCCATTATAGACATTTCAAATTTGTTGTGCATTACTTTTTTAAACCATTTTGAAAGTTCTGGGTTTGTAGACCCGAAAATAATGTCTGCACAAGCAAAATGTCATCCCCATATTTATAAGTGAACAAGGTTAGATAAATGGAACCTTTTGAGAAACCTTTGGATACTAGGAATTTCGAGAGCTCGTCATACCACGCCCTTGGAGCATGCTTGAGTCCATAAAGTGCTTTGTGGAGACGATACACCTTGTCAGGATAGTGAGGATTGACGAATCCTTCCTGTTGCGTGACATAGACTTGTTCCTTCAAAGTACCGTTAAGAAATGTCGTCTTTACGTCCATTTGATAAACAATGAATTCCTTAAGTGCAGCATAAGCAAGGAAAATCCTGACCACTTCCATACGAGCTACTGGTGTAAATGATTCTTTAAAATCAATACCCTCTTTCTGTCCATACCCTTTAGCCACTAGCCTAGATTTATTCTTGATGATCGTGTTCTCTTCATCCATCTTGTTTTTCCAGATCCGTCGAAGATTTAATGGTATTACATCGTATGGTCTGTCAACAAGTTCCTAGACTTTAAGTCATTCAAATTGTTGAAGTTCATCCATCATCGATTCAATCCAAGCGTGATCAGCCATGGCTTCTTTGATGTTTTTCGGTTTATCTGAACTCACGGCGAGTGCGAACATACAAACATCGCCATCGGTTTCAAGTTGTCGTCTTGTGCGAACAGGCTGTGAAGGGTTTCCAATTACTTGATCCAAAGGATGATATCAGGTCCAATGATGTGTTGAAGGATGTCGTTGATAGAACGTATGCATATTTGACGGATCAACATGGCAAGTAGAAGACTCTCTTCGTGTACCGTTATATCGAATGGGTTGATAAAGCCGTCTTCATCATTTAATGCATAGTCTACTTGATTTGTGTTCTCTGAAGCAATGACAGTAGTTGTGGATGTTGTAGGAGCGGTTGTTGATGTGATATTCTGAGGAGGTAAATCTGTAGCAACCCGTATTGAAGTAGATGATGTTGTATCCTTTTGTTGACGATGATCGGTATCATCATTCTTATCATGAGTGACAGCGGAAGACTTTGACACAACATTTTTCTCCCACGTGAAATATTCATCATACATTGGTCCATATAACATTTCCAACTCTTCAATTGTCGTGTTGACTGTCATATCTGCTCTTGGAATATTTCCTTGAACCACCGTTGAACTTGATGGTTCATTGTTGTGGTCTTGAGTTCTGAGTTCCGTGCGGTTGTGAACGGAAGTCGTTTGTCGTTATAGATCGGGAATTAAATTGTTTTGTTCAAGTGTCATTTCTTGTAATTCATCAAATCGGATGTGAATAGTCTCGACTATCAATTTTGTTATCTTGTTGTAAAATCTATATCCCTTAGACTGAGTTGCATATCCCACAAGAATACATGCATCACCTTTCTCTTTCAACTTGTCCAGATTGTCACCGTCTCGAATAATGTAACACGTACATCCAAAAACATGAATGTGTTTGAGTGAAGGTTTTCGATCATGAATTATGTGATATGGTGTCTTTTCGTGTCTTGGGATAATTAAGGATCGGTTTTGTGTGTAGAATGCAGTTGACACGGATTCGGCCCAAAAGTATAATGGTAGTTTTGAAGCAGATAATAATGTTCGAGCAGCCTCAACTAAAGTACGGTTTCGTCTTTCAACAACGCCGTTTTTTTCAGGTGTTCGAGTGTTGTCCCATATATTTGTGATGATTAAACAAGAAAGAAAGGTAGATAAAAGATGAATTCTAGAGAGAGAAAGTAGTGAGAGAAAGTAGAGAGAAGTGTGTGATAAACTTGGTGAATATTAGATTAGGAGAATAGAAAAAAATGAGATAACCAACCTCTCCTTACATGCAAGGAGAGGTTTATATAGCCTTGCCTACATGTGGCATGATGGGCTATATGATAATGGGTCGGGCTTTCCTTTTGGACTTTGGTTACTTATGAATGAACCTTAGCTTAAAGTTAAGCCCGTAACACACGACTAATCTACTACCTATTACAAAGTTCTAATATACGATACATAATAAACATATGACCGATCATTCTTGTTTGACTCAATATTTTGAGGCTAACAATCTCCCCCAATGAGAGGTCATTACCCTTTGAGAGAGGTCATTACCCTTTGTCATTTGGAGAATTGTAGAGATTACTAATCTCGCCATAAATGAGTCTTGAACATGTAATAATATTCTTGTTTCTTCATGCTGTGATCTTTGAGCCTTTGTAGTTGTCTTTCGACTTTGTCTTTCATCTTGAGATCTTCAAATCATCCTTGACTAGTCTTTGCCATCTTGTGATCTTGTGTCTTCATCCACATGCTCACACTATTAATTGTCGAATATGTCTTTAGGCATGAGTATGTGGTTTTGAATCTTTGACTTTGCTGAGTACACTGTGACGCCACCTTCTCGAGACAAAACATAGACACAGACTGAATGGCTTTGACATTCGTCCTAAATCAGTAGCGTTTTACCTCCGGTTGGTGAAGACCGTTATACGATACTAAATATCGTACCTGTGATAGGTAGATTGTAACACCCCCAAATTTATACATCTCAATACAGCGGAAGACTCGTTGGTGTTACGGGATAGCACATTACTCACATCATAGACAACGCATAAAAATCGCGTCGTTTAATAATAAAGCATTTCCATTCATAAATATCAAAGTTACATAGGTCCCAAGTCATATTATTTCATACAAAGTTTTACAAAGTATTTGAATGGAAATTATAATTTAAGATGAATTCTTGTTGTCTTCCCGAGAATTACCTTCAAGTACCTGAGATAAAACATGTTAAAAGAAAAGGTCAGCGATAACGCCGAGTGAATTCATAGAGTTTAATAAACCATCAATATAATATCGGTATAAAATTATTACCGAAAATCATTTTGTACAAATCATTTTAATAGGCCATAAAATAGCCAAAGTCATTTTATACAAATCCTTATCGAAAATCATATTATATGCATTTGCCTTAAAAATCATGATACGAGCCAATGTCGTAAAAACATCATACAATACGTCTTACGACGTTGTATAAAGTTAAATAAAAACCGTATATGAATATGGTTACGAAAACCAAAACACAAACATAATATCATTAGTATGACCCCGTATTGCTAGTCAGGCAATACATCGTAATTCGGAGCGTACAGAAGTATTTCGTTAATTTGGATTATTATAAGCCGCATGACATTGTTACCTTACTAAACCAAACAACGGGTAGCTAACCCGATACTCAATTTACCCATCTAAAGTAGCGTGTCGTCACAAAGGTCACGCTATGGAAATCTTCTCATACATAAATTCTCTTACCAATCAATGTGGCACGACGGGGATCAACCGTCAAGGCGCGAACTGGGGTGATCGTCCCCAAATAGTACTATTATATGCATAAGCGTCTACCAAATCCCGGTAGTTCACAATTCATGTTAATGGGACTTTTAGTGACATAACCTAACTTTAATAATCCATTTTATTTCATCTATCGCGTCCTTTAATCATTTATCGGGTCATACAATCGGGTCATACAATCATTCGGGTCCAAATCAATGAACAAACAATCGGGACAAATGGTGTCCTATTTTATAAAAACTAACATGTTATCTCCCTCGCGGGTTTATAAAACATTTATAAAAACATTTAAAAGAGTGCGAGGCTATGAACTCACGTTGATGTGGGAAGGCGGGTTATCGGCAATTCGGTCGTACGATACGTGCTTCAATCACGGAAACCTAGACAAATAATACTCGTCTTAGACTCATGTCCAATGACTTTATAAAAATAACAATTATGTATACATATGATGATTTTATATATATGATGATCAAGTGGGTTTACATATTCTCTTTTACTCTTTTTACTGTTTACGTATTGGTAACTTCTTACTAGTTTACTAGTTTTACCTATTTACGTGTCTTAGGTCCAATAAACTTATTATAAGTTCTTTAACTTGTTTTAATCCATTTTATACTTATATTATCAGTATCTATACTTTCCATGTTGGGCCCAAATGGGTTAAGCCCAATAAGTTCTTTTTATAAGTGTTTATCTTATTTAGTCCAATTATTAGTCCAATATGCTTAGTTAGCTCGTTAATGTCCGTATGTCCTATAGTTCGGGTTTTATCGGTTTTTACTTGTATTAGATACTTATATATCAGTATATGACTTTTAAAAACTTTACATTAGACGGGTTTGATCGTCTAAGTTTTAATTGGCGAAAAACGTTAATTTTACTGTAATAGCCGAAAAAGTCGTAAAAATCAAGTTTATAGTTTTTATTACTTATAAGTATTATTCCACTACCATTTTTATAATTTATACACTTATTTAACCTTTTACATATTTATATAAATAAATTTCATAAGTTAGTGGGTTTTTATTTTACATTTTATACAATATAATTTTGAGTGCTTATATAATAATAATAAACATTAATTCTTAAAATCTGACTTTTATTTTCATATTCACCAAAACTTCCATATCTAGAGTTCTATATGAAGATAGAAGCTCAAATTTTTATCACATAAACTACTTGATATTTGATCCATTTAACTCTTCTATAGTTACTGTTGAATCATCCTCCAAGTATTTTCTAAAAATCATCCAAAACAGTGAACTCAGATTTGTACCTTAAACTTGTTTTGATCATATCTCACTCATTACAATGATTCCATTGCATGGCCAACTCCCACATGTGTATAAGACCCATAGCTTGCTGTATATCAATTTATTCAAGTCATCTTACCAGTTTACCATATGAATCTTTACTGTTTTATACAGCCATCTAAATTAAGCAAGATTTTAACCTTGTTTCTTATAGTTTTTCATCTTTTTAAGCTTGTTTATCAACATCAAATCCTCACACAATATTTTTAATCATCATTCATCATCATATACATATACATAAGTGAAAGAAATACAAGATTACATAATCAAAAATAACAAGAAGATGAGGAGGACAATCTTTATACCACCATGATGATGTAGGTTGTGATCAAAACATGGATTTTGATAGAGAAACTTGTGCATAACCAAGACCATCTTCAAGACCACCATTCTTCATGAACACCTTGTGGAAAATCAGCCCTAATACTCCATGAAAACTCCTCCTTGGATGTTAAAACTTGCACCAATCTTCCTCTTTTTGAATGGAGATTAACATATGTAAGTTATAACATATGTTTGTGGTTAAAAATTGTATGATGGTGGTGTTTTGGTTGAAGTGGGACGGCATAAATGGAGTCAAGAGAGAGAGGAGAGTGTTTTGAATGGATGTAAATGAGAAGAGTGGTTTAGTTGCTAGTTTTGGTAAGTTGGTGGGGAAAGTAGCTTTGAAACTAGGCTAGGACATGTGTTATGCTTCATTGTGAAGCTTTTGACACATAAGTGGTGTATGGTGAGGTGGTGGACGTCCCATATATGGGGGTGGGGCAAAAGTTATTTTGTCTCATCCCCATTTATTTACGGGTATTCCTCGATTCTAGTTTCCTCGATTTACGTGCCCTCGGATCGTTTTACGAAAAACGTTTTTATAAATTATGAATCAACATCACAAAACGAATCTAATAAAAGTTGTCTCATAAAAACGGAGTTCGAAAACGTAAATACGTAATCCTAAGGTTTCTGGTTTAGTCGTAAAGGACGTTAAAATAAAATCGTAAATCCTAATCTCTTCTCGTAAATTTATGGGTTTATGAACCAACACAAATTTAAAATCTCAAAATAATATTCATGGACAAATTTATTTTCTGAAATGTCGGACTGTCACCAAAGACGGTGTATGTAAACGTAAGCACGTAACGTAGAATCCTCCGGTTTAGACGTAGTCGACGCTACTTCAAGACGTAAATCCAAATTACTTCCCAAAAATAAGTGAGTTCGTATTATAACATTAAAATAATGTTTTTAAATAAATATTAAGAATAAAATATCAACCATAAATTGACGGATTGTCACAGCATTTACTCCTAAACAGGATCTTTGTCCTCAAAGATCATCTTACTACTCGCTTCTTATTGAGTTAAAGCCATGTGGGTATTTCCTCCACATTCGGTCTTTTCTCACAAGTGTAATTCATTACAATACGCGAGTTTCATCAAACATAACTACAGGAATAAGATCAGGCTAAATGTTGACTTACTTTCTCTATCCATGATGTTCACGGGTTTCTGATGAATGCAACTTTTCGCCGATCTAAGCTTTATTAAGAAGAATTCAGATTTTTACTTGATAGATATTCCATCAAGTTCGATATACGAAACATAATTCACGCATCTCTTGAAGTCCTTGGGTAGATCCAGCTTATATGCCTTTCAAACCAAATCTTTTACATCATCTCAATGGTACCATACAACAGGGACTTATATCCCATGATTTGTCAGATCATTAATTCATTTTTCCAAGGTTAAAAATTTTGGCATAACTTCACTACCCATCTGGCACTTCAAGATCTACATTTCATATTCACATAACCTCTTGCCCACTATCGGTAGTCAATAATCAAATCCTAATTTCAACAATCATTTCAGGTCTCGCGGGTCGAGTATTTTGTAAGGTTAGGTTCGCCATCATAGGAAACCTTAAACCTAAAAGACATGTCCAACTCACAATGGGTACATGTCGGGTGTCTTTATCTCAACTCCTGCTTACAGATGCTCTAATATTTAGATCCTAACAAGATTCGATCTCAATCCTAATACGATGATTATCAATGATAATCCTTCCAAAGGAAAACGATTATACGGTTTATTACTAAAGGTCATTCATTCAAACATAAAACAGCACTTATAGTATTTTGTGTCGTTACTTTACCTCGTCCCTTCGATTCGGGTGGTACATAGTACTCTCATCAAGGTTCGTTCTCAATGATTTCTGAGCAAATTTCTAGAAATTCGATGCGAAGCGAGGATCTTGATAAAGATGTTCGATACAGGCACACTATGTTTACATAACTCTTTTGCATTTATCATTAACGGGAATGATATTAGCAGATTTGGTTAGTCTGTCGACGATGACCCAAATCGAATCAAATTCAGATGATGACCTTTGCAATAGCTAGACGTTTACTAATGTATGAGGCGATGTCTGCCTTCATAATTTTCCACTAGTACAACTTCTTTTGATAATGATATATTAAATCAGAAATGACAGGAATAGAATACTTATACTTACAAGACTCCAACATAACTATATCTCAATATCTCCATATTTAGACAATCACAAGTGGTCTTTAAAACATTCAACGCTATTGGCTTCTCAATTCTAATGGTTCACATTAGCCGCGAACCCCTTTTTATTATATATATTATCCTTTTTACAAACATTGTTTATTTTCATATCATTCGGCAATTTATTTTGCACCTTCATTATTAAGGAACATGTCCTAATTGGTTCTTTATATTTTCTACATAATGTGTCAGTATCTATATTCACTTTCCTAGATGGAATAGTTATCATGTCCGTATTTATTTAAAAATTATTTCTTCACATTTTCTTTGTTTCAGTTTCGTCTCATTTATCATTTTTATCAGTTTTTCTCAATCCAGCGTTTAAAGCGTCGATAATTATTACAATTAATTAAATAATAATTAGTTAATTTTTATGAAACGTAAACGTAAAAATTTTAAATTTCTTAGCTCGACCAATTATGTAAAATGTTCAAAAAATAAATTTGAATTTAATTAACAAGATTTTTGTTGATTTATCCAAAATATTTAATAAGATCCGTAATTGTTTGAAAAATCTTTGTTTATTCTTTGGTAAAAAATTTCTTAGTTGAAAAGCAAAAATTGTCATTTCAAATTCTAAGTTATGGTTTAAATGGTTTCCTCAATCCCTCTTAGGTTGTCTTGAGGTATACACAAATATTTACCCTTAAACAGAAGTTTAGTTAAATGGTTTGTGTATAAGGGAATAATCCCTAAAAATCCTTTGTTAAAACATTTGTCAAAATATATTTGCACTTTCTTTTTAGTATAACTCAAAGTCTTAAATGACTTCTAAATTTTAAAGAGTCAATTTATATTACATTATCTATTATTCACACGGTCAATTAATATAAAGGATTTAGTCTTTAATCACATGTTAAATATTCAAGGTACATGTTTTTATTGCTTAGCCAATTTAGGGCAATCTATAAATAATTACTAACTCATTCTTATTCTTATAAACAAACAAATAGTCCTTAATGATCGCAAGCATGAATTAATCAAATTACAGCCTTCACACGTGATTCACCAAATTTATGAATACTACATGTGTATTAGTCAATCCAAACGACATCACGTGAAACTCATAATGTCCATTACAAGTACCGGATGTAGTGATTGGAATACATAATCCTTTTTCGCATATACGAAGTTGATGATAACCATGCCATGGATCAAATCTTTAGAACATACGCTAGAACCTTGTAAATGATCGAACAAATCTTCCATTTCGAGTTATAGATATCGTTTTCGATTGTCAATTTACTCAGTCCACAGTAATCTTATAAATATAAGGAATAATAACATCATAGCTCTTCATGATGATGAGTTTGGTTGAATAAAATCTATCTCCGACAACTCTCTCGGTTGTACGGTAATTAATTTAATTCAGATGGTGCTGACGTAAAGTGCACATGCCACAGGTGCAGCACCGGGAAGATAATCAGTACCAAATTCAACTTGCCCTAATGGCGAAAGTCTAGGTAATTCACCAGCAAATACCTCCTAAAGTTTCAGATAACAGAAACATCTTTTAATAAATTCACTTTAAGTTGTTTCTAGATTATAATATCTATAACTAGTTCACAACCATTCACGGTATAATTTTAAGTCTAAATGCAGGATATGGTCATCCATCAAGAATTATTTAAATAACTTTTGATAATCAACATCTTATCATCTAGGGGAATTCTACTCGAGTTCCCATCAATTAAGACAATGTCGTCATGTCATAATCAATCAATCCATTCTACTGGCACTATCAACTTTTCAGTTTTATTGCCGTCGATAAGATGTGAACTTCTCAAAAGACTAATAATAACTCATAATCCTTCACAAGTTCAAGGATATATGGAGACACAACCAACCTCAAAAGAGTAAGGTCAACGCATATTCTACGCGAGAGAATTTCAAATCAGATACAGACAAAAACATTTAACGAATATGAATATATCCCATGTTTTCATAATTTGAGTACGCATTCGAAAGCTCCTCAGATCGTTACCCAGGTCATTCAAATGAAATCTAATCAAAAGAAATGATAAGAACGTCGATACATCCAGTCGGGTATCAACACTCGGTATTCATATACTTTTCCTAAGAATCTCACTACGGGAGAATTGGACAAGAAGGGAATATCAATTGTCAAATAAGACAAATTCCACAGATGAGTAAATTCGACTCAGAAGAATAAATAGTACGGGCACATATGTAGGTGTCCCTAATATTATGTCCTTATTTTTCACTTCTTGCAGATCTCATAAAATTTAATCTTTCACAATCTTCAAAGAAAATGTAGTGTTTATTCATTAGTTTTATGGTGACTACTAATCAGTCTTGCATGGTCAATTCCAAATTGTATGTAGGCGCGCAACTATATACAATTTCAAGATTAACGATGCAATACTCAGTTCGTCAAAATTTTATCATCATGTTTATAATAAAAACATTTTCATGCTTAATTCTTAAATAAGAATCAAAAATAAATTTACCAAAGATTTTTCTTTGTTATGAAAACAATTAAGTTTTCCAAAGTGTTTCATAAACAACTTCATTTCAATAACGGTTACTTATAAGTCTCACTTTAAATAAGCCATATGGTGATGAAAACCTAATTTTTCTCAAGGGATACTGTTTTATCTTATAAAAACAATGAGTGATCTGCAAAAGAGTGATGAAGAGTGGTTCACCAAGAACTAACTACGATATGATAGGAAATGAGCTTAGCCAAATAATCATGAGGTTCATGACCTCGATGGCACTCAAAAAGAATAATCAACAACGTAACTCAAATCGAGATGAGTACTTGTTCAATGGTTGTATCACTAATGCGAACATTAGGATATAGCAATAGAGGATGGATAACATTGATACATGTAGAATTTAGCAATCAATGGTAGTCTTTTCACTAATCACAAACAAGTCAAAATTGTACCGTAACACATTACGTGTCACTATGTCATACAATTCTCAGAACTCATCGTACCAACTGATGTCTCAGTTAAGTTAGGGATTTTTAAAAGATACCACAATGAATACTAATCTACAAGAGTCATTAGGTGTCCCACCTGTCCCGGAAGATCCATCGGTCCCAATTTAGAAGAAGATTTCTTCAATTTATTTCTTGGACACTGGGCATCCTCGTTAGTGGACAATGGCCTAGGAACAACCCTTAACACGAATCAACAATCAATTAAAACCTTATAATCTAATCACAGAACTTAACGACTTCCTCTTAACAATCTCATATTCCATACAAGTTAAATTTTACTTTATTCAAGTTTCAACCAATTTTATACTCAATTCGATATCCTACTTCATTTCTCAATACTTCAACTTTATTTATAAACCTTAATAGGGCAATAAAAGTTCGATATAATCAACACTTAATTTCCAATCCTATAGCTCTTACAACAACAATTATTAAATGAGTCACTAGTATGAGATGACTCATACATTCAATTAGACTTCTCGGAAAGGTATTAGTGGCATGAGGCTTTTGGGTAATGGTTCCAATAACAGCCTCAAGTGCAACATTCACCCTTTCGATTTCAAATTTAAGAATTGGGTGACAACGAATCAGATGACATCTTTCTAGGTGGTAACGTTTTGTAAAACTCCACTCTATAAGGAAGATCGTCATGACATCGATATCAGATTTAATCTCGCCAATTCTTCTTCAATATCACAATCAACTAATATCTACATTTCTACGAGTATCAACCATTTGTTGGGATCATAAATATCCACAACTTGGTTTAGATCTAGGATAGCTAGAATTCCTACGAGAATAGCTTCGATTAATTTACTAGGGGATTTAGGGTTACTTGTGACAATCTACGTCGTATAAATACCTCGTATAAATATCAAAATAATCATCAAACAATCATGTAAAAAAATTACATCATATATATATATATATAATCCAAGTTATATATATATTAAAATAACACTTCTCAGTCTGGCCTTGTCGGTAACTCGAGAATTCTTCGGCACCGTTATAGTCAAAAGATTTTTAGACATTTTTAGAAAAATGTTTTTAGTTAAAAGATTTTGAAATGTTTTATTCAAAACCTTGGTTTTAAAAATCTTTCGTTCTCTATAACGAGAGATCTGGTACCAAACTGTAACACCCCCAAATTTATACATCTCAATACAGCGGAAGACTCGTTGGTGTTACGGGATAGCACATTACTCACATCATAGACAACGCATAAAAATCGCGTCGTTTAATAATAAAGCATTTCCATTCATAAATATCAAAGTTACATAGGTCCCAAGTCATATTATTTCATAAAAAGTTTTACAAAGTATTTGAATGGAAATTATAATTTAAGTGCGGGCCATGAATTCTTGTTGTCTTCCCGAGAATTACCTTCAAGTACCTGAGACAAAACATGTTAAAAAAAAGGTCAGCGATAACGCCGAGTGAATTCATAGAGTTTAATAAACCATCAATATAATATCGGTATAAAATTATTACCGAAAATCATTTTGTACAAATCATTTTAATAGGCCATAAAATAGCCAAAGTCATTTTATACAAATCCTTATCGAAAATCATAATATAGGCATTTGCCTTAAAAATCATGATACGAGCCAATGTCGTAAAAATATCATACAATACGTCTTACGACGTTATATAAAGTTAAATAAAAACCGTATATGAATATGGTTACGAAAACCAAAACACAAACATAATATCATTAGTATGACCCCGTATTGCTAGTCAGGCAATACATCGTAATTCGGAGCGTACAACAGTATTTCGTTAATTTGGATTATTATAAGCCGCATGACATTGTTACCTTACTAAACCAAACAACGGGTAGCTAACCCGATACTCAATTTGCCCATCTAAAGTAGCGTGTCGTCACAAAGGTCACACTATGGAAATCTTCTCATACATAAATTCGCTTACCAATCAATGTGGCACGACAGGGATCAACCGTCAAGGCGCGAACTGGGGTGATCGTCCCCAAATAGTACTATTATATGCATAAGCGTCTACCAAATCCCGGTAGTTCACAATTCATGCTAATGGGACTTTTAGTGACATAACCTAACTTTAATAATCCATTTTATTTCATCTATCGAGTCCTTTAATCATTTATCGGGACATACAATCGGGTCATACAATCATTCGGGTCCAAATCAATAAACAAACAATCGGGACAAATGGTGTCCTATTTTATAAAAACTAACATATTATCTCCCTCTCGGGTTTATAAAACATTTATAAAAACATTTAAAAGAGTGCGAGGCTATGAACTCACGTTGATGTGGGAAGGCGGGTTATCGGCAATTCGGTCGTACGGTACGTGCTTCAATCACGGAAACCTAGACAAATAATACTCGTCTTAGACTTATGTCCAATGACTTTATAAAAATAACAATTATGTATACATATGATGATTTTATATATATGATGATCAAGTGGGTTTACATATTCTCTTTAACTCTTTTTAGTGTTTACGTATTGGTAACTTCTTACTAGTTTACTAGTTTTACCTATTTACGTGTCTTAGGTCCAATAAACTTATTATAAGTTCTTTAACTTGTTTTAATCCAATTTATACTTATATTATCAGTATCTATACTTTCCATGTTGGGCCCAAATGGGTTAAGCCCAATAAGTTCTTTTTATAAGTGTTTATCTTATTTAGTCCAATTATTAGTCAAATATGCTTAGTTAGCTCGTTAATGTCCGTATGTCCTATAGTTCGAGTTTTATCAGTTTTTACTTGTATTAGACGAGTTTGATCGTCTAAGTTTTAATTGGCGAAAAACGTTAATTTTACGGTAATAGCCGAAAAAGTCGTAAAAATCAAGTTTATAGTTTTTATTACTTATAAGTATTATTCCACTACCATTTTCATAATTTATACACTTATTTAACCTTTTATATATTTATATAAATAAATTACATAAGTTAGTGGGTTTTATTTTACATTTTATACAATATAATTTTGAGTGCTTATATAATAATAATAAACATTAATTCTCAAAATCTAATTTTTATTTTCATATTCACCAAAACTGCCATATCTAGAGTTCTATATAGAGATAGAATCTCAAATTTTTATCACATAAACTACATGATATTTGCTCCATTTAACTCTTCTATAGCTACTGTTGAATCATCTTTCAAGTATTTTCTAAAAATCGTCCAAAACAGTGAACTCAGATTTGTACCTTAAATTTGTTTTGATCATATCTCACTCATTACAATGATTCCATTGCATGGCCAACTCTCACATGTATACAAGACCCATAGCTTACTGTATATCAATTTATTCAAGTCATCTTACCAGTTTACCATATGAATCTTTACTGTTTTATATACAGCCATCTAAATTAAGCAAGATTTTAACCTTGTTTCTTATATTTTTTCATCTTTTTAAGCATGTTTATCAACATCAAATCCTCACACAATATTTTTAATCATCATTCATCATCATATACATATACATAAGTGAAAGAAATACAAGATTACATAATCAAAAATAACAAGAAGATGAGGAGGACAATCTTTATACCACTATGATGATGTAGGTTGTGATCAAAACATGAATTTTGATGGAGAAACTTGTGCATAACCAAGACCATCTTCAAGACCACCATTCTTCATGAACACCTTGTGGAAAATCAGCCCTAATACTCCATGAAAACTCCTCCTTGGATGTTAAAACTTGCACCAATCTTCCTCTTTTTGAATGGAGATTAACATATGTAAGTTATAACATATGTTTGTGGTTAAAAATTGTATGATGGTGGTGTTTTAGTTGAAGTGGGACGGCATAAATGGAGTCAAGAGAGAGAGCAGAGTGTTTTGCATGGATGAAAATGAGAAGAGTGGTTTAGTTGCTAGTTTTGGTAAGTTGGTGGGGAAAGTAGCTTTGAAACTAAGCTAGGACATGTGTTATGCTTCATTGTGAAGCTTTTGACACATAAGTGGTGTATGGTGAGGTGATGGACGTCCCATATATGGGGGTGGGGCAAAAGTTATTTTGTCTCATCCCCATTTATTTACGGGTATTCCTCGATTCTAGTTTCCTCGATTTGCGTGCCCTCGGGTCGTTTTACGAAAAACGTTTTTATAAATTATGAATCAACAACACAAAACGAATCTAATAAAAATTGTTTCATCAAAAACGGAGTTCGAAAACGTAAATACGTAATCCTAAGGTTTCCGGTTTAGTCGTAAAGGACGTTAAAATAAAATCGTAAGTCCTAATCTCTTCTCGTAAATTTGTGGGTTTATGAACCAACACAAATTTAAAATCTCAAAATAATATTCATGGACAAATTTATTTTCTGAAATGACGGGCTGTCACCAAAGACGGTGTATGTAAACGTAAGCACGTAACGTAGAATCCTCCGGTTTAGACGTAGTCGACGCTACTTCAAGACGTAAATCCAAATTACTTCCCAAAAATAAGTGAGTTCGTATTATAACATTAAAATAATGTTTTTAAATAAATATTGAGAATAAAATATCAACCATAAATTGACGGATTGTCATATAGATTTAGTTAAAAATCTCCTTGATAGGGTTTCGCGGCTGTACTAGCCGTTCTCTTTACTCGACCGTCTCAAAGCAAGACTGTGAACATAAAGAGTGAATCAATTGGATAAATATTCGCTTGATTAAAGTCGTCAATTCAAATTCCTGGAACAAGTGTGATTCATAAAGAATCTTACCATTGTTGCTTTCCAGTTGACACAAGCTTGATTCATAAGAATCTCACAAGTCACCTACCGTAGCGCTATTTGATATTGACGCTAGAAGGATTTCCATTAGTCACTGTGAATATTAATGAATATCACTCTGAATGTTCTGGCAAGACCATAAAGATATTGCGTAGAAATCTGAAACGAGTTTGAATCAATTCAGAATCAAACCACTGTTGCTTTTCAGTTTTACACCTGTTCAATTCATAAAGAATCTTGCATATGACCTACCGCAGTGCTGTTTGATGTTAACACTGGAAGGATTTCCACTCATCATTGTGAATACTAAGTAGTATCACTATGAGTGTTCTAGCAATATCACAAGGATATAGCGTAGGACTCTCTTGATCTTCATCTGTGTGTCCTAACGGGATTTGATTGATCTCTTGTATCTAGACTTGATTTGTGCACTTTTAGTTGTCGGAGGCTGGAGCAGATGCCACCTATTCAATATCAACTATCTCGAAGTGAGAAAGTCAATAGAAGTCATGTTGTTCTCCGTGACAATAAAACAAACTTCTTTTGAGAGAAGCCTGAGTAGCTAGGAAAGGGTTGTGCATACATCACTGGGTCCATGATGAGTTGTCTTCATGATGTGTTGACCCGGTTTCTTCCTAAGTTGTATGGAGGGCTTCTTTGTTTACACCCTTTATCCTTACATTTCCTTTTCATTCTTCAACCCCTTCAATGCTTACCAAGACATCATTACTAGCACCTTGTTGTGATTGTTCCAGTGCTAGCATCAGTACTTAGTCGGCATTCAGCTACGTTCACATTCTACTCCATCTTTCCTATGGACTTCTAATAATCTATTGGATTGTCCCTGGGAAGATCCCTCCGGTTCTGGTTGGATCATAGGACTTAAACCTAACCACCCTTTGACACCAATAACGTCGTAAATTAAAGATGTTGTGGGTATTTGATTGTAACCATGAAAACCACTTCAAATGTCTAACAAGATGTTTGAAAAACATTTAACACCTTGATAGTTTTGTCGTTTCAGAAATGCTCCCCCTTCACATGTACATCGATAATCGAAAGTGTTTCGCACATGTCGGTAAGAGTTAAAGTGCTTGAGTCTTAAATAAGATCACATTTTAATCACATTTCCCCCCCTATCTCTAGTATATAAAATATTTTGATATTAGAGATACCAAATTTGATTAAAATATATTTTGAAAAATAGTCATGAAAATCTCCAGGAGAAAGATGTATTAATATTTTGCATGAAGTTAAAATGCTCCCCCTCAAAAATTGATCCAATTGAATTGTCATTGTGAGGATGTGATCCACATTTCTCTTTTTGAGGATGGGAGTTGTTGAACACACAATTATTGAAAGATTTTGAATAATCATTGAAAAATTCTTGAAAAAATTGTGTTCAACGCTTTTTGAAAAATCCTATTTCTTTTTGTCGAATAGGTTTTTTAAAGCATAAACTTGAGTTCATAGACTTTGAATGTCTTGACGAATCCACTCAAGTGTAAGAAGATTTCTCTTCTTTTGCTGAGGGTAAGTGCACTAAATCATACACTCCCCCGTGAATATTGATCCGGGTTGCAATCTGAAAGTGATTACAAGCCATTGTGTTGAGCTCAAAACGTTGAATGTTTTGTGACAAGCTAAACCCAAGATAGATTGCTCTACCCGTTGTTGGAAATATTGTCCAAAAGAGACAATTTCCATTATAAAAGATAGAAAATGACATGTTTTAAAAAATATTTACAACTTTCATTCGAGCTTTATGTACACACCCGTGTCGTTATTGAGTGACATTTCTAGGCATTTCCATATTATCGATACTGAAAGACATGTCGAGAAGAATATTTTTGTATTTTCAAAGATTTTTCATTTTGTATTTTGCTTTTTCATTAATATTTACATGTAGATGTTTGATAGATGAATCAAGCAGGCTTATTTGCCAGAACCTCCAGTTCTGCTGGATTCAAACATCTCATACCAATTTGCCTAACAAGATACGCAAACCTCTCTTTCGAAAGATCTTTTGAAAACAAGGTAGCTAATTGGTAATCTGTTCCAACAAAGTATAGTTCAACGATACCTCTTTCAACTTGGTCCTTTATGAAGTGGTATCTGACATTGATGTGCTTCGTGCGGGAATGCTGTACCGGATCGCAGGAGATGGCTATGGCTGACTTTGAGTCACAGTACATAGGTACTTTATAAAAGTAGAAGCCATAATCCGTGAGTTGTGTTCTCATCCAAAGAACTTGAGCACAACACACAGGTAGAGACACATACTCCGCTTTGGCTGATGAAAGTGACGTGCAATCCTGCTTCTTGGAAGACCATCCCACAAGCTTATCTTGACCTAGAAATTGTGCACCACTAGAAGTACTTTTTCGTGTATCAAGACACCCTGCATGATCAGAATCTGAATAGGCCATTAGAAAGAAACCGGTTTCCCTCGGATACCAGAGTCCCAAATGAACGGTATTCTTAAGGTACCGAAAGATCCGTTTAACCTCCTTAAGGTTCTTTTCAGTGGATCGTGCTTGATATCGTGCACAATAACACGTAGCATGTGAAATATTAGGTCTACTTGCCTTCAAGTACATGAGGTAACCGATCATGGAACGATATCTCGATTTGATCTATGGCATTTCCCTCCAAGTCAGCATCTAGCGATGTGGTTGATAATGGTGTCCCAACGGGGTCACATGAATTCATACGATGCTTTTTAATTATCTCTTGACAATACTTAGCTTTGTTAATAAAGATACCACTTGGGGATTGGTGAACTTGAATTCCTAGAAAGAATTTTAGTTCGCCCATCATTGAAATTTCAAATTTGTTGTGCATGACTTTTTCAAACCATTTTGAAATTTTTGGGTTTGTAGACCCAAAAATAATGTCATCAACATAAATTTGCACAAGCAAAATGTCATACCCATATTTATAAGTGAACATAGTTAGATCAACAGAACCTTTTGAGAAACCTTTGGATACCAGAAATTTCGAGAGGTCGTCGTACCACGCCCTTGGAGCTTGCTTGAGTCCATAAAGTGCTTTGTGGAGACGATACACCTTGTCAGGATAATGAGGATTGACGAATCCTTCCGGCTGCGTGGCATAGACTTCTTCCTTCAAAGGACCGTTAAGAAATGTCGTCTTTACGTCCATTTGATAGACAGTGAATCCCTTATGTGCAGCATAAGCAAGGAAAATCCTGACCACTTCCATACGAGCAACTGCTGCAAATGATTCGTCAAAATCAATTCCCTCTTTCTGGCCATACCTCTTAGCCACTAGCCTAGCTTTGTTCTTGATGATCGTGTTTTCTTCATCCATCTTGTTTTTCCAGATCCAACGAAGATTTAACGGAATCACATCGTATGGTCTGTCAACAAGTTCCCAGACTTTAAGTCTTTCAAATTGTTGAAGTTCATCCGTCATCGATTCGATCCAAGCATGATCAGCCATGGCTTCTTTGATGTTTTTCGATTCAGCAGTACTCACGGCGAGTGCGAACATACAAACATCGCCATCGGTGGCTAGTTGTTGTCTTGTACGAACAGGCTGTGAAGGGTTTCCAATTACCTGAACCAAAGGATGTACTCGGGTCCAATGACGTGTTGAAGGATGTCGTTGGTAGAACGTATGCATATTTGACATATCAACATGGCGAGTAGAAGATTCTCTAGTTTCGTGTACCGTTGTACTGAATGGGTTGATAAATTCGTCATCGTCAGATAATGCATTATCTGCTTGATTTGTGTTCTCTGGAGCATGACAGTAGTTGTTGATGTTGTAGGAGCGGTTTTTGATGTGATATTCTGAGGAGATATATCTGCAGCAACCCGTGTTGAAGTAGATAAAGTTGTATCCTTTTGTTGACGATGATCGGTATCATCATCCTTATCATGAGTGACAGTGGAAGACTTTGATACAACTTGTTTCTCCCTGGTGAAATATTCATCATACATTGGTCCATATAACATTTCAAACTCTTCAAGTGTCGTGTCCACTGTCATATCTGCTCTAGGAACATGTTCAGGAACCAGCTTTGAACTTGACGGTTCATTGTTGTGGTCTTGAGTTCTGAGTTCCGTGCAGTTGTGTACAAAAGTCTTTTGTCGTTATAGATCGGGACTTAAACTATTTTGTTCAAGTGCCATCTCTTGTAATTCATCAAATTTGATATGAATAGTTTCGACTATCAATTTAGTTCTCTTGTTGTAAACTCTATATCCCTTAGACTGAGTTGCATATCCCACTAGAATACATGCATCACCTTTCTCTTTCATCTTGTCCAGATTTTCACCATCTCGAATAATGTAACACGTACATCCAAAAACATGAAGGTGTTTGAGTGAAGGTTTTCGATCATGAATTATGTGATATGGTGTCTTTTCGTGTCTTAGGATAATTAAGGATCGGTTTTATGTGTAGCATGATATTAATACGGCTTCGGCCCAAAAGTATAATGGTAGTTTTGAAGCGGATAATAATGTTCGAGCAGCCTCAACTAAAGTACGGTTTTGTCTTTCAACAACGCCGTTTTGTTCGGGTGTTCGAGCAATACATGTTTCATGTTCAATTCCTTCGGCTTCAAAATAATTCCTCAGAGTTGAATTTAAAAATTTTGTGCCTCTGTCAGTACGAACCACTTTAATTTGAGTTTGAAGACCACGTTGTATCAGTTTTAGGAAGTTGATGAGAACTTCGGGTGTTTCATCCTTGGACCTCAAGAAGTGAGCCCATGTGTACCTTGAGTAATCATCGACAATTACCATAACATATTTCTTTCCATTGATACTATGAACACGCATGGGACAACACAAATCTATATGAAGAAGATCCAACCATCCTTTAGAGCTTGGTGTAGTCTTTGTTTTGAAGCTACTTCGTTTAGCTTTATAAAGCTCACAAGAAGAACAAAGATGATCTTTGATGAATTTCAAGCTTGGAAGGCCTCTCACAATATCTTTCTTGGAAATCAAGTTGATGGTATCAAAGTTGAGATGAGATAGACGTTGATGCCATAACCATGCATGAGTCGTTGAAGCTTTAGCCATGAAGCAAATTGGAGTTGATGAAAATGTGTCTTGAAGTGAAATTGTGTAAAGATCAGTACCCCGTGTACCGGTAAGTAAGTCATTCCCATCATAATCACGAACAAAACATGTCTTCTTTCTGAAAGCAACCTCCAAATCCGCGTCACAGAATTGACCAACCGAGAAAAGATTGTGATTGAGCCCTTCGACGTAGTATACCCTTTTTATCGTGATATTCCCCTGAACCAAATCTCCATATCCTAGGATCGGTGCAAATTGATCATTTTCGAATCGGACCATACCCATGAACTTCTCCACGAAGTTAATTAGAAGCTTGAGATTCCCCGTCATGTGCTTCGTGCATCTAGAGTCCAGTATGAAGAGAACTATTTGTATCACCTGCAGAAGAGTTAGAACACGATGGAGCATTTGCTAATTGGATACCACATTGGTTGTGATTTCAGAATCATTAGTGTCCTTAGCAACATTTAAAGGCATACTAACACTCGTTGTCACATTTTCTGTCCTAACTTTAGGCATCCATTTATATCCTGGAGGACATTGATTAGCAAACCACCATTTCCACGACTTGCTAGCAGACTCATATAATTCCCTAATTCTGCTTCTAGTGGTCTTAGTGGTGGAGTCTGATGCAATAATTTTCTCAGGGGGTTGCGCCAGAATGGTTCACTTATCGTTTGGGTTTTCTAGCACTAATAGGCATCGCAGTTTGCTTCTTAGTTCTAGTAGCTACGCTTTTGACAGTATTCGAAACACACATAGCATGATTGGCATTAGCACACTTTCCACATTTCACACAAACAAACTTAACATTCAAAGCATTCAAAGTCGAATCATTCAAATCGTCAATACACGCGATTACAGACGTTTTATTCCTAGAAACATTGAAAATCCTAGGGTGGTCTTCTACTTCCTTCATCTTCCGTTGACTCTTGTTTTCCAAACCTTTTCATTCATTCGAGTTCTCTTAAGCTGAGGCCGGCTAACACTACCAATAGAGACTACTCCTGTAGTAAAAGGCACACTTCTATTAGTGTTTCTAGAAGTCTGAGGTGATTGACTTTCTTTGTTAGGTGTGGGTTTAGTGGCCAATCTATACATCCCTGGTTTCATCACATTTGTGTTCTTAATGCTTTGTGATCGAATATGTGTTTTGGGAGTGTTTTGTGGAACCTATCCTTCCCATCCGTCTTGGGGACAAACGCAGGTTTTGCAAATGCAGAATTAGAGAAAACATATGGTTTTCCCAAGACAGAGGGTCTAGTCACTTTTTGCGCATTGGGTTGTCTTACAACAGGTTTCTTAACACTAGGTTCCACAATTTTCACACCCATCTTAGCAAAGAGTTTCTTCAACTCTGCTATCGCTATTTCCCTGTCTTGTAACTGATCTTTCAACCCTTTAATTTGCAAACTCTGTTCATTCATTTCTCGAAACGTTTTGGAAAGTTTTTCTTACAAGTTATTATCATGTGGAAAACTACCAACGTCTTTTTGCAAAGCAAGTTCAAGAGAATGACAATGTTTTTGAAGGAAATCAGTTTTGTGTTGAAGTAACTCAAAAGCCTTTTTATCAACATTTTCTTTACGTTTCGAAAGCTCAAGTTCAAGATGCTCACATTCTTTGATTTTATCAAGATATTTGCATGCAACATCAGAATATTCATCGATATCAGCACAAGATTGAATAGTAACACACAAAATATCTTTCGAGAGACATTCTTCTAAGAGTAAATCATATTCATCTGAAAAAACGGACTTGTCCATTTGAAGATCGTCAATTTCTTTCTCAATAGACTCAACATATTTTAAATCATCAAACATTTTAGACCGAATTAATCTTTCAAATTCAAGCATATTTTCTTTTAATGTGGTCGTGTTCGGTATTAAGATGTGTTTGATAAGCACAGTTATATCTTGAGGAATTGGTTTTTTCCACTCGTCATTTTCACGTTGTTTCCATTCATTGTCACCAATGGATTTAATATTATCAATGTAATGATGTAGAAACCCAAATGTCTGCCTACTCTTGCTTTTAGAAGCATCAAGAGGCAAGTAGTTGATGAACATAGAAACGTTAGTTTTCTTAGTAGCAAAAGCTTTCTTCCATTGATTTCTTCTTTGTTTGCATTCTAAAAACAATTCCTCACGAGATTTTTGTTTTTGTGTAGTGAAAAGACCATATAGACTATTCTCATAAGCATAATTGTATGGTTTCACAAACTCTGTATTGACCGGTGATCTACTCTCCTCTTCCCAAAGGGATGTCTCATCATAACCAAGAGGATATTCAGGATCGGTCCATTCGGACTCATCCATATAAAGGCACGGGTTCGCAGCTTGAGCTTTGGCAAGATAATCAGGACTTGCAAAGCTAGCTTGACCCATAAACATAGACAGAGGTGTTATCATTCTTACGGTTTGAATAGAGTCATGCGTTTTATAAACAACTTTCTTCAAAAATTCAACTTGTTTTTCTAGTTCCGTTACTTTTTCAGTATCTTTTACATGTCGACCTTTGAAATCTTGTTTTAACGTTTCAACCTCTTGTTTCTTAACATCAAGAATTTTAGCAGAATCGGTGTTATCTATCGAAAGCCGTTGTTCAAGTTCGTTAACTTTGGTGGTAGCAAGGTACGTTTTTTGACGTTCATCCATTAATAAAACATTAAATTGACGTCTCTCTTTGGTTAATAACTCAAGAGTTTCGTTGTATTTCTTTTCAAGATCATCCTTTTGACTTTTTAATGCACTACCCTTGTACCCCTCAAGCTCTTTGGTTTTCTGAAGAAAGCTCATCTTTATAGCGTTCAATGGTCTCACTAGATGTAATTAGTGCGGCTTTGCATTCTTCAAAATTTTGAGTGAGCGTTGCGTTTGCCTTCTTTAATTGCTTTTTACTTTTTCTAGTTTCATTGACATCTTTTTGTAAACTAGCAATTAAATTAGCAAGCGCGACACGCTCCTCATCATCATACTCATTTGCATGTTGATCATCCTCAAACTCATTATTGCACATGTCTGATGAATCGGGTGTGGTATTGCTATCAACCTTTTTTGTTAAACATGTGCCATTAATGGAATTGGGTAGTTCACTATGCTCATGAATATCACCAAACACATTATATTCATCAGTGGTGTGTACCTTATCGAGTGGCTCAGTGTCAAAGATAGGGCCATTGTCATCTTCAGTGACGTTGAGAACTTCTTAAACCTTTGCCATGTACGAGTAATGTGCTTCTAATTCTTGGTTGGAGGCTTCATCATCAGTGTCATCAAGCATTACTCCTTCCTCAGCCGACAATTTGACCCCTGCTTCCATCTTCTTGCATAACAACATCTTCGCTTTATGATAGCTAGAGTCCCTAACCCGTTTCGGCTTTCGGTATTCCTTTGCCATATGTCGATAACCTTGTCAATTATAACACTGAATCCCACTTTGTTGAACCACTTACGTTCCAACAGTTTCCCTATTCCCAGTAGCAGCAACAATCCTCTAAGTATCATACTTGGCAGTTTGTCGATCATACCTTGCAAAACCCTCAACATGTGTTGGATTATGTCGATCATACCTAGAAGGACTTTTACCACATCGACGTGTGTCATATCTTGAAGGGTTCTCAACATATGGGTTCTTTGTGTTGGATGATGTTCGAAGATTGTTTTTGGTGGATTTGAATATTTTCTTATAGGTCTTCATAATGAAAGCAATTTGTTGTTTCATTTCCCGATTCTTCGGAGATTGATCTTCATCACTATCCTCTTCAGATGATGACTCCGATGGTGGTGATGGTGCTCTTGGTTCTTTGCCGCATGATCTCGTGGAGGATGAAGACTTGGATGATGTGGAATATCGTGGTGAGGATGATTGAATAGTGATAGGTGTAGAAATACGCGTTTAGGAAAACAACGTATAAGTGCGGCAAGTATTAAACTCAACAATTTAGGAAAACCGACAAGTCGAATAAATGCGGGTTTGTTCTCGAAGGAGGTGTGTGGATTAATGTGCCAATATGTAAAATCAAGTTTGGATTAGTGACGTTTTTGGTTTAAAGAGAGAAAAAGAAAAGACGAGTTACGCTACGATTACACTACGACGAATGACGTAAAACGCGAACGTAATTACGTAAAACGCGACGAAATTAAAAACAAAACCTAAAAATTAATTACAAGATTAAACTAAGTCCAAAATAATATAAATAAGAATAAAAATCCAACAAATATATTTTAAAACCTTTTATTAATTAAATATTCAATTTTTAATGCTAATTAAAGCCCTAAAATTAAATATAATTAACAAAATGTCCAAAATATTATTTTATATAAATCACTTATATTATTTAAAGACTAAAAAGATTTTTTCCTAATTTTAAAAACTATTTTTTTATTTTTTAAATGCTAAAAGCTATTTTTAAACTAAAATAATCATAAAAAATAAGAAAATAATGTTAAAAATAATTTGACAATTTTAAAAATCCTAATTTATACTAATGAACAATAGAAATTTGAAAAAGATTGAAAAATGTCAAATTTTTCACTAAAAGACAAAACAGATAATAATAAAACCTTAATTAAACTAAATTAAATTCCAAAAAAATAATTAAAAAGTGAACAGTAAAAACTTTTTAAACTAAAAATCTTAAACTATTTTTCTAAATATAAGAAAAATTTTAAAACTGAAAAATATAAACTTTCTGCACTAAAAGACAAAAACAGACTATTTGAAAGTAATTTTAAAAAGCAATTAAATGTGAAAAATAGCAAATGAACAGTAACAGAAAATTTAATTAAACTGAAAAATCAAAAATTAAATTAGAAAAATTATGGAACTGGTTTCAAACCCTAGAACCTATTTTACCCCACAAAAGACAAAAAAAACAAGTTACTGATAGTGACATGTTGGGACTTTTGTTTTTTAGCTGAGCAGTAGGAACTAGTATACTAGCAGTGGGAAGTTGGTTCCCACTGACAGTATAAAAAATCGTATCTGGTGACTGATTAAGCTTAGGAAAGCTCTTTGATGGCTTATTTTGGACAATAAGGCACCCCCACAACCAGTTGGGTTGTGGGGAGTCAAGAAAAGCACAAAAAACCACAAGTAACAACACAAATTAATACACAAATGGCACAAATCAGTCTCTTTATTGCTTATGATGTTCTGATGAACAGTAAGCTGATGCAAATAGCACAAAGATGAATTTTACTTGGCCAAATCTTGCTCAAAAATCTCACCAAATCATATTTAATCAGATCACAATTCTATCTTGACATATATTCTATCAATTAACAGACTTCATGGCAAATTTACTCCTAAATCAAACTCAGAAAATGGATTACTGATTTTAAGCTATATTACCTAAATTTTGAACATGCAAATTCATTTAAAACATAACCAAACTCAAAGACAAATACTGGAAACAACCTATGCTAACAATGAGAGTATGTCTAGGCAGATTAAGAGCAAAAGCTTGTCAGTTCTCTTAGCTTAAACCCCAAACCCAAACAGCCCCTTAAATTTCAGAAATTTAAAATTAACAATCCAAATGAGATAAAACTAACTTAAATCTGATTAAATCTTATCTAGCATGCATACATACCCTATATCAGCAACATTAAGCAGAAAAAACCAACATATAGCAACTCTAACACAATATCTCATAAATTCACATAAAACATCAAAAAATTTCCAAACGGGGTTCAAGCCCTAACCTTGGCTGAATGCCTTCCAAAAGGGTTTGGTTGAGCTTATTGTGAGCTTATAGACAGTGTTTGATGTAAAGAAATGCAAGGTGGGGACTACAGCAGTCCCAAACACCCTTATGTCTTCAAAATCTTGGAAAGAAATTAAACCTGCTAAGAAAGTAAACAAAAGCAAAAAAAAGTGACCTGTGATAATGCAAATAAGCTATCAGGCTAGCTTATTAATTAAGCTAGCTTATAGCTTATAGCTTTAAGAAGATAAAAAAAACTTTGAAACAGATTTTCCAAAAACTCTTTGAAACCACTAATTCTGTTGAAAACTTTGATAAAAGCTTGAATGCAAGATGAATCCAACCTCACAATCCACTTTCACTTCATGTGAAAGAAGGATTCCAGCTTTCAAAAAACCTTTTCCAAAAACCCTTTTTTGACACTAATTTTCTGAAAATACTTTTATAAATCAAACCTTTTGGAAACCTTTTAAACTAAGTTGCAATAAACTTAAAACATTACACTAGGAAAACAGTAAAATGGAACTCAGTGATTTTGCACAATTTGAAATATTTTTCATTTTCATTACTTGATTAAAAAGAGTACAAAAACTGGAACAAGAGCCCACTCACATGTTGAGGGGTCTCTTTATACTAGTTATAAGAACATACTAGAAACTAGAAAAAACTGAAAACCCTAGAATACGATTTTCTAGATTTGCCCTTTGTTTTTGAATTTTTTCTTGGTCAATTGTTGAACCCGTGATCTCTTAATGTAGTACAGCTGTGAAGGATGATCAGGACCCTTAAACGAACATTAGAGGCCAAGAAATGCTTTTTGGTTCGTTGATTTACTGACCTCCTTTGTTTTCTTCTTCTTTGTGGGGCAGGGGACACATGGGATGGTCTATTGGTGAAAGTGACGGATGTTTTGGGAGGTGGGATGGGTTTAGGATAAGGTCAATTAGGGATCTGCTAATTATTAGCAAAAAACCCTATGGTTAAGATCAAATTCGGGCTTAGGGTTTATGTTGGGATGAAGGAGGATTAGCAGGGTTTTAATCCAAGGTAAGGGTTGGGTAAATTTAAAAAACTATTTCCCCAACTAATCTTTAATTAATCTGATTTTAAATAAAATCAGTTAACTCTAAAACTTAAGTGGGATATGGCGTGGGGTGTTTGTGCAATGTGATTGGTTGATGATTTGAGTGGGGTGACGTGTCATCCCATGGTTGGGTGTTACAAGTTTGTATGTCTCCCCATTTTAGTCCCTGAAATCCCTTGATGTTGTCATTTAACTTCAAACAGCTATATACTCCAACTTCCTTTGTTAGAAACTTTTCTTTTTCACAATTTGACCACAAAAAGTTCTCAATACTTGTTCCAAGGGCTTGTTGTGTATTTTCTTCATTCTTTAAGGGCTAAACATGTACATAATTGATATTTTAGGGACCCACAAGTAATTTTGAGGATTTATAGGGGTATAAAATGACAAGTCTTCAAAAGTTGAGGGACCAATCTTGCCAATCTTCAATTCTTCAAGGACTTGAATGGAAATTCATGATTCGGGTCCGGTTCCTTGTGTGGCTTCATTTCCCGTGTTCGTTTTTGCTTGATTCCTTTGATCTTTTGGTGAATTCACGATATCCGTACCTAAAATACACAATGAACAAACACAAGCATATATTTGGGTATTTTGATGATATTTTAAGCGTTTTAAGCCCGATTTGGACGATGAGACTATGTATAATTACAGTCTCATCACTCCCCATTCTAAACCATTGCCGTGTCCTCACGCAATGCTAGAATTAAGTATCGTAGCACTTCCAAAATTCATTTTATGAAGATTTTTATTGAAGACATAAACTTAAATAAACTACTACACGCGTTTTAGACATATTGTATTGTTTTCATCACAATTAAGTGACTTTTAGGATCATAGAACAAGAACACGTGAATGCTTCGTTAGAAATAATTTCGTCGTCCTCGATTTTCACCCAATTCCATGCTAAGCGTGTAACGAGATCATTGTTATTATAAGTTAGTAACACGAACACATCTCATGAGTGTTAATTACGAACCTAAACTCCCTTATTCCTACTTGGTATCTCTTATATTTTATTTTGTCTTAATGATCACGAGGATACATCATTGACTTATGTGTGAATAGAGATTAGGTCTAAAAATAGAAACTTAACGGTGTAACCAAAATCATTAAATTAATAATTCACCCTAATAGACAACGATGTCAAAAAATTAAGTCAACAAGAAGGATCGATAAACACGGTTTTATAACGGTTTTGAACATGAGACTTATTACCAAGACTTTTATACGCCCCCTAACGGAAGGGCCTTATTATATTTGGTTTACCTCCATCTTTTATTCAACTTCGCCATGAAGCTTTTATTATGACTTCGGTCTTGCCTTGCCTTTTATTATCCGCCTCATCGGTGGTTTTATTAGCCAAAGACGTATATCCTCACGCTAAAGCGAATTTTGGATATTTAAAGCTTCAAAGATTAAGGCTTGATTCACTTTCAATTTGGGCATAGATTTTTTGGCCTTGTGAGCTTCAAATTTTTGCTTAATTTAGGTGAGCACTTGAAATCTTATTATTAGGTGAAGCTTTCGATTATTCGGGTGCCAATACTTCAAAACCGTGACGCTGGCGATACCTTAATGTTTTCCCAATTTAATTACATGGAAGCTACCAAAACAAATTAGAAACCAACAATAGTGACTAAACCGCCAAATCAATATTTATTAACAATTTATTATGCAAAAGCGTGGGAAGAATAAGCTAATAATTACTACACATGAGATCGTGATGATTACGAGACTTTAAAATAACTCTTTCATTTCTCGTCCTCATTTAAGAGACTTAGCCTAAAAAGTTAAGGAATCGAAGCTAAGTGCTCAACACGCACGGTCGAGTAAAAAATTACTCTTATTCTCACCATAGGAAAACCTACATTCGTGTCTTAAACACTTATGAAAAATTAGAAATTTTTTAAAATTTGGCCATTTTTAGCCTTATTTGCAACAAAATGATAACAAAACGATGAAATTTGGATTGCGTGGTGACGTAAGCAAGGTGAAGTATCTACTCACCCCCATACTAAAACTAAACATTGTCCTCAATGTTTCGAGTCTAGGGGTGAAAACACCCCCATACTAGAGACGAAGTCGAATGCTTAATCTCGAGAATGGAAAGGGTAAAATGAATAACCTAAAAGCCGTTTATGAATTATGCTAATAAGATAAACGTTAGAACATAAAAGGATATCATCGGATATCAGAATCTCCAAAGGCAACGATCGAAGCTCGAGTGATCGGTAAAACGAACACAAGAGGCTTCAATGATGACGATGAACCTAATAAATCACAGTCACAAACAACCACGGAACAAAGGTTGGAAGAGCACAAGTCCCCTCGTTACATTAAACTAAGAAAGCGATAATATTTACAAGGATAAGCATGAGAATCCCCGCACGAGGCACCTTGTTTTTGATAACCGAGTCAAAAGCTCGACTCGAATCCCCATAAATGTGATCATTTAGGGATAATCATGGTATGGTCATTTTTGGTGGGGCTTACATGATAAACAAGGCCCAAAAGTACATGGAGTACTTTAAAAACCCGATACACGTATACCGGGGTCAAAGATAGCGTCCTCGTTTTCGGATGAAAGACGAAACAACACCACTTCAACACGTGCCAAAACCTCAAAGAGGTAGAAGAAAATAGATGAGAATTAGAAAGGTGGGGCAATGGGTAAGTCAATAAAATGAGCTACTCGAGGTAGACTCACACCAAGCAAATATATATGATTTCCTTTTATTGCATCGGTGGAAGACCGAGATTTCCCTTTACAAGAAATTCCGGGATCGTAAATCTCGTCCTTGGTGGAGAAATGTGAAGGAACATAAGGGGCTTCCCCCACACTAGATCCACACCAACCGTCGTCAAAAGGAGTAGACGAGGTGGTAGCACTCATAAAACGCGGTGATGACGGAGTTAAACTTGTAAAAAAATCTTTTAAAACATTTTTAAAATCTTTTCCTTTTTCATCGTTTAAAAACTCTTTATGAAAACCCGACTTGATAATGTCGAAAATATTTGGCGTGTTAAATTCAAAATTAGTCGCGCTAAAAATCCTTACATTTATGTCGCGGTTAGGGGGTGGTGGATTATATAAGTTCTCAAAACGTCAATCAATAAAGAACACCGCCCCCTCAGGGTCTACATACTCGTCATCTTCATGAACAGCGATCTCATTGATTTCTTCGTCATAGATAGGCTTGTCAAACCATGGTTTGTCATTCCCCTCTTTGATGATTTTAGAAACTCTCTCGAAGAGATCACGATCAAGCACGAAACCATCATTCTTTTGTGGGAATCGTTGATAAGTTAGATCCTCACGAATGTGGTAAACTTCATTCTCAAATGAGGAGTGTTTATAAGGTAACTCCTCGAGAATGGGACTTGTGTCTATAGCAAGAAATTCATCGACCTCCTTAAAGAATTCTTCATCATCACAATCGTGAAACGAAGGAGGATCGATGATATGGTCATCAACCTTCTCGAATTCATCATCAAAAATGGGATTATGATGAAAAATAGGTTCGTATACGGAATTCGAGTACGTTGTGAAAGTGTCGTAAATCTAATCATCATAAAAAAAATTCGACATGAGATCGTCCTCTTCATTTGAAGATTTATCAAAGGGTAAATCCTCGAAGATGGATGGCGGATTAGCAAGTATATGCTCGATCTCGGCAAAATCACCACCGCCATCAAAGAAAGTGTCGATGTGAGCAAGTTCTCGAGTGGATTTCTCGAGAGTCACAACCATGGTCTTACAAGCCCTTGGGCTATGCTTAGGTGACATTTCTATGATGGGTGAGATTACATTGGGTTGGGCCACTTCCTTATCCTTAATGGATTTGGGGCTAGGAGTGGGAGGCACATCAATGGGTTTAGAAGTATGGGCCTCAAAGTCATGGTCCTTCGAAGGTGGTGGACGAGCCCATATTGGTCTTTGTTGTGATGGCACTAACGTCGCCCTTCGGAATTAGTGTTTCACTTGTTTCACTAAATACATCCCAAAGTGATTTTTCATCCATAAATTTATGCATCCCCTTTTGAATTAGGTACACGTATTCTCTATCATTAAAATCATCATCTTTAAAACCGTTCTTCTTAATTATTTCAAAACATGTGTCAAGCCTCATACTTTCCGCTAAAGTTAACATTTTGAAATCATTAGGTTTAGAAACATTAGGTTTTAAAACCTCGGTTTTTTCATTGTCATTAAACACTTGGGATCTACTCGTGAAAAAGTCCATTTTATCCTCCCCGTATCTCATAGTAAGTCTCCCCTCGTGAACGTCGATTACGGTTCGAGCCGTTGATAAGAATGGTCGGCCTAAAATAATGGAACATTTAGGGTCACACTCGTAATCGGATATAGCAAAATCCGCGGGAAAAACAAACTTTCCAATCCTAACATAGACATCCTCGGCTATTCCAATTGGTATAAGTGGTGTACAATTTGCAAGCTCGATTGTCATGTTCGTGGGGGTAAGCGAAGGCAATCTCATCAATTTCCAAAGAGAATGAGGCATGAGATTGATGCTAGCACCTAAATCGGCAAGGGCTAAACATCCCTCAATCTCGGAAAAATCACAAGGGAGTAAAAATTGGCCCGGATCCTTTTCCTTTCTCGGCATACGCCTTTTAGGTTTTTTAAGAAGGATTGAAGCACAAGTTTCTTCAAGGGTTACTTTGGTAAGGTCGATAAAACTCTCTTTTTGAACCGTGGATGGAATTTGAGGTACACGAGGGTGTGCACTCTTTTCCTTGGTCGCCACGTTCACCCCATCGACTATAGAATAATAAGACGTCTTAGAAGCCGAGGGTTGAGAAGAAGGAACAACTCGAAATCCATCAAGGTTAGGGGTAATCACACGACCTTTCTCACGAGACGAGGCGGCTTTACATTGTTCCTTCGGACGAGCAACGGTGTCACTAGGCAACGAACTCGATGAAGAACCCGAGGCTTTGTTCATAATTGCCAAAAACATCTTTTTTATGTCAATTTGCCCTTGCTCAATCTTCGTGTTTTGCAATTTCAAAGTATTAGTAAAGTCGTTTTTCAAAGTACCAATTTCTCCCTCTATTCGTCTCATATTAGCCTCATTCGTTTTCATGTAATTTTGAAAATCGTTTGACGAACTATTTTGATTTGAATTAAAGTTCCCTTGGTTTTGATTACTTCTTTGAAAATTGTTTTGATTACCACTTGAAAAATTGTTTCCTTGATTGTTGTTGTTTGAAAAATTCGAGTTTTGATTATTGTCTCGATTTTGCCAAGTTATATTACGACCTTGATTATAACCTCCTTGATTTTGAAAATTCCCTTGTTGATTATTTCCTTGAAAATTGTTACGATTTTGAAAATTGTTGCCTTGGTTATAATTGCCTTGTTGTGATGGACCCGCGTTATTTTGATTTTGAAAATTGTTGTTTCCATTTAACGCACTCACATTCGATGTTTGGCCATCCGTAGCCGCACACTGGTAATAATTATGAGGTCCACCACAAAACTTACACGATGCCTCAACCGCTTTCACCGTAGCGGGAGCGTCTTTCTTTTGCATTTCGACGAGAAAAGACGTAAACACATTCGTCAACTTGTCGACTTTCACATCAACTCTCTCAATGTCGCGATTAGAACTACTAACATTGGCGACATTGGCAACACTCGGTGCATTGCGGAGTTGGTAAACCATGGATCAGTTTTCGATAATTATCAATGCATCTTTCGGAGTTTTACACAAAAAGTTGCCACCGGCGGCGGAATTCAACGAATCTTGTTCTTGAAAATTAAGACCGTTGTAAAACGTATCGATTTGGTGCAACTCGGAAAAACCATGGTGAGGACATTGCCTAAGCAATTCCTTAAAACGATCCCACGCGTCTCTAAAAGATTCATTCGATTTTTGCTCAAATTTTGTAATTTCATTTTTGAAAAACGTCGTCTTAGACGGTGGGAAAAAATAATTAACGAACTTGGAGACGAGATCCTTCCACGTAACTATCGAATTAGGTGGCTCTTTCTCGTACCAATCCTTGGCGGCACCATCGAGCGAGTACGGAAAAAGCATAAGCTTGACGACATCGGTGTCGACGTTCTTAAACTTGCTCGTGGCCAAAAGACGATCAAAATTCCGAATATGGTCGTGAGGATTATCGGCTTCACGACCTCGAAACTTCGTAGCTTGAATCAACGAAAGCATTCCGCTCTTAATCTCAAAAGTCTCCGCTTCGATAGCGGGAAATACGATCGCGTCTCCATAACCCTCGGTGGGCGCTTGGAGCAATTCCATCATCGAACGATTGTCGGCCATCTCCTCTACGGTTTCTTCAACAACGATATTAGGAACGTCGATTTCTAATTCTCGTCTACGTCGTCGATTCCTTCGATTACGATTGCGTCGATTCGAAGCTCCGCTAGAATTGGAATAATCCTTCGATCGAGTGCGCATGCACTAAGCGTAGAATGGGAGGTAGCAAAGAAGATTCTTTTTGTGGTTTTTCAATTTTTTCAATTTTTTTGGTTTTTGATTGTTTTTTAATTTTTTTAGATTTTTGAATGTATTACGTAGACACAAATCTACAAATCTCCCCTCGAATCGATCTTCTCGATTAAAGGAGCCTCAAGGAATGAAAACGATCACGTGGAGTGAATGCCTTCGATGACATTAGAACGTTGGTGGAACACCAAAACGTTCAAGAGGGTTTAATCTTGAAAACACAAGCAAATATAATATACGTAGATAATACTTGGGCGGCAAACTCTCGATTAGCCCTCTTTCTCAAAACACGCACAAGCAAGCGGGGGAAACGAGGCGGCGCTAAGCACTTAAGAGCATTTTTCCCTTAGGTCGTGAAATACAACCGCCTTATACCCACCTTATAGTTTGTGTTAATCAAAATTAAGCCTCACCAAAGTATTTATCTATTTTGCCTTTAAACTTTTGCTTTAGATTCGAATACAATGATCGAGTGATGAAATCCCGAATCAAGGTTGCGTTTTCACGCTTTTGGAGTACTTGTATATTTATTGTTCTTACGTAGATACAATATAGTAATAATATATTCACAAGAAAAAACGAAAACCAATATATCTACAATATAGTAATATGATTGTTGTGTTTAATTTAGGAAAATTAAACACGATTTATTTGGATACTATAATATAATAAGTAAAAATAACAAAAATGAGTATGTACGATATTCACGCTTTCCAAAAAATGAAAAGCTAAAACGCACTACTCACACAAACACGATACTAATAATGGCACACTAGACACCTCCCCGGCAGCGGCGCCAATTGATATAGTGTTTTCGTACACGTTTTAGGAAAAACGCGTATGAGTGGCAAGTATTAAGCGTTACGTTTTAGGAAAAATCGTATTCCAGGGTTTTCAGATTTGCCCTTTGTTTTTGAATTTTTTCTTGGTCAATTGTTGAACCCGTGATCTCTGAATGTAGTACAGCTGTGAAGGATGATCAGGACATTGGAGGCCAAGAAATGCTTTTTGGTTCGTTGATTTACTGACCTTCTTTGTTTTCTTCTTCTTTGTGGGGCAGGGGACACATGGGATGGTCTATTGGTGAAAGTGACGGATGTTCTAGGAGGTGGGATGGGTTTAGGATAAGGTCAATTAGGGATCTGCTAATTATTAGCAAAAAAACCCTATGGTTAAGATCAAATTCGGGGTTAGGGTTTATGTTGGGATGAAGGAGGATTAGCAGGGTTTTAATCCAAGGTAAGGGTTGGGTAAATTTAAAAAACTGTTTCCCCAACTAATCTTTAATTAATCTGATTTTAAATAAAATCAGTTAACTCTAAAACTTATGTGGGATATGACGTGGGGTGCTTGTGCAATGTGATTGGTTGATGATTTGAGTGGGTGACGTGTCATCCCATGGTTGGGTGTTACAAGTTTGTATGTCTCCCCATTTTAGTCCCTGAAATCCCTTGATGTTGTCATTTAACTTCAAACAACTATATACTCCAACTTCCTTTGTTAGAAACTTTTCTTATTCACAATTTGACCACAAAAAGTTCTCAATACTTGTTCCAAGGGCTTGTTGTGTATTTTGTTCATTCTTTAAGGGCTAAACATGTACATACTTGATATTTTAGGGACCCACAAGTAATTTTGAGGATTTACAGGGGTATAAAATGACAAGTCTTCAAAAGTTGAGGGACCAATCTTGCCAATCTTCAATTCTTCAAGGACTTGAATGGAAATTCATGATTCGGGTCCGGTTCCTTGTGCGGCTTCGTTTCCTGTGTTCGTTTTTGCTTGATTCCTTTGATCTTTTGGTGAATTCACGATATCCGTATCTAAAATACACAATGAACAAACACAAGCATATATTTGGGTATTTTGATGATATTTTAAGCGTTTTAAGCCTGATTTGGACGATGAGACTATGTATAATTACAGTCTCATCAAATAGTGTATGACTTTGGAGTACGAGATCGATGATCTTGAGTGGTAGACACTAGAGCAAGTGGATTAGCTGTATTTGCAACTCGTTCAGCTCGAATTTCATTTACCTCATGCTGAAATTGTTTCAAGATATCAAATAGAGTGTGATAGTTTACCTTGTCTAACTGCTTCTGTTGTTTCACCAAAGTAACAAAATGTGTCCTCTCTGGTTGAAGTTGCTGAAGAAATTGCACATTGACTTGCATGGTGGATACCTCCAAGTTGTTTCTTGTCATATCGTTCATCATCTTGTAGAATCGTGAATAATAAGACTCAATTGATTCTTCATCCAATGCAGTAAACTTACCAAAGTTCCAAAACAAGTTTATTTTAACATCTTGCTTGTTGAGTGATTCTCCTTGTTGCAAACGTTCAATAGCCGTCCACATTTCTAGTGTCGTAGGACATGCATCAACCGTGGAATGAATATCATCTCCAATTCCACTTAGAATCATATAGATCGCCTCTTTTTAGGCATCATACCAAGCACGCTTCTTTGGTGTAAGATCAGATAACGTTTCTTTTCTTGTGGTTGCGGGTATTTCTGGAATAGTGTATGTGGCTGGTGTATGAGGAACAGTGATATCGGAGAAAACATATGGTCCATTGTTAATACACTGCCTCAGTGCATCACCATTAGGTCTTGTGTCAAGATAGCGAAGAAAACGTGATTGCCATTGAGCATATCGACCGGCCACAAGCATTGGTGGTCTCTCTTTGTTATCCGCCACCATTATGTTGTTGTTCGTCACACGATATTCTGTAGTAGAATCCATCTCAATATTCTCTGAAATGATGAAGTGAATATGGATCTTAAGTAGATATGATGTGATTGAGTTGTTGTTGAAATTCCGAAAATTGCTATTTTTCTCAGTCCGACAATAAATTCCTCAGTCCGACAAAACTGTAGACAAAAAAAATTTGTATCGCCAAATTTTGAAATTGAGCTAGAAATGTCCTAAAACTAGTATGAAAAAAATTTGAATTTACTTGATGGGAAAATTTTAATTCTTTTTTTTAATCTTCGTGTAAACGATATTCCGAAACTAGTCTAGATGGTGGCTAAGTCTAAAAAATACTCGAACAAAATTTAGCAAAACATAGCATCGGAATGTCCATCGGAATGTGCCATCAGAATGTCCATCGGAATGTTGTCAGAATGTTGTCGGAATTTAGGCTGTCGGGATGTAGGTTGTCGGAATATTGTATCCGAATGTTGTCGAAATGACCTGTCGGAATAACCTATCGGAATATTGTATCGGAATGCTGTCAGAATATGACCTATCGGAATACCTATCGGAATACAATCTGTCGGAATATGACCTGTCGGAATACACGATCGAAATAACCGTCGGAATGTTAAAACCCTTTTCCGATGGAATTCCGTTGGAATAACTACCGGAATATGAAACCCTTTTCCGATGGAATTCCGTCGGAATAACTGTGCAGTTCCGAAACTTTAGGTAAAAAATGAGATTTTTGACAAGAAATCCGCGATTTTAACCAACCGAAAGCAACCAAATCCGTACCACAACTATGTAGAAGATTTATATCAAGATTTAGAGCATGGAAAACACAAAAAATCTTGAATTCGAGAGATGAAATAAGGATCAAATCAAACGAATCAAATGAAAACACAACAAACAATCACAAAACTACCCTATGACGATTGATACCAATTGTTGTCCCATATATTTGTGATGATTAAACAAGAAAGCAAGGTAGATAAAAGATGAATTCTAGAGAGAGAAAGTAGTGAGAGAAAGTAGAGAGACGTGTGTGAGAAATTTGGTGAATATTAGATTAGGAGAATAGAAAAAAATGAGACAATAAACCTCTCCTTACATGCAAGGAGAGGTTTATATAGCCTTGCCTACATGCGGCATGATGGGCTATATGATAATGGGCTAGGCTTTCCTTTTGGGCTTTGGTTACTTATGAATGAACCTTAGCTTAAAGTTAAGCCCGTAATACACGACTAATCTACTACCTATTACAACGTTCTAATATATGATACATAATAAACATATGACCGAGCATTCTTGTTTGACTCAATATTTTGAGGCTAACATCGAGCAATAGATGTTTCATGTTCAATTCCTTTGGCTTCAAAATAGTTCCTCAGAGTTGAATTCAAATATTTTGTACCTCTGTCAGTACGAACCACTTTTACTTGAGCTTGAAGACCATGTTGTATCAGTTTAAGGAGGCTGATGAGAACTTCGGGTGTTTCATCCTTGGATCTCAAGAAGTGAGTCCATGTGTACCTTGAGTAATCATCGACAATTACCATAACGTATTTCTTCCCATTGATACTATGAACACGCATGGGACCACACAAATCGATATGAAGTAGATCTAACCGTCCTTTAGAGCTTGGTGTAGTATTTGTCTTAAAGCTACTTCGTTTAGCTTTACAAAGCTCACAAGAAGAACAAAAATGATCTTTGATGAATTTCAAGCTTGGAAGGCCTCTCACAATATCTTTCTTGGAAAGCAAGTTGATGGTATCAAAATTAAGATGAGATAAACGTTGATGCCATAACCATGCCTGAGTCGTTGAAGCTTTAGCCATGAAGCAAATCGGAATTGATGAAGTTGTGTCTTGTAGTGAAATTGTGTAAAGATCAGTACCCAGTGTACCGGTAAGTAAGTCATTCCCATCATAATCACGAACAAAACATGTCTTCTTTCTGAAAGCAACCTCCAAATCTGCATCACAAAATTAACCAACCGAGAAAAGATTGTGATTGAGCCCTTCGACGTAGTATAAACTTTTGATTGTAATATTCCCCTGAACCAAATCTCTATATCCTAGGATCGGTGCAAATTGATCATTTCCGAATCGGACCGTACCCAAGAACTTCTCCACGAAGTTAATTAGAAGCTTGAGATTCCCCCTCATGTGCTTCGTGCATCCAGAGTCCAGTATGAAGAGAATTATTTGTATTACCTGCAGAAGAGTTAGAACATGATGGAGCATTTGCTAAATTGGATACCACAGTAGTTGTGATAGTAGAATCATTAGTGTCCTTAGCAACGTTTAAAGGCATACTAACACTCGTTGTCACATTTTTTATCTTAACTTTAGGCATCCATTTATATCCTGGAGGACATTGATTAGCAAACTACCATTTCCAAGACTTGCTAGCAGACTCATATAATTCTGTCATTCGACTTCTAAGTTTCTTAGTGGTAGAGTCTGATGCATTACTTTTCTTAGTGGGGGTTGCACCAGAATGGTTCACTTTGCGTTTGGGTTTACTAGCACTAATAGGCATCGCAACATGCGTCCTAGTTCTAGTATCTACGCCTTTGACATTATTGATAGCACACATAAAATGATTAGCATTAGCACATTTTCCACATTTGACACAAACAAATTTCACATTCATAGCATTCAAATCATTAAAATCATTCAAATCATGCAAATCGTCATTACATGCGATTACAGACTTTTTATTCTTAAAAACATTCAAATTCCTAGGGTGTTCTTCTACTTCCTTCATCTTCCCTTGAATCTTGTGTTTCCAGACCTTATCATTCACTTGAGTGCTCTTAAGCTGAGGCCGGCTAACACTAGCAGTGGAGACTACTCCTGTAGTAGAAGACACACGAATATTAGTGTTTCTAGAAGTCTGAGGCGAGTGACTAACTTTGTTTGTGGGTTTAGTGGTCATTCCATACATCCTTGGTTTAATCACATTATTACGCTTAACGCTTGGTGCTATAGCATTCCTTAGGGGTTGAGTATGTGGTAACCTTTCCTTTCCATCTATCTTGGGGGCAAACACAGGTTTTGTAAACGAAGAATTGGAGAAAGCAGATGGTTTTCCTAAGATAGAGGATCTATTCACTTTAGTGGCATTAGGTTGTCTAACAACATGTTTCTTAACGCTAGGTTCCACAACTTTCCCATCCATCTTAGCAACGAGTTTCTTCAACTCTACAATTGCTAGTCTTTTTCTTGTAACTGAGCTTTCAAATCCGAAATATCAAGACTTTTCCGTTTATTAATCGACATGACTCGGATAATTTTACTTCCAAAGGTGTATCATTTGAAAAGCTGCCAACTTTCTTTTGCAAAGCAAGTTCAAGTGAGTGACAATGTTTTTGAAGATAATCATATCTATGTTGAAGTAACGAAAACTCTTTTTGGTCATTTTTATTCGAAAGCTCAGTTTCAAGACGTTCACATTCTTTAACTTGATCAAGATATTTGCATGCAACATCAGAATATTCATCAATATCAGCACAAGATGTAACATAAACACACATAATATCTTTTGAGAGACATGCATGTAAGAGTAGATCATATGTTGTAGAAAACTCGTCTCTTTCAGGTTGATGGTCGTTCACTTCTTGTTCAAGAGATTCCACATATTTCAAATCATCAAACATTTCTTGCTTAATTAGTTTTTCAAATTCCAAAATATTTTTTTGGGTTCTTTCCGCAAGCGGAATCAAAATACTTTTCACAAGCACAGTTATATTATGAGGAATTTCTTTGTCTCCTTTCGAAAGTTCACGTTTTTTCCAGTCATCATCAACAACCTTTTTGAAATTTTCAATGTTACTCTTGAGAATACTAAGTGCTTGCTTACTCTTGCTTACAGAAGATTTAAATGGAAAGTATTCAATAAATTTTGAAACATTAGTTTTCTTAGTGGCAAAAGCTTGTCTCCATTTAATTCTTATTTGTTCACATTCGAAAAATATTTGCTCACGAGTTTTCTATGTTTGGGGTTTGAAAAGACCATAAGACTGTTTTCATAAGCATAATTATATGGTTTAACGAATTCTTTATTAACTTTTGGTCTACTCTCTTCTTCCAAATCGTTTGTCTCTTCACTATCGGGCCTAACAACAAGACAATCAAGATCGCTCCATTGGGACTCATCAAGATATAAGTGCTGATTCGCAGATTGAGCTTGCTCGAGGTACTTAGGATTTGTAAAACTAGGTCTATCCTTAAATAACGAACGAGGTTCCAACATTCTCATAGTTTAAATTGATTGATTAGTTTTGTAAACAATTTTCTTGTAAAAATCAATTTGAGTTTCAAGTTTCACCATTTTGTCGATGTTAGTCGCTTGTTTAGTTTTGAAATTCTTTTCCATCTTTTAAACCACTGCTTTCTTTTCATTAACAAGTTTAGTTTTATCCTCTTGAAGAAAACCATTTACATGAGTTAGCTCATTGACATTAGTGGTAGCAAGATATGTTTTATGACGTTCAGTACTCAAAGAGGTGTTATAATTATGTTTCTGTTGTTCTAGAAGCTTAAGAGTTTCGTTATATTTCTGTTAAAAATCGTCCTTTTTGACATTAAATAAACACCCTTTGTACCCCTCAATCTCATTGGTCTTTTGAAGAAGCTGAGCTCTAGCTATCAATGGTCTCACTAGAATTAATTAGAGCAGCTTTGCATTCTTCAAAATTTTGAGTGAGCGTAACGTTTGCCTTCTTTAAATGCTTTTGACTCTTTCTAGTTTCTTTGACATCTTTTTGTAAATAAGCAATTAAGTTAGCAAGCGCAATACGCTCCTCGTCATCATCATACTCATTTGCATGTTGATCATCCTCAGACTCATTATTGCACATGTCTGATGAATCGGGTGTGGTATTGCAATCTACCGTTTCCATCATACATGTGTCATTAATGGCTTTGGGTAGCTCACAATGCTCATGAATATTACCAAACAAATTATATTCCTCTTCAGTGTGTACCTTATCGATTGGCTAGGTATCAAAGATAGGACCGTTGTCATCTTCAGTGACGTTGAGAACTTCTTCAACCTTTGTCATGTACGAGTAATGTGCTTCAAGTTCTTGGTCAGAGGCTTCATCATCAGTATCATCAAGCATTGCTCCTTTCTTAGCCGGCAATTTAACCCCAGCTTACATCTTCTTGCAAAGCAGCATCTTTTCCTTATAGTAGCCAGAGTCCCTAACCCGTTTCGGCTTCCTACATTCTTTTGCCATATGCCCATAGCCTTGACAATTAAAGCACCGAATTGCACTTTTTTAAACCACTTGAGTACCTATAGTTTCCCTATTCCCAGCAGCAATAGCAATCCTCTGAGCATCATACTTAGTAGTTTGTCGATCATACCGAGCAGAACCCTCAACATGTGTTGGATTACGTCAATCATACCTTGGAGGACTTTCATCACGTTGACGTGTGTCATACCTTCAAGGAGTCTCAACATATTGATTCCTTGTATTTGATGATTCTAACACCGCACCAAATGCTATGCGCAGCGAAACTACAACATTTGGGTGCTAGGCAGTTATCATCGCACACAAGATATATCGAACGACTCCACAGAGACGTCAAATTTAAACTTAAATTAAAAATTGTTAAAAAAAAGTTACATGTCTACGGTTTTCCAACCCCAAATAATACAACAGAGTTTGCGTTTCGGTCCCCATGAATCTCAACCCCAAAAGATACAGTTTTCACAACAACATGACATAAAGTTTAAAAATGTTCAAGTAATAATGGGAGGAAAAACAAGTAGACTCCAAGCCATACACACAACTTCCATCCAATGCATGCTCCATGCTACACTTCATCGGTTACCTGAAACACATGCTAAATTTGGTCAACGAAAACGTTGAGTGGAATTCATAGGTTTTACAATTCATTTTGAACATATGTGTAATAAAACCATTCACGATCATTCATAGACTTGTCGATCAAACAATCTATATTCAAGGTACTGACAATTGTGTTTAAGCTCATGACACTAAACCGTTAACTCAATCACCCGCGTAATAATTACCGGCGTGATTCAGATGAAACCAGTGCCCCTACTAAGGCATCAGCTGCAATTATACCTTATCTCTTATCACAATTTATCCGTCCGCAGGGGGTATCAACGTACTAGCCCTCGTCTCGGATAGGGTAGTCAACCCCATAGTACTATCACTTTGTATAAGCGGCTATTTCTAATCCACGCTAGGACTAAACAATAGTTAATAGTTCATGAATTTAGGGCCTTTTGCAACTAGGTAGTCAACACAATTCAAAGGCAACATTCGGGTCCAACAATCATTCATGACATATGTTCATTTTGAAAACTAGCATGCATTTCCCTCGCGGGTAAAACAATTTGAAATAATAATAAGCGAGGCTATAAATTCACACCTTATATAACAAGTAGTCGATAGTTCGAGTGACGGTCACTGACGACGATGAGGATGCCCGGGAAAATCAACACCTATCAAACCAATAACGCGTAATGAGTAATCTCATTTATAAACCTTAAGGTACTGTATATAATACATACATATAAGTCACTTGTGATAATTACAACTCACGCCAAAACAAAAAAAACAAGTGTTACTCGTTTTATACCATTTGTCCATATTATTAACGTTATTCATTTTTACGCATTTTTCGCCGATACTTACCAAAAGTACGGACTGTTTTACTAGACTTAAACCTTTTTATAAAAATTGAGAATATTCTCAAAAATACCTTAAGACCTGTAGAAAACAAATATTTAATCCCATTAAAAGTTTTCGCTTTTACGACCCATTACTCAACACTTTACCGAAACTACATTTTTCGGACTGAAATTGTACTTTGACCAAGTCGGACTCATTTGACCCGTTTAAAATATTCCATTGACCCATTTGACACCTAAGTCCTATAATAGACTTAAATATGCAGGTTTGAGACCAAAAATAAAACTTTGACCATTTACCAAACTAAACCTATAGTCCCCGGGATTTGACCTAAAACCAAGCATAATTTCGGATTATGACGGTTTTCATCTCCCGGTACACGAATTTCAAAACGTCGTAACTTTTGACTCGTTAGGAGTCGTAAGCTCTATCTTATACCAAATCGAAGCTAAGAAGATGCTCTACAACTACATACTAACCACAAGACCTGTTTACAAAATAATTTTTACGAAAACACCTCAAACTTTCTGCCTAAAATCACCTATACCAAAATCATCCCAACGCTCGTTTTCAAACCCATTTATCAACACTAGACATCAACCTAAGTACTCCTAATCATACTCAAACACCATAATCAGTCCTAAACCCCTATTAATCAAAATCATCATAAAACCCAATCACAAAAATAAACATTCAAATGGTTTTACCCATTTAAAAACATGTAAAAACAAACATACATACAATATCCATCATCAAAACAACAACCACCATGATCCCCCAAACACCCCCCTTGTGCCGTGGGGTTTGGGTGATCAAAACCCATCAACCAAATTGATTTTGGTTGATTTGTTTAGTGATTTAATATCATTCAACCATGAATTAAACATGCAAATGGCTAATTAACATCAAAATAAACTTTTGAAAAATCTTTAATTTTTGGAAAAATTCATGTTAATGCATGTTAGATTAAACCATGGATTAACACTTAAAAAAGGTTTTTAGGATGTGGTCTTTAATTGGAATTAATCAAAACCAAGAAAAATTGAAGGTGGTGGTGGTTTGGTGTGTTTGGCCGTCGGCCTAAAGAGAGAAGAAGGAAGGGATGGGTTTTTTTTTGAAATGTTTAGTGTGTGTGTGCTTGATTTCCATTTTGTGCATTTGGGAGGGACCTTGGGTGTAATTTAGGCTTTCTTTTGTCCTTAAGTAAAAACGACTTTATAAGTTTACGGGATTGACTCACTAGTCATTTTAGAAAATTTTACGGGAGTCGGGGATCATCCCGAACACTCTAAAATATTTTTAGGACACTTTAAATGTACCCGGAAAGCAATAAAACTCACCCGACTCGACTTAACACGAACCGAAAGTAAAATTCTCGAAAAATTACAATATCGCTAAAACGACAATAATCATAGAAATTTGGGCATCCATCGGGATCGTATTCGTCATCGTTCTTCTTAAATCGTCAATCGTCAAAATTATAACCTCGAATATCGGTTTCAACCAAAATAATAAAATATATAGCAAATAAAATTTATTAAAAATTTCAAAAATAAGCGTAATTTAGGGTAATGTAAGTGACCTCGGTTCTAGGGTCTCACATCCACCCATCCTTAAGGAGAGCGACGTCCCGGCGCTCGCCTCTTCTTATACTCACATTTCGTGCCGCTGGAACAGATGAGGATACCTTTCCTTGAAAAAGTCCTCACGTTCCCAAGTGTATTCCGGTCCACGCCTAGAATTCCATCGAACCTTCACAATGGGAATTCTACTATGCTTCAGTCTCTTGACCTCTCGGTCCATATTTTCCACGGGTTCTTCCACGAAATGCATTTTGTCGTCCAGTTGAATCTCGTCCAAAGGAATCACCAATTCCTCATCCGCCAAACTCTTCTTCAGATTTGATACGTGAAACGTGTCGTGAATAGCACTAAGCTCGTTCGGCAACTCTAACTTATACGCTACTGGTCCAATTCGTTTAACGATCTTAAATGGTCCAATATACCTCGGACTCAACTTTCCTTTCTTCCCAAAACTAATTACACCCTTCCACGGCGAAACCTTAAGCATAACCATATCTCCGACTTCAAATTCCAACGGTTTTCTTCTGTTATCGGCATAACTCTTTTGTCGGCTTCTCGCAGCAAGTAGTCGGTTCTTGATTTGCACAATCTTCTCTGTCGTCTCTAAAACCATTTCGGGTCCAGTCAATTGACTTTCTCCTACTTCACTCCAACACACAGGTGATCTACACTTCCTTCCATATAACGCTTTGAACGGTGCAGCCTTGATGCTCGCATGGTAACTATTATTATACGAAAACTCCACTAAAGGCAAGTGGCGTTCCCAAATTCCTCCAAAATCAATCACGCATGCTCGGAGCATGTCCTCCATCGTCTGAATAGTGCGTTTACTCTGGCCATCAGTCTCCGGGTGATAAGCCGTGCTCAAATTCAATTCAGTGCCCATCGCACGTTGAAGCGATTTCCAAAATTCCGAAGTAAACCTACTATCGCGATCCGAAATGATCGATAAAGGTACTCCATGTCTACAAACGATCTCCTCTCACGTACACACTGGCCAGCTTCTCCACACTGTGCGTTTTCTTCATAGGTAAGAAATGAGCAGATTTCGTCAATCTATCCACTATTACCCATATCATATCACATCCACTAGGAGTTCTGGGTAAACCCGTCACGAAATCCATAGCGATTCTCTCCCATTTCCATTTTGGGATCTCTGGTTGTACCAACAACCCAGACGGCTTCTTATGTTCGGCTTTAACCTTCGCACAAGTCAAACACTTACTAACGTAACGAGCAATATCCGCCTTCATATTCGGCCACCAATAGACTTTCTTCAGGTCATGATACATTTTATCCGATCCAGGATGTATAGAGTACTTCGACTTATGAGACTCGTTCATAACCAAATCTCGTACTCCAGGCTTTCCTTCCTCGGATGGACACAACGGTAACCAAATCCGATTCTCGAAATATCTCAGCCCGTCTGACCTAACCACAAAAAGAGGTTTCAACATTCTTCCCAAGTTCTCAGCATCAACATTCTCTTTCATTAATCCCCTCTCTTGAGCCTTCAGTATAGTTTCGGTTAAATCAACACTCTCAGTCATCACTAAAGCTCGGACTCTCAAAGGTTTCTCTCGATCCTTCCTACTAAGTGCATCTGCTACGACATTCGCCTTACCAGGATGGTAGCGAATTTTACAGTCATAGTCACTCAGTAATTCTACCCATCGTCTTTGTCTCATGTTCAACTCCTTCTGGTCTAAAATGTGTTGCAAATCTTGTGGTCGGTGAATAAAACACACTTCGTCCCATACAAATAATGTCTCCATAATTTCAACGCAAAAACCACAGCTCCTAATTCCAAATCATGTGTCGTGTAGTTCTCTTCATTCTTCCTTAGTTGTCTCGACGCGTAAGCAATCACCTTCTCACGCTGCATCAACACAGCTCCATAACCCTTACGAGATGCGTCACAATACACTACAAAGTCTTCGGTTCCTTCAGGTAATGACAATATCGGTGCGGAACATAACTTGTCCTTGAGTGTTTTGAAAGCGAATTCTTCCTCAGTTCCCCATTCATACATTCTATTCTTCTCGGTAAGCTTTGTCAGTGGCTTCACAATAAACGAAAATCCTTCAATGAATCTCCGATAATACCCAGCTAAACCAAGGAATTGTCGAACTTCAGTCGGCGTCGTCGGTGCCGACCATTCCCTGATTGCTTCGACCTTGGCAGGATCCACGCGAACTCCTTTGCTATCAATTACGTGACCAAGGAATTGCACAGACTCTAACAAAAACTCACACTTCGAGAACTTCGCATACAGCTTCTCTCTCTTCAGCATATCCAATATCTTTCTCAGGTGCTTCTCGTGCTCTTCCTTACTATTAGAGTAAATAAGAATATCATCGATAAAAACAATGACAAACTTATCTAGATACGGCTTGCATACTCGATTCATAAGGTCCATGAATACAGCAGGCGCGTTTGTCAACCCAAACGGCATCACTCGAAATTCGAAGTGTCCATACCACGTACGAAAGGCAGTTATAGGAATATCCTCCTCTCTCACACGCAGTTGATGATACCCTGACCTCAAGTCGATCTTTGAGTATACACTGGAACCTTGCAATTGGTCAAACAAATCGTCAATCCTCGACAATGGATACCGATTCTTAACCGTCAGCTTGTTGAGTTCTCTATAGTCAATACACATCCGAAATGACCCATCTTTCTTCTTTACAAACAACACTGGCGCTCCCCATGGTGCCGAGCTTGGTCTAATAAATCCTTTATCCATCAACTCCTTTAGTTGATCCGATAACTCCTTTAACTCTGATGGTGCTAATCGATAGGGTGCACGCGCGACTGGTGCAGCTCCCGGCACCAAATCGATTCGAAACTCGACCTCACGGGTGGGTGGTAAACCCGGCAACTCGTCTGGAAAAACTTCCGGATATTAGCAGATTACAGGTACCTCTTCTAACTTCGCCTCTAAGTCACCATCACTAGAAACTTGTGCCAAAAACACATCGCATCCATCTTCTACATACTTCATCATTTTCAAACAAGAAATCACCTTCAAACGAGAAGTGCATTCATCTCCCTTCACAGTCAAGACTCTATTCCTCAACGGGATCTGAACTATTCTCTCTCCACAGACGATCACGACACTATGCTCCATCAGCCAATCCATTCCCACGATCACATTAAACGAACCTAGCTCTATAGGCATTAAGTCGATTTCAAAAGCGTAATTTCCTAACTTCAAGGTACACCCTTTCAGTATAGAATTGGTACTAACGATTTTCCCATCGGCTAATTCCACGTTATAACTAGTCGTTAACAATACCGGTTTTCTATCGATATGACGACTAAATTTAACATCTACGAAACTCTTGTCGGAACCAGAATCAAACAAAATACTAGCATAACAAGAGTCTAGCAAAAACGTACCGGTAACCACGTTAGGACCTTGTGGTTTATCAACCGTCTCTACTTGATACACGGCAGCAGCATTGTTACCTCCTTGCTTGTTTCCTGCCTTCGGGCAATTTCCTTGCTTGTGTCCTCTTTCTCCACATCCAAAACAACCCATCACTCTCGTAGCATTCGCCCCAGTGGCTACCCCTTTTGTTCGGCAATCAGACATCCTGTGGCTTGCTTTTCCACATTTGTCGCACGCAGGTGGGCAACTCCCTACATGGTACAAGTTGCATCGACCACAGTGGGGATTCACCTTCGCTCCTCTGGGGTTTGTAACAGCTCTCATCCCATCATTCCTGCGCTGGTTGAACTGCTGATTGCGGTTCTGACCATTGTTGTTACGGTTTCCACCTCGGGTTTGACCCTGGGATTGATTGCTCTATGCTGCCTCCCACTTCCTCTTATTTCCTTCAGCAATGAAGTTCTTCTTGTCTTGGAGTTTGACATCCATCAACGCGTGAGCCATTTGGACCGCTTCATCAAACGACCCAGGCTTAGATGAAGTCGTTTCACCCTTGATATTACTGGACAAACCTTTGATGTACTGTTTCATCTTCTTTTTATCATCGGCAAAGGCCTCGGGACACAAAAGGCTTAGTTCATTAAACCTCCTGGTGTAAGCAGTGATATCATTGTTTCTCGAAGTCAGGTGCCTCAACTCATCTTCCAATTGACCCAGCTCCTCTTCAGGACATAACTTCTTGGTCAAAAGAGCTTTAGTAGCAGTCCATGTTCTTGCATTCGCTACTGCTAACCCAACAGTGGCTACTTGGGTGTTCCACCAACTCAATGCGTCGTCAAGAAAAGTAGCAGCCGCAAACTTGACCTTGTTCGCCTCTGAGCAACCACTAATCTCAAAAGTACTCTCGACCTTTTCTAACCATCTCCTGAGTTCTAGAGCTCCACCAGTTCCACGAAATTGCGTGGGACCGCATTTCATAAAACTAGAGTAAGTACACTCTCTTGGGGCTTGCTGTCTCCCCACATTTCTGCCTTGGTCTGGGTTTCTCTCTACTCGATTTGCTTCTAGCGCATTCGCAATGGCTTCCTAAATCATCGTGTTCACACGGGTTGCTGTTAGCTTTGGAGGCATGGTGCGTTATCAAATACACCTCTCTGCAAAGACAGGGAAAATAGAAAAACAATGTAAGTATACACATCAAGATTAAGATGGATTACTCTTTCAAGACATAATATAAATACAACGACACATCGCTACAAAGTTACTAATATTCATCAATTCACATCACAAAAGAGCAAATTAAAGACATATCACAGATCATGAAAGGTAAACATGGATTGTATTGATAATCAACCAAAATTGTGACAAGTTGATGAGACTGCTTTTATACATAGTCTCATCTTCCAAATAGGGCTGAAAATGCATTAAATATCATCAAAATACCCAAATATATGCTTGTGTTTGTTGCTTGTGTATTTTAGGTATGGATATTGAGAAAATGACAAAGATCACAAGAATCATGCAAAAACGAACACGGGAAACGAAGCCGCACGATGAACCAAGCCCTAATGAAGAATTTTCCAAAGAAAACCCTTGAAGATTTGAAGAATTATGAAGATTGGTCCTCCAAGTTTGAAGAATTGACACTTTATACCCTTGTATCTTCATAATTACAAGTTTGGTCCCTAAAGTTTGTCAAAATTACAAAATGGACCCTTAACTTTGAAGACTTGGCAAATTTAGTCCCTCAACAAAACTAAATTGTCAATAATGGTCCTCCAAGAAGTCAACAAACAAGTCAAGTCCTTGAAGTATGAAGACATGCCAAAAACATCCCTTGAAGATTGCCAAAATTGCACTTGTAGTCCTTAAAACAAGTTTCAAAACTTTGTGTGCCAAAATTGACAACTGCCCTAAAGTTGTCATGTGTTATTTAGGCGTTGATACCCATTTTAAAACAACATGCACAAAGTTTGAAAAGAGAGGGGGCAATCCTGCCAGACAACCAAACTCCATCCACCCACTCAGAAACTGCCACATCAGCCACTCACACCCATTAACCAATCACAAACCACCCCTTCACCACGTCACCTCTCCACTCACTCAAACTAATTTAATTAATCAGTTTAATTTTCCCACCCAAACACTAATTCAAATAAATTAACCCCCAAATTTGGATTAAACCTGTTCTTAACCCACCCCTTAAACCCTAATATTTCCAGGATGAACACTTATCAAATCAAAGGGTTTTTTGTTTATTTGCTCCAGATCCATGATTAACCATCACTTAAACCTAAAACCACCCTTAAACTCCCATCACCATCACCTCACATGCTTGTGCAACCCTCCCCTGCCCCACTATTCACTCCCAAACAAAAACTTGGCAGCAAGATCAACAACCCACAACAATTTCGTGTTCCCAAAGGCTAAATGGACATCCAAGATTGTTTCATCACTGGCATCTTCACAAACTGCCAAGATCATCACATGGGCTCTTGACAAATTCAAAAAATGGCATCTTCAAATATTCGTCCAAGGGCATTACTGGAAGTTCAAGTGTTAGGGTTTTAGCTTCTTATCAGTTCTAGAATCACTTGTAAGCCTCTATATAAAGGCATGATAGGACTTAGCTTGTTTCTGTTCTTGATTTTTTCTCCTTTTTCACAAGCCTTGTAAATCCAGTTTATGAAGGAATATAAATGGTATTGAGTTTGTTGATGAGAAAGATTGAGTTCCCTTTACATTTCATGTTGAGTTTGGTTTAAGTTTCAGCAAAAGTTTTCAAGTTTACAAGTTTCTGTTTGTTTTTCAAGTTTTTTCTCAGATCTTAAATTTCATTAAAAACCTGATTAAATGGTGATTAAGAGTGTTGGTGTGATGGTGTTTGAGCTTGTGTATGTCCAAGACACCATGGCTTGTTCTGGTGTAGTGGGTACCCAAGTTTAAATAGCCATTGGTTTGGTCATTTTTTTTAGTTTATCATAATCTTACCCATAAGCTAAGGTTTCCTTCTAGCTTAATCTATAAGCTAGGGGCAAGCTCTTAAGCTTTTACACAAGCTTTGTTCCCTTTTCTCTTAGCAGATTCAAAGAGGAACCAATCTTATTCATTTTTGCTAAGCAAAACTTCATCAGAATCTTAACAAAGTTCAGCACAAGCCCGGGCTTGTTTGGAGGTGACTATTCAGTCACTGTTGGGCCTGGATGTAGGCCCAACAAGGTAGCTTACTTGGCCCTTTTTCAGTTTTCTAAGATTTATAAGATTTATGTGATTTTGCATGATTCTTTGTAAAATTGCTTGATTGTATGTTTTATCTGCTAGATTAGGTCTGTTAATGAGTAATATGCATGTTAGATGTATTGTTAATCAGTTTGGTTAGCTTTTGTATTGATTTGCTTTGAAAATTTTTAAATCTGAAATTTAAAAGAGTGTTTGGATCTGTTTTTTAATCAGGATTGGTGTTAAGTTTTTAGGGTAAAATTTGTTTAAACATACTCACTAGGGTAGTGTTAGGTTATATGTTAGGTTTGTTTGCATTATTGGTAGGATTTAAGTCACTTGCATGCTTAAAATTTTGGAAAAACAGCTAAAAATAAGAAAATTTTCCTTGTGCATGATTTTGTGAGAATTTGTGCTTGATTTCTTGCAAGTTGTTAGATATTAATTTTTTTAAGGATTGTGATTCAGTTACATGCTATTTGGTGGATTTGTGTGCTTTATTTGAGGATTTGAAACTCACTTGTGTGCCATTTGAACCAGCAATCATCTTAGTCATATACAAAGCTATGTCAGCAACTTTCATTTGCTATTTTTGTGCTTGATTTATGTGCTTCTTACCTGTTTTTGTATTTTATTTGACTCCTTATACTCCAAAGAGTATAAGGGTGCCCCATTTGTCCATCAAACATCATCAAAACGCCAACAAATCAAGTCCTCTTGATACTTTTCACTTGTGAAGAAACACCATAAGTGTTCATCAGAAACATAGTGCTACCTGGGCACGTTTTTTGATTTCTAAGCAGCTTGATCTTGTTAACTTTGATTTGTATTGTGTTTTTAGAGTAAGTATTAGTCACTGTTTGTGTATTTAAAAGTAAAAAAAAATACATTGCAAAAAACTCACCTGGCCTGGGCTCGAACACGCGACCTCTCTATTGGAGGAGTAACGTGTTTACCAGTGGTCCGGATGGTTTTTTATGTTTAAGTTTCATTCCATTAATTACTTAAAGGCATTTATTTTGTAGCTTATTTTGGCTAACAGCTTTTAAATAAGCTGTTTCTAGCTTATTTCCTTAAGCTTTTTCCTGTTTAACATTTTTCTTAAGTTTATATTAGGGTTTTTGACTTTTCTGAGCAAAAAGTATATTTTTCCCATTATTAATTAATTTATTAGGATTATTTTTAGTTTTAATTTTAAAAAGTCATTAAAAAATAGTAAAAGGTATATTAAAAATCTGAAAAAATATTTTTTAGGTTTTTAATCATATTTTTGAGGTTTACAGCTATTTAGGTTTTCAATTTAGCTTATTTTTGATTTTATAGGATTTTAGGGTTTTTAAGCAACTTTAAAATTTAAAATAAAATTATTAAATAGGTTTCAGAAATTTTGGATTGCATTTTTGTTTTAGTTATAATATTCTAGATTTTTGGTAATTTTTTGGAATTTATTTATAAACTTTTTATTTTTTTGAATATTTGAATATTAATTTATTATTAAAAATTGAAGTTTTATTTTTTTTAGTTTTTACATTTTTCCTAGGTTAAGGACACTTAATTAGGAGTTTTGTCACTTTCCAAATATTTTTTAGACTTTTCAATTAATTTCTAGAATTAATTTAAGATTTAATTGATTTTAATAGTTTTTAAGTGTTTAAAAATAGTTTAATTTGGTTTTAAAATTTTTAAAAATAGTTTTTAGCTTAACTAGGTCATTTTTGAGGTTTACAAACCATTAGATCTTGTTTAAGGCTTTTTAATAATTAAAAGTGATTTTTAGGGCTTTAATTAGCATTAAAAAGTCATTATTGAATTAATTAAAAGGTTTTAGCAAGTTTGGATTTTTTGTAAACTCTTATAATATTATTGGGGATTTTTAGTAATTTTTAGGAATTTTTAGGTTAAAATTTTAATTTTAGCACTATTTACGGTTTTACTTGTTCGCCTTTTTCGTCGTAGTTTAATTCGTCTTCGTAACCGTCTCGTCTTTCCTTTCTCATTTCTATTCTCTTTTCTTCTTGTTAATAATCACAAACATTAATCATCATTCATTACACAACACACGTGCCTCCTTGAGAAACGAACTTGTTTGGTCATTAGTGCTCGGTTTTCCTAAACCGACACTTAACGCTTACCACTACTTTGCCTCTCTTTTCCTAAAGGGTTGCAAAAACACTACAATCATTTTGGCGCCGCTGCCGGGGAGGCGTGTTGTGTTCTGATTGAACCATTGTTGTTTTTATATTAGCCATAATTAGTATTTGTATTAGTAGCACTCTACTAATACGTATTATCATTTTTCGTTTTTTGTGAATACTATTACTATACTGTATACGTAGAACAATAAATTTACAAGTACTCCAAATACGTGAGAAATCACAACCTTGACTTGGGAGGTCATTACCCAATCATTGTATTCGAATCTCAAACCAAAGAAAAAGGCAAAAATAGATAAATACTTTCGTGAACCTCGATTTTGAGAAATACAAACTATAAGGTGGGTATAAGGCGGTTGTATTTCACGACCTAAAGGAAAAAGGCTCTTAAGTGCTTCGCGCCGCCTCGTTTCCTCCGCTTGCTTGTGCGTATTTTGATTTTGAAAGCTAATCGAGGGTTTTGCCGCCCAAAGTATTACTAAGTATCATATATATTTTCTTGGTTTCTATTGATTAAACCCTCTTGAACGATTTGGTGTTCCACCATCGTTCTAAAGTCATCGAAGGCGTTCACTTCACGTGATCGTTTTCATTCCTTGAGGCTTCTTTAATCAAGAGATTTGATTAAGGAGGAGATTTGTAGATTTGTGTCTACCTAATACATTCCAAAAGTCCAAAAAAGTAAAAACAATCAAAAACCAAAAAAAAAAATTGAAAAAGTAAAAACACCAATAAGAATCTTCTTTGCTCGCCTTCTCATTGTAAGTGACGTTTATGCAAACTCGCTCTAAAGCAAGACGTGCTCGTAAACGAAGAAACAAATCAATCACGCCTACTAGTGAGGAGTCTCTTATTGACGAACCCATTGTAGTGAAAGAAGCACCCATGGCTAATCGAACTATGATGGAGTTGCTTCAAGCACTCACCGAGGGTTATGGAGAAGCGATTGTGATTCCCGCTATCCTTGCGGAGAATTTTGAGGTTAAGACGGGTTTGTTATCCATGATTCAAAACAACAAGTTTCAAGGTGACGAAAAGGACAACCCTCATAACCACATTCGCCAATTTAATCGTCTCACCGCCACATGCAAGTTTAAGGACGTCTCAAACGACTCGATTAAGATGATACTTTTTCCGTATTCCTTAGCGGGGTCTGCAAAATTTTGGTTAGAGAAAGAGCCACCCAATTCTATATTGACGTGGAAGGATCTCGTTTCAAAATTCGTGAACCAATTTTTTCCGCCCTCTAAGACTACGCATTTGAAAAACGAGATTTCAAAGTTTTCACAAGAGTATAATGAGAGTTTTTCAACGGCTTGGAATAGGTTTAAGGAAATGTTGCACGAATGTCCTCATCATGGTTTTTCCGACTTGCATCTAATTGACACGTTTTACAATGGCTTGAACGATCATGAGCGTGATTATCATAATGCCGCCGCGGGTGGTAATTTTTTGTGTAAGACGGTCGAGGAAGCATTGTTAATCATTGAGAATAGGTCTAAGGTCTATAGTCCTCGTAGCACGTCGAGTGTTCTTAAGACTTCGTCTTCGTCTTCGCCTTCATTGTCACACACCGTTGATGCTTGCCAAATCGAGGCTAATTTGGAGAACAAAATTTTTGATAAGTTGAAAGGATTGTTAATTGAGTTTAAAGTTGGTGAACAACCCGCTCCCGCTCCGATTAAAGCGGTTGAGGTTTCTTGTATGTATTATGGTGGAGCTCACGATTATTCCGAGTGCATTACCAACGGTGGTAAGACTTCGAGTGCCTTCGCGGCCGCGGGAACTTATAACCAAAACGGTCAAGTTCCTCGCACTAATCAATTGACTCCACCGGGTTTTCCACCAAATGAAAATGCTAACAATTATCGAAACAATCAAGTTGGTTACCAAAGCAATCAAAGGAACAATTTCAAGGGTAATAACAACTATGGGAATCAAGGAACTAGTAGCCAATTGCAAAATCAAAATCAAAACCGTAATTTTCAAAACACAAGTCAAGGACTTCAAAATGTTTACACTAAAGAACTTCCAATGGACTTTTTGAATTACGCCACGGCAAATGATAAGATTTTGGAAAACATACAAGAGCAATTGGCTAGTCAAATTAGGGACACGGCTAAAAACACTAAGGAGTTGGCTAATTTTGTGAAGGAAAATCTTAACATGAGAAATGAGTTGAAAAATGATTTTGCTAATCAAATTAGAGGTCAAAGCAATAAGATTGAACAAAGTCATGCTAGGTTTGAACAAAGAATTGACCAAAAAGCCGCTAGTCAAGATTTGAAGTTTAATAGTCAAGATGCTAAGCTTAATGCCATTTTAGAAGCCGTCATGGGGAACAAAGCCTCTACTTCGAGTGGTCTACCTAGTAACACCGTTTCAAACCCGAAGGGAGAGATGAAAGTGATTACCACACGAAGTGGTAAGACACTTAAAGAACCGACTCCTCAACCAATTACTCCAACGGTGGAGGAAATTGAGGAAGAACCCGAGGTGGTGGTCGAAAAGGAGCATATTTCAATCCCACAAAGTACCGCTCATGCCACACCTACGGTCGACCCTTTACCAACATTGGAACCCGAGATTCCAAAGGCTATGCCTATTCCCCAACCCACACCACCCTTGCCTTACCCATCGAGACTTAGGAAGGAGAAACGACAAGAGCGCGACAACTACCAATTTGAGCTTTTTATGAAAATGTTTCGTGAGTTGCACCTTAATGTGAGTTTCGCCGACGCTTTGGTCATGATGCCTCGATTTGCCGCTAACTTTAAGAGTATGTTGAACAACAAGGAGAAATTGCACCAAATGTCTAGTTGTTCGTCGGTTTATCTTAATCGCATACCTCAAAAAGTCGGTGATCCCGATAAATTTTTGATCCCTTGTGCCATTCAAGATATGGAAGAATGCTATGCCTTGGCCGATCTTGGTGCTAGCATTAACTTGATGCCACTTGCAATCTTCAAGTCGCTCAATCTTCCTAATCTTACTCCTTCACGAATGTCTATTGAGTTGGCCGACCATTCCACGATTCTCGCATGTGGTTTGGCGGAAGACGTTTTTGTGAAAGTGGGGAAGTTCTACTATCCCGTAGACTTTATCGTTGTTGATATCCCCACGGATCCTCAAGTTCCTCTTATTTTAGGTCGTTCGTTTTTAGATACGTCTATGGCTTTAATTGATGTGCATGCTAGAAAGATCACCTTACGTTTCAACGACGAGGAACTTGTTATAAACGCAACTCAAAATTCTAAACTTTCTCATGTTTATTCCGTTGCTACCATAAACCTCGTTGATATGATCGACGTGGTTTGTGAGGAATTTTCACAAGAAGTTCTAGGGTTTGGTGATGAAGAAACTAGTGGCAATCCCACTATGTTAGATCCAATTCTTGATAATTCGACACCAACCTTCACTCCATTTGAAGGTGGTGGTTTTACGTTGGAAGAATGCAATGTTCCATGTACTTGTGACGAAGACCTCGACAACGATGAGGACTTCTCGATTATCAAGGATTTTCTTAACGATTTCCCATTTCCTCCACCCGAGGAGGTTATGAGTATCGAGCCCAAATCTTCACTTGAGGAACCACCTATCCTCGAGTTGAAAGATTTACCTCCTCACCTCGAATATGTCTATTTGGAGGAGGACGACAAGTTGCCGGTTATTATTGCGAAGGATCTTTCGAATGATGAAAAAACCGCACTTGTCGATGTTCTAAAGGATCACAAAGGGGCGATTGCGTGGAAGTTATCCGACATTAAGGGAATCGATCCCAAGTTTTGTACCCACAAAATCTTAATGGAGGAGGATTTCAAGCCCACAATCCAAAGTCAAAGGAGGGTGAACCCCAAAATTCACGACGTCATCAAAAAGGAGGTCCTTAAACTCCTTGACGCGGGAATGATTTACCCTATTTCTGATAGCCCTTGGGTGAGTCCTATTCATTGTTTCCCTAAAAAGGGAGGGATGACCGTTGTGCCAAACGATGCCAACGAGTTGATTCCCACTAGACTCGTGACCGGATGGAGAGTGTGCATTGACTATCGAAAGTTAAATGAAGCCACTCGAAAAGACCATTTTCCCTTGCCCTTCATGGACCAAATGTTGGAGCGTCTTGCGGGAAACGATTTCTATTGCTTTTTAGATGGTTTTTCCGGTTACTTCCAAATTCCCATCGACCCTCGTGATCAAGAAAAAACTACGTTTACGTGTCCATATGGAACGTTTGCCTATCGTAGAATGCCATTCGGACTTTGCAATGCACCGGGAACTTTTCAACGATGCATGATGGCTATTTTTCATGATATGATCGAGAAGACGATGGAAGTCTTCATGGATGACTTTTCCGTGTTTGGTGATTCTTTCACTTCGTGTTTGTCGAACCTTGAGAGAATGATAAAACGTTGTGAGGAAACCAACCTTGTGCTCAATTGGGAAAAATGTCATTTTATGGTTAAGAGTGGAATCGTCTTAGGGCACAAGGTATCGAAAGCGGGGATTGAGGTAGATCAAGCTAATGTAGACGTCATCGCCAAATTACCTCATCCCAAAACCGTCAAGGGAGTTAGGAGTTTCCTAGGCCACGCGGACTTTTATCGTCGATTCATCAAGGATTTTTCGAAGATTTCTCGACCTATTACACATCTTCTTGAAAAAGAGGCACGTTTTGTCTTTGACGAAGATTGTGTACGAGCCTTTGAGATCCTTAAGAGGAAACTTACCGAAGCTCCCATTCTTGTTGCTCCAAATTGGAACCTCCTCTTTGAGCTTATGTGTGATGCTATTGATTACGCTATAGGGGCCGTTTTGGGGCAACGTCATGATAAGCACTTCTTGCCTATTCACTATGCTAGCAAGACGATGACCGAGGCTCAACTTAAATACACTACAACGGAAAAGGAGTTCCTTGCCGTGGTGTATGCATTTGAGAAATTTCGACCTTATCTCGTCTTGACGAAATGCATAGTGTATACGGATCATTCGGCTATCAAGTATCTCATGGCAAAGCAAGATTCTAAGCCTAGATTACTTCGTTGGATTCTCCTCCTTCAAGAATTTGATCACAAAATCGTTGACAAAAAAGGAGCCGAGAATCTAGCGGTCGATCATCTCTCTCGTTTGGAAGATCCTCACCAAAGTGTTTACGAGGCCAAGGAAATCACCGAAACATTTCCGCTCGAGACACTTGGTATAGTGAATTCTAAGCTTGATTCTTCTACCCCATGGTTTGCGGATTTTGCAAATTACCATGCGGGTAACTTCATCATTAAGGGTATGACAACTCAAGAAAAACGAAAATTCTTTCGTGATGTCAAGTTCTACTTTTGGAACGACCCTTACTTGTTTCGAACTTGTGCGGATCAAATCATCCGACGTTGTGTTTTTGGCACCGAAGCTTCTAACATCCTTAGAGCTTGCCATGAGGGACCCACGGGTGGTCACCACGGTGCTAATCTCACGGCTAAAAAGGTGTTTGATGCCGGCTTCTTTTGGCCTACTATTTACCGAGATGCACAAGATCTTGTGAAGTCGTGTGATGCATGCCAACGATAAGGAAAAGCCTCACAAAAAGATGAAATGCCACAAAATGTCATTCAAGTATGTGAGATCTTTGACGTTTGGGGAATAGACTTTATGGGGCCGTTCCCATCATCTCGTGGTAATAAGTACATTCTCGTTACGGTTGACTACCTATCTAAGTGGGTGGAGGCCAAGGCCTTGCCCACCAATGATGCTCGTGTGGTAGTCAAGTTTTTGAAACAATTGTTTTCTCGGTTTGGAACCCCACGTGCTATCATAAGCGATCGTGGAACCCATTTTTGTAACGACCAATTTGAAAGGGTTCTAAGGAAATATGGGGTTACACATCGGCTTTCTACGGCTTATCACCCACAAACGAGTGGGCAAGTCGAGGTTTCAAACCGAGCGTTGAAGAGGATCTTGGAGAGATCCGTAGGAGAAAACCGACAATCATGGTCGGATAAGTTAGACGATGCTTTATGGGCCTTTAGGACCGCTCATAAGACGCCCATTGGGTGCACTCCCTATAAGCTTGTGTATGGAAAGAATTTTCATTTGCCTATCGAGTTAGAACACAAGGCTTATTGGGCCCTAAAGCATTGTAATGATGATATGGAGACCGCGGGAAAGCACCGGAAAATGCAATTGAATGAATTAGATGAATTGAGGGATATTGCTTATGAAAATTCATTGATTTATAAAGAGAAAACTAAAAATTTGCATGATTCTAAAATTAAAAACCGGGTTTTTAACATTGGGGATCAAGTTTTGCTTTTTAACTCAAGATTGAAAATCTTTTCCGGTAAGTTGAAATCCCGTTGGTCCGGTCCATTCACTGTGACTCAAGTGTTTCCGTATGGGACCATCGAGCTAGCTCAAGATGATGGTCCTAACTCAAGGTGAATGGACATAGGTTGAAGCACTACTTTGGCGGGGAAGTTCCATCCTTGAACTACCTCGACCAAGTCACCTTCCCCAATGATAATTAGTATTGAGGGGATCGAGTCGATTATCGCTTTCTAATGTAGCTTACGTGTGGGGATGTGTGCCCTTCTAACCTTTGTTCCGTGGTTGTTTGTGAATTGTGGTTTTTAGATCATGATCTTCGCGATTGGAGCCTCTCGTGTTCGTTTTTTGGGAGCACTCGATCGTTGGCTTTTGAGACGTTTCTCAATATCCATGATATATCCTTTGATGTTCTAACCTTAGGTTTTTAGCACACTTCATAAACGGCTATTAATTTATTGGTTACACCCTTTCCATGCTAGATTAGGCATTCGACTACGTCTCTAGTATGGGGGTGTTTGCACCCCTAGACTCGAAACATTGAGGACAATGTTTAACTTTAGTATGGGGGGGTGAATAGATACTTTCCTTGCCAAACCTTCACGCTTTCCAAAGTTTATCTTTTTGTTATCGTTTTTGTTGCAAAATAAGGCTAAAAATGCCTTGCCAAACCTTCACGCTTTCCAAAGTTTATCTTTTTGTTATCGTTTTTGTTGCAAAATAAGGCTAAAAATGGCCAAATTTTAAATTTTTCTCATGTTTTATAAGTGTTTAAGACACGAATGTAGGTTTTCCGATGGCGAGAATAAGAGTAATTTTTGACTCGACCGTGCGTGTTGAGCACTTAGCTTCGATTCCTTAACTACACATTAGGCTAAGTCTCTTAAATGAGGACGAGAAATGATAGAGTTAATTATAAGTTACAATGCTAAACGTAGAGTACTCGTATTCTTTCAAAAACTCATGTGTTCTCGTTGTTTGCTTATTCTCCCTTCGCATGTAAATATCTTTTGCTTAATAAATATTGACTTAGCGGTTTAGTTAGGATTGTTGGGTTTCTAGTCTTTTCTAGTAGCTTCCGTGTAATTAAATTGGGAAGACATTAAGGTATCGCCAGCGTCACGGTTTTGAAGTATTGGCAACCCGAATAATCGAAAGCTTCACCCAATAATAAGATTTCAAGTGCTCACCTAAATCTAGCAAACAATTTGAAGCCCCACAAGGCCTAAAATCTATGCAAAATTGAAAGTGAATCAAGCTTTAATCTTCGAAGCTTTAAAGATCCAAAATTCGCCTTAGCGTGAGGATATACGTCTTTGGCTAATAAAACCACCGATGAGGCGGATAATAAAAGGCAAGGCAAGACCAAAGTCATAATAAAAGCTTCATGGAGAAGTTGAATAAAAGATGGAGGTAAACCAAAGATAATAAGGCCCTTCCGTTAGGGGGCGTATAAAAGTCTTGGTAATAAGTCTCATGTTCAAAACCGTTATAAAACCGTGTTTATCGATTCTTCTTGTCAACTTAATTTTTTAACATCGTTGTCTATTAGGAGGGGTTATTGATTTGATGGTCTTAGTTACACCGTTAGGACTCTATTTTTAGACCTAAATCTCTATTATCGCATAAGTCAAAAAATGTATCCTCGTGAAACATTCAAGACAAAATAAAATATAAGAGATACAACTTAGGAATAATGGGAGGATAAGTACGTGATTAGGGCATATGAGTAGTGTTAGCATTACTAACTCATAATGACAATGATCTCGTTACACGCTTAGCATGGAATTGAAGTGAAAATCGAGGACGATGGAATTATTTTTAAAGAAGCATTCACGTGTTCTTATTCTATGAACCTAAACGTCCCATTTTGCGATGAAAATCATACATTATGTCTAAAACGCAAGTAGTAATAGCAATAGTAGTAGTATAGCTAGTTTATCATTCAATAAAGTGAATAAAAATGAATTTTGGAGGCGCTATGATACTTTATTCTAGCATTGCGTGAGGGAACGACAATAGTTTAGTATGGGGGAGTGATGAGACTGCTTTTATACATAGTCTCATCTTCCAAATAGGGCTTAAAATGCATTAAATATCATCAAAATACCCAAATATATGTTTGTGTTTGTTGCTTGTGTATTTTAGGTATGGATATTGAGAAAATGACAAAGATCACAAGAATCATGCAAAAACGAACACGGGAAACGAAGCCGCACGATGAACCAAGCCCTAATGAAGAATTTTCCAAAGAAAACCCTTGAAGATTTGAAGAATTATGAAGATTGGTCCTCTAAGTTTGAAGAATTGACACTTTATACCCTTGTATCTTCATAATTACAAGTTTGGTCCCTAAAGTTTGTCAAAATTACAAAATGGACCCTTAACTTTGAAGACTTGGCAAATTTAGTCCCTCAACAAAACTAAATTGTCAATAATGGTCCTCCAAGAAGTCAACAAACAAGTCAAGTCCTTGAAGTATGAAGACATGCCAAAAACAGCCCTTGAAGATTGCCAAAATTGCACTTGTAGTCCTTAAAACAAGTTTCAAAACTTTGTGTGCCAAAATTGACAACTGCCCTAAAGTTGTCATGTGTTATTTCGGCGTTGATACCCATTTTAAAACAACATGCACAAAGTTTGAAAAGAGAGGGGGCAATCCTGCCAGACAGCCAAACTCCATCCACCCACTCAGAAACTGCCACATCACCCACTCACACCCATTAACCAATCACAAACCACCCCTTCACCACGTCACCTCTCCCCTCACTCAAACTGATTTAATTAATCAGTTTAATTTTCCCACCCAAACACTAATTCAAATAAATTAACCCCCAAATTTGGATTAAACCTGTTCTTAACCCACCCCTTAAACCCTAATATTTCCAGGATGAACACTTATCAAATCAAAGGGTTTTTTGTTTATTTGCTCCAGATCCATGATTAACCATCACTTAAACCTAAAACCACCCTTAAACTCCCATCACCATCACCTCACATGCTTGTGCAACCCTCCCCTGCCCCACTATTCACTCCCAAACAAAAACTTGGCAGCAAGATCAACAACCCACAACAATTTCGTGTTCCCAAAGGCTAAATGGACGTCCAAGATTTTTTCATCACTGGCATCTTCACAAATTGCCAAGATCATCACATGGGCTCTTGGCAAATTCAAAAAATGGCATCTTCAAATATTCGTCCAAGGGCATTACTGGAAGTTCAATTGTTAGGTTTTTAGCTTCTTATCAGTTCTAGAATCACTTGTAAGCCTCTATATAAAGGCATGATAGGACTTAGCTTGTTTCTGTTCTTGATTTTTTCTCCTTTTTCACAAGCCTTGTAAATCTAGTTTATGAAGGAATATAAATGGTATTGAGTTTGTTGATGAGAAAGATTGAGTTCCCTTTACATTTCATGTTGAGTTTGGTTTAAGTTTCAGCAAAAGTTTTCAAGTTTACAAGTTTCTGTTTGTTTTTCAAGTTTTTTCTCAGATCTTAAATTTCATTAAAAACCTGATTAAATGGTGATTAAGAGTGTTGGTGTGATGGTGTTTGAGCTTGTGTATGTCCAAGACACCATGGCTTGTTCTGGTGTAGTGGGTACCCAAGTTTAAATAGCCATTGGTTTGGTCATTTTTTTTAGTTTATCATAATCTTACCCATAAGCTAAGGTTTCCTTCTAGCTTAATCTATAAGCTAGGGGCAAGCTCTTAAGCTTTTACACAAGCTTTGTTCCCTTTTCTCTTAGCAGATTCAAAGAGGAACTAATCTTATTCATTTTTGCTAAGCAAAACTGCATCAGAATCTTAACAAAGTTCAGCACAAGCCCGGGCTTGTTTGGAGGTGACTATTCAGTGACTGTTGGGCCTGGATGTAGGCCCAACAACGTAGCTTACTTGGCCCTTTTTCAGTTTTCTAAGATTTATAAGATTTATGTGATTTTGCATGATTCTTTGTAAAATTGCTTGATTGTATGTTTTATCTGCTATATTAGGTCTGTTAATGAGTAATATGCATGTTAGAAGTATTGTTAATCAGTTTGGTTAGCTTTTGTATTGATTTGCTTTGAAAATTTTTAAATCTGAAATTTAAAGGAGTGTTTGGATCTGTTTTTTAATCAGGATTGGTGTTAAGTTTTTAGGGTAAAATTTGTTTAAACATACTCACTAGGGTAGTGTTAGGTTATATGTTAGGTTTGTTTGCATTATTGGTAGGATTTAAGTCACTTGCATGCTTAAAATTTTGGAAAAACAGCTAAAAATCAGAAAATTTTCCTTGTGCATGATTTTGTGAGAATTTGTGCTTGATTTATTGCAAGTTGTTAGATATTAAGTTGTTTAAGGATTGTGATTCAGTTACATGCTATTTGGTGGATTTGTGTGCTTTATTTGAGGATTTGAAACTCACTTGTGTGCCATTTGAACCAGCAATCATCTTAGTCCTATACAAAGCTATATCAGCAACTTTCATTTGCTATTTTTGTGCTTGATTTGTGTGCTTCTTACCTGTTTTTGTATTTGATTTGACTCCTTATACTCCAAAGAGTATAAGGGTGCCCCATTTGTCCATCAAACATCATCAAAACGCCAACAAATCAAGTCCTCTTGATACTTTTCACTTGTGAAGAAACACCATAAGTGTTCATCAGAAACATAGTGCTACCTGGGCACGTTTTTTGATTTCTAAGCAGCTTGATCTTGTTAACTTTGATTTGTATTGTGTTTTTAGAGTAAGTATTAGTCACTGTTTGTGTATTTAAAAGTTAAAAAAAAATATATATATATTGCAAAAAACTCACCTGGCCTGGGCTCGAACACGCGACCTCTCTATTGGAGGAGTAACGTGTTTACCAGTGGTCCAGATGGTTTTTTATGTTTAAGTTTCATTCCATTAATTACTTAAAGGCATTTATTTTGTAGCTTATTTTGGCTAACAGCTTTAAAATAAGCTGTTTCTAGCTTATTTCCTTAAGCTTTTTCCTGTTTAACATTTTTCTTAAGTTTATATTAGGGTTTTTGACTTTTCTGAGCAAAAAGTATATTTTTCCCATTATTAATTAATTTATTAGGATTATTTTTAGTTTTAATTTTAAAAAGTCATTAAAAAATAGTAAAAGGTATATTAAAAATCTGAAAAAATAGTTTTTAGGTTTTTAATCATATTTTTGAGGTTTACAGCTATTTAGGTTTTCAATTTAGCTTATTTTTGATTTTATAGGATTTTAGGGTTTTTAAGCAACTTTAAAATTTAATATAAAATTATTAAATAGGTTTCAGAAAATTTGGATTGCATTTTTGTTTTAGTTATAATATTCTAGATTTTTGGTAATTTTTGGGAATTTATTTATAAACTTTTTATTTTTTTGAATATTTTAATATTAATTTATTATTAAAAATTGAAGTTTTATTTTTTTTAGTTTTTACATTTTTTCTAGGTTAAGGACACTTAATTAGGAGTTTTGTCAATTAATTTCTAGAATTAATTTAAGATTTAATTGATTTTAATAGTTTTTAAGTGTTTAAAAATAGTTTAATTTGGTTTTAAAATTTTTAAAAATAGTTTTTAGCTTAATTAGGTCATTTTTGAGGTTTACAAACCATTATATCTTGTTTAAGGCTTTTTAATAAATAAAAGTGATTTTTAGGGCTTTAATTAGCATTAAAAAGTCATTATTGAATTAATTAAAAGGTTTTAGCAAGTTTGGATTTTTTGTAAACTCTTAGAATATTATTGGGGATTTTTAGTAATTTTTAGGAATTTTTAGGTTAAAATTTTAATTTTGGCACTATTTACGGTTTTACGTGTTCGCCTTTTTCGTCGTAGTTTAATTCGTCTTCGTAACCGTCTCGTCTTTCCTTTCTCATTTCTATTCTCTTTTCTTCTTTTTAATAATCACAAACATTAATCATCATTCATTACACAACACACGTGCCTCCTTGAGAAACGAACTTGTTTGGTCATTAGTGCTCGGTTTTCCTAAACCGACACTTAACGCTTACCACTACTTTGCCTCTCTTTTCCTAAAGGGTTGCAAAAACACTACAATGACAAGTATTGCCACTACAACCATTCACCATAAAACTTAAGTCCTCAAGTTTTTCGTCACAATGCCATCATACAAAAGTCTAAAATAGTTCTATTACAACGATCAAAGATAAAATACAAGACAAGCAACTAGGCATGTGGTGATCCACACGGCCTCTTGGATGGCGGTTCATCATCATCTTCCTCGGGTTCCTCGTCGCTATCTTCCTCGTCCACTTCATCCATCTTCCTCTTTCCTTTGTCGTTCGGCCCACATTCAGTCGCCTTCTTCGTCCCAGACGTAGACCCACACTCAACTGCTACATGATTTCCCACAGTGATACAAACACCTCTGGCAGGTGGCTGGATCATGAAGTCATTAGCTTCCATTTCCAAGTCGTCCACAAATCTCCAATCTGGGGGCAAGGATGCTCTCACTCGATGCTCCCAACTCTGCATCCCAGTCAATCTCGCTTGATCTTCCCTAACTCGATCAAGACTGGCGCTCAAGTTCGCTATCATCGATCTCAGACTGTTGATATCACTCTTGTTTGCATTTCCATCATACTCAATCCTTGAAGTTCTTGCCAATAATCTTTGGTGTGCCCTTTCATTCTGATCAAACCTCTTAATTACCCTGGTCTCCACTACAAATCGCTCATACATCAACCTATCCATCCTCCTCAAACGACCTTCGGGATCCCAGTAGTGTCTTGGTCTCGGAAAATAGACCCTCGCGATATTCTCATAAATAGATTGTGATTTAGATGAATTGCTGGATTCTGCACCACTCCCACTACTTACTCGAACAAAACCTGGCACTGTCCTCAGGTAGTCCTTACAGTTTTCCATCGGGCGACGAAAGGGTTGCTGCTCATATCGGTCGGTCGGAGGCACTTCATAACCCTTTGGCAAATTTGGAGATTGAAATAATTCAGGTTCGGTCTGACCGACAGCGTTCTCGGGAATTCCATCATCCACCGGTTCCTCAGGCTCTTCCTCAGAATCCTCACTACCATCGCTACTGATACTGAAGTTGTCCACGTCACTTTTGTCACTGTCATTTCCCGGCTCTACCGCTTCTTCTGGAGCGATCCATCCATTGTCATTATTCGGCGGGTTCGGAGGAAACGGTCCCCCTTCGTGTCCAACGACATAATCGTCTCCATTTCCATTAGGCGGTACCTCGGCCATTCCCGCAATAACAGAGAATTTTGGAGGGTACGTAAGATTACTATTCAATATTTATAAATGCATGCATGCAAATGCAATGCAAAGGTGGTAAACATGCCCAAAATGCGATAATATGATGCTCATGCATAAGTAATACAAGAACTACGGTATCGGGTACTCCACGTATAATTTCAACGTTTACATATAGTAATTTCCATATCTACGTAATAAATAACCACATATTGTGACTTTGGAGGATCAGTTTATGTGGCGGATTTTTAGGGATTGAATATTCATATCCTAAAATAATAAGATCAGACATATGAATTAATATGGGAACTAGGGGCTACGTTATATATGGAAGTTGTTTATGATACGTAAAATCGATGCGCAGGTTAGCAAAAGAATCCCTAGTTTTCAGGGATCATGATTTATTCTCCAGTTTACTGTGTGGACGTGGTCAATAACATTTTATGGGCTGCATATGTTTAGTACCATCCATATATATCGTTTTGTCTCATCCGTTTTCTGACAGCAGCAGCAACATGATTAGTGACAGCTGGCGTGTTACTGATATATTGAAAAAAAAATTAAAAAAAAAAAAAAGAGAAAAAAAAAGAGAAAAAAAATGGGGGTGAGATGCTACTGATAGGTTATGATGTTCCTACTTGCGCGCTATGGTTCCTACTGGTCATTTATGTTCGTGGTGGTTTTGTTCTCGGTTCCTCCTAGTAATATTCGATGGTTCCTCCTGGTTGAATCATCGGCTCCTACTGGTCGGTTTCTACTAGTCGGTTCGTACTGGTCCGTACCACTGGTTTGTTCCTATTGGTTTGTTCCTACTGGTAGGTGTATGTTCTTGCTGACTTTCTTCTGGTTCCTGCTGGCTTGTTGTATACTAATCTTCTTTGGCCGGTTTTGGTTCCTACTAGTCAAGTAAGATTACTTATAGTGACTAGTCTGATGTTACTTCTGTTACTGGAGGAGGAGTTCTCAGCCATCATCATTTCGTTGGGGTGATTCATTGAAGAAGACATTTGATTATCACTTATTTTATGTTGTAGTTGATTTTCACAGGTTTTGTGCTCTTATCATATCTTAAAAGGAAGGGAGTACCTTTTAAGATAACTCGCTTGGTTTATATGGTGACGAAGACTTGACATATCTAGCGAAGTGGTACGATCTATTCATATCTTAAAAGGAGTGGTAGCTTTTTAAGATAGTTTGCTCTATGCGTACATTTGCTATCGCTTGAAGGGGTTACGTTATTGTGCTCAGTGTCTCATTTATTTGAGGATTTTGTTCGAGCTCGACGTCACGTGGTTAGTGCAAGACATAAGACACAAGTTTGGGAGATTCCACTTCTTCATCAAATTCGTTATACTTGATTTTCTTCATCAGTGATCTCTCCATGGAGCCTACTGGATTTGCCGTGCACTTCTTAGGGGGAAGACGATCCTTTTTGAGTTGATGTGACAAAAAGGGGAAGAATGCATGGATCAAGGGGAAGCTTAGCCTTCATCTATATTAGCTTCAGGGGAAGCTTGTGCTTACTGGTTTTGTCAAATCAACTAGGGGAAGATTGTTGGGACTTAGAGATCTTGAGTTGATATGACAAAACAAGATGAAGGACCTATTAGCAAATAGTTAGCTTAGATAGTAAGCCAGGGTTGTGATGTAACCCTAGTACCTCTATTATATAAAGAGGGTACCACCTTGGTTGTTATTCATTCATTTAAAAACAATGTAAACCAGAGGTGTGTATGCGTTCTCCTGGTGTCAAGCCTATTAGGCACCAGGAGCAGTAGTTAGTAGTTCATTAATAGTAATCATTTCATTAGTGAAAGCCTTGTTCTTGGTTATGATTGTGTTCTTTATGATTCCGCTGTGCTTATTACAATCATGATCATGATATCCCAGATGAGTCTAGATCCTAAGACTCAACACATATATACTTCAACTCAAAAGTATACGTCAATGCCATGAATACAAAAATAAACCTTACCGGAGCCATGCAGGATAGTTGTGTGCGCTTGGACAATTTCTTACGACACCAAAAGTTATAGTTTAAGAATTTTCAAAACGACCTAGTTCTCTATAACTCATGGCTCTGATTACCAATCTCTAACACCCCACCAAATGCTATGCGCAGCGGAACTACAACATTTGTGTGCTAGGCAGTTATCATCGCACACAAGATATATCGAACGACTCCAAAGAGACGTCAAATTTAAACTTAAATTAAAAATTGTTAAAAAAAAATTACATGTCTACGGTTTTCCAACCCCAAATAATACAACAGAGTTTGCGTTTCGGTCCCCATGAATCTCAACCCCAAAAGATACAGTTTTCACAACAACATGACATAAAGTTTAAAAATGTTCAAGTAATAATGGGAGGAAAAAAAAGTAGACTCCAAGCCATACACACAACTTCCATCCAATGCATGCTCCATGCTACACTTCATCGGTTACCTGAAACACATGCTAAATTTGGTCAACGAAAACGTTGAGTGGAATTCATAGGTTTTACAATTCATTTTGAACATATGTGTAATAAAACCATTCACGATCATTCATAGACTTGTCGATCAAACAATCTATATTCAAGGTACTGACAATTGTGTTTAAGCTCATGACACTAAACCGTTAACTCAATCACCCGCGTAATAATTACCGGCGTGATTCAGATGAAACCAGTGCCCCTACTAAGGCATCAGTTGCAATTATACCTTATCTCTTATCACAAATTATCCGTCCGCAGGGGGTATCAACGTACTAGCCCTCGTCTCGGATAGGGTAGTCAACCCCATAGTACTATCACTTTGTATAAGCGGCTATTTCTAATCCACGCTAGGACTAAACAATAGTTAATAGTTCATGAATTTAGGACCTTTTGCAACTAGGTAGTCAACACAATTTCAAAGGCAACATTCGGGTCCAACAATCATTCATGACATATGTTCATTTTGAAAACTAGCATGCGTTTCCCTCGCGGGTAAAACAATTTGAAATAATAATAAGCGAGGCTATAAATTCACACCTTATATAACAAGTAGTCGATAGTTCGAGTGACGGTCACTGACGACGATGAGGATGCCCGGGAAAATAAACACCTATCAAACCAATAACGCGTAATGAGTAATCTCATTTATAAACCTTAAGGTACTGTATATAATACATACATATAAGTCACTTGTGATAATTACAACTCACGCCAAAACAAAACAAACAAGTGTTACTCGTTTTATACCATTTGTCCATATTATTAACGTTATTCATTTTTACGCATTTTTCGCCGATACTTACCAAAAGTACGGACTGTTTTACTAGACTTAAACCTTTTTATAAAAATTGAGAAAATTCTCAAAAATACCTTAAGACCTGTAGAAAACACATATTTAATTCCATTAAAAGTTTTCGCTTTTACGACCCATTACTCAACACTTTACCCAAACTACATTTTTCGGACTGAAATTGTACTTTGACCAAGTCGGACTCATTTGACCCGTTTAAAATGTTCCATTGACCCATTTGACACCTAAGTCCTATAATAGACTCAAATATGCAGGTTTGAGACCAAAAATCAACCTTTTGACCATTTACCAAACTAAACCTATAGTCCCCGGGATTTGACCTAAAACCAAGCATAATTTCGGATTATGACGGTTTTCATCTCCCGGTACACGAATTTCAAAACGTCGTAACTTTTGACTCGTTAGGAGTCGTAAGCTCTATCTTATACCAAATCGAAGCTAAGAAGATGCTCTACAACTACATCCTAACCACAAGACCTGTTTACAAAATAATATTTATGAAAACACCTCAAACTTTCTGCCTACAATCACCTATACCAAAATCATCCCAACGCTCGTTTTCAAACCCATTTATCAACACTAGACATCAACCTAAGTACTCCTAATCATACTCAAACACCATAATCAGTCCTAAACCCCTATTAATCAAAATCATCATAAAACCCAATCACAAAAATAAACATGCAAATGGTTTTACCCATTTAAAAACGTGTAAAAACAAACATACATACAATATCCATCATCAAAACAACAACCACCATGATCCCCCAAACACCCCCCTTGTGCCGTGGGGTTTGGGTGATCAAAACCCATCAACCAAATTGATTTTGGTTGATTTGTTTAGTGATTTAACATCATTCATCCATGAATTAAACATGCAAATGGCTAATTAACATCAAAATAAACTTTTGAAAAATCTTTAATTTTTTGAAAAATTCATGTTAATGAATGTTAGATTAAACCATGGATTAACACTTACAAAAGGTTTTTAGGATGTGGTCTTTAATTGGAATTAATCAAAACCAAGAAAAATTGAAGGTGGTGGTGGTTTGGTGTGTTTGGCCGTCGGCCTAAAGAGAGAAGAAGGAAGGGATGGGTTTTTTTTTTGAAATGTTTAGTGTGTGTGTGCTTGATTTCTATTTTGTGCATTTGGGAGGGACCTTGGGTGTAATTTAGGCTTTCTTTTGTCCTTAAGCAAAAACGACTTTATAAGTTTACGGGATTGACTCACTAGTCATTTTAGAAAATTTTACGAGAGTCGGGGATCATCCCGAACACTCCAAAATATTTTTAGGACACTTTAAATGTACCCGGAAAGCGATAAAACTCACCCGACTCGACTTAACACGAACCGAAAGTAAAATTCTCGAAAAATTACAATATCGCTAAAACGACAATAATCATAGAAATTTGGGCATCCATCGGGATCATATTCGTCATAGTTCTTCTTAAATCGTCAATCGTCAAAATTATAACCTCGAATATCGGTTTCAACCAAAATAATAAAATATATAGCAAATAAAATTTATTAAAAATTTCAAAAATAATCGTGATTTAGGGTAATGTAAGTGACCTCGGTTCTAGGGTCTCACAATGATGTTCAAAGATTGTTGTTGGTGGGTTTGATGATTTTCTTTTAGGTCTTCATAATGAAAGCAATTTGTTGCTTCATCTCCCTATCCTTCTGAGCTAGTTCTTCATCAATGTCCTCTTCATATGATGGCTCAGGTGATGTTGATGGTTCTCTTGGTTCTTTGTCTCGTGATCGTGTGGGAGCAGAATACTTAGATGAAGTGGAGTATCTTGGTGAGGAGGATGTAGTGGAGTTTGAATTTGGAGCACGAGAGCTATGATCTTGAACGTGTTGAGTGGTAGACACCAAAGCAAGTGGATTAGCAATCTTTGCTATCCTTTCAGATCGAAGTTCATTCGCCTCATTTTGAAATTGTTTCAAAATGTCAAAGAACGTGTTATAGTTGACCTCGTATAACTTACTCTGTTGTTTCACCAAAGTTACGAATCGTGTCCACTCTGGTTAAAGTTGTTGTAGAAATTGCACATTGACTTGCATGGTGGATATTTGCAAATTGTTTCTTGTCATGTCATTCATCATCTTGTAGAACCTTGAGTAGTATGAATCAATTGATTCCCCATCCAATGAAGTAAACTTACCAAAGTTCTAGAACAAGTTAGTTTTGACATCTTGCTTTGTTAAGTGATTCACCTTGTTGCAAGCGTTCAATGGAAAACCACATTTCTTTTGTAGTAGAGCATGTATCAACCGTTGAGTACATATCATCCCCAATCCCACTGAGAATCAAATAGATTGCTTCTTTCTCTGCATCAATCCAACAACGTTTTTCTTTCTAAGTGTTCTCATATGTTTCCTCAATTGTTTGCTCATCAGAACCAGTCGTCGAGTCGGTTGTTGGAATTGTAGGAATGGTTATTGTAGTGAGAGATAGGGTCCTTCTTTGATGCAATGTCGAAGAACATCACCATTGGGTTTAGTGTCAAGATATCAAAGGAATCGTGATTGCTATTGTGCATAGCGACCCGTTACAAGCATTGGTGGTCTTTCTTTGTTACCCGCCACCATGATGTTGTTGTTTGTGACACGATACTCTTAAGTAGAATCCATTGCGAGACGCTTGAAATTGTTGAAGTGAAAAGCATCTTAAGTAGATGTGTTGTGATTGTTTTTGTCGAAGAAAAATGTTAAAACCCCCTAAAGAGATGTCTTTCGTTGAAACAAGCTTTCGTAGAAAGCTTTCGTAAGAATAAGGATTCGTAGAAGAAAAGCTTTCGTTGAAACAAGCTTTCGTAGAAAAGAACTTTCGTAGAAATGATCTTTCGAAGAAATGACCTTTCATAAAAATACCTTTCGTAGAAACAGACCTTCGAAGAAAAACCTTTCGTAGAAACAATCCTTTGTAGAAAAATCTTTCGTCGAATTCCAGTATCCAGTTTCGTAGAAAACCTTTCGAAGAATCCTTTCATAGAAAAACCTTTCATAGAATGCGTTCGATGAAAACCTATCGATGAAAACCTTTTGAAGAATCCTTTCTTAGAAACCTTTCGAGGAATCCTTTCGTAGCTAAATTCCTTTCATAACTTGTCCCCTTTCGTAACTAAACTCTAAATTCCTTTCGTAACAATGAGCTTTCGTAGAAAGATATCTTGGTGATACTAACTAGAAGCTTTCGTTAGATATGAATCCTAAAACCCTTTTACGAAAGGCAGCTTTCGGACAAATTCTAAAACCCTGTTACGAAAGGTATAACAGTCAACCTCAAAACTAAAACGAGCCAACTGTTTACAAACCGTAACCTAAAATCAATCCAAAACGCCCCAAAAACTTTTGATTTTAACCACAAAAACTATCCTAAATCCGTACCACAACTATGAAGATGATGTATATCAAGATTTAGAACCCGAAAACACTAAATAAAATTTAATTCATGATTATTTATGATTAAATCACACAAATCAAACCAATAACAACAACCAATCACGAATCTACCTAGTGGCGATTGATACCAAATGTTGTCCCATATGTTTAGGTGATATAAGATAGAAATAAAGAAGTAAATAAGATGGATTCTAGAGAGAGAAAGTAGTGAGAGAAAGTAGAGAGAAGGAAGTGATTAACTTGGTGAGATTAGATTAAGAAATATGATTACATGCCCACCCCCCTAACATGCTAGGAGGGTGCTTATATAGTCCACCCACATGCGGGCTCTCTAATGGACTATATATGTTTTGGGTCGGGCTTGAATAAATGCTTAGTAACTTTAAAGAGGCATTTTAAGCTAACCATCAAGCTCGTAATGTCACGACTATTTTAACTAACTATTACAACATACTAATAAATATTACAATATAAACTTATGACCGAACATTCTTGTTTGACTCAATATTTTGAGGCTAACAATCTACTCCTGAAGAGGAGGCATACATGCAGAAGTTGCCTTATGCTTCGGTTGTAGGATCTATCATGTATGTTGTTAGATGCACGAGGCCTGATGTGGTGTTTGCTCATAACTTGGTCAGTAGATACCAACAGAATCCAGGGAAGCTCCACTGGACTGATGTTAAACATATTCTAAAGTATCTGAGGAGTATGAAAGATATGTGAAATTTTGTATAATTGAAGTTCGTTTTCTCGATTCTTAACCAATTGAAAGTCCTAACAAAATCAGGTTTATGATTGTTTTTGGTTGGTAGGGTTATTTGGCTTTTCTATGTCTAATTGAACAATCAAGTAAAAATTTGCCAAAAATATTAACTACGTATCCGTAAAACAATTAGTCAAATACAAAATTTTTATTCAAATAAGGACAAAAATGTAAAACTATGGAATTAAAGTGCTTAAAATGTAAATTCTTGAAACTAATATGCTTGAAATGTAAAATCAGTTAACTACAAGGACTAAGTATGCAAATTTAACAGACTATTAACTAACTTGTAACAAACTTGTAAAACTTAGTAACTGAAAATGTCAACTTGTAAAAATATAAGGACTGATTAAAATGAAACACTAAATTGTTGGAAGATTAGCCAATTATTCAAAAAGTTTTAAAACTTGAGGACTAAAGTGCAAATAAAAGGAATTTCTAATCAAAAACGGGCACGTTGAAACAATAAGCTCGTATAAGCTCTACACTAGACCAAATAAGCTCTAACAACTTGCAAACAGCTTAAAACTCCATTTTACCTAGGCTTGTAACAGGATTAAGCTTGAAACTCAGTCAAACTCAAATAAGCTAATTCTAATAAGCCACAATTAAGCTATCTAATAAGCTAGACGTGCACAATCTGATTTTCTTGTTAAAACTTGTTTATCAAGTCATAAGGAGCATGTAATGTCTTTTGATATTGAAAATGATCCAGTAATGAAGTTGGAAAATGGAAATAAGCTGAAACAAGCTTATTTGACCAAAGTTTGACCAATTTTTGGAAAAGCTAAAAATTTCCAGACTTACTCAAGATCAACTTCTAAACACAAATGTGAAAGAAAATGGGGAGGTTTATGAAGTAGAAATGCTGTTTTAAGAAATCAGTCAAGCCTTTTATCACATAAACTTTAACTTGCTCAACAGCTTATCAAATTGCTTATTTCTCACTTTAAATGGAAAACTGTATAATTTCCTCTAGAGAACTTATCATTCAGATGTTAATGGACACTTGAGAGCTGGTTTGCGTTAATTTCATCAAGAGATGAGTAAATGCTAAGCAAATCAAATCAGGAACTTTTAATGAACTTGTTTAGCTAAATATGACCCATACCTTTTTATGACCAATTGCCTTTTTGACTTTCTATTTGACTTGAAAACTCCCAAACTTTGTTTAATATGACTAAAGGAATGAGAATGAACTATGTTTACTCAATTAACAACACTTGAATACAAATTGAAAGCTAATTCCAAACACTAGTTTAACTGAATTTTACAAACTTTTATGAAAGTAATTTGAGCAATTGGCTAAACTGATTTACAAGTGATATCAGACTAAACTCAACAACCAAAATGAAGTGAAAATGAACCAAATTCAAGAAGTTTAACCAGCTAGAACTCAAATACACTAGTAAGCTAAGATGACTAATAAATGGAAATCAGAAACTAGTAATGAGCAAGTAAACTAATAACAAAGTAACAACAAGCTACTCAAACACCAAAATCAGTTCAAAACACACTTAATCATACCAGCAAACAAGATTACACTAGGAATTAAGCAGGCAAAACTGTTTAGAGGAACCAAAATTCAGAAATATGAAAACCTTTTAGCAAAGGCCTCCACTGAAGGAGTAGGTAGGTGCTGAGCCTCCGAGATAGTGTTAACCACCACCTTAACATTATCAAACACTTATCAACCCTCTACAATCAACATCATCACCATTCATTAACAAATCAGCTTCAAATTCAACAAGAACTGGTACTGGATTAACAGAACAGGATCAAAACAGCTACAAATCTTCAACACTTAGCTAATCATGATCAATAGTGATCACAAATAGCTCATAACAGCAAAAGGATAACAGGATTGCAATGAATGAATAGTAGATTAAAGGAGATGAAAGGAGATTTTATTTATTGAAGGAGGAAATTTGTTACAAAGCTGGTAAAGTTGTTACAACTAAGATAACTAACTCAAGAGCTTGTCAGACTCTTGAGTTTGTTATGCTAACTAACTAGAAGCTAGGATTGAGAGAGAAATGAAATGTGTGTGAAAATTTCACACATTAGCTACCACAACAAATGAGAGTGTTAATCCCTATTTATAGACAAAATGTGAGTGTGTTTTGGGTCTGATGACGTGTTCCATCCACTTAATTGTTGCCACGCGTCATCAAGCTGCTAATTGCTCATCATCGTGTTACTCATGAATTGCGGATTTTTAATCCATTAAGTTTGAGCTTGATTAAGTGTGCCCAATGTGTTCCTCTCTAAAAAACGAGCAACTTTCATGTAGAAAACATCTTCTAAAATTAAGTGTAGCTTAAATTCGTTCCTGGGTTTGTTGAAGAAGAAAGCGCTACGTGGAAAGTCTTGGTTGGATGAAATATGGTCACACGGATCGCTATCCAAAAGTGGATAAATGTATTATTGCATGTCTTGCTCTGATTGGGTGAAATAGAGATAGTGGGGTGCAATGTTACTTTACGGCGCATTAATTAAATGGGTGACTGGTCAACTTTAGTTGGCAATCCATGTGCTATGTTTCTTGCATTCCCATTGGTGGATAACCAAGTCACATGGATTAAGCTCAATTAAACTTTGGAAAATGGCAAATTAAGTCCCTATAGTATGGCAGATTGTACAAATGAGCTAGGAACTTCATTCCTTTTGCATAAATGGTCCTTCCACTTGCATTCTTGATAAGTTTGACCCTTTGACTTGGTTGACTGAAGAGTTGACCATGTTTGACTTTTATCTTGACTTTGACAAATTTACACTTTTAGTCCATCAACTTTGGAGTGTTGTCAAGATAGGTCCCTTATCTTCAAAGTCTTGTCATCTTTGATCCTTCTTTGTCTTTTTCATCCAAATAAGCTTGATTTCCTTCTTGTTTGATTGAAAATGCATCCTTCTTACCTATTTATACACAAACATAAAACATAACACATAATTCCGCTTTATAGCACAAAAGTTAGGTATTTTCCTTGTGTTTTAGGGTGATTTGTTGATTAATTGATATAAGTTTTTGCTCATATCAAATCCCCTACACTTGAACATTGCCATGACCTCATGCAATGCTATATTTTAAAGCACAAATTTACATTCTCCTCATAATTAATCCACCTTGGCCAATATGGAATGCATCTACACTACTCTACACTATATGATGCATGATTTTGATTTTGAACAATGCAATGCAAAAGAAACAATTCTATTTATATCTTTTTGGATTTTTCTAGAAATGGCATTGATGGAAATAACTCATAAAGAAATCAATGACTTAGATTAGGGCTTTAGTACCATGGACACTTATCACCCTTAAGTTTCACTTTCCCATACCAAGCTTAAAAATGGGATCATTGCATTAACAAGTAAAAAATGGATCAACTTATTCATGACAATTAAATGTGGAACCGGTTATTATTTGAGCAAATTGCTTTTGCGAAAATTTGTCATTATTTAAAGCGTGAAGTATAAGAAATGTAAAATCCAAAAATAAGGAAGCATGGTTTTAATCCTAAGTAATCCTCTCATCCATTACTTGAAAAAACGCTCACAATTAATATAAGTCCGTTTCAAGAGTAATAAGTCATTCGCCTTATGTGTAAAATCCTCATGTCATGCATTAATAAGTAGCTACACACTCGCTAAGGAAAGAAAAATAAAACTCACGCAATAATTTACATCCGCCATCTTTTTGAGACTTTGGATCTTCAACCCCGCAACCCGTCAAGGTAATATTGGATTAGAGCAACTATTAAATCCCCGCAACCCGTCAAGGTAATATTGGAATCTAATAGTTACTATAATTAACACTTCACTGCCCCTCTTGGGAGTCTTGTATAATTTTTTTTTCTTTTTTTTTTCTCTTTTTTTTCTAGCCACTCATTTTTTGTAAGCTGCTCTTATTTTTCTTTATTCCTCAAAAGAAAATGGAAAAGAATAAAAGGAAAAACACCCGCTAAATATTAAGCATGACATAAGTCTTGTACACATAAAACGTTCTAACTTAGAATCTTAAGACGTACTTATACCAACCATGAATGATTAGACAAAAATGCATAAGAGATTACAAACCAATTAAAACTGTTCTTGATTATTTATTAACATATATACATGCGAAGAAAATAGAGGTAAAGAAGAGAAGGTTTTAGCCACAAGTAATTATCATGAAGTTTTTCCAGCCCTTTTATACTTGCTTCAACTCTATCATTTCCCATTCTCCACAAATTTAAAATCTCAAATAATGAGATTGGTGGATGATTAGCCTAATAGACCAATGAAGGACTACATGGTTAAGGATACTAGCTAGAGGATGCTTGGATAAGCAAACTCGGCTTGAGTCAAAATATCCATGGCGGGCCTAATATGTCAAAGAAGTCTAAATTCGTTAAACCATGTCCTTATTATATTTTTTTTCTCTTTTTCATTTATTTTTGATGAAAAGTAAAAGAAGAAATATATACAATGCAAATGTGTTATGCAAATGAAAAATGATTGATGCAAAAATTATGAATGCATATTTTTAGTGGCCAAAGTAGATCAAAAATTTGAGAAATGTTTGAAAAGTTAATTTCCATGTTATCATGAAAGTCAATGACAAGTTCTAGGTAAGGTCACTTCGATAGAAGACCCCCCTACACTTAAGCTAAACATTGTCCTCAATGTTTAAGAGAATGGAAGTATAAAACTTCCCCTACACTTATGACAATGAATAGACTTTGCTTAACCCAAGTTAAGGAAAGATCAACTATAGTGAATTCATTTTTAAAGCACAAGGTGGCTATGCAAGATCACAATAGTAACAAAGTGAACCGGATACAAGGGCCTCCTCCATAAGCTCCAAAGCACGTGATGAGTGGGCAACCCTACAAACATCATGAAGACAAAAGAAGGTCTACCCCAACACTTCTCAACAATTTGCTATCCTTATTTCTAACCTACAACACTCTAGATCTAACAAATTCTAAACCTAGTTATTCAAGCTTGATTTAAGGAGTCTCTAGCTCGACTCATCCTACAATGAATTAATTCATGGGGAAAATGGGGATCTCTTGGACCATTTCAACAGAAATGTCCTCCCCAAAATAGTGCTTCACACGGTGACCATTCACTTTAAAATTGGGACCATTGGGTTTTGACAACTCAATAGTTCCATATGGGAATACTTTAGCAATAGTGAATGGACGGGACCATCTCGACTTAAGCTTGCCCGCAAAAAGTTTCAACCTTGAGTTAAAGAGGAGAACTGGCTCTACAACTTTAAACTCACGGTTCTTGATCTTAGCATCATTCAATTTCTTAGTCTTCTCCTTATAAAGCAAAGAATTCTCATAGGCATTGGCTCTCAATTCATCCATTTCATTATGTTAATCCTTTTTATGTGATCCGGCTTGGTTTATATCAAAGTTAGCCCACTTGAGAGCCCAAGAAGCCTTGTGTTCTAACTCGAATTGGAGGTGGCATGCTTTTCCATAGACAAGCCTATAAGGGGTACAACCAATTCGTGTCTTAAAAGCCGTCCTAAAAGCCCACAAAGCATCATCAAGCTTATCCGACCAAGAAGCTCGATGCTCTCCCACCGTTCTTTCCAAAATTCTCTTTAAACCACGATTTGTGACCTCGGTTTTACCATTGGTTTGAGGGTGATACATGGTAGAAAGTCTATGATTAACTCCATATTTCTTCATAACTCTTGTGAATTGATCATTACAAAAGTGCGTACCACGATCACTTATGATGGCCCGAGGTACACCAAATCTAGCAAACAATTGCTTCAAAAATTTCACAACAACTCTAGCATCATTAGTAGGTAAGGCTTTGGCCTCAACCCATTTTGACACATAATCCACCGCTACGAGTATATACTTGTTTCCCTTGGAAGATGGAAAAGGTCCCATAAAATCTATGCCCCACACATCAAATATCTCACACTCTTGAATAAAATTTTATAGCATCTCATCACGTTCTGTAATTTTTCCTTGTCTTTGACATACATCACAAAATTTCACCATCTCTTGGGCGTCTTTGTAAATGGAAGGCCAATAGTAACCCGAATCAAAAACTTTCTTGGCGGTATAGTTGAGCCCAAAATGTCCACCCGTAGGTCCTTTATGACAAGATTCTAAAATCTTAAATGCCTCGGGCACATCTACACACCGTAATGATTTGGTCCGCACATTGCCTAAAGAGGTAAGGATCATCCAAAAGTAGTACTTTACTTCCTTAAGAAACTTCTTCTTTTGTTGGGAAGTAAGACCCTCTATACGCATATTCCCCACAAGATAGTTTGCAATATCCGCAAACCAAGGGGTGGCATCCTCTTGAGAAGAGATAGACATGAGCTCCTCTAATGGAAAGGATTCATTGATTTTTTATTAGGAAAATCTCCTTGAAAAGGATGCTCAAGTCTACTCAAGTGATCCGTCGCTAAATTCTCGGCTCCTTTTTTATCTCGAATCTCTATCTTAAACTCTTGAAGCAATAAAACCCATCTCAAAAGCCTATGCTTAGCATCTTGCTTTGTCATGAGATACTTGAGAGCGGAATGATCCGGATACACTATGGTTTTGGATAGCACAAGGTATGGTCTAAATTTCTCAAAAGCATAAACTATAGCAAGCAACTCTTTTTCCGTAGTAGTATAATAAAGTTGTGCACCGGTCATGGTTTTACTAGCATAGTGTATAGGTTGAAAATGCTTATTCACTCTTTGACCTAAGACGGCCCCCACCGCATAATCACTAGCGTCACACATAAGCTCAAAAGGCAATTCCCAATTTGGAGAAACCAAAACGGGAGCCTTTGTTAATTTCTCCTTAAGAGTCTCAAATGAATCCAAACACTCTTGGTTGAAAATGAAAGGAGCCTCTTTTTCCAAGAGGTGAGTCATCGGTCTTGCTATCTTAGAAAAATCTTGTATGAAGCGTCTATAAAACCCCGCATGACCTAAGAAACTCCTTACACCTTTAACCGTAGTGGGTGGGGGAAGCTTAGCAATCACATTAATTTTAGCTATATCCACTTCTAATCCCTTATTGGATATCTTGTGTCCCAAAACAATATAGGTGCTGAATATAATCATTCACATATTATAAATAATCAAACGCAGCGGAAAAGCACCTATGAACGGATCCATATAGTCATATGATTACTAAATAAAAATGGAGATAAAAGTATACCTTTGTAGCGTGATTCAGTAGATCAAACGGAGACCATCACGATATCAAAACAAGAAACTCAAGTGATCAAAGTAAATCACATCTATGAATATGATCCACACTACACTTCCTTGTATACCAATTAGATGCTAGTCTATATAACCCGTAACCTTCTAATAGTCTTTCTCTACACTAGACAAAAGCTATTAGATCAAAGAAAACTCAAAACCAAGATTGGTTTTTGTTATTTGCCGTAAAATATTGATAGATACAATATGGTAATACATTTTATTTGTATCTTATATATTTGGAAGCAAATTGACTCCATCAATTGCAATTATCAAAGAATAAAACGTATGACATATTTTCTCTACATCAATATGGGCTTTAAATGGACTTTACCATTTATTCTTTTAGTCTTAATAATAAACTAATTACAATATTAGTTATTATAAAACAAGTATTGATCTCGAGTTACGTAGGTTATTAATATACCGTAAATACGATAAACACGACATATTCAAATGGTACCTCAGTGTATATGTGTGTGACCCCATGGGCCCATATGTGTCTAGCCATATAATTAGTAACTATGACACGAGCAAACTCCAACAGCTCCCACTTGCGCACGTCATAATAATCATGTAATTATACAAGCAATGGTTAGCGTCTAGCAACACGCCAATGCCCCTAGAAACATATGAGGATTGTTTCTTAAACATCTCTTTTAAATGGTTTAGATATCAATCATCCTTTTGTTTCAAATACTTTGTTAAACTTTAGACATGGATCAAAAGTCATTCTTTAGTTTAACTATTCTGTTTCTCGATATTGATATTGAACTAGATTACTAAATTAATGAAGTATCATCTTAATTACATTTGGGTGTGGCCACACATACATCTGTACAATTCATCGAGGGACCCATTAGTATCAAACTCCAATACATGTGGAGGAACAAATCCTATTTTGACTGCACGCGTCGTTCATGTATTTCACATCGCACCTGAAAATGGTCTTTATGGCAGCCTTGTTCAGGACAACGTTGAACCATATCAAGGATTAACATTCCAGACATACAAAACCTACTTGCATCTCAAGTCTAAGGATGAGAGATTCAACCACTTTCGAAATTCACTATTGACGCCGATCCATGCAGTGAATTCTCGTAGGTTGGGTCAATCCAATGTTCATCCAATGAACACATATGAGTTTTGTGGCATCATCAATTAATATTCATCCCAAATGAATATGACCAACTCAAATTTGTCTTAACTCGACAATACTCCCATATTGTCAACCGATAATGGATAATTTAGAATAATAATATTACTCTTGGATTAAACATGCAAATATAGGACACAGTTGATATAAAATGAAAACGATCATACTTCATATGTCAATTCATTACAAAATAAAAACTGTTTTATATCCCAATTATTCAAATACTAAAATACACAAATCTACATGAAACTACCAGCTGGTCTAAGTCCAATGTTTCTAGAATGCTCAACATGTTTGGTACAAGACATTGGTTTAGTAAACGGATCAGCTAAGTTGTTATCTATGTGAACTTTAAGAATACAAATATCACCTTCTTGAATTACTTCTCGAATATAGTGATATTTTCTCCGAAAATGTTTGGCACCCTTTTGAACTCCAGGTTCATCGGCTATAGTAATTGCACCCGTATTATCGCAGTACATTTCCATAGGTCTATCATTACTGGGAACAACGCCAAGCCCAGAAATGAATTTACGTATCCAAATTGCTTCCATTGCAGCTTCAGAAGCAGCTATGTATTCAGCTTCTGTAGAAGACATCGCAGTAGTGCATTGTTTAGAACTCTTCCAATCAATAGCGCCTCTATTCATCACAAAGACATATCCGGTTTGTGATCGAAGATCATCCCGATCTGTCTCCCAACTAGCATCAGTGTAGCAAGTAACACCAAGATCAGTTGTTGAATCACCTCCATAAACAAGAAACATATCTTTAGTATTTCGAAGATACTTTAATATGTTCTTCACAGCAGTCCAGTGACATTCACCTGGATTCTGTTGGTATCTACTTGTAAGGTTATGAGAGAACGCTACATCAGGTCTAGTGCACCTCACAGCATACATGATGGATCCTACAGCCGAAGCATAAGGTACTCCTTTCATTCGCTTCACCTCATTAGGTGTGGAGGGACCTTGAGTCTTACTCAATTCTACATTGGATTGCATTGGAAGACTCCCACGTTTGGAGGCATCTATCCTAAACCGCTTTAAGATTTTGTCAATGTATGCACTTTGACTTAAACCAATTAATCGCCTTGATCTATCTCTATAGATCTTGATTCCTAGAATGAACGCCGCTTCACCCAAGTCTTTCATGGAAAAACATTTTCCAAGCCAGGATTTTACATCTTGTAGCATTGGAATATTGTTTCCCATGAGTAATATGTCATCTACATATAAGACTAGGAAAACGACGATACTTCCACTAGCTCTTTTATATACACATGGCTCATTGGGATTTTGAGTGAAACCAAACTTTTTGATCTCCTCATCAAATCTCTTGTTCCAGGTCCTAGATGCTTGCTTTAACCCATAAATGGATCTTTGAAGCTTGCATACCCGTCTGGGATGTTTAGGATTCACGAACCCTTCAGGTTGCACCATATAAACGTCTTCGTTCAAATGGCCATTCAAGAAGGCGGTCTTGACATCCATTTGCCAAATCTCGTAGTCATAGAACGCTGCTATGGCTATAAGAATCCTAATAGCTTTAATATCTGCAACAGGCGAGAAGGTTTCTTCATAGTCAACCCCGTAGGTTTAAGTGAAACCTTTTGCTACAAGACGAGCTTTAAAGGTGTGTACAATGCCATCCATATCGGTCTTCTCCTTGAAGAGCCATTTACTCGCAACAGTCTTACAGTTGGGAGGGAGGTCAACTAAGATCCAAACTTCATTATCCCTCATGGATTGCATTTCCACATTCATAGCTTCAAGCCACTTATCAGATTCAGGATCCGACAATGCAGCTTTATAGTTAACGGGTTCATCATGATCCCCTAACTCATGTTCCTCAGCATCGATATAGAAACCATATCGGTCAGGTGTGTGAGATATCCTTGCGGATCTACGAATGGGAGTAACATCACTTTGAGATTCGACATTTTCATGTTCAACCTCTTGGTGATGTTCACTAGTGTTCTCAGAAGGTTGTGCATCTTGACTTTGAATTTCATCAAAGTCTATGGTGCCCCCACTTGCTTCTTGTGATATGAGACTACTCTCAAGAAACTCAACATACCGAGCAACAAATATTTTGTTCTCGGGTGGGTAGTAGAAGTAGTAACCCATTGTTTCCTTTGGGTATCCTACAAAGATACACTTGATAGATCTTGGCTCAAGTTTGTTTGGTGTTTCTCGTTTAACGAGAGCCTCACAACCCCAGACTTTCAAATAAGACAAGTTCGGGACTTTCACGTGCCATATTTCATATGGAGTCTTATCAACCTTCTTAGTTGGAACCATATTGAGTATGCGTGCAGCAGACTCTAGAGCGTAGCCCCAAAAGGACATTGGCAAAGTGGTTAGACTCATCATTGATCGAACCATGTCAAGCAATGTTCGATTTCTCCTCTCTGACACCCCATTATGTTGTGGTGTATAGGGAGGAGTAAGTTGTGAGACAATCCCACGACTCTTAAGATGATCTAAAAACTCAAGGCTTAAATACTCGCCTCCTCGATCAGATCGAAGTGCTTTGATTTTCTTCTCGAGTTGATTTTCTACCTCGTTTTGGAAGGTTTTGAACGTTTCAAAAACTTCATGTTTATGTTAATCAAGTAAACATAACCATATCTACTGAAGTCGTCAGTAAATGTAACGTAGTAGTTAGCTCCTTCTCTAGACGTGGTTCTAAATGGACCACATACATCACTATGTATGAGTCCAAGAAGATCATCAGCTCTTTCACTTGCATGAGTAAAAGGCTTTCTTGCCATCTTGCCAGATATACAAGATACACATATATCAAATGATTCATCATCAGTTGACTTTAAAAGCCCATCATGTTCCAGCTTCGCAATGCGTTTCTTGTTTATATGGCCAAGTCGGCAATGCCATAGAAAACTAGAATCCCATTTGTGCTTGGACTTCTTTTTGCTACAGGTATAAATAGAACCCTCATTTGATACATGATTATGCATATCAATTTCAAAAATTCCATCACGAGAAATAGCATTAAAATAAAATACATTATCCTTGGAAACTTGAATAGTACCATAATCAGTAAATTTATGTGAAAAACCATTATCCCATAAACGTGAAAGAGAAATAATTCCTCTAGTAATAGAGGGTGAAAAATGACAATTGTCTAGTACAAGAATCATTCCACTAGAGAGGATAAGATCATAGCTCCATATGGCTTCGACAGCTGCACGGTTGCCATTACCGACGTGCAAGTCCAAAGCGCCTTTATTTAACTTTCTGATCCCTCTAAGCCCCTGAATAGTATTACAAATGTGAGTACCACAACCAGTGTCATATATCCAGGTATTAGTTTTAGGGAATGAGTAGAGTTCTATCATGAAGATACCTGATGTGCCAGACGTGCCGGCTTTGTTCTTCTTTTTGTCCACTTCTGCCAGGTAGTAAGGACAATTCCTTCTCTAGTGTCCAATCTCATGACAATGATGACACTCTACATCCTTAGCAGGATGCTCCTTTTTGCCAGGTGGGGGGAACTTGCGTTTAGGGTCATGAACCATAGTGGCTTTTCCCTTGAACTTCTTACCCTTGCCTCCTTTAGCTTGTGGCTTTGGTTTTTTGATATGACCTTTCTTGATAGCAAGAACAGAGTGAGCTTTCTTAGGCATACCCTTCTCTGCAAGCTTCAGCATGGCATGCAGTTCAGGTATAGTCTTCCCCATGCCATGCATATGATAGTTCTGAACAAACTGATCATAGTCTTTAGAAAGTGAAGTGAGTATCAAGTTCACTCCTAAGACTTGTGGCATAGGGTAGCCAAGTCGGTCCATCTGATCAAGGTAGCGTTTCATTCTCAACACATAAGTGCTGACAGATTGGCCCTCCTCCTACTTGAAGTTATGGAACGCTTTGACCGTTTCAAAGAGTTCTTGTTCTGCTTGTTGTTGGAACATCGTCTTGAGTTCCTCAATCATGTCATATGCAGTAAAGTCTTCCAAATGTTTTTGGATTTCAGGGACCATACTACACAACATTAAGCCAGCCACTTCTTGCTGTTCAGCAACCCTTTTAGTATGGGCATTGCGAATAGCAGCGGTGGCTGTAGCAGGAGGTGCTTCAGGTAAGGCCTCTTCCAAGTGGTGCAACTTTCCTTCTGATCTGAGGACAATCCTCAGATTTCAAAACCAGTCAAGGAAGTTTGTACCACTCAATTTCTCCTTATCGAGAATTGATCTGATTTGATTGTTAATGGATTGATTCGTTGCCATCTACAAAATAACAAAGTTCAAAGTTTTAGTATTTTTAATAATTAATCCTTTAAAAAATTAACTACCCAAGTTTATATAAAAACAATTAATTTTACGAAAAAGGCTAAGATCCTCATTGAGGTTCTACCATCACATCAGTTGATCAGCTAGCAATGATAGATTCAATAGGTAGATGACGTTCATCAATTACAAATCATGTGTAATTCTTAGATCCTTATGGGACTCATAACATAAGTGAACAATTCACAAAATGTCAAACTGGCATGTTTAATCCCATCCTTGCCTCAGTCAAGGTCTCACCACTTAACCGATTAAGTAATCCAATTTGAGAACATGCGAGAATAAGTCTAGGTCTCACGCATAGATAATAATCACCTTGGGTTACAATTCGCATCCATCTCACAAGATGCAAAAAGTAATTGCAAGTGATCTCAAACGATTGGACGGCATGACTTAAATTTTAGACGGGTATAAAAGTTTGATTTACAAATCAAAAAGTGTGTACGAGGAAGCATGCATTCATCCATCGTAGCACAAGTTAAAAACATTTCTTAACGTAATTCTAATCTTGTTTTAATTTATGCGTGTCAAGTTGTCCATGTTAAATACTAATATAAAACCTAAATGGATTTAATATTAGATAAGACAATACATAAGTCATAACATTCATAACACATTAAGAGTTATTATGAAAAACAAGATTTTAGTTTTTAAATCATATTTAAACTTTAAACTAAATCAAGGATTTAGTTTTATAAATTTTTTGTTTGGTTTCAAGTTTTTATAAAAACATTTGCAAGTAATATCAAGATATCAAACAAACAAGCAACCACACAACAACAAGTATGCAAAGCCTCAAACCGATGAAAAACCTATGCTTGATCTCGTGATCCATCACGAGGAACAAGAAGTCAACTAAGGGTAAGTCAACATAACCACAAAGTTGGCTCCCACTTGCTCCAAGACCATCAAGAGCAAGTAGAACCCAAAATGAACATGAGGCCCAAATCTGCCTAAAAATTTCAGTCGACTTCTAGGGCCTAAAACCCATAGAAGGAGTCTTCCCTAGCCTGAGGTCCAGTTGAGACTTTTGAAGTCCCATGAGTTGTGAATCAGAACACCAAATTTGGGCTTCTATCTCCTTATAGAACTCCGGGAAATCATGTTTTAGTGTAGGTCACTTAGCAGCTCCAAATTTTACAGTATGTCTTTAATTCTTTAGCCATTCCCATCCAAGCATCGGTTACAAATGATTTATGACTAACAACATTAATCCTATCATTAAACTACTGTAAAGTGCCCAAAAAATGGCTATAACCAACATCAAAAACATATTAATGAAGCCGAAACAATGGCAAATCCCTAAAACTGAAATTAAAAGCAAATCAAAACACAACATGTCACAATTGGTCTAGGTTTTCATCGGCTTTGCATACGAAACATAATAATACCATAAGATTATGAATATAACAAGGTGTTGGCTAAGTTCATGGCCAAACATGCATGTATTTGCCATGGAAATACAATTAAACAACAACAAACACTTGTTAGCCAACGAAATCGATAGAATAATCAACAATTAATTAAACCCCCCGATTGGTACGTGTAACCAATGACCTTAGGAACTTATAACCACATTTCATAAACCTTGTAATTATCATATACTTACAGAAAACATGGTCATTAGAGCTGTTAAAAACCCGATTCAAGGATCGTTCCAAAAAACGCGTTTTAGGTCATTTTACACGTACCCGTAATAAACCCATTTAAGTATGCGTAAACCGTGACTATGAGATCATTAAAAACAGATTATAAGACCTCCTAAAATTCTATAATGCCACGAAAATAATGCCATAGGGGCTGTTTTAATATTGGTTTAACAAATCCCTCAAAAACACTCATATTTAGCCATTTTTACGCATACCTGATAATCATATGACATCTATGATGGCTCGTGATACCACTATAGGTGCTGAATATAATCATTAACATGTATTAAATAATCAAACGCAGCGGAAAAGCACATGAACGGATCCATATAGTCATATGATTAATCAATAAAAATGGAGATAAAAGTATACCTTTGTAGCGTGATTTAGTAGATCAAACGGAGACCATCACGAGATCAAAACAAGAAACTCAAGTGATCAAAGTAGATCACCTCTATGAATATGATCCACACTACACTTCCTTGTATACCAATTAGATGCTAGTCTATATAACCCGTAACCTTCTAATAGTCTTTCTCTACACTAGACAAAAGCTATTAGATCAAAGAAAACTCAAAACCAAGATTGGTTTTTGTTATTTGCCGTAAAATATTGATAGATACAATATGGTAATACGTTTATTTGTATCTTATATATTTGGAAGCAAATTGACTCCATCAATTGCAATTATCAAAGAATAAAACGTATGACATATTTTCTCTACATCAATATGGGCTTTAAATGGACTTTACCATTTATTCTTTTAGTCTTACTAATAAACTAATTACAATATTATTTATTATAAAAAAAGTATTGATCTCGAGTTACGTAGGTTATTAATATACCGTAAATACGATAAACACGACATATTCAAATGGTACCTCAGTGTATATGTGTGTGGCCCCATAGGCCCATATGTGTCTAGCCATATAATTAGTAATTATGACACGAGCAAACTCCAACAAACAATTCCCTCTTTCACCATAAAATGACATATCTCCCAATTAAGAACTAAATGTGTCTCCTAACACCTCTTAATCATTCGTTCTAAATTGGTGAGACATGAGGTAAATGAATCTCCAATGACGGAAAAGTAATCCAAGAAAACCTCCATAGTTTGCTCAATCATATCATGGAAAATTGCCATCATACACCTTTGAAATGTCCCCGGTGCATTACACAAGCCAAAATGCATTCTCTTGTAAGCAAATGTACCGCAGGGACAAGTGAATGTGGTCTTTTCTTGATCCTTAGGGTCAATGGGTATTTGGAAATAACCCGAAAAGCCATCAAGAAAGCAATAGTATTCATTTTATGCTAAGTGTTCAAGCATTTGGTCCATAAAAGGTAATGGGAAGTGATCTTTCCTAGTAGCCTCATTGAGCTTCCTATAGTCAATACAAACTCTCCAACCACTAATAAGTCTCGTAGGAATAAGCTCATTGTTCTCATTAGGTACTACGGTGATGCCACCCTTTTTTGGAACACAATGTACCGGGCTAACCCATGGAGAGTCATAAATGGGGTAAATCATGCCCTCATCAAGGAGTTTGATAACTTCCATTTTAATGACCTCATAGATTTTTGGGTTAACCCTTCGTTGGCTTTGAATGGCGGGTTTATAATCATCCTCCATAAGGATTTTGTGTGTACAAAAATGTGGATCAATTCCCCTTATGTCGGATATTTTCCATGCTAAGGCTTTCTTATGTTTCTTAAGGACTTCTATGAGTTTCTCTTTCTCATCCACTTTCAACTATTTAGCAATGATCACGGGTAATTGGTCTTTTCCCTCTAAGAAAGCATACTCTAGGTGGGATGGAAGGTCCTTAAGTTCAAGTGGAGGAATCTCTATAGAAGGTTTTACTATGGATGGATCATCATTGGTTACTTCTTGTGGAATGGGTGAAGGAATAGGGTCCTCATTGAGCAACTTTTGGATGGTGAGAATATCTTCTTCCCAATTGATAGGAGAATTATCATTACCAAGAAAGTTGGACTAAAATTCCTCCAAGAGGAAATCACTCTCTCCAAAAGATGTTAAAGAGATAGCAATTGAGGCCACAGTCTCAACATGGGGCATATCCTCACTATTACTCTTGCAAGCGTCATGAAAATGCTCATCACACAACTCATCTAGCACATCAACTATATTAATAGTCTCACAAGGTTTAGACTCCTTAATCTCTTTCTTATCACAAACTTTCCCTAGCTTAAACACCATTTTCTCATCCTCAACTCTCATAATTAGTTCTCCCTCCGCCACATCTATCAAAGTACGACCCGTTCTTAAAAACGGTCTACCAACAATCAAAGGAACTCTAGGGTCCATGTCATAATCAACCACTACAAAGTCGGCCAGAAAGGTAAACTTATCCACACCTACAGACACATCCTCCGCTATACCTACGGGGTAAGCTATGGTACGGTTGGCTAACTCAAGTGTCATCCTAGTGGGAGTGAGCTCGGGAAGAGAGAGTTTTGTCCAAACCGATAAAGGCATGAGGTTTATGCTTGCCCCTAGATCCGCCAAAGCCATGCAATTTTCCACCCCTAGAAAATTACAAGGTATCAAGAAGCGCCCCGGATCTCCAAGTTTTGTTGGTAAGGTTTTAAGTAGCACGGCGGAACAATTTTCATTAAGGGAAGTGTTGGGCAAATCAACCAATTTTTCCTTGTTGGAGAGTAAATCCTTGAACATCTTAGCAAATTTTGGCATGTAAGCAAGAGCTTCTACAAAGGAGATGTTTATGTTGAGTTGCTTGAACATCCTTAAGAAATTTGAGACTTGTATATCATCGTTGTTCTTTAACTTGTCCTTTTTCAATCTTGAAGGGTAAGGAATATTTGGTTTAGGTGTAGGTGTTGTAGTGGAAGATTTGTCTTTGTTAGCTTCTTCATTGGAAGTTGTGGAAGGTAAAGGAGAAGTGGGAATAGGTTGAGAAGGTGTGGTTGATTGAGTAGGAGCATTTGGAGGTGGTGAAGTATATGTAGAAGGCTTGTCACATGTAGGAACAAAAGTGGGTTCAACAATAGGAGGTGTAGGAGGTGAAGGATCCTTTGTTGATTTTCCACTTCTTGTTGTAATAGCATTGACATTTTCCCTTGGGTTTGCTTGTGTGTTAGATGGTAAAGCTCCTTGTGGTCTTTGATTATACATAATTTGGTTGTGAAGAAGAGCAAATTTCTTGTTATTTTCCTCTTGAGCCTCTTTCATTTGTTTCTCATAGGAAGTAAGCTTTTAAAGAATCAAATCCATGGGGTTAGGTTGCACATTCCCTTGATAAAAAACCTTGGGTTGGATAAGGTGGAAGTGGTGCATTAAATCCTTGATTTGGTGGATAAAAGTTATTTCCTTGATTGTGAAAGGTGTTGGGTGCTTTATAATTGTTCCCTTGGTATTGTGGTCTTGGACCTTGATTCCTTTGTAACAATTGAGGGGGATTTGGTTGAGGTTGGGTGGGTGGTTGGGGTGGGAATCCCGGTGGTACAAGATAATTTTGAGATTTGTAAGAAAGGTTATTTTTATTGAATTTTGGCTTGAAATGTTCACGATGTTCCTCTTGGTAAGCATAACATTCCCCTTGATAACCTTGCACCTTATCACATTGTTGATATGAATGAGGACCTCTACAAGTCTCACATGAAAGAGTAATAGCATGCACATCATTTGTGGAATGATTGCCCATAGAAAGCTTCATAAAGTCATTCATCATTGTTTCTTGCATCTTTTGAGTGTTTTGGTTGAGTGTTTGACTTTCCTTTTTAGCTTGAGTCAATGCTTGAATGCATGAAATGAGTTGAGTCTCCAATGGTTTAGAACCTCCTTCTTGAATTACATGTACTCTTTCATCAAATTGTGTGTTAGTTTGCACCATTACTTTGGTCTCAATAATATCCCAAGCCTCTTGAATGGATTTAAGAAGAATATTTCCTCCCACGGAAGCATTGAGTGAGTCTTGTTGATGAGGTTTAAAACCATTGTAGAAAGTATTGATTTGGTAAACTTCATCCAATCCATGGTTAGGGCATCTCCTTAATAACTCTCTATACTCCTCCCAAGCATCACTAAATGTTTGACTAGGTTTTTGTTGGAAGCCTATAATTAAGTTCCTCAAAGCCGTGGTCTTAGATGGGGGAAAGAACTTGTTCAAAAACTTCTTAGTGAAACCATCCCATGTGGTAATGCTCTCGCGTGGTTGTGTATCTAACCAATGCTTAGCCGGACCCTCTAGTGAAAATTGCACCAATATCAACTTAATGGCATCATGGGGAACTCCATTGTACTTAATGGTGTTGCAAAGAGCAAGAAATTTCTTAAGGTGATCATGTGGATTATCATTCTTGTTCCCATAAAACGGTGTGTTTGAAACCAAGTTAATCATGGATGTTTTTAGCTCAAATGTGTTTGCGGGAATATCGAGTATGCTAATAGCATCGTCATATCATTGCACATTAGATTGCAATTGCTCCATCAAAGATCGAGTATCAACTCCGGCCATGGCTTCTTGTTGTGGATGAATCAAAGCACGATTCTCGGGATCGGCTTGATGGACGGTGGTGTTACTACTCTTTCTCTTTTTCTTCCTTTTCGGAGGAAGGGGTTGTACATCAATCGGTATTTGTGCACGCCCGCGAGTGAGCATGCAACTCAATACGAGGAATGAGCGAGGAGCTCTCGTGTGACTTTGAAGAGAAAAGGATTATCATCTTCAGTTTCAATATGAAATATCCACAAGAAAATAATAATATACGTATGTACTACTTGGGTGCAAGAACCCCAATGAAGCCTTCCTTCTTAGGATACTCACAAGTGAACGGGGGGTTAGGTGGCGCGAAGCACTTAAGTACCTATTGACCCTTAGATGGCATTTTATAGCACATCGCCTTTCTATTCACTTTATTGTTTGTATTCTTCGAATTATTGCTTATTGGAAGTATTTATCTATTCTTGCTTTATTTTGTTTGATCGATACGCGTGTCAAGGACTGGAACGCCGCTCAACACGGTGTATTACCTTGGCAATACTTATGGAGAATATGTGTATTGGTTGTTCTTATACGTATACGTATTTACTTATAATAATATATGGAAAATATTTTTGTATTTATGGGTTTTTTAGAGAAAATACTATATGTACATAAAAACCGAGAGAATCCAATAATATATATTTTTGGGTGCAATCTCTTAGGAAAAAGATTGCTTTTGGATTTTTTTAATTTGTTTGGTCAATTCTTTAGGAAAAGAATTGTTTTCGTTATTTTTTAGTTTTTATATTTTTATATTTTTGATTTTTTTATTATTTTTGATTTATGATACGTAAAAATAACGTTCACTAGGTGAACGGATCCAAAAAGCCAATAAAAACCGTCAATCGTTAGTCTCTCGTAAATTCAAAGAACCGACAGCAGCGCCATTTGAAATTTTGTATATTTGAAGTTCATTTTCTCGATTCTTAACCAATTGAAAGTCCTAACAAAATCGGGTTTATGATTGTTTTTGGTTGGTAGGGTTATTTGGCTTTTCTATGTCTAATTGAACAATCAAGTAAAAATTTGCAAAATATTAACTACGTATCCGTAAAACAATTAGTCAAATACCAAATTTTTATTCAAATAAGGACAAAAATGTAAAACTATGGAATTAAAGTGCTTAAAATGTAAATTCTTGAAACTAATATGCTTGAAATGTAAAATCAGTTAACTACAAGGACTAAGTATGCAAATTTAACAAACTATTAACTAATTTGTAACAAACTTGTAAAACTTAGTAACTGAAAATGTTAACCTGTAAAAATATAAGGACTGAATAAAATGAAACCCTAAATTGTTGGAAGATTAGCCAATTATTCAAACAGTTCTAAAACTTGAGGACTAAAGTGCAAATAAAATGAATTTCTAATCAAAAACGGGCAAGTTGAAACAATAAGCTCGTATAAGCTCTACACTAGACCAAATAAGCTATAACAACTTGCAAACAGCTTAAAACTCCATTTTACCTAGGCTTGTAACAGGATTAAGCTTGAAACTCAGTCAAACTCAAATAAGCTAATTCTAATAAGACACAATTAAGCTATCTAATAAGCTAGACGTGCACAATCTAATTTTCTTGTTAAAACTTGTTTATCAAGTCATAAGGAGCATGGAATGTCTTTTGAAATTTAAAATGATCCAGTAATGAAGTTGGAAAATGGAAATAAGCTGAAACAAGCTTATTTGACCAAAGTTTGACCAATTTTTGGAAAAGCTGAAAATTTCCAGACTTACTCAAGAACAACTTCTAAACACAAATGTGAAAGAAAATGGGGATGTTTATGAAGTAGAAATGCTGTTTTAAGAAATCAGTCAAGCCTTTTATGACAGAAACTTCAACTTGCTCAACAGCTTATCAAATTTCTTATTTCTCACTTGAAATAGAAAACTGTATAATTTCCTCTAGAGAACTTATCATTCAGATGTTAATGGACACTTGAGAGCTGGTTTGAGTTAATTTCATCAAGAGATGAGTAAATTTAATACCCCCAAATTTACACGCAGCGGAATACATCTTTGGGTGCTAAACAATGATACAACAACACATAATTTATAAAGAACGGCTCGAAAACAGACGTTTTAGATTTATCGTTCCTAAACATTTGTCAGAGTAGCGTAGTCCCAAGTAATCGTTACCAAAAGATAAGTTAAAACAACATATTGGTTTGTTTTAAAAATGGAACGATAAATAAATCAAAGAGTTTGAACAATAAAAGCAGTGCACAACTTCATTCCCCGTGACCTCCAAGCTTCCACTTCTTGATTACCTGAAATACATGTGAGTAAAACGATCAGCAAAAATGTCGAGTGAATCTATAGGTTTATGAAATCAATTTGAACACAAGCAAAGATTATAAGTTTGTGGCATGCTTATAAGCATCAAATAAAATATTTTGCATCAACAATGATAATTGTATATAGCACAAATTGCAATAAGCTCATGGAACCGAGCCCTTAGACACTCCCATATCAGTCTAATAAGACGAGAGATTTATTAATTGTCAGTTACCTCCAGATTATTGGGACATTGCCGTATACCTGACTTCTCAATACAATATGCTCAAACAGTGTGGAGGTCGGGCCTAAGCTTCTATGACAAGTCCACAAAAACTGAACCGGGGCGGCTTCCCCCATAGATCTATTAATTTTACTAGCGGTTAACCCATCATAGGTTAATTAACGGTCCATAATTGAGGTTTTAACAAAGGCAATCACATAATACAATTTAAAGGCAACCACGGGTCCATTCATAGAGGGACAAAGCATACCATAAAAATCTTGTGTTCTAAGTTTATAAAACATGTATTCCCCCTCGCGGGTTTAAAATCATTTAATAACTAGTATAAAGCGAGGCTATAGACTCACGTTGATAATGAAAGGCGGATTATCGGCTACGGGCGTGCTTCGGTCACGGAAACCTATATAAATAATAATCGGTCTTAGACTCTTGTCCAATGACTTTTATCAAAATAACAATATACATATGATGATTTTGTACATATGATGATGATCAAGTGGGTTTATATATCCTTGTTTACTCATTTTAGTGTTTACGTATTGGTAACTTTTTACTAGTTTACTAGTTTTGCCTATTTACCTATTTTGAGTCCAATAAGCTTAGTATAAGTTCTTTAACTTGTTTTAATCCATTTTATACCTATATTATCAGTATCTATACTTTCCATGTTGGGCCCAAATGGGTTAAGCCCAATAAGTCCTTTTTATAAGTGTTTAACTTATTTAGTCCAATTATTAGTCCAATATGCTTAGTTAGCTCGTTAATGTCCGTATGTCCTATAGTTCGAGTTTTATCGTTTTTTACTTGTATTAGTTACTTATATATCAGTATATGACTTTTAAAAACTTTACATTAGACGGGTTTGATCGTCTAAGTTTTATTTGGCGAAAAACGTTAATTTTACGGTAATTGCCGAAAAAGTCGTAAAAATCAAGTTTATAGTTTTTATTACTTATAAGTATTATTCCACTACCATTTATATAATTTATCCATTTAATTAACCTTTTGCATATTTATATAAATAAGTTTCATAAGTTAGTGGGTTTTTATTTTACATTTTATACAATAAAATTTGAGTGCTTATATAATAATAATAAACATTAATTCTCAAAATCTGATTTTTATCTTCATGTTCACCATTTTTATAATATCTAGAGTTCTATAATGAATTAGAAGCTCATTTTTGGGTGGCATGATCTTCATATTATGTGCTAAATTTAACTTAGTTATAACTACTGCTCATTTTAAGTTTATATTGCCTTAACAGTCCCTACAGAACTGCTTATTCAGATTAGAACACCCAACTTGTTTTGATCATATCTCACTCATTATATTGATTCCATTGCATGGCCAACTCTCACATGTGTATAACATCTTGTACTTACTGTAAATGGATTATACCATGCAAGTTTATCAGTTCAAGTTTTAGTTATATACTGTTTTTATACAGCCAACTAAATAATCATGATTTTAGCCTTATTTCTCATGGTTATTAACATTTTTAAGCATATTTATCAACACTTGATCCCCACAAAACATTTTTATCATCATATATACATCATATACATATACAAAATAAAGAAAATACATTTGTTCTTTACAAAAATAACAATAGAAAATGGAGAGGATGATCTTCTTTACCAACCAAGTGTATTTCTTGTTTTTGGAAGACAAGAACTTGATGAACACCACAAGTAACTCCAAGATCATCAAACACCAAGAACAATAGTTGAGAAATCAGCCCTAGGACACAAGCAAATCACCTCCAATGTTGTTAATATGGCCACCAAATGATCAAGGCTTCAAGATAACTCTATGATATAGCTAGTTAACATGTATTTCATGGCTAGAAAAGATCAAAAGGGGTGTTTGTAGCTTCAATATGGATGGCAAGGTGGTGATGGTTGAGAGAGTTTGAGGTTGTTTTGCATGTATGGAAAGATGGTATGTGTGAAGTGGTGGAATGGTTTGATGGTTTTAGCTAGGAATGGCTTAAAGTGTAAGCTTAGTCTTACACTTGTAAGTACTTAGCTAACATGATGCCACATCCTTAGATGTGGTGTCATGTGCCATCCCATCTTAGCTAGTGGGGTGGGATAATGTATTTTGTCCCACCTCACTAATTTACGGGTATTCCTCGATTCTAGTTTTCTCGATTTGCGTGCCCTCGGGTCGTTTTACGAAAAACGTTTTTATAAATTATGAATCAACGACACAAAATGAATCCAATAAAAATTGTCTCATCAAAAACGGAGTTCAAAAACGTAAATACGTAATCCTAAGGTTTCCGGTTTAGTCGTAAAGGACGCTAAATTATGCATGTAAGCCCAAATTTAAATCCGTAAATTGTGAGTTCGTCAACCAACACAAAAATAAGTTTCAAAATATTATAAGAGAAAATATTTCACTACCTGAAAATGTTAGATTGTACTTTTTAAAAGTTTAAACGCACACGAAAAATAATAATATAACGACTCGATACGTAATTGAAACGATATCGTCGAAAGTAATAAATATCGAAACTATCGATAATAAAATATAAAAATTTTGGTATCCGTCGGTATCGCGATCACTGGTAGTCCTCGTTGCTCGTCAAAATATTAAAATATAATATTTAATATTGGGTTCAACTTAAACCGTTAAACATAATAATATTTAACGTTATAAAATACTTCAAAATAATTGAAAATAGAATTAAATTATGACCTTATTTTTACGGGTTTTACATCCTCACCACCTTAAGGGAGCGACGTCCCGGCGCTCAACTCGCCTCACTTTCACCAACGCGCATTAAAGTCTCAATAAACATCGTTGTTGAAAGTCATAAAGATATTACATAATATGTGTTCTACATGATCGGACGTCATCGGATGATGCCGTCTCAAGTTCTCACAACTTACGATCATTTGACTAGATCACATACCACATAAGTACATAAAAATAAAAGGTCGAACAATAACATCAAGTATAGATTTCCATCGTTAATCATCGAGAAAACCTTGAACGAACCCTTGATAATAACCACTTGATCACAAGAGTCTTTCCACTTGCGGTGTCGGCTTCAACATACTCCTCGAGGTCGTAACGAATTTATTAACTCCATTCATTAAGAGATTCGGTCCTCAATCATTCCACAAGTACACACATAAATCCTGGTGACACTTATCGTTTCTTCTTATACACTGCTTCCAGAGATTCATTTTAAACTCAGAATAAAATAGTAATCTTCATTACGAGGAACAGAACGAGATAAAAATGACTTCAATAAACGCATAAACGAACAAGATGTGGTAAAATGATTTAAGATTAACGATCGACGAGCGATCTCGACTCACGTAACCGTAAAACATAATTATCACAATACTAGAAAAATGAGAGCGAAGAATTTTAAATTATCATTATCATTAAAATAACATTTGTCACAATTATCCGTCCCGGATTTGGTATTACCTTAAAACTCAGTTGAGGTACTTTCTTGATAAAGATATCAAAAATAGAAGTAAAATAGTTTCAAAATTTATTTGGTCGTCTTAAGAAACTTTGAAAGAATGACGTAAAGTTATTAATTATACTCATATTGATGGTTACGATTTAGAAAATATAATTTCCAAATTAAATCATTGTTAGGAATATAAATTAAATCGGTAATTTCATTACATTAAAAATAAAGTATGATAAGTCAATTAGTTCAAAAGGTAGAACATAATTTTATTTTTAACACTAGTTTTAGTTATACAAAATATGATGTATAAGTTTGACCTTTTTCTTGTAATGGTTATTTTGATAATTGAAAATCATTGGAAAATATATAAAAGTTCCATAAAAATTTTATAATACTTTGTAGAAATACATAAAGGTGTTTATTATTTCAAAATAAATATGGGATATATTCGGGTTTCAAAATGTGACAAGATAACAAACGAATACGAATGGAAATAATGGTCAACAATTAGTACGAAATCAGCGGTACAAAAGAGGACGAAGCAGATGTTGTATGAATTCTTAAAGAGAATAATAAAATAAAGGCGTCGATGGTAAGGCGATAAGAAATAATAGATTAAACAAGTTGTCAATTTTGTTAGTGCGGTTGGTGGTTCACCAACATCAGCTCGTTAACTTAGCGGTGGTCGTTACATGATCGAAAATAAGATCCATTCAAAAATTTTAATAAAAGGAAATTCCTAATAATCACTTGTAATTGAAATAAATCAAATGAACGGTGTTAGTGTTTAAAGAGAGAAGTCAAAGCACGGTTCTCAAGAGTGGATTTCGAGACAAACGAGAGTGACGGACGTCATCCCGGATATACGGAAATTACTCTAGTAATAATTCATTATTCACGTGCGGAGACATTCCAAAAATCTACCCAGTTGCATAAAGAAAATTGGACTAGACGGAAGGATAAAATATCGAGACTTTTAGGTCATTTATCAACAGTCGGTAATTAGACGAATGGTCAAAAGAAATCAGTTATAAGACAAAATGAAGTAACAAGTGGAAAAAAGATCATCGAGTAAAAACGTACTTAAAATCACGTAATTCGTTTAATGAAAGGTAAGAAAACATATGCGGATACATAGAAGTTGTGCTACTTGCATAAAATATAAAGGTTTTTAAAACTACTTTTCATTTTATTTCATTTTATTTATCTTTATCATAAATACAAGTAAAAAGTTGATTATTATCAAAAATTTTAAGTGGACTACTATTCAGCCTAGCATGGCTCCTTCTAAATTAGACATAGGTGATCAGGCCATGTATAATTTAGGGCTAACAATGCAGTGCTTCATTTCGTCGAAAAGTATTACGTTTCTTATGTTTATATAAACCATGCCATTTGCAAAATGGAATTTAAAAATAGTTTATAAATTTATAGGATACAAGTAATTTGTGAGATACTCAATAAGCAACTTTTAATGTCACGAAAAGTATTTTATAAGACCAAAGTAAAAATAATTGGTGAAAATAATCGTAAAACAATGTCAGATTTATTATAATATGACATTATGACAACGTATAAAGTAGTCAAAGTTTTGCAAAAAGTGGCAAATAGTAGCTCATAAAACAATCAATGAAATGGTTACAAGTTGTTAATGTTTCAAAAGGTTATAAGGTTTAGACGGAAACGCCATGAGACACGTGATAAAATAAAAAAAATATCGATGAAGAATGTGAAGACAAAACTTCAAAACTCAACCCAAATCAATGGAAGGTTAGAAGAAAACGAAAATAAAATAACATCGAATGACAAATGAGTCATATATGAAAAGAATGAAACAATCCACATGTGTATTCTTTGTAAGATACTCGACACAACATGCTTTTAAGAAAGTATGTTATTCGTTTTTAAATTATACCATTAATCCGGTAATTGCTAATCCTGTACTGTTTCTATTTTTAAATATTTTCACATGCAACTAATATTCGTTAGTTGTAAAATAATATTTGTTAAAATTTTACGATCTCAAATGAAATCAAAACAGCTTAGAAACATTTAAAACTCATGTTCTGAATTTTCTATCAGATTTAACTTTTAAATATGAGCCGATTAATTGACCCGATAAACGACATCTCCAAGACTCAGAGTCTAAAGCATTTTGATGCAAAACGATGTTTCATACGACTTTCTACTTTTACCCGAGACCTGAAAACCAATGTAAAATGACCAAAATACCCCTGCAAGTTCTGTGTAGGTTTGACTGTTTTATTTTAAAAACGCAGGTTTTACTTTTATGTTTTGACCTGTTATACTGGCCCTGCAGTTTCTACAAAAAATGTATTTTTCGACACTTATTAACGGCTCAAAATATATACATATATACACACATGTCTTGTGGATTTATAACAACGAAAAATAAATCTCGTAATGAGCATCAAATAAAATATAGCATGATGAATGACAGAAAATGCTTCAAGGTATTTAACACGAAATTTAGGAAGCAAGACGGTGAAAAACGTTCGTAATTTAGATTTCAAAATGCAATGTAGGCAAATCTCCTTGGTGCCACGATTGTCAAAAACACAAAACATAACAAGAAAAGAATGGAACATTAACATGCTACACTCCGGGAGCGAGAAGGTTAATGAAAAAAAAACAAATGATACAATTTTATATAAGTAAAATCGTATTCCAATTCTAGTGCCATAATCTAGACGATGATTTATAAAATAACGATGACGTTACCGAGATACAAGTGAACAATACACTTCGGAGTCGATACATATAAATGTCAACGAATTAAATCTTCGCATGTCGTGTAAAACGATAATAAAAATCAACAAAATATTATGAAAAACCATGGTATTATTCAACACTATTTGAAGAAATGTTTCAAAATGTATGACTCACACGATAGCGGTTAGTCTATTCCAAGGACACATTGAGCTACCCAATGGTCTGGAGATTACGTTAAAAGACGTCCAAGCACAAATAGCCGAAAGACGATTTGAATATCTATATAGATATCTCAAAGGGTTAAATAATGAAAGTAACGCGCGCAGATGAAGGTATGTAAGGTCATAATATAAAATTTTTGCAATAAAAGCAATTTAAATACTTCAAAAATATATACAGAAAGATCTTGAAAATTCGTTGTATTTATTTAAGTTAATCATTAATAAATGATAAACTTTTATCGAAAAGTTTAACGACATAAATATATATCGATAAAGGATTATAGTATTTATCTAGAAATACTTAGCAATAAGGCATACATAATAATGTATACTAAAGTTGTAATCCCAGAAGTAGCTTGAACCTGAAGTCACGCGAAATCATGTGCACCGACTCTTTGAAAAATTAAACCGACAGTTATAGTTTAGGTTTTTAGAAAAAGACCTAGTTCTCTATAACTCATGGCTCTGGTACCAATCTTTAACACCCCCAAATTTACACGCAGCGGAATACATCTTTGGGTGCTAAACAATGATACAACAACACATAATTTATAAAGAACGACTCGAAAAGAGACGTTTTAGATTTATCGTTCCTAAACATTTGTTAGAGTAGCGTAGTCCCAAGTAATCGTTACCAAAAGATAAGTTAAAACAACATATTGGTTTGTTTTAAAAATGGAACGATAAATAAATCAAAGAGTTTGAACAACAAAAGCAGTGCACAACTTCATTCCCCGTGACCTCCAAGCTTCCACTTCTTGATTACCTGAAATACATGTGAGTAAAACTATCAGCAAAAATGCCGAGTGAATCTATAGGTTTATGAAATCAATTTGAACACAAGCAAAGATTATAAGTTTGTGGCATGCTTATAAGCATCAAATAAAATATTTTGCATCAACAATGATAATTGTATATAGGATAAATTGCAATAAGCTCATGGAACCGAGCCCTTAGACACTCCCATATCAGTCTAATAAGACGAGAGATTTATTAATTGTCGGTTACCTCCAGATTATTGGTACATTGCCGTATACCTGACTTCTCAATACAATATGCTCAAACAGTGTGGAGGTCGGGCCTAAGCTTCTATGACAAGTCCACAAAAACTGAACCGGGGCGGCTTCCCCCATAGATCTATTAATTGTACTAGCGGTTAACCCATCATAGGTTAATTAACGGTCCATAATTGAGGTTTTAACAAAGGCAATCACTTAATGCAATTTAAAGGCAACCACGGGTCCATTCATAGAGGGACAAAGCATACCATAAAAATCTTGTGTTCTAAGTTTATAAAACATGTATTCCCCCTCGCGGGTTTTAAATCATTTAATAACTAGTATAAAGTGAGGCTATAGAATCATGTTGATAATGAAAGGCGGATTATCGGCTACGGGCGTGCTTCGGTCACGGAAACCTATATAAATAATAATCGGTCTTAGACTCTTGTCCAATGACTTTTATCAAAATAACAATATACATATGATGATTTTGTACATATGATGATGATCAAGTGGGTTTATATATCCTTGTTTACTCATTTTAGTGTTTACGTATTGGTAACTTTTTACTAGTTTACTAGTTTTACCTATTTACCTATTTTGAGTCCAATAAGCTTAGTATAAGTTCTTTAACTTGTTTTAATCCATTTTATACCTATATTATCAGTATCTATACTTTCCATGTTGGGCCCAAATGGGTTAAGCCCAATAAGTCCTTTTTATAAGTGTTTAACTTATTTAGTCCAATTATTAGTCCAATATGCTTAGTTAGCTCGTTAATGTCCGTATGTCCTATAGTTCGAGTTTTATCGGTTTTTACTTGTATTAGTTACTTATATATCAGTATATGACTTTTAAAAACTTTACATTAGACGGGTTTGATCGTATAAGTTTTATTTGGCGAAAAACGTTAATTTTACGGTAATAGCCGAAAAAGTCGTAAAAATCAAGTTTATAGTTTTTATTACTTATAATTATTATTCCACTACCATTTATATAAGTTATCCATTTAATTAACCTTTTACATATTTATATAAATAAGTTTCATAAGTTAGTGGGTTTTTATTTTACATTTTATACAATAAAATTTGAGTGCTTATATAATAATAATAAACATTAATTCTCAAAATCTGATTTTTATCTTCATGTTCACCATTTTTATCATATCTAGAGTTCTATAATGAATTAGAAGCTCATTTTTGGGTGGCATGATCTTCATATTATGTGCTAAATTTAACTTACTTATAGATACTGCTCATTTTAAGTTTAAATTTCCTTAACAGTCCCTACAAAACTGCTTATTCAGATTAGAACACCCAACTTGTTTTGATCATATCTCACTCATTATATTGATTCCATTGCATGGCCAACTCTCACATGTGTATAACATCTTGTACTTACTGTAAATGGATTATACCATGCAAGTTTATCAGTTCAAGTTTTAGTTATATACTGTTTTTATACAGCCAACTAAATAATCATGATTTTAGCCTTATTTCTCATGGTTATTAACATTTTTAAGCATATTTATCAACACTTGATCCCCACACAACATTTTTATCATCATATATACATCATATACATATACAAAATAAAGAAAATACATTTGTTCTTTACAAAAATAACAAGAGAAAATGGAGAAGATGATCTTCTTTACCAATCAAGTGTATTTCTTATTTTTGGAAGACAAGAACTTGATGAACACCACAAGTAATTCCAAGATCATCAAACACCAAGAACAATAGTTGAGAAATCAGCCCTAGGAAACAAGCAAATCACCTCCAATGTTGTTAATATGGCCACCAAATGATCAAGGCTTCAAGATAACTCCATGATAGAGCTAGTTAACATGTATTTCATGGCTAGAAAAGATCAAAAGGGGTGTTTGTAGCTTCAATATGGATGGCAAGGTGGTGATGGTTGAGAGAGTTTGAGGTTGTTTTGCATGTATGGAAAGATGGTATGTGTGAAGTGGTGGAATGGTTTGATGGTTTTAGCTAGGAATGGCTTAAAGTGTAAGCTTAGTCTTACACTTGTAAGTACTTAGCTAACATGATGCCACATCCTTAGATGTGGTGTCATGTGCCATCCCATCTTAGCTAGTGGGGTGGGATAATGTATTTTGTCGCACCTCACTAATTTACGGGTATTACTCGATTCTAGTTTTCTCGATTTGCGTGCCCTCGGGTCGTTTTACGAAAAACGTTTTTATAAATTATGAATCAACGACACAAAATGAATCCAATAAAAATTGTCTCATCAAAAAGGGAGTTCAAAAACGTAAATACGTAATCCTAAGGTTTCCGGTTTAGTCGTAAAGGACGCTAAATTATGCATGTAAGCCCAAATTTAAATCCGTAAATTGTGAGTTCGTCAACCAACACAAAAATAAGTTTCAAAATATTATAAGAGAAAATATTTCACTACCTTAAAATGTTAGATTGTACTTTTTAAAACTTTAAACGCACACGAAAAATAATAATATAACGACTCGATACGTAATTGAAACGATGTCGTCAAAAGTATTAAATATCGAAACTATCGATAATAAAATATAAAATTTTTGGCATCCGTCGGTATCGCGATCACTAGTAGTCCTCGTTGCTCGTCAAAATATTAAAATATAATATTTAATATTGGTTTCAACTTAAACCGTTAAACATAATAATATTTAACGTTATAAAATACTTCAAAATAATTGAAAATAGAATTAAATTATGATCTTATTTTTACGGGTTTTATAGTAAATGCTAAGCAAATCAAATCAGGAACTTTTAATGAACTTGTTTAGCAAAAATGACCCATACCTTTTTATGACCAATTGCCTTTTTGACTTTGTATTTCACTAGAAAACTCCCAAACTTTGTTTAATATGACTAAAGAATGAGAATGAACTATGTTTACTCAATTAACAACACTTGAATACAAATTGAAAGCTAATTCCAAACACTAGTTTAACTGAATTTTACAAACTTTTATGAAAGGAATTTGAGCAATTGGCTAAACTGATTTACAAGTGATATCAGACTAAACTCAACAACCAAAATGAAGTGAAAATGAACCAAATTCAAGAAGTTTAACCAGCTAGAACTCAAATGCACTAGTAAGCTAAGATGACTGATAAATGGAAATCAGAAACTAGTAATGAGCAAGTAAACTAATAACAAACTAACAATAAGCTACTCAAACACCAAAATCAGTTCAAAACACACTTAATCATACCAGCAAACAAGATTACACTAGGAATTAAGCAGGCATAACTGTTTAGAGGAACCAAAATTCAGAAATATGACAACCTTTTAGCAAAGGCCTCCACTGAAGGAGTAGGTAGGCGTTGAGCCTCCTAGATAGTGTTAACCACCACATTAACACTATCAAACACTTATCAACCCTCTACAATCAACATCATCACCATTCATTAACAAATCAGCTTCAAATTCAACAAGAACTAGTACTGGATGAACAGAACAGGATCAAAACAGCTACAAATCATCAACACTTAGCTAATCATGATCAATAGTGATCACAAATAGCTCATAACTGCAAACGGATAACAGGATTGCAATGAATGAATAGTAGATTGAAGGAGATGAAAGGAGATTTTATTTATTGAAGGAGGAAATTTGTTACAAAGCTGGTAAAGTTGTTACAACTAAGATAACTAACTCAAGAGCTTGTAAGACTCTTGAGTTTGTTATGCTAACTAACTAGAAGCTAGGATTGAGAGAGAAATGAAATGTGTGTGAAAATTTCACACTTTAGCTACCACAACAAATGAGAGTGTTAATCCCTATTTATAGACAAAATGTGAGTATGTTTTGGGTCTGATGACGTGTTCCATCCACTTAATTGTTGCCACGTGTCATCAAGATGCTAATTGCTCATCATCGTGTTCTTCATGAATTGGGGATTTTTAATCCATTAAGTTTGAGCTTGATTAAGTTTGCCCAATGTGTTCCTCTCTCAAAAACGAGCAACTTTCATGTAGAAAACATCTTCTGAAATTAATTGTAGCTTAAATTCATTACTGGGTTTATTAAAGAATAAAGCGCCACGTGGAAAGTCCTGGTTGGATAAAATATGGTCACACGGATCGCTATCCAAAAGTGGATAAATGTATTATTGCATGTCTTGCTCTGATTGGGTGAAATAGAGATAGTGGGGTGCAATGTTTCTTTACGGCGCATTAATGAAATGGGTGACTCATCAACTTTAGTTGGCAATCCATGTGCTATGTTTCTTGCATTCCCATTGGTGGATAACCAAGTCACACGGATTAAGCTCAACTAAACTTTGGAAAATGGAAAATTAAGTCCCTTTAGTATGGCAGATTGTACAAATGAGCTAGGAACTTCATTCCTTTGGCATAAATGGTCCTTCTACTTGCATTCTTGATAAATTTACACTTTGACTTGGTTGACTGAAGAGTTGACCATGTTTGACTTTTATCTTGACTTTGACAAATTTACACTTTTAGTCCTTCAACTTTTGAGTGTTGTCAAGATAGGTCCTTTATCTTTAAAGTCTTGTCATCTTTGATCCTTCTTTGTCTTTTTCATCCAAATAAGCTTGATTTTCTTCTTGTTTGCTTGAAAATGCATCCTTCTTACCTATTTATACACAAACACAAAACATACAACATAATTCCGCTTTATAGCACAAAAGTTAGGTATTTTCCTTGTGTTTTAGGGTGATTTGTTGATTAATTGATATGAGTTTTTGCTCATATCAATATGTTTTTGGTATTTGGAGGGAAACCAGACATAGAACTGAATGTGAGAGGTTTCTATGATGTGTCCTGGCAATGTGATAAAGACGATACGAAGTCTCACACGGGTTACGTTTTTGTTTTCAATGGAGGAGCAGTTGACTGGAAGAGAAAGAAGCAAACAACGATTCCAATGCATGCTACTCAATCTGAGTACATGGCTGCTTCAGAAGCTGCAATAGAAGCTGTTTGAATTAGGAAGTTTATCGAAGATCTTGGAGTGATGCCTTCAATTAAAGAACCTATTGATATATATTGTGACAATTCTGCCGCAATAATATTCGCCAATGATTTTGGAGTCATGAAAGGCGCCAGACACTTTAAACGTAGACATCACTACGTCTAAGAACAAGTTGAAGCTCGTGAAAACAAATTAATAAAAGTTCACACATATGATAACGTAGCTGATCCTTTAACTAACGCTTTGCCTAGACCAAAGGTAGTTAAGCATGCCAAGGCGATTGGGCTGCAACTAGCTATCGAACTCATGTAATAAATATGTGATTAGTATTTGGATAAAGGATGTTATGACATTATTATTTAATAAAATAAAGATTGAGTTTCGTTTATTCTTATTACTTAATTCTATATCCTATTTTACATGTTTTGATCCATGAATAAATTGTTATGCTAAATGTCTGTTGTCGATTAATAATATGAGAATATTATTAAATTAAGACAAATCAAAATAGCGATAGAGTATACTTTAAAGTATATTGATCGATTTTGGATGATATTCGAAGAATCGAATATTGGACTTATCCCAACTATATGATTTTACTTTATGGATCTTTGTCATCAAGTAAATCATAAATAGTTATCCATAGACTTGAGATACCAGGAAACTGTTATGAATCTAGTGCGTCTCTGTGGAATAATCTAACGCTAAACGTAACTGGTAGCTATAAGGATTATTTTCGGAAGTGTTGCAAAATCTATAAGTTTTTCTCGTAGTCAATATGGGATTTATTTCCTCCAATTTCGTTTTGGAGTTTAATACAGCTGGCCCCTCGTGGGATTAGTAAGATGTTTGTATGGCCACACCCAAATTTGTTTTGGTAATCTTGTTGAATATGTGAACGATAAACAGAATGGTTAATAAAAGGAATGACTGAGGTTCATATCCTTATTAACGTTGTATTAGAAATAAAAGGATAATAATAATGATGAATTATTAAAAGGTTTTATCAAGGAGACCTTACTCGAGTTGTACTAGAGACATTGCTAGTGTAACTAGACGCTAGTCAATGTAATCACGATATTCAAAATATGTCCAAGTGGGAGCTGATAGTTTATGGACTTATATTTAATAGTCGTGTGATAGGATCGAACTCGAGATTACGGGATTGCACTCAATACATAAAGAGTTAATTTATTTAATAAATATATTTATTAAATTAAATTGAGCTATATAACTACTTAACTTTAACGATCGTTAAATAATTAAGAGTTAAGTATTAACGAGTGTTAAAAAATATATAGAAAGAGGATTAAAAAGAAAGAAGGACGGAAGGTTCTGGAACACCCCATGAAGGGGTGTTCGAATGTCGGTTAGGGCACAAAGGGTAAGGGAAAAAATCTTTCCTTTTATTTGTTTGGGCTACAAGCTTTTTAGGCCTATATATACAACCCCTTACCCTCATTATTCCACAGAATTCTCAATCTCTCTTTCTCCCCTCTCTAGGCCGATCGTAACACAACCCATAAAGGGGTTTGGTGTGGTTTTTTCTTGGTGCTCGGTTTAAGTATAAATCTAGTCCTAGCCCCTCTCTAGGGTTGTTGGGTAGAGTACTTACAAGCATTATAGCGCAGCTTACACGTGCTAAAATCACGGTTAGCTCATTGTATTACATGTGTACAAGATCGTAATATAGTCTTACTTTAGACTATATCTTGGTGATTCGTTTTTCGACACGACATCACAACACGAGATTTAAAATCATGAATTCATGAGAAGTAATAACGTATAGTTTATTTGCGAGACGAAAGCTATGTATATTAATTCACGACAAGCATTTTGAATAATTAATAAATACATGATAATTATTTATTTATAATAAATAATCATGAACACGATTTAAAACACGAACCTAAATCACGAATATTCCCGACACACGAGATTCATGACAAACACTAAATGTATACTTTAAGGGGGTTTGTTGGCCGGTTATGAAAGAAAACAAGAAGGGCCCAAGGCCCGGCCCATGGTCAAATAATAAACACAGGAAAACAAACATTTAATTCATTTTACAAGTTTCAAGAAAATTATAAAACGCTAGCCTCCTCATAGCTTGTAGCCGCCGGTTTTGCAAGGAAAAAGAAAAGGGAAAAATATTTTAATCTTTGATTTATTACGGGTAATTGTTCGTGTGTGTTCCTCAAGACCATTACACATTCGGTATCCCTAAATCCTTAATCTTTTATTCTTATTTCTTTTATTCATGAATCTATTAAATTAATAACAAGAACACGTGATTTTGGATGAGTAAAACATGTAAATGATGGGGATTTATTCGGTCTGGTTTGTTATTCAGATTAGCGACAGATTATGTGACAGAAACTATGTCGTAGATTAGCATGGACTGATTCGCGACAAACCTGTGTTAGGTTAGCGACAGAACAGCGACAGAAAATTCTGTCGCTAAACATTTTGGTGGTCATGTTTGTTTGGCTTGTCACTTTGTGCAATCGAGTCACTAGGACTCGGTGCGCTATTATTAGGTTCTATTAACCAAGGCAAAAAGGGGTGTGTTTGGATTTTGGTTTTGCTAAATTAAAGTTATTAATTTACTTAAGTTATATTAATCATGTTATAGTTAATTAAACTAATCAAGATTTAGGATATAATTTTATTATTTAATCATGAAAATTGACATGGCTATTAATTAAATAAACTATACATTATAATAATTATGCATATAATTATTCATGATAAATTACATGTTACATTGTTAAATTAATTAAGGACTTAGCATAACTATTTTAATTACATGTTAGCCATGGTTTAATTAAATTAATATCGTACTTTAATTTAATATACAGTATCAAGTTATGGTAAAGTATTATTAATATTAAATCAAGCTATATTATTGATTAATAATTATTTATAAACCATGTATTATAATATTTATTAATAATTATCATGTTAACCTAAAGTATTTATTTATTTATAAACTTTACTATATTATGATCTTTAATTAATCATGACTTATAAATATAATTATTAAGCTTTAGCTTATATCACATGCTTATGCTTATTAAATAAGCTTATATTTAATTATGGAAACATGCTATTTATGGAAAGATACTAATTATGGAAACATGCTATTTATAGAAACATAGTAATTATAGAAACATGCTATTTATGGAAACATACTAATTATGGAAACATGCTATTTATGGAAGCATACTATTTATGGAAACTTTCTATTTTTAGAAACGTACTAATTAGAAACCTTCTATTTTTCGAAACTTACTATTTGTGAAAACTTGCTATTTTTGGAAAGTTGCTATATATTAAAACCTGCTATTTTTGGAAAGTTACTATATATAGAAACCTGTTATTTTTAGAAAGTTAATCATTATGAAACATAAAGTATAATAACACATGAAACATGAAATACAGTGATCAAGAACACATGAAAACACTAAGAAATACATGATAACCCATGAAACAGCAAGACAAGCTAAGAACATGTAAGACAAGTTAAGAACATGTAAAACAAGTCAAGAACATGTAAAACAAGTCAAGAACAAGTAAAGTTAAATTAATAATCAGAAAGTTATGCATTAACACACAACTCATTCATGTCCCTTATTTATGTAACACTCGTGAAATCGGAGTAGATTCTTTCCGCCTTTCATCTTCATTTCGTTACTGGACATAAGGTACGGATATTCCGTCCTTCAGTAAGGACATTCCTTCTCTATGTATGATTAGGATTTCCCGTCTGCTGCCATTTGTTTTGCCTAGTAGATTACATGTCATTACACTTATCAGTAATTACCATGCTATGATATTTAAATTGCCTAAGCTATATACATGCATGCCATGTTTGACCTAGTTATAGAGGTACCATAACCATAACACTGGAGGCACCGGTGTTATGACTCCTTCGCGACGAGAGTGATTGATCACGGCGTCCCTTCACGTTTTGGCCAGTATTATTATTATTATCATGTGGGGCGAATGGGTGCATCCTAGGACATGTTTAACAAATTTACACGGTGACTGTGGTGTGTGCTCTACATCCGTCACATGGAGCTGATCCCTCTAATCAGACTAATACAATTAGAGGCAACCCCTCTAATAGCATGACGAGGTCACCCCTCTATGTATCCATGCACATTGATACCTTTCACAACCTATATGGGCTTTTGGCATTTAAAACACGTTTTCATGATTAAACATAAGACTTTTTCACATATAAACCAGTTATAAAACATGTTCCAGGTTTTCCAGGACTTACATTATTCCGCTGCATCTTCATACTTTACTTATGTTTCAGTTATTCATATCATGTCATTATATGCGTTTACTGAGCGTATTGCTCAGCCGTATTTTCCTTTCCATGTCCCATACGGCAGGTTCCCAAGGACAGACATAAGCTATTGAGAGTACGTGCATAGGATGGGAGCTACCTTAGACTTCTCTTCCTTTTGTACTTCATATGTTTATGCTTGCTTGGACACTTATTTTGGTGCTTCTACTTCATTTACTTTATGCATGTTTTGGGCTTATGTTTGGGAACCGATGTTTGATTCCGGTTTTCCTTTTGGTCATGTATGTTTTAGGACATATTATCTTGCATACTTTGATGACACGCCATAATTATTATGTAACAGTCTACTTATCAAAGTGGGGTGTTACACTTACCACTATAGGAGATGGCCCACGTTGCTTAGGCATACTAGAAAGGTGGCGGATCTCACCTCAATATGGTGAAGATTTATTATAAAGCAAAACACAAGGCATGTGTGTATTATAGGGATTAAACTTCGCACATTTATATGGCGAATATTGTATGAAATACAGTTGAAACAACAATAGGCATAAGATGATGTAAAACGAATTTTGCATTGTGTAAGTCGTAACCACGACCGAGGTACGGTTGTGTATGGCGAATGTTCAAACGGTCAGTCTAATAAAATAATTCTTTTGAATGTGCGGATCACCGCGACAAAACTAAATATAATAATACTTTGATCGTACAGATTGCCGCGACCAAACTAAATAATACGTACAGACGGGCGGATCGCCACGACCGAACTAAATAAAATAATATATTTGGTCGCGCAGATCACAACGACCAAAATAAAATACTATGTCTGATCGCGTGATCTCAGTGACCAAACTAAATAATACGTCTGGATCGGCGGATCGCCACGACCGAACTAAATAAGATAATATGTTAAAATAATATGTTTGATCGCGCAGATCGCAACGACCAAATTTAAATATTACGTTAGTTCGCGCGGATCGCAACGACCAAACTAAATAATAAGTCCGGATGGGCGGATTGCCACGACCGAACTAAATAAAATAATATGTTTGGTTGCGCAGATAGCAACGACCAAAATAAAATATTACGTTTGATCGCACGGATCGCAACGACCAAACTAAATAAAATAAGACATTTCGTCTCGCGGATCGCATCGACCAAAATAAATAATATAAGACGTTTGGTCGTGCGGATCGCAGCGACCAAAATAAATAATATGTTCGAACAGGCGGAGCGCCGCGACCGAACTAAATAAAATAACACGTTTGATCGCGCGAATCTCCGCGACAAAAGTAAATAAAAATAATGTTGATCCCAAACTTAGACAGATTAGCTTTTGTATTATCGAGATAAATCAAGAGTAATACGTAGAGAAACTTTGTGTTATCAACAATCTAAGTGCGATACGGAATTAACACTTAGAATAAAGAATAAAATAACAAAGTATGTAAACCAAACTTTCAACTTCTATTGATGATGATAACGGTGAACAAAGTGATGAAAGTATACGAAACATAAACCTAAAGGCCTCCTTTTATACACTCAAGGAGCCTTATACACAAAGTTGTTGTGTCAACTATTCTAGGAAGATATATTAAGATAAACATACAAAATACAATATTCATGCATATCTTCCTAATATAACAAAACGTGTTGACTTCTAAGTCTTGACAGCGGCTTGATAATTCTTGTATGTACCTATTTTGCTAGCGGCTTGATAACACTATGTCAGCGACTTGATGTAATGTGTCAGGGGCTAAATGATTTTGCTGATTTTATTCCCAACAAATAATATGTTTGGTTGGGCGGATTGCCGCAACCAAACTAAAGGAAATAATATGTCTGGTTTGGCAGATCGCCGCAACCAAATTAAAGAGAATAATATGTTTGGTTCGACGGATCGCCGCATCCAAATTAAATAAAATATAATAACTCCGACATGTGGGACGCTGAGACAGGATAATAATATGCCAGGCGGGCGGATCGCCACGACCGAACTAATAAAATAATATATTTGGTCGCGTAAATCGCAACGATCAAACTAATAAGATATTATGTTTGATCGTGCGGATCTCAACGACCAAACTAAATATGTCCGAACGTACAGGCTAACACAATTGGAAGTATCATGGCATAGATAAAAAATAAAATATTTTGCTGAACGTGCAGACGAGTGCGAGCCATGACCGCGAATTATAAAAGTACTACGCCGGGTTGCGACATATACGAAAAATATATTTAATTAAACCAAAAGATATATGTAATATCTCCTTGCCAATTTTAAAAGATATCTATAATAATCTTTTACAAATATAAAAGGTATCAATATTTTTTGAAGATATAAGTAATATCTTGTCACCTATTTAAAAAAGATATGGGTGATATGTGACAATCCGTCAATTTATGGTTGATATTTTATTCTCAAGTATCCTTTAAAAACATTATTTTAATGTTTTAATATGAACTCACTTATATTTGGGAAGAAATTTGGATTTTACGTCTTGAAGTAGCATCGACTACGTCTAAACCGGAGGATTCTACGTTACGTGCTTACGTTTACATACACCGTTTTTGGTGACAGTCCGACATTTCAGAAAATAAATTTATCCGTGAATATTATTTTGGGATTTTAAATTTGAGTTAGTTCATAAACTCACAAATTTACGAGAAGAGATTAGGACTTACGATTATAATTTAACGTCCTTCACGACTAAACCGGAAACCTTAGGATTACGTATTTACGTTTTCGAACTCCGTTTTTTATGAGACAATTTTTATTAGATTCGTTTTGTGTCGTTGATTCATAATTTATAAAAACGTTTTTCGTAAAACGACCCGAGGGCACGCAAATCGAGAAAACTAGAATCGAGGAATACCCGTAAATTAGTGGGATGAGACAAAACAAGTTTTGCCCCACCCCACTATATGGATGGCTAAACATAAGCCACCACACACCCTTAGGTGTCAACTTGTATTAAACAAGTTGTTACACTTGGCTTGCTTAACTAAATAAGCTACCAACACATCAAAACCACTAGCACCAAACCATTATCTCATTTCATCTCATGCAAACCACCAACTCCTCTCTTCCTCTCTCTAAAATTCGTCCAAGAGCCACCCTGAATCACCCTCATTTGATCAATTTTAACCATGAAATTATGTGTTATTCACACATATGATGAAGCCCTTTTGAAGCTCTATAGAATGGGGGTGAAGGTGGTGTGGGTTGGTTATTAGGCAACGGCCTTGGAAACTCGGGTTCCACAATTGGTATTGGTTCAACCGTAGGTGTGGTATGAGCGGTACTTCGTGGGATTGTAATATGCTCCTTTTCGACCATCACCTCGGGTTCTTTCTCGATTTCCTTCTTCGTAGAAGTACTTGGACGAGAGATTGGTTCCTTGAAAGTTTTACCACTTCGTGTAGTAATAACCTTCATTTCTCCCTTCGGGTTTGCAATGGTATCACTAGGAAGACCACCCGAGGAAGAGGGTTTACACATGATTGCTTCAAACATCTTAGCCATTCGGTCCTCAAATTTTGATTGCCTAGCATCCGCTTTTAATAACTCTTGCTTAATCTCATGTTGTCCTAATTCCATCTTTTGTTGGTTTTGTTGAAGACGTTGGACATTTCCTTCCATTTTATTAGCATGAGTTTTAAGTTCATTAGCAAGTTCATTTTTAAGCTCGTTTTTCAACTCGGATCTTAAGCTAATCATCTCACGTTGCATGTTATCAAATTTAGCATCATTTGCTTTAGCATAATCAAAAAATTCTCCTTGAAGATTTTTAGTGTGACCATTTTGAAAACCTTGTGTAGTGTTTTGAAAATCACGGTTTTCGTTTTGATTAGTGACTTGTCCATTCCTATTTTGATAATTCCCCTTGTTGTAGTTACGTGAATTGCCTTGCTAATTACCACCTTGGTTGTTGTATCGATAGTTATTAGCATTTTGATTTGGTGGATCTTGATTTGGGCGGGAAGCTTGACCGTTTTGGTTGTAAGTTCCCGTTGCTACATAAGCACTCGAAGTGTTACTATCCGCGGTAATGCACTCGGAAAGATCATGAGCTCCACCATAAGACAAAAACTCTTAGCAACCGCTTTAACCGAAGCGGAATTTGAAGCTTCTTGAGCTTTCCAATGGGACATAAGATTAGCAAATCTATCAAAAAACCAATTTTCCTCATTAGCTTCATCATGTAAGGCATTAATGCTACGAGACGATGACGACGAAGACGAACCCAAATTGGAAACACTCGGTGTGTTACAAGGGCTATAAACCTTAGATCTATTCTCGATGATTTGTAAAGCCTCATTAGTCGTCTTACACAAAAAATTAACACCCGCGGCGGCATTCAGATAATCTCATTCATGATCATTAAGCCCATTATAAAAAGTATCAACTTGATGTAATTCCGAAAAATCATGGTGTGGACATTCATGTAACATTTCTTTAAAGCGTTCCCATGCCATTGAAAAACTTTCATTATTTCTTTGCACAAATCGTGAAATCTCATTTTTCAAATGTGTTGTTTTAGATGGTGGAAAAAACTTGTTCACAAACTTAGAAACGAGATCACCCCATGTCAAAATCGAATTTGGCGGTTCTTTCTCAAGCCAAATTTTTTCGGGTCCATCTAACGAGTATGGAAACAACATCATCTTAATGGCGTCATATGAAACATCCTTAAACTTGCTAGTAGCAGTGAGACGGTTAAAATTCCTAATGTGATAGTGCGGGTTGTCTTTCTCATGACCTCTAAACTTATTTCCTTGCAACATCGACATTAAACCCGTCTTAATCTCGAAATGCTCCGCAAGGATGGCGGGAATCACAATAGCCTCTCCAAAACCCTCGGTGGGTGCTTGTAGCAACTCTATCATAGTACGATTAGCCATGACGACTTCTTGTTCTACAATAGGTTCAACAATTGGAGGTTGTTCTTCAATCAACGTCTCTTGATTGGCTTGCTTTTGAAGACGTTTACGAGCTCGTTTTGCTTGATTACGAGTGATCATAAACTTCACGAAGAATGGGAGGTGAGCAAAGAAGATTATTTTTGGTTGTTTTGTGTATTTTCAATTTTTTTTTGTTTTTGATTGTTTTTAATTTTTTTGGATTTTGGTGTATCTTCGTAGACAACAATCTACAAAATCTCTCCTCGAATCAAACTCTTGATTAAAGAAGCCTCAAAGGAATGAAAACGATCACGTGGAGTGAACGCCTTCGAATGACTTTAGAACTTTGGTGAAAACCAAATTGTTCAAGAGGTTTTAATCACAAAGAAACCAAGCAAATATATTATACGTAATAATACTTTGGGCGGCAAAACCCTCGATTAGCCTTCAATCTTAAAATACTCACAAGCAAGCGGGGAAACGAGGCGGCGCGAAGCACTTAAGAGTCTTTTTCCTTAGGGTATATTTTATAATACCCGCCTTATACCCACCTTATAGTTTGTATTTTTCAAAATCGAGCTTCACGAAAGTATTTATCTATTTTTGCCTTTTTCTTTTTGTTTGAGATTCGAATACAATAATTAGGAGATCAGATCCCAATTAAGGTGGTGTTTTCACACTTTTGGAGATATTGTTTATTTGTTGTGATACTTAATACAATATGGTAATAATATTTTCACAAGAAAAACCAAGAAAACCGATAATACGTATTAGTAGATTTCTACTAATACAAATACTATTTTTGGTTAATATTAAAAACAACAATGCAAATTAATCACGACCCACCTCCCCGGCAGCGGCGCCAAAATGATTGTGGTAAATTACACCTCTTGTTTAGGAAAACAAAAGAGAGTAAATGAGCGGAAAGTATTAAACAAATGATTTTAGGAAAAATCAAGTGTTAATGACCCTTATGAAGTTCGTTTCCCAAGGAGGTATATGTGTGTGAAAAACTTGTTAAATGTTTGTGATTAATGATTGGTCTAGAAGGGGATGAGAAAGGAAGATGACGAAGACGTGAAAATTACTACTACAATGACAAAACGTAAACCGTAAAAACTACAAAAATAAAAATTAATTCTAAAAATTACCAAAAATTCACCAAAAATCAAAATAAATAAACTAAGAGTTTACCAATGATCGAAACTTTTACAAACCTTTAAATAATTAAATATTCAATTTTTAAATGCTAATTAAAGCTCTAAAAATCAAATAAATTATCAAAAAGCCCAAATAAAGATTTTTCAATTGGTAAACCTCTAAAATGACCTAAAAAGATTGAAAACTATTTTTAGAAAATTTTCAACTAATAAAAACTATTTAAAACGATTTAAAAACTATTAAAACTTAAAATAATTATAAAAATTAATCTAAAGGTGATAAAATTATTCTAAAAGTTGCTAAATTCCTATTTTAATGTATTAAAGCTAAGAAAAATGTAAAAAGTTGGAAAATGTGAAATTTGAAAAATAATAATAAAATAATATTAAAATAATATTAAAAATCCAAAAATTATAAAAAATTCTAAAAACTTGCAAACTAGTTTATTTTAACCTAAGTAATCAGAAAATCAAAGTGAAATGACCAGAATACCCCTATTGGGCCCTCAAATGGGCCAAAACCAAAAACAGTCAACACTAATGGGCTTTTTAGCCCAAAAAGTCAAACTTGGCCCAATTGACTTGGAAAAGCCCTATCTCACTCATAATTTAATTCTAAGAACAAAACTCTAAAGGCCCAAAAGCTGAATGTGAGCTTATCACAGCTTAATAAGCAAACAGCTTATTCTTATTGGGCTTTTTAGCCCTTTAAGCAATAAGCTAATGCCATAAGCTCTAATTTGACACACAACCTTCTTTTCGGATGCTTATGAGATCTGTAAAAAGAAATTTTGAAAAAGCACACTCAATAAGCCAGAAATAAGCAAAGTTCAAATTCACAAAACGACAAAATAGTCGGGTTTGAGATATAGGGCACCTCAGAAGCTCTAGTTTGTTGCAAAATCTCACAAATAGCTTAACTAAGAATAATCAATCAAGAAAATCACAAAAATCCAAGTAGAATAAGCTGTAAGAACCAATAAGCTGGCTGAAAAAGCCAAATGAGCTAATTTTCTAGCAAAAGCTTAACCAAAAGACTTGTAACCTTCCAGATTTGTTATTAAGCTGAGAAAATTGAGTTCTATTACAAAAACTAAGTTGTTGCATGTACCAATAAGCAAAACAGATTCAATAAGCCTAGAAACCAAGTTTGACCAAAAGTCAAACACTGATAAGTTAAAATCAAACGCTGACAAGAACAAAATGGACGTTGACAGACTTAATGAAGTGTATGGACTTGTTTTTCACCCTGCTGGTCAAGGTTTGAGTGCAAACCTTGTGAATCAAAGCCTACCAGTTGGGTAAACTTGACAAGTTTTGGCACAAATAAGCCAATAAGCCAGTAGGCTTATAAGCTATGAACAAAACAATCCAAATAGCCAAATAATATCACAAGCAGCACACAAATAGAATCCAAGCAGCAAAACAACAATCCTTAAGCTAGAAATCAAAATGCAACACCAAATGAGGTGGTCACTTTGTTGATGCAAATGACCACTTCATCCAACTTTGATAAGCTAAAACAATCACAATAAGCCACCAAATTCAACAACCAGATAACCAATAGATAGCTTATCACCCAAACCATTCCCAAACCTGATTTCAGACCTTAGATCCAACAAACAAAGAAGTTATTGGATCTGATGTGTTTGACCAATTTCAACAACACTTTTATCAGATTTTTGCAAAACTTCAAATCCCTTTTCCAAACTTTCAGAAACTTAACCAATGACTAAAACTTGTATATTAAGACTTGTTTAGACCTCCCAAACCCTAAGAACCAAGGGCACAAGGCCACAAGGCCTTATGAACCAGTAATCCCAAACAGTCCTTAATCAACCACTTTTCAAAGCAACTTGTGATTTTTAAACACAACCTACTGATTTTATCATTCAAATAGCTACACTAGGTGACAACTAACAGATTGCAACCATAAAACACAAAGCACAAACACAGAATCACCAAATCACATGCCAAAGTACAAAACAAGCAGTAACATGAAATTTTTAGAGGAAATGTAATCAAGGGATTATACCTGCCCTCCACAACATCCTAGGAGAGCCAGCTATGCTCCTTGGACCTTGTTCAACAACTATAACAAGACCAAGGCACTTCACGATGATGAATGCCTTGGTTGATGTTTCAAAGCAGAAACTCAAGGGCTTGATTTCTTCAACACAATGAACAAACAGCCCAACCAAAGGCCCTAATCCCTTCACAAGCTTGGTGTCAACAAGCTTGCAAGAGCTTATAGCTTATGGTTAAGGATTAGTACACAATAATAAGCAAATTCAGAAACCACTTTTCAAGCTTTTTCAAACTTGAAAAACCTTACCAAACATAAACGTCCTTGAACCAAATGATTCAAGCACACTTATAACCACAAATGGAACTCAGAATCACCTTTAAACAACACCAACTTTCAAAAACATAAAAAGGAATTACAATTTTCTCAAAATACCAACTTTTATAAATTTCAAAAAGGAATTACAAGTTTAAAAGGTAAAACTGGAACAAAGGGACTCTCACATGTTGAGGTCTCCTTTTATAGGCAAATGCCTGGCTAAACACTATTCACAAACCCTAGCACTGATTTCTCTAAAATACCCTTGAATCTTCTAGATCATTTGATGGAATGAGCTGTCTAAATGCATCCAAACCGTTTAAAGTAGCTTTGGGGTGAAGCAAATGATGTGGGCTGTTGATCTTGACACGTGGCAGGCCTTGGAGAGGAAGTTGGCACATGATGGTGAAACGGTTTTGGTGGTGGGGCCTCTTGGTGAGTGGGAGTGAGTGTTTTAAGGTTGGGGTGAGATTATAGGCGTGTGAATCAAGTGTGGGAAAGGGTAATTTCATTTTACCCTTTGTTTTAATGAAGATAGTTACTGGGTTCATGGGGTGAACAGTAGTAACTTTTGATCCGTTTTTGTAGGATTGGAAATGTTTGGCGCGTGTTTGTGTGTTTGAATGTTTGAGTGCACAACTTTAGCCCTTCTTCTTCTTCTTTTCTTTCATTTGTGTTTTAAAACGTGTCAGCGCCCATTTCCTTTGTTGACAACTTTCAGGACTTGACAATTTTGGCACAAAACTTTCCAACAAGGTTTATAAGGGTTATTTTTGCCATTTGAGATATTTCAAGGGCTGATTTTGGACAATGTTGATCTTCAAAGGTCTTCAATGTGTCTTTGGCTTCATGAGGGACCATTAAGGACAATTTAGAATTGTTGAGGGACTAAACTTGCCATTTCTTCAAGTTGAAGGACCATTTGTGTAATTTTGACAAACTTAAAGGACCAAACTTGTAATTATCAATAACAAGGGTTTTAAGTGTTATTTCTTCATTCATTGAGGATCAATCTTGCATATCTTCAAGTCTTCAAGGGTATTTGTTGAATATTCCATGAATTAGGGCCCGGTTCTTTGTACGGCTTCGTTTCTCGTGTCCGTTTTTCCTTGTATCTTGTGATCTTTTGTCTTTTTCACGATATCCATACTAAAATACACAAGTAAACAAACACAAGCATATATATGGTATTTTATGACATTTTTATGCATTAAAATCCCGAAAAGAACGATGAGATCATGAATAAATGCCATCTCATCAGTGGTGATTTTAACATCCAAGCAGAAGATTTGGTGATGTTTAAGGGCTGATTTCTACAAGAAGTTTACAAGTATTGGTGGCCATGAAGATTGGTGTTGATCTATCACAAGTTCTTCCATCAAAATCCAAGCCTTGATCATAAACTACACAACCTTGGTGGTATAAAGATTGTTCTTTCTATCCTCTTGTTATTTTGATTATGTAATCATGTATTTTCTTTCTTATTTTATATGTATTTGATGAATATATGATGATAAAAATGTTGTGTGGGGATCAAGTGTTGATAAATATGATTAAAGAGATGAAAAACCATAGGTAACAAGGTTAAAATCTTGCTAAATATGATGGTTGTATAAAAACAGTAAGTAACCAAATGTTAAACTGATAAAATGGTAAAGTGGAATCAATATACAGTAAGTATTAGGTGTTATACACATGTGAGAGTTGGCCATGCAATGGAATCATCAAAATGAGTGAGATATGATCAAAACAAGATGAGTGTACCAATCTGAATAGTCTGTTTTGTAGGGACTGTTAAAAATAGTTAGACATGGAATGAGCAGTAGCTATAACTAACTTAATTGTAGCACATATCATGTAGTTTATGGTTTCCAAAAATGAGCTTCTATCTCCTTGTAGAACTCAAGATATGGTAAAAATGGTGAAAGTGAAACTAAAAATCAGATTTTGAAGAATTAATGTTTAATAGTAATATATAAGCACTCAAACTAATATAGTATAAAATGTGAATTAAAACCCACTAACTTATAAATTTCATTTATATAAATATGTATAAGGTTAAATAAATGGACACTTTATAAAAATGGTAGTTGAATAAGATTTATAAGTTATAAAAACTATAAACATGATTTTTACGACTTTTTCGGCTATTACCGTAAAATTGACGTTTTTCGCCAATTAAAACTTAGACGATCAAACCCGTCTAATGTAAAGTTTTTAAAAGTCATATACTTATATATAAGTACTTTATACAAGTAAAAACCGATAAATCCCGAACTATAGGACATACGGACATTAACGAGCTAAGTTAGCATATTTGGACTAATAATTTAACTAAATAAGTTAAAACAGTTATAAAAATTACTTAGTGGGCTTAACCCATTTGGGCCCAACATGTAAAGTATAATACTGATAATAAAAGTATAATTGGGCTAATGAATAGTATTGGGCTTGTAATAGGCCCATTGGGCTTCAAAATGTAAACAAATTGAACTAGTGTAACTAGTCTTGAAAATTTCCAACACATAACACTAAAATGAGTAAATGAGAATATATAAACCCACTTGATCATCATATATATAAAATCATCATATGTATACATAATTGTTATTTTTATAAAGTCATCGGAAAAGAGTCTAAGACGAGTATTATTTGTCTAGGTTTCCGTGATTGAAGCACGTACCGTACATCCAAATCGCCGATAATCGCCTTCCCACATCAACGTGAGTTCATAGCCTCGCACTCTTTTAAATGTTTTTATGAAATATTTTATAAACCCGCGAGGGAGATAACATGTTAGTTTTTATGAAATAGGACACTAGTTGTCCCGATTGTTTGTTTATTGATTTGGACCCGAATGATTGTATGACCCGATGTATGATTATATGACCCGATAGATGAAATGAAATGGATTATTAAAGTTAGGTTATGTCACTAAAAGTCCCATAGCATGAATTGTGAACTACCGGGATTTGGTAGACGCTTATGCATATAATAGTACTATTTGGGGACGATCACCCCAGTTCGCGCCTTGACGGTTGATCCCCGTCGTGCCACATTGATTGGTAAGCGAATTTATGTATGAGAAGATTTACACAAGCGTGATTATTGTGACGACACGCTAATTTAGATGGGCAAATTGAGTTTCGGGCTAGCTAACAGTTGTTTGTTGTAGTAAGGTAACAATGTCATGCGGCTTATAATAATCCAATTAACGAAATACTGCTATACGCATTGACCAACGATATATTGCCTGACTAGCAATACAGGGTCTTATTATTGATATTATGTTCGTGTTTTGGTTTTATATAACCGTATTCATATATCGGTTTTTATTTAATATATACAACGTTATAAAACGTATTGTATGAATTTTTTAACGGCAATGGTTCGTATAATGATTTTGCAGGATTTGTATAAAATGACTTTGGCTATTTTATGGCCTATTACAATGATTTGTACAAAATGATTTTCGGTAATAATTTTATACCGATGTTATATTGATGGATTTTATTAAACTCTATGAGTTCACTCGGCGTTATCGCTGACCTTTTCTTTTAACATGTTTTATCTCAGGTACTTGAAGGTAATTCTTGGGAAGACAACAAGAATTCATGGCCCGCACTTAAATAATAATTTCCATTCAAATGCTTTGTAAAACCTGTATGAAATACAATGACTTGGGACCTATGTAAATTTGATATTTATGAATGGAAATGCTTTATTATTAAATGACGCGATTTTTATGCGTTGTCTATGATGTGAGTAATGTGATATCCCGTAACACCAACGAGTCTTCCGCTGTATTGAATTGTGTAAATTTGGGGGTGTTACAGTTTGGTATCAGAGCTCTCGTTATAGAGAACGAATGATTTTTAAAACTAAGGTTTTGAATAAAACATTCCAAAATCTTTTAACTATAAACATTTTTCTAAAAATGTCTAAAAATCTTTTGACTATAACGGTGCCGAAGAATTCCCGAGTTACCGACAAGGCCAGACTGAGAAGTGTTATTTTAATATATATATTACTTGGATTATATATATATATATATATATATATATATATATATATATATATATATATATATATATATATATATATATATATATATATATATATATATATATATATATATATATATATATATATATATATATATATATATATATATATATATATATATATATATATATATATATATATATATATATATATATATATATATATATATATATATATATATATATATATATATATATATATGATGTAATTTGATTACATGATTGTTTGATGATTATTTTTATATTTATACGATGTATTTATACGACGTAGATTGTCACAAGGAACCCTAAATCCCCTAGTAAATCAATCGAAGCTATTCCCGTAGGAATTCTAGCTATTTTATATCTAAACCAAGTTGTGGATATTTATGATCCCAACAAATGGTTGATATTCGTAGAAATGTTGATATTAGTTGATTGTGATATTAAAGAAGAATTGGCGAGATCAAATATGATATCGATATCATGAAGATCTTTCCTTATAGAGTGGAGTTTGACAAAACGTTACCACCTAGAAAGATGTCATCTGATTCATTATCATGCAATTCTTAAATTGAAATCGAAAGGGTGAATGTTGCACTTGAGGCTGTCATTGGAACCATTACCCAAAAGCCTCATGCCACTAGTACCTTTCCGAGAAATATTGAATGTGTGAGTCATCTCATGCTAGTGACTCATTTGATAACCATTGATGAAGGAGCTATAGGATTGGAAATTAAGTTTTGTTCATATCGAGCTTTTGTTTCCCTTTTAAGGTCTAAGAATAAAGTTGAAGTATTGGGAAATGAGGTAGGATATCAAATTGAGTATAAAATTGGTTGAAACTTGAATAAAGTAAAATTTAACTTGTATGGAATAAGAAATTGTTAAGAGGAAGTTGTTGAGTCATGTGATTGAATTTGAGGTTTTAAATGATCGTTAGTTCGTGTTAAGGGTTGTTCCTATACCATTGTCCAATGATGAAGATGCCCAGTGTCCAATAAATAAATTGAAGAAATCTTCTTTTGAATTGGGACCGATGGATCTTCTGGGACAGGTGGGACACCTAATGACTCTTGTAGATTAGTATTCATTGTGGTATCTTCTAAAAATAATCCCTAACCTAACTGAGACATCAGTTGGTAGGATGAGTTCTTGGAATTGTATGACATAGTGACACGTAATGTGTTACGGTACAATTTTGACTTGTTTGTAATTAATGAAAAGACTACCTTTGATTGGTAAATTCTACATGTATCGATGATATCTATCTTTTCTTGTTTCTTCCTAATGCTCGCATTAGTGATGCAACCATTGAGCAAGTACTCATCTCTGTTTGAGTTACGTTGTGGATAAATCTTTATGAGCGCCATCAAGGTCATGAATCTCATGATTATTTGGCTAAGCTCATCTCCTATTATATTGTAGTTAGTTCTTGGTGAACAACTCTTCATCACTCTTTTGCAGATCACACATTGTTTTTATAAAGTTAAAATAGTATCCTTTGAGAAAATTTAATTTTCATCACTATAAGGATTATTCAAAGTGAGACTTATAAATAATCATTATTGAAATAAAGTTGATTATGAAATACCTTGGAAAACTTAATTGTTTTCATAACAAAGAAAATCTTTGTAAATTTATTTTTGATTCTCATTTAAGAATTAAGCATGAAAATGTCTTTATTATAAACATGATGATAAAATTTTGGCGAACTGAGTATTGCATCGTTAATCTTAAAATTGTATATAGTTGCGCGCCTACATACAATTTGGAAGTGACGATGCAAGGCTGATTAGTAGTCACCATGAAATTATTAGTAAACACTAAATTTTATTTGAAGATTGTGAAAGATTAATTTTTATGAGATCTGCAAGAAGTGAAAAATAGGGACATATTGATAGGGACACCTACATATGTTCCCGTACTATTTTTTCTTCTGAGTCGAATTTACTCATCTGTGGAAGTGGAAATTGTCTTATTTGACAATTGAAAATTCTTTCTTGTCCAATTCTCCCGTAGTGAGATTCCTAGGAAAAGTATCTGATTACCGAGTGTTGATACCCGACTGGATGTATCGACGTTCCTAACATTTCTTTTGATTTGATTTCATTTGAATGACCTGGGTAACGATCCGAGGAGCTTTCGAATGCGTACTCAAATTATGAAAACATGGGATATATTCATATTCGTTAAATGTTTTCGTCTGTATCTGATTTGAAATTCTCTCGCGTAGATTATGCGTAGACCTTACTCTTTTAATGGTAGCTATGTCTCCGGATATCCTTGAATTTGTGAAGAATCATGAGTTATTATTAGTCTTTTGAGAAGATCACATCTTATCGACGGCAATAAAACTGAAAAGTTGATAATTCCAGTAGAATGGATTGATTGACTATGACATGACGACATTGTCTTAATTGATGGGAACTCGAATAGAATTCCCCTAAATGATAAGATGTTGATTATCAAAAGTGATTGATAACTGAGCTTTTGACACCCCGTATAAATATTAAAGTTCGTTGTTGTGGTCTAATCGAATTGATCTAGGTTCTATGTGCGACTCAGTTGTCTTTGGTGGAACAAATAGTGTGTCGTTGTAGTATTTAAAATAAAAGTGCAGAACAATTAAAATAAATGACTTTAAAAGTAAATCTAATTCTAATTTAAAGTAAATGACAAGTATTTAAAAGTGTGACGAGAAATTAAAGGGCACTAAAGTAAAATAACGTAAACTTAAATCTAACTAAGGCAAACTTAAAACGCAACTAAAACTAAATCTTAAACTAAGGCAAGGCTAAAATAAATCTAAGGCAAATAAACTTAAAGTGCGACTAAGTAAAAAGGCGGGAAAAATAAAGTTCGAAATTAAAGACAGAAATTAAAGAAACTAAAAATTACCTTATCCAGAATAAACCACTATTCGGAATAAAACTCTTACTCGGAATAAGGTTCCTATCCGGAATATTGTCACCTATCCGGAATAAGTCCCCTATTCGGAATACTCCCTCTATGCGGAATATTATCCCTATTCGGAATATAGTTCTTATGCGGAATATCTACCCCTATGCGGAATTTCTACCCCTATTCGGAATACCAGGCTTATTCCGAATAATCCACTATTCGGAATATTTACCCCTATGCGGAATAAACTCCTACTCGGAATAATTAGGCCTATTCGGAATATCCACCCTATGCGGAATAATCAATATTCCGAATAGACCACCTGTGAAATGATTTGTTCGGAATACTGGGGAGATCAGCACCTGGGAAATACAGTAACAAACTCGACCGAAGAACAAGGAACAAGAAAATACACGGATCTAATCAAAACTAAAGCAAAATCGACCACAAGATTAAATCAAACTAACACATAAACATCTATCAATCATAAACAATCAATCCAAAACAAAAAACTAACAAAACTAATCAAGAAAATAAAAACCCACTTTGATCAAAATAAGAACATAAACATGAACGTAAACAATAAAAATCAAAGATTAAGAAAGGTAGAATTAAAGATGAACAATAAAGATAAAGATTGACAAGAATTAAAAGAAAAACTTACTTGAAATTAAATGGTAATTAAGGTGCAAGACAAGTATTTAAATGACAAGGTAATTAAAAGTGGAAGAACTAATTGTCACTATTAGCCAACAAAAAATGAAAAGATTAATCCTAATGACTATTTATAGGGGAGGATTAAGGGGTGCTTAGGAAGCTTCCTCTCCTCTTTCCTTTCTCCTTAATTGCATGCTTAGTCCTTCCCTTCTTAATCTTTTGTTAATTGCACCATTAGTCCTTAAGCCTTTTAATCTTCTTAATCTTGGACTTTAAATGGCTTAGTCTCGGGATTTCTTCAAACCCGTCTTGTAATTCTTCAATAATTTAGACTTGAGTTTTTCGGCTTTTGATAAACTTTCGTCTTTTGACTTAATATTCAATAAATCTTCAGAATTGGTCTTGGACTTCCGTTCTTTTTGCACTCTTGACCTCTTGACTTCGTCTTTCGTCTTTTTCTTCGATAAAAGCCCGTGAATGCCGTGTTTTCTCCACTTTTCACAATTTCGTCCTAAATCACAACAAAAACACAAACCACGCATAATTCCGACGTAAAAGACATAAAATACACGTTTTGGCTCGGTTATTATTGTAATTAAGTGGTAAAAAGGATGGGTGTTTACACACCTATCAAATCCCCTACACTTGAACATTGCAATGTCCTCATGCAATGCATTAGTTACAAAGCACGTTTACATTTTTCATCAAAATCAATCCACGTTGGCCTTTATTAAAAAGATAGAAAACTATAAACATTCAAAGTTAAGAAATCAAAAAGCATAGCTTGGGTTTTGGAAATGTCATGAATAATCATTATCCTCAAGTTCTCACTTTCTCCAAACCAAGCTTAAAAACGAGATCATTGTTATTATAAGTTAGCAAACTAACACGAACTCATGTTGGCCGATTATTCACTTAGACTCCCTTATTCCTAGGGGTATCTCTTATATTTTATTGTTGTCTTGAATGATCACGAGGATTCATTGTTGACTTATTTCGATAGTTTATTAGGCCGAAAATAAAGTGAACGATTTAATCAATAGTTAGCTAAAGGACAAAATCTTTTAAAACTGATTCTTGGGACCTCATAAAGTTCATATCTTGGCATAACTCGCTTCGCGATTTGAGAACTTTCTCGGACCGATATTTGGCAGCGACTTCATACTTCAAACCTTGAGAGACGTTCATGAAATAATGGTCTTCTCTTCATATAGGAATTTCTTCACTTGAAGTTTTGAGAGATTCATACTTGGACCACGACTTCTTCATTTTTCTCCAATCTTTATTTTGGACTTTGATATACAACGATCCGCCTCCTTTTATGACTTGGATCTATTTATCCTCATACCTTGCTAGGGTCTTTTCGGATGCATTTCTCCATGACTTTTTGGGAGTTTTTGCTTTTCGTCGTGTGTCTCGATCCTTTATATTGATTTTCGATAAATGATTCTTCACATCACTTTTGGATCTTTAGCAACAAAATATAGCCCTCATGCCTTGTTAGGGCCTTTTCGGACTCGCCAATCTTCGCATCCCGCTTCAATAAGTTATGCCTTGGCTATGAACTCTAATCCATAACGAGCAACTTTAAAACGATCTTGGGCTAGAAGCTAAGTAACTTTTCAAATCGTACAACCTTATTTATTGTAGATAAATTTATTAGCAAGTGATGGGAGAATAGGCTCATAATTAACTCACATAAATTCACGAAAGAATACCGAACTTATAATTGGCTCTATCATCTCTCGTTCTCCACAGTTTAAAATCTCAAGGAATGAGACTCATGGATGCTTAGCCTATTAAATCAAAGTTTTGAGTTTTCGAGTCGCCTATAGGATCTTGCAAACTCTTAGACTTTTTCAAGTTTAGAAATCGCATTTTAAAGTTCCCTTGATAAACGACTCTCTAGGATCAATTATAGGAACTTGCGAAAAGTTCTTGTTCTTAACCCGTGCGAGTTAAGACTTTCGCGTTTTATAGCTCCCTATATAAAACCCTAGCAAAACTTGACTTAAACACGTTAAGGATACTAGCTAGAGTAACTTAGATAAGTAAACTCGGGTTGAGTCAAAAGATTCACCACGTTTGAAAATTAAAACCACTTTATTAAAAAATTATTCTAGCAAGGAAAGAAAATAACTATACAAAGGGCAAAACTAATAGGCCAAAATAGATCAAAAATTTTGAAAAATGTCGAAAAATTGATTTTCCGGTTAAAATGAGGTCAAATACAAGGAAAAGGCCACTTAACTTCGATAGAAGTCGCCCCTACACTTAATATAAACATTGTCCTCAATGTTTAAGCATGTGAGAGTAAACTCCCCTACACTTAGGACACTGTGCACTTTGTTTAAATCTCGCTAAGGAAGAGACAACTAAAGAGATTCCTATTTTAATATTGAAAAATATAAAATAGAGAATCGAAAAGAGTTTGGGATAGAACCGGGAAAATGGAACACGGAATCACGGGTCGTCAAGATTCATCAAGAGTGGATCATTGAAGCTCGAATCCCTGATTAAGAGAGGAGAGGAAATAGCAAACACTAACGGGTCTCCCCTACACTTAGGATAAAGAAAGCGAAAAGATAGATACATGGGTTGCCTCCCAAAAAGTGCTTGATTTTTGTTAACCGAGTCGTGAGCCTGACTCGACCTTGATCATCATAGGAAGAAGCATGAAACATATCCACCGGGATCAAAGACATAGTTTTCGTCCATCAAATAGCACAAGCTTAAGGCGAACAAGGCAAGCCAAAGAAGAAAAGGCAAGGTTCCCTTAAGCAGCGATGGAGCACGGTGAAAGCAAGGGTGAAGTGGTGCAAGCAGATTTCCTTAAGTTCCAAAGATATTTCCTTTTATTGCATCAGGTGGATACTGAGATGGCTGCAGAATATCAATACCGGGGTCGAACACCTTTTCCTTTAAGGGAAAATAGCACTCAGGCTCAGGAGAATGGGAAGAAGATCCGCGAAGAAGCACAACCTCGTCCTCAGAAGATGGACAAAGAGGTGTTAACTCATACGTGCTGCGGATATTGGTGTCGATCGGTTTCGTCTCCTTTAAAAGAATGTTCTTCAAATCTAAAGTAGGATCAAGACGATAATCTTCAAAATCGAAAGGAGGAGCATCACTCTCATGAGGGAAGTAAGTGTTAAGAAAAGCAGAGAAATCTTCCTCAAATGAGTAATCGTCCAAAGTAGGATCGAGTGATAGAGGAGGATCTTCATCATGTGAAGAATCGCTCGAAAGAGTATCGGCCTAATCAAAGTCATCATACGTGGGCAGGTCGGGATACTCGGAGGTAAGGTCATCATAATCATCCGAATCTGAGCTAGAATCATCATTATAAGCATCAAAGATCGGTGGAGAATCATAAATGGGAGAAGGTTCCAAATTAGAGCGAGAATCATCCACATCATCATGAAAAAGTGGATTATCGATGCAAGAATCGAATAGAGGATTGTTGTAGACGACAAAATCATCAAGCACATTAATCATATTCACTGATTCTCGGCCTCCAAAGGATTTGCTTGTAAGCTTCCCCATTTTGAAAACTTGTGAATCATTCCCGACTCTTAAGATTAACTCACCTTCGGCAACATCAACTAGAGCTCGTCTGGTTCTCAAGAATGGCCGACCAAGTATTAAAGGAATACGAGGGTCCATTTCATAATCAACAACGACAAAGTCGACCAGGAAAGTAAATGTGCCAACTTTAATGAACACGTCTTCGGCAATACCAACGGGTTAAGCGAGAGTGCGATTTGCAAGTTCAAGACTCATCTTTGTGGGAGTAAGGTCGGGTAATGATAGTGTTTTCCAAACACTCAAAGGCATCAAATTAATACTGGCCCGGAGATCAGCTAGGACAATAAATTCTTCAGTTTTGTTGAACACGCAAGGCAACACAAAACGACCGGGATCTCCATGCTTTTCCGGAAGTTCTTTAAGAATAACTGCAGAGCAGTTTTCCTTTAAGCGCGTGTTGGCGAGCTCAATCAGTTTCTCCTTCTTGTTAAGCAATTCCTTAAATGCTTTAACAAATTTGGGCATGTGGACAAGTGCTTCAAGAAAGCTAATGTTGAAGTTCATTTGAGAGATCATCTTCACATAGCGTGACACTTCAGAGTCATCCTTGGTTAGCATTTTGGTCTTGCCTAAACGAGAAGGATATGGGATAATAGGTTTGGGTGGTGAAGGTGAAGGTAAAGTAAGTAAAGGTTGAGATGTTGAAGGGTCCTTCCTAGGTACATCGTCATGACGAGGCGGAGACGGTAATGGTGCACTAATACTAGGTGTAGGAGGAGTAGGGATAAATGGTGGTGGAGGAGGTGTAGATGATGGGGGTGGGATTGGTGGATCGACAATGGTAATTCCACTACGAGTAGTAATAGCACTCACATTTGCTCGCGGATTAGTGACGGTGTTTGAAGGTAGAGAACTCGAAGAAGAAGGTTGAGCTGCGGGCAAGAAACTAGCAAGCATATTCTTCAAATCATTTGTTTGATTGCTGAAGGAGGATTGAATATTATCTCGAAGCTCGGATCTAATCTCATTTCCTTGCTTAGTAATATCTCCTTTAAGATTGATAATTTGGCTTTGCAGATTCTTGATTTGCTCACCTTGGGTTCTCATGATGGCTTCAACATCGGGGTTAATGGGTGGGGTTTGTTGAGCGAGTGGGTGATAAGGATTAGAAGCTCTTGGTGGGATTTGGTTGCTTCTATTGTAGTTGTTGGCGGGGTTTTGGTTTTGAGGAGAAAAACCGGGTGAAAGGTAGTTGTTAGATCGGTAACTCAGCAAACTTCTATCCCTTTGAGGTCTAGCTTGGTAATTTTCCGGTGAATAATTACCATAAGATGCATACACATTTTCCGGATTTCCTTGAGTAGAAGGACAATCAGTGTATGAGTGTGGACCGCCGCATGTTTCACAAGAAGGTGCAACCGCTTTAACTTGTTGTTGTTGTGGGTTTGAAGCGAGAAGCGTGATACTATTGCTCATTTCAGTCATCATGCGGGTGAGTTCGGTCATATCAGGGTTTGCTGAAGTGGAAGAAACATTGACTCTCGGGTTGTTCCTTGAAGAAGCGGAGGAATCCCAGTTTTTGCGGTGAGTAGTCATGTTCTCAATTAGCTCTCTACACTCCTCGGGTCTCCTTTTCATAAATGTGCCACCAGCGGCTGCATTAATCGTATCACGATCTCGAAAAGTCAAACTGTTGTAGAAAGTATCAATTAAGGTTACGGGGAGCATGTTGTGGTTTGGACATCGATCAATCAAAACATTATATCTTTCCCAAGCATCAAAAAGAGATTCATCGGGATCTTGCATGAAACTGCTGATTTGATTGTGAAGGCTCGTGACCATGGATGGTGGAAAGTAGCGCGACAAAAAGCGTTGAGTCATGTCATCCCAAGTATGAATAGAATTCTCCGGGAGACGATCAAACCATTTCTCGGCATGATGTGATAAAGTATGTGGGAAGAGTTGAAGGCGATGAACATCCATTGTGGCACCAGGCAACTTCATGCTTTGGGTGATTGTAATGAACTTGTCGAGGTGTTTGTTGGCATCATCATCAGGCATTCTGGCGAATGGATTAGTTTGCACTTGCTGAATCATGTGGTGCTTCAACGAATACTCCGGAGCCGTTATTTGCATCGGCGCAATCGGTCCTCCTCGTCCAAACATGGTAGGTTGACAAAGCTCCTCCATTGTCCGAAGATCGGGCTGTGGAAGAACATTGTTGTTATTATTGAGGTGCGGTGGATTATTGTTGTTGACACCTGACATACTTAAATCTTCTCGAGTCTCGTGCTCTTGATAATTAGAAGATCTAGTACGCATACACCTACAAAAGTAAAAGAAAAAGAAACCAAACACAAAGACAATATATATATACAATAAAGATAAAATCTTTTTGGATTTTTGAAATTTTTAATTTTTATGGATTTTTACAATTTTTAATTTTTTTATGGTTTTTTGAATTTTTGTGCAAGAAAATAACGCTCACAAGTGAAGGGATCCCAAAAAGCAACGCGTCTCTCACAGAAAACCGTTAATCTTTACGAAAAGAGCCGGCAGCGGCGCCATTTGATAACTGAGCTTTTGACACCCCGTATAAAAATTAAAGTTCGTTGTTGTGGTCTAATCGAATTGATCTAGGTTCTATGTGCGACTCAGTTGTCTTTGGTGGAACAAATACTGTGTCGTTGTAGTATTTAAAATAAAAGTGCAGAACAATTAAAATAAATGACTTTAAAAGTAAATCTAATTCTAATTTAAAGTAAATGACAAGTATTTAGAAGCGTGACGAGAAATTAAAGGGCACTAAAGTAAAATAACACAAACTTAAATCTAACTAAGGCAAACTTAAAACGCAACTAAAACTAAATCTTAAACTAAGGCAAGGATAAAATAAATCTAAGGCAAATAAACTTAAAGTGCGACTAAGTAAAAAGGCGGGAAAAATAAAGTTCGAAATTAAAGACAGAAATTAAAGAAACTAAAAATTACCATATCCGGAATAAACCACTATTCGGAATAAAAGTCTTACTCGGAATAAGGTTCCAATCCGGAATATTGTCACCTATCCGGAATAAGTCCCATATTCGGAATACTCCCTCTATGCGGAATATTATCCCTATTCGGAATATAGTTCCTATGCGGAATATCTACCCCTATGCGGAATTTCTACCCCTATTCGGAATACCAGGCTTATGCGGAATAATCCCCTATTCGGAATATTTACCCCTATGCGGAATAAACTCCTACTCGGAATAATTAGGCCTATTCGGAATATCCACCCTATGCGGAATATTCAATATTCCGAATAGACCACCTGTGAAATGCTTTGTTCGGAATACTGGGGAGATCAGCACCTGGGAAATACAGTAAAAAACTCGACCGAAGAACAAGGAACAAGAATATACACGGATCTAATCAAAACTAAAGCAAAATCGACCACAAGATTAAATCAAACTAACACATAAACATCTATTAATAATAAACAATCAATCCAAAACAACAAAACTAACAAAACTAATCAAGAAAATCAAAACCCACTTTGATCAAAATAAGAACATAAACATGAACATAAACAATAAAAATCAAAGATTAAGAAAGGTAGAATTAGAGATGAACAATAAAGATAAAGATTGACAAGAATTAAAAGAAAAACTTACTTGAAATTAAATGGTAATTAAGGTGCAAGACAAGTATTTAAATGACAAGGTAATTAAAAGTGGAAGAACTAATTGTCACTATTAGCCAACAAAAAATTAAAAGATTAATCCTAATGACTATTTATAGGGGAGGATTAAGGGGTGCTTAGGAAGCTTCCTCTCCTCTTTCCTTTCTCCTTAATTGCATGCTTAGTCCTTCTCTTCTTAATCTTTTGTTAATTGCACCATTAGTCCTTAAGCCTTTTAATCTTCTTAATCTTGGAATTTAAATGGCTTAGTCTCGGGATTTCTTCAAACTCGTCTTGTAATTCTTCAATAATTTAGACTTGAGTTTTTCGGCTTTTGATAAACTTCCGTCTTTTGACTTTTTCTTCGATAAATCTTCAGAATTGGTCTTGGACTTCCGTTCTTTTTGCACTCTTGACCTCTTGACTTCGTCTTTCGTCTTTTTCTTCGATAAAAGCCCGTGAATGCCGTGTTTTCTCCACTTTTCACAATTTTGTCCTAAATCACAACAAAAACACAAACCAGGCATAATTCCGACATAAAAGACATAAAATACACGTTTTGACTCGATTATTATTAGAATTAAGTGGTAAAAAGGATGGGTGTTTACACACCTATCAAATCCCCTACACTTGACCATTGCAATGTCCTCATACAATGCATTAGTTACAAATCACGTTTACATTTTTCATCATAATCAATCCACGTTGGCCTTTGTTAAAAAGATAGAAAACTATAAACATTCAAAGTTAAGAAATCAAAAAGCATACCTTAGGTTTTGGAAATGTCATGAATAATCATTATCCTCAAGTTCTCACTTTCTCCAAACCAAGCTTAAAAACGAGATCATTGTTATTATAAGTTAGCAAACTAACACAAACTCATGTGGGCCGATTATTCACTTAGACTCCCTTATTCCTAGGGTTATCTCTTATATTTTATTGTTGTCTTGAATGATCACGAGGATTCATTGTTGACTTATTTCGATAGTTTATTAGGCCGAAAATAATGTGAACGATTTAATCAATAGTTAGCTAAAGGACAAAATCTTTTAAAACTGCTTCTCGGGACCTCATAAAGTTCATATCTTGGCATAACTCGCTTCGCGATTTGAGACCTTTCTCGGACCGATATTTGGCAGCGACTTCATACTTCAAACCTTGAGAGACGTTCATGAAATAATGGTCTTCTCTTCATATAGGAATTTCTTCACTTGAAGTTTTGAGAGATTCATACTTGGACCACGACTTCTTCATTTTTCTCCAATCTTTATTTTGGACTTTGATATACAATGATCCGCCTCCTTTTATGACTTGGATCTATTTATCCTCATACCTTGCTAGGGTCTTTTCGGATGCATTTCTCCATGACTTTTTGGGAGTTTTTGCTTTTCGTCGTGTGTCTCGATCCTTTATATTGATTTTCGATAAATGATTCTTCACATCACTTTTGGTTCTTTAGCAACAAAATATAGCCCTCATGCCTTGTTAGGGCCTTTTCGGACTCGCCAATCTTCGCATCCCGCTTCAATAAGTTATGCCTTGGCTATGAACTCTAATCCATACCGAGCAACTTTAAAACGATCTTGGGCTAGAAGCTAAGTAACTTTTCAAATCGTACAACCTTATTTATTGCAGATAAATTTATTAGCAAGTGATGGGAGAATAGGCTCATAATTAACTCACATAAATTTACGAAAGAATACCGAACTTATAATTGGCTCTATCATCTCACGTTCTCCACAGTTTAAAATCTCAAGGAATGAGACTCATGGATGCTTAGCCTATTAAATCAAAGTTTTGGGTTTTCGAGTCGCCTATAGGATCTTGAACTCTTAGACTTTTTAAAGTTTAGAAATCGCATTTTAAAGTTCCCTTGATAAACGACTCTCTAGGATCAATTATAGGAACTTGCGAAAAGTTCTTGTTCTTAACCCGTGCGAGTTAAGACTTTCGGTTTTATAGCTCCCTATATAAAAGCCTAGCAAAACTTTACTTAAACACGTTAAGGATACTAGCTAGAGTAACTTAGATAAGTAAACTCGGGTTGAGTCAAAAGATTCACCACGTTTGAAAATTAAAACCACTTTATTAAAAATTTATTCTAGCAAGGAAAGAAAATAACTATACAAAGGGCAAAACTAATAGGCCAAAATAGATCAAAAATTTTGAAAAATGTCGAAAAATTGATTTTCCGGTTAAAATGAGGTCAAATACAAGGAAAAGGCCACTTAACTTCGATAGAAGTTCCCCCTACACTTAATATAAACATTGTCCTCAATGTTTAAGCATGTGGGAGTAAACTCCCCTACACTTAGGACATTGTGCACTTTGTTTAAATCTCGCTAAGGAAGAGACAACTAAAGAGATTCCTATTTTAATATTGAAAAATATAAAATAGAGAATCGAAAAGAGTTTAGGATAGAACCGGGAAAATGGAACACGGAATCACGGGTCGTCAAGATTCATCAAGAGTGGATCATTGAAGCTCGAATCCCTGATTAAGAGAGGAGAGGAAATAGCGAACACTAACGGGTCTCCCCTACACTTAGGATAAAGAAAACGAAAAGATAGATACATGGGTTGCCTCCCAAGAAGCGCTTGATTTTTAAAGGGCACTAAAGTAAAATAACGCAAACTTAAATCTAACTAAGGCAAACTTAAAACGCAACTAAAACTAAATCTTAAACTAAGGCAAGGCTAAAATAAATCTAAGGCAAATAAACTTAAAGTGCGACTAAGTAAAAAGGCGGAAAAAAAAAGTTCGAAATTAAAGACATAAATTAAAGAAACTAAAAATTACCTTATCCGGAATAAACCACTATTCGGAATAAAAGTCTTACTCGGAATAAGGTTCCTATCCGGAATATTGTCACCTATCCGGAATAAGTCCCCTATAAGGAAATACTCCCTCTATGTGGAATATTATCCCTATTCGGAATATAGTTCCTATGCGGAATATCTACCCCTATGCGGAATTTCTACCCCTATTCGGAATACCAGGCTCATGCGGAATAATCCCCTATTCGGAATATTTACTCCTATGCGGAATAAACTCCTACTCGGAATAATTAGGCCTATTCGGAATATCCACCCTATGCGGAATATTCAATATTCCGAATAGACCACCTGTGAAATGCTTTGTTCGGAATACTGGGGAGATCAGCACCTGGGAAATACAGTAACAAACTCGACCGAAGAACAAGGAACAAGAAAATACACGGATCTAATCAAAACTAAAGCAAAATCGACCACAAGATTAAATCAAACTAACACATAAACATCTATTAATCATAAACAATCAATCCAAAACAACAAAACTAACAAAACTAATCAAGAAAATCAAAACCCACTTTGATCAAAATAAGAACATAAACATGAACGTAAACAATAAAAATCAAAGATTAAGAAAGGTAGAATTAGAGATGAACAATAAAGATAAAGATTGACAAGAATTAAAAGAAAAACTTACTTGAAATTAAATGGTAATTAAGGTGCAAGACAAGTATTTAAATGACAAGGTAATTAAAAGTGGAAGAACTAATTGTCACTATTAGCCAACAAAAAATGAAAAGATTAATCCTAATGACTATTTATAGGGGAGGATTAAGGGTGCTTAGGAAGCTTCCTCTCCTCTTTCCTTTCTCCTTAATTGCATGCTTAGTCCTTCTCTTCTTAATCTTTTGTTAATTGCACCATTAGTCCTTAAGCCTTTTAATCTTCTTAATCTTGGACTTTAAATGGCTTAGTCTCGGGATTTCTTCAAACTCGTCTTGTAATTCTTCAATAATTTAGACTTGAGTTTTTCGGCTTTTGATAAACTTCCGTCTTTTGACTTTTTCTTCGATAAATCTTCAGAATTGGTCTTGGACTTCCGTTCTTTTTGCACTCTTGACCTCTTGACTTCGTCTTTCGTCTTTTTCTTCGATAAAAGCCAGTGAATGCCGTGTTTTCTCCACTTTTCACAATTTCGTCCTAAATCACAACAAAAACACAAACCACGCATAATTCCGACATAAAAGACATAAAATACACGTTTTGGCTCGGTTATTATTGTAATTAAGTGGTAAAAAGGATGGGTGTTTACACACCTATCAGTGATCAAAATAATTCTTGATGGATGACCATCTCCTGCATTTAGACTTGAAATTATACCGTGAATGGTTGTGAATTAGTCATAGATACTATAATCTAGAAAGAACCTAATATGAATTTATTAAAAGATGTTTCCGTTATCTGAAACTTTAGGAGGTATTTATTGGTGAATTACCTAGACTTTTGCCATTAAGGCAAGTTGAAATTGGTATTGATTAAATTCCCGGTGTTGCACCTGTGGCTTGTGCACTGTACGTCAGTACCATCTGAATTATAAGAATTATCGTACAACTGAGAGAGTTGTCGGAGAAAGCTTTTATTCTACCGAGCTCGTCATCATGAAGAGCAATGGTGTTATTATTCCTTATTTTTGTGGAATTACCGTGAACTAGGTAAATTGATGATAAAAATCTATATCCACTACCCAAGATGATAGATTTGTTCGATCATCTACAAGGTTCTAGCGTATGTTTTAAAAATTTTGATCCTCGGCATGGTTATCATCAATTTTGCATCCGCGAAAAAGATTATCTATTACAATAACTACATCCAGAACTTGTAATGAACATTATGAGTTTCACGTGATGTCGTTTGGATTAACAAATACACATGTAGCATTAATAAATATGGTGAATCACGTGTGTAGGCTGTAAATTGATAAATTCATGCTTGAGATCATTAAGGACCATTTGTTTGTATATAAGAATAAGAAGAAGTTATTAATTATTTATAGATTGCCCTGAATTGGCCGAACAACGAAGACCTGTACCTTGAATATTTAACATGTGATTTAAGACTTTGGGTTTTACCAAAAAGAAAATGCAAATATGTTTTGACAAATGTTTTAACAAAGGCTTTTTAAGGGATTATTCCCTTATACACAAATCATTTAACTAAACTCCTGTTTAGGGGTAAATGTTTGTGTATACCTCAAGAAAACCTAAGAGGGATTGAGGAAACCATTTAAACCATGACTTGAAATTTGAAGCGACAATTTTTGCTTTTCAACTAAGAAAATTTTTACCAAAGAATAAACGAAGGTTTTTCGAACATTTACGGATCTTACTAATTATTTCCGATAAATCAACAAAAATTGTGTTAATTAAATTCAAAATTATTTTGAACATTTTTATATAATTGGACAAACTGAGAAAATTTAAAAACTTTTTGCGTTTACGTTTCATAAAAATTAAGTAATTATTATTTAATTACTTGTAGTAATTATCGACGCTTTAAACGTCGGATTGAGCAAAACTGATAAAAACAATAGTTGAGATAGAACTAAGACTTAGAAAATGTGAAGAAAGAATTTTCGAATAAATACGGTCATGATATTTATTCCATCTAGGAAAGTGAACGTAATTACTGACACATTATATAGGAAAGATAAAGGACCAATTAGGATGTGTTACTTAGTAATGAGTGTGCAAAATAAATTGCCGAGCAATTTAAAATATAGCCGATGCTTGTAAAAAAAAGATAATATAGATAATAAAAGGGGTTCGCGGCTAATGTGAACCAATAGATTTGAGATGCCTATGGCGTTAAATGTATAAAAGGCCACTTGTGGTTGTCTAAATATGGAGGATTTTGAGGTTTAGTCATATTGAATCTCGTAAGTATAAGTATTCCATTCATGTCATTTCCGACTAAATATATCTCTATCTGAAGAAGTTGTACTGATGGCAAATTATGAAGGCAGACATTGCCTCATACATTAGTAAACGTCTAGCTATTGAAAAGGTCATCATCTGAATTTGATTCGATTTGGGTCATCGTCGACAGACTGACCAAATCTACTAATATCATTCTTGTTAATGATAGATTCTTGATGAAGAAATTGACTCTTTTGTATTTAAAGGAGTTGTGTAAACATAGTGTGCCTGTATCGATCATCTCTATCAAGATCCTCGCTTTGCATTGAATTTCTAGAGATTTGCTCAGAAGTCATTAAGAACGAATCTTGATGAGAGTACTGTGTACCACCCCAATCGAAGGGACGAGGTAAAGTAACGATACAAAATACTATAAGTGATGTTCTATGTTTGAATGATTGACCTTTGGTAATAAATTGTAAAATCGTTTTCCTTTGGAGAGATTATCGTTGATAATTATCGTATTAGGATCAAGATTGAATCTTGTGAGGATATATATTAGAGCATCTGTAAGCAAGAGTTGGGATGAAGACACCCGACATACACCCATTGTGAGTTGGACATGTCTTTTAGGTTTAAGGTTTCCTATGATGGCGAACCTTACCTTACAAAATACCCGACCCGCGAGACCTGAAATGATTGTTGAAATTAGGATCTGATAATTGACTGTCGGTAGTGGGCAGGAGGTTATGTGAATATGAAATGTAGATCTTGAAGTGCCAGATGGGTAGCGAAGTTATGCCAAAAATTTTAACTATGGAAAAATGAATTGATGATCTAAAAGATCATGGGATATAAGTCCCCGTTGTATGGGACCATTGAGATGATGTAAAAGTTGGGTTGAAAGGCGTATAAGCTGGATCTACCCTAGGACTTCAAGAGCTGCGTGAATTATGTGTCGTATATCGAACTTGATAAAATGCCTATCAATTGAAAATCTGATTGTTTCTTAGTAAAGTTTAGATCGGCGAAAAGTTGCATTCATCAAAAACCCGTGAACACCATGGATAGAGAAATTAAGTCAACATTAAGCCTGATCTTATTCCCGTAGTTATGTTTGATGAAACTCGCGTATTGTAATGAATTACACTTGTGAGAAAAGACGGAATGTGGAGGAAATACCCACATGGCTTTAACTCTATAAGAAGCGAGTAGTAAGATAATATGATCTTTGAGGACAAAGATCCTGTTTAGGGGTAAATGTTGTGACAATCCGTCAATTTATGGTTGATATTTTATTCTCAAGTATCCTTTAAAAACATTATTTTAATCTTTTAATATGAATTCACTTATTTTTGGGAAGAAATTTGGATTTTACGTCTTGAAGTAGCATCGACTACGTCTAAACCGGAGGATTCTACGTTACGTGCTTACGTTTACATACACCATTTTTGGTGACAGTCCGACATTTCAGAAAATAAATTTATCCGTGAATATTATTTTGGGATTTTAAATTTGAGTTAGTTCATAAACTCACAAATTTACGAGAAGAGATTAGGACTTACGATTATAATTTAACGTCCTTCCCGACTAAACCGGAAACCTTAGGATTACGTATTTACGTTTTCGAACTCCGTTTTTGATGAGACAATTTTTATTAGATTCGTTTTGTGCCGTTGATTAATAATTTATAAATACATTTTTCGTAAAACGACCCGAGGGAACGCAAATCGAGAAAACTAGAATCGAGTAATACCCGTAAATTAGTGGGATGAGACAAAACAAGTTTTGCCCCACCCCACAATATGGATGGCTAAACATAAGCCACCACACACCCTTAGGTGTCAACTTGTATTAAACAAGTTGTTACACTTGGCTTGCTTAACTAAATAAGCTACCAACACATCAAAACCACTAGCACTAAACCATTATCTCATTTCATCTCATGCAAACCACCAACTCCTCTCTTCCTCTCTCTAAAATTCGTCCAAGAGCCACCCCTAATCACCCTCATTTGATCAATTTTAACCATGAAATCATGTGTTATTCACACATATGATGAAGCTCTTTTGAAGCTCTATAGATTGGTGGTGATTTTAACATCCAAGGAGAAGATTTGGTGATGATCAAGGGCTGATTTCTACATGAAGTTTACAAGTATTGGTGGCCATGAAGATTGGTGTTGATCTATCACAAGTTCTTCCATCAAAATCCAAGCCTTGATCATAAACTACACAACCTTGGTGGTATAAAGATTGTTCTTTCCATCCTTTTGTTATTTTGATTATGTAATCATGTATTTTCTTTCTTATTTTATATGTATATGATGAATATATGATGATAAAAATGTTGTGTGGGGATCAAGTGTTGATAAATATGATTAAAGAGATGAAAAACCATAGGTAACAAGGTTAAAATCTTGCTAAATATGATGGCTGTATAAAAACAGTAAGTAACCAAATATTAAACTGATAAAATGGTAAAGTGGAATCCATATACAGTAAGTATTAGGTGTTATACACATGTGAGAGTTGGCCATACAATGGAATCATCAAAATGAGTGAGATATGATCAAAACAAGATGAGTGTACCAATCTGAATAGTCTGTTTTATAGGGACTGTTAAGGATAGTTAGACATGGAATGAGCAGTAGCTATAACTAACTTAATTGTAGCAAATATCATGTAGTTTATGATATCCAAAAATGAGCTTCTATCTCCTTGTAGAACTCAAGATATGGTAAAAATGGTGAAAGTGAAACTAAAAATCAGATTTTGAAGAATTAATGTTTAATAGTAATATATAAGCACTCAAACTAATATAGTATAAAATGTGAATTAAAACCCACTAACTTATAAATTTCATTTATATAAATATATATAAGGTTAAATAAATGGACACTTTATAAAAATGGTAGTTGAATAAGATTAATAAGTTATAAAAACTATAAACATGATTTTTACGACTTTTTCGGCTATTACCGTAAAATTGACGTTTTTCGCCAAATAAAACTTAGACGATCAAACTCGTCTAATGTAAAGTTTTTAAAAGTCATATACTTATATATAAGTAATTAATACAAGTAAAAACCGATAAATCCCGAACTATAGGACATACGGACATTAACGAGCTAAGTTAGCATATTTGGACTAATAATTTAACTAAATAAGCTAAAACACTTATAAAAATTACTTAGTGGGCTTAACCCATTTGGGCCCAACATGTAAAGTATAATACTGATAATAAAAGTATAATTGGGCTAATGAATAGTATTGGGCTTGTAATAGGCCCATTGGGCTTCAAAATGTAAACAAATTGAACTAGTGTAACTAGTCTTGAAAATTTCCAACACATAACACTAAAATGAGTAAATGAGAATATATAAACCCACTTGATCATCATATATATAAAATCATCATATGTATACATAATTGTTATTTTTATAAAGTCATTGGACAAGAGTCTAAGACGAGTATTATTTGTCTAGGTTTCCGTGATTGAAGCACGTACCGTACATCCAAATCGCCGATAATCGCCTTCCCACATCAATGTGAGTTCATAGCCTCGCACTCTTTTAAATGTTTTTATGAAATATTTTATAAACCCGCGAGGGAGATAACATGTTAGTTTTTATGAAATAGGACACTAGTTGTCCCGATTGTTTGTTTATTAATTTGGACCCGAATGATTGTATGACCCGATGTATGATTATATGACCCGATAGATGAAATGAAATGGATTATTAAAGTTAGGTTATGTCACTAAAAGTCCCATTAGCATGAATTGTGAACTACCGGGATTTGGTAGACGCTTATGCATATAATAGTACTATTTGGGGACGATCACCCCAGTTCGCGCCTTGACGGTTGATCCCCGTCGTGCCACATTGATTGATAAGCGAATTTATGTATGAGAAGATTTACACAAGCGTGATTATTGTGACGACACGCTAATTTAGATGGGCAAATTGAGTTTCGGGCTAGCTACCCGTTGTTTGTTGTAGTAAGGTAACAATTTCATGCGGCTTATAATAATCCAATTAACGAAATACTGTTATACGCATTGAACAACGATATATTGCCTGACTAGCAATACAGGGTCTTATTATTGATATTATGTTCGTGTTTTGGTTTTATATAACCGTATTCATATAACGGTTTTTATTTAATCTATACAACGTTATAAAACGTATTGTATGATGTTTTTAACGACAATGATTCGTATAATGATTTTGAAGGCGAAAGCCTATATTATGATTTTGATAAGGATTTGTATAAAATGACTTTGGCTATTTTATGGCCTATTACAATGATTTGTACAAAATGATTCTCGGTAATAATTTTATACCGATGTTATATTGATGGATTTTATTAAACTCTATGAGTTCACTCGGCGTTATCGCTGACCTTTTATTTTAACATGTTTTATCTCAGGTACTTGAAGGTAATTCCCGGGAAGACAACAAGAATTCATGGCCCGCACTTAAATAATAATTTCCATTCAAATGCTTTGTAAAACCTGTATGAAATACAATGACTTGGGACCTATGTAAATTTGATATTTATGAATGGAAATGCTTTATTATTAAACGACGTGATTTTTATGCGTTGTCTATGATGTGAGTAATGTGATATCCCGTAACACCAACGAGTCTTCCGCTGTATTGAATTGTGTAAATTTGGGGGTGTTACATGATATCTAATAAGTTTGAAAATATAAGAATATACAATTACCAAATTAAAAGATAAATAAAATATTTTTATTAGTTTAAAGATATACGTAATATCTTTTAATAATATAAACAATATATCCGAACATGCGGATTAATATGGAAGACGCGGCTCATGACCGCATTGAAACATAATATATGCCCGAAAGTACGAACGAACACGACTGGACATGCCATAATCGAGATAAAAATATTATAAAAATATATCCGAACGTGCGAACGATCACAGGAGGAGGAGACCGAATGATCGCGGCTGTCTAAAGTTATGATACTAAACATTTAATGATCTATAACACATCAAGTATAATTTTTTACACTAAATATTATATTCGCATATGTGTATCACATAACAGATGTTTAAGACTTTATTCGATATCAACCAATATCTTCCAATATGCGGATACAACTGCATGAATACTATAAACGCATCAATATATCATTATATATGCCCGTTTTTATAACCAATATTCACCGATATTTTACATAGGATAAAATTGCTTATGTACTCGAATGAAATTATCTGAACAAGAAGATATTCCATGAATATTATCTAAATATACTCTATTAGAGTTATGTATATCCAAATCATTAAACAATTTGAAAATATCGTTCGAATATTATAATATTGCCCGAATATCCAAATTGTTAAAAAATATGAAGGTTTTAAAAGTTATCGATATTCGATACTAATATACTTCACGTACATCCAAGGATATGGCAAAATAGATCATAGTGAAAAGAAATCTTATTTCTAACAAGAAAGATATGTACATCGCAGTAGCATGGTCCAATAGATGACAATATATTTTAATATTAGACCTAATGTATACATCGTAGTCGCATGTTTAAATTATATGTATTAATTTGGTTGCCCCCCTAAACTTGATATTCAACAGGATCATCAAGTTTCTGAATAAAACAAAATGTTGAGAGGATTCTTACAAACCAATCTAGTCTTCTTTGATCTGGGAATACATGAACTTCAAAAAGTCAATGCCAACATCACTTATGTAGTCAACCTTGAGCTTAGTACCAACCATCTTCTTTAACAAGTCTTGTGGCAGTGGATATACCCTGTCTATCAACAAGTATTCTATAAACTTTGAAGTACAAAGATAGTAGACACTAACAACTGAATACAAACGCCATTCCAAGCCACTCAAATCAATAAGATCCAACCAGATTGGATCTGCTTCATCATGGAAAACATCCTCTTGATTGTTGTCCATATTTTATTACCACCAAGTGAGGAAGGAGCTTCAGCATCATATTTCTCCTTCATTAACCCCCAGAAAGTCTCCAGATCTTCTCTGTCCATACTTGCAAACAAAGAAATAAGAGAAGTGAAGACATGTACCTTATCACCATATCTGGTGACCTTCCAAAAACCAACAGATGCTTCTTCATACTTCACAATTGGGTTCTTGAAGTCAAGAGGTACCACAGTAGTAATGTTTGAAGCTTCCAAGGGTGAAAGCTCCATTTTCTTCTTCAAGCCTTCTTCACTGTATCTTGCATCATATGGATAATATGCTGGAAACAAAAACTTTTATCCCTTCTTCACTCGCCTAGGAGTGACAGATTCCTTCTTAATCTTCAACTCCTCTTCTATCTCTTCCTGTCTCTCAGCAGAAAGCAACCTAAAAGTGTTTTCCTCACAAACACGATTCCAAATTGGATATGTAAGAAATTCTAACTGCTCAAATGATAGCTTCCTTATCTTTGTGTATGCCCATCCTAACTTGTGACATATAAGAAGAATATAATACATCTCTCTCATTGCAGTCTTGTTATGTGTCAATACTTTGTTTGCTATATTATCCAAAATAGTCTTACAATCCTTTTGAACTCTTAGCAAAAACTCTAACCCCCAAATCTTCTCAGTAAAATTTCTCTCAGGATTATTCAAGACCTCCTACTCATACCTATATACACTAGGAATAGTAGGTATATCAAAGTCAACCTGCAGCTTAAGTTACTTAAGTCTCTCCAAAGCTGCCTCACCTTCTCCATATTCCAACTTTTCTGGTTCCTTTTCCATCGCTGCATTGGAACCATGACCACTACTGTGACAACTGTGGTTTTGGGTTTGTCACTTGGTCTTACTTTTAGGTTATTTTATGTGTGCTTACTTGAATTGTGTGTTTACGTGTTTATTTTGTGTGAACGAGGTTGGTGTGGTTATCGTTTATGAGTATAGAGTACTCATAAGTAAATCGAGGAACGGTTATTTCATGTTCATGAGCTCACAAGTGGTGACTATGAAATGAAAATGGTGATATTGTGGTGTTTACGTATACGTATAAGTATTATAGTAGTAGTATTTTTTTTAGGATTTACGGTTTAGCATTTAGAGGTCTCGGGTGAGGTAATTATCCATATGAATATTTTTCGGGATGGTTTTAAGTCATTTAGGACTTAGTTATAAAGTTTATTTAAGAATTTGAGATTTTTTTTAAAAGTGTATATTTTACGTCTTTTACGGTAAAACGCATAAATTTGACTAGTTTTACGGTTTTGAGGTTTTGGGAGTTTTAGGAGCTGAAATAAATTAAGGTAAATTAAGGTAATATTAATAAGATACTAATTAACAATAAAAAGAAAAAAAATAAAGAAAAAAACGAAATTAGGGGTGTTTGGGTCGGTTTAGAAGAGAAAAAAAAGAAAAAAAGGAAAATATTTAAGGAAAGTGGGCTTTGGGTTGGACTAGGATTCACCCATACCCTATATAATGTATATACTAAACCAAATTAATTATTTTTCTCCTGGAGATGAAGGAAAATCGTGAGTCTTATAAAAAAAATTAGGGTTCTTCATAAAATTTGGGGGTTTTCATAAATCCAAGGTAAATCTTCAAATCCCTTTTTAATTAAATTGTTTTTATTTTTATTTAATCATCTATTGATGGATTAGGGTTAGGGTTTAATATAAAAACCGTAAATTAATGTTGTATTAATCATAATATGATGATCACATAAATTAGGGCTTGTAATTAGAGGGATTAGGGTTAATTAATGAGGTTGATTTTGTTAAACCCGTTTTTAAAAACTGGGCAGAATTTTGGGTCATTGTTTTTATCATATAGGGAGCTCTACAAACTCTTATTTTGCGATCCACATACCCCTGAAAAGGTATTTGAAGTGGCTTTCCAATGCAAGAAACTAGAACTAAATTGGAGGTCGGGAAGTGGGTCAAAAACAGGTTACAACAGTCGGAGGTCAAAACAGTTTTAAATTCAGCCTGTTTTCTTTTTAAGTTTTGGGTTGTTTGGGGTACTTAGGGTTGCATTGGGATCTTCTCACGAACATGAGAGATGGTTTATATATTGTAATAAGGATCTGCACTTGGGCTAAGATTGTGGTTTAGGGTAAGACCCTCTAATGGTAATGAACTTTTCATACGTTTAAAATCAGGAAAACTGGAATGACAAAAGTATATATATATATATCAGGGCCTTAACAGTAGCTTTATGGTTAGGGCAAGTGGGAGGTGTTAGCCAAAATGTTTAAGGATATGAATATTCCTTTTACAGAAACCATGGGTATGTTTAAGTAGACGTTTGACTTAAAGTTTTGAGACCTAAAACTGGGACTGTTTTGTGTAAAATTGTGAACGGGATAGCTATTAAACTTAACCAAGTTAAGGACTTGTTAGGGAAGGGTAATGGGGTATTTATATGAGAGGAGGTTAGATGTCCATCATAGGTTTATGAACCGTTTTAGAGGTTGGTTCATGTATTGATTTATGTGTTTTTGGATTATTAGCTTGGGGCTAGAGCAAGGACTTTGGAGAAGCAATCAGGTGAGTTCATAGTCCCATTTTACTAGGTTTTTAAAAAAAAAAATTCCAGTATGGGATGGAGATGACACTTGAAATGTTCTTTAACATGATTTAGTACTATGTTATAAAATGTGTGGACATAATTGTGCTATTGTGTGACTTGCGTGCTTATATGTTCTCATATGTGCATTGATATGTGTTATGATATGTGAATCTTGATTGTGGTATGATTGGTATTGGTACATAGATGTATGGGCGTCTATGGGACCAGTTGTGATGTGTGTGGAGCGTGGGGCACGATCCGTCCTGAGTTCTTGGTGCGTTCTTGGTTCGGGGGGCACGATCCGTCCTGAGTACTTGTGCATCGTCTCTTCGGAGGCAAGATATCTCGACGGGGATATAGTTCATCTTCCACAGGTGGTGTGGGAAAGATCCGGATAGTGGTGTGTGTTCTTGTGCGTGTGACAGGATGCTTCTTGATTGTTATAATGTGCTTTGTGAATTGTAGATGTGATTGGTACTTGGCTTGAGTTTTGTTGTGGATGCATGTAGCATGATTATCACATTATGGTCCATTACTATAAATTTGTTTTTCTTCAACTTATTTACAGCGGTTGACAAGGTTTCTTAAGATATTTTGATAACTTAAACCTATGTTCTCACCAACTTTATGTTGACAGATTTTAGTGTCATTTTCAGGTGAGGTAGTTGTGCAAGATGATGTTAGAAGTGGCTAGAGTATAGAGGCTGCTAGGATTGCATTCGGAGGAATCCCCTTTTCCTCTTAGATTTTACTTTGTGTTTTGATTAAGTGAACTTTGTGGTACCTATATGTTTGATGTTTGTTTATTTGTATGTCTTTGGTAAGAGGTAGGCTTGTTACCTACTTACCTAGACGCCTGCATTGTTGAGATATTGTCACGACATTTGTGTCGCCGTCTATGATATTTCAATTTCATTTAGTTCTCTCTATAGACACGCTGTTGTTGTGATGATATCCATACGTCGCGCCCCATATTCCGCCATGGTGGGGTGTGACAGAATGGTATCAGAGATAATGGTTATAGAGAATTAGGTTGCCTAGTCGTGTAGCCTAGTCTATAGCTTAAGGGTCCCTGTATATAGGCGTCATAGGAGTATGTGTGCATTTTATAGTAATTGATGTGTTAGAATATTATTTTTTGTATTATTTGTTAGGTTATGAACTACTATGGTTCATACTTAACTACATGTTATTTTCTTTACGAGTTTTGATTAGTGCGGGTGGAACCATGGTCGTATACGCTAGTCATTGTTGGATTTCGCTTAATTATGTTTTCATGTTCTTTATACATTTCGAATTTTGTCTACGCTGGTTCAGCTGGACTACGAGTTTATGTGTTTCGTGCATTGGCTATGTTATTTTAATACATGGGGTTTTGGATCTTATCTTGTGTGGTTATGTGCTTGTGAGTTGTTGGATTATGTGTTATGTGTAATATTAATTTCTTATAAGTGTCATCATAGGAGGGAGTACATTGGTGAAAGGGAACATGTATAATTATGGAGGCCTACATAATTATATATGTGCCACAACACCATTGGACTTTCAAGTATGATTGCATGAAAGAGAGTTAATACATGCTTGTATAGTATATGTTGGATGGATTTGAGTGTATGTACGCTTATGCCTATGTATGTAAAATTATTTTCTACTTACCGGTTGTATTCTTGGGATGGTTGCTAGCTCGTTTCTCTTTGAGATGTTCAACTTCTGTAGTAGCGCATTTCTCGGGTCCTCATTTCACGTGTTTGTTTGTACGGTACTTTTGGCGTGAAGGATTTTGAGATGGTGGAGATTTCTTTTTGGGGTAACGATGCCTTTTGTTTCGAGTTATACATGGTAAAAAAAATAGAACTTGCAAATTGAAAAAAAAATAGTTGTTGGTAGTCGATGAAATAAGGAAGTGTCGGGATCATGTTTCAAATAAGGTGGAATATAAATTCTTTAACATATAAGCATGACTCGATTATTCTAAAATATTTTGGTTTTGATCACCTAAAGTTATTGTTCTTTAGTTAGAATTCTTGTTCTTATTAACTTAAATATGTTAAATCATGTATTAATCATATGATGGGTGAGAGTTTAAAATTTTTAGAATTAAAATAAATTAGACCTTGAATTTTGTAATTAATAACGGGTTTTTTTAGGGTTTAAAAATCGGCTTTGTTTGGTATAAATCGGAGTAGGCAGAAACTCTCGCTAAACTGTCAAAATATGTCGCTAACTGTCAGAAACTGTCGCTAATGCCTAGGCAGATTTTGAGAAAAATCGTTTTGGTCATAACTTATTCGTTTTTAAAGGTTTTTGGGTGATTCAAAAGCCTAAAATTATGTACTCGGAACATACTTTTCAAATATTCAGAAAGTTTTGTAATTGGAAGTCAGTAGCTTGGTCGAATTAATTTTACAAGTGTTGAGTTCAAGGTTAATTTTCGGACAACATGGTTTAAACTCGTGTTTTGGGTATTTTGCGGCAATGAACACTTGGAGGGTTAACATAGAGATGAGTTGGGAAGGAATTTGAGAGTTCTTTAGACCTTATTATACGTGGTTATATTTTGATGAGTTTTGATTTATGGTATTTATGAGTAAGACTGAAATCGGGGTGACAGTGTTAAACCCGTTGAGTTATGTGACGGCTCCTAACTTGATTTCAAGACAGTTCTTGTCTGATGAGTTGCGAGATTTAGTTAGGTTGGTTACATAACTTTATGGTTTTGATAAGTTTCCTCGCGGACGGTTAAGGCTCATGTGTTGTTGGTTGAGATTATTTTCGTGTAAACTGAGTTCACGTTTGAACGTGAAGGTTTTATCAGGGATATGCATCCTCGTTTGTTTGCTGAGAATAAGTTTGAGTTTGGGAGTGAATCTCGGGACGAGATTTCTATTAGGAGGGAGTGATGTGACAACTGTGGTTTTGGGTTTGTCACTTGGTCTTACTTTTAGGTTATTTTATGTGTGCTTACTTGAATTGTGTGTTTACGTGTTTATTTTGTGTGAACGAGGTTGGTGTGGTTATCGTTTATGAGTATAGAGTACTCATAAGTAAATCGAGGAACGGTTATTTCATGTTCATGAGCTCACAAGTGGTGACCATGAAATGAAAATGGTGATATTGTGGTGTTTACGTATACGTATAAGTATTATAGTAGTAGTATTTTTTTTAGGATTTACGGTTTAGCATTTAGAGGTCTCGGGTGAGGTAATTATCCATATGAATATTTTTCGGGATGGTTTTAAGTCATTTAGGACTTAGTTATAAAGTTTATTTAAGAATTTGAGATTTTTTTTAAAAGCGTATATTTTACGTCTTTTACGGTAAAACGCGTAAATTTGACTAGTTTTACGGTTTTGAGGTTTTGGGAGTTTTAGGAGCTGAAATAAATTAAGGTAAATTAAGGTAATATTAATAAGATATTAATTAACAATAAAAAAGAAAAAAAAATAAAGAAAAAAACGAAATTAGGGGTGTTTGGGTCGGTTTAGAAGAGAAAAAAAGGAAAAAAAGGAAAATATTTAAGGAAAGTGGGCTTTGGGTTGGACTAGGATTCACCCATACCCTATATAATGTATATACTAAACCAAATTCATTATTTTTCTCCTGGAGATGAAGGAAATTCGTGAGTCTTATAAAAAAAATTAGGGTTTTTCATAAAATTTGGGGGTTTTCATAAATCCAAGGTAAATCTTCAAATCCCTTTTTAATTAAATTGTTTTTATGTTTATTTAATCATCTATTGATGGATTAGGGTTAGGGTTTAATATAAAAACAGTAAATTAATGTTGTATTAATCATAATATGATGATCACATAAATTAGGGCTTGTAATTAGAGGGATTAGGGTTAATTAATGAGGTTGATTTTGTTAAACCCGTTTTTAAAAACTAGGCAGAATTTTGGGTCATTGTTTTGATCATATAGGGAGCTCTACAAACTCTTATTTTGCGATCCACATACCCCTGAAAAGGTATTTGAAGTGGCTTTCCAATTCAAGAAACTAGAACTAAATTGGAGGTCGGAAAGTGGGTCAAAAACAGGTTACAACAGTCGGAGGTCAAAACAGTTTTAAATTCAGCCTGTTTTCTTTTTAAGTTTTGGGTTGTTTGGGGTACTTAGGGTTGCATTGGGATCTTCTCACGAACATGAGAGATGGTTTATATATTGTAATAAGGATCTGCACTTGGGCTAAGATTGTGGTTTAGGGTAAGACCCTCTAATGGTAATGAACTTTTCATACGTTTAAAATCAGGAAAACTGGAATGACAAAAGTATATATATATATATATCAGGGCCTTAACAGTAGCTTTATGGTTAGGGCAAGTGGGAGGTGTTAGCCAACATGTTTATGGGTATGAATATTCCTTTTACAGAAACCATGGGTATGTTTAAGTGGACGTTTGACTTAAAGTTTTGAGACCTAAAACTGGGACTGTTTTGTGTAAAATTGTGAACGGGATAGCTATTAAACTTAACCAAGTTAAGGACTTGTTAGGGAAGGGTAATGGGGTATTTATATGAGAGGAGGTTAGATGTCCATCATAGGTTGATGAACCGTTTTAGAGGTTGGTTCATGTATTGATTTATGTGTTTTAGGATTATTAGCTTGGGGCTAGAGCAAGGACTTTGGAGAAGCAATCAGGTGAGTTCATAGTCCCATTTTACTACGTTTTTAAATGTTTTTTTTCCAGTATGGGATGGAGATGACACTTGAAATGTTCTTTAACATGATTTAGTACTATGTTATAAAATGTGTGGACATAATTGTGCTATTGTGTGACTTGCGTGCTTATATGTTCTCATATGTGCATTGATATGTGTTATGATATGTGAATCTTGATTGTGGTATGATTGGTATTGGTACATAGATGTATGGGCGTCTATGGGACCAGTTGTGATGTGTGTGGAGCGTGGGGCACGATCCGTCCTGAGTTCTTGGTGCGTTCTTGGTTCGGGGGCACGATCCGTCCTGAGTACTTGTGCATCGTCTCTTCGGAGGCAAGATATCTTGACGGGGATATAGTTCATCTTCCACAGGTGGTGTGGGAAAGATCCGGATAGTTGTGTGTGTTCTTGTGCGTGTGACAGGATGCTTCTTGATTGTTATAATATGCTTTGTGAATTGTAGATGTGATTGGTACTTGGCTTGAGTTTTGTTGTGGATGCATGTAGCATGATTATCACATTATGGTCCATTACTATAAATTTGTTTTTCTTCAACTTATTTACAGCGGTTGACAAGGTTTCTTAAGATATTTTGATAACTTAAACCTATGTTCTCACCAACTTTATGTTGACAGATTTTAGTGTCATTTTCAGGTGAGGTAGTTGTGCAAGATGATGTTAGAAGTGGCTAGAGTATAGAGGCTGCTAGGATTGCATTCGGAGGAATCGCCTTTTCCTCTTAGATTTTACTTTGTGTTTTGATTAAGTGAACTTTGTGGTACCTATATGTTTGATGTTTGTTTATTTGTATGTCTTTGGTAAGAGGTAGGCCTGTTACCTACTTACCTAGACGCCTGCATTGTTGAGATATTGTCACGACATTTGTGTCGCCGTCTATGATATTTCAATTTCATTTAGTTCTCTCTATAGACACGCTGTTGTTGTGATGATATCCATACGTCGCGCCCCATATTCCGCCATGGTGGGGTGTGACAGAATGGTATCAGAGATAATGGTTATAGAGAATTAGGTTGCCTAGTCGTGTAGCCTAGTCTATAGCTTAAGGGTCCCTGTATATAGGCGTCATAGGAGTATGTGTGCATTTTATAGTAATTGATGTGTTAGAATATTATTTTTTGTAGTATTTGTTAGGTTATGAACTACTATGGTTCATACTTAACTACATGTTATTTTCTTTACAAGTTTTGATTAGTGCGGGTGGAACCATGGTCGTATACGCTAGTCATTGTTGGATTTCGCTTAATTATGTTTTCATGTTCTTTATACATTTCGAATTTTGTCTACGCTGGTTCAGCTGGACTACGAGTTTATGTGTTTCGTGCATTGGCTATGTTATTTTAATACATGGGGTTTTGGATCTTATCTTGTGTGGTTATGTGCTTGTGAGTTGTTGGATTATGTGTTATGTGTAATATTAATTTCTTATAAGTGTCATCATAGGAGGGAGTACATTGGTGAAAGGGAACATGTATAATTATGGAGGCCTACATAATTATATATGTGCCACAACACCACTGGACTTTCAAGTATGATTGCATGAAAGAGAGTTAATACATGCTTGTATAGTATATGTTGGATGGATTTGAGTGTATGTACGCTTATGCCTATGTATGTAAAATTATTTTCTACTTACCGGTTGTATTCTTGGGATGGTTGCTAGCTCGTTTCTCTTTGAGATGTTCAACTTCTGTAGTAGCGCATTTCTCGGGTCCTCATTTCACGTGTTTGTTTGTACGGTACTTTTGGCGTGAAGGATTTTGAGATGGTGGAGATTTCTTTTTGGGGTAACGATGCCTTTTGTTTCGAGTTATACATGGTAAAAAAAATAGAACTTGCAAATTGAAAAAAAAATAGTTGTTGGTAGTCGATGAAATAAGGAAGTGTCGGGATCATGTTTCAAATAAGGTGGAATATAAATTCTTTAACATATAAGCATGACTCGATTATTCTAAAATATTTTGGTTTTGATCACCTAAAGTTATTGTTCTTTAGTTAGAATTCTTGTTCTTATTAACTTAAATATGTTAAATCATGTATTAATCATATGATGGGTGAGAGTTTAAAATTTTTAGAATTAAAATAAATTAGACCTTGAATTTTGTAATTAATAACGGGTTTTTTTTAGGGTTTAAAAATCGTTTTTGTTTGGTATAAATCGGAGTAGGCAGAAACTCTCGCTAAACTGTCAAAATATGTCGCTAACTGTCAGAAACTGTCGCTAATGCCTAGGCAGATTTTGAGAAAAATCGTTTTGGTCATAACTTATTCGTTTTTAAAGGTTTTTGGGTGATTCAAAAGCCTAAAATTATGTACTCGGAACATACTTTTCAAATATTCAGAAAGTTTTGTAATTGGAAGTCAGTAGCTTGGTCGAATTAATTTTACAAGTGTTGAGTTCAAGGTTATTTTTCGGACAACATGGTTTAAACTCGTGTTTTGGGTATTTTGCGGCAATGAACACTTGGAGGGTTAACATAGAGATGAGTTGGGAAGGAATTTGAGAGTTCTTTAGACCTTATTATACGTGGTTATATTTTGATGAGTTTTGATTTATGGTATTTATGAGTAAGACTGAAATCGGGGTGACAGTGTTAAACCCGTTGAGTTATGTGACGGCTCCTAACTTGATTTCAAGACAGTTCTTGTCTGATGAGTTGCGAGATTTAGTTAGGTTGGTTACATAACTTTATGGTTTTGATAAGTTTCCTCGCGGACGGTTAAGGCTCATGTGTTGTTGGTTGAGATTATTTTCGTGTAAACTGAGTTCACGTTTGAACGTGAAGGTTTTATCAGGGATATGCATCCTCGTTTGTTTGCTGAGAATAAGTTTGAGTTTGGGAGTGAATCTCGGGACGAGATTTCTATTAGGAGGGAGTGATGTGACAACTGTGGTTTTGGGTTTGTCACTTGGTCTTACTTTTAGGTTATTTTATGTGTGCTTACTTGAATTGTGTGTTTACGTGTTTATTTTGTGTGAACGAGGTTGGTGTGGTTATCGTTTATGAGTATAGAGTACTCATAAGTAAATCGAGGAACGGTTATTTCATGTTCATGAGCTCACAAGTGGTGACTATGAAATGAAAATGGTGATATTGTGGTGTTTACGTATACGTATAAGTATTATAGTAGTAGTATTTTTTTTAGGATTTACGGTTTAGCATTTAGAGGTCTCGGGTGAGGTAATTATCCATATGAATATTTTTCGGGATGGTTTTAAGTCATTTAGGACTTAGTTATAAAGTTTATTTAAGAATTTGAGATTTTTTTTAAAAGTGTATATTTTACGTCTTTTACGGTAAAACGCGTAAATTTGACTAGTTTTACGGTTTTGAGGTTTTGGGAGTTTTAGGAGCTGAAATAAATTAAGGTAAATTAAGGTAATATTAATAAGATATTAATTAACAATAAAAAGAAAAAAAAATAAAGAAAAAAACGAAATTAGGGGTGTTTGGGTCGGTTTAGAAGAGAAAAAAAGGAAAAAAAGGAAAATATTTAAGGAAAGTGGGCTTTGGGTTGGACTAGGATTCACCCATACCCTATATAATGTATATACTAAACCAAATTCATTATTTTTCTCCTGGAGATGAAGGAAATTCGTGAGTCTTATAAAAAAAATTAGGGTTCTTCATAAAATTTGGGGGTTTTCATAAATCCAAGGTAAATTTTCAAATCCCTTTTTAATTAAATTGTTTTTATGTTTATTTAATCATCTATTGATGGATTAGGGTTAGGGTTTAATATAAAAACAGTAAATTAATGTTGTATTAATCATAATATGATGATCACATAAATTAGGGCTTGTAATTAGAGGGATTAGGGTTAATTAATGAGGTTGATTTTGTTAAACCCGTTTTTAAAAACTGGGCAGAATTTTGGGTCATTGTTTTGATCATATAGGGAGCTCTACAAACTCTTATTTTGCGATCCACATACCCCTGAAAAGGTATTTGAAGTGGCTTTCCAATTCAAGAAACTAGAACTAAATTGGAGGTCGGGAAGAGGGTCAAAAACAGGTTACAACAGTCGGAGGTCAAAACAGTTTTAAATTCAGCCTGTTTTCTTTTTAAGTTTTGGGTTGTTTGGGGTACTTAGGGTTGCATTGGGATCTTCTCACGAACATGAGAGATGGTTTATATATTGTAATAAGGATCTGCACTTGGGCTAAGATTGTGGTTTAGGGTAAGACCCTCTAATGGTAATGAACTTTTCATACGTTTAAAATCAGGAAAACTGGAATGACAAAAGTATATATATATATCAGGGCCTTAACAGTAGCTTTAAGGTTAGGGCAAGTGGGAGGTGTTAGCCAACATGTTTAAGGGTATGAATATTCCTTTTACAGAAACCATGGGTATGTTTAAGTGGACGTTTGACTTAAAGTTTTGAGACCTAAAACTGGGACTGTTTTGTGTAAAATTGTGAACGGGATAGCTATTAAACTTAACCAAGTTAAGGACTTGTTAGGGAAGGGTAATGGGGTATTTATATGAGAGGAGGTTAGATGTCCATCATAGGTTGATGAACCGTTTTAGAGGTTGGTTCATGTATTGATTTATGTGTTTTTGGATTATTAGCTTGGGGCTAGAGCAAGGACTTTGGAGAAGCAATCAGGTGAGTTCATAGTCCCATTTTACTACGTTTTTAAATGTTTTTTTTCCAGTATGGGATGGAGATGACACTTGAAATGTTCTTTAACATGATTTAGTACTATGTTATAAAATGTGTGGACATAATTGTGCTATTGTGTGACTTGCGTGCTTATATGTTCTCATATGTGCATTGATATGTGTTATGATATGTGAATCTTGATTGTGGTATGATTGGTATTGGTACATAGATGTATGGGCGTCTATGGGACCAGTTGTGATGTGTGTGGAGCGTGGGGCACGATCCGTCCTGAGTTCTTGGTGCGTTCTTGGTTCGGGGGGCACGATCCGTCCTGAGTACTTGTGCATCGTCTCTTCGGAGGCAAGATATCTCGACGGGGATATAGTTCATCTTCCACAGGTGGTGTGGGAAAGATCCGGATAGTGGTGTGTGTTCTTGTGCGTGTGACAGGATGCTTCTTGATTGTTATAATGTGCTTTGTGAATTGTAGATGTGATTGGTACTTGGCTTGAGTTTTGTTGTGGATGCATGTAGCATGATTATCACATTATGGTCCATTACTATAAATTTGTTTTTCTTCAACTTATTTACAGCGGTTGACAAGGTTTCTTAAGATATTTTGATAACTTAAACCTATGTTCTCACCAACTTTATGTTGACAGATTTTAGTGTCATTTTCAGGTGAGGTAGTTGTGCAAGATGATGTTAGAAGTGGCTAGAGTATAGAGGCTGCTAGGATTGCATTCGGAGGAATCCCCTTTTCCTCTTAGATTTTACTTTGTGTTTTGATTAAGTGAACTTTGTGGTACCTATATGTTTGATGTTTGTTTATTTGTATGTCTTTGGTAAGAGGTAGGCCTGTTACCTACTTACCTAGACGCCTGCATTGTTGAGATATTGTCACGACATTTGTGTCGCCGTCTATGATATTTCAATTTCATTTAGTTCTCTCTATAGACACGTTGTTGTTGTGATGATATCCATACGTCGCGCCCCATATTCCGCCATGGTGGGGTGTGACAACTACTCTCCTCCTTATCACTATCACTTTCTTTTCTCAAACACTCAGACTCTAAGCTAATCTGATCTTCAATATTCTCTTTCCTAATCCTCCTCTTTTCCTACTCTTGAATCTGTTGAGTCAGTATGGCATCAAACTTAACTTGTTTATCATCCTTAGGGACCTCTACTTCTACCCGTTATTCCTTTGCCTTTATCCATATGATCTATAATCAGTAAAGTATATAGGGATACCTGAGAAGAAACATCCTTAAACACCAAAGATGGTTGGGATTCACCTATGGGTTTGTCAGCGGTTGCTAACGAAGTGTCTGCGTGTAAAATATGCTTGTCAGCGGCTGACCATGTTTCTTGTTGTTGCATCAACTCCACAAATGATAATTGCTTAGGTGTCATCAATAACACCTTGGATGAATCAATTATCCCTTGTTCTTGTTCCTCTATCCTTGTAAGAGAAACAACTATCTCTCTTTCACCAAAGGACCCTTCTTTTGAACTTTTGTCACTAGCAATGAAGGGTGCAGTTGGCTGTTCTTCCTCCCCTTTGGAAGAATACTCCTCTACAACAAACCTGCGACGAGCCTCAAATAATACAATCCTCTCCCTCAACGTATTGAGTTCAAGGCCTTCAGCAGTCAACTTATGTACAAACTCTGCATTTTGCTTTTGCAAGCTCATGTAGAGTACCGTCAGTTCTAAGTTAGTTAATGGATGCATGCTGCCCTCATCCACACTAGGAAACTGAATCCCTAAATGTGGAATCATGGGGCATGGTGGTGGACTTAGCTACAATGGACCTGTCTTGACCTGTAGTTGGGTCAATAGGTTCAGCCACCTCCATATCACCAACCACACTTGTGGTGGTGGTTCGCTCTGTTCCATGGCTAGGAACACCAAGGGAGAACACCCTAGCGGTCCTTTGTCTTGAGGTGGTGATTCAGAAGAGGTGTTTGGGTCTATGTGGGAGGTGTTGGGGCTAGTATAGAAGTGTTAGCAGCTGACATAGAAATGTCAGCGGCAGTAGGAATAGGGGCAATATGTGGTTGTACATGAGGTGATGGTGGTTGTTTTGCATGAAGTGGTCTGGAATAGGGTCTGGTTGAGGTTCTGGTGGTGGTGGATGTAAGGCTGCTTCAAGAACAGCAAGCATGGGTGGGGTCAAAGGAATTGGTGCATATGGTTCGGTGTTAAGAGTGACAAAAAGCTTTTTCTTTTGGACAGGGATCTCATAAAAGTTTTCATGATCCCTGCCACAATCTCCTTGGAGATCAAATACCCTTTGCAAAAACCTAGGGTAAGCAAGAGTCATATAGCAACCCTTGTTGTGTAACATGCCTTCAAAAATTATTTTAGAAAAATTATAAGGTTGCCCATTTGCTAAACACACAAGAGCACTCCCGATTGAATGGTTGATCTCATTGAAGGGAGAGAATTTGGGACTAAGGCATTGTAGAAGTAAATGTATTAAAAACTTCCAGGCTGGGGGGAATTGACCCTTAGAATATTTGTTAATTTTCCCTTGTGGGGGGAGTCTATGCCCCGAGCCTCGAAGACCATCATGTAGCAACTCCTTGGGAAGGGATACCACACCATCATCATCATTAAGATGCAAGGCTTGGCGAACCAAAGCCTCAGTGATCACCCATTGTTTCCCATGGATGATGCCCTCTATTCTGGTCACTTCATCAATTGTTGTGGAACTAGCAGTGTTCTAATATTGTTTGATGTGTGTGACAGGGATGATAGGAGCATGAGTTAAAGCATACCTTAATGGATAAGCCAACAGATACTCTATCATTTGAGTATATTGAGGATGTTCAGTATCAATAACCAAATATGCAAGCATATTATGTTGATCCATGAACTCCAACGTAGCATCAGTGGTTTTAAACTTTGGTGCCATGAATGAAAAGGAAAAGCTTTGAATGAAGGTAAAGGTTAATTGGTAAAAGATGTATGTGAAACAAATATTGCAAGTTCATATATACAAGATATGGTTAGCCAAATATATAGTAAAAATAAGAGAGATGTGATTGGTTGAAAAATGAGGTAAGTGAGAAAATTTCTCAAAAGTAATCATTAATTTGAAATATTACAACTTATCTCATAACAATTAAAGAAAATAACAACTCCCCAAAAATTACGGCTCAAAATATCACAGAAGCTACAGCTAGGTAGGACTTAGTGTTCTTCAACGTTCAAAAGTTTTGTGACCGGCAACAACTATATTTGTCAGCGAAAAAATCACTTTGTCTGGGTGATTGTAGGTTTTTCGTACACGTTTTAAGAAAAACGCGTATGAGCGGCAAGTATTAAGCGTTACGATTTAATGAAAAACCGTAAAACCGAATAAGTGCGAGTTCGTTCCCAGCGGAGGTGTATGATTTGTGTGCCAATTATATAAAATCAAATTTTGGATTAGTGCCGTTTTTGGATGAGTAAAGAAGGAAAAATAAGACGATTTACGCTAAAAATTACCCTACGACGTAGAAAACGCAAAAACGTAAAACTCGACAAAAAATGAAAATGATCTAAAAATTACCAAAAATTAAACTTAAATTAAGAAAAATGTAAAAGAGACAAAAATGAAAACCAAAATTTCCAAAACCTTTTTAATAATTTTATATTAATTTTTGAAGTTTAATAAAAAACCAAAAATTAAATAAAATTAAAAAAAGCTAAAATGAAAACATTTTTCTATGTAAACCTCAAAAATACTAATTTATACCTAAAAACTTTTTTTCTAAAATTTTAAAACACTTTTTTCTATTTTTTAATTACTTTCTAAAATTAAAAATAAAAATAATCATAAAAAATAAACTAAAAACGTGAAAAATAATATTTTTATACCAAAAAGTCCTAAATCTTATAAGGAACACAGGAAAAATGAAAAAAACTAAAAAGAACAAACCAATAAGCTAAAAATGGCTTATTATGTCTCGGACTTAATTAATAAGCTAAAAACAAACACACCTTAAATAATTAGCCCTAGGGAGACTTGACAGTAAAGTCCCTAGGGCACGTTTGGTAAGTGTGTTGTGTTGTGAGGTGAATGGGGCAAGTTCAAGTCTTGGCCACAGACTTTTTGCTAAAAAATTTTTTTTTCTTTTTAACACAACTATACCTGGTGGCTTAACAACCGTAAAAGCACAAATAAGATCAAAAATTACACTAGTTCGAGCTCAATCAAAGATTAAAACGAACATAGTTGTGAATTTTAAAAAACTACCAGACACGTGTTGTCCAATAAACAAAACAAGGGAAAGGACGTTCTCGGATAAAACAGAAAAGTGAACTGTATGCTTTTTGGGGCTTGATCTTGGTTCGAATGTGATGGTTACTTGGTTTTACTTGGACAATATGGCACCCCTACACTCAGTTGAGTGTAGGGAGTCAGTAAAAACACAAAGATACACCAGTTAAACACAAAAGTCACAAAAACAAGGCAAATCAAAGTCACTGTATTGCTATAGCAGGTCTGGCAATGTTTGCTGGTTCAAATGACCTAGATGATGAGATTCAAACTATCAGAACTCACACAAAACACCACCAAATCACTAACAATCCACAATCCTACTTTAACAGGTTTTCTAACAGTCTACAAGATGTGGATCACAAAAACACAAAATCAAAACCTTAGCAGCCTACTGAATGTCTGTGACAATTTTTACCAAACTTAACACATGCAAAACCTGTTATACTCTATCAAACTTGAAAACAACAACTAAGATAACTTAATACTAACAAATAGAATATGTTTAGACTGTTTCAACCTACCAAGTTGTCACCTATGATTAGTTGTTAACAAATCCAAACACCCCTTTAATCTTGAATATCAAAAATTAACAAAGGATTTTCCAATAAAAGACACTCAAACTGATTGAGACTAACTCTAACACATTAAATAAACATGAATAAACTCCTAACTAGCATGCAAACAACAAACACACAAAACCACCTAACCACAAGTCACATAAAACTTCAAAAAATAACAATGGGGTTCAAACCTTGCTTAGGGGTTGATGCCTTCCATGAGACCTCTTAGGAGCTTATGAGATATATGAAGAGATTAGTAGAGAGCTGTTAGGACCATTGTAATAGTTATATGTAATAGGTAGACTAGGAGGTATGTAGTTCCTCCTGGTCCTAGTCGTAGTAGGAGCAAGTCCTGCTCCTGGTCCTAGTCGAAGTCAAACTTTATTATTTACTTAATATTCTGTTAGGATATGCATGAGATATGTTAGGAAAGGATATGCATATCAGTTTTACACGTTTTCTTTAATGATGTATTAGGGTTTCCTTGTAGTATAAAAGGAACCTTAGGCAGAAGGGTTAGGGACACCTTCACAAAACGTAGTTCTAGTCATTATCAATATTAGAAATCCTTAGAAAGGATCAAGTCTTTATAGTTATTCTGTTCTTCTTAATTATATTTATATTCTACATTCATATTGTGTATAGAGTCTCTTTGTGATTTGACTTGTGATTACAGAAGTCATTCACCGGTCCTGACAGGCTGCAAGATCTACATCTAGTAGACCCAACAAGTGGTATCAGAGCCTGGAAGGGTCTCTATACAAGAAGAATCAAGTTCTCTTATTATTCAAAATCTGTTTATCATGTCTGCCTCAACTTCTACTCAAACAGGAGAAGAAAGCACTCCTAAAATTGTGCAACCTCAGCAGATCCTGGCTACGGTCTCCAACACGAATGGAAAATTCCCTCTTCTGAAGAAGGGTGAATATGATAACTGGGCAATGAAGATGGAATGGTGGATCACCAACACTGATCAAGATCTTTGGAAGATCATTCTGAATGGGAACAGCAGGAAGCTTACTGGACGAGACAAGAACGGCAATATTACTCTTCTTGACCCTAAATCTCATGAGGAAATCATAGCTATTCAGAAGGAGGTAAAAGCAAAAACAATTTTGCTTCAATCTCTTCCTAAAGATCACATGGGTGACTTCTACCATTTAGATGATGCCAGAGAGATCTGGAATGGCATAAAAGCAAGGTTCGGCGGGAATGAGGAGTCAAAGAAAATGCGAAGGTCCATGCTGAGAGATGAATTTACCGAATTCAAAATCTCAGAAACTGAAGGTCTAAATCAAGGGTATGATATGTTCCAGAAGATCTTGAGCCAATTGAATCAACTTCGGTCAAAACCTGATGATGGTGACATTAATGCAAGGTTTCTTAAAGCCTTACCCTACTCAAGGAACCAGGTGGTGATCTCTCTCAAAGCCAAAGGTGGGCTTGACTATCTCACCTTTGATGACCTGTTTCATAGGCTCAGAACATTCGAACCCCATGTGAGAGGATATCCTAGTGACTCTTTTCCCACCCCTGCTAATTCAGCCTTTGTGAGTTCTATGGCATCTAGTCCCATGTCATATGCAAGTAGCCCAAGCAATACTGTCTCCTCTCAGCATCCTATTCAGCATACTTCTGCTCCTGATCCTGCTGCCAAGTCTGGTAGTATGGTAGAAGCTGTTCTTCATTCTTTTGTGGCTGATGTTAATGCTGAACAACAACTTGCTTTTGATGACTTCAAACAGGTCGATAAACTTGACCTGGATGAGATGGATCTTAAATGGCAGATGGCCATGCTTACTCTTAGGGTTCACAAGTTTGAGAAGAAAGCAGGAAGGAAATTTAATTACAACCCTCGGGAGCCAGCAAGATTCGATAGAAGCAAGGTACGATGCTATAACTGCCAGCAACAGGGTCACTTTGCAAGGGAGTGCCCTAGCAAGAATGATCAGGAGAAGAGCAGGTACTCCGCTTTCAAGGTTCAGGAGGTTAAAGATGACAGGAAGGCATTGGTATCTGTTGACTCTATGGTCAACTGGAATGATCATCAGGCTTCTACTCTGGAATCAGCTGAATCCTCGACTGACGTGTTAGCAATGATTGCTGGGAATCTCTCTGATGCAGAAGAAGCAGACGAGTTTGCTCTTATGGGCATCTCACCTCAGGTACAACATTGTCCTCTTGGATGTCATGATAAATACACAGAATTGTTGTCCCAATTTAATGAAGTTAATGATCAAAATGATAAGTATTTTTTAGAGGTACAAGCCTATAAGGCTTCATTAAACACATTGGAACAACAAAAGAGGTGGTTACAAGATACACAACGTGCGTATGAGGATAAAATAAGGATACTAAGCATTGATTTAGAAAACACTACAAATATGCTTAAATATACAGAAACTGAAAGAGATGCTAGTATCAAAGAAAAAGAGGAGATGCAAGCTAAATTAGATGCTACAATGCTAAGATTTGACAAATGGCAAACGGCACCTAAAAATCTTTCAAAATTAATTGATAGTAGCATGTCTGGCAGAACTAAAAGAGGCTTAGGATTTGAAAAATATATTGATTCAGAAGATGTATTTGATTTGTCTTTCTCAAGTGTCTTTGATGCCGACAAAGAGGATGAGGGCAAACCTAGTTACAATAGGTTTAAACCAGCAGTAGAAATGCATGTTGTCCCTCCTCCTCTTACTGGAACTTTTATGCCCACTTCATGGCATAATGACTCGGATGAATCACAGATGCTTGAGTCCCCAACTAGTTCTACTAATACTAATGACTTTGTCTCATGTACTTTCAGTGACAAAGCCGGTGACTCTGCATCTAATGGTTCATGTGACGAGTCAAGACCTACAAGTTCCAAGTCGAATGAACATGCTGCTACTGGTGCTAGGAAGTGTGAAGAAAAAGTTGTTGTCAAGTCAAGTGTGTCTGGTCCTTGTTTATTGAGTCCTAGGAATAATGTTTCTCCTAGAAATGTGTGTAATAAAGTAGGCAGTATGAAACAATCTCATTCTAATAAAAGGTCTTTCAAAACATGTTTTGTTTGTGGCAGTTCCTTTCATTTAATTAAAGATTGTGATTATTATGACACACATGCATCTGTTAATAATGCTTATCCTGCTCCTGGTTCACCAGGAGCTGCTTCCTATGCCTCTAGAAGACTTAATCCTAGTGCTCCAATGTTTAATACTTCTAGAGTATCCTCTCCTTTCGCGTCTGATTATTGGAGAGATAGTGGATTCCAAACAACCAGTAATTATTTTCAAAATTTTAATCCAATCTATCCGCATAATTTAGACCACACGTATTTTGGTTTGGGAAATTTGGGAACTGCTGTTAAGCCCTCAGCAGGTTGTTCTTGGTCAAATAATAATACCCATATGATGCATAGACAACCAAGGAACAATGGTGGATCTCATCAATCTTCTTGGCATTCATCTAATGATCCACAAGGCAGGCTCAAACCTGAAAAGGTTTGGGTCCCCTTAAGACACTAACTTTTGCATTTTTATTATCTTGTTGTTTTAGGTTACTCCATACCAGGATCCTAGTCTAGGCATTGTTGATAGTGGTTGCTCCAGGAGCATGACTGGCAATAAAAGTCTTCTCTCTAACTTTGTACCATTTCATGGAGGCAAGGTCTATTTTGGTGGAGGTGAAGGCAGAATCACTGGCAAAGGAACGATAAAGACTCCAAATCTTAATTTTGAGCAGGTCTACTATGTGGAAGCACTTCAACATTTCAACTTGATATCGGTCTCTCAGATTTGTGACAAGAAGCAGTTTGTTCTCTTCACCGATACTGATGCACTTGTGCTTTCCAAAGACTTTCAGCTTCCGGATGACTCACAAGTTGTACTCAGAATCCCTAGAAGACACAATCTATATAGCATCAAGTTGAATGAAGTCAACCCTACTGGTCAACTAGCATGTCTGGTTGCAAAAGCCTCAGAAGATGAAGCCACTAAATGGCACCGAAGGATGGGACATGTGAACTTCAAGACCATTCACAAACTTGCCAATCTGAATCTGGTCTCTGGTTTACCTCCCAACACGTTTAGAAATGATATAAATTGTATTGCCTGCAGCAAAGGCAAACAACACAAAGCATCCTTCAAGGCCATTACTGCTTTAAGTCTTATTACTGAACCATTGCAGCTTCTACACATGGACTTATTTGGTCCTACTTCCATCAGGAGCATTGACCACAAGCAATTCTGTTTTGTGGTGACTGATGGTTATAACAGGTTTACGTGGGTGTTCTTCATGGCTGCCAAAAGTGAGACCTACTCAATTCTTCGAGATTTTCTTACCTTGATAGAGAATCAGTTGTCCAAGAAAGTTAAAGGTATTCGTTGCGACAATGGAACCGAGTTTAAAAATAGAGACCTCATCGAACTTTGCAATGCTAAGGGCATCAAAAGAGATTATAGTGCTGCTAGGACTCCTCAACAGAATGGTGTGGCAGAAAGAAAGAACAGGACACTAATAGAAGCTGCAAGAACTATGCTTGCCGATTCCAAGCTTCCAACCATGTTCTGGACAGAAGCTGTTAATACTGCAAGTTATGTTTTGAATAGGGTTTCTATTACCAATCCTCATAAGAAGACTCCTTATGAGCTTCTCACGGGCAAAGTTCCAAATATTGCTCATTTGAAGCCTTTTGGGTGTCCAGTCACCATTCTGAATACTAGTGACTATTTGGGGAAGTTTGATGGCAAGGCAGATGAAGGATACATTGTGGGATATTCAGCTCATTCTCGGGCATATCGTCTCTACAATCTTCAAGCCAAACGAATAACTGAAACTATTAATCTCATGTATTTTGAGGAAAAGTCAAACATCCAAGGCAAAGGTCCAGAATGGTATTTTGATCTTAATTATCTTAGTGATTCGTTAGGATATTTTCGTTTCAAAACTAACCATGATGCAGGACCACAAGTGTTTGCAACTTCTAGTACTGGTGTTCCTTCTAGTCTTTCTGATTCAGATGATGAGGATGACATTTTTGTGGTTCCATCCTATTCCACCACGGTTTCTCCTACTCCTCCTAGTGATGCAACTCCATTGGATGTACAGGATTCCTAAGCAGCTCTTGACACTCTTCTCAAGCAACAACAAGAAGCTTCTAAAGCAGCTGCTCATGGTAGTTTTGAGTTTCCCTTGGTTGAGCCTACTGACAAAGTTGCTCCTGGTACTCCAACTTCTGCTCCTAGTGCTAGCTTAACACCTACTGGTACTCCGGCTAGTGAGTCTGCTTCCAATACACGTTTCTCCAGTCCTTCTGATTTGGGGAACCATGAAAAGAAGTCTTCTACCAAGCTGGATGATATACATAAACAACCGGTCGATGGGATTTTCCAAAATGCTTCATATGATGCTGACTTTGTTGGTGATCTCAATAACTTGGCAACAGACGTGGAGGTTTCTTCCAATCCAGTCTTGCAATCACATAAAGATCATCCTACCACTCAAATTATTGGAGATCCTGGTTCTACCGTAAAGACACGCAGAATGCAGCAGAAGGCCTCGTCTGATCATCATGCTCTTGTGGGCTATATTGAGGATCGAAAGCGTAATAATCATACGGACTTTCAACACTGTTTGTTTGCTTGTTTTCTTTCACAGGTGGAACCTAGGTCTGTTTCTCATGCACTTGAGGATCAAAGTTGGGTGGAGGCTATGCAGGAGGAAATGCAGCAATTCTTGTTTCAGAATGTTTGGGTTCTGGTTGACTTACCAGATGGAAAGACAGCTATCAATACCAAATGGATTCTGAAGAACAAGAGGGATGCACGGGGAATTGTCGTAAGGAATAAAGCTAGGCTTGTCGCACAAGGACACACTCAAATTGAGGGCATTGACTATACTGAAGTCTTTGCGCCGGTTGCCAGGATCGAGGCCATTCGTCTGTTTTTGGCCTTTGCTTCATATGTTGGCTTTACGGTGTTCCAGATGGATGTCAAGAGTGCATTTCTCTATGGAAAAATTGACGAGGAAGTGTATGTTACTCAACCTAAGGGGTTTGTAGATCCACTTCATCCCAAGAAAGTCTACAAGGTGGTCAAGGCTCTTTCTGGGTTACATCAGGCTCCTAGAGCTTGGTATGAGCGTCTTTCCACTTTCTTGTTAAAGAATGGCTATAGAAGAGGTACTATTGACAAAACACTATTTCTTCGGCGGAATTCCAAGGATATTATCATTGTTCAGGTTTATGTGGACGACATTATCTTTGGTTCTACAAGGAAGGAGTGGTGTGATGAGTTTGAACACTTGATGAAAGGCGAATTTCAGATGAGTGCCATGGGAGAACTGTCATTCTTCCTTGGTCTTCAGGTCAAGCAACAATCGGATGGGATTTTCATCAGTCAAGATAAATATGTCCATGAGATTCTTCAGAAGTTTGACATGGATCCTCTTAGACCAGCAACAACTCCTTATGAAGTTGCTAAAATCAAACTTAAGAATGAGCCAGACCCCCCGGTAAATGTTCACATGTATCGGTCTATGATTGGCTCCCTCATGTATTTGACTGCATCACGTCCGGACATTATGTTTGCAGTAAGTGCTTGTTCTAGACACCAGGTGACTCCAACGGTTTCGAACTTAAATGCAATTAAGAAGATTTTCAAGTATATCAAGGCTCAACCTAAATTGGGTCTATGGTATCCTAGAGAATCTCCTTTTGTTCTGGAAGCCTATAGTGATAGTGACTATGCTGGTGCTAATAATGATAGGAAGTCTACTACTGGTGGTTGTCAATTTTTGGGTCGTCGGCTTATTTCATGGCAATGTAAGAAACAGACAATCGTCGCTACTTCTTCAACAGAAGCTGAATACGTTGCTGCTGCTAGTTGTTGTGGACAGGTTTTGTGGATCCAAAATCAGATGTTGGATTATGGTTTCAATTTTATGAATACCAAAATTTTTATTGACAATCAAAGCACTATTTGCATTGTGAAGAATCCTGTTTTTCATCAGCGGACGAAGCATATTGAGATTCGGCATCATTTTATACGGGATGCCAATGAGAAGAAGCTGATACAGGTTCTTAAAGTTCATACGGATGACAATGTTGCTGATTTGCTGACTAAAGCTTTTGATGGTCCTCGGTTTAACCACTTGGTGGTTCATATTGGGATGGTCAATCCTTGAGGTCTAGGATTGAGGGGAGGCAAAGCCTAAGGGGAGGCTTTGTGTACATATTAGGTCAGACTAACGTATTCATAGTATTTAACAACATAGTTTTTTTTTTGGTTATGATGGTGTGTGGTGCTTATGATGGGGATTTTTGCTCTCTTCTGGTGGATATGGCCTTACATGACTGGCTTCTGGTCCTCTTTGGTCAGCTTCTAGTTATGCTTGGTTGCCTTCTGGTGGTTTAAAATCCTTCCATGTCACGTGGTGTTTGGCTCCTGGTACTGGTCTGGCATACTGTTCATTCCTTTTGTCCTATGTTAATCACGTTTTGCTCCTGGTTTGACCATTGTGTGCTTTGACTTTTGGTCAACGCTCCCAATGCTGGTATTTACGAGTTTGAATTAAGCAAGTTAATTGGGAGTTGGTTATTATGTTAAAAAAGGGCAAGTGGTTATTATGCACTTATGGTTTAATTTGAAAGGGCAACCCCCCATTAATAGGGGTCAATGAACAGTTACTACTTTCTTTATATATGGTCAACATACACCCTTGACTCACTCATTGCAATTAACACACACACAAAACCGCTTCTACTCTCTACACCCCAATCCCATTCCTTCTTCCATCAATTCATCAAGATCCATGGCTGCTCTTGCTTACCAACCTGCTCACAACCGTGTTGCTTATCTGGGTGATGGTCCAAATCGTGAACATTTTGCTGACATCTTGGATTTCATTGAAGCTTCTAACTTAAGGTTTGCATTTACTGTCTGTCCCACCATATATGATAGTGTGATACGTCAATTTTGGGCGTCTGCTCACCTTGTGAATGTGGCTGGACGTCTACGTGCACTCCATGCTACCATAGATGGACGTGCATATGTGGTGACTGAAGCGTCTATTCGCTCTTCTCTTCATCTTCAGGATGAGGGGGTGTTGAATCAATCCCCAATTCGGAAGTATTGGAGGGAATGGCTGCCATAGGTTATGAACATGGGGGGAAGTTTAACTTCCAGAAAAATAGGTTTTCCCCCCAATGGAAGCTTCTGGTTCACTTTTTAATCCATTGTATGAGTCCCAAGTCTGGGAGTTGGGATGCTTTCCCTACTCCTTTGGCTACTGGTCTTATTTGTTTAGCCCAGGGTAGAGTGTTTAATTTTTCTCATTATCTATTTGAGGGGATGGCTAGTAATTTGTCTACTGCTGGTTCGAGGAAGAAATTTCTTATGTACCCTAGGTTTCTTCAACAAATCCTTGTTTGCATTCCACGTGATAGGACTGAGCATGTGCCATCTAAACTTACAGCTAAAGTGTATTACAATATGATGAATGGGTTTACTGGGGATTGGAGGCCCCTGACTAAAGCCATGTTAGGGTTGGCTCAGGGTCCTATGGGTGAGGAGGAGGAGGCTCCTGAGTTTGTTGTGATAGATGATGACCCCATGGAGGAGGAGGCTCCTACTGTTGGTGCCACTCCTGTGGTAGAGGAGGAGCTAGTTGAGGAAGTGGTGGTTGAAAAACCATCTCCTACCAAGGCTGGTCCTTCCTCAGTTCCACAAAGGTCTCCATTTGTGGAGACTCCACCTCCTAGTCCTGCCCCACATTCGACTGATATCCCGTTTGATGCTAGTTCTCCACAAGTTGACCCACATGTTGCTTCGGGCTCCCGTGATGCTTTCCCTGATCCAAGTTCTCTTGGTGGGCAGGCGGAGGAGCCTACTACACTGATATCTTTGCTCGATCTTATGCACAGGTACCATGAGAGGATGATTTGTTTGGAAGCTGACTTAAACGAACATCGGAAGCTTACAAGGGAGTTTGTTCTTCCTCTGGCTGATCGCATTAAGGCGTTGGGGACTCAACAACGTCGTCGCAAGAAGCATGTGGTTCATTCAGATTCTGAGGGTGAGGGTGCGGAGAATGTTGAGGATGGCTTGACGTTGTTGGCAAAGGCTGCCTTTGCTGATAAAGTTTATGATGATTTGCTGGTTCCTCCAACGTCTTCCAATGTTCCTTCTCCTGGTGCTATTCCCCCTTCTATGGGTGGTGATTCTGATCCTGCTGATGGTTCTCATGCTGGTCCCTCTCATGATCCAAAGGGAAAAGCCCCAATGACTGATGCTCCATCTCCATCTCGCAAGCGTACTCGTCGACAGATTGAAGAAGAAAGGCTTGGTGAAGAGGCTGCTCGTCGGGTTCAGGCTGAGATTGATGAGGCGGATAGGGCTGCTGAGGAAGAGCTTCGAGAGCGCAGGCGTGCACAAATTCAGCATGATGCCATGCATTGGAGTGATAGTGAATGGATGCAAGTGTTGACTGTTCTCACTCGGGATTATGCTCAGTTTAAGGATCTTTTGGGTGACGATGTTGATGAACATAATTGTATACCGAAGGCTATGGTATTGATGCGTAAGCATCAGTTGGCTCTTGCTGCAGAACTTAAGAAACAGAGAAGGAACAGACCTTTATCTCGGGCTGAGGAGCGCCAGCAGATGCAACGTTATGTGAAATATCAATCTGCTGCTCATTTCAATGCTCCGTGGACTTGGGCTCGGGTGAGGGCTTTGACTTTTGATGAGCTTAAGGCCCTTTATGAAAAGATGGTGAAGCGTCAGAGTCAACCTATTCCGGAAAGATTTATTTACCATCCTCGTGGTGTGACTGCTTTTATGCCTGCTGATTCTACTGGTCCTTCGTCTGCACCCACTCCTGGTTCTGCTGGTAGTCCTTCTGGTTCTGTTGCTACTTCTGTTGGTCCTTCTACTACACCCTTGGTTGCTCCTATGGGTTCTACTGCTGGTCCTGCTACTACCACCTTTGTTACTACCACCACCACTCATGCTTCCACCACCACACCTGTTACTACTACCACCACACATGTTCCTGCAAGCACCTTTGTTGATACCACCACACCTACTGCTACTACATCTGATGTGCCATCTCCATCACCACCAGTTCCTGCAACACAACCTAATCCTACTTCTGATGCAGCTCCTAGTGGTCCATTCGGTGGACATGTTCATGAGTCTACTTCTACTGCTTCCCCTGTTGTTGCTGAAGTTAAGGTAAAGGTCGAATCAACACCTTCTGCTCCCACACCTCGACGTTCCATTCGCCAGAAACAAGTTCATCGTGTTCGCCGTGGTAAGACAGTTCCTTTTGAGAAGCGTGATCCTGAGAATTTAATTGATGCAGCTTCCGACAGCGATTCTGACTTGCCCTTGGGCAATGGGAACATTACTGGTTATACGGTTGAACATTCTACTACACTTCCTGGTGGTGTGTCCCATCGGATTACTTTGAGTGATGGGTCTGTGCGATTGGCAACGAGTTTGCAGGGTGTATTGTCTTGGGCTGACCGTATGGATCTTATGGCGTTGTATGGAATTGTTGATTCTAGTATGCCGTTTAACCCAATGGTTGTGTCTTCCTGGCCTGGTCTCCGTTTCTGGGCTGATCTCAAGCTGATGTTAGATCCTCCTCCAAATGCTCCTGTTTCGGGCATATGGAAGGATCAAATGAAATGGGAGATTCTGCGATGGAAGCTATATGCTGGATGTGGAGTTCATATGTTGGAATTAGAATCTGGTCATATGGTGTTTATGCTGACGGATGTGGAGTATCCTTTGACTATTTCTTCCATGGAGGCGATGTTGGCGAGTCACCTGCAAATTTCTACTGCTCCTTCTGGGAATGAGTCGAGTATGGCCACGGCTTTGGTAGAGGGTATTCAGGCAAGGTTGCTAGCGGATAAGAAGGCAGCTTCTGGTATGTAAGGTGATTGGGTTGTAAGTGTTTATGCTTTGTATTTTTGTTCATTTGTTCTTATTTTTATTCTTTTCACCAGTATGTACAGTGATTGGTGAATTTCATTCTTTATAGTTTAAAAAAAAATTATATAAAAAAAAATATATATATATATACTTTTTATATAATATCTGCTTATACTTTAAACACAGTTTAGCTTTTATACTTGTACATAATATCCCTTGGTTGTTTCACAATGTGGTTCCTGGTTTGAGCTTGTCCTGGTACTTGGTTTCACTTGGTGTTGGACGTGGTCCACACAACAAATGGTTTTCAACTTACCATGTCTAATCGACAAGAAAAAGTTGATTCACCTTGAGGGTACGGCTCCTGGTGCGATTCTCAAATCCGTTGATGGTTGCCAGGTTACCCAAAACTGGATGGTTTTCGCTTGCCATAGTCTTAGACTGAAAAGTGGCTAATCCAAGGGGGTACGGCTCTTGGTAAAGATCTTATCAAATCCGTTGATAGCTGTAATAGCTTGCTTAAAGCTATAGGGTGTTCAACTCACCGATGCTTCATTGCTAAGAGTTGGCGAGTCCAGAGGGGTACGGCTTCTGGTAAAGACGCATCAAATCCGTTGACGGCTGTGATGGTTTGCCTAAAATCATCAGGGTACTCCCACTCACCATTGATTCACGTTCTAAGAGTTGGGCTGGGTTCTAGTCTCCCAAGGTGATGCTTATTCCACCAAAATGACTAGCTAGCCCAAGAGCGAGCAGCTACTTGGTAAAGGCTCATCAAATCTGCTCATGTTGCTGAAAAGATTCAACACGATGCTGATTTGTTACAAGCTTTGGAGAAGCTTCTAGTGTTTCATGTTGCGGCTGTTACTCTGATTCTTATCTTGTTGATGCTGCTATTTGTTTTGCTGATACAATCCTCGGGCTTTCTTTGCACGTATTCCGAGAAACTTGAACTCAACAGGTCAAATTCAAGTTTAGGGGAGGATTGTTAGGACCATTGTAATAGTTATATGTAATAGGTAGACTAGGAGGTATGTAGTTCCTCCTGGTCCTAGTCGTAGTAGGAGCAAGTCCTGCTCCTGGTCCTAGTCGAAGTCAAACTTTATTATTTACTTAATATTCTATTAGGATATGCATGAGATATGTTAGGAAAGGATATGCATATCAGTTTTACACGTTTTCTTTAATGATGTATTAGGGTTTCCTTGTAGTATAAAAGGAACCTTAGGCAGAAGGGTTAGGGACACCTTCACAAAACGTAGTTCTAGTCATTATCAATATTAGAAATCCTTAGAAAGGATCAAGTCTTTATAGTTATTCTGTTCTTCTTAATTATATTTATATTCTACATTCATATTGTGTATAGAGTCTCTTTGTGATTTGACTTGTGATTACAGAAGTCATTCACCGGTCCTGACAGGCTGCAAGATCTACATCTAGTAGACCCAACAAGAGCCCTGTTGTTGGAATCTACAAGAGACCCAAGGGTGACAAATGTCTTCAAAATGAAAAAGGAATGAGGGTAGCTTGGTGAGTCTACAACAGACTAACACCAACTTCTCCTTGACCTGCACAAAATAAACAACAAGGAAAGAAACTTCTTGTAACCATAAGACCACAAGCTGAAAGCTTGTGGCTTTTGCTACAGTAAGTAATAAGTAATAAGAAAACTGTTTTTTCCAAACTCAAACTTTTTGAAACCACACTTTCTGAAACTTAAAACTAGAATGTAGATAAAACAATGAGACAATTCTGAATACCAAAAACACAATTCCACTTTCACTTCCTTGTGATTTTGGATTCCTAAAAATCTAAAAAAACGTTTCTTGACAAAACTTTTAAACCAAGTACCTTTTCTTAAATAAACCTTACACTAACTTTGCAAATAAAAGTAAATTGTTACACTAATAAAACATTAAAATGGAACACATATTTTGCACAAGTTTTAAATGTTCATTGTCATTAATAATTTAAAAGCTTTACAAAAACTGGAACATTGAAAATGGGTACAAACCACCCATTTTATACTACATAAAAGAACTCTCTAGAATCTAGAATAAAAAATTACAAAGGTGTAAACCCTAAACATTGAAAATCCATCTTTGCCCTTGGAGTCTTGGATTTGAATTTGGTCAAATGGTCTTCACGTGATGATGTTGAAGTATACAGCTGTTAAAAATGATCTCCAGCGTTTAATAACTCCTTTGGGACCAAGGAATAGCATCCATCTGTTTATTTGGTCGGATTTGGACTTTTGGGATGAAAGTGATGGCAGGGGACCATGGGTGTGGGGTCGTGGGTGAGTGGGTGAAAGGATTATCATGTGGATTTTGATTAAGGGGAGGTTAATCAGTGATCTGGAAACATTCAGGAAAAACCCCCCTTGTTTTTAAGGTAATTCGTCATTAGGGTTCTAGGGGAAGGGGATTAGTAAACATGGAGTTTAAATCTTTTTAGGGGTGATTTGTTTTTAAAAAACGTGTTTACAACCTTTTTTATAACTGATTAATAAATCAGTTGATAAAAAAGAAAGTGGGTTGTGACGTGGGTAAATGGTGTGTAGTGATTGGCTGAAAATGAGTAGTGGGCTACGTGTCTTGTGGTGATAGGTGGTGTGGAGGTTTCTTGTCTGCCCTAAAGTGGTCCTTCTAATCCCATTGTGTTGTCACATGAAGTTTATAACAGCTCAATATCCATTCCTTTGTTAATAAAGTCTTCTTTTTTAGACTTTGGCCACAAAAAGTTTATCATACTTGTTCCAAGGACTTATAATGTAATATCATCATTCTTTAAGGGCCAAACATATATACACTTGATATTTTAGGGACCTATTTGTAATTATGAGGATTTACAAGGGTATAAAATGACATGTCTTCAATATATTTGAGGGACCAATCTTGCCAATCTTCAAAACTTCAAGGACTTCAATGAAAAATCATGAGTCGGGGCTGGTTCTTTGTGCGGCTTCGTTTCCCGTGTTCGTTTTTGCTTGATTCTTGTGATCTTTTATTGATTTCATGATATCCGTACCTAAAATACACAATAAACAAACACAAGCATATTTTTGGGTATTTTAATGATATTTTAAGCGTTTTGAGCCCGATTTGGACGATGAGACTATGTATAATTGCAGTCTCATCACCGGGCTAAAATGTGTGTGTCTACGGATAAAATTTTATTAGCTATTAGGTCAAAATAAAAAGAAAAATGAAAATAAAAGACCTAACAAAGATTATTAATCCTAAGAGAGTTATCTTATCTTTAAAAAGACAGAGTTTTTTCAAGCATTGTCCAATCACACACACTTGTTTACACAAGATAGATATAAGTATCCTCAAGTGTCCCTTGCTCAACAAGTCCTTAAGAAGGAAGTTACCTCATATAATATCTTTGTAACTCCCAGGTAATCCCATAAATATGTAACCAAAGCCTTCCAAACCAACCAACCCAATTCTAGGTCAAAATGTCTTGGCATCATGCATGCAAAGTAAATCACGTGCATGCTATAGTGCCTCGAGGTGTAGAAATTACACCATAGTTATAAAAACATGGCATCATAACTTCTAACCCCCACTTACCTATGGACACAATCTAGAATTGTGATAAGAGCATTCTAAGAATACCCAAGATCTTAAAGGTCATCCTAAACCTCCCCTTAAATTATGATGAGTATACTTTAAAAATATATGTGACAAAAATATTTATTTCAAGATAGAGATATAAATATCTCAACCATCATAAATAAACCTTGATGCCACACTCCTTGAATCCATAAGCAACTCTGTATCCATTTTCACAATTGCCCTACAAACCTGCAATGTTAGATGAAAAACCACAAAAACTACCATAAAAGCTGTCAGCGGCTTCTATCCACTATGTCAGCGGATAGAAAAATAATGTGGAAAATCAAGCTTTTACAAAAATTAATAACAGTGCACATCTGTTACATACTTTACATCAATTTCAAAAACCACATAATTTATGGATTGATCATTCCAATACTTGAAACCAAGTACTGAAATCTCCCAGCATCAAAAGGTTTGGTTAAAAGATCAGACACATTCTTCTCTATGTTTATTTTATCTAGAAATATTAAACCTTTTTCAGAACAATCCCTTATAAAATGATGCCTGATTTCTGTGTGTTTGGTTTTAGAATGATGTACAGGATTCTTAATTATGCACAATGTACTTTAATTATCTACAAAAAAATCATAGTATGCATAAAATTGTACCCATAATCCAAAAGCTGATTTAGAATCTATAGCACTTGCCCAAAACATGCAGCAACTGGTACATACTCAGCCTCAGTTGTTGAATTAGCTACCGTAGTTTGCTTCTTGCATTGCTAAGATATAAGTCTGCTTCCAAGGAATTGACATCCACCAGTTGTAGACTTCCTATCCCCATTATCACCACCATAATCACTGTCTGAATAGCCAATAAGCTCCAATGGAGAGTCTTTAGGATACCATAATCCCAATGTTGTAAAACATCGAAGGTATCTAAAAATCCTCTTGACAGAATGAAGGTTACATTCCTTGGGAGTCACTTGAATGACGTGCACATGCACATACTGCAAACACGATGTCAGGCCTTAATGTTGTGAGATACATCAAAGAACCAATTATTGATCTATAATGCCTAACATCAACCTCCTTACCATCTCCAATGTTACCCCAAGGATGTTCCCTATCAATGGGTGTGCTAGCTCGTTTCTCATGTGGTGAGAAACCAAACTTCTTCAAAATTTCAGCCACATATTTGTCTTGAGAGATAAAAATGCCATCTTCTTTCTGCTGAACTTGTAACCCAAGAAAGAAATTCATCTCTCCCATAGAACTCATTTGAAATTTATCTGTCATAAGCTTGGAGAAATCATCACTCATTCTTTAGTTAAATCAACCAAAGATGATATCATCAACATAGACCTGTACAAGAAGAAAATACTTCCCTTCTTTCTTTGTGAATAGAGTCTGATCTATGGTGCCCCTTTTGAAACCATTTTCCACCAACTATGTAGAAAGAGTACCATACCAAGCTATAGGGGCCTGATGAAGGCCATACATTTCCTTTTTCACTCTATAAACCTTGTTTGGATTCTCATAATATTCAAAACCAGGAAGCTGCATAACATAGACTTTTTCTTTGATTGTGGCATACAAAATGCACTCTTTATGTCCATTGGGTAGACTTTGAAACCCATGGAGGAAGCATAGGCTAGGAAAATCCTTATTGCTTCAATTCTAGCAACAGGTGCAAAAACCTCTTCATAATCAATACCTTCTTCCTGAGTGTATCACTGAGCAACCAATCTTGCCTTTTTTTCTAATAACAATGCCTCTCTCATCCTTCTTGTTTCTTAGAACCCAACATGTTCTAATAGTTCTAACATACCTTGGACAATCGACAAGCTCACAAACATCTTGTATTGAAAACTGATGAAGCTCATCTTACATTGCTTCAACCCAGCTTTCTTCTTTAAGAGCATCCAAAATATTCGTTGGTTCTAATTGAGAGAGGAAACAGGTTGTAGAAACTAGAAGGGGGTTGAATAGTTTCTTAAAATTTACTTGTCAAAAGACGGTTTTCAAAAATCCTTTTCAAAAACTTATGCTTGAGAAAATATGTGAAACCTTCTTATACACAATATGAACAAGGGATAGTGCAACTAAACTAATAATCACAAGTTTAAAGGATAGTGAATGTAAAGAGATAAGGAAAAGAAAGATCAAACCTAACACCAAGGATTTATAGTGGTTCGGCAATGAAGCTCACTCCTCTTCCCTACTCCACTCCTCGAGTACTCCTTACTCGAGAGTTCACTAATCAACAAGCTCCTTAAGGTGGAGAACCCGTACACAACGTTTGACTCTAAGCTAAAAGTCGAACCCTAATCTTAGCTAGGACCAATCTAAACCAATATACATTAAGGACCAAGTATTAACCATAATACATACACAACTTCCAAATAGACACAACTACTTAGATCTTCACAACAATGAATAAATAAGATTTGATCTATAATGGATCTTTGAGGTAGACACAACACTTTAAGGATGTAAGTGTTCTTCTCTTTGCACTTGGAGAGGAAGAGATGGGAGAAGAAAGATTCACTTTTAAACAAGTAGTAATCAACCAAATAACCAAGGATTTGAGTGATTGGAGAAGTATGAAAGAATCTGGAAATATATGTGCAAAAGAGGTGAAGATAAATCTGAGAATGGTCCACTATTTATAAGACAAGGCTCCAACGGCTATAACTGTTCGCGATTCCTTATGGCTACCCGTGGTTCCTTATCGATAAGGAACCGCATAGCCACTTAAGGAGCCGCCAGAGTAGACTCCGCTCCTTTTTGTCTTTTAGTGGTATGGTTCAAATCTGGTGATTAAAATATATTGAAAGGATATTCCAAACCAAGATAGAATATGCCATTTTCAAATAATTATTTTAATAAAACATTTTCTTAAAAATAAAGTTTAATAAAAACTTATCACACTTAATAAAAAGTGAGTTTTAATAAAATATTAAATACTTGATCACTTAATTAGGATGAGTACTTGTTTGTACATACCTTAAGTGATAATGGTTGAAATGAAAAAATACTTGAACTCAAGAATTCGTTTTTCGTTGTTTTCGTAAATGCTTGTTTTTACATATTGTCGTAATCAAAACAAAGCGAGACCGAAAAATGCAAGTAACGTTTTTAGGCATAATTGCATTAACAATCTCCCCTTTTTTTATTTCGAAAATACATAAACTCAATCACATAAAAAAAACAAGATTTTCGAAGACGAGTTTATTTCACTTCTCCCCCTTTGTCGAAGCAAAAAGGTTGCTAAATTCTTTGTAGAAGAGAAGAATCGGACTTTGCAAATGCTCCCCCTTGGTGCTTACTCCCCCTTGCTTGGGGCACCAAGTAATCGAGATATGGTGACAAGCTACATAGAAGGGCTAGTAGAAGAGAAGAGACACCCAACAAGATATAACAAAGATCACAAAAAAATAGAATAGACCAAGATCCAAGATAAGTCATGTTAAAAAAAACATGAATAAAATATACAAGGAAACAAAACATACAAAGATGTATGTAAAAATAAAACAAGCCAATAGAAAAGCATAAATTTAATCCTAGTTAAACTAGAACTCTAAGATTCGCTTGAACTAGATGTCTTGAAGGTAAGCAACCAATGCTTAGATAAAAGACAAGGTAGTGGCGGAAGGAGGTGGTGGTGGCTTGGTAGTAGTCTCATAGTCATAGTGAAGAGGAGGTTTGACTAAGAGACTCTTGATGTAATTCAACTCCTCATAGATATGAGTCATAGCAAGATGTTGGTATTGACAACAATGACAATATGTTCCATGATGCATGAAATTATCATGTGAAGGAGGAAGAATACTAAAGGCTAGTGGTGGAAGAATAGAACTTCCACAATCAACATTCTTAGAAGGAGAATTAATGTGATTTTGAGTGTTCTTGGATGAATTAGGATTGAAAGCAATTGGAGAAAATGAAGAGAATCAAGGCTTTCATTTGGAGAATTAGACATTTTGATTTGAGAAAGGATACAAAATGCTTAGGGTTAAATAGACAAAGCTCAAGATATTTTGAGGGTGGTCAATGGGTTGAAACAAAGATTCTAAATAGTGTTGGAACAAATTTGGAGTTCTAGAAATACCCGAAATAGGAAGCACTGCCTGCGGTTCCTTCACTCCACCGGCGGTTCCATACTGATATGGAGCCGCGGTCTCTTTAAAGAACTACCTTAATAGGTGTAAAATCCATGATTTTACCATGAGAATAATGTAATCAAAATCTACTCAACGATTCTAGATCATTTCTCCACCTAGTAATAGTAATGGAATTTCGAGGACGAAACTCAAGGTGGCATGTGGATGGTGTAAAATCCGATTTTTTACATTCATTAAATAATAATGGAGTATGTTTCAAAAAACCTTTTTGAACCATACAAAAATCATCGGATTTGAAAATTTGACAAAAGTCATACAAACCGCGTACTGACAATTCAATAATTTAACTACATAAATTATTGTCAAGAGGTGCGTGATAAACAATTTGATTAAATTGTTTATTATTACTTTCATCTACGGAGGAATTAAACAAGAAGTATTTCCATTAATATGACACTTACGTTATACAAACGATAAGTGACCAATACTTGTCGTTTAAATAAACGAACACGTTCTTCGAATTTATATGACATATAAATACTCCATGTTATTGGAAAAATGATTCTAAGATCAATGACGCGGTTTTTGTAAAACGAAACTAATTTTATAAAATGTAAACGAGCCTCGAACCGTGTATTAACGAAAGTATAACATAAGTTACACTTTAGTCCCTACACTACTAGGAACCTTACACTTTGTAATTAACTAGTGCATATAAAAAGGGAGAACTAGGGTTTCATCCCCACTTTAACCCTAGCCTCCACACACACACTTCTCTCACTCTAAAATGGCAGCCGCCATTTCTTTGACCATTTTTCCGGCCACCCGCCACCACTTTTATCTTGTAGATCTAATAGATCTATAATGTGTACCACCATTGTCATGGCTAAAAACACCGCAACCGCTACCATAATATGGGTGTTTGGCTCGGATTCCTGCCCTAGCCGCCACCTCCCTCCACTTTCGTGGCCACCACATCCACCATGCAACCACCAGTCGTGGCCCCTATCACCACCAGCCACGCAGCTGCCACTATTGGTGGCCATTCACCTTGATGCCGCCATCATCAATGGTTCCTAGCCACTTTTGTGACCAACCACCACCATCCCCGTCGTCGTCTCCCACCCACTGACCATCAGCCGCCACCATGCAACCACCTTCCAACCATCGCAACGCCTACTGCCTTCCATCCGTCATCTACCACCACTAAATCGTGGCCATCAGCCACTACCATGGTTCGTTCGTGACCACCACAACCGCCACCTCATATTGAGGGTGATTGTCTCGGAAATAAACTCCAGCCGCCACCTTTTGTGGCCATCTGCACCACCTGCCGTCATCACCATCATAGCAGCCACCAGCCGTGGCCACCAGCCCCGCAGCCACCATCCTCCACAGCCGCAGCAGCCCTGCTGCCATCATCCACTCCATTCGCAGCCCATTACTTTCGTCACCAGCCTCGTCACCACCGAAAAACAGCCCAAACAGGGTGTTTGGATATGTTGTTTGCAACAGCATAAGGTGGTGTTTGGTTCTGCGATTTATAACAGCCAAGACAAGGGGGTGTTTGGTTATAGGGCGGAAAACATATAAGGGTGCATTCGGTTAACCTATATCTATACGGATCTATACGGATCCATACAGATCTACTGTCGGGAGCGACATGCATGGCATGAAGATCAAAGATCTGCTGTTAAGCAGCTTCGGGGGCGTTTGGGACTGCTGATAACATGCATACTGATAAGGGGGTGTTTGGGACTGCTGATAACATGCATGCTGATAAGGGGGCGTTTGGGACTGTTGATAACGACTAATGCATGTTAGATCCCAGAATTATAACGATAAGGGTATACTTATGTTTATGTTGTAAGATGTAGACATACATATAGTGTTCCCACCGATAGTTGTAATGTTCCCACCGTTAGTATATATACACCAACTGACCATTTAAAAGCTTACCACCGTTAATATTAACTACCCCCAAAAAGTTCCCACTGATAGCCTAGCAATTCCCATTGTTAACTTTACAGTTTCCACTGCTAAGCTTAACCTTCCCACTGTTAGTTATTCAGTTACCACTGTCTACATGTTATTCCCACTGTCCTTACAAAATAACTATTGGTACACGAAAACTATTCTAGAATAAAAATAATATATTTTTATCAACATGTTATAAACAAGATTTGATTAATAATAATTTAATTATTATTCTTGGAATCTAATAAATTATTTAATGAGATTAATAGTTTATTTTAAAGACTACAATGTCATACACATTTTATAAACAACGAGAATACACGGAAACATAGTATAAACAACATGCACATTTAACATCTACATAACAATATATTTAAATAATTATATATATATATATATATATATATATATATATATATACTTGATATATATATTGATAATCAGAATAAGCTTATGACCTATTAGACTGCATGTATTTATTAATTATGCATATACTGAGACATACTTAATTGCTTAGGTGTTTGATGTACTGTGTGATTAGCAATTACATACTTGATCATCCTCGAGCTGTGTTGTACAGGTGAGTTTACAGCCCCATTTAAACTTTGATAAAACTTTCCCTTTTGGGAAAGAAAATATGCAAACATATATTGGACATGATTGGATTGTATAAACTGGATTATGATTGCTTACTATTGAAACTGTTAAATTGTTGTAAATCGCCCGAATGTTATAAATAGATCTATTAGGGATTGACCATCCCCGTCTGGGTGAGTCATGCTCACTGTGCCTTGGCCGGGACAACAGACGTATACCATGTTGGAATAGGATGGGTGTCTTTTTGTAAGACACTACGTCCTCATCTGTTGAGGACTATGGGGTTAAGCTTCAGTTTCTAATAATAAACAAATGTTATTTACATTTTAGTAAGAATGCTTTGTGCATTATTACTCCTAGGATTATTGTATGTCCAAAATAATTAATTGATTAAAATCTGTAAATTCACCAACTTTATGTTGACCCCCGTTAGTATTTTTTGCACAGGTTATTTAGCAAGATTATTTGAGCATGGATTGAGTATCATTTAGGAGCAATAAAATGACGGGGGATTATCTTTTACTGGGATATTCATAACAAATGTTATTCAACGATTTAAATGATTGTAACAGTTCAATGTATACATCAATTGTATTTCAAAAATCATATAATTATGATATGTGCTTTGTAAGCTATTTGTTCATCGATCCACCACTGTGATACCCGCTTTATGGGGGTGCTACAATAAGGTAGATTTTGGTGATGAAGGAGGATTTTCTATGTAACACCCCATTTTGATAAATGGGATGTCACGCGTGATTATGGAGTGTCATCAAAGCATACAAGGATAAATGTATAAAACATTACATGACCATAAAAGGAAATACCGTAATCAAACATCGATTGTCCAAAAGTAAAGCTCATCACACACAAACATAAGTACTGTAAATGAAAGGACTAAACAATGTACATGGAAAGAGTATCAAAGTATAGATAAATGCATAAAGTAAAGAAAGGCTAGAAAGCTTCCAGTCCATATGCACGTACGCTTAAAGTCTACGAGCGTCCTTGAGTACCTGCCGTTTTGGGAACATGAAAAGGAAAACGGCTGAGCAATACACTCAGTGCACGGATGTACAAATAAACCATGAATAATATAAGCATATAAGCATGAAACAGCGGAAGAAACTAAGTCCTGGATAACCCGGTTAAGACTTAGTAAAACTGGTTTTATAGTTTGAAAAGCCTTATGTTTATCTTGTAAAAACTATTTATCATATTTTACCATTAGCCAATATAGGTCATGAAATATCAACGTGCATGAATACTTGGAGGGGTGACCTCGTCATGTAAATTAGAGGGGCTGCCTCTAATTTAATATACTGGTTTTGGGTAGGAGGGATCAGCTCCTTGTGAAGGATGCAAGGCACACACCACATTCACACTGAGTAATCTACTGAAAAACATGTAACTAGGATGCACCCATACGCCCCACATGATAAATATAATAATATGGCCAAAAGCTGAAGGGATGCCACGAGCAATCACTCTGCCGTGGGGAAGTCATAACACCAATGCCTCTAGTGTTATGGTTATGGTACCTCCATAACTAGGTGAAACTGGTCATGCATGTATATGGCTTTAGGTATTCTAATTAAACATAAGCAATCAAACATATAAACTTATACTATGGGAAAACAGTTGGCTGCATACGGGGAATCCTAATAAGGAAATAATGTCCATACTGAAAGGACGGGAATCCGTACCTTATGTCCAGTAAACGAAGAAGACGAACGGAAGAGATTCCTACTTTGGTATCACTAATGCTACATAAATACATACGTGTATAAGTATCTGATTACTGAATACGTAACTGGTTTTATATCATGTCTTAGCTTGTTTTATATGTTCATGTCATGTTTTACTGTTTTAAGCTTTATAACGTGTTTATCTTATTTTCTGTCTATTCTGATTAAGTATTACTTGTATTCCATATATTATTATACTTGTTGTGTAATAATAAGTAACTTTCTAAAAATAGCAGGTTTCCTAAAATAGAAAGTTTCCAAAAATAGAAAGTTACCAAAAATAGAAAATTTCAAAAAATTGAAAGTTTCCAAAAATAGAAAGTTTCCAAAAATAGAAAGTTTCCAAAAATAGAACTACTTCTTAAAATAGATAAGTTTCTAAAAATAGAAAGTTTCCATAAATAAATTAGCTGCCTTAATTAAATAAGTTTCTAAAAATAGAAAGATTCCATAAATAGATATAAGCTGGTTAAATAAGCTAATTATATAAGCTTAAGTGTTTTCTGATTATTATTCTAAGTCATGTGATTATATAGTTTATTAATTATTACATGTAAATTAAATAAACTATAGGTTAAAAGTAGTTAATTAAATATAACATGATTTTAATTAAATAAAGATAAAATACTTAGGTTAAAACATGTATTATTAACTATTAATAATATAACCTAAGTCATGTTAATTAATTAATTATAAGTCATGGTTTTAATAATTAATTAATTATAAAGTCTTATTAAGGATAAATACTTAGGTTAAAATTCATGAATTACTAATTAAATTCCTAAGTCATGTAAATTAAATTAATCATGTCATGCTTTTAATTAATTTAATTTAAGTCTAAAAAAAATATAACATACTTGTAAAAATCATAAACCTTAAAAAAATGATTTATGAACCGGACCCGTGACTAAAAACCATGAATCGGACCCGTAACCAACACCATACCCCGACCAAGGTCGGGGTTCCCCCTTGTTTTTGCTGCTGTCGTGGGACCACCACCATACCGAGACCATATGGTCTCGGTGGTGCGACATAGGCCAAGCCGAGACCCCTATGGGGTTCGGTTAGGCGTCGGCTAGACCACAAACACCCCTAAAACCCTTGATTTGATTTACCTCATGATAATTAACATGTTTAAATAATTGTTTTTAATTAGTTGATTAAAAATATCATGATTTTATGTGATTAATTAAATCAAAACATAAAATAAAAGGTTAAAAGGTTATACCGAATAAATGAATCAAATGATGACGAACACACACGAATCCTTGCAAAATTTCCAAGATCAAAATCAACCCGAACACCCCTTTGGTGTTATTAAAACAGGCGGCCAAAAGAGGAGCAAGAAAAGAATTAGGGTTTTTGTTATTTTCTTGATTTGTGATAAATGACACAAGTTTTTACCTTAACCCCCTAGTTAGTTAATTTTGCATGGGCCAAGCCCATGTTTTCTCTGTATTCCGCGAGTAGGGGCCCCACTTGGGGTAACCCGTACTTTTCTTGTGTCTAATTTTTAATAGTGTGTTCTCGTGTGTTCACGTGTTCGTAATTTACGTGTTCTAATTAGTTTACGATCGTGACTTAGTTATTCGTGTTCGTAATAAATATATATACGTAATTAATACTAGCTCGTGATTAATCTACGCTCACGATTTCATGATCGCATGTTCGTAATTATAATTATTATTGGAAAATAATTATCGTGTGTTCATACGTAATAAATACTTATCGTGTTCTAACACGTACGTAATACTTGAAATTCTTATACGTGAAACGTAACGTGGTATAAAAGGAAAATTCTAATCATGTACGTACGATCTAAAGGGTACTATTCATGGTAAAAGCATGCGGGTTTTACAACTCTTTCCCCCTAAAAAGAATAATTCTTCCCCGAATTATAGATAAAGTAGACTGGAAAAGAAGAACATACCCGAATTCAAAATGTGAAATGAGGGTAGGAAGCCCGGATAGACTCCTCTGTTTCCCAAGTGGCTTCCCGCTCGGTATGATCCCTCCAGAGGATTTTGATGAATGGAATCGTCTTCCTTCTCATGACTCGATCTTGTCTGTGAAGAACTCGTTCGGGTTCTTCTATAAAAGTGAGATCTTCACGTATCTGTTCCAGTAGATACTGAACCATGTGAAGGGGATGATACTGGTACCCTCTGAGTAAGGACACATGAAACACATTGTGTACATACGAAAGCTGTGGAGGTAACGCTAAACGGTAAGATACTTCACCGACTCGTTCAATGATATCAAACGGTCCGATGAACCGAGGACTGAGCTTCCCTTTAATTCCAAAACGTCTAACACCACGTGTCGGCGAAACCTTAAGGAAAACATGATCTCCTACTTTAAAATGTATGTCCCTACGATGCTTGTCAGCGTAACTCTTCTGACGTGACCGTGCTTCTTGAAGTTTCTGCTTAGCCACTGCGACCCTCTCATTAGTCATCTCTATGATCTCCGGTCCTTCAAGTGTTCGCTCACCAACCTGATCCCAGCAAATTGGGGCGCGGCAGTTTCTGCCAAACAACATCTCGAAAGGAGCACACTTGACACTTGCGTGCCAACTATTGTTGTATGCAAACTTCACCAAACAGATGTAATCGTCCCAATCACCCTTCCATTCCAACGCACATGACCTCAACATATCTTCTAATGTCTGAATCGTTCGCTCCGACTGCCCGTCTGTTTGAGGATGAAAGGCCGTGCTAAGCTTAAGTTGTGTACCCCAAGCTTTCTACAGACTCTTCCAAAATCGCGAAGTGAATCGAGGATCTCTGTCTGAGACGATGCTGGATGGAGCACCGTGGAGTCTCATGATCTCTCTTCTATACGTATCGGCAAGTTTACTGACTGAATCTTCCTTGTGGATCGGTAAGAAATGAGCTGATTTGGTAAGTCGATCTACGATAACCCAAATTGCATCGTGCTTCCTCTTGGTTGGCGGAAGACCAGTAACAAAATCCATGGTGATTTTTTCCCACTTCCACTCTATAATATCTAACGGTTGAAGGAGACCGCCAGATCGCTGATGCTCGATCTTGACCTGCTGGCAGGTAAGACATTTGGAGACGTAAGTGGCAACATCCTGTTTCATACCACTCCACCAAAAGTACTGCTTAATGTCATGGTACATCTTAGTCGAACCAGGATGTATAGAGAATGGGGAGCTATGAGCTTCAGCTAACAATGCTTCCTGGAGTTCTTGATTATCAGGAACACAAAGTCTCATGCCCTGCCATACGATACCATCTACATCTACTATGAATTCCGTCTGCTTCTCCAAATTCTGAATTATCGCCCAGATTTCTCCATCATCTTTCTGAGCTTCCTTGATCTTAGAGAGTAACTCAGGTTCTACTCTAAGATTAGCCCAATAACCATGCTGTCCACGTACCATGATCTCTATGTCTAGTCGCTCCAAGTCTCTTATGATTTCTTACTCAATTTTAATGTCGTTGATCATTACGGACTTCCTGCTAAGTGCATCTGCTACTACATTCGCCTTGCCGGGATGATACTGCAGATTAATGTCATAATCCTTCAACAGCTCTAACCATCTCCTCTGTCTCATGTTCAATTCACACTGAGTGAAGACATACTTCAAGCTCTTGTGGTCCGTGAAAATGTCACATGATTCTCCATATAAGTAGTGCCTCCATATCTTCAATGCAAACACGACTGCAGCAAGTTCCAAGTCATGCGTAGGGTAATTTTCTTCATAAAGCTTAAGCTGCTGTGAAGCGTACGCGATCACTTTCCCATTTTGCATGAGAACACAGCCAAGTCCCTTCCCTGATGCATCACTTTAGATTTGGAATCCACCCGTACCAGATGGGAGAGTAAGAATAGGTGCAGATACTAACTTCTTCTTCAGGTCTTCGAAGCTCTTCTCTCGTTCTTCAGTCCAGACGAATTTCTCCCCTTTCCGCATCAGTTTGGTCAATGGTAGTGTTAGGCGGGAAAAGTTCTCCACGAATCTACGGTAATAGCCAGCTAAGCCTAAGAAACTGCGGACTTCAGTCGTAGATGTCGGCCTCGGCCACTTAGTAATAGCCTCAACCTTCGTTGGATCCATAGTGATTCCTTCTGCTGATACAATGTGACCTAAGAATGCCACTTTGTCTAACCAGAACTCACACTTGGAAAATTTAGCATACAACTGCTTCTGGCGAAGAATCTGTAGTACTGTACGAAGATGGTCTTCGTGTTCCTCCTTGGACTTTGAGAAAATCAGTATGTCATCAATGAAGACAATGACAAACTTGGCCAGAAATTCATGGAAGATTCTGTTCATCAAATCCATGAACATTGCTGGAGCATTGGTCAGGCTGAATGGCATGACTACAAATTCGTAGTGTCCATAGCGTGTACGGAAAGCAATCTTGGCGATGTCCTACTCCTTAACCCGTAACTGATGGTAGCCTGACCTAAGGTCAATCTTGGAGAAGTGTTTGGCCCTTTAGAGTTGGTCAAACAGATCATCAATACGTGGGAGTGGATACCTATTCCTGATAGTAATCTTGTTGAGCTCGCGATAGTCGATATAAAGACGCATGCTGCCGTCCTTCTTCTTAACAAATAAGACCGGTATGGAGATGCGCTTGGTCGAATAAAACCTCGTTCTAGAAGTTCTTGCAGTTGATCCTTCAGCTCCTTTAACTCTATGGGAGCCATGCGATAAGGAGCCTTGGAAATCGGCTCAGCTCCTGGGACGAGCTCGATGTTGAATTCTACTTCACGTACAGGTGGTATGCCCGAAAGTTCTTCTGGAAACACATCTTGGAATTCTAACACTATTGGCTGATCCTGATATGATGGGGATTCAGCATCCATGTCATGAACCGTAGCTAGATAACCCTCGCAGCCATGTGACAGTAGTGCACGTGCTTGCTGGGTAGATATGATTTGTACAGACCTTCTGGGTACGAACCCGTTGTGAATGTACTCTGGTGCAATAACTTCACCGAAGATGACTCGATATGAATGGCAGTCTATGGTACCATGATGCTTGGATAGCCAATCCATGCCCAAAATCATGTCAAAGTCATTCATGTCCAGCGGAAGTACGTCAACAGGACGAACCTTATCGTCGAACTCTAGGGGAAGACTCTTGTACACATGGGTTATAATTACAGAGTCCCTCAAAGGCGTGGAAATACTGAGTCTATTCTCTAGTGGCATGGGGAGTATCCTAACATTCTTGGCATAGGCAGTAGAAATAACAGAGTGAGTAGAACCCGTATCAAATAGAACACATGCAGCTTGACCATACATATACAAGATTCCAGTGATGGTACCTGTAGACTTGTTGGCCTGATCTCGAGATGTCGTGTAGACGCGTCCAGTGGTAGGAGGCGGCTTGGTATCAGCATGTCCTGATGTGCCCTCCATCTCGCCCTTGCGGCAGTCCTTCATGTGATGGCCAGTAAGACCACACTTGAAGCATGCGTCACTATCGCGGCGACATGGCCCTGGGTGCCTACGGTGGCAAGTAGAGCAGAGAGGATGAGTATATCCTTCAGCAGGTGCTCTGGTTGGCTGGGAACCTGATAAAACATTATACATGAGACATGACAATAGGGTAAAAAGGACAATGCGGATAATCGTAAGATTGAATACCAGTGATAGCTGGACGGCTAGGCTGTGAACCTTTCTGGTTCTGGTCCCTACCGTTTCCATGGTTCCTGGTAGAAGATTTGCTAATGTGTCAGAATTATGAGTTATAACATGAAATCATCAGGAAATGCGTAAGTATAAGGACTTGCTGCTGTTGGAGTGTCCAACGTTGTTACGGTAATTATCATTACCGGCACGCCTATCCGTAGCAGAACGGTCGTTAGTCTGACCGTTTCCCTTGGGTTGATTAGGCTGTTGCTGAGTAGCCGATTGAGACCGGTCCCCAGTCTTCTGCCTAGAATATACAATTTAAAGAGATGAAATATTTGACATATATAGAAAGAATGCGGATTGGTCACTGCTTGATTACGAATGTTTACCTCTTATCGGGTTTCTCTGCTTCCCCGAACTCATCTCTCTCATGCAGCATCTCCAGCTTACGTGCCGCATCGGCCACTTGTGCTACCGTGTTTACGACCGATGTGCGAGGAGCCCACCAGAAGTGGTGTGCCTGCTCTTCAGGAGTACCTGCCGCTGCACCAAGGAAACCAGCTAAGCGGAGAAAGCGCTGCATGAAATCGTTGCTATTCTCCTCAGCTCTTTGTCGGATCCCATGGTACTCCCTCTTCAACTTGTCTTGCTCAGCCTTGGGAAAGAACTGCTCCATCACCCTATCTCTGAACTGAGCCCACGTCAAACCAGCCACCCAATTATCACCTCCCTCAGACTGCTTCAATGCTAACCACCAATTTAACACATCGCCTTCGAACCGGTAACATGCTAACCTCGCCTTGAAGATGGGGTCACAACCCATGACATCAAAGATCTTCTCGATGTGAGCCAACCAGCTTTTAGCTTCACAGGGGCTATCTGTTCTCTCGAAAGCTCGAGGGCGGAGCTTGTTGAATCTCTCCAGCCATATTGCCAATGTCATTGGAGGAGGATGAGGAGGAGGTGCTTGGTTTTGCTGCTAATTGTTGGCATCCTGAACCTCAGCCCTGATGTCATTCCTTAGTTGAAGAAGCAAAGCTTGCATTGCAGCTTGGATTGCTTCATTGAGTTGTTCCTGCTCGCGTGTGAGAACCATCTGACATTATAACATAAAATACATGATTAAACTGATCAAAACGTAAAATATATACATGAAAAAAAATTTATACCAATAAATCATGAGAAAATTTTTATGCAAGAAAATTTGTACATGAATGCATGTTGCAGTTTTATGAAAACTTTTGTATGCTCGAGAGTGAACGCCTATGGTCAGTTCACCCAAAATAAAAGACATGGCGATGGGACACCTATGGGTCGGTCCCAAATTTAAAAGTCTCGATAAAACACATGCGACTAAATAGGGTCAGTCGTGTAGCAACCATTACTTAGTCATAAACCTGCGACAATGACATATATATGTATGCATGAAAATGATGAATGCATGAAAACCGACTGTCAGTTCTAGGAAGACCATAGTGACTACCCACAAATCACAGGTCATGTTTTGAGAGCCTACAGGTCGAAGCCTTGTCTCTGATGCCATAATTGTAACACCCTATGTTGATAAATGGAATGTCACGCGTGATTATGGCGTGTCATCAAAGCATACAAGGATAAATGTCTAAAACATTACATGACCATATAAGGAAATACCGTAATCAAACATCGGTAGTCCAAAAGTAAAGCTCATCACACACAAACATAAGTACTGTAAATGAAAGGACTAAACAATGTCCATGGAAAGAGTATCAAAGTATAGATAAATGTATAAAGTAAAGAAAGGCTAGAAAGCTTCCAGTCCATATGCACGTACGCTTAAAGTCTACGAGCGTCCTTAGTACCTGCCGTTTTGGGAACATGAAAAGGAAAACGGCTGAGCAATACGCTCAGTGCACGGATGTACAAATAAACCATGAATAATACAAGCATATAAGCATGAAACAGCGGAAGAAACTAAGTCCTGGATAACCCGGTTAAGTCTTAGTAAAACTGGTTTTAAAGTTTGAAAAGCCTTATGTTTATCTTGTATAAACTATTTATCATATTTTACCATTAGCCAATATAGGTCATGAAATATCAACGTGCATGAATAATTGGAGGGGTGACCTCGTCATGCAAATTAGAGGGGCTGCCTCTAATTTAATATACTGGTTTTGGGTAGGAGGGATCAGCTCCTTGTGAAGGATGCAAGGCACACACCACATTCACAATGAGTAATCTGCTGAAAAACATGTAACTAGGATGCACCCATACGCCCCACATGATAAATATAATAATATGGGCAAAAGCTGAAGGGATGCCACGAGCAATCACTCTGCCGTGGGGAAGTCATAACACCAGTGCCTCTAGTGTTATGGGTATGGTACCTCCATAACTAGGTGAAACTGGTCATGCATGTATATGGCTATAGGTATTCTGATTAAACATAAGCAATCAAACATATAAACTTATACTATGGGAAAACAGTTGGCTGCATACGGGGAATCCTAATAAGGAAAGAATGTCCATACTGAAAGGACGGGAATCCGTACCTTATGTCTAGTGAACGAAGAAGACGAACGGAAGAGAGTCCTACTTCGGTATCACTAATGCTACATAAATACATACGTGTATAAGTATCTGATTACTGAATACGTAACTGGTTTTATATCATGTCTTAGCTTGTTTTATATGTTCATGTCATGTTTTGCTATTTTAAGCTTTATACTCTGTTTATCTTATATTCTGTCTATTATGATTAAGTATTACTTGTATTCCATGTATTATTATACTTGTTGTGTAATAATAAGTAACTTTCTAAAAATAGCAGGTTTCCTAAAATAGAAAGTTTCCAAAAATAGAAAGTTACCAAAAATAGAAAGTTTCCAAAAATAGAAAGTTTCCAAAAACAGAAAGTTTCCAAAAATAGAACTACTGCTTAAAATAGATAAGTTTCTAAAAATAGAAAGTTTCCATAAATAGATTAGCCGCCTTAATTAAATAGGTTTCGAAAAATAGAAAGTTTCCATAAATAGATATAAGCTGGTTAAATAAGCTAATTATATAAGCTTAAGTGTTTTCTGATTATCATTCTAAGTCATGTGATTATAAAGTATAATTTATTAATTAATACATGTAAATTAAATAAACTATAGGTTAAAAGTATTTAACTAAATATAACATGATTTTAATTAAATAAAGATAAAATACTTAGGTTAAAACATGTATTATTAACTATTAATAATATAACCTAAGTCATGTTAATTAATTAATTATAAGTCATGGTTTTAATAATTAATTAATTATAAAGTCTAATTAAGGATAATACTTAGGTTAAAATTCATGAATTACTAATTAAATTTATAACCTAAGTCATGTAAATTAAATTAATCATGTCATGCTTTTAATTAATTTCATTTAAGTCTAAAAAAATATAACATACTTGTAAAAATCATAAACCTTAAAAAAATGATTCATGAACCGGACCCGTGACTAAAAACCATGAACCGGACCCGTAACCACCACCATACCCCGACCAAGGTCGGGGTTCCCCCTTGTTTTTGCTGCTGCCGTGGGACCACCACCACCATACCGAGACCATATGGTCTCGGTGGTGCGACATAGGCCATGCCGAGACCCCTATGGGGTTCGGTTAGGTGTCGGCTAGACCACAAACACCCCTAAAACCCTTGATTTGATTTACCCCATGATTATTAACATGTTTAAATAATTGTTTTTAATTAGTTGATTAAAAACATCATGATTTTATGTGATTAATTAAATCAAAACATAAAAGAAAAGGTTAAAAGGTTATACCGAATACGTGAATCAAATGATGACGAACACACACGAATCCTTGCAAAATTTCCAAGATCAAAATCAACCCGAACACCCCTTTGGTGTTATTAAAACCGGCGGCCAAAAGAGGAGCAAGAAAAGAATTAGGGTTTTTGTTATTTTCTTGATTTGTGATAAATGACACAAGTTTTTACCTTAACCCCCTAGTTAGTTAATTTTGCATGGGCCAAGCCCATGTTTTCTTTGTATGCCGCGGGTAGGGGCCCCACTTGGGGTAACCCGTACTTTTCTCGTGTCTAATTTTTAATAGTGTGTTCTCGTGTGTTCACGTGTTCGTAATTTACGTGTTCTAATTAGTTTACGGTCGTGACTTAGTTATTCGTGTTCGTAATAAATATATATACGTAATTAATACTAGCTCATGATTAATCTACGCTCATGATTTCATGATCGCATGTTCGTGATTATAATTATTATTGGAAAATAATTATCGTGTGTTCATACGTAATAAATACTTATCGTGTTCTAACACGTACAAAATACTTGAAATTCTTATACGTGAAACGTAATGTGCTATAAAAGGAAAATTCTAATCATGTACGTACGATCTAAAAGGTACTATTCATGGTAAAAGCATGCGGGTTTTACATTCTAATTCAACAAATCCTATTTTTCTAGTCTAACTAATCATAGAGATATGCTAAGGAGCAAAGATAGACAAAAAAACACACAAGAACTCACCAAACAAGGTTTTGACCAAAATACATGGATTTTAAAGAAAATCGATGTTGGAGGCGTGTTGAACTAGACAATAAGTCATGACACAATGATCCTACATAGTTCTCTTTTGTTCTTGCTATACTTGAGAGACACATACATATAAAATATGTAAGCTCAATATTAATAGCAAGAAGCTATGAAAAACGTTTTTAGATTGAATTAACAATGCGAAAACATTTCTCGACCATTTTCAAAAGAACTTTAAGAATTTTGAAAAAGAGAAGAGAGGTTTTCCAAAAATAGTTTGCAAGACTCAATTACTCAAAGAAAGAAAAGACTCAAGAGAGAAAAAGACTCGATTAATAAAATGCGCAATTAAGGAATATGATCCATTAAACCTAGACCTAGACGCATGTAATTAAAAGGTTGCCTCTTAAGTGGCTTAGGTGAAGATGTCGGCTAAGTTTTCTCCCGGGGTCACCTTCTCAATCGAAATGTTCCCCTTTTGAACATTATCCCTAAGGAAATGGTGGTGAATCTCTATGTGCTTGGTTCGCGAATGTTGCACGAGATTCTTACTAAGGTCTATTGCACCCTTATTGTCACACATGATGGGAACATCATCAAGAGAAATCCCGTAATCAACAAGCGCTTGCTTCATCCATAGAGCTTGTTGAAAAGCATTACTGGCACTCACATACTCGGCTTCCGTGGTGTATATTGCAAGACCGTTTAGTTTTTTAGAGAACCAAGAAGTTAAACAACAACCCATGAAGGTACAAACTCCACTAGTGCTTTTCCGGTCCACATAGTCTCTCGCATGATCCGAGTTCGCGTAGACAATGGTTTCTATGTCGGTCCTTTTAGGATACCATAATCCTAAATATATAGTGCCCTTAATGTATCGGAAGATACGCTTAACCGCTTCAAGGTGAGAGGTTTTGGGAGCCTCTTGGAAGCGAGCACAAAGGCAAACACTAAACATGATATCCGGTCGACTTGTCGTTAGGTACAACAAACTACCAATCATACCTCTATATTTGGTGTTGTCTATCGACTCACAATCATCATCTACGGTGAGTTTAGTATCCGAGGCCATAGGGGTCTTCATCGATCTAGAGTCTTCTAATCCAAATATGTTTAGCATTTCTTTAACATACTTGGATTGATTAAAGAAAATACCATCGTCCATTTGTTTAATTTGGAGTCCTAAAAAGAAGTTAAGTTCTCCTGTAACACCCCCAAATTTATACAACTCAATACAGTGGAAGACTAGTTGGTGTTACGGGATATCACATTACTCACATCATAGACAACGCTTAAAAGTTGCGTCGTTTAAATAGTAAAGCATTTCCATTCATAAATATCAAAGTTACATAGGTCCCAAGTCATTGTATTTAATACAGGTTTTACAAAGCATTTGAATGGAAATAAGTATTTAGGTACGGGCCATGAATTCTTGTTGTCTTCCCGAGAATTTCCTTCAAGTACCTGAGATAAAACATGTTAAAAGAAAAGGTCAGCGATAACACCGAGTGAATTCATAGAGTTTAATAAAATCCATCAATATAACATTGGTATAAAATTATTACCGAAAATCATTTTGTACAAATCATTGTAATAGGCCATAAAATAGCCAAAAATCATTTTATACAAATCTTTATCAAATCATAATATAGGCGTTTGCCTTAAAAATCATTATACGAGCCAATGTCGTAAAAACAACATACAATACGTCTTATGACGTTGTATAAAGTTAAATAAAAACCGTTATATGAATATGGTTATGAAAACCAAAACACGAACATAATATCAATAGTATGACCCTGTATTGCTAGTCAGGCAATACATCGTAATTCGGTGTGTCTAGTAGTATTTCGTTAGTTGGATTATTATAAGCCGCATGACATTGGTACCTTACTACAACAAACAACGGGTAGCTAACCCGATACCAAATTTGCCCATCAAAAGTAGCGTGTCGTCACAAAGGTCACGCTATGGAAATCTTCTCATACATAAATTCGCTTACAAATCAATGTGGCACAACGGGGATCAACCGTCAAGGCGCGAACTGGGGTGATCGTCCCCAAATAGTACTATTATATGCATAAGCGTCTACCAAATCCCGGTAGTTCACAATTCATGCTAATGGGACTTTTAGTGACATAACCTAACTTTAATAATCCATTTAATTTCATCTATCGGGTCCTTGAATCATTAATCGGGTCATACAATCGGGTCATACAATCATTCGGGTCCAAATCAATAAACAAACAATCGGGACAAACGGTGTCCTATTTTATAAAAACTAACATGTTATCTCCCTCGCGGGTGTATAAAACATTTGTAAAAACATTTAAAAGAGTGCGAGGCTATGAACTCATGTTGATGTGGGAAGGCGGTTTATCGGCGATTCGGATGTACGGTGCGTGCTTCAATCATGGAAACCTAGACAAATAATACTCGTCTTAGACCTTTGTCCAATGAATTTATAAAAATAACAATTATGTATACATATGATGATTATATATATATGATGATCAAGTGGGTTTACATATTCTCGTTTACTCATTTTAGTGTTATATGTCGATAACTTTTATACCAGTTTACTAGTTTTACCTATTTACGTGTTTTAAGTCCAATAAACTTATTATAAGTTCTTTAACTTGTATTAATCCATGTTATACTTATATTATCAGTATTTAAAGTTTACAAGTTGGGCCCAAATAGGTTAAGCCCAATAAGTTCTTTTTATAAGAGTTTAACTTATTTAGTCCAATTATTAGTCCAATATGTTTACTTAGCTCGTTAATGTCCGTATGTCCTATAGTTCGGGTTTTATCGGTTTTTACTTGTTATATATGTTTATATATCAGTATATGAGTTTTTTAAAGTTTACATTAGACGGGTCCAACCGTCTAAGTTTTATTTAACAAAAACGTTAATTTTACGGTAATAGCCGAAAAAGTCGTAAAAATCATGTTTATAGTTTTATAACTTATAAAACTTAACAAGTTACCATTTTTATAAAATGTCCACTTATTTACCATTGTACATATTTATATAAATGTATTATATGAGTTAGTGAGTTTTAATTTATATTTTATACTATTTTTATTTGAGTGCTTATATAATACTATTATACTTTAATTTCCAAAATCTGATTTTTATTTTCATTTTTACCAAAACTGCCATATCTAGAGTTCTGTATGGAGATAGAAGCTCAAATTCTTATCACATATACTAAATGATATGTGCTCCATTTAACTCTTTTATAGCTACTGTTGAATCATCTTCTAAGTATTTTCTAAAAATCGTCCAAAACAGTGAACTCAGATTTGTACTTTAAACTTGTTTTGATCATATCTCACTCATTACAATGATTCCATTGCATGGCCAACTCTCACATGTTTACAAGACCCATAGCTTACTGTATATCAATCTATTCAAATCATTTTACCAGTTTACCATATGATTCTTTACTGTTTTATACAGCCATCTAAATTAAGCAAGATTTTAACCTTGTTTCTTATAGTTTTTCATCTTTTTAAGCATGTTTATCAACACCAAATCCCCACACAATATTTTTAATCATCATTTATCATCATATACATATACATAAGTGTAAGAAATACAAGATTACATAATCAAAAATAACAAGAGGATGAGGAGGACAATCTTTATACCACCAAGTTGATGTAGGTTGTGATTTGGACATGGATTTTGATGGAGAAACTTGTGGATAACCAAGACCATCTTCAAGACCACCAATCTTCATAAACTCCTTGTGGAAAATCAGCCCTAATACTCCATGGAAACTCCTCCTTGGATGTTAAAACTTGCACCAATCTTCCTCTTTTTGAATGGAGATTAACATATGTAAGTTATAACATATGTTTGTGGTTAAAAATTGGATGATGGTGGTGTTTTGGTTGAAATGGGACGGCACCAAAGGAGAGTAGAGAGGAAATTATGTGGTTTTGCATGAAGAAATGAGAGCTAGTGGTAAATGGTGAAGTGGTTTTGTGTGGAAGTAGCTTAACTTGTAAGCTTAGACAAGTGTTAAGCTACTTGTTGTAAACTTGCCACCAAATTGGTGTGGTGGAGCTAGTTAGGCCGGTTTGAGTGGGGGTGGGACAAGTGTCCCACTTGTCTCATCCCCATTTATTTACGGATAATCCTCGATTCTAGTTTCCTCGATTTGCGTGCCCTCGAGTCGTTTTACGAAAAACGTTTTTATAAATTATGAATCAACGTCACAAAACGAATCTAATAAAAATTGTCTCATCAAAAACGGAGTTCGAAAATGTAAATACGTAATCCTAGGGTTTCCGGTTTAGTCGTAAAGGACGTTAAAATAAAATCGTAAGTCCTAATCTCTTCTCGTAAATTTGTGAGTTTATGAACCAACACAAATTTAAAACTCCAAAATAATATTCACGAATAAATTTATTTTCTGAAATGTCGGACTTTCACCAAAGACGGTGTATGTAAACGTAAGCACGTAACGTTGAATCCTCCGGTTTAGAAGTAGTCGACGCTACTTCAAGACGTAAATCCAATTTACTTCCCAAAAATAAGTGAGTTCATATTATAACATTAAAATAATATTTTTAAATAATATTTGAGAATAAAATATCAACCATAAATTGACGGATTGTCACAGCATTTACCCCTAAACAGGATCTTTGTCCTCAAAGATCATCTTACCTTACTACCCGCTTCTTATAGAGTTAAAGCCATGTGGGTATTTCCTCCACATTCGGTCTTTTCTCACAAGTGCAATTCATTACAATACGCGACTTTCATCAAACATAACTACGTGAATAAGATCAGGCTTAATGTTGACTTACTTTCTCTATCCATGATGTTCACGGGTTTTCGATGAATGCAACTTTTCGCCGATCTAAACTTTACTTAAGAAGAATTTCAGATTTTCACTTGATAGATATTCCATCAAGTTCGATATACGAATCATAATTCACGCAGCTCTTGAAGTCCTAAGGTAGATCCAGCTTGTATGCCTTTCAAACCAATCTCTTTACATCATCTCTATGGTCCCATACTACGGGGACTTATATCCCATGATTTGTCAGATCATTAATTCATTTTTCCAAGGTTAAAAATTTTGGCATAATTTCGCTACCCATCTGGCACTTCAAGATCTACATTTCATATTCACATAACCTCCTGCCCACTATCGGCAGTCAATAATCAAATCCTAATTTCAACAATCAATTTAGGTCTCGTGGGTCGAATATTTTGCAAGGTTAGGTTCGCCATCATAGGAAACCTTAAACCTAAAAGACATGTTCAACTTACAATGGGTGTATGTCGGGTGTCTTCATCTCAACTCCTGCTTACAGATGCTCTAATATAGATCCTAACAAGATTCAATCTTGATCCTAATACGATGATTATCAATGATAATCTTTCCAAAGGAAAACGATTATACGGTTTATTACCAAAGGTCAATCATTTAAACATAGAACAACGCTTATAGTATTTTGTATCGTTACTTTACCTATCCCTTCGATTGGGGTGGTACAAAGTACTCTCATCAAGATTCGTTCTCAATGACTTCTGAGCAAATCTCTTAGAAATTCGATGCGAAGCGAGGATCTTGATAGAGATGATCGATACAGGCACACTATGTTTATATAACTCCTTTGCATTTATCATTAACGGGAATGATATTAGCAGATTTGGTCAGTCTCTCGACGATGACCCAAATCGAATCAAATTCATATGATGACCTTTGCAATAGCTAGACGTTTACTAATGTATGAGGCGATGTCTACCTTCATAATTGCCATCAGTACAACTTCTTCAGACAAAGATACTTTTAGTCATAAATGACATAAATAGAATACTTATACTTACAAATTCCAACATAACTATATCTCACAATCTCCATATTTAGGCAACCACAAGTGGCTTTTCATACATTTAACGTTATTGGCTTCTCTATTTTAATGGTTCACATTAGCCGCGAACCTCTTTTTATTATCTATATTATCCTTTTTACAATCATCGGCTATTTTTAAATTGTTCGGCAATTTATTTTGCACCTTCATTATTAAGGAACATGTCCTAATTGGTTCTTTATCTTTTATACATAATGTGTCAATAATTACGTTCACTTTCCTGATGAAATAAATATCATAACCGTATTTATTCAAAATTCTTTCTTTATATTTTCTAAGTTTTAGTTTCGTCTCAACTATCATTTTTATCAGTTTTGCTTAATCCGATGTTTAAAGCGTCGATAATTATCACAAGTAAATTAATAATAATTATTAAATTTTCATGAAACGTAAACGTTAAAAGTTTAAATTTCTTAGTTCGTCCAATTATATAAAATGTTCAAAATAATTTTTAATTTAATTTACACGATTTTTGTTGATTTATCAAAAATAATTAGTAGGATTCGTAAATGTTCGAAAAATCTTTGTTTATATTCTGGTCAAAATTTTCTTAGTTGAAAAGCGAAATGTATCGTTTCAAATTTCAAGTCATGGTTTAAATGTTTCCTCAATTCTTCTTAAGTTGTCTAGAAGTATACACGAACATTTACCCCTAAACAGAAGTTTAGTTAAATGGTTTGTGTATAAGGGAATAATCCCTTAAAATCCTTTGTTAAAACATTTGTCAAAATATATTTGCACTTTCTTTTCAGTATAACTCAAAGTCTTAAATGACTTCTAATTTTTGAAGAGTCAATTTATATTCCATTATCTATTAATCACACAGTTAAATCATGTAAAGGATTAAGTCTTAAATCACATGTTGTATATTCAAGGTACAGGTTTTCGTTGTTCGGCCAATTTAGGGCAGTATATAACTAATTATTAACTCATTCTTATTCTTATAAACAAACAAATAGTCCTTATTGATCGCAAGCATGAATTTATCAAATTACAGCCTTCACACGTGATTCACCAAATTTATGAATGCTACATGTGTATTAGTCAATCCAAACGACATCACGTGAAACTCATAATGTTCATTATAAGTACCGCATGTAGTGATTGGAATACATAATCTTTTTCGCGGACGCGAAGTTGATGATAACCATGCCGTGGATCAAATTGCTAGAACCTTGTAAATGATCGAAAAAATCTTCCATTTCGAGTTATGGATATCGTTTTCGATTGTCAATTTACTCAGTTCACAGTAATCTATAAATATAAGGAATGATAACACCATAGCTCTTCATGATGACGAGCTCGGTAGAACCAAAATCTTTTTCTGACAACTCTCTCAGTGGTACGGTAATTCCTTTAATTCAGATGGTGCTGACGTACAGTGCACAAGCCACAGGTGCAGCACCGAGAATATAATCAAATACCAAATTCTTCTTGCCTTAATGGCGAAAGTCTAGGTAATTCATCAACAAATACTTCCTAAAGTTTCAGATAACAGAAACATCTTTTAATAAATTCACTTTAAGTTATTTCTAGATTATAATATCTGTAACTAGTTCACAACCATTCACGGTATAATATTAAGTCTAAATACAGGATATGGTCATCCATCAAGAATTATTTAAATAACTTTTGATAATCAACATCTTATCATTTAGGGGAATTCTACTCGAGTTCCCATCAATTAAGACAATGTCGTCATGTCATAATCAATCAATCCATTCTACCGGCACTATCAACTTTTCAGTTTTATTGCCGTCGATAAGATGTGAACTTCTCAAAAGATTAATAATAAATCATAATCCTTCACAAGTTCAAGGATATCAGGAGACATAACTACTATTAAAAGAGTAAGGTCAACGCATAATCTATGCGAGAGAATTTCAAATCAGATACAGACGAAAACATTTAATGAATATGAATATATCCCATGTTTTCATAATTTGAGTACGCATTCGAAAGCTCCTCGGATCGTTACCCAGGTCATTCAAATGAAATCAAATCAAAAGAAATGATAGGAACGTCGATACATCCAGTCGGGTATCAAAACTTGGTAATCAGATACTTTTCCTAAGAATCTCACTACGGGATAATTGGACAAGAAAGAATTGTCAATTGTCAAATAAGACAATTTCCACAGATGAGTAAATTCGACTCAGAAGAATAGATGCTACAGGCACAAATGTAGGTGTCCCTAACACTATGTCCCTATTTTTCACTTCTTGCAGATCTCATAAAATTTAATCTTTCTCAATCTTCAAAGAAAATGTACTGTTTATTAATCAGTTTTATGGTGACTACTAATCAGCCTTGCATGGTCCATTCCAAATTGTATGTAGGCGCGCAACTATATACAATTTCAATATTAACGATGCAATACTCAGTTCGTCAAAATTTTATCATCATGTTTATAATAAAAGAACATTTTCATCCTTAATTCTTAAATAAGAATCAAAAATAAATTTACAAAGATTTTCTTTGTTATGAAAACAATTAGGTTTTCCAAGGTGTTTTATAAACAACTTCATTTCGACAACAATCACTTATAAATCTTACTTTGAATAATCCTTATAGTGATGAAAATTCAATTTTTCTCAAGGGATACCATTGTATCTTATAAAAACAATGAGTGATCTGCAAAGGAGTGATGAAGAGTTGTTCACCAAGAACTAACTACGATATGATAGGAAATGAGCTTAGCCAAATAATCATGAGGTTCATGACCTCGATGGCACTCAGAAAGAATAATTCACAACGTAACTCAATTCGAGATGAGTACTTGTTCAACGGTTGCATCACTAATGCGAACATTAGGATTAAGCAATAAAAGATAGATAACATCGATACATGTAGAATTTAGCAATCAGAGGTAGTCTTTTCATTAATCACAAACAAGTCAAAATTGTACCGTAACACATTACGTGTCACTGTGTCATACAATTCTCAGAACTCATCCTACCAACTGATGTCACAGTTAAGTTAGGGATTATTTTTAAAAGATACCACAATGAATACTAATCTACAAGAGTCATTAGGTGTCCCGCCTGTCCCGGAAGATCCATCGGTCCCAATTTAGAAGAAGATTTCTTCAATTTATTTCTTGGACACTGGGCATCCTCATTAGTGGACAATGGCCTAGGAACAACCCTTAACACGAACCTACAATCAATTAAAACCTTATAATTCAATCACAGAACTTAATGACTTCCTCTTAACAATCTTATATTCCATACAGGTTAAGTTTTACTTTATTCAAGTTTCAACCAATTTTATACTCAATTCGATATCCTACTTCATTCTCCAATACTTTCAATCTTTATTCTTAGGCCTTAAAAGGGCAATAAAAGCTCAATATGATTAACACTTAATTTCCAATCCTATAGCTCTTACAAAAACAATTATCAAATGATTCACTAGTATGAGATGACTCATACATTCAATTAGACTTCTCGGAAAGGTATTAGTAGCATGAGGCTTTTGGGTAATGGTTCCAATGACAGCCTCAAGTGCAACATTCACCCTTTCTATTTCAAATTTAAGAATTGGATGACAACGAATCAGATGACATCCTTCTAGGTGGTAACGTTTTGTCAAACTCGACTCTATAAGGAAAGATCGTCATGACATCGATATCAGATTTAATCTCGCCAATTCTTTTTCAATATCACAATCAACTAATATCTACATTTCTACGAATATCAACCATTTGTTGGGATCAGAAATATCCACAACTTGGTTTAGATCTAGGGTAGCTAGAATTCCTACGAGAATAGCTTCGACTAATTTACTAGAGGATTTAGGGTTCCTTGTGACAATCGACGTCGTATAAATACCTCGTATAAATATCAAAATAATCATCAAACAATCATGTAATAAAATTACATCATATATATATATAATCCAAGTTATATATATATTAAAATAACACTTCTCAGTCTGGCCTTGTCGGTAACTCGGGAATTCTTCGGCACCGTTATAGTCAAAAGATTTTTAGACATTTTTAGAAAAATGTTTATAGTTAAAAGATTTTGAAATGTTTTACTCAAAACCTTAGTTTTAAAAATCTTTCGTTCTCTATAACGATAGCTCTGGTACCAAACTGTAACACCCCCAAATTTATACAACTCAATACAGCGGAAGACTAGTTGGTGTTACGGGATAGCACATTACTCACATCATAGACAACGCTTAAAAGTTGCGTCGTTTTAATAATAAAGCATTTCCATTCATAAATATCAAAGTTACATAGGTACCAAGTCATTGTATGTAATACAGGTTTTACAAAGCATTTGAATGGAAATAAGTATTTAGGTGCGGGCCATGAATTCTTGTTGTCTTCCCGAGAATTACCTTCAAGTACCTGAGATAAAACATGTTAAAAGAAAAGGTCAGCGATAACGCCGAGTGAATTCATAGAGTTTAATAAAATCCATCAATATAACATTGGTATAAAATTATTACCGAAAATAATTTTGTACAAATCATTGTAATAGGCCATAAAATAGCCAAAAATCATTTTATACAAATCTTTATCAAATCATAATATAGGCGTTTGCCTTAAAAATCATTATACGAGCCAATGTCGTAAAAACATCATACAATACGTCTTATGACGTTGTATAAAGTTAAATAAAAACCGTTATATGAATATAGTTATGAAAACCAAAACACGAACATAATATCAATAGTATGACCCTGTATTGCTAGTCAGGCAATACATCGTAATTCGGTGCGTCTAGTAGTATTTCGTTAGTTGGATTATTATAAGTCGCATGACATTGTTACCTTACTACAACAAACAATAGGTAGCTAACCCGATACCAAATTTGCCCATCTAAAGTAGCGTGTCGTCACAAAGGTCACGCTATGGAAATCTTCTCATACATAAATTCGCTTACCAATCAATGTGGCACGACGGGGATCAACCGTCAAGGCGCGAACTGGGGTGATCGTCCCCAAATAGTACTATTATATGCATAAGCGTCTACCAAATCCCGGTAGTTCACAATTCATGCTAATGGGAATTTTAGTGACATAACCTAACTTTAATAATCCATTTAATTTCATCTATCAGGTCCTTTAATCATTTATCGGGTCATACAATCGGGTCATACAATCATTCGGGTCTAAATCAATAAACAAACAATCGGGACAAACGGTGTCCTATTTTATAAAAACTAACATGTTATCTCCCTCGCGGGTTTATAAAACATTTGTAAAAACATTTAAAAGAGTGCGAGGCTATGAACTCACGTTGATGTGGGAAGGCGGTTTCTCGGCGATTCGGATGTACGGTGCGTGCTTCAATCACGGAAACCTAGACAAATAATACTCGTCTTAGACCTTTGTCCAATGACTTTATAAAAATAACAATTATGTATACATATGATGATTATATATATATGATGATCAAGTGGGTTTACATATTCTCGTTTACTCATTTTAGTGTTATATGTCGATAACTTTTATACCAGTTTACTAGTTTTACCTATTTACGTGTTTTAAGTCCAATAAACTTATTATAAGTTCTTTAACTTGTATTAATCCATGTTATACTTATATTATCAGTATTTAAAGTTTACAAGTTGGGCCCAAATGGGTTAAGCCAATAAGTTCTTTTTATAAGAGTTTAACTTATTTAGTCCAATTATTAGTCCAATATGTTTACTTAGCTCGTTAATGTCCGTATGTCCTATAGTTCGGGTTTTATCGGTTTTTACTTGTTATATATTTTTATATATCAGTATATGAGTTTTATAAAGTTTACATTAGACGGGTCCAACCGTCTAAGTTTTATTTAACAAAAACGTTAATTTTACGGTAATAGCCGAAAAAGTCGTAAAAATCATGTTTATAGTTTTATAACTTATAAAACTTAACAAGTTACCATTTTTATAAAATGTCCACTTATTTACCATTGTACATATTTATGTAAATGTATTATATGAGTTAGTGAGTTTTAATTTATATCTTATACTATTTTTATTTGAGTGCTTATATAATACTATTATACTTTAATTTCCAAAATCTGATTTTTATTTTCATTTTCACCAAAACTGCCATATCTAGAGTTCTATATGGAGATAGAAGCTCAAATGTTTATCACATATACTACATGATATGTGCTACATTTAACTCTCTTATAGGTACTGTTGAATCATCTTCTACGTATTTTCTAAAAATCGTCCAAAACAGTGAACTCAGATTTGTACTTTAAACTTGTTTTGATCATATCTCACTCATTACAATGATTCCATTGCATGGCCAACTCTCACATGTGTACAAGACCCATAGCTTACTGTATATCAATCTATTCAAATCATTTTACCAGTTTACCATATGATTCTTTACTGTTTTATACAGCCATCTAAATTAAGCAAGATTTTAACCTTGTTTCTTATAGTTTTTCATCTTTTTAAGCATGTTTATCAACACCAAATCCCCACACAATATTTTTAATCATCATTCATCATCATATACATATAGATAAGTGTAAGAAATACAAGATTACATAATCAAAAATAACAAGAGGATGAGGAGGACAATCTTTATACCACCAAGTTGATGTAGGTTGTGATTTGGACATGGATTTTGATGGAGAAACTTGTGGATAACCAAGACCATCTTCAAGACCACCAATCTTCATAAACTCCTTGTGGAAAATCAGCCCTAATACTCCATGGAAACTCCTCCTTGGATGTTAAAACTTGCACCAATCTTCCTCTTTTTGAATGGAGATTAACATATGTAAGTTATAACATATGTTTGTGGTTAAAAATTGGATGATGGTGGTGTTTTAGTTGAAATGGGACGACAACAAAGGAGAGTAGAGAGGAAATTGTGTGGTTTTGCATGAAGAAATGAGAGCTAGTGGTAAATGGTGAAGTGGTTTTGTGTGGAAGTAGCTTAACTTGTAAGCTTAGACAAGTGTTAAGCTACTTGTTGTAAACTTGCCACCAAATTGGTGTGGTGGAGCTAGTTAGGCCGGTTTGAGTGGGGGTGGGACAAGTGTCCCACTTGTCTCATCCCCATTTATTTACGGGTACTCCTCGATTCTATTTTCCTCGATTTGCGTGCCCTCGGGTCGTTTTACGAAAAACGTTTTTATAAATTATGAATCAACGTCACAAAACGAATCTAATAAAAATTGTCTCATCAAAAACGGAGTTCGAAAACGTAAATACGTAATCCTAGGGTTTCCGGTTTAGTCGTAAAGGACGTTAAAATAAAATCGTAAGTCCTAATCTCTTCTCGTAAATTTTTGAGTTTATGAACCAACACAAATTTAAAACTCCAAAATAATATTCACGAATAAATTTATTTTCTGAAATGTCGGACTGTCACCAAATACGGTGTATGTAAACGTAAGCACGTAACGTTGAATCCTCCGGTTTAGACGTAGTCGACGCTATTTCAAGACGTAAATCCAATTTACTTCCCAAAAATAAGTGAGTTCATATTATAACATTAAAATAACGTTTTTAAATAATATTTGAGAATAAAATATCAACCATAAATTGACGGATTGTCACATCTCCCATCATACTCATTTCAAACTCGTCATGCATGATTTTGGCAAAGTCATCACACAATGATTGACAAGTTGAACCAAATATAATGTCATCAACATATATTTGTACGATAATGAGGTGAGAACCTTTCTTCTTTATAAATAGTGTATTGTCTACCATCCCCATGGTATACTCATGTTTTACAAGAAATGCTTTAAGTCTATCATACCAAGCTTTGGGTGCTTGTTTAAGACCATAAAGAGCTTTCTTAAGCTTGTAAACATGATCCGGTTTCTCAAAATCAATGAAGCCGGGAGGTTGAGCCACATATACCTCCTCATTGATCAAACCGTTCATAAACGCACTCTTTACATCCATTTTTTGTAGCTTAAAGTCTAAGGCACACGCATAGGCAAAAAGGATTCTAATGGATTCTAATCTTGCTACGGGTGCGTATGTCTCGTCATAATCAATACCTTCTTGTTGATTATAGCCTTGAGCTACAAGTCTAGCCTTGTTACGAGACACAACACAATTCTCGTCCAACTTATTCCTATATACCCATTTGGTTCCTATAATGGTTGAACTTCTAGGTGGAGGAACAAGTTCCCAAACGTCATTAGCAATAAATTGATTCAATTCTTCTTGCATAGCGATGACCCAACTCTCATCCATCAGAGCTTCTTTAACATTCTTTGGTTCAATCAAGGAGACGAAACAAAAGAAGTTACTTTGATTTTGGACTTGAGATATTAGGGTCCTTTGATTTAATTCGCCTATGACGTTGTCGAGAGCATGATCCTTTGACTCCTTAATGTTTACTCCCTTTTCAACATTAAGGTCTTCAACTCATATGTTTCTAACATCTTTGGCTTTAACTATGTCTATTTCATCCAAGTCATCATCTACCAAAGGTGATGTCTTAGATGAAGGAGGGGTTTCATCAAATGTCACGTTAAGTGATTCTTCAATTAAACCCGAGGTTCTATTGAGGATTATGTAGGCTTTGTTATTTTGGGAATAACCTAAAAAGATACCTTCGTGCGACTTTGGGTCGAACTTAGTAAGGTAATCTTTGGTGTTGAGAATGAAGCACTTGTTTCCAAACACCCTAAAGTATTCCAATGAGGGCTTCTTACCTATAAGAATCTCATAGGGGCTCATTCCTAGGAAAGGTCGAATAAGAATTCGGTTGAGAATAAAGTATTTTTAGGCAAAGATTGCTCGTTTAACATCGTCCCACTCATCTCTCGGATGGTCCTATTCTTCCTTTCAACTACCCCATTTGATTGAGGAGCGCGAGGAGCCGAGAAGTTATGGGTAATACCATGAGCTTCATAAAAGGCACCGAATTGCACTTCATTATCAAATTCCCTACCATGATCCGTCCTAATAGAGACAATTAAACATCCTAGTTGATTTTGGATTCTACGACTAAAGATTTCGAAGTGATCGAAACCCTCATTCTTAGACGCCAAAAATCTAGTCCAAGTGAATCTAGAATAGTCGTCAACTATGACTAGGGTATAAGGGTTACCTCCATAACTCCGTATGGCAAAAGGTCCAAAGAGACCTATATGTAGGAGCTCTAAGCACCGGGAGGTTGATACCAAATTCTTGGCTTTGTGACTTGAGTGAACTTGCTTCCTAACTTTGCAAGCATCAAAAAAGTGACTATCAAACTTCATCTTGGGGAGATGTCTTACCAACTCCTTAGAGACTAAAAATTGAATTAAACGCATATTAGCGTGACCTAATCTCCTATGCCAAAGAGTAGAACTATCATCTAAGGTCGCTAGACATAAGTTGTCCTTTGACTTCCTATTAACCTTCATGACATAAAGCCCATGCTTTTTAACACCTTTTCAAATGACCTTTCCATCTTTTACGATTTCAATGTCATATTCCGAAAAGATGACCTTACACTTATTGTCACAAATTTTACCTATTCTTAGAAGGTTAAAACCTAAGTTATCTACGTGCTCTACATTTTCAATGGTCATGGATTCCAGAGAAACCGTATCTTTGCCAATGATATTACCACGTCAATTACTAGTGAATGTAATGTTACCTCCATCATATGCTTTGTAGTACGAGAACAAACTTCAATTACCCGTCATATGTTTAGAACATCCACTATCCTTAATCCACTTGTCGGGCTCTAAATCGATTCCCAAGCATATCTAGGTAACAACACACAAGATCAAACATTTGGTCCCCAATATCTCATGGGTCTAAAGTTGTTAGTTCCAAACATCCCTTGCATTTGGTTTGTATGCATGAATGGAGGAGACATTCCCCATGGGGAAAAGTATTGTTGTTGATAATTATTCCAATTCATATGGCCATTTTGTTGTCCATTGTTTCTCCTCGGTGTTTTTCATCTTGATCTAGAATTATTGTTATTTCTTCTATGTGTTGGAGTTTTACTCCTAGGTCGTGACTTAGCTTGGTTGTCCCTTTTTGGTGTATGTGTTCTACTTCTAGGTTTTGACTCATTTCGTACTCTTGGAGGAGTAGATGTTTGTCTAGATAAAATTCTAGTTCCCATTAGAGGTTTACTCAAGGGCTTGTAGAATTTACCTAGAGTAGTTTTTTCAAGAATAGGTACTTTGACCTTGTTAATAAGAATATGTTTTAGACCTTCACCTAAAAATTGACTCTTCAGAAATTTCAGGATTTTCACAAAAACCAACTTTTGTCCGCGGTTCTTTATCACTACCCGCGGTTCCATATCTATAGGGAACCGCGCCATATACTGGCGTACGGCGTACAGATGTTCGTTTTTTCTGAAAACCTAATTTAAGGCTAAGTTTGTGTAAGTGATTGTATTGGCCTTCTAATTCGATATCATCTTGAGAAGAACTATTATTGCTATAATAATCGATTTCGGAATGTACCTCTTTAGAAGTGTGAGCCATAAGACATTTCTCATCTTTGGGGTTGTCATCAACATTTTCACCGTTATCGCTCCATGAACCTCCAACGAGCGCTGCGTGGTTCTTGTCGCGTTAAGGCTTAGAACAATCACCGATGAAATGGTTTGGATCACCACATCTAAAGCGTTTCCTATCACATTTATCATCATTGGTAAATCGGTTTTTGGAGAAGGATTTCTTGTTGTGGCTTGGTTGCCTCACGTGTTGACCTCGTCTCTTGAAGTCTCTAACCATCATGGCATATTCCTCATCATCACTATTCGAGGAGCTTTCATGGTCACTTTGCGCCTTCTTGGCCTTGAGTGCTAGAGACTTTCTTTCACTCTTACCATTTCTGAGTCCTTCAAAATTATCATCTCATGAACTTTCAAGTTGCCAATGAGTTCATCTAGTGATAATGTGGTGAGATCCTTTGGTTCTTCAATCGCCATGACTTTGGCTCTCCACTTTGGATGCAACGCCCTAAGAAACTTCCTAAAATTGTTCTTGCTAGAAAAACCTTCATCAAGTGCTTTTAGACTAGTAATAATAGTGTTAAATCTAGAAAATGCAGTATCAATAGTTTCATCTTCTAAGATGACAAATTGTTCATATTGTTGAACAAGAAGATCGATTTTACTTTCTTTGACTTGGCTATTACCTTGGTGGGTTACTAAAAGAGTGTTCCAAATATCTTTAGCGGTTTCACACATAAAAATCCTTTCGTACACTTTCTTTGGTAAAGCATTATAAATCACCATTTTAGCCTCATTATTTCTAGCAAGTTTCCTTTTAGTGTCATCATTAGCTTTCTCAAAAGTGACTATCTCTTTGCTTTTAGAAACTTCATTATATTGATAAGGCAAAAAATCACCATGGGTAATAACATGCCAAAGATCTAAATCTTTTGATTTCACATAAGTCTCAAATCTATTTTTCCAATAAATAAAACTATCAATTTCAAAAAGAGGTGGTCTTTGCATAGATTGCCCTTCTAGGTACTTGTTGCAATCCATAGATCGATAATACAATATATTTTAAAAAGGCTTGAGCAACCACGCTCAGATACCAATTGTAGAAACTTGAAGGGGGGGTTGAATAGTTTCTTAAAATTTACTTGTCAAAAGACGGTTTTCAAAAATCCTTTTCAAAAACTTAGGCTTGAGAAAATATAAGAAACCTTCTTATACACAATATGAACAATGGATAGTGCAACTAAACTAATAATCACAAGTATAAAGAATAATGAATGTAAAGAGATAAGGAAAAGAAAGATCAAACCAAACACCAAGGATTTATAGTGGTTCGGCAACGAAGCTCACTCCTCGACCCTACTCCACTCCTCGATTACTCCTTACTCGAAAGTTCACTAATCAACAAGCTCCTTAAGGTGGAGAAACCATACACAAAGTTGCTGATCCAATTTCCGACTCTAAGCTAAAAGTCAAGCCCTAATCTTAGCTAGGACCAATCTACACCAATATACTTTGAGGACCAAGTATTAACCTTAATACATACACAACTTCCAAATAGACACAACTACTTGGATCTTCACAACAATGAATAAATAAGATTTGATATTCAATGGATCTTTGAGGTAGACACAACACCTGAAAGATGAAAGTGTTCTTCTCTTTGCACTTGGAGAGGAAGATATGGGAGAAGAAAGATTAACTTCTAAACAAGTAGTAATCAACCAAATGATCAAGGATATGAGTGGTTTTAGAAGTATGAAAGAATCTAGAAATATATGTGCAAAAGAGATGAAGAGAAAATCTAAGAATGGTCCACTATTTATAAGACAAGGCTCCAACGGTTATATCTGTCTGTGGTTCCTTATAGCTACCCACAGTTCCTTATCGATAAGGAACCGCATAGCCACTTAAGGAGCCGCCGGAGTAGACTCTGCTCCTTTTTGTCTTTTAGTGGTATGGTTCAAATCTGGTGATTAAAATATCTTAAAAGGATATTGCAAACCAAGATAGAATATGCCATTTTCAAATTTTCAAATAATTAATTTAATAAAACATTTTCTTAATTATAAAGTTTAACAAAAACTTGTCACACTTAATAAAAAGTGAGTTTTAAGAAAAGATTAAATCCTTGATCACTTAATTAGGATGATTACTTGTTTTTACATACCTTAAGTGATAATGGTTGAAATGAAAAAATAGGGAACTCAAGAGTTCGTTTTTCGTTGTTTTCGTAAATGCTTGTTTTTACATATTGTCGTAATCAAAACAAAGCGAGACTGAAAAATGCAAGTAACGTTTTTCGGCATCATTGCATTAACACATGCAAATAAACATTCATGAACAAAAGGAGTATCATCCTTCTTGTGAATATTAGCAATGAATCCACCTTGATTCTTCTTAGCTCCCCTTGTATGAACAGGAGTATGAATATCACCAATTATTTGAGTGGGAGGATGAATTTTGGCCACCTTTGTAAGAATTCCTCCCCCAAATATTGTGTTGTCATGAACCGTGGATTCTAAATTTCCAAGATCCCCATTATTGCTACCTCTATGCCTACTTGAATTAGGAGACATATTGTCAGCGACTGGAACATGGCCACTAACACCTTCATTGGGCATGGGATCTTCAACAAGTTCAATAATATTTTTGTCAGAGGATGAAAGCTAGTTGTCAGTGGCTGAATCTAAAGTGTCAGTGGCTGAATCTAAAGTGTCAGCGGCTGATATGGAGGTGTCAGTGGATGAAGATTCATTCACTATTTCATCAACTTTTTGCTCCCCTTGTTGCTTTCTCTCCTCTTCTTTTGCAGCAGTAGATGCTTGAATTAATTCTTCACTCCAAATTGGTATGTTAATATAGTTAAAAGAAGGAGTGGGTTCATCTACATGTGATCCTTTTACCTCATTGACCTATATACCTGCATTGTCAACAATATCCATGATCATTGACCTGCTTATGAATGTCATGCACATAAAGAAAACAAATTAGTTTTCTTTTGGAATCCAAGCCTTTGCAGACTTGGATTCATGTGTTTGTTCAACAAGAATTGACTTATTTCTTGTAACAACCCCCTGTTTATCCCTTTGTGCCCTAAACAACCAATTTATTCCCATAGGTTTAGTAATGAACTTTTCAAGAAATTTAAATCTGTTACAAGTCATAGAAACTCCATTAAAATTAGGGTTTTGTTCTTGTTTAGGTCTCCATGTTAAACTGGATGAAGCCTTGGACCCTTGTCCCTTAGGTTTTAAATACCTATTATTACTTGGTTTAACATAAGGTCTGACAGAATCTAGTTGTGGCATTCTTATACCAAACCTAGATTTGTCAACGGCTTGTTTTGTCCTGTCAGTAGATAGATTGTTCCTATTAGCGGCTAAATTAGGGTTTGCTGCAGGAACCTACTGTCTATTAGACCAAGTGTTGTTCTTTTGAAAGGGCCTTCATCCATGGACATTAGCTCCCTTGGAGAAGAAAGGACCTGGTCTTGTAGCCTATGGACTTGGTTGGACAAAAGGTCTAGGGTTGACCATGGTTGACCTATTGTTAGTGGATGAAATGTATCCACTGACACAATTATAGGCCAAATATGAGAAGCTCCCACATGAATAACAAGCCTTTTTTTACACAAACCTAGGCTTAGACTAATAAAACCATGTTCCAATAACATTTTCTTGACTTTGAGGTGACCTAGGTTTCCTATACATCTCTGCATATTTAACACTAGGTTTACTTTTAGTTGTGAGTCAAGCATAATAGTTTTGCCAGTATTAGGGTTAGTCACAACAATGGGTTTTAGGTCAAAAAGGTCATCATTAAGTAGTCCACCTTTAACAAATAGAAAAGGGTTGGCTGCTTTCCATTGTTCTAAGTCTGTCACCTTCTTCTTATACTCCTCAACTAGGCTAAGAACTCTAGATGGAGGATAAATTCTTCCACTTAGAATTCTGGCAAGCTAGTCCAAGAGAGGTCTTTCCCTTATGGAACCCCATAGAAATTTCTTGCTGGGGGTGGAACAGCAGCAAATTCTTTCATCCTAATGCCAGACATGTCCCTAGGGTCTCTTTGTTTACTTACACATTTCTCTAAGAGAACACTAGCTTGATCAAACTTCTCAATTTTAAGCCCTACATCATTTTTAGCTTTAATGGCCTCATCTAATTTAAGTTGCAATTCAGCCCTAGATTTCATGAGAGAATCCCTGGCACCATTACTCACTTTTAGATCTCTATTTAAAACAGTAATTTGATCTTTAAGATTAAATTCCATTTTCTTATACTGTTCTAACATCCCATCAGATTGTGCAAGACACCTTTTATAGTTTGCAAGCTTGATTTCTACATCAACAACCTTTTATTTGAATTTTAAAACCTCTTGATTAAGTTTTTCAGTGTTTTGCCTGCAACCTTTACTACAAAAAGCATCATCATATACCTCACTATCTGATGAAGAGGAAGAGGAATATTTAGCCATGAGAGCATATTGAACATGCTCTTCTTCATTCTCAGATATCAATGCTTGATTCTGCTCCACATCATTTGCCATAAAGCTCCAATCCCATCCAAGTCCATCAACCCCTTGCATGGCAACCATAGCTTTTGGCTCAGCATCTTCAACCTTGATAATTTGTTTTGACCTCTTTCCAGCATCATTCCTACGTGAAGATCTGCATTCCCTCATAAAGTGTCCCATCCTGTGATAGTTATTGCATTCAACTTTGGATTTATCAAATCCAGCAGCATATTTGCTATTAAATGTCATCTTCCTACCAAATCTCTTGTTCCACCTATTGGCTCTGATACTGCTAAGTGCCATATTCCTTTTGATATCCATATCTTCAAGATCAATATCACTGAGATCTTTAAAAGAAACTGCAGAACCATTGGGCAAAGCAGCAATGTATGCACATACAGTATCCAAATCAATTCCAGTTGGTTTGAGACTTGATGCAACATTGTATGTGTCATTGCTGATGAGGTTAAGCCGTTGACATGTGAATTCCATCCACCAACATATGAAGCATTGTCAGCGGCTGAGGAATCAGTATGAGAGATGAATGCCATGCTCCCTGATGTTGATGTGCTTCCTTGTTTAAGCATAGCTTCAGGTTCCATAGTCTTTAGTTGATTATATATTTCATCAAATGAGGAATTCTTGTGAGCCTTGGTAGCAATGATTGATGATATGAGTGATTTTACTCATATCATTTGTATCTGAAAACGGACAATAAATGCATAAACTCAATAGAAAATGCCTTGTATATGTTTGTTTTTCGTTTCATGTGTATAGGTACCAAATATCGCGAAAATCGACAAAAACCGGCATGAGTTTGAAGAAAAGATCGACAAAACCAATTTCAAGCTCGTTTTTAGCGGATTTCATCATTTATGGAGTTTAAAAGGCTTGTGGATCCCACATTTGGGAAAATAGGCTCAAAATCTCATTTGAAGTTCATAAGGTGTTAATTTTTGGAATAAACCCAAGTGGAGGCCCAAATCCAACAATTAAATAAGACGGATGAAGTTTATTACATCTTTGGTCCATGTTTTGGGTAAAAGCCCATTTAAACAATATTGAGACGGTTGAAAAGTTTATTTAAACTTTTTGGTCAACATTCATTTATCACATATTCACACGTTACTCACACACACAATTAAAAAAACCCTTTTCGATACTATCTATGTATCATCTCTTTCTTTTATCTTCCCCAAACCTAAAAAACCAGACACTTTATTCACTATTCCTCCAAAACCTTAATTCACTAAATCGTTAAATAAATTTGGGGCTTTCACTTGGCACGTGTGATTTACGCGATGGGTAAATAAATCCCCATTGTTTTCGGATGGTAGAAGTGGAAGGCATCTTTCACGTGGCAGCGTGTTATTGGGTTAACCACATCACAAAAAACCAATCATCCAATAAAAGGGAGCCACATCAGCTTTGTAGAAGCACAACTAGCACAAGGATTGCCACCTTGGCAATCCGTGTGAGGAGAGAGCTATTATCCACCTTCAGATCATAACCAACAAGAAAGAGAAAGAAAAGATGCCGATCCAAGGGTTCAAGTTGATTCTTCCTCAGCAAACACCTCAACCCACACCCTCTTGGTTCACCTATAAAAACCCCCCTCAAATCATGTATTGGGTATCCCATTTTTACTTTACAGTTATAATGTCAAATTAGATGTAGGAGTAATTGTATTTTTAATTTCATAGTATTGTAATCACTTTAAGAAATTAATAAAAGTTTGATTTGATTTAAATTTCTCTTGATTTAATATACTGTCAGATTTTCTTGCTATTATTTCTCATATTATCTATATTGATATTATAATCTGATTGAGTTTATTTAATAGCTTAAATCAAATAATAAAGGTAAGTTTGGGAATCTGTTACCCCACTGGTAAACAGTAGAAAAATAATCTTTATGGTTCAAATGTGGATATTAGTTCGTGGAGTTGATGTTAATGGTGGTTGGAGTATTACGGTGGTAAATGGTGATGTCGTTTAGGTTCTATGCCAGCTCAGCGCTGCACATCGTCCCAAAGGGTTTCTCCAAAAGGTTCTAATCCACTTTATTTTCTGTCTAAATCTTTAATTGATATAAATCTGTTTTTATGGTTATAAGTATCTTAATGTTTTTTTATGAATCTGTTTTAAATATTTGATAGATGTGATTTGATTATATCTGATATACTATTTCTTCCTTGTTTATGATTTGAGTTTACATAATATAAATCTGCTATTATGGGATTGTTTTTTAGCTTTACTTGAATGATTAGACTAATTTATTCTTGGATTAGTTCTGATAATTCTTATTTGTGAGTGATAAATAGATTGAGGATCTGTTTAAGTTCTTCGACGTTTTCAGCTTTATATAGTTTTAGAATAAATCGATTTATGTTTGGTGAGGTCGTTTAGATTTACTGATTTGTGTATAATCTGTTTTTGGGTTATGTTATGGTTATGGATTGCTAATTGAAGATTGCTTGCTGTTATAAATCTGTTGAAATGTTTTCATTTCCTTAGTTACTTATTTTGTGCTCGAGTTGCCTTCTTTACTTGCTCGCTTGATTTGGATCCCAGGATCTGTGTATCTAATTTTAAGCATTTAGTCTGTTTGAGTATTGTAGTTGTTGATTTTGTGTTTTATCCTTAGTTTTCTTTTTCTGCATATACTGTTATTGTTAGCCTGCATTCCTCAATTGGGGGTGTTTGGCTTGCTGTTTATGTATAAATTTTACATTCCAAAAAAACAAATCACCAAAATAAGTCACTCCTGTGACTCGAACCCGAGACCTCTCGGTTATGGGTCCAGTTACCTAACCAACTGGGCTGGACTCTTGTTTGCATTTATTTACTGCTTAGTTAATTAATATAATTTATTGAATTAGAGCTGTCAGTTTTCTTTTAAGTGTATTTACCCTAAATTTTAATTTCATTTAAATTTAAGTAGTTTATTGTTTATATTTCTTTAATAAAATTTTAGTTTTAATAATAATTAAATAAAACAAACTAATAAATAAAAAAATGTTTTTATTAATTTTTGAAGTTTAATTAGTTTTTAAATAATTAGATTTTTATTAATTTAGATTTAAATAAAAATAGTTTTAAAAATAGATTTGGTTTATTTAGGGAGTAAAAGTATTTTTAAATAGATTTAATTTGTTTAAAAAGTTTAAATAGATTTTTAATAGAGTAAAATTATTTCTATTGAATAGATTAAATTTATAATTGATTTTTAAATAGATTGTTTATTTTAAATAGTTTAAAAGTTTTAATATTTAAATAAGTATCCATTAGATTTAATTCGGGGTAACGATTCATGCACTTTAGGTTAAAAATTGGTAGAATTAATTTAGTTAAAAACCGAAACCAATTTGAATCAATTGTCCAAATCAAAGCAAAACGTCTCAAATTCATAAGATCTTCGTGTACAACGAACTTGGTTCACCCACGTGTTTAATTGAATCCGTCTTTGGTAATTTTAGACTATTACTTTTTCTTAAAGGTAATTTTCTAATTTACCCTATAACGTATCTAATTATCACATATACTATCACGATCACATCAAAAATTTTGGCGCCGCTGCCGGGGGTCTTGTATACGATTCGTCTTTGTGGTGATTGGTTGATCGTTGATTTGAAGACCCTTTCCATCCTCGGAAAGTTTTGTTATTTTTCTATTATATAGTATGTATCATTTTTCTTGTTTTTTGTGATTAATATATTATATTACCTCGTAGAACAATAAATTTACATACTTTTCAAATAAGACCTTAGTTGGGATTTCATCACCTAGCTATTGTATTCGAATCCAAAACAAAAATAAAAGGCAAAATAGATAAATACTAATAAGAAGTTTGAACTCGATTTATACAAACTATAAGGTGGGTATAAGGCGACGTGCTATAAAAGGCCGTCTAAGGAAAAAGGTTTTTAAGTGCTTTGTGCCACCTCGTTTCCCCGCTTGCTTGTGCGTATGTTGAGAGGGACGACCTATTATTGGTTTGCCAACTCAAGTAGTATTAAATCTTATTTTTGTAGTTTACTTATTGAACCTCGAGACGTTTAGGTTTTCACCTATCGTTTCAAAGTCAACCGAGGATAATTTACTTCCATAGTAGTTATCCTTATTCCTTGTTTTTTTATCAATCATTTTTTGTTGAGCAATACCAAATAAAACACCAAAAATAATCTTCTTCTTGTCTAATTTCTTTTCTTCAATCCTCTAAATTCTCGTCATTGTAGTGTATGCAATTACGTTCTTCTCGACTTGTGATTGATTTTAATAGGCTTGAAAATATTCCTCGTAGAAATAGAAATCGTCAACAACGAATAGTGGAACCCGAGCTTCCACCTATTGTTGTAGAGATGGCCGATAACCGAACAATGGAGGAATTGCTCCGTGCACCCACCGAAGGGTATGGGGAAGCAATCGTTGTGCCGGCTATTTTGGCGGAACATTTGGAGATTAAGACGGGTATTTTATCGCTCATTCGTGCCGACCAATTTCATGGCAATGAGACCGATAGCCCGCATTCTCACATTCGGAATTTTCTTCGAATTACCTCGACTCTCAAGTTTAGAGATGTGCCGAATGACACGATTAAGCTTATGCTTTTCCCGTACTCGCTCGAGGGTAATGCTAAGATTTGGTATGAGAAAGAACCACCGGGTTCGATCTTAACATGGGATGATTTAGTGTCTAAGTTCATGAATTATTTCTTTCCACCGTCCAAAATAACACACTTTAAGAACGAGATCACTAGATTCGAACAAAAAGTGCATGAATCGTTTGGGGTTACTTGGGAAAGATTTAAAGATTTGTTGAGACAATGTCCACACCATGGTTTCTCGGAATTGCATCAAATAAATACTTTTTATAATGGGCTTAATATGATTGAACAAGATTCTTTAAATGCCACCGCGGGTGGTATTCTTTTAAGAAAAACTCTGAGAGACGCGTGGTGTATAATTGAGAATAAGTCTAGAGCACAATATTCACGAAACACACCGGTTGTATCCAATGTGAATTCATTTAATCCCGAGATTGCTAGATTGGACTCTAAGATTGACACGATTTTGAATGAGCTTAGGAATAATCATCATGGATCGATTAATATGGTTGAGAATGTTTGTGTATCATGTGGTGGAGCACATCCTAATTATGCTTGTTTAACCACGGGGTTTGGTCAAGCTAGTGCTTTTGCCACGACGGGAACTTATGGCTCCAACGGTCAAGTTCCTCGTCAAAATCATGTTGCTCCACCGGGTTTTCCACCGGTTCAAAATAGGTACAACAATGGAAACAATGGGAATAATTTTAACCGTGGTAACCATGGGAATTTTAATCAAGGAAATGGGTTTAATGCTAATCAAAACAATCAAGGTTTTCAAAGCAATAACCAAAATGATTTGTCAAGCTACATTAAAACGAATGAGGCAAATTTGAAAGCTTTTCAAAATAACATTGAAGGACAAATGGCAACTTTGAAAAATGAGTTTCAAAATACGCTAAAAGGGCAAAATAATAAGATTGAGCTTAATCAACAAAGAATTAAACAAAGATTAGAGCAAAACCAAAACCGTTTTGAGCAACAAATAGAGCAAAGTCAAAATCGTATGCAACAAAGTTTAGAACAAAATCAAAACAAATTTCTTTCGATGTTTGAATCATTTATGTCCAAACCATCATCTTCTTCGGGTTGCTTACCTAGTAATACCATTCCAAACCCGAGGGGAGAGCTTAAGGTTATCACCGCTTATGATAATTTAGAAATAAAGCTTGAGCTTTATTTTCCACATAAAGAAACTTTTCTTAATGTCACCAAGGCTACTTTAAATGTGATTGTTACGTCGGATTTCCTTGATTTCTTTCCTAAGAAATATAATGATCCGGGTCAATTCTTGATACCTTGTGTTTTTTATGAGCTTGGGGAATACAAAGCTCTAGCCGATCTAGGAGCTAGTATTAACGTAATGCCCTTAGCCATTTGGAAAACTCTTGACTATTTACGACTTATGCCCACTTGAATGATCATTGAGCTTGCTAATGGTACCACCACCCGTCCGGTTGGTATAGCGGAAAATGTCATTGTTAAAGTGGAGGAGTTCGTTTACCTAGCCGATTTTGCAATCATTGATTATGAGCCAAATCGTCGTGTGCCTATATTTTTAGGACGACCATTTTTGTGTACGGCCGATGTTTTAGTTGATATGAAAGAAGGGGAGCTTAAATTGTTTCATGGGAATAAACATATGATTTTCAAACCGGGAAAAATTCCAAGATTGGTTCCTAAGAAATTGGAATTGTGGAACTTGATAAACCTATTTTTGTTGATTCATGTTGTAATGTTACCTCATCTCCACGAGGATGATAGTTCTAAGATTGAAAAGGAAATTAATGACTACCTAAGTACACCATTTGATGCTAGTGAGTTTGATAGTGAGGATTTTGATCCCGAGAGTGATATTGCTTTAATTGAAAAATCATTGAAAATGGACTCATTTTCACTCTCTTCGAAGGACCAAATTGATGTTCCTAAGGCACAATCTTCCGTTGAAGAGCCTTTGATTCCTAACTTCACACCGAGTGAGGTTAGTGACTATTCGTTGGATGAGTTCGTCGATGAACTTTTTGCTATCATTGATCCACTTCCACGGGGAAGTGAAGACGTTTTTGATCTCGAGATCGAGCGTGATTCTCATGTTTTACCTACCATTCTCGAGGAATTCACCGATGAATTTCCTTCTAATGAGAATGATGATCTTGTATCCGAGTGTGACACACTTGATACTTTGTCGGATATTTCTTGTGATGACGAGAATGACGACACTTTTGTGACTTACTCAAACCCTCTCTTTGAAGCTTCAATGAACAATAATCTATTGTTTAAAGAAGATTTTGAGAGCATCATACCGCCTTCATCTCACACATTTTGTGTTGATGAATATGTCAACCCGGATGGAGAAATTTTCTTGATTCCGAATCTCCCTCCCACTCGCTTTGATCTTAATGTGCGGGTTTTTCATGTGACTCATATTGAGTATCATGACCCCTTTATTCACATTCCTAAGAGTGACAAGGTCGACAAAGTCATGCAAGTTGAAACCACTATGGTTGAGACTTTTACCACACCATTACCATGTGCTTCATATGATTTTGGATTAGCATGGGGGGACGACACCGTGTTGTCTATTCCTTTCTCTCACGAGGACAAGGTATTCGATCCCGGAATCGTTGATTTAGGGAAATCTCGGCCTTTCACCGATGCAATAATTGAAAGACTTTTTAATCATCTTGGTGCGAGTTTATCTTGGGGAGCATGCTTTTTCCATTTCGTGATTTGTGACTACCATCTCTTGTTAGAGATTTGTGTTGGAGTTTTATCCTTTCGTTTGTCATCCGACAACGAGGATGTAATCATTGACCCCGGCATCGTGCTATATCATGGATTTTATTCCATTATGCCGGTTTTCACCATTTTCCCTAAGGACCAATGAATGCGGGGATCGAGTCGAGCTCATGACTCGGTTAACAAAAACGAGGTGCCTTGTGGGGGAGTCCCATACATTCTATCTTCTATCTATTTTCTAACACTAATAAGGCTTGATCTTTCAAGCTCGTGTTCGTGTTTTGTTGTGTTGTGAATCTTAGGTATGACCCTAATATTTGAAAACTCTCGTGTTCGGTTTTTGCCGGTCCACTTGATCTTCCATTCTTTGATTGCCAAAAAGGGGTACACTCTCTATCCTTTGATTTTTATCGGCTAACATTTTATCTTGAGGCTTAATTAATAAACGGCTTATAGATTTGCGTGCTCTTTCCATGTTAGGATTTTGCATTAGACTCTTCGTGTTTTGCAAGGGGGTGTTACTCTTGAGCTAAGAAACATTGAGGACAATGTTTGGTTTTAGCATGGGGGAGTCAATCGATATAATCGCTTGCTATTGCTTTTGTCGTGTCTAAGCGTAATGTTTTTCTCGTTTTCATAAACAATTTAACTTTTTAGTGTTATTTTTAAGTTTTTAATAAAGAGAATAAGTGCTTTTGACACAAATGTAGGCTTTCCTTTGGTGAAAATAAAAATAGTTTTTGACTCGACTTGGTTTTTACCTTAGCTTTTCCTTAACATATTTGAATTAAGTTTTGCTAGGCTTTTATATAGGGAGCTTTAAAACGTGAAAGTCTTAATTCATACGGGTTAAGAACAAGAACTTTTCGCAAGTTCCTATAATTGATCCTAGAAAGTCGTTTATCAAGGGAATTTTAAAACGCAAATTCTAAAACTTGAAAAAGTATAAGAAGATGCAAGATCCTATAGATGACTTGAAAACCCAAAACTTTGATTTAATAGGCTAAGTATCCATTGATTTCACATTTTTGAAATTTTACAATATGGAGAACAAGAGATGATAGAGTTCAATCATAAGTTTCTAAGGTTAATTCTTCTTTGTGCAAGTATTTTTGTGTTTGATTTGATCTCCTCGTATTTATTTTCTACACTTGAATAATAATTGCTTAATAAATGAAGTTTTTAGCGGTTTAGGCTTGATATCTTAACTCGTAACTCCTTCTTTTTCTTCCCTTGTAATTAAAGTGAGAACACATTAAGGGTGTCAGCGTCATGAACTTTTGATCATGGGATTGCGGAAATTTGGCTTACTATAAATATCATATTAATAAGAAGAATAAATAAAAACATGTTCTCTAGGAGGCTTCAGGTGGCAGTCATGTAGCACTAACCTTGTCATTAGAGCCTTAGGGTGTATGGCAAGGGGACGTGTTGAATAAAAATTGCTTCATCATCATGAGCCATAAGGTGGGATGGTGAATGTCAATTCCCTTATTTTTGTCCAAGGAGCCTTCGGGTGTGGATTTTAAATAAGGATCACAATTGCATCTTCAAGAGCCACAAGGTGATATGATGTGATTGTTGCTAACTCCATTAATAAGGTCATAATTGACTTTGGAGGTTTTTATTGTTTCTTTTAATTAGTCCTATTAGCCAAATTTCGGGTCCGGGGATTTATCCCTCAAATCGTGTTAAGTTATCCTTGATGTGGGCTTTCTTTAGTGACAACGGTTTTTGAAGTCGAGGTTAGGTTTTGAGTGTTGAGTTTACACCGTTTTTGCCTTCATTTTTGGACTAATAAATATCAAATAAAGTCAAATGAGCCTTTGGGTGAATGACAAATAAAATCTAGAGATACAATTAGGAATAATAGGAGATTGAGTTTAACACAAATTACTTGTATGAGTTGGTTTAATTTTAGGGCTTATGATTGACAATGATCTTGTATTTACACTTGGCATGGAAAAGTGAAAAGTCGGGGACGATGAATCTATTTGAGTTTTATGATCCTAAGAGTTATTTTTCAAATAATGAAAGCAATACATTTTGTCTTTTCAAAATAAAGTTTCAAAAGTTGAATAAAAGTGTAGTTAGAGTTTTATTTTATCACTGCGTGAGGACACGGCAATTGCTTAGCAAGGGGGAGTTTGATATGAGTGATTTTACTCATATCATTTGTATCTGAAAACGGAAAATAAATGCATAAACTCAATAGAAAATGCCTTGTATATGTTTGTTTTTCGTTTCATGTGTGTAGGTACCAAAGATCGCGAAAATCGACAAAAACCGGCACGAGTTTGAAGAAAAGATCGACAAAACCAATTTCAAGCTCGCTTTTAGCGTATTTCATCATTTATGGAGTTTAAAAGGCTTGTGGGTCCCACATTTGGGAAAATGGGCTCAAAAGCCCATTTGAAGTTCATAAGGTGTTAATTTTTGGAATAAACCCAAGTGGAGGCCCAAATCCAACAATTAAATAAGACGGGTGAAGTTTATTACATCTTTGGTCCAAGTTTTGGGTATGTTGGAAATACGTTTTTCCCAATAAAGTCTCGGTCACATCTTAGTTAGCATAGATCACGAGTTATAGACTATTTAGAACTTTGTTTTTTGGAGCGACCTCCCTTAGGGGGAGATTGTTGGAAATACGTTTTACGTATTTATGAAGGTTCGGTCGCTCCAATGATAATTATGTAATGGGCTCGTGATCCATTTAGTTTATGTATAGTCCATATAGCCCACATGTAGGGTGGGCTATATATATCCCCTCCTGGCTTGTTAGGAGGGGTTGTTGATTGTTCATTTGACACACTTAATCATTCCATCTTTATTTTCTCTCTCTACTATTCTCCCTTCTCTCCTTTCTCTCTCTACTCCATCATCTCCTTCATCTCATCTTTCTTACATTTATCAATTAATCAACCATCTTAATCCATCAAATCCATCATGTAGAATAGGCCAATAATTACGTAGACCTACAATTGGTATCAAGAGCCAAGGTTTGATTGGTTTATTCTAGCTTTTATTTTTTTATTGATTTTGGTGGGTTTTTTGATTTAATCATGCTTAAATATTAAAAAGTTTGTATTTTTTATAAAAAGTTTGTGTTTTTATGTGTTAAATCATGTCAAATCTTCAAATTTACTTACTTTTTAGATAAAAATCACAAATTTTTATACAAAAATCAAAAATTTCTTTATCAAATCTTAAAAAGTTTGTGTTTTTATAAAAAGTTTGTGTTTTTCTCTTTTTAATTTTGTATTTTTTTTTATTAAATCCTTTCTATTTTGATGCCTTTTTGTTTGAATTCCTTAAATTGAACTTTTAATTTTGTCCTTTTTTATTTTTTTAATCAATTTTGCCACTTTAATTTTTTTTATTATTGATTTTCGTTTATCAATTTTCAGTTATATCCTATATGGCTTTATTTTTTATATAATCAGTTTTTATATAATTTTCTGTTCTATCGAATCTGTTATCAGTTTTTATATATAATTTTTTTTTATCCTGGGTTTCGAGTTCTGTCCACTTATAGGTATTCTTCTTTATTTTTTTTGGGTCTCGTGTTTTGTCTAACATTTCTGTCCAGTTATCTTTTTGTCCAAGAATCTCAGTCTCATCAGTTCCGGGTGAACAAAGTTCCGGGTGAAAAAAGTTCCGAACGAACAAGTTCCGAACGAACAAGTTCCGAACGAACAAGTTCCGAACGAACAAGTTCCGAACGAACAAGTTCCGAACGAACAAGTTCCGAACGAACATGTTCCGAACGAACAAGTTCCGAACGAACAAGTTCCGAACGAACAAGTTCCGAACGAACAAGTTCCGAACGAACAAGTTCCGAACGAAACTGTTCCGAACGAAACTGTTCCGAACGAAACTGTTCCGAACGAAGCATGTTTATTCAAACATAACGGGACTCTAACCACAAACCAAAATCAAAAGTCTCCCACCCTCGAAAACTCTCACTCGACATCAAAACAAACACACCTCTCGACTCTTCTTTCCCTCACCCAACTCACAGACTCGCCATCCAGACCGACCCCTCACTTGACTGAAAATCTCACAAGACTCGATAGACTCAACGATCTTAGTCTCAAAAACAACATCCTCGATCAACACATTTTTAACAAACCCTAGACTCGACACCCTCACTAAAACCCCTCTTCTTTAACAAACACAAATCTCTCAAATCTTTACACAAACCCACACAAAACCTTACTCAAACAAACATCGACTCAAAAAGGTAAGTGGACTCCAACACCAACGACACAGATCCATCCTCAAAGACTCATTTACAGACTCAAACCAAAGACTCTCATTTTTGTTCTTTTTCGACACAATCTACACAAATATCGACTCAAAAACCAACAGACACCCACAATAAACTCTCGACTACCACTCGTGCACCCACAACCCTCGACCCACCCTCACCATTCACACAACTCACCTTCGTCTGACTCAAACCCCACAAACTCTCAATACTCGACTCGTATCTCACCACAAAACCGACTTCGACACACACCCTCGTACATCAATCACACTCGAAGACCAAAAACTCAAACAACTCTCTAACTCAAATAATTACACAACAGAAGGACTCTACAGATGAGAGAGGGACTCAACAAAACAATAGAAAACCTACCCGAGACCCAATTAAGGATCTTGAAGACACACCTGTAGTCATTCGTCATTTGACCTCCAAGAAAAGGATTAGGATTTGATTTGAGTTCTGGTTGAGATTAGTTGATTATCAAATTTGGTTCTTGAGAGTGAGATAGTTTTAGGAGGAGGTTTCTTAGGTTAGGTGTGTGGTAAATTTAGATCTGTGAAAAGAGAAGACGGAGAAAACAATAAAACCGTTGGGAGGCTTTATTTTTTTTGGGAAGAGAAGTTTTTAAGGGTCGGAGAGGATTATTTTGGAAGTCAACACAGATTTTTTTCATGGGCGGAGGAAACAAGAGGGATACACGTATTTCATTCACTGATTGATTCACTTATTTTTAGCCACGATTGATAACGTATTTGGTTGCCAAAGCCACGTTTTTGGCACAACTGAATTTATTTTTATTTTTTTTAGCCACGATTGATTCACTGATTTTTCCTTTTCTTTTTTACAATATTTAAAAGTTAATTTAGTTATAAACGTTTTTAGTTTTTATACGTTTTTTGAGCCACGATTGACTCATTAGTTTTTATACGTTTTTTAAGTCAAGTTAATTTTTATTTTAAAGTTTTTTGTCACTTTTGTTTTTTAGTTTAGTAAATTTTGTTTATTAATTTTTGGCAAATCGTGTCGAGGCGGGTATTTAAAAAAAAAAAAGTTAACGTGGAAAAATATTTGTCGGGATAAACGTTTTTGTGGCCGGATTTGACGACAAAGTGACGAGTCAACGTCACGGGATTTTTGATCAGGTTTAATTCATAATCGTTTGAGCCGACAACATCTTTTGAGCCGAATCGAATTGTAAAATCCTGAAAACCACAACATCCACATCATTTTTCCTCGATTTTCAATGGACCCGTTAAATTCGACACTTAAAGAGGGAGACTTGCATCGAATGCACGACAAAGCTAGAGAAAGTGGTATAAATTCATTTCAAATGCTTCAATATCATCTAGTTACTCTTTCACGGCTTCAAGGAGGGAGCGAATTTGTGACAATCTTTGGTCAAGATCGTCATATATTCATCGACTCTATCTTTACCACTTTGACCCAACTCGCCGAGCAACTCAACCATGGAAACTTTAATCACTCTGCATCGGCACTTGCATATAAGGCTCTTGTGACACAACTCACGCCTTTCCTCCAATTCAATATCATCAAGTCTGAAAGTTCAGTGATTTGCCAATCATTTCTTCGAGATACACATACCGAGTTTAGAGCTTTCCGTGATACAATTTTGAAACTCATGACATCGGTCTCGTCTTCAATTTATGAAAGATCTCGACTTCAGCAAGCGTATGATAATGGAGTGCAAGAATCAATGTCGCAGATGCAAGAGGAGAATGGTCATACGGTTGACAACTTGGAGCCTATCAATGCCAAGAGCACGGAATCAGGAGGACAACATGATACCAGTGGCACGTCAGGGAATGTTCACGAGATCTCTCTTGATGACACCTTACCCGTTTATGACGAAGAACCGGCAAACATGGTACAATGTAATGTCGTTTATGATGTATATGCTGATGACATGCCGCATATTGCGCATTCTGAACCTAATTATGACAAACATGAGATGGAAAAAAGTGATAGCAATACCACTTCTGATTCATCCGATGTAAGTCATAATGGGGGAGAGATTGTTCAGAATGCTATAGTACATCATGATAAGTGTATTATAACTGCTTCCGATTCCAAGATTAGAGAGCTCGAAACGATTGTAGCTCAACAATCAAAAGATCTTGAGGATGCCAAACTTGAATTTTCTAAGAAAACGGACAAATTTGAAACATATTTTGAAAAACTTGAAAAATCAAATGTTGTTCTTGAAAGAAAATTGGATCAAAAAGTGTTAGATTCTAAAGCTGAAAAGGATAATCTTTTGAAACAAATTCAACTGCTTGAATCTAAGTTGGCATCCCAAGATAACTTGCTCAAAGAGAATGAGACTTTAAAGGCCCAAGTACAGGAAAAGGTTTTTGTCCTAACCACTGGACGAAAGGGACCAAAAAGCCATTCTTCATATACCGCTCCGTGGGCTCCGAGAATAGAAGTGGTTCGTTTTCTTTCTATACGGTATAGCTGCGTTGAAAAACGAGTTAAGGAAAACTAGAGGACCTAGTGTGGACACTAAGCTTGAAAAGCCATCAATCTTCGGGAAACCGCCTACAAATCAGTTCGTCAGACAACCTACTGCATTTAGATCCGAGCGACCACTATCCTCGAGACCACGGTTTGCCTCCCAAGTTGATTTAGGTCATATTTCTAGAACTGTCACTCCACCAACTAGGCCTAGTGTGACTAAATCAGTTTTAGCAAGACCTCATCACATGATTGCACCTAGTTTCTCTAAGAATAGTTCAATGAACACGTCTAGAACTAGTTCAACTGATGTGCACCATGATTTTGGTCAAAGGGAAGCTATTCAAAAGACACATGTAAGAGATAGCAATGTCCAACCTAGTCAGATGCCTTCTAGATTACACAACACTGCTAACCGTAGCATGACGTCTCCTAGGAGCATCGATCAATCATCTAGGAATTACTCGGACATTAAATATGCTACTTGTAAAACATGTAGAAAATGTGTCTTTACGGCAAATCATGACTCCTGTATCAAAAAATTGCTTAATGAGGTGAACTCCCGTGCTAGACTTAAATCCCAGTGGGTTGCTAAAATCAAACCCGTTGGCAAAATGTGGCGCCCCACTGGTAGAACTTTCACTCTTGTAGGAAATGAGTGCCCTTTAACTAGGATAGTCTCTGATTCTACAAAGACTACTAGGGAGGAAATTGCAAAGGATGATACATCACTTAAGCCTGAACTTAAGATTTTCTATAAAAGGAAACGTTTGCCAACTAAGACAAGTGAATCATCCCCTCAGGCCACCTCTGACACAAGAAAAGAAAACCGTGAACCCCCACGTGCTTCTAAAATAGATATCTCTAACCCATGCAAAAGTATACAAACTCCTAATGAGAATGCAGGTACCAAAGTTGATGTTCCAAAAGAACGAAGCGGTCCAATCATTGTATACCGTTCAACTAAGGACACTCTCAGAGTTTGGTTGCTGAAGAAGCAGATATCAGAGAAACTAGTATCTCAGGGGATTCATGGTTAAAGCTTACAAAGGACTTATAGTCACATTACAGACTATAACTCGATCTTTAAAGAAAGGAAAGTTTATCGCCGATGATAAACTTATCCTTATAACGAGAAATTAATTTTTCTCGGGCATGAGCTTATATCAAAAACATTTCAAGTTTTTAAGCTCATGCACAATGGCTCCTCGTTAAATGACAGACGACGACCCGGACTTCAGAGACAGGGAAGTTTATCTACGCAATGATAACTTACCCTCTTAACAAGAAATTAAGTTTTCTTGGACACGAGCTTATCCTAAAACCATTCAAAGGTTTTAAGCTCGTGTATATGGTTTATCATTAAATATCAGATGGTAACCCGTTCTTCAAATAAAGGAAAGTTTATCGCCGATGATAAACTTATCCTTACAACGAGAAATTAAATTTTCTCAGACACGAGCTTACATTAAAACCATTCAAAGGTTTTAAGCTAGTGTATATGACTTACAGTTAAATGTCAGACTGTAACTCGAACTTCAAATAAAGGAAAGATTATCTTTTATGATAACTTATCCTCATAACGAGAAATTAACATTTCTCGGTCATGAGCTTGTATTAAAACATTCGAAGTTTTAAGCTCAGAAAGGAAAGTGTATTTTTTAAATAAGAGAACTTTTCCTCATAACGAGAAATTAACCTTTCTCGGTCATGAGCTTTCCGTTAAAACAGTCAAAGTTTTCAAGCTCATGAAAACGACTTCTAAGTAAATGTCAGCTTAGGACTCGTCCTTCAGATAAAAGGAAAGTTTATCGCCGATGGTAACTTATCCTTAACAACGGGAAGTTCACAACTTCTCGGACTTGAGCTCGCTTTTAAGATATTCAACATCTTAAGCTCAAGTAATTGTTTTTCAAAACTTTGAACACAATTTTTCAAGAATTTCTCAAAAGATTTTTCTAAATCTTTCAAAATTGTGTGTTCAAAAACGTTTTGATAAAACGAGCATGTCTTCTGGAATCGATAATATTTACGAACCTAGAAATGTCATTCAATAATGACACGGGGTTGTAAATAAAGTTCGAGCAGAAGTTTAAAAGATTTAAAACATGCTCCATATGGTTTGCTATTATTTCAGATAGCAACCCGCTTTTCATAATCAAGTCAAGCATTTCACCGGAAAGCTTTGACTCAACAACGGGAATTAATTTTCTCGGGGACGTGATGAGGTGACCAACATTCGTGAACAAGAACCATGTGAATCTTTCATATGATGTTCTCCATCATTCAGGTCCTACCTCGTAAACTGTTAATCTTGTGAATTCATTATGATATATGATCTTTGCACGTGATAAATACCTTACACTTGTGTTTAAAAGGTATTTAATTTACGTTTCAGCATACCCTCATTAATTTGAGGGGGAGCTTGTGTAATTCATGAAGATAATTGGATTTGCATTTTTCTTCCCAAATTTTCTTAAAATGCTATTAAATCAATTGATATTAAAAACATCGATTGGGTTAATATTTTTAATATGGGGGAGAAAATGTGATTTAATATGGGATATGATCAATCATAAATGGTTTGACTTAACGTGATAGCTCATCCCGACATGTGCAAAATGTTTTCGGATATCGTGGCATATGTTAAGGGGGAGCAAAATGGATTTGCACTTCAAAATGGATTTCATGGTGACATACACTTACCCAAAACATCTCTATTCACGATGATGAAGATTGTGGTGACATAAGGATGGTAGGATAGGTTAAAGTCCAATGATTCCTCTAGAACCGGAGGAATCTTCCCAAGGGCATTCCATAGCTAGAAATAGTAGTCCTTAGGAAAGATGGAGAAAGATTGTGAACGTAGCTGAATGCCGACCAAGTACTTAAGTTAGCACTGGAACAATCACAACAAGGTGCTAGTTATGACGTATTGGTAAGCATTGAAGGGGTTGAAGAATGAAAAAGAATTGTAAAGATAAAGGGTGTAAAGAAAGAAGCCCTCCTTACAACTTAGGCAGAAACCGGGTCAATTCATATGCTATTGAGATCATTTTTAATGATTCTTGATATTGAAGAAAGACATCATAGACCCGGTGATGCAATGCACAACCCTTCCCAGCTAACTCAAATATCTCTCAAAAGGTATTTGTTTTAATCACACGGAGATCAACACATTATCTATTGATTTATTCACTCCGAATAAATTGGTATTGAAAAGGTGGCACTCCTCTCCAGCCTCCGATCACTAAAATCCAAAATGCACGATCGAGTCTAGAGCCATTTGAGATCATCAAATATCTCATTAGGACACACTTTCATATTTCCTTGCTTCTTCACACACGGTGAAAAGTAAGAAAGATCTTAAGAGTCGTACGCAAAATCTTCATGATCTTTCCTGAACATCCGAGTAATACGAAAGTATTTACAATGAAGATGGAAATCCTTCTTGAGTGAATATCAAAAAGCTCATGGTAGGTGACTTGTGCGATTCTTTATGAATCAAACTTGTGATAACTGGAAAGCAACAGTGGTTTAATTCTTAATTGAATTTAAACACGTTCCAGGCCTCTACGCAATATCTTAGTGATCTTGCTAGAACATTCAGAGTAATACTATTAAGTATTTACAGTGACGAATGGAAATCCTTCTAGTGTTAACATCAAACAGCACTTGGTAGGTAACTTGCAAGATTCTATATGAATCAAGCTAGTGACTACTGGAAAGCAACGATGGTGCGGTTCTTAATTAAACTTCACTTGTTCCAGGAACATGAATTGACGGCTTCAAATCATGCGGATAAAATTATCCAAATGATTCACTCTTTACGTTCGCAGTCAGCTTTGGACGGTCGAGTAAAGAGAACGGGTTTACCCGTGAAATCTTGTCAATGAGGTTCTTTATTAAAACTACCTGCCACAAGTACGATATTTAATATCGTCCAACGGTCTTCACCGACCGGAGGTAAAATGCTACCGAATTAGAATGAAATGTTCAAGGCCATTTCATCCGTGTATATTGTTTGTTGCTAACTGTCTTATGCAGCGTAACAAGAAGGTGGCATTGCGGTGTACAATCCAGAAGAAGTCGTCACCACATGCTTATACTACATACAATTAGTACTTCAACAAATTCAAGAAAGCCCGAAGGTCAAGTCTTCCGCTGTATCAAACTCTGAAGCTTTCAAGAATTTAAAAGTATGAGTATGTGGAACATGAAGTCACGAAGAGGCAAATATCACAAGTGAAGAATGCACAAGGTCAAGGCAAGGAAACATGCTCAAGACTAAAGTCAAAGATCACATCAAGCATATTCACAAGAACAAGATCGAAGACTAAAGCATAGATGCTAGGTTTAAGATTTTGTAAAAAGATGTGACCTCCCTTAGGGGGAGATTGTTGGAAATACGTTTTTCCCAATAAATTCTCGGTCACATCTTAGTTAGCATAGATCACGAGTTATAGACTATTTAGAACTTTGTTTCTTGGAGCGACCTCCCTTAGGGGGAGATTGTTGGAAATACGTTTTACGTATTTATGAAGGATCGGTCGCTCCAATGATAATTATGTAATGGGCTCGTGATCCATTTAGTTTATGTATAGTCCATATAGCCCACATGTAGGGTGGGCTATATATATCCCCTCCTAGCATGTTAGGAGGGGTTGTTGATTGTTCATTTGACACACTTAATCATTCCATCTTTATTTTCTCTCTCTACTATTCTCCCTTCTCTCCTTTCTCTCTCTACTCCATCATCTCCTTCATCTCATCTTTCTTATATTTATCATTTAATCAACCATCTTAATCCATCAAATCCATCATGTAGAATAGGCCAATAATTACATAGACCTTCAGGGTAAAAGCCCATATAAACAATATTGAGACGGTTGAAAAGTTTATTTAAACTTTTTCGTCAACATTCATTTATCACATATTCACACGTTACTCACACACACAATTAAAAAAACCCTTTTCGATACTATCTATGTATCATCTCTTTCTTTTATCTTCCCCAAACCTAAATAACCAGACACTTTATTCACTATTCCTCCAAAACCCTAATTCACTAAATCGTTAAATAAATTTGGGGCTTTCACTTGGCACGTGTGATTTACGCGATGGGTAAATAAATCCCCATTGTTTTCGGATGGTAGAAGTGGAAGGCATCTTTCACGTGGCAGCGTGTTATTGGGTTAACCACATCACAAAAAACCAATCATCCAATAAAAGGGCGCCACATCAGCTTTGTAGAAGCACAACTAGCACAAGGATTGCCACCTTGGCAATCCGTGTGAGGAGAGAGCTATTATCCACCTTCAGATCATAACCAACAAGAAAGAGAAAGAAAAGATGCCGATCCAAGGGTTCAAGTTGATTCTTCCTCAGCAAACACCTCAACCAACACCCTCTTGGTTCACCTATAAAAACCCCCCTCAAATCATGTATTGGGTATCCCATTTTTACTTTACAGTTATAATGTCAAATTAGATGTAGGAGTAATTGTATTTTTAATTTCATAGTTTTGTAATCACTTTAAGAAATTAATAAATGTTTGATTTGATCTAAATTTCTCTTGATTTAATATACTGTCATATTTTCTTGCTATTATTTCTCATATAATCTATATTGATATTATAAGCAAATTTATTTGATTGAGTTTATTTAATAGCTTAAATCAAATAATAAAGGTAAGTTTGGGAATCTGTTACCCCACTGGTAAATAGTAGAAAAATAATCTTTATGGTTCGAATGTGGATATTAGTTCGTGGAGTTGATGTTAATGGTGGTTGGAGTATTACGGTGGTAAATGGTGATGTCGTTTAGGTTCTATGTCAGCTCAGCGCTGCACATCGTCCCAAAGGGTTTCTCCAAAAGGTTCTAATCCACTTTATTTTCTGTCTAAATCTTTAATTGAGATAAACCTGTTTTTATGGTTATAAGTAACTTAATGTTTTTTTATGAATCTGTTTTAAATATTTGATAGATGTGATTTGATTAAATCTGATATACTATTTGTTCCTTGTTTATGATTTGAGTTTACATAATATAAATCTGCTATTATGGGATTGTTTTTTAGCTTTACTTGAATGATTAGACTGATTTATTCTTGGATAAGTTCTGATAATTCTTATCTGTGAGTGATAAATAGATTGAGGATCTGTTTAAGTTCTGTAGATTTGCTAATTTGTGATCCGGTGGTCTAGTAGGGTGATAGGTGGTGGAAGCCATGGATGAAGTTGAGAGAGAAAGGTTGAATGTGTGAAAATGAAGAAAAGTGAATTAAACCAGAAAGTAAACACAAGCAACACCCCTCCTTGGAAGCTAAAGAGGGGTATATATAGCCACACACATAACATAAACTATACAACGAACCTAGTCTAGTCTAAACGTGTGTGACTATGATAACTAATGGGAATTCTTAAATGTCGTCACATAAAGTGAGTTTCCAACAATCTTCCCCCATGGGACGACGTGTAGAATTCCTTACAATATTCTTCCTAACAAGTACAAAATGATTAAGAACAAGAGCTTTCATGAAGCATCCAATGTTGATGAAGTCTTCTGAGGCCTTCGTCTTCAAAACGACTCATCTTTAAAGTAACTTGTAGAAGAAATATTGTAACGGCACGAGCTAAGTAACCCATACACTTCTGGTTAAGGAGAAGCTTCTGAATTAGCTTCCCCCTAATTCATGCCACATAAACTTGATGTAGAAGCTTTATAAATAGCTTCCCCCTAAATCGACAATCCTCGTAAGCAACTTCAAAGCTTTCAATAAAGCTTAGAATAATTAAGTGCACAGCGGAATCTAACAAGCAAATCCCATCATATAACATGATAACTTTGCTAAGAGGGATTGAAAGTTTGGGGCATACCAAGTAGATCAACAACTACTCTTCTCACGCTTGAATAATTCTTCTGAATTTTTCTTCCCCCTGAGAGTTCAAGTTATGCATACCAGAAAGAATCAAGACATTTCTTCCCCCACATAGTTGAAGAAAGTAAATCAATCTCAAGTATGAAGCTCAAATACTGAAGTGGACACTTTATCCCATTCATGAAGTTGACATCGTAACACCAGAGTCAATTAAGTCCCGGAAATGCACATATCTTCTTCCGGAGATGCACCAGAGTCAATTAAGTCTCGGGAATGCATATAGGATAATGATGATGTTTAATTGCAACAATCAAACAATTAAACCTTGAATCAGTAGTGTACCGTTTAGAGATTGATAACGCCACGAGTTAAAACACTGATTTTCTCTGCGGCTATGACAAATGTCATCCCGGAATATCTTCAAATCAAAGGAAGGTATGAAGTTCATCACGTGTACTCATTGTGCGTTCAATGTGTCTTCTTCTTCCCCCTTGATGGTTTCGAAACTCGGAACCATCAATAAATTGTACGCACATGAACCTGAAATCTCGTGAGAATAATAAATAAGCTAAATTATATGTTTTGTGAGAATCAGCTGTTGATCGAAAATCTCTTCTCATAAACTCTCCATGGCCACCTTTACCAACCCACGTGAAAGCAATTTGAAGTGACCACTGATAGAATGAACCAGATACATCAAACATGAAACTGAATAAGAATCCTTCGATCTTGTGACTTAATCTTGCACTATTGTTGAATGAAGAACGGTGGAGAAATCTCTAAGTACTCAATGCATCACTAAAGAAGTCTATAAGCACAACACCTCTTGAAATTATCCACGTCGACTAAGCGCGTGACACTGAGTACAACAATGTAACCCCTTGAAGTGATAGTTATCTGAGTCATCAACCAACCACCTCGAACCCGGAAACCAGATAACCAAGTCTACATTCTAAGATTAAGCACGAGCAAGTTATCTATGAAAGATAAAATAAATACACGCCTTCAAAAAATCTGTCTTCAACGTCACGTAATTAATACCCGATCAAACAAAATCTGTAGCCACTAAAAAATCGCCCAATTATTTCTTGGTCTCGTCTCAAATAAATTATCGTCACATTTGTCACGTCACTTTGTCACGTCACTCGTTGTCTCGACCCGATGACGACCGAAGTAAACTTAATACACACAAAGTTTATTTAAAATTTGTAAATAAAAAAAAAATTGTGTGTATAAAAGCAATAGATAAAAGCAACTCACACGGCCCAATTTGCAATGTTTAAACAATGTGAGTCCATGGCCCAATCACAAATATTATACCCGGTCCATTAATATAGAGAAGATAGTATTATATAAAACACCACTAATCCCTAATTTCACTCACAGATAAATCCGCCCCCCATTTCCTTCATCTCCTCACCTAGTAAACATCGCCTCTTAATCTAACAAAATAGATCTGATCTCCACATCTTTTCCTCAAATCTTAAATCTAAACAACTTCGTTTCCTCCGCCCCCTTCTCATATAATCTTTCCCATCACAGACGAAGATCATTGACCCTCGACATCAATATAAACCATTTACATTTTTGTCTTTAATAAACAACCCACGAAAAATCAAGAACCATTAATATATGCATCTCATCATCGAATGATTCGGCTACAAGATTGTAATTAAGGTCACAGGTAGGTTTTATTTTGGTTGATATTAACTTGTGTTTGGTTCAATTCGAATCAAAGAGATGATTATAGCAGATTTGTTATTAGTCATACTCTTATCTTTTCGAAAATAAATCAAAGAAGTTTTAAACTTCAACAATGATCTATGATGGGATAAGATTGTTTTCGTGTAAGATCTAAAAGAATCTACACATGCATGACAAAAAACTGAGATCATAATTTAAGTTGGTTTGAGTCTAAATTAGTTGTTTTTAGTCCGAGTCTAGATGGGATGGGGGATTAGGTGTCGACGGGAATAGGATTAGATTTGGAGTTGAGGAGTAAAAAGGTTGGCAGTTGAGTTATGTTCGACTCAGTGATTTAACTGAGTCAACTCGGTAATTATCGAGTTGACTCGGTTGAGATGGTTTTGGTCAAGAGTTAAGTTAAAACTACATGGTCAAGTAATTTTTTAAACTGCATCGTAACAATTTTTTAAACCCATAGGAGTCTAAAAAAAAATTTCCATCGCAGTCGAAATAAATTTCCATCGCAGTCAAAAATAATGAACCCATCGCAGTCAAAATAAATTTCCATCGCAGTCAAAAATAATGAACCCATCGCAGTCAAACATTATAGCCATCGAAACTTGAGTCCATCGCAGTCAAGATGGACCCATCGCAGTCTAAACTTGTGAGTCCATCGCAGTCAAAAACTTTGAGCCATCGTAGTCTAAACTTGTGAGTCCATCACAGTCAAAAACTTTGAGCCATCGTAGTCTAAACTTGTGATTCCATCGCAGTCAAAAACTTTGACCCATTACGATGGAACCCATCGCAATGAGAGTCCATCGCAGTCTTACCCATCGCAACATAGGTAAAATGGCCATCGTAGTCTAGTTGAACCCCCATCGCAAGTCGAGTGTACTTTTCCCGTGTTTTTCTGGATCTAAGTTTTTCTGGTTATCTTCATCATGTGAATACAAAAAATTACCAGAAAAAATGAAACTTTATCAAAACCAGTCACCAAAAAATACCAGATTTAAGTAAATATGGCAGTTTTGACTTCTTTTAACCAGGAAAAGTGTGATAGATTATGAAAACCAGATGTGGACAGATACAAGACCTTTGACCAGAATGTATGAGACAAACGAACCATTTTTGACTGAAGACAAGGACAAAAAATTATGAGTCTTGGATATAAACACAGGATGAGAAACATGGACACTGATTGGACAAAAATATGATATAGATTTGGACCAGTGACAAAAGTGATATAACAAATGATAAAACAATGTAACCGTTTGGACAAAATCATAACAAGACGTGACACATCTATTGAACGAGACCCCAAAAAAAATTTGACCACCAAATCAAAAACATGAACACGATCCAAGGATGGAACCGAGGCTCTGATGCCAAATGTAGAATTGCTAATTTGTGATCCGGTGGTCTAGTAGGGTGATAGGTGGTGGAAGCCATGGGTGAAGTTGAGAGAGAAAGGTTGAATGTGTGAAAATGAAGAAAAGTGTATTAAACTAGAAAGTAAACACAAGCAACACCCCTCCTTGGAAGCTAAGGAGGGGTATATATAGCCACACACACAACATAAACTATACAACGAATCTAGTCTAGTCTAAACGTGTGTGACTATGATAACTAATGGGAATTCTTAAATGTCATCACATAAAGTGAGTTTCCAACAAGTTCTTCGACGTTTTCAGCTTTATATAGTTTTAGAATAAATCGATTTATGTTTGGTGAGGTCGTTTAGATTTACTGATTTGTGTATAATCTGTTTTTGGGTTATGTTATGGTTATGGATTGCTAATTGAAGATTGCCTGCTGTTATAAATCTGTTGAAATGTTTTCATTTCCTTAGTTACTTATTTTGTGCTCGAGTTGCCTTCTTTACTTGCTCGCTTGATTTGGATCCCAGGATCTGTGTATATAATTTTAAGCATTTAGTCTGTTTGAGTATTGTAGTTGTTGATTTTGTGTTTTATCCTTAGTTTTCTTTTTCTGTATATACTGTTATAGTTAGCCTGCATTCCTCATTTGGGGGTGTTTGGCTTGCTGTTTATGTATAAATTTTAGATTCCAAAAAAAAGTAAATCACCAAAATAAGTCACTCTTGTGACTCGAACCCGAGACGTCTCGGTTATGGGTCCAGTTACCTAACCAACTGGGCTGGACTCTTGTTTGCGTTTATTTACTGCTTAGTTAATCAATATAGTTTATTGAATTAGAGCTGTCAGTTTTCTTTTAAGTGTATTTACCCTAAATTTTAAATTCATTTAAATTTAAGTAGTTTATTGATTAAATTTCTTTTATAAAATTTTAGTTTTAATAATAATTAATAAAACAAAATAATAAATAAATATATGTTTTTATTAATTTTAGAAGTTTAATTAGTTTTTAAATAATTAGATTTTTATTAATTTACATTTAAATAAAAATAGTTTTAAAAATAGATTTGGTTTATTTAGGGAGTAAAAGTATTTTTTAATAAATTTAATTTGTTTAAAAAGTTTAAATAGATTTTTAATAGAGTAAAAGTATTTCTATTGAATAGATTAAATTTATAATTGATTTTTAAATAGATTGTTTATTTTAAATAGTTTAAAAGTTTTAATATTTAAATAAGTGTCCATTAGATCTAATTCGGGGTAACGATTCATGCACTTTAGGTTAAAAATTGGTAAAATTAATTTAGTTAAAAACCGAAACCAATTTGAATCAATTGTCCAAATCAAAGCAAAACGTCTCAAATTCATAAGATCTTCGTGTTCAACGAACTTGGTTCACCCACGTGTTTAATTGAATCCGTCTTTGGTAATTTTAGACTATTACTTTTTCCTAAAGGTAATTTTCTAAGTTACCCTATAACGTATCTAATTATCACATATACTATCACGATCACATCAATTGACTTAGCATGAATTTCCTAAGCATCACCAAGAGCTCTGAGAAAGGTAGCAGTAATATCTTCATCTTTAAGGGATGTTCCCATGAATGCCAACTTGCTGGTGATATCCTGAAGACGACTTCTTACCTCACATAGCTTTTCATTAGGATGAGCTTTGAACACAGTGTATTCAATCATTAGCTGCTTTTTCCTTTGTGTGATAGTTTCCTCATTTTCACCATAGATGGTTTCAAGAGTTGCCCAAAGTTCCTTAGCAGATTCATACTTTCTGAATTTATGTTGCTGCTTAGGACCAAGAGCCGGTTTAAGAGTACTTTAGGCTTTCATGTCATTCCTTCTTTCTGCTATCTCAGCAGCTGAAACAGCCCTTCCATCTTCAAGTTTTTGAAGTAGTTCATCTCCAGTCTGTCCAGCTGTTCTTCTTGCTTCTATGGCAAAAGTAATCTTTTCTTCCTTTTTGAATTGATTACCATATTCAATAACTTCCCAGGGAACATAGTTATCTACTTGGATATATTGCTTAAAGTTGAATTCCAAAGTTCAAAGTTATCAGGATCAACTACAAGAATTGTGAGATTGTGATTTGATGAGTGTGAGTTTTCAGTAGACATGGTGTTTTAGGGTTTTTAGGGTTTAGAGAGATTTAGGATTTTTGTGTTCTTTAGATCAAAAGTTCCTCAACAAGCTCTGATACCACTTGTTGATCCCAAACTTAGATCGATTAGCTTTTGTATTATCGAGATAAATCAAGAGTAATACGTAGAGAAACTTTGTGTTATCAACTGTAAAACCCACATTAAAAATACCATGAATAGTACACATGAACAGTAACTTATGACTTTGTATTGTTTATTTTGTAGTTTCATGGTATGTCATGTGACTTTGATGTTCAAGTTTTTGGCTTGAGGTTAATGTGGTACTTCAGCCACATTCCATTTGTACTTAACTGAGTTTTTTAGTTAATATATTTTACCGGGGTTGTTACCCTTTACCAAAAAACAGTAACTTATGAAAACACGATAAAATTTGAACTTTCCATTTATAATATTAATACACGTGTCACGACAATTAATAACGAACAATCATGAATATTATAAATGTGACACGATCAGGATTACCAAATGTACGACATTTAATTCACGAACATACACGACTAATTTATCTAACATGGAAAAGCTTCGGGTTGTTGGGAATAAAATATAGCCAATACACTTAGACGCTGACAAGAGCAATCTGGACGTTGATAAGAAGAAAACAAGCGTTGACAGGACAAGCGTTGACATGAAGAAGTCAAGCGTTGATAAGAAGAAGTCAAGCACTGATAGAAGACTTAGTCTACACGTTTTATGTTTCTAGTTTGTTTCTAGTAAAGATATGATCAACAATGTATTTCTTATGTTATCTTTACCTAAAATAGTTGATACGTAGACTCTTGTACAAGGCTCTTTAATCTATAAAAGGAGGCCTTTAGGTTTTAGTTTAATATACGTTTTATCACTTTCATTGTACGCAAGTTTGTTTTATCAATCAAAGTGGAAAGTTTGGTTTAAATTGTTTGTGTGTTCTTGTTTAAGTATTAATTCCGCATAATACTTGAATTGTTACATATACAACAAAATTTCTCTACGTGTTTAACTTGATTTAATCTCGTTTACACAAGCTAAATCGATCTAAGTTTGGGATCAACAAGTGGTATCAGAGCTTGTTGAGAAACTTTGATCTAAAGAACACAAAAACCCTAAAATCATCAAAAACCCTAATTTTCAAGAAATCCTAAAAACAACATGTCTACTCTAGAGTTAACCTCATCCTCCTCCTCAACCCCCAACATCAAGATTCCCATGCTAGACCCAGACAATTTTGAGCTATGGAAGTTTAACTTTGAACAGTATCTTCAAATCCATGACTACACCCTATGGGAAATTATTGAATATGGAAACACATTCAATAAAGCTCAAAAGATTGCAGCTACCATCTTGACAAGAACAAATGTTCAAGGCTCTACTGAAGAGGATCGAAAAGAAAAACCTGAAGATGGTAGAGCTGTCTCTGCTGAGGACATAGCAAAGAGAAGGAATGACATGAAACCCCTAAGCATTCACAAACTCTCTTTGGGACAAGCCAATCAGCACAAATATAGAAGCTATGAGTCTGCAAAAGATCTTTGGGCAGCCCTTGAAGTTGCTTATGGTGGTAATGCTGATACTATGCAAGAGAAAAAGAAGCAACTCTTGCATGAGTATGCTGTTTTTAAATCTCAACCGAATGAAAAGCTAAGTGGAGTGAGAAGAAGACTTCTTGACATTACAAGCAAGCTGTCCTTTATGGGAACAGTGCTTGGTGATGATATCATCATCACTTTTCCTAAAAGTCTTGGTGATGTATGGAAGATTGAAGCAAGGTCTGTAATTGCTAATAATACTCACAAAAGTTCTACTTTTGATGATGTTTACAATAAACTGAGGCTGGTAGAGAATGAAACTCTTTTGGATCAAGAAAGCAAGGTTACCAATGGAAATATGGCCTTCTTCTCACATAGTGAAGGTCAATTTGATCAAAAGGAGTCATACATGCACCCCGTTACTGGATCAACTTGTGTCAACGCTGGATCAAGCTGTGTCAACGCCTCACATTCAGACGCTGACACATACAAAGTTGACTCACCAAGAGTTAAGCCTGCTGGTATTGATCTAGATACTGTTTGTGCATAAATTGCTTCATTGCCCAATGGTTCAGTGATTACATATAAGGACCTTGAGCAAATTAGTGATGAGCATTTGGAAGAGATTGACATAAAGTGGAATATGGCTCTTGCAAGTATAAGAGCAAATAGATGGAATAGAATATTTAAGAAGAAGATGACTTTTAATGCTAAGGACACTGTTGGATTTGATAAATCCAAGGTTGAGTGTTATAAGTGTCATCGAATGGGACACTTTATGAGAGAATGTAGATCTCCAAGAAGATCTGATGCTGGAAAACCCTCAAGCCAAATCATCAAGGCTCAGGATTCTAAAGATATGGTTGCAATGCCAGACAATGATGGTGTTGGCTGGGATTGGAGCTATTTGGCCAAGGATGAGGAAGAGAACAAAGCTTTGGTTGAAGAAAAGGAAGAAGAAGAGCATGTTCACTATGCTCTCATGGCACACTCCTCATCTTCATCAGACAATGAGGTATATGATGATGCATTTTATAGCAGGGTTGTCTTCTAAACACTGAAAAACTTAACAAAGAAGTTTTAAAATTGACAACAGATGTGGTTAATGAAAGATGCAAGTTATCTAACTATCAACTTGCTCTTACTCAAACTGAAAAGACTATAGCTGAGTATAAGAAAATGAAGTTTGACCTAAAAGATCAAATTAATATTTTAACTCATGATTTAAATGCTAGTATTGAGATTAGAAACATCATGGAGAGAGCCAATGGTGCTTTACAGTCTATCAAAAATAAAGATAATGTAGATCTTAAAATTCAGAGATTTGATAAAGCCTCACAAACCCTAGAAAAATGTGTTAGTGAACAAAGGGATTCTATGGATATGACTAGGATTGGGATGAAAGAGTATGCTGGTGTTCCACCACCTGCTGGGAACTTCTATGGTGTCCTTAGAAAGGATTTGTCTTAGACTGGTATACCAGAACTCCAAGAAGAGGAATTTATTCCTCCACCAAGAGTTCTTACCCTAGTAGAGGAATACAAGCAGAAGTTGACTGATTTGGACCAATGGAAGAAAGCCAACCCTACCTTGTATGTTAAGGGTGGCATGCTTAGTGACAGCCCAAATGAGTCTACACCCATAAAAGTGACAAACCCAACCACTGGCAAGACTGTTGACCTTGGCTTAAACATTGATAGAAAACCTAGTATTAAATATGCAGAAATGTATAGAAAACTAGGTCACCAAAAAGCCAAATTAGTGATAATGGGACGGGTTTATTTTCTTCTAGACCTAGGGTTATGTCTAGAAAAGCCTGTTACACTTGTGGAAGTTTTTCACATTTAGCTTATAAGTGTGTTAATGTTTCAAAGGTCAACGCTGATAAAAAGTCAAACACTGTCAAACCCAACCCCTTTGTCCAGCAAAGTCCACAAGTTGTTAGACCATCCCTATTCTTTACTAAAGGGTCTAATACTTATGGACAAAGACCTTTTCAGAAGACCAATACATGGTCTAACAGACAATGGGTTCCTATAGCAAACCCTAGGTTCAACACTGATAAGGGAAATTTCAGCGTTGACAAGAACAAATTAAACGCTGACAGGAACGTTGCCAGACCTAATAATGGATAATATTTGCAACCAAAGGGAAAGGGGTCTAAAGCTTCTTCTAGCTTGACATGGAGACCTAAGTAAGACCAAAACCCTAATTCAGATGGGATTTCTATGACCTGTAACAGATTTCATTATATTTCAAAAGTCATAACAAAACCAATTGGGGTTAACTATGTGTTTAATCCAAAAAGGGATGAACAAGGGGTTGTCATCAGGACTAAGTCTGTTCTTGTTGAACAACCAAATGAATCCAAGTCTGCTCAGGCTTGGGTTCCCAAAGAAAACTAATTTGTTTTCTTTATGTGCAGGGCATTCAAAAGCAGGTTAATGATTATGGCTATTGGGATAGTGGATGCTCTAGGCACATGACGGGGAAGGAAGATTATCTGACAAATTTTTTATCCCCATTAAAGATGGTGACAAAGTGTACTTTGGAGGTGGATATGGAACTATCACAGGAAAAGGCACTCTTCTCACCAACAATTTGCGTTTTGAAAACGTGTTTCTGGTAAAAGAACTTGACTATAATCTGTTTAGTGTATCACAAGTGTGTGATAACAAAAATAAGGTTCTTTTCACTGATACTGAATGCTTGGTGTTGAGCGAAGATTTTAAAATGCCAGATGAGAAATTCATTGATTATAGAACACCTAGGCATAAGGACATTATAATGTGAATCTTAATGGAATTAGGATGAATAATAATTTTTCATGTCTATATGCTAAGGCTTTAGTTAATGAAAGTAATATTTGGCACAGGAGATTAAGGCACATTAACTTTAAGAATTAAATAGGCTTGTGAGACATGGTTTAGTTGATGGTTTGCCTGAAAAGGCTTTCCACAATGACCATTCTTGTGTTGCTTGCCACAAAGGCAAACAGCATAAGGTCTCATTTAAGTCTAAACAAGTGCAATCTAGTTCTAAACCTCTTCACTTGGTGCATATGGACTTGTTTGGTCCAACTAATATAGAAAGCTTAAATGGTAAATCTTACTGTTTTGTCATCACTGATGATTTTTCTAAATTTACTTGGACTTTCTTCCTTGCCTTGAAGAGTGACAGTGCTGATACTTTGATTAACTTCATTACCCAAATTAAAAAGAAGTCTGGTAATGCGGTTAAGATGCTTAGAAGTGACAATGGTGGTGACTTTAGAAATAAGTTATTAGATGACTTTTGTGCCAAGAAAGGGATTACTAGACAGTTTAGTGTAGCTAGAACCCACAACAAAATGGGGTTGCTGAGAGAAAGAATAGAACCCTCATAGAAGCAGCCAGGACTATGTTGGTTGATGCTCACTTTCCCATTGCCTTTTGGGTTGAGGCTGTAAATACAGCTTGTTATGTTCAGAATAGGGCATTAGTCAACAAGATTCATAACAAAACACCTTATGAGTTGCTTTGGGGCAGGAAACCTAATATTGGTTTTCTTAAACCTTTTGGATGTCATGTAGTTGTGTTGGATACTAGTGATTCCTTAGGTAAGTTTAGTGTTAAAGGTGATGAATGCTACTTCATGGGTTATTCTGTGCAGAGTAGAGGATATAGAGTTTACCTTAAGAAAGAAAAATGTATACTTGAAAAAGTACATGTTAGGTTTTTAGAAAGTAAACCTAGTGATCCTGAAAGTGGTCAAAATTGGTTATTTGACTTGGAACCTCTATCTAGGACATTGAAATATATGCCTGTTACTAATCCAAACATTGTGAAGGTGACTTCAAATGTTGTGGAAGAACCAATTGTTGATGTTTAAGGTACACACGTTGATGAAGAGGTTGGATCACAAGCAGACAAATCAGCACCCATACTTGAGTATGTTACCATTCCCAAATGCACAGATGCATTTGCTGATGCTGCTGCTGCTGGAAAGGAGAAAGGTGGTCCCCAAGTATCACCAATTGAAAACATGCATGATTATTTAGGCGCTGACAAAGGAAATTCTGACGCTGACAAGACAAATTCAGGCGTTGATGGCTCAAACGTTGACAGCTTTGGTTCAGGTGTTGACAGATCTTTTGACCATCTTTTCTCTTCCAATAATTTTGAGCAAGGAGAAACTTCAAACAGTCATGTAAGGGCTCATTCAGATGATGATGGAAGAGAGTCTGAAGAGGATATTGGTAACATGGAAGATGAGATTGAGGACAACACACTTATTGAGGGAGGAGTGCTTACTTCTACAATCAAAAATCATCCTCCTTCTCTAATAATTGGTGATGTATTGACTCTTGTGCAAACTAGAAGGTCTCATCAGAATCAAAGAGGATTTATTGCCAATATTCACAAGAAGGTTGATACCCCTCTTGTTCAAGCATGTTTGTTTGCCAGTTTTCTGTCACAACAGGAACCCAAGAAGATTTTTGATGCTCTCAAAGAACCAAGTTGGGTGGAAGCAATGCAAGATGAGCTTCACCAATTTACTATCCGGGATGTTTGGGAGTTGGTTGATTGTCCCAGACATGTCAGACCTATTGGGACAAGATGGGTTCTTAGAAACAAAAAGGATGAGAGAGGCATTGTGGTCAGAAACAAGGCACGTTTAGTGGCACAAGGATATACATAAGAGGAAGGGATAGACTATGAGGAGGTCTTTGAACCTGTTGCAAGGATTGAGGCTATAAGGATTTTTCTAGCCTCTGCTTCCTTCATGGGCTTTACAGTCTATCAAATGGATGTGAAGAGTGCTTTTCTTTATGGCACAATTGTTGAGGAGGTTTATGTAATGCAGCCTCTTGGTTTTGAAGATTCAGAACATCCAGACAAGGTGTATAGAGTGAAGAAAGCTATGTATGGACTTCATCAAGCCTCAAGAGCTTGGTATGGCACATTGTCCACCTATCTGGTGGAAAATGGATTCAAAAGGGGCACCATAGACCAGACCTTGTTTACAAAGAAGACTGGTAAGGATTTCTTACTTGTACAGGTCTATGTGGATGATATCATCTTTGGCTCTTCTAGTCCAAAGATGAGTGAGGACTTTTCCAAACTCATGACAGACAAGTTCAAGATGAGTGTCATGGGGGAGATGAACTTCTTTCTAGGGTTACAAGTACAGCAGAAAGAATATGGTATCTTCATCTCTCAAGATAAATATATAGCATAAATCTTGAAGAAGTTTGGCTTTTCTCCACATGAGAAACGGGCTAGTACTCCTATGGATAGGGAACATCCTTGGGGAAATGTTGGAGATGGAAAAGAGGTGGATGTCAGGCATTATAGATCAATGATTGGTTCATTGATGTATCTCACAGCTTCAAGACCTGACATTATGTTTGTTGTGTGTGCATGTGCACGCCATCAAGTGGCTCCCAAAGAGTGTCATCTTCATGCTGTCAAAAGGATCTTTAGATACCTTAGGTGTTATCCAGACCTGGGATTATGGTATCCAAAAAATTCCCCATTGGAGCTTATTGCATATTCAGACAGTGATTATGGTGGTGACAAATTTGATAGAAAATCCACAACTGGTGGATGCCAGTTTCTTGGGAGTAGATTGATATCTTCGCAATGCAAGAAACAAACAGTGTGTTGGGAATAAACTGTAGCCAGTACACTTAGACGCTGACTAGAGGAAAACAAGCGTTGATAAGAAGAAAGCAAGCGCTGACAGATCAAGCGTTGACAGGAAGATGTCAAGCGTTGATAGGATGAAGTCAAGCACTGATAGAAAGATATAGTCTACGCGTATTATGTTTCTAGTTTGTTTCTAGTAAAGATAGGATCGACAATGTATTTTCTATATTTATCTTTACCTAGAATAGCTGATACGTAGACTCTTATACAAGGCTTCTTGTGTCTATAAAAGAAGACATTTAGGTTTTGTTTCATATAAGTTTTTCATACGTTTAACACTTTCATTGTAAGTAAGTTTGTTCTAATCAATCAAGTGAAAGTTTGTTTTACATTGTTTGTGTGTTCTTGTTTGAGTATTAATTCCGCATAATACTTGAATTGTTTTATACACAACAAAGTTTCTCTACGTGTTTAACTTGATATAATCTCGTTTACACAAGCTAAATCGATCTAAGTTTGGGATCAACACTGTGGTGGCCAATTCTACAACTAAAGCAGAGTATGTTGCTGCAGCTGCTTGTTGTGGACAAGTCTTATGGATTCAGAACCAGCTGTTGGATTATGGGTATAATTTCATGCATACCAAGATTTTTGTAGACAATAACAGTACTTTATACATTATTAAAAATCCTGTACATCATTCTAAAACAAAACACATTGAAATTAGACATCATTTTATAAGAGATTGTTTTGAAAAAGGTTTAATACAACCAGATAGGGTTGACACAGAAGAAAATGTTTCAGATTTATTAACTAAACCTTTTGATACTGGAAGATATCAATACTTGGTAACAAGTATTGGTATGATCAATCTCACTTAATATGTGTTTTGGGATCTTATTGTAAAAGTATGTACAGGATATGCATTTGTTATTGGTCTTTATACAAAATTAGATTTTCCACTTTATTTGTCTAACACTAACAAAGGTTATTTTAACGCTGATAAGTGTTAACGTGACGTTGTCAGCAACATGTTAGTTTTGTGGTTTTTGATCTAATTGTGCAGGCGTTGTTAAGCATTGTACCATTGGATACAGAGTTGCTTATGGATTCTTGGAGCATTATTGGAGCATGTTTCAATTTATGGATGATGGCTGGAATATTTATATTCCTATCTTGACATACATTTTATTACATGCCTATTATTTGGCAACTTATGTATCATAGTTTAAGGGGAGGTTTAGGAACCTTTAGGACTTTTGGGTATTCTTATAATACTCTAATCAAAATTCTAGATTGTGTCCACTGGTGAGTATGAATTAGTTTACTAACTCATGAGGCACTGTACCATGCAAAGTTGATATACTATGCACGCTGCCAAGACTTTTTGGCCTAGAATTGGATGTGGTCTGTTGGGAGACTTGGGTATGATTTATATTGGGCTTACCTAGGAGTTACAAGGGATTTTATGAGATAACTTCTCTGTTAAGCACTTTGGTTAGCAAGGAACACTAGAGGACTGTTATGTCTATCTTGCATAAGCAAGTGTGCATGATTGGACAGTGCTTGCCACCCTATAGTAATTTTCAGTTTATAGGTTATCTTCAATAGGATAAATCACTTTGTTAAGGTCCTTTTTCGATTTTATTATTATTATTTTTGGACGTTGACAAGTTTATTTCCAAACGTTGTTGTGACCAATTTTGACGTTGACATGGCTTTTTCCAACGTTGACAAGAATATAGCCGTTGGGCGTTGATGGGTTATTATTGACCGTTGACACTCATTGGGTCCTACCCAGTTGTTATTTTTGACGAAAATTGGGGCCGAAATTTTAGGAGTTGGTAACTTTTAATTAATGAACAAGATAAGCTATTTTCTTTTCAAGATTTTAATCATTGTATTTTGAAAATACTTGCCTCATTTTTTACCAATCACATGTGCCTACCTTTCCTATATATTTGGCTCCTTCATTTTAAACAGGGTACCTTCATATTCTTGTCTAACAACTTTTCTCCTATCATTCATCTTTAATAACCTTTCACAAACAGCTTTCTACATCAACGGCGCCTAAGTTTAAACCGAGTGACTTGGTATTGGGATTCAGAAGTCAGCATAATATGGTTGCTTATTTGGAGGCTGATGATGCTCTGTTTCCTCAATACACCCAGATGGTGGCGTATTTGAATGCATCTCCATTACGGTATGCTCTTTCTCATGCTCCTCTCATCCCTGTCATTCATATTAAACAGTTTTGGAACACTGTTAGTTCCTCAACGCTTAATAATGTGACTACATTAACTGATATTGTCCATGGGCGTCCATGGGTGGTTACTGAAGCCTTGGTTCGCCAGGCTTTGCATCTTAATGATGCAGATGCTATAACCACTCTTCCCATTGGTGAGATAGAACAGGGACTCCAAGCTTTGGGTTATCCTTTCCCTGAAGAGGGAACTTTAAACAAATATAATAAACAGGAATTTCCCCCAGCTTGGAAGTACTTAATACATGTCAGCCTTCAATGTTTAAGTCCCAAATGTACTGCACATAATGAAATTAACAGGTTTAATGCTAGTGTTATTGTCTGTATTACTAATGGGCAAAAGTATAATTTTTCTAAACTGATTTTTGATGGCATGTGTAAAAACAAGGGTAATAAGATGACTTTGGCTTACCCAAGATTTTTACAAATGATTTTTGATGAGCAAAGGTATTGCACCAGGGATCATGATGATTTTTATGCAATCCTTGTGCAAAAGAAAGTTATTTTTAGTAAGATGAATTCACCCCCTCACAGAGACTTACCCCTTACCCAAGCCATGCTTGCTGTTATTGCAGCAGCACAACCTCAACCTAACCCACAACCACAACTTGACCCATTACCTGAACCATCACCTTCACCTCAACATATGGAACTTGACCAAGATCCCTTCAACTCTGACACGTTAAATGTTAGCGTTGACACTTCAAATCCAAACGTTGATACATTTCCACAACAGACCCAAACACCCCTTAACCTTCAAACTGCTACCCAATCCACATCATCTTCTTCACCCCCAGACAATAGGATAGAAAAACGCCAAAGGACCATTGGAGTGTTCTCCTCTGGTGGTCCTAGCCATGTTGTAGAGAGAACCACCACCACAAGTGTGATTGGTGACATGGGTGAGGCTAGGACTATTGGTGCTAGCTTAGATGCAGGCCAAGCCAGTCCTAACATCTTTAAGACCTCATCCATGCCCCATGAATCTACTTTGGGAGGTCAAATACCCATTCTAGAGGAGGGCAGATTGGAACCATACACAATGTTAGAATTGACGGCTGTCTGCATTAGCTTGCAAAAGCAAAATGCAGACCTGGTACATACTGTCGACACACAAGGCCTTCAACTCAAGCAATTGAGGGAGACGATTGTTCTTTTAGAAGGTGCTAACAATAGGCGTGGTATGGAGGATTCTTCCAAAGGGGAGGATGAGCAGGTACATGTGAGTGACAAAGGCTCACATGACGGAGAATCTTTAGGTGTGGCTGAAGCTCTTACAGAATTGAAGAAGCAACCAGGTTTTGATGTCTCTTTGGTTACTCCTGCAAATTTGAACTTATCCTTTACAGAAATGATGAAGCAGTTCACAAGAGGCGCTGACAAGAGTAAGGTCAGCGTTGACAAGCAGATTTTGGACGCTGACACACCAAGCGCTGACAAGAGTAAGTTGGGCGTTGACACACAGGTTTTGAACGTTGATAGACCTATAGATATGGTTGATGTATTCCAGTCATCAGCTATCATCAAGGAAGTGTCTTCACATGTACCATCATCATCTTTACCCATCATTGATGCATTAGATAGGGGTAAAGGAATCATGGTAGAAACAGAGATTCCTAAGGATGCATCACAAGTACAATTTGATGCAATGTTGGATGCACAACTTATGGAACAAGAAAAGAAGAAGGTTGTTGAGTCACCATTTGTGGTTACTTCTGAGGAGCAAGAAGGAAGTAATGATGAAAGCACATATTCAAGTGTTATGATAATTTAAGAACCAGAAAGACTCGAATATGGTGATGAGTTGGCAAGGGAGAAACTTGCAAAGTTGAAGTTGAAGGTAGATTATGATATGCCAGAAGTTGCCTAGATATACTTTGCTTGGGAGAATAAGGTCATGGAGAATCCAGACATGACAATTTTAGATCAAATTTGGGGTTTGGAGATTCTACTAAGAGTTCAAAGAGATTGCAAGGTAATTCTGAAGTATAAGGCTAGCAAAGTTTTCTCACAGTTGAAGAGAGATAGAAGGGAACTTTATTATATGTTGCTCAGATGTCATCAAGGAGGATGGACTTTTCAGAAGTTGCAGGGATTGTCTTTTGAATAATTAGAGTATAAGGCTTATCCTATTTGGGCAAGAGTGCAAGAAATGAACACTATCAGACTTCTTTCAGATGAAAGGAAAGAAGAGCTTGCAGAAGAGATGGAGATTCAAAAGGCTATGATTGTACCAAGGCCATTGAAGAAGGGAGTTCCACTTGAGTTTCCTTCAGATTTGAATATAGTGAATCCCATTGAAGCTGTTATTAGAAAGAGTATTAAGCTCTCACCCATGGAAGCTTTAGATATGGTAAAAGTATTACCTCATGATGCCAGAAACCCTATCATTAGCTATGAAGAAGATACAAGTAGTTTTTGGATGATTGGCAGATATGGGAAAGAGGTACACACTTTTACTACTCTTATGTCTTTGTTTGCATGTATGGATAGGGAAGACTTGGCAGACCTTTGGAGGTTACTGCTGGCCAAGTATGAGACCGAAGCACCTACTTCAGTCAGTGGAATAAAGCTTTGGTCAACATTCAAGAGAATGTGTGCACCAGAAGAAGAAGATCCAGTTTGGAAGGATCTTGAGGATGATATCAGTGGACTTCAATGGCGTCTATATTCAGCAGCTGGTGTGTATCATTTGAGTTCTACAAAGTTTTTTGAATATCTTCTTGTGGATGCTGAGTATCCTATGTCCAAAGAAGTTTTGGAAAAGATGAGGACAACACAGCTGGAGATTGACTACTCAAGTGACGTGGCCAAAGATTTGATTAGACATGTTTATTACCAACTTGATAAGATTTGTAAGAATCCTCCTAGTTCTTAGATTTTATTCAAAAACTTGATTACTAGAGTAGATATCAAGTTTAGGGGAGGATTGTTGGGAATAAAATATAGCCAATACACTTGGACACTAACAAGAGCAATCTGGACGTTGATAAGAAGAAAACAAGCGTTGACAGGACAAGCGTTGACAGGAAGAAGTCAAACGTTGATAAGAAGATGTCAAGCACTGATAGAAGACTTAGTCTACACGTTTTATGTTTCTAGTTTGTTTCTAGTAAAGATATGATCAACAATGTATTTCTTATATTTATCTTTACCTAAATTAGTTGATACGTAGACTCTTGTACAAGGCTCCTTAATCTCTAAAAGGAGGCCTTTAGGTTTTAGTTTAATATACGTTTTATCACTTTCATTGTACGCAAGTTTGTTTTATCAATCAAAGTGAAAGTTTGGTTTACATTGTTTGTGTGTTCTTGTTTAAGTATTAATTCCGCATAATACTTGAATTGTTACATATACAACAAAGTTTCTCTACGTGTTTAACTTGATTTAATCTCGTTTACACAAGCTAAATCGATCTAAGTTTGAGATCAACACGGGTTTCCCTTTGTAGGCCCCACATGCCGCGGCTAGACAAGAGAAGGAGGGAAAATGGGCCTTTTGGCCCATAACACACTCTTAACAAAACATAGGGATTTTACTTTCATAATTTAGGTTATATCAAAATTGCAAAAACCTTCCCTTTTGTCCTCCATAGCCGCCGGCCACATATCATCACCAAGGAAGAACCGGGCGGTTTTGATCTTTGATTTTTAGGTGTACGTGTTCATGATTGAATACCTTATCATTCCACGTGTTTGGTATAATCAAAACCCTTTTCTTTTTTTTTCTTTTTTTTCTTTTTTTCTTTCATGAATTCATGTTATAGTCATATGAACAAATCAAGAAAACATGGGGATTAATTAAACATGATTTAAAGGGGGTGTTTGTGGTTGTTTTTTTCGGCCGTTCACCATACCGAGAGCATGGGGCTCTCGGTGGTGTTTGATTTTCCCAACCGAGACCCTATGGTTTCGGTGTGGGGTTCGTGTGGATCGAACGCAGCAAGGGGATCCCCCCCCCCCCCCCCGACTTGGTGTCAGGGTGGGGTTTTGTGTTGAACCGGGTGCCAACCGAGACCTATAGGGTCTCGGTGGGGCTTTTTGATGCTAACAGTGGGAACCGAACATAAGCAGGGGGCCGGTCATAAATGGCATGAACCGGCTGTGAGCCGGTGTGAACTGGCAGAACCGCCGTTGGGAACCGGGTCCGACAGCGGCTAGCCGTGGCTCGGGCAGTGGGTAAACCACTCGGACAGTGGCAACCGGCTAGGCCGGGTTAGCCACTGTCAAAGGGGGTGTTTGGCTCGGCTTATTAAGAAACACGGGGTACGGGCTCGTGTTAATTTTTAAAACACAGACTCGGCTTTCGGGAATTATTAAAAATCAGAAAACATGTTAATTAAATTAATTACTAGACTTTTTAATTTAATTAATTTCATGACTTAGGCTAAATATTAAAATTAATATTACATGTATAACCTAAAGTATTTAACTTAGCTTAATTTAATTAAAACATGTATTTTTAATTAAATTCCATATAACGTATCGTTTAATTAATTAACTAGTTATTTAATTAATAAGCTATAACCATGACTTGTGTTATACTATTTAAACTTTATTTATTATTTATAATCTAACTTATTTCTAATTATGGAAACTTACTATTTTTGGAAACTTTCTATTTTTAGAAACTTACTATTTTTGGAAACCTGCTGTTTTTGGAAATCTGCTATATTTAGAAAGTTACTTAGTATTACAATACAAGTATTATAATACACTAATACATGAATGATACACAGTAGAACATCAGAATAACTATAGATAACACAGTAAACAGTAAATCATGATAGAATACGTATAACGAGCTAATAACACACGAAACCAGTAAAACACATGTAAATCAAACAACTCATACACGTCCCTATTTCTTATGTAGTATTATCCGTCGAGGCGGAGTAGTCTTCATCGTTTTCATTAGCTTCTACTGGACAAAAGGTACGGATTTCCCGTCCTTCAGTAAGGACATTCTCTTCCTTCATTAGGATTTCCGGTATGCAGCCAACTGTTTTCCCTAGTAGTTATAGATTTAATTCTTATGTTTATTAGTTACCTTAGCCATATACATGCATGACCAGTTTCACCTAGTTATGGAGGTACCATATCCATAACACTAGAGGCACTAGTGTTATGACTTCACCACGACCGAGTGATAGCTCGTGGCGTCCCTTTTAGTTATTTGGCCATTATATTTATTATTTTATCATGTGGGGCGTATGGGTGCATCCTAGTTACATGTTTTAGTCAGGATTTCATGGTAAATGTGGCGTGTGCCTTGCATCCTTCACAGGGAGTTGATCCCTCCTACCCACTTACCAATTAATTAGAGGCATCCCCTCTAATTTGCATGACGAGGTCACCCCTCCAAGTATTCATGCACATTGTTGACCTCATGACCTATATTGGCTTTTGGTATATTAAACTAATACAGATTTTCATATGTAAACATAAGCTATCTTTCAGAACTAAAACCAGTAAACATGTTATAGTTTCAGGTTTTCTAGGACTTATTCATTTCCGCTGCTTTTCATGCTTTACATTCCTTTCCTTCAGTATGCCATTCTTGCTATGTTATATATCCGTGCACTGAGCGTATTTCTAAGCCGTTACTGTCTTTCCATGTCCCAAAACGGCAGGTATTCAAGGTTAGACTGGAGCATTTCGAGGACATGCATAGGATGGGAGCCACCTTGGACTTCTTCTCCTCTTGCCTTCATATATTTATGCTTGTTTAGTCTTCCTTTAGTTCATTTGTATTATTTATGTTTTGGGCTTATTTTTAGGGACCGATGTTTGATTCTGGTTATCCCTTTGGTCATGTATGTTTATGACATATTACCTTGCATGCTTTGATGATACATCATAATTATCTTGTGATATTCCATTTATCAAAATGGGGTGATACAATTATAGTATCAGAGACAGGTTTTGACCTGTAGGCTCTAAAACTCGACCTGTGACTAGTGGGTAGTCACCAGAAGCTTCCTAAGTCAACACTCATTATTCCACGTATTGATGTTTTCAGCACCTTGTTGTTTTAACCATGAGGTTTTCTTTGGAATTGTTTTACTAATATGGATTGAACAACCGTCATCCATACTTAGTTACATGTCATTGTTTTTATGCGCGATGTTTCTTGTGAATGTTGACTAATATGGACTGAACCACAGTAGTTCATGCTTAGTCACACGTTTTCTATTTAGTTTTAGACAGTTGGTTCTCATTCATTCTTTTCATGTATTCATTTCATGAATTCATATCATTGTCGCAGGAATTATGACTAAGTAATAGTTGGTACAGGACTGGCCCTATTTAGTCGCATGTGCTTTTATCGAAACTTTTAACTTTGGACCGACCCATTGGCGTCCACTTTGCTATGTCTTTGTTTTGGCAGATCGACCCACGGGCGTTCACCCTCGCTCATATAAAAGTTTTATAAACTGCATCATGCATTTTAAACTGTTTCATGCGTTATAAACTGTTTCATTGCTTTATACATTGTTCATGCATTTTATGTTCATCTCATATTACTTCAGACTTATCATTTATGTTGCATTGTTTGCATTGTGAAATGATTCATAGTCGTCCACACTATTAACTTTCAAAATTTATTTCATTAGAGTCATAACTTTTTCACATTCTCTCATTTATTGTTACGATTTATGTCGTCATACTATTATGGTTAACCTTGTTTTCATGCTGATGATCTTTTATACTCATTAATGTAATTTTGTCCCATGTTTCTTCATGTTAATTTTGCTTCATATTAGACACGGATGGATTGTATTTAATCATGTCTTCATGATAGCCATGGTTGGTTTTCATTAATCATGTTTCGTGCTGGCAATCATTCGATTTCACTTAATCGTGTTGTGTGCCTCTTATACAACCAGAATTATGTCTACGCTAAATTAGCTAGGCTATTACGTGTTTGATATGAGTGTAATTACTCATATCATTTGTATCAAATAACAATGAAATTGTGCATGAAATGTATCAAATATACCTTGTATATGTTGTTTTGTCGTTTGAATGTGTGTAGGTACCAAGATCGCGAAAACCGGAAAATATCGACACGAGTTTGAAGAAAAAGATCATTGTAGCCAAAATCGAGCTCGAAGTTTACGGGCCAAGTGGGACCCACAAATGCTTATTGGGCCTGAGACTCCAATATTGGAAAATACTTTTGGAAAAGCCCAAATCATAGCCTTGTACAATAAATGGGTCCAAATTCACTTAAAGCCCAAATAATGTGAAGTTTAAGACACGAATGGGATTTTTCTTGGGCTTCAAGCCCAATTTACTCATGGACGGTTAAATTAAGAACATGAAATGGGCTTTGGGGTTTCAGTGAGAATTGTTTAAATTCGTTCTTCCATTTTCTTCATTCATTTATTGACTCCATCCACTTATCACACATTTTACCACGTCCCATAATCTTCACAATAAATTAAAACCTTAAAATCACCCGTCCACTTTTATTTAATCCCATTGAAAACCGACCCCCATCCCATTTACACCACACATTTCTCACTCCCATTCACACGTTTTCTCTCACATTAAATAAATAAATACCTTCGATGAAACCTAGGTTCCTTTCTTCCCTATTTTTCACCCTAAAACCAGTAAAATAGTCACTGTTCCTAAAACCTTAGATGGGTAAAAAGTCAGTTTTACATTGGGCTTTTTAATTAATCAAATAATTCACTCAAAGGGGAATAAAACCCCCAATCTTTAAGGAAGAGAAAGAATAGAGAAAAAAGGCTACGTGGCGATTTATCATTGGTTGTGACACCTCACTCTTCCTATCCCACCAATCAAGAGCCTCAAAAGAAGCACAACTAGCACACACGGATGCCACGTTGGCAATCCGTGTGCTAGTTGTGATATATCAACCATCCGATCAATCAAAGAGAGAGAGAATAAAGATCAAGGGCTGAAATTGAAGAAGAATATACCCAAGAAGATTCGAATATCCTCCTCAGCAAGCCCTTGGGATTGCTATAAAACCCCTCTTTTCATTTGTAATTTTTATCCCTTTTCTTACTTACTGTTATAATGTTAAAATTAAAACAGGAAAGTTGTATTTCTTTTTTTAATAGTACTGTATCAGTTTATTTTTATTAATAAAAGTTTCATTCGGGTATAATTGATTCGTAAGTTTTTATTACTGTTTAAATTCCTTCATCTTCTTTCTCAGTCTAATTTTATATTATAATTATAAAAGATATTTAATTAAATTGCTCAATAGTTTAATAAAATATTGAAGTAATGTTTGGGGATGATTTATCCTAATTGGATAAATTTAAAAAAACTGGATCTATTCAATGTTGATTATTCGTGGTTCGTTTGATGGTTCGTTTGATTACTATGGTGGTTCGAGTTAAGGTGTTCGTTAGTGTCACTTACAGTTCTTAGGTAGCTCAGCGCTAGCCTACGTCTCAAAGGTTTTCTCCAAAAAGGTTCTATGTTCTTTACTTCTTATTGTTTATGCTTAAAAATCTTTTTAGTATGTTAGATGGATTAGGATAGTATGGAATTTATTTTTGTATCAATATTTCTGAATGATTGAGAGTTTGTAACTGACTGATTTATAGCTGTTTAATTTGGAGTTAGTTTGCTTTTAATCTGTTTGGATAACTTGTTAGGATTCAGTCAGTAATTGGTAAAAGGATTGTTATATCTGCTAATTTGGGATCTAATCGAACTGTGAATCTAATAAGTTTTAATGGTAAAAGGATAACTTGTTTAGTATGGTGATAAATTTTGGTGTCATTGGTAATTTTTATATCTGATTTATAGCTGATTTATAGCTGATAAGTTTTAATGGTTTAGAACACATGAGACTATGAACTTATTAATTTAGTTTCAGCCGTGAGTTGATTATTCTTCTGTAGTAGAATATTTTTCGCTTCGTCATGGTAATTTTTAAGTAAGAAAGATTAATGAAGTTTATATGTTCATTGTGATCTCTGATTTTGGATTGAATCGTTGTTTCAGTGATTTTATTTGTTTCTTTCGTGTGACTGCACACTGTTTGCTTGGTTTGAAGTCATTTATCTGATTTTCTGTTTAGGATCTAACTAGTTATTTGAAGTTTATTAAAATTATTTAGATTGCTGATAATTGTTGAGATGGTTTTATTTGCTGGTATATTTGTCTAGATGATATTGGTTATTGTTGCTATTTAAATTGTTTTGTTGTAACTCACATAAGCTAGCAGACTGAATTGGTCTGCTAAGTGTTAAACTGATCCCTATCAGTTCCTAAAAATAAGCATTTCCAAACAAATCACTCCTGTGATCTCTAAATTTCTATCTGTCAAAAAAAATCAAATTAATTGCAAAAATATGCAGTTGCTGGGAATCGAACTCGTGACCCTCCCTTCACTTACCATGCGTGATAACCAGCTCATCTGGGTTGTCTTTTTGTTTTAATTTCGCTTTATGGGACTAATATAGACAACTTGCTCGTTTCAGTTTTTTAATTAAGTTTAATTTCATTGTTTTAATTAAATTTTGCAAATTAGTTTTATTTAGATAAAGGATATAATATAATTAAACAAAATATAAAAAAATATATATTTTTATTAAATTTAAAAAGTTTAATTAGTTTATTTTTGATTAATTAGAATTTTATAATATTAGCTTTAAATAAAAATAGTTTTCAAATAGATTTGCTTTAAAGTAATTTTTAATAGAAGTAAATTTGTTTTAAAAAGTTTAATTAGACTTTTAGTTAGTTTAAAAGTTATTTAATAGATTAATTTTTAAAGATTTTTAATTAGTTTAATTTTTAAATAGTGTTAATTTTTAAATAATTGTTTGTAGATTTTTATTTTAGCGGGGTTACGATTCATGCACTTTAGGATAAAACTAATTAGTTTAAAATTTATAGATTTTAATTGTAGTTTAAAAATCGAAAAAAAATTCAAATCAATTGTCCAAAACGAAGCAAAACGTCTCAAATTCAGAAGATCTTCGTGTACAACGAACTTGATTCACTCACGTGTTTAATTGAATTCGTCATTGGTAATATTAGTCTATTACTTTTTCCTAAAGGTAATTTTCTAATTTACCCTATAACATAATCTCAAATTATCACATATACTTATCAACGACACATCAAAAAATTTGGCGCCGCTGCCGGGGATCTTGTGTACGATTCGTCTTTGTGGAGATTTGTTGATCGTTGATTTGAAGACCCTTTCCGTCCTCGGAAAGTTTTGTTATTTTCTTATTATATAGTATGTATCGTTTTTATGAAAAAATACCAAAAATAATCTTCTTAATCCTCTATCATGTTTAATTCTTTTTCTCCTCACCCTCTAAATTTTAATTCTTCAATGAATTCCTTCGTCGATTGTGTTGGGTGTGGAGGACCGTTATATGGTTTTTCACCATGTCGGTGGTGCACGTGTGAGCGTTGTGGAAATGACTTACGTCACGATATACGTGTTGGATTTGTCCTTATTGTAATGAGATTACTTCATTTGGAAATCCGAATTTTTCGAATAATTCTCTCGATTTTAATCCACCTCCACACCCCACATATGAGACACCCTCGAGTGAGTTTTGTGGAAACGATTCTCATTTTGGTGATGATTGTTCGCATCGATTCTCGCTTAATTACGAGCAAGAACCGAGCTACAATCAAAACTTTAATGATAATTGTTATCCACAAGATTTACCGAGTTTATCACAACAATATCTTTGTTGTGAGTATTGTGGAGGTCCTCACGAGAATTTTTGTTGTCAACCGAATGATCAAAGTTTTTATGAGCCTAATCCTTGCTATAATTTGATTCCTTCCAGTTTTGACCAATCTCCACAATATTCTTTCGATATTGAACGATTTGAAATAATGAATCAAAGAAATGTTGAAGTTGTTGAAAAAAGCATTGAAGATTTGTTGCTTGAAAAGAGACAAATTAATCAAGAGATTAATGACATTACAAATGAATTAGGAAGTCGACGATTTCATGGTGAAATAATTGATGAGGGATTTAAACGAGATTGTGAAATTAAGATTAGACAACTTTCGCAAGATTATAATGGATTAAGCATTGAAATTCGAGAGAAAGAACGAGCTCAAGCGGAAGCAAAATCTCTTCCTAATCGTGAACTGAGCGTTCTCTTCTTTTGGATGATGATGAGGATAGTGGTATTTCTTTGAGAGATCTTATTGCTCTACATCCTTCGTCTAGTGCTATTGTGCTTCCTTTTCGTATCTTGCCGGCTATTGAGCCCGAGGATTCTCCCATCCTAGATGATGAGGAAATCTCTCATGACATCACCACTTCTATTCATGATTCTTCCATCGTGGAACTCGAAAATTCTCTAAGCAAGGGGGACGAGCATGTTAGCATTATACTTGTCCAAAACCCAAGAGAGTTTGACGGTATTTCCAATGCGATGTGTGATTTGCCACATTGTGATGACTCTCCTTCTTCCATTCACTTTGATGTTTTCTCCAATTCTAATGATGAAAATTGTGATGGAAATGAAGATTTTGAGGATGATTCTACTTCTAGTGAATTTTCTAATGAGGATTTCTCCGATGAACTTTCTTATAAAGATGATATTCACGACTCGGATTTTGAGGGGTTCGCCGATGAACCTACTCTTCTTCTAGACCCATTTCCACCGGGTAACGAGGATGATTGTGATCCGATTTTTGAGAGGTTCACTTTTGAACTTGCTCCTTTAGACCCATTTCCACCGGAAAATGAGGTTGATTGGACTATTCCGATCCTTGAGAAGTTCTCCGATGAACTTACTCATTTAGATGTGGAAGACGTGGTTCTTCGTGAGAAGTTATCAAACGTCTATCTTCTCATTTCTAGGATCGAGGTTTTGAATTCTAAGCCAAATGCCAAGTCTTTCTCTCCATCTCCTATTCCCGTTGAGGATAGTGATCCGCTTATGGAGGAGATTGACACTTTTCTTGCTTCTCATGATTCGATACCACCGGGTGTTGATGATATCGACCCGGAGGGGAACGCTCTCTTTTTAGAGAATTTACTTGATGATGATTTCGTCCCAAGTCCTCCTCCCACCCACTTTGACCTTAATGTGCGGGTTTTTCATATGTCTCATATTGAGTACCATGACCCCATTAATCACATTTCTAAGGGTGCAATGGTCGTTAAAGCTAAGAATGTTGATTCTACTATGGATGAGATTTTTATCCCACCATTACCATGTGCTTCATATGATCTTGGATTAGCATGGGGGGACGAAACCGTGTTGTCCATTCCTTTCTCCACCGAGGACGAGGTATTTGATCCCGGAATTGTTTATTTGGGGAAATCTCGGCCTTTCACCGATGCAATAATTGAAAGATTTTTCTATCATTTTGGTGCGAGTTTATCTCGGGGAGCATGTTATATTCATTCCAATAATTGTGACTTCCATCTCTTTTTAGAGATTTGTGTTAGAGTTTTATCCTTTCGTTTGTCATCCGACAACGAGGATGTGATCTTTGACCCCGGCATCGTGCTTTATATTGGATTCTATTCCAATTTGCCGGTTTTCACCACTTTCCTAAGGACCAATGAATGCGGGGATCGAGTCGAGCTCATGACTCGGTAAACAAAAACGAGGTGCCTTGTGGGGGAGTCCCATACTTTTTATCTTCTTTCTATTTTCTAACACCTAATAAGGCTTGATCTTTCAAGCTCGTGCTCGTGTTTTGTTGTGTTGTGATCTTAGGTATGACCCTAATATTTGAAGACTCTCGTGTTCGGTTTTTACCGGTCCACTTGATCTTCCATTCTTTGAATGCCAAAAAGGGGCACACTCTCTATCCCTTGATTTTTATCGACTAACGTTTTATCTTGAGGCATAATTAATAAACAGCTTATAGATTTGTGTGCTCTTTCCATGCTAGGAATTTGCATTAGACTCTTCGTGTTTTAGAAAGGGGGTGTTACTCTTGAGCTAAGAAACATTGAGGACAATGTTTGGTTTTAGCATGGGGAAGTCAATCGATATAATCGCTTGCAATTGCTTTTGTCGTGTCTAAACGTGTTGTTTTTCTCATTTTTTAATAAAATTTTAAATTTTTAGTGTTATTTTTAAGTTTTAATAAATAAAATAAGTGCTTTTGACACGAATGTAGGCTTTCCGTTAGTGAAAATAAGGATAGTTTTTTACTCGACTCGGTTTTTAACCTTAGCTTTTCCTTAACGTATTTGAATTAAGTTTTGCTAGGCTATTATATAGGGAGCCTTAAAATGCGAAAGTCTTAATTCATACGAGTTAAGAACAAGAACTTTTCGCAAGCTCCTATAATTGATCCTAGAAAGTCGTTTATCAAGGGAACTTTAAAACGCAAATTCTAAAACTTGCAAAAGTATAAGAAGATGCAAGATCCTATAGATGACTTGAAAACCCAAAACTTTGATTTAATAGGCTAAGTATCCATTGATTTCACATTTTTGAAATTTTACAATATGGAGAACAAGAGATGATAGAGCCAATTATAAGTTTGGTATTCTTTCGGGAATTTATGTGAGTTAATTATAAGCCTATTCTCCCATCGCTTGCTAATAAATTTATCTACAATAAATAAGGTTGAACGATTTGAAAAGTTACTTAGCTTCTAGCCCAAGATCGTTTAAAAGTTGCTCGGTAAGGATTAGAGTTCATAGCCAAGGCATAACTTATTGAAGCGGGATGCGAAGATTGGCGAGTCCAAAAAGGTCCTAACAAGACATGAGGGCTATATTTTATTGCTAAAGATCTCAAGTGATGTGAAGAATCATTTATCAAAAATCAATATGAAGGATCGAGACACACGACGAAAAGCAAATACTCCCAAAAAGTCATGGAGAAGTCTATCCAAAAAGACCATAACAAGGTATGAGGATAAATGAAGCCAAGTCCAAAAAGGAGGCGGATCGTTGTATATCAAAATCCCAAATAAAGATTGGAGAAAAATGAAGAAGTCGTGGTCCAAGTATGAATCTCTCAAAACTTGAAGTGAAGAAATTCCTATATGAAGAGAAGACCATTATTTCATGAACGTCTCTCAAGGTTTGAAGTATAAAGTCGCTGCCAAATATCGGTCCGAGAAAGGTCTCAAATCGCGAAGCAAGTTATGCCAAGATATGAACTTTATGAAGTCCCGAGAAGCAGTTTTAAAAGATTTTGTCCTTTAGCTAACTATTGATTAAATCGTTCACTTTATTTTTGGCCTAATAAATTATCGAAATAAGTCAACAATGCATCCTCTTGATCATTCAAGACAACAATAAAATATAAGAGATAAACCTAGGAATAAGGGAGTCTAAGTGAGTAATTAGCCCACATGAGTTCGTGTTAGTTTGTCAACTTATAATAACAATGATCTTGTTTTTGCACTTGGCATGGAAAAGTGAAAAGTCGAGGACGATGAATCTATTTGAGTTTTATGATCCTTAAAGTTATTTTTCAATAATGAAAGCAATACATTATGTCTTTGCTAAATAAAGTATCATAAGTTGAATAATGGTGTAGCTATAGTTTTATTTTATCATTGCGTGAGGACACGGCAATTGCTTAGCATGGGGGAATTTGATATGAGTGTAATTACTCATATCATTTGTATCAAATAACAATGAAATTGTGCATAAAATGTATCAAATATACCTTGTATATGTTGTTTTGTCGTTTGAATGTGTGTAGGTACCAAGATCGTGAAAACCGGCAAATATCGACATGAGTTTGAAGAAAAAGATCATTGTAGCCAAAATCGAGCTCGACTTTAGCGGATTTCATCAATTGTCAAGTTTACGGGCCAAGTGGGACCCACAAATGCTTATTGGGCCTGAGAGTCCAATATTGGAAAATACTTTTGAAATAAGCCCAAATCATAGCCTTGTACAATAAATGGGTCCAAATTCACTTAAAGCCCAAATAATGTGAAGTTTAAGACACGAATGGGATTTATCTTGGGCTTCAAGCCCAATTTACTCATGGACGGTTAAATTAAGAACATGAAATGGGCTTTGGGGTTTCAGTGAGAATTGTTTAAATTCGTTCTTCCCTTTTCTTCATTCATTTATTGACTCCATCCACTTATCACACATTTTACCACGTCCCATAATCTTCACAATAAATTAAAACCGTAACATCACCCACCCACTTTTATTTAATCCCATTGAAAACCGACCCCCATCCCATTTACACCACACATTTCTCACTCCCATTCACACGTTTTCTCTCACATTAAATAAATAAATACCTTCGATAAAACCTAGGTTCCTTTCTTCCCCATTTTTCACCCTAAAACCAGTAAAATAGTCACTGTTCCTAAAACCCTAGATGGGAAAAAAGTCAGTTTTACATGGGGCTTTTTAATTAATCAAATAATTCAATCAAAGGAATAAAACCCCCAATCTTTAAGGAAGAGAAAGAATGGAGAAAAAAGGCTACGTGACGATTTATCATTGGTTGTGACACCTCACTCTTCCTATCCCACCAATCAAGAGCCTCAAAAGAAGCACAACTAGCACACACGGATGCCACGTTGGCAATCCGTGTGCTAGTTGTGATATATCAACCATCCGATCAATCAAATAGAGAGAGAATAAAGATCAAGGGCTGAAATTGAAGAAGAATATACCCAAGAAGATTCGAATATCCTCCTCAGCAAGCCCTTGGGATGGCTATAAAAACCCTCTTTTCATTTGTAATTTTTATCCCTTTTCTTACTTACTGTTATAATGTTAAAATTAGAATAGGAAAGTTGTATTTCTTTTTTTAATAGTACTGTATCAGTTTATTTTTATTAATAAAAGTTTTATTCGAGTATAATTGATTCGTGAGTTTTTATTACTGTTTAAATTCCTTCATCTTCTTTCTCAGTCTAATTTTATATTATAATTATAAAAGATATTTAATTAAACTGCTCAATAGTTTAATAAAATATTGAAGTAATGTTTGGGGATGATTTACCCTAATTGGATAAATTTAAAAAAACTGGATCGATTCAATGTTGATTGTTCGTGGTTCGTTTGATGATTCGTTTGATTACTATGGTGGTTCGAGTTAAGGTGTTCGTTGGTGTCACTTACAGTTCTTAGGTAGCTCAGCGCTAGCCTACGTCTCAAAGGTTTTCTCCAAAAAGGTTCTATGTTCTTTACTTCTTATTGTTTATGCTTAAAAATCTGTTTAGTATGTTAGATGGATTAGGATAGTATGGAATTTATTTTTGTATCAATATTTCTGAATGATTAAGAGTTTGTAACTGACTGATTTATAGCTGTTTAATTTGGAGTTAGTTTGCTTTTAATCTGTTTGGATAACTTGTTAGGATTCAGTCAGTAATTGGTAAAAGGATTGTTATATCTGCTAATTTGGGATCTAATTGAACTGTGAATCTGATAAGTTTTAATGGTAAAAGGATAACTTGTTTAGTATGGTGATAAATTTTGGTGTCATTGGTAATTTTTATATCTGATTTATAGCTGATTTATAGCTGATAAGTTTTAATGGTTTAGAACACATGAGACTATGAACTTATTAATTTAGTTTCAGCCGTGAGTTGATTATTCTTCTGTAGTAGAATATTTTTCGCTTCGTCATGGTAATTTTTAAGTAAGAAGGATTAATGAAGTTTATATGTTCATTGTGATCTCTGATTTTGGATTGAATCGTTGTTTCAGTGATTTTATTTGTTTCTTTCGTGTGACTGCACACTGTTTGCTTGGTTTGAAGTCATTTATCTGATTTTCTGTTTAGGATCTAACTAGTTATTTGAAGTTTATTAAAATTATTTAGATTGCTGATAATTGTTGAGATGGTTTTATTTGCTGGTATATTTGTCTAGCTGATATTGGTTTATTATTGCTATTTAAATTGTTTTGCTGTAACTCACATAAGCTAGCAGACTGAATTGGTCTGCTAAGTGTTAAACTGATCCCTATCAGTTCCTAAAAATAAGCATTTCCAAACAAATCACTCCTGTGATCTCTAAATTTCTATCTGTCAAAAAAAATCAAATTAATTGCAAAAATATGCAGTTGTTGGGAATCAAACTCGTGACCCTCCCTTCAGTTACCATGCGTGATAACCAGCTCATCTGGGTTGTCTTTTTGTTTTAATTTCGCTTTATGGGACTAATATAGACAACTTGCTCGTTTCAGTTTTTTAATTAAGTTTAATTTCATTGTTTTAATTAAATTTTGCAAATTAGTTTTATTTAGATAAAGGATATAATATAATTAAACAAAATATAAAAAAATATATTTTTATTAAATTTAAAAAGTTTAATTAGTTTATTTTTGATCAATTAGAATTTTATAATATTAGCTTTAAATAAAAATAGTTTTCAAATAGATTTGCTTTAAAGTAATTTTTAATAGAGTAAATTTGTTTTAAAAAGTTTAATTAGACTTTTAGTTAGTTTAAAAGTTATTTAATAGATTAATTTTTAAAGATTTTTAATTAGTTTAATTTTTAAATAGTGTTAATTTTTAAATAATTGTTTGTAGATTTTTATTTTAGCGGGGTTACGATTCATGCACTTTAGGATAAAACTAATTAGTTTAAAATTTGTAGATTTTAATTGTAGTTTAAAAATCGAAAAACAATTCAATTCAATTGTCCAAAACGAAGCAAAACGTCTCAAATTCATAAGATCTTCGTGTACAACGAACTTGATTCACTCACGTGTTTAATTGAATTCGTCATTGGTAATATTAGTCTATTACTTTTTCCTAAAGGTAATTTTCTAATTTACCCTATAACGTAATCTCAAATTATCACATATACTTATCAACGACACATCAGTGTTCCTTGTTCATGTCAGATGAATGATACCGTATAGATCATCTCATGAGAATCACATGTTCCATGTTTACTTCATGTACCACTTCCAGACATATTTCAGTTACCGCACTCCAAGTGGGGTATTAATCCATTTTCAGTTTTCTCAGACGTTTTCCTTCTCACCAATGTTGTTTAAATGATGATAAGGCTTTCATCTTGGAGACTTTCAAAACAAGGACGAAGGAGATAGATCGGAGCAACCTGACTAGAATTATATTTAAACCACCAGATGTACCGTTTCATTCCATATTCTTACCTTTCAGATTGTATGTCACATGATTATTCTGTGGTCTTTTCCAGCATATGAGTGCGAACCGGTACCAGCCGGCCACCCAGCTGAAAAGTTACATGAATCACAGTCATGATAATGACCGTCGTTTAACTCACAGTCAAAGAGGTAGTGACAACTACCGTGACAGCAAGTACTCTGACAATAACGATATAAACTCCGGTTACGGACATGATCAGAAATACAAAGGGTTAGCGGTCCAACCGATCAGCCAAATTCTGGTATGATGACCTAAGATTTTAAATTTAATTGTCTCACATCTCGAGACTCATGTCAAGACATCTATCAAGACACATGTCTCACGTGTATTTTCTGAAGACACATGTCAAGGCACCAGTCAATACACATGTCATACGCGTATGTCTTCAAGACACGAGTCAGGACACATGACTCACGTTTAGCATCTAAAACAACCATGCATAATTCAGAATACCCTCCAAGGGGTATAACCATTATGTTATGCCATGAATGAATCAGGCCATAAGAATTTCAGCCTCATCACCAGAGTGTTGTTCACATTTGAACATGCAGTGTTCGTTCTGCGAGAGGCAGGTGAAGCACATTCAGTAGGAACCTGCAACGTTCTTACCTCATATATTACCATGTCACTTTCATTTCTTGGTCTCATATTTCATATATCCATGATCATAAAGACTTCATTCGTATCATCCGTGTGTACGAACTCATTCATTTTAGTAGGACGATAAGATCAAATTTGCTAACGTACTTCCCTCGGACAGATGTGAGTAGATATGATTTTCGTTTATGGACTATGAACAGCAACCCACGTTGCGTTGGACCGCCATTCACATCAGATTATGTACAGCGATGTTCAGGCTCCTAAATACATTTGGCATGGTTTTCCATCAGGAAAATCTGTACAAATTTTTTTTCGCTTCACAAGCACGTGTTTTGTTAGCCATGGTTGCGAAGATTTTCTAGCTATCATTTATGACACGACTACTAAAGTTCCTTTTTATTCATAACCGGCCGATTATTCCAGAATCTTCCCATATAAATTCCAGAAGAACCTTCAAGGAGAAGGACGGTAACATGAGATTATGTGTCGACCACTGTCGATGTAAACAAGTCACCATTCATGACCGTCATTTCCCTCCATGTATTGACGACATATACGATCGACTATTGAGTGCTAAGCACTTTTCCAAGAACAAGTTACCATCATGCTGACAATAGTGGGGAGTGAAGGAGCAGGACATTTCCATGACTTCTTTCGCACACGATTTGGTCATGCTAAATTCATGATTTTGTTTAGTCTCATGAATGCTCCAGTAGCATCATGGATATGATGGATGGAGTTTACCCTGGAACTCATAAACGAATTTATTATTGTTTTATCAATTACAATCCAATCTTCTCTAAGTCTAAAGAAGAGCACTAAGACCATATTTGCATTATGTTGAAAATTCTATGGCAGAAGAAATTTCACTCTGAAAATTTTCCTGGTTGATCTCAGAAACACGTTGAATTACATTGATCCTCACGGTTAACCTTAACATGACTAATCTTACGCGAAGAGGGGAGAACCCTACACTAAACTGGTGGTTCAAGGGAACCTACGCCAAAACAATTCTAAACTACAAAGACTCTCGGCGTTCCAAATTTCTATGTATCCAGATTCGATGAAGCAAGATACAGTTAAGTTCATATCTAAGTAGCTGCTATACTGGCAGGTTAAGATAGAAGACCAACAGGTCAGGAGTTTCTTCAACCCTTGGAAATTGTGAAACGGAGAAGGGACAAGACCTCCATGCAATTGTTACCGGACTATCGTAAGATCAGAAGAAGCGTTATGCTATCTGGAATTATTTTTAACCGTTTGAACAAGTCTGCAAAATCCTTTCAGCCATAAGGATTTCACAACTAGCAGATTATCAAACATTTTCAGCCAGAGATCGCACGACCGCTGTGTACTCTCTCAGCTATCAGTTCTAATGAAGACTCACGTACGCTTACATCATTAAGTTCACCTCCTTGATTAACTTTACGTTTTGCTTCCGCATTTTAGTTCACGACACTATTCACGTTCATGAACATATGCTAGCTTACGATTGGAGTCCCACTTTTATTCTGGAAAGTTTACAGCAAGCTTGGGAGACCAGACTCGAGATTATAAACTTTTCATCTTCACATGTGACGCTCCACGTCACATTCCACGTCTTACCTCTTACCGGTTGGCGTTACTACCTCAGTTATTCCCTATTCACGATATGTTTCACATGTCATGTTTATTCCACGTTACTCATATCACGTTCACGATATGTTGCACGTGTCACGTCCACCGTATTCTACCCATGTTACATACCATATCTCTACGTATCATGTTCACAATTGCTCACGTATCACGTTCACAATTGTTCACGTATTACGTTTCAGTATGTCTCGTACATCATTACTAAGACGTTCTTATGTCATTTATTCCAGATCATTTTGCATCGTAACGTTTTGTTACTTTTACACGTTATTGTTAGTCATTCGATCCAAGTCATAAGGATCCATCTCACATTGGTGAACCAGAAATTTCTGTATCATTAAGACATAGTCATGAAGACGAACGTTTACTAGTTTTTGTCAGGACCTGTTAGAGGAACGTTTCTAGCGAGAAGCCACTTGGAAACGGAGGAGTCCATCTAGACCCTTATCCTATTTTCTATTCATGAGTGAGATATATTCTTCTCAATTATATCACGTTTCATGTCCTCTTTAGTCATGTCACACTCCATGTCTTTTTTAGTCATATCACGTCCTTTACAGCTTCTTGTATCTCTAGTTAGAGGACGAACGGTTCTTTAGAGGGGAAGAATGGTAAAAACTACAACATTTTTTTACGACTCTAATTCGAGGACGAATTATTCTTTTAGATGGGAAGAGTTGTAAAACCCGCATTAAAAATACCATGAACAATACACATGAACAGTAACTTATGAAAACATGATAAAATTTAAACTTTCCATTTATATTGTTAATACACGTGTCACGATAATTAATAACGAACAATCATGAATATTATAAATGTGACACAATCACGATTACCAAATGCACGACATTTAATTCACGAACATACACGACTAATTTATCTAACATGGAAAAGCTTCGGGTTTCCCTTTGTGGGCCCCACATGCCGCGGCTAGACAAGAGAAGGAGGACGAATGGGCCTTTTGGCCCATAACACACTCTTAACAAAACACAAGGATTTTACTTTAATAATTTAGGGTTATATCAAAATTGCAAAAAGCTTCCCTTTTTTCCTCCATGGCCGCCGGCCATATATCATCACCAAGGAAGAACCGGACGATTTTGATCTTTGATTTTTAGGTGTACGTGTTCGTGATCGAATACCTTTTCATTCCACGTGTTTGGTATAATCAAAACCCTTTTCTTTTTTTTCTTTTTTTTCTTTCATGATTTCATGTTATAATCATATGAACAAATCAAGAAAACATGGGGATTAATTAAATATGATTTAAAGGGGGTGTTTGTGGTTGTTTGTTTCGGCCGATAACCATACCGACAGCATGGGGCTCTCAGTGGTGTTTGATTTGCCCAACTGAGACCCCATGGTCTCGGTGTGGGGTTCGTGTGGATCGAACGCAGCAAGGGGACCCCTCCCCCCCCCCCCCCCCCCGACTTGGTGTCGGGGTGGGGTTTTGTGTTGAACCGGGTGCCAATCGATACCTATAGGGTCTCGGTGGGGCTTTTTGATGCTAACAGTGGGAACCGAATATAGCAGGGGACCAGTCACAACCGGTATGAACTGGCTATGAGCCGGTGTGAACCGGCAGAACCGCCGGTGGGAACCGGGTCCGGCAGCGGCTAGCCGTGGCTCGGACAGTGGCAACCGGCTAGGCCGGGTTAGCCACTGTCAAAGGGGGTGTTTGGCTCGGATTATTAAGAAACACGGGGTACGGGCTCGAATTAATTTTTAAAACACGGACTCGACTTTTGGGAATTATTAAAAATCAGAAAACATGTTAATTAAATTATTTACTAGACTTTTTAATTTAATTAATTTCATGACTTAGGTTAAATATTAAAATTAGTATTACATGTATAACCTAAAGTATTTAACTTAGCTTAATTTAATTAAAACATGTATTTTTAATTAACTTCCATATAACGCATAGTTTAATTAATTAACCAGTTATTTAATTAATAAGCTATAACCATGACTTGTATTATACTATTTAAACTTTATTTATTATTTATAATCTAGCTTATTTCTAATTATGGAAACTTACTATTTTTGGAAACTTTCTATTTTTAGAAACTTACTATTTTTGGAAACCTGCTGTTTTTAGAAAGTTACTTAGTATTACAATATGATATGAGCTAAAACTCATATCAATTTATCAACAAATAACCCTAAAACATGAAGCAAAATACCAATTTATCTTGTAAAAACAGTGTTATGTGGTATGTTTGTGTTTGTGTACACTTGTGTAGGTAAAGGGATGCATTTTCAAGCAAACAAGGAATAATCAAGCTTAATTTGATGAAAAAGACAAAGAAGGATCAAAAGTGACAAGACTTTGAAGTGCAAGGACCTATCTTGACAAACTGCCAAAGATGAAGGACTAAAAGTGCAAATATGTAAAAGTCAAGATCATAGTCAAACAAGGTCAACATTCAAGTCAACTCAGTCAAAGGATCATTTTTGCTCAAGGATGAAGTTTGAAGGACTAAAAATGCCAAAGAAATGAAGCTGCTAGCCTTTAACTACAATCTGCCAAAGTTCAAGGGTCAAATCTGCCTATTTTGGAAAGTTATACTAATGCAATCCATGTGCTATATTTTGAACCAATGAGAAGCCAGGAATATTATGACATGGATTACCACATCTTAGCATTAATTACCCACTAGGCGCCGTCCTCATTAATGAGCTTATCAAAATAGTGTGATTCGCGTGCATCCATTTCAGCCAGTCATATTATGACACGTGTCATCTTCAAACTATCAAAGTTTTCCAGGATCGATTTGGAGCTAGAGTGGATTTCATGGAATGCTATAAACATCAAACCTGCTTATTTTTTAGGGACGAATCCATTGGTCATGATCAATTAACATGAAATCAACTCAGCAAAGAAATCCTAATTCAAGTTCATACCTGCAAGATCAATTCAACAGAATTATGACACGTGGCGACCTGGGATTGGTCCCAACACGTCACCAACCCCAACTTATTTTCCTCTCAAGTCTATAAATAGTTGTTTAGTCTTCATTTCTTGTAGTGTAGTTGTAAGTGTGAAAACACACACATTTACTTTTTCATCTCATCATTTTCCTTTTTTAGCTAAACTACTCAATAGTTTGACACACTCTTGAGTTAGTTAGTTAGTTAGTAACCTTTTTAACAGCTTTGTAACAAATCTCCATTAATAAAATTCAAATTCTACCTTTCCCGCCAAATTTTCTCATCATCTTTACTGTTCATATCCTGATTCCATTGATACTCTTGTTGCTGAGTTGAGTTTGTTATGATCAAATCTTGATCATAACTGACTTTGAAGGAAGATTGTAGCTGTTTGTTTGATTTCAGTCCAAGTCATAGCATTTGTGATGAATTCAAGCCATTTTGATGATTCTAGTTGATGAGTAGCTGTTTGTTGATTGTAGATAAGTGAATCTAGTGCTAAGGTGGTGGTTAGCACTAGACTAGAGAGTTCAACACTCCTCTACTGCTCAAAGGTTCCTTCACAAGGTTCAAATGCTTCTGATTTTTGATTCCACTAAATTGTCAAATGCATGCTCAATTCCTAGTTAATCTTGATTGTGATTGCATGATAAAACATGTTTAGCTGTTATTGATTTGATTCCATTGCTTTTGTAGTTTAAGTGTTGCTTTTCTGCTTATTGATTTGATATTTGATCTAGCTTATAGCCTTATTCAGTCAATTTTAGCCTTACTTCCTTATTTGAGTCCTAGTAGTGTTCATAGCTTGCAACTAGCTTAAATACATTTCATTTTGATCACTGATATTAGGTTGCTATAGCTTTTCATTCAGTTCAAACTTAAACTCATAAAGTCTTCACAAATTCTCTAAAAGTTTAGATAATGGGTGTTTGGCATTAGATGATAATTGATTTTCAAGTGTTGAATTTTGGCAAGTTAATGTTCATTTCCAGTTAAGTGGTCATTACAAAAGGTTTTAAGTCTTTTTCAAGTCAACTTTAAAGTCAAAAAGGCAATTGGCAGTGTAAAAGGTTTGGGTCAATTTTCAGTCAGATTTGCTTATAAAAGTTGTCACTTTCAATTGCTTGGCATTTGTTGGATTCTTGATGAAATTTTACCAAACAAGTTCTCATTTGTAGGTCAATATATGAAGTTTCATATTCCATAAGCTTTTTGTACAGTTTTCATTAATCAATGAGAAATAAGAAAAATGATAAACACATAAGCAAAAGCAAGTTTCTATAAATGAAAACAGCTTTTTCATATCTCTTGATCCTATTCATAAACCTGGTAATTTTCTTTCACAATATCACTTAGTAGGTGTTGGTGGTTGATTTTTAAGATTTTCAGCTTTTTGAAAAAAAACTTGGTCAACGCTTGGTCAACATAAGCCAAATTCAGCTTATTTCAATTTCCAAGCTTATTTCTTGATGATTTTTGATGAGAATTGATTTCTCGTTCATGTTTTAAGCTCATTAATCAGTTTTAGTACAAAAATCTAGTTGTGCATGTCTAGATTTTCTTAGTGCTTATTTTGTGCTTATTTTGTGCTTATTGGAAAGTGCTTATTAGCTTATTAGCCATTTTTAGCAAATTTCCTTTTACAGACTTAGCTTATTTTCAATTCTAAGCATTTTGCAATTGGTTTGGTTAGTTTTGGTTCAGAAATAAGCTCAAACGAGCTTATTTGTTATTGTAACCCGTTTTTGCTTAAAATCTTTTCAAAATTGCAACTTAGTCCTTGTTGAATTAAAATGGTTTCAAACCTGGCTAAACTTACACCTTTTTAGGGTTTTCAATAAACAAGTCCTTTAAGTTTGGAATTTGTTAAAAATCAGTTAGTAGTTTTGGAATTTGTTAAGAATTTGTTAGTAGTTTGCATAGTTTTCACTTTTAATCCTCATAGTTAACTGTTTTGTCAATTTCAGTCCTTATATTTGTTAGATTTACACTATGAGCATTTAATTTTCATAGAATTTACATTTTCAGTCCTCTTAGTTGTAAAATTTACATTTTGAGTTTTACTTGAATAAAAACTTGGTAATTGCACGATGTTTTACATATAAGTAGAATAATATTTTTCAGTTTTGCAAGTCATTGTTTGAATTAGCAAATAGAATATCCAAAAAATATTAACAACCAAAAACAGTTAGAAACCTGATATTGTTAGGACTTTCAATTAGCGAGAACGAGAAAAACGAACTGCATTATACACAATTTCAAATGGCGCCGCTGCCGGTTCTTTGACTTTACGAGAGACTATCGATTGACGGTTTTCATTGGCTTTTGGGATCCGTTCACCTTGTGAACGTTATTTTTACGTATCATAAATCAAAAACATAAAAAATCAAAAATATAAAAATATATAAAAAACTAAAAAATTAACAAAACAATTCTTTTCCTAAAGAATTGACCAAACAAATTAAAAAAATCCAAAAAGCAATCTTTTTCCTAAGAGATTGCACCTAAAATATATATTATTGGATTTTCTCGGTTTTTATGTACATATAGTATTTTCTCTTAAAAACTCATAAATACAAAAATATTTTCCATATATTATTATAAGTAAATACGTATACGTATAAGAACAACCAACTTACATATTCTCCATAAGTATTGCCAAGGCAATACACCGTGTTGAGGGGCGTTCCGGTCCTTGACACGTGTATCGATCAAACAAAATAAAGCAAGAATAGATAAATACTCTCAATAAGCAACAATTCGAAGAATACAAACATTTAAGTGAATAGAAAGGCGATGTGCTATAAAATGCCATCTAAGGGTCAATAGGTACTTAAGTGCTTCGCGCCACCTAACCCCCCGTTCACTTGTGAGTATTCTAAGAAGGAAAGCTTCATTGGGGGTCTTGCAACCAAGTAGTACATACATATATTGTTATTTTCTTGTGGATATTTAATATTGAAACTCGAAGAGGATAATCCTTTTCTATTCAAAGTCACACGAGAGCTTCTCTCTCATTCCTCGTATTGAGTTGCATGCTCACTCGCGGGCGTGCACAAATACCGATTGGTGTACAACCTCTTCCTCCGAAAAGGAAGAAAAAGAGAAAGAATAAGACCACCACCGTCCATCAAGCCGATCACGAGAATCGTGCTTTGACTCCTCCACCACAAGAAGCCATGGCTGTTGATAATCGTTCTTTGATGGAACGTATGCAAACCAATGTTCATGGATATGCTAGTGCTATTAGGATTCCCGACATTCCCGCAAATACATTTGAGCTAAAAACGTCTATGATTACTATGGTTTCACAATCACCTTTCTATGGTAACAAGAATGATGATCCTCATGATCACCTTAAGAGATTCCTTTCTCTTTGCAATACCATTAAGCACAATGGAGTTCCACATGATGCTATTAAGTTGATGTTAGTATCATTTTCACTTGAGGGACAAGCTAAGCATTGATTAGACACTCAACCACCCGATAGTATCACCACATGGGATGGTTTTACCACTAAGTTTTTGAACAAGTTCTTTCCTCCATCTAAGACCATGGCCTTGAGGACCTTAATTATAGGCTTTCAACAAAAACCTAGTCAATCCTTTAGTGATGCTTGGGAAGAGTATAGAGAGTTATTGAGGCGATGCCCTAACCATGGATTGGATGACGTTCACCAAATCAATACCTTCTATGATGGCCTTAAACCTCACCACCAAGATTCACTCAATGCTTCCGCGGGAAGGAATATTCTTCTTAAATCTTTGCAAGAGGCCTTGGACATCATTGAGACTAAAGCAATGGTTCAAACAAACAATCAATTTGAAGAAAGGGTTCATGTTATCCAAAACACTTCTCAAACACCTTGTGATAACCAATTCCTTAAATATCACCAAGAGATCCTTCAACAATTCAAACAAGGACAACAAGAAATGACTCAAGAGATAGTTCAAGCCCTTAAGACCGTTTCATTGAACAATTCTTCAAATAATGTGAATGCCATTACTCTTTCTTGTGTAACTTGTGGAGGTCCCCATTCTTATGAACAATGTGATAAGGTGCAAGTTTATCAAGGGGAATGCTATGCTTACCAAGAAGAACATCGTGAACACTTCAAGCCAAATATCAATCCAAATAACCTTTCTTACAAGTCCCAAAACTACCTTACTCCACCGGGATTCCCACCCCAACCACCCACCCAAATTCAACAAAATCCTCCTCAAATTTTACCAAGGAATCAAGGGCATAGACCACCTTACCAAGGAAATAACTACAAGGCACCCAATCATTTTCAACCTCAAGGAAATAACTTCTATCCACCAAACCAAGGGTTTAATCCACCACCTCAATCTTTCCCACAACAAGGTTTTTATCAAGGAAATGTGCAACCTAACCCCATGGATTTGATGCTTCAAAAGTTTACTTCTTTTGAGAAACAATTGAGAGATAATCAAGAGGAAAATAACAAGAAATTTGCTCTTCTCCAAAACCAAATTATGTATAATCAAAGACCACAAGGGGCTTTACCTTCCAACACACAAACAAATCCAAGGGCAAATATCAATGCTATTACAACAAGGAGTGGAAAAACAACAAAGGATCCTTCACCTCCTAAACCTACTATTGTTCAACCCACTTGTGCTCCTACTTGTGACAAGCCCTCTACCTCTACTTCACCTCCTCAAAATGCTCCCATTCACTCAAACACACCTTCTCAACCCATTCTTGCTTCTCCTTTACCTTCCACACTTCCCAACGCAGAAGCTAACAAAGACAAATATTCCACTACAACACCTATTTCACCTACACCAAAACCTACTCTTTCATGTCCTTCAAGGGTGAAAAAGGACAAGTTAAAGAACAAGGATGACATCCAAGTCTCCAATTTCTTAAGGATGTTCAAGCAACTCAACATCAATATATCCTTTGCGGAAGCTCTTGCTTATATGCCAAAGTTTGCTAAGATGTTCAAGGATTTACTCTCCAACAAAGAAAAATTGGTTGATTTGCCCAACACATCCCTTAATGAAAATTGTTCCGCCGTGCTACTTAAAACCTTACCTACAAAACTTAGAGATCCGGGGCGCTTCTTGATACCTTTTAATTTTTCCGGTGTTGAAAATTGCATGGCTTTGGCGGATCTAGGGGCAAGCATAAACCTCATGCCTTTATCGGTTTGGAAAAAACTCTCTCTTCCCGAGCTCACTCCCACTAGGATGACTCTTGAACTAGCCAACCGAACCATAGCTTACCCCGTAGGTATAGCGGAGGATGTGTTTGTAGGTGTGGATAAGTTTACGTTTCCGGCCGACTTTGTAGTGGTTGATTATGACATGGATCCTAGAGTGCCCTTGATTGTTGGTAGACCATTTTTGAGAACGGGTCGTACTTTGATAGATGTGGTGGAAGGAGAACTAATTATGAGAGTAGAAGATGAGAGAGTGGTGTTTAAGTTAGGGAAAGTTTGTGATAGGAAAGAGGTTAAGGAGTCTAGACCGCATGAGACTATTAACATTGTTGATGTGTTAGATGAGGTGTGCGATGAACACTTTCATGATGCCTGTAAGAGTACTAGTGATGAGATGCCCCATGTTGAAACTGTGGCCTCAATTGCTCCCTCTTTAACACCTTTTAGAGAGAGTGATTTCCTCTTGGAGGAATTTGAGTCAAACTTTCTTGGTGATGATGATTCTCCCATTAATTGGGAAGAAGATATTCTTACGATCCAAAAGTTGCTCAATGAGGACCCTATTCCTTCTCCTATTCCACAAGAAGTTACCATTGAGGAACCTTCCATAGTAAAACCTTCCATAGAGAGTCCACCTCCTATTGAACTTAAGGACCTTCCATCCCACTTAGAGTATGCTTTCTTAGAGAGCAAAGACCAATTACCTGTGATCATTGCTAAAGAGTTGAAAGAGGATGAGAAGGAGCAACTTATTGAAGTCCTTAAGAAACACAAGAAAGCCTTAGCATGGAAAATATCCGACATAAGGGGAATTGATCCACATTTTTGTACACACAAAATCCTTATGGAGGATGACTATAAACCCGCCATTAAAAATCAAAGGAGAGTTAACCCAAAAATCCATGAGGTTATTAAGAAGGAAGTGATTAAACTCTTAGATGCGGGTATGATTTACCCCATTTCCGACTCTCCATGGGTTAGCCCGGTTCATTGTGTTCCAAAGAAGGGTGGAATCACCGTGGTGCCTAATGAGAACAATGAGCTTATTCCCACGAGACTTGTGACCGGTTGGAGAGTTTGTATTGATTATAGAAAACTCAATGAGGCGACTAGGGAAGACCATTTCCCATTACCTTTTATGGATCAAATTCTTGAACGCTTAGCGGGAAATGAGTACTATTGCTTTCTTGATGGCTTTTCGGGTTATTTCCAAATACCCATTGACCCTAAGGATCAAGAAAAGACCACATTCACTTGTCCCTACGGTACATTTGCTTACAAAAGGATGCCTTTTGGCTTATGTAATGCACCGGGGACGTTTCAAAGGTGCATGATGGCGATTTTTCATGACATGATAGAGCAAACTATGGAGGTTTTTATGGATGATTTTTCCGTCTTTGGAAATTCATTTACCTCATGTCTCACCAATCTTGAGAGAATGCTTAAACGTTGTGAGGAAACACGTTTAGTGCTTAATTGGGAGAAATGTCACTTTATGGTGAAAGAGGGAATTGTTTTAGGACACAAAATATCCAACAAGGGATTAGAAGTGGATCGAGCTAAAATTGATGTGATTGCTAAGCTTCCCCCACCCACCTCGGTAAAAGGTGTGAGGAGTTTCTTAGGTCATGCGGGATTTTATAGGCGCTTTATACAAGATTTTTCTAAGATAGCTAGATCGATGACTCACCTCTTGGAGAAAGAGGCTCCTTTCATTTTTAACCAAGATTGTTTGGACTCTTTTGAGACTCTTAAGGAGGAATTGACTAAGGCTCCCGTTTTGGTTTCTCTAAATTGGGAATTATCTTTTGAGCTTATGTGTGACGCTAGTGATTATGCGGTGGGGGCCGTCTTAGGACAAAGAGTTAATAAGCATTTTCAACCTATACACTATGCGAGTAAAACCATGACTGGTGCACAACTTCATTACACTACCACGGAAAAAGAGTTGCTTGCTATAGTATATGTTTTTGAGAAGTTTAGACCATACCTTGTGCTTTCCAAAACCATAGTGTATACGGATCATTCCGCTCTCAAGTATCTTATGACAAAACAAGATGCTAAGCCTAGGATTTTGAGATGGGTTTTGTTGCTTCAAGAGTTTAAGATAGAAATTCGTGATAAGAAAGGGGCCGAGAATTTAGCGGCGGATCACTTGAGTAGACTTGAGCATCCTTTTCAAGGAGATTTGCCACATCAAGAAATCAATGAATCTTTTCCATTAGATGAGCTCATGTCTATCTCTTCCCAAGAGGATGCCACTCCTTGGTTTGCGGATATCGCAAACTATCTTGTAGGCAATGTGCTTATTGAGGGTCTTACTTATCAACAAAAGAAGAAGTTTCTTAAGGAAGTTAAGTACTATTTTTGGGATGATCCTTATCTTTTTAGGCAATGTGCGGACCAAATCATTAGACGGTGTGTAGATGGGCCCGAGGCATTTAAGATCTTAGAAGCGTGTCATAAAGGACCTACGGGTGGACATTTTGGGCCCAACTATACCGCCAAGAAAGTCTTTGATTCGGGTTACTATTGGCCTTCCATTTACAAAGATGCCCATGAAATGGTGAAATTTTGTGATGTGTGTCAAAGACAAGGAAAAATTACGCAACGTGATGAGATGCCACAAAATTTTATCCAAGAGTATGAGATATTTGATGTGTGGGGCATTGATTTCATGGGACCTTTTCCATCCTCTAAGGGAAACAAGTATATACTTGTGGCGGTGGATTATGTGTCAAAATGGGTGGAGGCTAAAGCCTTACCTACCAATAATGCTAGAGTTGTTGTGAAGTTTTTGAAACAATTGTTTGCTAGATTTGGTGTACCTCGGGCCATCATAAGTGATCGTGGTACGCACTTTTTTAATGATCAATTCACGAGAGTTATGAAGAAATATGGAGTTAATCATAGACTTTCTACCGCGTATCACCCTCAAACAAATGGTCAAACCGAGGTCACAAATCGTGGTTTGAAGAGAATTTTAGAGCGAACGGTGGGAGAGCATCGAGCTTCTTGGTCGGATAAGCTTGATGATGCTTTATGGGCGTTTAGGACGGCTTTTAGAACACCAATTGGTTGTGCTCCTTATAGGCTTGTCTATGGAAAAGCGTGCCACCTCCCATTCGAGTTAGAACACAAGGAATCTTGGGCTCTCAAGTGGGCTAACTTTGATTTAAACCAAGCCGGTTCACATAGGAAAGATCAACTCAATGAGATGGATGAACTGAGAGCCAATGCCTATGAAAATTCTTTGCTTTACAAGGAAAAGACTAAGAAATTGCATGATGCTAAGATCAAGAATCGTGAGTTCAAAGTTGGAGAGCCGGTTCTCCTCTTTAACTCAAGGTTGAAACTTTTTGCGGGCAAGCTTAAGTCGAGATGGTCCGGTCCATTCACTATTTCTCAAGTGTTTCCATATGGAAATATTGAGTTGTCACAACCCGATGGTCCAAATTTTAAAGTGAATAGTCACCGTGTTAAGCATTACTTTGGGGAGGACATTTCCGTGGAAATGGTCCAAGAGATCCCCATTTTCCCCATGAATTGATTCATTGAGGGACGAGTCGAGCTAGAGACTCATTAACTCAAGCATCGTATAACTAGGAAAGAGTGTTGTAGGTTAGAAATAAAGGGATAGACTTGGAGATAAGTGTAGGGGAGACCTTCTTTTGTCTTCATGATTATTTGTAGGGTTGCTCACTCATTTCATGCTTTGGAGCTTATGGAGGAGGCCCTTGTATCCGGTTCACTTCGTTACTCTAGTGATTTTTCATTGACACCTTGTGCTTAAACATGATTTCACTAATAGTTGTCCTTTCCTTAACTTGGGTTAAGCAAAGTCTATTCATTGTCATAAGTGTAGGGGAAGTTTTTATATTTCCATGCTCTTAAACATTGAGGACAATGTTTAGCTTAAGTGTAGGGGGGTCTTCTATCGAAGTGACCTTACCTAGAACTTGTCATTGTCTTTCATGATAACATGGAAAATTGATTTTTCAACATTTTTCAAATTTTTGATCTACTTGGGCCACCAAAAATATACATTCATAATTTTTGCATCAATCATTAATCATTTTGCATAATACATTTGCATTGTATATATTTCTTCTTTTATTTTTCATCAAAAAGTTAAAAAGGGAAAAAAAATATAATAAAACATGGTTTAACAAATTTAGACTTCTTTGACATATTAGGCCCGCCATGGATATTTTGACTCAACCCGAGTTTGCTTATCTTAGCATTCTCTAGCTAGTATCCTTAACCATGTAGTCCTTCATTGGTCTATTAGGCTAAGCATCCACCAATCTCATTATTTGAGATTTTAAATTTGTGGAGAATGGGAAATGATAGAGTTGAAGCAAGTATAAAAGGGCTAGATGAACTTCATGATAATTACTTGTTGCTAAACTCTTCTCTTCTTTACCTCTATTTTCTTAGCATGTATATAATTGTTAATAAATAATCAAGAACGGTTTTAATCGGTTTGTAATCTCTTATGCATTTTTTTCTAATCATTCATGGTTGGTATGAGTACGTCTTAAGATTCTAAGTTAGAACGTTTTATGTGTACAAGACTTATGTCATGCTCAATATTTAGCGGGTGTTTCCTTTTATTCTTTTCAAATTTCTTTGTGAGGAATAAAGAAAAATAAGAGCGGCTTACAAAAAAATGAGTGGCTAGAAAAAAGAAGAAAAAGAGAAGAAAAAAAAATTAATTACAAGACTCCCAAGAGGGGCAGTGTGGTGTTAATTATAGTGACTATTGAGTTCCAATATCACCTTGACGGGTTGCGGGGATTCAATAGATTGCTCCAATCCAATATTACCTTGACAGGTTGCGGGGTTGAAGATCCAAAGTCTCAAAAAGATGACGGATGTAAATTATTGCGTGAGTTTTATTTTTCTTTCCTTAGCAAGTGTGTAGCTACTTATGAAAGCATGACATGAGGATTTTACACATAAGGCGAATGACTTATTATTCTTAAAACGGACTTGTATTAATTGTGAGCGGTTTTTCAAGTAATGGATGAGAGGATTACTTAGGATTAAAACCGTGCTTCCTTATTTTTAGATTTTGCACTTCTTATACTTCACACTTGAATAAATGACAAATTTGCCCACAAGCAATTTGTTCAAATAAAAACTGGTTCCACATTTAATTGTCATGAATAAGTTGATGCACTTTTTACTTGTGAATGCAATGATCCCATTTTTAAGCTGGGTATGGGGAAAGTGAAACTTGAGAGTGATAAATGTCCATGGTACCCAAGCCCTAATCAAAGCCATTGAATTCTTTATGAGTTATTTCCATCAAAACCATTTCAAGAAAAACCAAAAAGATATAGATAGAATTGTATTTTGATTCATTGCATTGTTAAAAGTCAAAATCATGCATCATGTAGTTTAGAATAGTGTAGATGCATTCCATATGGCCAAGGTGGATTAATTATGAGGAGAATGTAAATTTGTGCTTTAAAATATATAGAATTGCATGAGGACATGACAATGTTCAAGTGTAGGGGATTTGATATGAGCTAAAACTCATATCAATTTATCAACAAATAACCCTAAAACATGAAGCAAAATACCAATTTATCTTGTAAAAACAGTGTTATGTGGTATGTTTGTGTTTGTGTACACTTGTGTAGGTAATGGGATGCATTTTCAAGCAAACAAGGAATAATCAAGCTTAATTTGATTAAAAAGGCAAAGAAGGATCAAAAGTGACAAGACTTTAAAGTGCAAGGACCTATCTTGACAAACTGCCAAAGATGAAGGACTAAAAGTGCAAATATGTAAAAGTCAAGATCATAGTCAAACAAGGTCAACATTCAAGTCAACTCAGTCAAAGGATCATTTTTGCTCAAAGATGAAGTTTGAAGGACTAAAAATGACAAAGAAATGAAGCTGCTAGCCTTTAACTGCAATCTGCCAAAGTTCAAGGGTCAAATCTGCCTATTTTGGGAAGTTATACTAATGCAATCCATGTGCTATATTTTGAACCAATGAGAAGCCAGGAATATTATGACATGGATTGCCACATCTTAGCATTAATTACCCACTAGGCGCCGTCCTCATTAATGAGCGTATCAAAACAGTGTGATCCGTGTGCATCCATTTCAGCCAGTCATATTATGACACGTGTCATCTTCAAACTATCAAAGTTTTCCAGGATCGATTTGGAGCTAGAGTGGGTTTCATGGAATGCTATAAACATCAAACCTGCTTATTTTTGAGAGACGAATCCATTGGTCATGATCAATTAACATGAAATCAACTCAGCAAAGAAACCCCAATTCAAGTTCATACCTGCAAGATCAATTCAACAGAATTATGACACGTGGAGACCTGGGATTGGTCCCAACACGTCACCAACCCCAACTTATTTTCTTCTCAAGTCTATAAATAGTTGTTTAGTCTTCATTTCTTGTAGTGTAGTTGTAAGTGTGAAAACACACACATTTACTTTTTCCTCTCATCATTTTCCCTTTTTAGCTAAACTACTCAACAGTTTGACACACTCTTGAGTTAGTTAGTTAGTTAGTAACCTTTTTAACAGCTTTGTAACAAATCTCCATTAATAAAATTCAAATTCTACCTTTCCCGCCAAATTTTCTCATCATCTTTACTGTTCATATCCTGATTCCATTGATACTCTTGTTGCTGAATTGAGTTTGTTATGATCAAATCATGATCATAACTAACTTTGAAGGAAGATTGTAGCTGTTTGATTGATTTCAGTCCAAGTCATAGCATTTGTGATGAATTCAAGCCATTTTGATGATTCTAGTTGATGAGTAGCTGTTTGTTGATTGTAGATAAGTGAATCTAGTGCTAAAGTGGTGGTTAGCACTAGACTAGAGAGTTCAGCACTCCTCTACTGCTCAAAGGTTCCTTCACAAGGTTCAAATGCTTCTGATTTTTGATTCCAGTAAATTGTCAAATGCATGCTCAATTCCTAGTTAATCTTGATTGTGATTGCATGATAAAACATGTTTAGCTGTTATTGATTTGATTCCATTGCTTTTGTAGTTTAAGTGTTGCTTTTCTGCTTATTGATTTGATATTTGATCTAGCTTATAGCCTTATTCAGTCAATTTTAGCCTTACTTCCTTATTTGAGTCCTAGTAGTGTTCATAACTTGCAACTAGCTTAAATACATTTCATTTTGATCACTGATATTAGGTTGCTATAGCTTTTCATTCAGTTCAAACTTAAACTCATAAAGTCTTCACAAATTCTCTAAAAGTTCAGATAATGGGTGTTTGGCATTAGATGATAATTGATTTTCAAGTGTTGAATTTTGGCAAGTTAATGTTCATTTCCAGTTAAGTGGTCATTACAAAAGGTTTTAAGTCTTTTTCAAGTCAACTTTAAAGTCAAAAAGGAAATTGGCAGTGTAAAAGGTTTGGGTCAATTTTCAGTCAGATTTGCTTATAAAAGTTGTCACTTTCAATTGCTTGGCATTTGTTGGATTCTTGATGAAATTTTACCAAACAAGTTCTCATTTGTAGGTCAATATATGAAGTTTCATATTCCATAAGCTTTTTGTACAGTTTTCATTAATCAAGGATAAATAAGCAAAATGATAAACACATAAGCAAAAGCAAGTTTCTGTAAATGAAAACAGCTTTTTCATATCTCTTGATCCTATTCATAAACCTGGCAATTTTCTTTCACAATATCACTTAGTAGGTGTTGGTGGTTGATTTTTGAGATTTTCAGCTTTTTGAAAAAAAACTTGGTCAACGCTTGGTCAACATAAGCCAAATTCAGCTTATTTCAATTTCCAAGCTTATTTCTTGATGATTTTTTATGAGAATTGATTTCCCGTTCATGTTTTAAGCTCATTAATCAGTTTTAGTACAAAAATCCAGTTGTGCATGTCTAGATTTTCTTAGTGCTTATTTTGTGCTGATTGGAAAGTGCTTATTAGCTTATTAGCCATTTTTAGCAAATTTCCTTATACAGACCTAGCTTATTTTCAATTCTAAGCATTTTGCAATTGGTTTGGTTAGTTTTGGTTCAGAAATAAGCTCAAACGAGCTTATTTGTTATTGTAACCCGTTTTTGCTTAAAATCTTTTCAAAATTGCAACTTAGTCCTTGTTGAATTAAAATGGTTTCAAACCTGGCTAAACTTACACCTTTTTAGGGTTTTCAATAAACAAGTCCTTTAAGTTTGGAATTTGTTAAAAATCAGTTAGTAGTTTTGGAATTTGTTAAGAATTTGTTAGTAGTTTGCATAGTTTTCACTTTTAATCCTCATAGTTAACTGTTTTGTCAATTTCAGTCCTTATATTTGTTAGATTTACACTATGAGCATTTAATTTTCATAGAATTTACATTTTCAGTCCTCTTAGTTGTAAAATTTACATTTTGAGTTTTACTTGAATAAAAACTTGGTAATTGCACGATGTTTTACATATAAGTAGAATAATATTTTTCAGTTTTGCAAGTCATTGTTTGAATTAGCAAATAGAATATCCAAAAAATATTAACAACCAAAAACAGTTAAAAACCTGATATTGTTAGGACTTTCAGTTAGCGAGAACTGAGAAAAACGAACTGCATTATACACAATTTCACAATACAAGTATTATAATACACTAATACATGAATAATACACAGTAGAACATCAGAATAACTATAGATAACACAGTAAACAGTAAAACATGACAGAATACGTATAACGAGCTAATAACATACGGAACCAGTAAAACACATGTAAATCAGACAACTCATACACGTCCATATTTCCTATGTAGTATTATCTGTCGAGGCGGAGTAGTCTTCATCGTTTTCATTAGCTTCTACTAGACATAAGGTACGGATTTCCCGTCCTTCAGTAAGGACAATCTCTTCCTTCATTAGGATTTCCCGTATGCAGTCAACTATTATCCCCAGTAGTTACAGATTTAATGCTTATGTTTATTAGTTATTAATACATGAGATTAGCCAAGTATAAAATTGTTTCGTTATTCAAATCTTTTCGAATTGATTACTAGTTATTAGTGTGACTCAGTCATTCTTGGTGGAAAATAAAATGGTTTGATAATCTATCTTAAACTAAAGGCAAATATGAAAATGTCGTTGAGTAGAAATAAAAGCTTTAACAATTAAGCTAAAAATAATGAGTTAAAAATAAATGATTAAAAACTTAAAAGCTTAAAAGTAAATTTAGAACTTAAAACTTAGTAAAATTAAAAACTTAAATCCATCGGAATAATCACGATCGGAATCCCATCGGAATGCTTCGTCGAAATATGTCAAAGGAAACACTGTCGGAATATTTAGGATAGTATCGGAATAATGAAAACCCAAAGCAGTCGGAATGACCCGTCGGAATAGGCGTCGGAATCACCCCTATCAGAAAACGATTCTGTCGGAATGTAAGAAAAAGAAAACTATCGGAATAGTGTTATCACCTCTATCGGAATACCAAATTTTCACTACTATCGGAATCACGATCGGAAAATCAGTCAGAATGTCAAAACCCTAATCCGATGGAAGTGTCGGAATACCAGTCGGAATCCAAAACCCCAATCCGATGGAATGTCGGAATAAACGGTCAGAAAGGGGAAACCCTTTTCCGATGGTGTTCAAATCGTAATAAGAAAAGTTAATAAGCTACTTTTTAATAAGCTCAAACCAAAACTTAACAAAATTTATAACGAAAAGATCTCAATAAGAACGAATAAGAACCTTTCAAAACATTAAATAAGCAAAACTTTTAAAACAAACTTCAATAAGACGATACTTTTAAGAAAACTTTAAAACAAATAAGCTAAATACAAAATAAGCCAATAAGCATGATAAGATCAAAGCTCAAGTTGTATAAAACTTAGATAATAATATAAAGATAACTTTTTAATCACATAAACATCAAGATGAAGCAAAACCCAAGATTATCACGAATCAAAGATAAACAAAATAAAGAAAGGTAGAAGAAGATTAAGATTTAAACAAGATTAAGCTATTAAAAGTAAAGATTAGATTCAAACAAGAAAGAAATAAAAGATGAAGTTTTCCTAGTGAGACAAAGTTAGACACTTTCTCTCTCTAAAAATTAAAACTACAAAATTGAAAAAATGAACTAATTAACTAACACCCTCCTAATGACACATTAGGATGGTATATATAGGAGGTGGGGAGGTGCATGTGTTGCTTCCTTTTTCTTTCTTCTCGTCTCGACTCGATTTGAATTATTTGTCTTTCTCGACGTCGTCTCGGGATTTGTCGATATAAATTGAACTCGTCTTATAATTTTCTTCTATAATTTAGACTTCGTTCCTCGACTTCATTAAACTTCCGTCTTTAGACGTTTTCTTCGATAAATCTTCAGAATAGGCCTTGGACTTCCGTTCTTTTTACACTCTTGTTCTTTTGACTTCGTCTTTTCTCGTTTTCTTCGATAAAAGCCCGTGATAGCCCGTGTTTTCTCCCTTTTTCATATTTTTATCCTGAAACACAATAAAAACACAAACCACGCATAATTCCGACTTTTACGACATAAAGTACACGTTTTGGTCTTGTTATTATTGGAAATAAGTGGTAAAAGGATAAGTGTTTTCACACTTATTAAATCCCCTACACTTGACCATTGCAATGACCTCATGCAATGCATTAATTTCAAAGCACAGTTTACATTTCTCATCATAAATAACCCACCTTGGCCTTTATTAAATACTAAACTTTAAGGAAACTAAAAGGATAGAAATATGTACAAAACAAATTAAGAAATCAAAGACTTACATTGGGGTTTTGGTTGTCATGAATGTTTATCATCCTCAAGTTTCACGTTCCCCATACCAATCTTAAAAACGAGATCATTGTTATTATAAGTTAGTAAACTAACACGAACTCATGTGGCCCAATTATTCACTTAGACTCCCTTATTCCTAGGTGTATCTCTTATATTTTAGTATTGTCTTGAATGATCACGAGGATACATTGTTTGACTTATTTCGATAGTTTATTTAGGCCGAAAATAAAGTAGGACGATTTAATCAATAGTTAGCTAAAGGACAAAATCTTTTAAAACTGCTTCTCGGGACCTCATAAAGTTAATATCTTGGCAAAACTCGCTTCACGATTTGAGACCTTTCTCGGACTGATATTTGGCAGCGACTTCATACTTCGAATCTTGAGAGACGTTCTTGAAATTATGGTCTTCTCTTCATAATAGGAATTTCTTCACTTGAAGTTTTTGAGAGATTCTTCATACTTGGACCACGACTTCTTCATTTTTCTCCAATCTTTATTTTGGGTTTTGATATACAACGATCCGCCTCCTTTTAGGACATGGATCTATTTATCCTCATACCTTGCTAGGGTCTTTTCGGATAGACTTCTCCATGATCTTTTGGGGAGTATTTGCTTTTCGTCGTGTGTCTCGATCCTTCATATTGATTTTTGATAAATGATTCTTCACATCACTTTGGATCTTTAGCAACAAAATGTAGCCCTCATGCCTTGTTAGGGCCTTTTCGGACTCGCCAATCTTCGCATCCCGCTTCAATAAGTTATGCCTTGGCTATGAACTCTAATTAATACCGAGCAACTTTTAAACAATCTTGGGCTAGAAGCTAAGTAACTTTTCAAATCGTACAACCTTATTTATTGCAATTAAATTTATTAGCAAGCGATGGGAGAAAAAGCTTATAATCAACTCACATAAATTAATGAAAGAATACCAAACTTATAACTGACTCTATCATTTCTCGTTCTCCACAATTTAAAATCTCAAGGAATGGGACTCGTAGATGCTTAGCTAATTAAATCAAAGTTTTGGGTTTTCAAGTCGTCTATAGGATCTTGCATCATCTTAGACTTTTTCAAGTTTAGAAATTTGCATTTTAAAGTTCCCTTGATAAATGACTTTCTAGGATCAATTATAGGAACTTGCGAAAAGTTCTTGTTCTTAACCCGTGAGAGTAAAGACTTTCGCGTTTTAGAGTTCCCTATATAAAAGCCTAGCAAAACTTGACTTAAACACGTTAAGGATACTAGCTAGAGTAAACTTGGATAAGTAAACTCGGGTTGAGTCAAAAGATTCATGACTTTGAAAAATTAAAACCACTTTATTCAAAATTTATTCTAGCAAAGAAAATAAATAACGATAACAAAGGAAAATACTACTATACAACTAGGCCAAAATAGATTAAAAATTTTGAAAAATATCGAAAAACCAAATTTTCCGGTTAAAATGAGGACAAAGTAATGGAAAAGCCCACGTACTTCGATAGAAGTCCTCCCTACACTTAATATAAAAATTGTCCTCAATGTTTAAGCATGTGGAAGTAAACTCCCCTACACTTAGGACATTATGCACTTTGTTTAAATCTTGATAAGGAAGAGACAACTAAAGTGATTCCTATTTTAATATTGAACAATATAAAATAGTGAATCAAAAGAGTTTAGGATAGAACCGGGAAGACAGGTACACGGGATCACGGTTCGTCAAAGGTCATCAAGAATGGATCTTTGAAAGCTCGAATCCCTGCACATGATAAGAAACAAGACAACAAACACCTACAGGGCTCCCCCTACACTTATTATGAAAACGATAAAGGATAGATCAACGGGTTGCCTCCCGAGAAACACTTGTTTTTGTTAACCGAGTCACGAGCCTGACTCGACCCAGAACTAATTCAAGGGAAACGTGGTGAGGGATGGAATCATCTCATAAGAGATGTCCTCACCAAAATACAGCTTCACACGCTGGCCATTCACTTTAAAATTAGGCCCATTTGGTTGAGAAAGCTCAATGGTGCCATAGGGGAAGACTTTTGCGACGGTGAATGGACCAGACCAACGGCTCTTAAGCTTGCCCGAGAAGATCTTCAACCGAGAGTTAAAGAGTAAAACTTGATCACCAACGTGAAACTCTCGGTTCTTAATCCTTGCATCATGGATGATCTTGGTATTCTCCTTATAGATCAATGAATTCTCATATGCTTCATTCCTTAGTTCATTTAGCTCGTTGAGTTGAATCTTCCGAAGATCACCAGCTTTGTTGATATCAAAATTGGCCCACTTCAAGGCCCAGTACGCCTTATGCTCCAACTCAATAAGGAGGTGACATGCCTTCCCGTACACAAGACGATATGGAGTGCAACCAATAGGTGTCTTATATGCGGTACAGAAAGCCCACAAAGCATCATCTAACTTATCGGCCCACGAGGCACGATGCTATCCCACAGTTATCTCTAAAATTCTCTTCAATCCACGGTTAGAAATCTCGGCTTGACCATTTGTTTGAGGATGATAAGCGGTGGAAAGACGGTGATTGACACCGTACTTAGCCATGACTCGAGCAAATTGATCATTGCAAAAATGAGTCCCGCGGTCACTGATGATAGCACGAGGAACACCGGATCGAGCAAAGAGCTGCTTCAAAAAGTTCACAACCACCCTCGCATCGTTCGTAGGGAGAGCTTTTGCTTCAACCCATTTAGATACGTAGTCAAAGGCTACGAGGATGTACTTGTTCCCTTTAGATGATGGAAATGGCCCCATAAAGTCGATACCCCATACGTCAAAGATTTCACATTCTTGTATGAAATTTTGAGGCATCTTATCTTTATGTGTGATCTTGCCTTGGCGTTGGCAAGCATCACAATGTTTAACCATTTCATGAGCGTCATGATAAATGGAGGGCCAATAGAATCCAAACTTTCTTCGCGGTGTAATTAGGACCAAAGTGACCACCGGTGGGTCCTTTATGGCAAGCTTCAAGGATTAATAAAGCTACCGGCCCATCAACACACCGACGAATGACAAGATCCGCACATTGTTTAAAAAGGTAAGGGTCGTCCCAAAAATAGTGTTCAATGTCTTTAAAGAACTTTTTCTTTTGTTGGAACGTTAACCCTTCCTTGAGAATTCCACCCGCCAAATAGTTTGCAATGTCCGCAAACCATGGGGTTTCATCAAGATTGGAGTTAATAGACATCAAGGCCTCAAGGTTAAAAGAGTCATTAATCTCTTGATTTAGGAGCTCCCCTTGATAAGGATCCTCGAGTCTACTAAGATGATCTGTGGCTAGGTTTTCCGCTCTCTTTTTGTCACGAATTTCAATTTTGAATTCTTGAAGGAGTAAAACCCAACGAAGAAGTCTTGGTTTGGAATCTTGTTTTGTTAACAAGTACTTCAACGCGGAATGGTCGGTATAGACAATGGTGGTGGAAAGAACAACATAGGGGCGGAACTTTTCAAAAGCATACACTACAGCTAAAAGCTCTTTTTCGGTAGTTGTATAATGCAATTGAGCCCCCGTCATTGTCTTGCTAGCATAATGTATTGGTTGGAAGTGTTTGTTCACTCTTTGGCCCAAAACCGCTCCAATAGCAAAATTGCTAGCATCACACATTGATACTTTGATTTTAGCAGTGGGTTTCTCTATATTCTCTCGATATCCTCTCGAATTGATCTTGGTTCTAAGTGGAATGATTGTTCTTGGTTACTAACAAGGGGAGTGGTTTTCTATTCTATTGAATGTTTAAATGCAATAAATTGTAAACTTAAATTTAAAGGCAATTATATTAATAACAGTTAATAAAAACTAGAATTAAAATATGAAATAAAAATGAAGAAACAGTAATACTAAAGAAACAGTAACACTTAAAAATAATCAGAGAAAATTGATTCGGAAGTACCTTGATTCGGAACTATTGATCCGGAAGTTTATCCGGAACTTTATCCGGAACTTTGAGTCGGAAGTTTATTCGGAACTATCAACTGATTCGGAACTTTTGAGACTCATTCAGAAGTTTGGGTTCATCCGGAACTTTGTACTCATTCGGAAGTTTGTGTTCATCCGGAACTATTTGCTCATCCGGAACTTTTGGTTCATTCGGAAGTTTTAAAAACTGATTCGGAACTTTTTAACATAAATTCATTCGGAACTTTAAAAACAAACATTCATTCGGAACTTTTGGAAATAACATTCATCCGGAACTTTTGCTCATTCGGAAGATTTGGTTCATCCGGAACTTTTGTTCATTCGGAACTTTTAAAATTGACTCAGAACTTTTGAAAGGAAAATTATTCGGAAGATTTGAAACTCATTCGGAACTTTTGTTCATCCGGAACTTTATGTTCATCCGGAACTTTATGTTCATCCGGAAGATTTGGTTCATCCGGAACCTGGGGAACACTCAAGAACAGTACTATACCGAAGAACAGGGGAATCGATTTTAAGCTAAAATTTCACCAAGTTTTCAACCAAAACTTAAATAAAACTAAACACAAATGATATACTAACCAATAACTACAAATCCCATCAATAAAAACACAAAACCCAACAACTTTTAAAGATTAAATCAATCAAATAAGAACTTAAACTTTTAACCAAATAGATGGAGATGAACAAGATGAAATGGAAAGATTGATGTATTGAATGATTAAAGTTTTAACAATCACAAAACAAGGATGAAATTACAAGATTGAAAAACAAAGATCAAAATCACCAAACACCCTAGTGGTGTTGGTGAAACCTACGAACAGAAAAGGAGAAAAAAAGGGGAGAAGAAAAACTAGATGAAAAGTGTGAGGGGAACCCTTTATATAGGTGTTCCCTTTGGTTGGTGAGTGGGCTTTCTACCGTTCTTCTTGTCTTCTCGTCTTTTCAGAAAAGTTGACGTTTTCGATTCTGATTCGGGATTTGTCGTCGATTAAATTCAACTCGTCTTTTAATTTCTTCGTTTAATAGACTTGAGTTTCTTCGACTTATATAAATCTTCCATCTTTGGTCCTTTTCTTCGATAAATCTTCGAATAGGCCCAGTGACTTCAAATCTTTTGCATCTCTTGGACAATAGACTTTATCTTGAGTCTTTTTCTTCGGTAAAACTCGTGTAATCCCATGTTTTCTTCAATAATCATCCGGTTGGCTCTGAAAACACAATAAACACAAAAACCACGCATAATTCCAAACAAATGATATTAAATACGCGTTTTGGTCTCGTTTTAGCCAGAATTAAGTGGTAAAAAGATGGGTGTTTACACACCTATCAAATCCCCTACACTTAACCATTGCCATGCCCTCATGCAATGCTTAGCGATAAAGCAATTTTACACTTTTCTCATAATTAATCAACCTTGGCCTTATTAAAATACTACTAAACAAAAATTAAAGTACTAAAAGAAATTGAAACTTTAAAGGAAACAAAAGGATAGAAAACCATTTTCACTTGAAAATAGCTACATGGAAATAACTTGCAAAGAGATCAAGGACTTACATTAGGGCTTCGGTGCTGCGAAGATTTATCACCCTCAAGTTTCACGTTCCCCAAACTAAGCTTAAAAACGAGATCATTGTTATTATAAGTGAGCAAATCAAACACTTACACACATGGCTTAATTAAATGCTTAAACTCCCTTATTCCTAGGTGTATCTCTTATATTTTATTTTTGTCTTAGAATGATCATGAAGATGCATTTTTGGACTTATTTCGATAGTTTATTTAGGCTGAAAGCAAAGTATGACGATTTGATCAATAGTTAGCTAAAGGACAAAATCTCTTAAAACTGCTTCTCGGGATATCAAAAAGTTCATATCTTGGCATAACTCGGTTCACGATTTGAGACCTTTCTCGGGCCGATATTTGGCATGTACTTCATACTTCATATCTTGAGAGACGTGCTTGAGATAATGGTCTTCTCATCGTTCATAGAGTTTCTTCACTTGGAGACTTTTGAGAGGTACTCCAAATTTGTTGACCACGACTTCATGATTTTTTCTTCAATCTCTATTTTGGATTTTGGGATACAACGATCCGCCTCCTTTTCGGACTTGGATCTATTTATCCTCATACCTTGTTAGGGTCTTTTCGGATAGACTTCTCCATCATCTTTATGGGAGTTGATTGCTTTTCGTCGTGAGTCTTGATCCTTCATATTGACTTTGGGAATAATGCTTTTCACATCACTTTGGATCTTTAGCAATAAAATGGAATCCTCATGCCTTGTTAGGGCCTTTTCGGACTCGCCAATCTTCGCGCCCCGCTTCATAAGTTATGCCTTGGCTATGAACTCTTATCATTACCGAGAACCTTTTAAACGATCTTGGGCTAGAAGCTAAGTAACTTTTCAAATCGTACGACCTTACTTATTGCAGATAAATTATTAGCAAGTGATGGGAGAATAGGTAAATAATTACACCAAGTGAGCTTGCGCAAGAATACCGACTTATAATTGACTCTATCATTGTCCTCCACAATTTAAAATCTCAAGTAATGACACTCGTGGATACTTAGCCTAATAAACCAATTAAGGTCTACATGGTTAAGGATATTGATGTGTCGTGGATAGTATAGGTGATAATTTGATACGTTATAGGGTAAATTAGAAAATTACCTTTAGGAAAAAGTAATAGACTAATAATACCAATGACGAATTCAATTAAACACGTGAGTGAGTCGAGTTCGTTGTACACGAAGATCTTATGAATTTGAGACGTTTTGCTTTGATTTGGACAATCGATTTGAATTGGTTTTCGGTTTTTAAACAACAATTAAAATCTACAAATTGTAAGCTATTTAAAATTATCCTAAAGTGCATGAATCGTAAACCTCGACTATTTAAAATTCTACAATTAATTAATTACTTAAAATAAAACTAATTAAAAATTAAACTAATTTATACTCTATAAAAATTAATCTATTTAAAAATTATAACTTTTTACTCTACTTTTTAAAATAATCTAATTAAAACTTATTAAACTAATTACTTTACTTTATTAAAAGTTACTTTGAAAACAAGTCTAATTTAAAACTATTTTAAATTCACTATTACAAAAATCTAATTATTATACTAATTAAACTTTTTAAAATAAAAACATTTTTTTTTATTTTTTTTTATTTTATTTAAAACTAAGATTTATGTAAAAAGTTTTAAACTATTTGATTAAACGAAATAAATGAATTACTTGAATAAAAATATGTCAAACTAAAGACTGAAAATTAATTAGATAATAGGAAATAAAATCAATAGAACATGTAGCATAGATGGCTATCACGTTGGGTGTGTGACCAGGAGGTCACGGGTTCAAGTCCCGTAAGGGACATTATTTTTTTTGGATTAACAATCTTTTGACAGATTAATAGAAGAGTCTCAGGAGAGACTTTTTTGGAGCTTATATTGATAAGCTGTTTAGGCAAACAGCTCTAATGAGACTTATCAGATAATGACACTGATAAGCAGATGATACAGTAAGCAGTAAATTAACAGTAAAAATCAAATATAAAACAAAGATATAGCAGAAAGAACAATAAATCAAGCACATAAAGAACTAAGATACAGCTTCTAATTATGCAGGCAATAAAACCATCCAAGCTAGCAGAAAATACAATTATGCAATGACAGACATTACAAACAAATCAGAACAGTTTTAGCATTCATGTAAGATATCAAGCAACAGATTCTCATCCAAGATTCAGATTATGCACATATTATCCACAAGAATAAAAAGTCTGCCAATTCCGAAAAACTTAGCAGTTCAATATTTGGGCTTAAAATCAGTGCAGCATAACAGTCTAAACTACACAGCAAAACTTAGAAGCTATAACAAGTGGCCGATCCTAAATAAACAATAACAATACAGGCAGATTAAACGTTCTACGATTCAACAACTTATAAAAATAGCACAAAGCTATAAAGCACAACTTCAGTAAACCGATCTAAAAACTCATTTTAATATAAAATCTGAACAAATCAGTAACCTATACAACTCCTAAATAAAGTCCAAATCACATTACTTAATCAACTGAGTTATTCATTAAACAATATAATTTCATTTATTTTGAAAATTAAAAATGGTAACAATCTCATACATCTCAACATAACATCAACTTCACAGAAAGTCCAATTAAGCAGATTAAATTAACTTATAAAATAAAACATAAATGGAAAGAAACTAGCACCTTATGTCGAAACCATTGAGCCGTAGATCTGCGCTGAGCAGTCTAAACGAACCGAAACTAAACCTCCATCATCATTCGAACCACCAAAGAACCACCATACTCGAACCATCAAAAATCATCACTGCTACAGTTTATTTAGACTTTTCCAGTGGGGAAAAGTTCTTTAAATCCTTTTTACTTCCAATATTAAACTTAGACTATTAATTAGTCTAAATTTAATACATCAAATATTATTAATGTAAAATAGTTATAAGAATCAATTGTAAATCAATATAAGCAGAAAACAAAGTAAATCGAAGAGACTCGCATGTAAAATAACTTGACTGAAATTTTATTAATAATCAAGAATTAATACAAAGCTTGAAAAGAAATACAATAATAATCCTAAAACTATTTCTACAGCATAATATTAAAGTAAAAGAAAGGATAAATTACAAGTGAAAATAGGGGTTTTTATAGCCTCCCAAGGGCTTGCTGAGGAGCGGTATCTTCGAATATTCTTGGGATATTCCTTATCAATTTCAGCCTTTGATCTTCGCTTCTTTATTCTCTCTCCTGTTTTGGGTTGATCGGACGGATGAGGTAATTCACAATAGCACACGGATCGCCAACGTGGAATCCGTGTGCTAGTTGTGTTTCTTTTGAGCGCTCTGATTGGTGGATTGTGGGAGTTGAGGTGTTGCATCCAGTAAGATTCGGCCACGTAGCATCTCCTCTCCATCTTTTCTCTTCCTTAAACCATGGGGGTTTTAATCCCCTTGGTATGAATTAACCGATTAAATCAAAGGCCCTTTGTAAAAACGTTTTTTTATTTACCTAGGGTTTTTATGTTTACTGGTTTTTTTTAGGGTGAAATTTGGGAAGAAAGGTGAAAACATAGGAAGCATCGACAGATTATTATTTATTTGTGTGAGAAGAAAAATGACGTGTGAGGTTTGGTATTTATTTATTGTGAGTGGGTGGATGAAACGGTTTTATTAAATGTTGTGTGTGAAGTGGACGTTTTGGTGAGTGGGTGGAATTTATTTGTTTATTTGTGAAGAGAAAACACGTTTTTGATAAACGTGTGAAAGTTTATATGAAAAGTTTGGCAGGCAAAACCCTAAAGCCCAACATCTTTATTCATTCCATCAAATTGGGCTTGGGCCCAATTTCGTTTAGTATTTCCATCTGAATAACCATTTTGGGCCTAATGGATTTGGGCTTTGTTCAAAAATCATTCATTTTAATTCCAATATTGGGCTTTTCAGGCCCAATAAACTCATGTGGGTCCCACTTGGTCAATATACTTGTTTAAATATTTAATCCTCTAAATCGAACTCGATCTTGGCTTCCTCGATCTTTTTCATCAATCTCGTGTCGGTTTTCATCGGTTTTCGTGAACTTGGTACCTACACACATGAAAACAAGAAACATGCATATCCAAGGCATATTTAATACATTATGTGCAATATTTCAATGTTTTAAGCTACTAATGATATGAGTAAAAATACTCATATCAAATTCCCCCATGCTAAGCAATTGCCGTGTCCTCACGCAATGATAAATTAAAACTATATCTACACCATTATTCAACTTTTGACATTTTATTTTGTAAAGACATAAAATAACTTTAAGGATCATAAAAGCTCAAATAGATTCATCGTCCCCGACTTTTCACTTTTCCATGCCAAGTGCAAAAACAAGATCATTGTTATTATAAGTTGGTAGACTAACACGAACTCATGTGGGCCAATTAATCACTTAGACTCCCTTATTCCTAGTTGTATCTCTTATATTTTATTATTGTCTTGAATGATCACGAGGATGCATTGTTGACTTATTTCGATAATTTATTAGGCCGAAAATAAAGTGAACGCTTTAATCAATAGTTAGCTAAAGGACAAAATCTTTTAAAACTGCTTCTTGGGACTTTATAAAGTTCATATCTTGGCATAACTTGTTTCGCGATTTGAGACCTTTCTCGGACCGATATTTGGCAATGACTTAATACTTCCAATCTTGAGAGACGTTCATTAAATAATGGTCTTCTCTTCATAATATTTCTTCACTTGAATTTTTGAGAGATTCATACTTGGACCACGACTTCTTCATTTTTCTCCAATCTTTACTTGGGATTTTGATTAACAATGATCCGCCTCCTTTTTGGACTTGGCTTCATTTATCCTCATACCTTATTTTTGGTCTTTTTGGATAGACTTCTCCATGACTTTTTGGGAGTATTTTGCTTTTCGTCGTGTGTCTCGATCCTTCATATTGATTTTTGATAAATGAGTCTTCACATCACTTGAGATCTTTAGCAATAAAACATAGCCCTCATGTCTTGTTAGGACCTTTTTGGACTCGCCAATCTTCGCATCCCGCTTCAATAAGTTATGCCTTGGCTATGAACTCTAATCCATACCGAGCAACTTTTAAACGATCTTGGGCTAGAAGCTAAGTAACTTTTCAAATCGTTCAACATTATTTATTGCAATAAATTTATTAACAAGCGATGGGAGAATAGGCTCATAATTAACTCACATAAATTCCCGAAAGAATACCACACTTATAATTGGCTCTATCATCTCTTGTTCTTCATAAATGGATACTTAGCCTATTAAATCAAAGTTTTGGGTTTTCAAGTCATCTGTAGGATCTTGCAACTTCTTATACTTTTGCAAGTTTTAGAATTTGCGTTTTAAAGTTCCCTTGATAAACGACTTTCTAGGATCAATTATAGGAGCTTGCGAAAAGTTCTTGTTCTTAACTCGTATGAATTAAGACTTTCGCGTTTTAAAGCTCCCTATATAATAGCCTAGCAAAACTTAATTCAAATACGTTAAGGAAAAGCTAAGGTTAAAAACCAAGTCGAGTCAAAAACTATTCTTATTGAAAGCCTACATTCGTGTCAAAAACACTTATTTTCTTTAATAAAACTTAAAAATAACACAAAAAATTTAAAATTTCATTGAAAAATGAGAAAAACTACGTTTGGACACGACAAAAGCAATTGCAAGCGATTATATCGATTGACTCCCCCATGCTAAAACCAAACATTGTCCTCAATGTTTCTTAGCTCAAGAGTAACACCCCCTTGCTAAAATACGAAGAGTCTAATGCAAATTCCTAGCATGGAAAGAGCACGCAAATCTATAAGCCGTTTATTAATTATGCCTCAAGATAAAACGTTAGTCGATAAAAATCAAGGGTAAGAAAGTGTGCCCCTTTATGGCAATTAAAGAATGGAAGATCAAGTGGACCGGCAAAAACCGAACATGAGATTCTTCAAAAATTAGGGTCATACCTAAGATCACAACACAACAAATCACGAACACGAGCTTGAAAGATCAAGCCTTATTAGGTGTTAGAAAATAGAAAGAAGATAGAATGTATGGGACTCCCCCACAAGGCACCTCGTTTTTGTTAACCGAGTCATGAGCTCGACTCGATCCCCGCATTCATTAGTCCTTAGGGAAAGTGGTGAAAACCGGCATATTAGGATAAAATCCAACATGAAGCACGATGCCGGGGTCAAAGATCTCATCCTCGTTGTCGGATGACAAACGAAAGGATAAAACTCCAACACAAATCTCTAAAAAGAGATGGTAGTCACAAACAATAGTATGGATGTAGCATGCTCCACGAGATAAACTCGCACCAAGATGATAGAAAAATCTTTCAATTATTACATCGGTGAAAGGCCGAGATTTCCCTAAATCGACGATTCCGGGGTCAAATACCTCGTCCTCAGTGGAGAAAGGAATGGACAACAAGGTGTCGTCCCCCCATGCTAATCCAAGATCATATAAAGCACATGGTAATGGTGGGTTAAAAATCTCATCCATTGTAGAATCAACATTCTTAGCTTTAACGACCAATTCACCCTTAGAAATGTGATCAATGGGGTCATGGTACTCAATATGAGACACATGAAAAACCCGCACATTAAAGTCAAAGTGGGTGGGAGGAGGACTTGGAACAAAATCATCATCAAGTAAATTCTCTAAAAAGAGAGCGTCCCCCTCCGGGTCGATATCATCAACACCCGGTGGTATCGAATCATGATAAGCAAGAAAAGTATCAATCTCCTCCATAAGCGGATCACTATCCTCAACGGGAATAGGAGATGGAGAGAAAGACTTGGGATTAGGCTTAGAATTCAAAGCCTCGATCCTAGAAATGAGAAGATAGACGTTTGATAACTTATCACGAAGAATCACGTCTTCCACATCTAAATGAGTAAGTTCATCGGTGAACTTCTCAAGGATCGGAATAGTCAAATCAACCTCATTTCCCGGTGGAAATGGGTCTAAAGGAGCAAGTTCAAAAGTGACCCTCTCATAAAACGGATCACGATCATCCTCATTTCCCGGTGGAAATGGGTGAAGAAGAGTAGGTTCATCGGTAAACCCCTCAAAATCCGAGTCGTGAATATCATCTCTATAAGAAAGTTCATCGGAGAACTCCTCATTAGAAAATTCACTAGAAGTAGAATCATCCTCAAAATCTTCATTTCTATCATAATTTTCATCATTAGAATTGAAAATATCAAAGTGAATGGAAAAAATCGAGTCATCACAATGTGGCAAATCACACCTTTCATTGGAAATACCGTCAAACTCTCTTGGGTTTTGGACAAGAATAGTGCTAATATGCTCGTCCCCCTTGCTTAGAGAATTTTCGAATTCCACGGTGGAAGAATCATGAATAGGAATGGTGATGTCATGAGATATTTCCTCATCATCTAGGATGGGAGAATCCTCGGGCTCAATAGCCGGCAAGATACGAATAGGACACACGATAGCACTAGACGAAGGATGAGGAGCAATAAGATCTCTCAAAGAAATAGAACTATCCTCGTCATCATCCAAAAGAACAGAACGCTCGAGTTCACGATTAGCAAGAGATTTTGCTTCCGCTTGAGCTTTTTCTTTCTTTCGAATCTCAATGCTTAAACCATTATAATCTTGTGAAAGTTGTCGAATCCTAAGTTCACAATCTTGTCTAAATCCCTCATCAATTATTTCTCCATGAAATCGACGACTTCCTAATTCATTCGTAATGTCATTAATCTCTTGATTAATTTGTCTCTTTTCAAGCAACAAATCTTCAATACTTTTTTCAACAACTTCAACATTTCGTTCAATTTCGAAAGAATATTGTGGAGATTGGTCAAAACCGGAAGGAATCGAATTAGAGCAAAGATTAGGCTCATAAAAATTTTGATCTCTCGGTTGACAACAAAAACTCTTGTGAGGACCTCCACAATACTCACAACAAAGATATTGTTGTGATAAACTCGGTAAATCTTGTGGATAACAATTATCATTAAAGTTTTGATTGTAGCTCGGTTCTTGCTCGTAATTAAGCGAGAATCGATGCGAACAATTAATTCCTAAATGAGAATTATTTCCACAAAACTCACACGAGGTTGTCTCGTATGTAGGGTGTGGAGGTGGATTGAAATCGAGAGAATTATTTGAAAAATTCGGATTTCCACATGAACTAATCTCATCACAACAAGGACAAAATCCAACACGTACATCGTTTCGTAAGTCATTTCCACAACGCTCACACGTGCACCACCGACATGGTGAAAAACCATATAACGGTTCTCCACACCCTTCACAATTGACGAAGGAAGAACTAATATTTAGAGGGTGAGGAGAAAAAGAATTAAACATGATAGAGGATTAAGAAGATTATTTTTGGTATTTTTAATAAAAACGATACATACTATATAAAAAGAAAATAACAAAACTTTCCGAGGACGGAAAGGGTCTTCAAATCAACGATCAACAAATCTCCACAAAAGCGAATCGTACACAAGATCCCCGGCAGCGGCGCCAAAATTTTTGATGTGTCGTGGATAGTATAGGTGATAATTTGATACGTTATAGGGTAAATTAGAAAATTACCTTTAGGAAAAAGTAATAGACTAATAATACCAATGACGAATTCAATTAAACACGTGAGTGAGTCGAGTTCGTTGTACACGAAGATCTTATGAATTTGAGACGTTTTGCTTTGATTTGGACAATCGATTTGAATTGGTTTTCGGTTTTTAAACTACAATTAAAATCTACAAATTTTAAGCTATTTAAAATTATCCTAAAGTGCATGAATCGTAAACCTCGCCTATTTAAAATTCTACAATTAATTAATTACTTAAAAATAAAACTAATTAAAAATTAAACTAATTTATACTCTATAAAAATTAATCTATTTAAAAATTATAACTTTTTACTCTACTTTTTAAAATAATCTAATTAAAACTTATTAAACTAATTACTTTACTTTATTAAAAGTTACTTTGAAAACAAGTCTAATTTAAAACTATTTTAAATCCACTATTATAAAAATCTAATTATTATACTAATTAAAATTTTTAAAATAAAAACATTTTTTTTATTTATTTTTATTTTATTTAAAACTAAGATTTATGTAAAAAGTTTTAAACTATTTGATTAGACGAAATAAATGAATTACTTGAATAAAAATCTGTCAAACTAAAGACTGAAAATTAATTAGATAATAGGAAACAAAATCAATAGAACATGTAGCATAGATGGCTATCACGTTGGGTGTGTGACCAGGAGGTCACGGGTTCAAGCCCCGTGAGGGACATTATTTTTTTTTGGATTAACAATCTTTTGACAGATTAATAGAAGAGTCTCAGGAGAGACTTTTTTGGAGCTTATATTGATAAGCTGTTTAGGCAAACAGCTCTAATGAGACTTATCAGATAATGACACTGATAAGCAGATGATACAGTAAGCAGTAAATTAGCAGTAAAAATCAAATATAAAACAAAGATATAGCAGAAAGAACAATAAATCAAGAACATAAAGAACTATGATACAGCTTCTAATTATGCAGGCAATAAAACCATCCAAGCTAGCAGAAAATACAATTATGCAATGACAAACATTACAAACAAATCAGAACAGTTTTAGCATTCATGTAAGATATCAAGCAACAGATTCTCATCCAAGATTCATATTATGCACATATTATCCACAAGAATAAAAACTCTGCCAATTCCTAAAAACTTAGCAGTTCAATATCTGGGCTTAAAATCAGTGCAGCATAACAGTCTAAACTACACAGTAAAACTTAGAAGCTATAACAAGTGGCCGATCCTAAATAAACAATAACAATACATGCAGATTAAACGTTCTACGATTCAACAACTTATAAAAATAGCACAAAGCTATAAAGCACAACTTCAGTAAACCGATCTAAAAACTCATTTTAATATAAAATCTGAACAAATCAGTAACCTATACAACTCCTAAATAAAGTCCAAATCACATTACTTAATCAACTGAGTTATTCATTAAACAATATAATTTCATTTATTTTGAAAATCAAAAATGGTAACAATCTCATACATCTCAACATAACATCAACTTCACAGAAAGTCCAATTAAGCAGATTAAATTAACTTATAAAATAAAACATAAATGGAAAGAAACTAGCACCTTATGTCGAAACCATTGAGCCGTAGATCTGCGCTGAGCAATCTAAACGAACCGAAACTAAACCTCCATCATCATTCGAACCACCAAAGAACCACCATACTCGAACCATCAAAAATCATCACTGCTACAGTTTATTTAGACTTTTCCAGTGGGGAAAAGTTCTTTAAATCCTTTTTACTTCCAATATTAAACTTAGACTATTAATTAGTCTAAATTTAATACATCAAATATTATTAATGTAAAATCGTTATAAGAATCAATTATAAATCAATATAAGCAGAAAACAAAGTAAATCGAAGAGACTCGCATGTAAAGTAACTTGACTGGAATTTTATTAATAATCAAGAATTAATACAAAGCTTGAAAAGAAATACAATAATAATCCTAAAACTATTTCTACAGCATAATATTAAAGTAAAAGAAAAAATAAATTACAAGTGAAAATAGGGGTTTTTATAGCCTCCCAAGGGCTTGCTGAGGAGCGGTATCTTCGAATATTCTTGGGATATTCCTTATCAATTTCAGCCTTTGATCTTCGCTTCTTTATTCTCTCTCCTGTTTTGGGTTGATTGGACGGATGAGGTAATTCACAATAGCACACGGATCGCCAACGTGGCATCCGTGTGCTAGTTGTGTTTCTTTTGAGCGCTCTGATTGGTGGATTGTGGGAGTTGAGGTGTTGCATCCAGTAAGATTCGGCCACGTAGCATCTCCTCTCCATCTTTTCTCTTCCTTAAACCATGGGGGTTTTAATCCCCTTGGTATGAATTAACCGATTAAATCAAAAGCCCTTTGTAAAAACGTTTTTTTTTTATTTACCTAGGGTTTTTATGTTTACTGGGTTTTTTTTAGGGTGAAATTGGGGAAGAAGGGTGAAAACATAGGAAGCATCGACAGATTATTATTTATTTGTGTGTGAGAAGAAAAATGACGTGTGAGGTTTGGTATTTATTTATTGTGAGTGGGTGGATGAAACGATTTTATTAAATGTTGTGTGTGAAGTGGACGTTTTGGTGAGTGGGTGGAATTTATTTGTTTATTTATGAAGAGAAAACACGTTTTTGATAAACGTGTGAAAGTTTATATGAAAAGTTTGGCAGGCAAAACCCTAAAGCCCAACATCTTTATTCATTCCATCAAATTGGGCTTGGGCCCAAATTCGTTTAGTATTTCCATCCGAACAACCATTTTGGGCCTAATGGATTTGGGCTTTGTTCAAAAATCATTCATTTTAATTCCAATATTGGGCTTTTCTTGCCCAATAAACTCATGTGGGTCCCACTTGGTCAAAATACTTGTTTAAATATTTAATCCTCTAAATCGAACTCGATCTTGGCTTCCTCGATCTTTTTCATCAATCTCGTGTCGGTTTTCATCGGTTTTCGTGAACTTGGTACCTACACACATGAAAACAAGAAACATGCATATCCAAGGCATATTTAATACATTATGTGCAATATTTCAATGTTTTAAGCTACTAATGATATGAGTAAAAATACTCATATCAGATACTAGCTAGAATAAACTTAGATAAGTCTATTCGGGTTGAGTCAAAATAATCGCAACGGGCCTAATATGTCGAAGACTTCTAAACTAGCTACACCACTTTATTAATATTTTTGACTTTATTGCGGGATATATACATATGAAAGCAACGATAAAAATTTAAAAATTACGACAAAATGACCAAAGTTAATAAAAAATTTGAAAAATGTTGAAAAATATGATTTTCCGGTTAAATGAAGGCATTTTCATGGAAAAGTCCACTTAAAACTTCGATAGAAGTCCCCCCTACACTAAGATAAACATTGTCCTCAATGTTTAAGCATGTGGGAAAAGTCTCCCCTACACTTATGACATTGTGCACGTTGGTTAACTCAAGTTAAGGAAGAGACGACTATGTATGAAGAAAATTGAATCACGATAGTTGAGAGATAGAACCGGATTTCGGATAACACGGGAGCACGGTTCTTCAGAGATTCCAAGAGTGCACTAATCCCTGTAATCACATCAGCACACAAATACAAACATCTAAAGAGGTCCCCCTACACTTAGGAGGTTAAAACATTAAAGGATAGATACTCGGGTTGCCTCCCGAGGAGCGCTTGTTTTTGATAACCGAGTCACGAGCCTGACTCGACCCAAAATTAGTTCATGGGGAACGTGGTGAGGGAAGGAATCATCTCCTGAGAGGTGTCCTCACCAAAGTACAACTTCACTCGTTGGCCATTCACCTTAAAATTAGGTCCATTAGGTTGAGCGAGCTCGAGAGTACCATATGGGAAAATTTGGGCAATGGTGAATGGGCCGGACCAACGAGATTTTAGCTTGCCTGAAAAGATTTTCAACCGAGAGTTAAAGAGAAAAACTTTGTCTCCAACTTGGAACTTTCGGTTTTTGATCTTGGAGTCGTGAATGAGCTTAGTTCTTTTCTTATAGATCAAAGAATTTTCATAAGCCTCATTACGGAGTTCATTGAGCTCATTGAGTTGGATCTTGCATAGATCACCGGCTTTGTTGATATCAAAATTAGCCCACTTCAAGGCCCAGTAAGCCTTGTGCTCCAACTCAATGGGGAGGTGGCATGCTTTCCCGTACACGAGACGATATGGTGTACAACCAATCGGAGTCTTGTATGCGGTACGAAAAGCCCACAAAGCATCATCAAGTTTATCAGCCCATGAGGCACGATGCTCTCCCACGGTCCTTTCAAGAATTCGCTTTAGTCCTCGGTTGGATATTTCAGCCTGGCCATTAGTTTGTGGGTGGTAGGCTGTGGAAAGACGATGATTTACACCATACTTAGCCATGACTCTTGCGAATTGGTCATTGCAAAAATGAGTCCCACGATCACTAATAATGGCACGAGGCACACCGAATCTAGCGAATAGAGATTTCAAAAAGTTACAAACCACCCTTGCGTCATTAGTGGGTAAAGCTTTGGCTTCAACCCATTTGGAGACGTAGTCAACGGCTACAAGGATGTATTTGTTTCCTTTAGAAGAAGGGAATGGCCCCATAAAGTCGATACCCCAAACATCAAAGATTTCACATTCTTGAATGAAATTCTGAGGCATCTCGTCTTTATGTGTGATCTTGCCTTGTTTTTGGCAAGCATCACATCGTTTAACCATATTGTGAGCGTCACGATATATGGAGGGCCAATAAAATCCCGAGTCAAACACTTTTTTGGCGGTGTAGTTGGGACCAAAGTGACCACCGGTGGGTCCCTTGTGGCAAGCATCAAGGATTTCCAAAGCTGCCGGTCCATCAACACATCAGCGAATAATCAAGTCGGCACATTGTTTGAATAGGTAAGTTTCATCCCAAAAGTAAGTCTTAATGTCGTTGAAGAACTTTTTCTTTTGTTGGGATGTTAACCCTTCCTTGAGAATTCCACCCGCTAAGTAGTTTGCAATGTCTGTAAACCACGGGGTTTTATCAGAATTCGAATTAATAGACATTAAGGTCTCCAAGGGAAAAGAATCATTGATTTATTTGTTCGGATGATCCCCTTGGTAAGGATCCTCAAGTCTACTGAGATGATCCGCGACTAAGTTTTCAGCTCCTTTTTTATCGCGAATTTCGATTTTAAATTCTTGGAGAAGCAAAACCGAGCGAAGAAGTATTGGTTTGGAATCTTGCTTTGTCAACAAGTACTTCAACGCGGAATGATCGGTGTAAACGATTGTGGTGGAAAGGACAAGATAGGGGCGAAATTTTTCAAAGGCATAGACAACAGCTAAAAGCTCTTTTTCGGTTGTCGTGTAATGCAATTGAGCCCCCGTCATTGTCTTGCTAGCGTAATGGATTGGTTGGAAGTGTTTGTTCAGTCTTTGGCCCAAAACTTCTCCAATAGCAAAATCACTAGCATCGCACATCAGCTCAAAGGGAAGCTCCCAATTAAGGGTAACCAAGACGGGTGCCTTAGTTAGCTTATCCTTAAGCGAGTTAAAGGCTTCAAGACACTCTTTTGAAAAGATAAAAGGAGTATCTTTTTTCCAAGAGGTGGGTCATCGGGCGAGCGATTTGAGAATAATCTTTGATGAATCGACGGTAGAAGCCCGCATGACCAAGGAAACTTCTCACACCCTTCACGGTTGAAGGTGGAGGCAACTTAGCGATAACATCGACTTTAGCACGGTCTACTTCAAGACCGGCTTTGGAGATCTTGTGTCCTAGCACGATGCCTTCTTTTACCATAAAATGGCATTTTTCCCAATTCAGAACAAGGCGAGTGTCTTCGCACCGCTTAAGCATACGTTCCAAATTGGCAAGGCAAGAAGAGAAGGAATCCCCGAAGACCGAGAAATCATCCATGAAGACTTCCATGGTTTGTTCAACCAAGTCATGGAAGATAGCTAACATGCACCTTTGGAAAGTCCCGGGGGCATTGCATAAGCCAAAAGGCATTCTTTTGTAAGCAAATGTGCCATAGGGACAAGTGAATGTTGTCTTCTCTTGATCTTGGGGATCGATGGGTATTTGGAAATAACCTGAGAAACCATCAAGAAAGCATTAATATTCATTACCCGCTAAACGTTCAAGCATTTGGTCCATAAAAGGTAGAAAGAAATGATCCTTTCTCGTGGCATCATTGAGTTTGCGGTAGTCTATACAGACTCTCCACCCAGTAACGAGACGAGTGGAAATCAACTCGTTGTGTTCATTGGGAACAACGGTTATTCCGCCCTTCTTGGGCACACAATGGAGTGGACTAACCCATGGTGAATCCGAAATAGGGTAAATCATACCCGCATCAAGAAGTTTGATAACCTCTGTTTTGATGACTTCATGGATTTTTGGATTCACCCTTTGTTGGCTTTGAATTGTGGGCTTAAAGTCGTCCTCCATGAGAATTTTGTGTGTGCAGAAGTGAGGATCAATTCCGCGAATATCAGAAATTTTCCAAGCAATGGCCTTCTTGTGATCTTTAAGCACGGTGATGAGGCGAGATTTTTCTTCTTCCTTCAAATCCTTAGCAATGATGGCTGCCGGCTCTTCTCGTTAAGATCAAAAGTTTTTTATGAGAACTTGGATTTTGGGATCCGTTCCCCGTGAACGTTAATTTTTCATAAAAACTTTCAAAAACACTAAAAAATATAAAATTTTCAAAAATCCTAAAAAGTAAAAAACATAAAAAACCAAAAATATTTTTGCTTTGTTTTTCTCTTGTTAGTTCTTTTGCAGGTGTATGCGCACTCGATCCACGTCTTATCAAGAGCCCGAGCCTCTCGATAACTTAGACATGGCCGGTGTACAAAACAACAACAACATACCACCTCCAAACAACAATAATAACAACAACAACCCACCTTTCAACAACATGAATAATAACAACAACAATGAGCCTCTACAGGATAATCGCCCGATGTTTGAACTGCTGCAAGCTCATGTAGATGGCAACACTGATCCAATTGTTATACCAACGATTGCAGCCAACAATTTTGAGCTCAAATCCGGCTTTATCCAGATGGTCTCTGCTCAACCATTCTTGGGGCGTACCATTGATGATCCACATGACCACATTAAGAGATTCTTGCAACTCACCAATACGGTCAAATTCAATGGTGTTCCACAAGAGGTAATCAGGTTACAACTTTTTCCCTTTTCTTTAGAGGGACAAGCCCGGCATTGGCTTGCTAAGGAACCGCCACAGAGTATTCTCTCGTGGACGGATTTGGAGACCAAGTTTATCAATTACTTTTTCCCACCCTCTCGTACTACCGCTTTGCGGAATGAAATCATAAATTTTGAACAAAAGTACGATGAGTCGTTCAGTGAATCTTGGGATCGTTTTAAAGATCTTTTAAGAAAATTCCCACAACATGGTTTTACCAAAGTGCACCAAATTAACACTTTTTATAATGGTTTAAGCATGAGTGACCAAGATTCACTAAATAGTTCCTCGGGAGGTAATCTTTTGGCTAAGACTTCCAATGCTGCTTGGGATATCATTGAGAATAAGTCTCGTGTGCAAACCAAGAGTGTAACACCCCCAAATTTATACAACTCAGTACAGCGGAAGACTAGTTGGTGTTACGGGATAGCACATTACTCACATCATAGACAACGCTTAAAAGTCGCGTCGTTTTAATAATAAAGTATTTCCATTCATAAATATCAAAGTTACATCGGTCCCAAGTCATTATATTTCATACAAAGTTTTACAAAGTATTTGAATGGAAAATATTGTTTAGGTGCGGGCCATGAATTCTTGTTGTCTTCCCGAGAATTACCTTCAAGTACCTGAGATAAAACATGTTAAAAGAAAAGGTCAGCGATAACGCCGAGTGAATTCATAGAGTTAAATAAATTCCATCAATATAATATCAGTATAAAAGTATTACTGAAAATCATTTTGTACAAATCGTTTTGATAGGCCATGAAATAGCCAAAATCATTTTATACAAATCCTTATCGAAAATCATAATATAGGCATTTGCCTTAAAAATCATTATACGAATCATTGTCGTTAAAAACACCATACAATACGTTTTGCAACGTTGTATAGATTAAATAAAACCGTTATATGCATATGGTTATAAAAACCAAAATACAAACATAATATCAATAGATGACCCTGTATTGCTAGTCAGGCAATACATCGTACTTCGGAGCGTCTAGTAGTATTTCGTTAGTTTTGGATTATTATAAGCCGCATGACATTGTTACCTTACTAAACCAACAACGGGTAGCTAACCCGATACCAATTTTGCCCATCTAAAGTAGCGTGTCGTCACAAAGGTCACGCTATGGAAATCTTCTCATACATAAATTCGCTTACCAATCAATGTGGCACGACGGGGATCAACCGTCAAGGCGCGAACTGGGGTGATCGTCCCCAAATAGTACTATTAAATGCATAAGCGTCTACCAAATCCCGGTAGTTCACAATTCATGCTAATGGGACTTTTAGTGACATAACCTAACTTTAATAATCCATTTAATTTCATCTATCAGGTCCTTTAATCATTTGTCGGGTCATACAATCGGGTCATTCAATCATTCGGGTCCAAAATCAATAAACAAGCAATCGGGACAAATGGTGTCCTATTTAATAAAAACTAACATGTTATCTCCCTCGCGGGTTTATAAAACATTTATAAAAACATTTAAAAGAGTGTGAGGCTATGAACTCACGTTGATATGGGAAAGCGGGTTTCGGCAACTCGGACGTACGGTACGTGCTTCAATCACGGAAACCTAGACAAATAATACTCGTCTTAGACTCATGTCCAATGACTTTATAAAAATATCAATTATGTATACATATGATGATTATATATATATGATGATCAAGTGGGTTTACATATTCTCGTTTACTCATTTTTGTGTTATATGTCGATAACTAGTTTACTAGTTTTACTTATTGACACGTTTTAAGTCCAATAAGCTTATTATAAGTTATTTAACTTATTTTAATCCATTTTATACTTATATTATCAGTATATATACTTTCCATGTTGGGCCCAAATGGGTTAAGCCCAATAAGTTCTTTTTATGAGTGTTCATCTTATTTAGTCCAATTATTAGCCCAAGTATTAGTCCAATATGTTTACTTAGCTCGTTGATGTCCGTATGCCCTATAGTTCGGGTTTTATCGGTTTTTACTTGTATTAGTTACCTATATATCAGTATATTACTTTTATAAACTTTACATTAGACGGGTTTGATCGTCTAAGTTTTATTTAACAAAAACGTTAATTTTACGGCAATAGCCGAAAAAGTCGTAAAAATCATGTTTATAGTTTTATATCTTATAAAACATAACAAGTTACCATTTTTATAAAATGTCCACTTATTTATCATTGTACATATTTTTATAAATAAAATTCATGAGTTAGTGGGTTTTAATTATAATTTATACTATTAAAATTTGAGTGCTTATATAATAGTATTATTCTTTAATTTCCAAAAATCTGATTTTTCATCTTCACTTTCACCAAAACTGCCATATCTTGAGTTCTATATGGAGATAGAAGCTCAAATTTTTATCACATGAACTACATAATATTTGCTCCATTTAACTCTTCTATAGCTACTGTTGAATCATCCTTTAAGTATTTTCTAAAAATCGTCCAAAACAGTAACCTCAGATTTATACCTTAAACTTGTTTTGATCATATCTCACTCATTACTTTGATTCCATTGCATGGTCAACTCTCACATGTATACAAGACTCATAGCTTACTGTATATCAATTCTACTTCATCATTTTATCAGTTCATAACATGTTTCTTTACTGTTTTATACAGCCATGTAAATTAATCAAGATTTTAACCTTGTTTCTTATAGTTTTTCACCTTTTTAATCATATTTATCAACACCAAATCCCCACACAATATTCTTATCATCATATAATCATCATATAGATATACAATAGGAAATAAAATACATGTTTACATAATGAAAATAACAAGAAGATGAGGAGGACAATCTTTATACCACCAAGTTGATGTAGGTTATGATTTGGACATGGTTTTTGATGGAGAAACTTGTGCATAGCCAACACCATCTTCAAGAGCACCATTCTTCATGAATACTTTATGGAAAATCAGCCCTACTACTCCATGAAAACTCCTCCTTGGATGTTATAACTTGCACCAATCTTCATCTTTTTGAATGGAGATTAACATATGTTAATTATAACATATGTTTATGGTTAAATTTTGTATGAATGGTGGTGTTTAGTGGAGGAAGGGGGCGGCCAAAAATGGAGTCAAGAGAGAAAATATGTGTGGTTTGCATGAGTGGAATGGAAGCAAATGGTAATGGTGAGTGGTTTTGTGAAGTCTTAGCTTACACATTAAGCTAAGACATGTGTTAGCTAGATTGTTGAGGTTTTGACACATCATAGATGTGTTGTAGCAACATGTTGGCCGGTTTTAGGGGTGGGACAAGTGTCCCACTTGTCTCATCCCCTTTATTTACGGGTACTCCTCGATTCTAGTTTCCTCGATTTGCGTGCCCTCGGGTCGTTTTACGAAAAACGTTTTTATAAATTATGAATCAACGTCACAAAACGAATCCAATAAAAATTATTTCATCAAAAACGGAGTTCGAAAACGTAAATACGTAATCCTAAGGTTTCCGGTTTAGTCGTAAAGGACGTTAAAATAAAATCGTAAGTCCTAATCTTTTCTCGTAAATTTGTGAGTTTATGAACTAACACAAATTTAAAACTCCAAAATAATATTCATGAACAAATTTATTTTCTGAAATGTCGGACTGTCACCAAAGACGGTGTATGTAAACGTAAGCACGTAACGTTGAATCCTCCGGTTTAGACGTAGTCGATGCTACTTCAAGACGTAAATCCAAATTTCTTCCCAAAAATAAGTGAGTTCATATTGTAATATTAAAATAATATTTTCAAATAATATTTGAGAATAAAATATCAATCGTAAATTGACGGATTGTCACAAAGAGTGTTTGGACCAATGTCGCTAGTGCTAGCACTAGTGACAGCGACAAGCGACTGGACAAAATCATTGTGCTTCTTGAATCGCTTGCTACCCAAACCGCCAGTAACACCAACAGCACCAACGCTAGAAACACCAAAGACGCTCAAGTCAATGCTGTTAGCCAACCATGCGAGATATGCGGGGGTCCTCACTCTTACACCACTTGTACTGCCACCCAAGACTACCCTTCTGAGAATGTGAATGCAGCTTATGGCACCTATCCTCAACCTGCTTATCAAGCTAGACCTCAAGGTGACTTTAATTTGCTTAGCTACCGCTCCAACAACTACCTCTCACCACCCGGTTTTCCTCCAAACAACCCAAACCAACAACAAAACCTCAACCGCCCTCCTCAACAACAACAACAACCTCGTACACCATACATACCACCTCACAAGCAGCAACAACCACCTCAACGAAACAACCAAGTTTACCAGCAACCTGCTTATCAACCACCCGCATACAATGCTGCTCCCAACCAACCCACCGCTCTTCACCAAGAAGTGGAAACTTATATGAGGACTAACGATGTGATCGTGGAAAATCTTCAGCGCGAAGTGCTCAACCTAAAAGCAGACCTGGTCAAGCAAGGGAACGATCTGAGAGCTGACATGAGAAACACGTTGGATAGTCAAACGAATGACTTGAAGAACATGATGGCTAGTTTCTTCCAAGGTAATCAACCCTCTTCTTCGGGTACTCTTCCGAGTAACACCGTTGCAAATCCAAGAGGGGAGATGAAAGCAATCACCACTCGCAGTGGCAAAGGTACCAAGTTTAGCAGTGGGTTTCTCTATATTCTCTCGATATCCTCTCTAATTGATCTTGGTTCTAAGTGGAATGATTGTTCTTGGTTACTAACAAGGGGAGTGGTTTTCTATTCTACTGAATGTTTAAATGCACTAAATTGTAAACTTAAATTTAAAGGCAATTATATTAATAACAGTTAATAAAAACTAGAATTAAAATATGAAATAAAAATGAAGAAACAGTAATACTAAAGAAACAGTAACACTTAAAAATAATCAGAGAAAATTGATTCGGAAGTACCTTGATTCAGAACTATTGATCCGGAAGTTTATCCGGAACTTTATCCGGAACTTTGAGTCGGGAGTTTATTCGGAACTATCAACTGATTCGGAACTTTTGAGACTCATTCGGAAGTTTGGGTTCATCCGGAACTTTGTACTCATTCGGAAGTTTGTGTTCATCCGGAACTATTTGCTCATCCGGAACTTTTGGTTCATTCGGAAGTTTTAAAAACTGATTCGGAACTTTTTAACATAAATTCATTCGGAACATTAAAAACAAACATTCATTCGGAACTTTTGTAAATAACATTCATCCGGAACTTTTGCTCATTCGGAAGATTTGGTTCATCCGGAACTTTTGTTCATTCGGAACTTTTAAAATTGACTCGGAACTTTTGAAAGGAAATTTATTCGGAAGATTTGAAACTCATTCGGAACTTTTGTTCATCCGGAACTTTATGTTCATCCGGAACTTTATGTTCATCCGGAAGATTTGGTTCATCCGGAACCTGGGGAACACTCAAGAACAGTACTATACCGAAGAACAAGGGAATCGATTTTAAGCTAAACTTTCACCAAGTTTTCAACCAAAACTTAAATAAAACTAAACACAAATGATATACTAACCAATAACTACAAATCCCATCAATAAAAACATAAAACCCAACAACTTTTAAAGATTAAATCAATCAAATAAGAACTTAAACTTTTAACCAAATAGATGGAGATGAACAAGATGAAATGGAAAGATTGATGTATTGAATGATTAAAGTTTTAACAATCACAAAACAAGGATGAAATTACAAGATTGAAAAACAAAGATCAAAATCACCAAACACCCTAGTGGTGTTGGTGAAACCTACGAACAGAAAAGGAGAAAAAAAGGGGAGAAGAAAAACTAGATGAAAAGTGTGAGGGGAACCCTTTATATAGGTGTTCCCTTTGGTTGGTGAGTGGGCTTTCTCCCGTTCTTCTTGTCTTCTCGTCTTTTCAGAAAAGTTGACGTTTTCGATTCTGATTCGGGATTTGTCGTCGATTAAATTCAACTCGTCTTTTAATTTCTTCGTTTAATAGACTTGAGTTTCTTCGACTTATATAAATCTTCCATCTTTGGTCCTTTTCTTAGATAAATCTTCGAATAGGCCCAGTGACTTCAAATCTTTTGCATCTCTTGGACAATAGACTTCATCTTGAGTCTTTTTCTTCGGTAAAACCCGTGTAATCCCATGTTTTCTTCAATAATCATCCGGTTGGCTCTGAAAACACAATAAACACAAAAACCACGCATAATTCCAAACAAATGATATTAAATACGCGTTTTGGTCTCGTTTTAGCCAGAATTAAGTGGTAAAAAGATGGGTGTTTACACACCTATCACACATCAATTCAAAAGGTAACTCCCAATTAGGGGTAACCAAGACTGGTGCCTTAGTTAGTTTATCCTTAAGAAGATTGAAAGATTCAATACACTCTTTAGAAAAGATAAAAGGAGTGTCTTTTTCCAAGAGGTGGGTCATCGGGCGAGCGATCTTAGAGAAATCTTGAATGAATCGACGATAGAAGCCCGCATGACCAAGGAAACTTCTCACAACCTTCACGGTTGAAGGTGGAGGCAATTTAGCAATAACATCGACTTTAGCACGGTCGACTTCAAGACCGGCTTTGGAGATTTTATGACCAAGAACAATGCCTTCTTTTACCATGAAATGGCATTTTTCCAAATTAAGAACAAGACGAGTGTCTTCACACCGTTTGAGCATACGTTCTAAATTGGCAAGGCAAGCAGAGAAAGAATCACCATAGACCGAGAAATAATCCATAAAGACTTCCATAGTTTCTTCAACCATGTCATGGAAGATAGCCATCATAAACCTTTGGAAAGTCCCAAGAGCATTGCATAAGCCGAAAGGCATTCTTTTGTAAGCAAATGTTCCATAAGGACAAGTGAATGTGGTTTTCTCTTAGTCTTTAGGATCGATGGGAATTTGAAAATACCCGGAGAAACCGTCTAAGAAGCAATAACAGTCATTAGCCGCTAGACGCTCGAGCATTTGATCCATGAAAGGGAGAGGAAAATGATCCTTGCGAGTGGCATCATTGAGCTTGTGATAGTCTATGCAAACTCGCCAGCCCGTGACAAGTCGAGTAGGAATCAACTCGTTGTTTTCATTGGGAACAACGGTTATTCCGCCTCTCTTAAGCACACAATGGACGGGACTTACCCATGGCGAATCCAAAATAGGGTAAATCATTCTGGCATCTAGAAGTTTGATAACCTCTTTCTTGATGGCGTCATGAATTTTAGGATTAACCCTTCTTTGGCTTTGGATTGCGGGTTTAAAGTCATCTTCCATGAGAATTTTATGAGTACAAAAGTTCGGATCAATTCCGCGGATGTCAGAAACTTTCCAAGCAATTGCCTTCTTATGATTCTTCAGCACGTCGATAAGTCGAGATTTTTCTTCTTCTTTCAAGTCCTTTGCGATGATGACGGGTAACTTCTTATTGTCTTCAAGGAACACGTATTCGAGATGAGACGGTAGATCCTTAAGCTCTAAATCCGGAGGATTTTCGACGGAAGGCGTAATCAAATTCGGATCATTGATAGAGATTTCCTTAGGAGATGGTGGAGAAATATGGTCCTTGTTGAGAAGTTTCTCAATGGTACGAATGTCTTCATCCCAATTGGAGGTAGAATCGTCATATTGTAAGTCCACATCCCCCAAAGTTGCTTCAAATTCTTTCAAAAGGTAATCACTTTCTCCAGATGGAGTTAATGATGGAGCAATACAAGCAACGGTCTCAACAATGGGTAGAGAAGAAGAACCACTTTTGCAAGCGTCTTTGAAATGCTCTTTACAAGCCTCATCAAGAACGTCAATGAAATTAACGCTCTCGTTTTCATAAGGTTGCTTAGAAAGCTTACCCATGTTGAAGACGATTTTGTCGTCACCAACTCTCATGATTAATTCGCCAGCGGCTACATCAATGAGAGTGCGACCGGTCCTCAATAATGGACGTCCAACGATTAATGGGACACGGGGATCCACCTCGTAGTCGACAACAACGAAATCGGTGGGGAAAGTGAATTTGTCAACTCCAACGAACACATCCTCGGCTATCCCCACCGGATAAGCAACCGATCGGTTAGCTAATTCCAATGTCATATGAGTGGGACTAGCTCGGGTAAAGATAATTGCTTCCACACGGAAAATGGCATAAGATTGATACTCGCACCGAGATCCGCCAAAGCCATACAATTCTCTACACCCGGAAATTTACTAGGAATAAGGAATCGACCGGGATCTCCCAACTTAACTGGAAGTTTTCTCAAAAGAACGGCAGAACAATTCTCATTTAATTAGGTATTGGCGATGTCGAGCAATTTTTCCTTTTCACTTAAAAGATCCTTAAACATCTTAGCATATTTAGGCATGTGAGCGAGAGCCTCAGCAAAGGAGATGTTGAAATTTAGTTGTTTAAACATTTTAAGAAAGTTAGAAACCTGAATATCATCCTTGTTTCTCAACTTCTCTTTCCTCAACCTTGAGGGATAATGTATATTGGGTTGAGATGAAGGCTTTGGAATGGAATTCTCACTCACATCCTTAGGTGGTGGAGGGGTGGAGGTGGAAGGTGGAGGAACTGGTTTTGGAACCAAAGGTGTGGTATAAACTTGAGGTATCGGTGGGACATAAGGTGTAGACGAAGGCATAATGGGTGGTATATCACAAGTAGAAGGAATCTCGGGTCCTTGGTTAGTTGGGAAAGAAGAAGGTTCAACGATGGTCTTACCGCTCCTAGTAGTGATGGCATTAACGTTGGCCCTAGGATTGGTCACGGTGTTAGAAGGGAGAGTACCTTGGGGTGGGCCTTGGGGATTAATGGCTTGATACATTTGCATAAATTTCTTATCACTCGATTCTTGCATAGCATACATGATTTTCTCATGTTCACTCAACTTATCAGTCAACTTTTGAAGAACCAATTCCATTGAAGGTGTGTTCGTATTTTTCCCTTGATTTTGAAAACCTTGGTTTGGATATTGTTGTTGATAAGCGTTGTTATTATTAAAACCTTAGTTAAAGTTGTTATTTTGAAACCCTTGGTTTTGCCCATTAAAAGCCCCTTGATTTTGACCATGAAAATTCCCTTGATTTGAGTTATAATTCCTTTGATTATTAGAAGAACCCCCTTGGTAGTTACTTCTTTGGCCTTGGTTCCTTGGTGGGTATTGTGTGTTGTTTAATTGAGGTGGTGGTGGTCAAATATAAGATTGAAAAGCGGGTGGTGAAAGGAAGTTGTTCGAACGATAACTGAGCAAATTGCGGTCACCTTGAGGACGTGCTTGATAGCCTCCCATAGAAAAGTTACCGTTAGCGACATACACATTTTCCGGATTGTCATGAGTAGAAGGACAATCGGTGTATGAATGAGAATCCCCGCAAATCTCACAAGACGTTGCTACAGCTTTAGCTTGTTGAAATTGGTTAGAAGCTAAAAGTTGCATATTTTGCTCATTTCGACTATTGCGCGGGTCATTTCGGTCATATCAGGGTTTGAAGAAGTAGAAGAAACATTGACTCTCGGGTTTGTTCTTGAGGATGCGGATGAATCCCAATTTTTGTGGTGAGTGGTCTTGTTCTCTATAAGCTCTCTACACTCCTTAGGTCTTCTCTTCATGAATGTACCACCGGCGGCAGCATTAATCGTATCACGATCACGAAAAGTTAAACCATTGTAGAAGGTATAAATCAAAGTAACGGGGAGCATGTTATGGTTTGGACAACGGTCGATCAAGACATTATAACGTTCCCAAGCATCGAAAAGCGACTCATCAGGTTCTTGAGTGAATCCACTGATTTGGTTGCGAAGACTAGTGACCATTGATGGTGGAAAGTAGCGCGACAAAAATTTTTGAGTCATGTCATTCCATGTATGAATTGAGTTTTTGGGAAGACGATCAAACCATTTTTCGGCATGGTGGGATAAAGTGTGTGGAAATAGGTGAAGGCGAAGAAAATCCATGGAAACACCGGGCAGTTTCATGCTTTGAGTGACGGGAATGAATTTGTCGAGGTGTTTGTTGGCATCATCATCCGGTAATCCGCGAAATGGACAAGCATTTTGAACTTGTTGAATCATGTGATGCTTCAACGAAAACTCAGGAGCCGTGATTTGCATCGGCGCAATCGGTCCTCCTCGTCCGTTCATGGTTGGTTGACAAAGCTCCTCCATCGTTCGAAGGTCGGGTAGGGGAACATTGTTGTTGTTGTTATTATTATTCAAATTTGGTTGAGGTGGGTTGTTATGATTTTTATGCACATCGGCCATATCTATTTCTCTAAGAGTCTCGGGCTTAGGATAAGATGTAGATCGAGTACGCGTACACTAAAAGGAAATAAAATATTTTTGGTTTTTTTTATCTTTTTTATTGTTTTTGGATTTTTGAAAATTTTATATTTTTTTAGGATTTTTGAAAAAAAAATTGCTTGAAAATAACGTTCCTAAAAGAACGGATCCCAAAATCCAATTTTTCACACTAAAAACCGTTAATCTTTACAAAAAGATCCGGCAGCGGCGCCATTTAATACATGAGATTAGCCAAGTATAAAATTGTTTTTCGTTATTCCAATCTTTTCGAATTGATTACTAGTTATTAGTGCGACTCAGTCGTTCTTGGTGGAAAATAAAATGGGTTGATAATCTATCTTAAACTAAAAGCAAATATGAAAATGTCGTTGAGTAGAAATAAAAGTTTTAACAATTAAGCTAAAAATAACGAGTTAAAAATAAATTATTAAAAACTTAAAAGCTTAAAAGTAAATATAGAACTTAAAACTTAGTAAAACTAAAAACTTAAATCCATCGGAATAATCACGACCGGAATCCCATCGGAATGCTTCGTCGGAATATGTCAAAGGAAACACTGTCGGAATATTTAGGATAGTATCGGAATAATGAAAACCCAAAGCAGACGGAATGACCCGTCAGAATAGGCGTCGGAATCACCCCTATCGGAAAACGATTCTGTCGGAATGTAAGAAAAAGAAAACTATCGAAATAGTGTTATCACCTCTATCGGAATACCAAATTTTCACTACTATCGGAATCACGATCGGAAAATCAGTCGGAATATCAAAACCCTAATCCAATGGAAGTGTCAGAATACTAGTCGGAATCCAAAACCCCAATCCGATGGAATGTCGGAATAAACGGTCGGAAAGGGGAAACCCTTTTCCGATGGTGTTCAAATCTTAATCAACAAAGTTAATAAGCTAATTTTTAATAAGCTCAAACCAAAACTTAACCAAATTTATAAAGAAAAGATCTCAATAAGAACGAATAAGAACCTTTCAAAACTTCAAATAAGCAAAACTTTTAAAACAAACTTTAATAAGACGAGACTTTTAAGAAAACTTTAAAACAAATAAGCTAAATACAAAATAAGCCAATAAGCATGATAAGCTCAAAGCTCAAGTTGTATAAAAACTTAAATAATAATATAAAGATAACTTTTTAATCACATAAACATCAAGATGAAGCAAAATCAAAGATTATCACGAATCAAAGATAAACAAAATAAAGAAAGGTAGAAGAAGATTAAGATTTAAACAAGATTAAGCTTTTAAAAGTAAATATTATATTCAAACAAGAAAGAAATGAAAGATGAAGTTTTCCTAGCGAGAGAAAGTTAGACACTTTCTCTCTCTAAAAATTAAAACTACAAAATTGAAAAAACGAACTAATTAACTAACACCCTCCTAATGACACATTAGGAGGGTATATATATGAGGTGGGGAGGTGCATGTGTTACTTCCTTTTTCTTTCTTCTCGTCTCGACTCGATTTATATTCTTTGTCTTTCTCGACGTCGTCTCGGATTTGTTGATATAAATTGAACTCGTCTTATAATTTTCTTCTATAATTTAGATTTCGTTCCTCGACTTCATTAAACTTCCGTCTTTAGACTTTTTCTTCGATAAATCTTCAGAATAGGCCTTGTGCTTCCGTTCTTTTTACACTCTTGTTCTTTTGACTTCGTCTTTTCTCGTTTTCTTCGATAAAAGCCCGTGATAGCCCGTGTTTTCTCCCTTTTTCATATTTTTATCCTGAAACACAATAAAAACACAAACCACGCATAATTCCGACTTTTACGACATAAAATACGCGTTTTGGTCTTGTTATTATTGGAAATAAGTGGTAAAAGGATAAGTGTTTTCACACTTATTAGTTACCTTAGCCATATACATGCATGACCAGTTTCACCTAGTTATGGAGGTAATAACCATAACACTAGAGGCACTAGTGTTATGACTTCACCACGGCGGAGTGATAGCTCGTGGCGTCCCTTTCAGTTATTTGGCCATTATATTTATTATGTTATCATGTGGGCCGTATGGGTGCATCCTAGTTACATGTTTCAGTCAGGATTTCATGGTGAATGTGGTGTGTGTCTTGCATCCTTCACAAGGAGCTGGTCCCTCCTACCCACTTACCAATTAATTAGAGGCATCCCCTCTAATTTGCATGACGAGGTCACCCCTCTAAGTTTTCATGCACGTTGTTGACCTCATGACCTATATTGGCTTTTGGTATATTAAACTAATACAGATTTTCATAAGTAAACATAAGCTATCTTTCAGAACTAAAACTAGTAAACATGCTATAGTTCCAGGTTTTCCAGGACTTATTCATTTCTGCTGCTTTTCATGCTTTACATTTCTTTCCTATATTATGCCATTCATGCTATGTTATATATGTGTGCACTGAGCGTATTGCTCAGCCGTTACTTTCTTTCCATGTCCCAAGACGGCAGGTATTCAAGTTTAGACCGGAGCATTTGGAGGACATGCATAGGATAGGAGCCACCTTGGACTTCTTCTCCTTTTGCCTTCATATATTTATGCTTGTTTAGTCTTCCTTTAGTTCATTTGTATTATTTATGTTTTAGGCTTATGTTTGGGGACCGATGTTTGATTCCGGTTATCCCTTTGGTCATGTATGTTTATGACATATTACCTTGCATGCTTTGATGATACGCCGTAATTATCTTGTGATATTCCGTTTATCAAAATGGGGTGTTACATCAACAATCTAAGTGTTATACGGAATTAACACTTAGAATAAAGAACAAAATAAAAAGTATGTAAACCAAACTTTCAACTTCTATTGATGATGACAAGGGTGAACAAAGTGATGAAAGTATATGAAACATAAACCTAAAGGCCTCCTTTTATACACTCAAGGAGCCTTGTACACAAAGTTATCGTGTCAACTATTCTAGGAAGATATATTAAGATAAACATACAAAATACAATATTCATGCATATCTTCCTAATATAACAAAACGTGTTGACTTCTAAGTCCTGACAGCAGCTTGATAATTCTTGTCTGCGTGCGGCTTGATAACACTATGTCAGCGGCTTGATGTAATGTGTCAGCGGCTAGATGACTTTGCTGGTTTTATTCCCAACAAATAATACGTTTGGTTGGGCGGATCGCCACAACCAAACTAAAGAAAATAATATGTTTGGTTTGGGTATCACCGCAACCAAACTAAAGAGAATAATATGTTTGGTTCGACGGATCGTCGCAACCAAACTAAATAAAATATAATAACTCCGGCAGGTGGGACGCTGCGACCGGATTAATAATATGTACGGCGGGCGGATCGCCACGACAGAACTAATAAAAATAAAATATTTAGTCGCACAGATCGCAACGACAAAACTAATAATATATTATGTTTGATCGTGCGGATCGCAGCGACCAAACTAAATATGTCCAAGTGTACAGGCTAACACAAATGGAAGTATCATAGCGCAGATAAAAAATAAAATATTTTGCTGAACGTGCAGACGAGTGCGAGCCATGACCGCGAATCATAATATTACTACGCCGGGTTGCGATATATACGAAAAATATATTTAATTAAACCAAAAGATATATGTAATATCTCCTTGCCAATTTTAAAAGATATCTGTAATAATCTTTTATTAATATAAAAGGTATCAATATTTCTAAAAGATATAAGTAATATCGTGTCACCTATTTAAAAAATATATGAGTGATATCTTATAAGTTTGAAAATATAAGAATATACAATTACCAAATTGAAAGATAAATAATATATTTTTATTAGTTTAAAGATATGCGTAATATCTTTTAATAATATAAACAATATATCCGAACATGCGGATTAATACGGAAGACGCGGCTCATGAGCGCAGTGAAAAATAATATATGCCCGAAAGTACGAACGAACACGGCTGGACATGCCATAACCGTAGTTTAAAAATATAATAAAAATATATCCGAACGTGCGAATAATCGCAGGAGGACGAGACCGGATGATCGCGGTTGTCTAAAGTTATAATACTAAACAGTTAATGATCTATAACACATCAAATATAAGTTTTTACAGTAAATATTGTATTCGCATATGTGTATCACATAACAGATGTTTAAGACTTTATTCTATATCAACCAATATCTTCGAATATGCGGATACAATTGCATGAATACTATAAACGCATCAATATATCACTACTTATGCTCGTTTTTGCAACCAATATTCACCGAAATTTTACATAGGACAAAATTGCTTATGTACTCGAATGAATTTATCTGAGCAAGAAGATATTGCATGAATATTATCTAAATATACTATATTAGAGTTATGTATATCCAAATCATTAAACAATTTGAAAATATCGTTCGAATATTAATATTGCCTGATATCCAAATTGTTAAAAAATATGAAGGTTTTAAAAGTTATCGATATTTGATACTAATATACTTCACGTACATCCAAGGATATGGAAAAATAGATCATAGTGAAAAGAAATCTTATTTCTAACAAGAAAGATATGTACGTCGTAGTAGCATGGTCTAATAGATGACAATATATTTTAATATCAGAGCTAATGTATACATCGTAGTCGCATGTTTAAATTATATGTATCAATTTTCTGCCAATTATATCGGGTATTAAGCTATCAATTATCTTGATGCGCGTGATTTGAATCTAATTTTTCGATATGCATGATATACTTAAACTTGTGAATCAACTATATCCGGATAATGATACAAATATAATACTTAGTGAATGAGATCACAAAAGCTATTCATATTTTATACGTAATACTTGCAATATTGCGCAAACCGCGTCAATGTTTTTCGCATGAAAAAAGAAAAATCTAATAAAATGCGACAGTAAACAAAACAAAAGTAATCCTTGCAATATTGCGTAGAGTCAATGTTTTAGATATGAGCTTTTTAGTGTGAAGATATATATGCCAATATCACTCTTATTCATAGCAAGAAATCTTTTATTTTTAAATAAAAGTTAAACTTGTCATGTTTCATAAGCATTAATCAACAGAGACACACACATGCATGGTGATAAACATAAACTAAGACACGTGTTTAACATAAAAAAAATTCCAAAAAAAATTGGTGTCTATAGTATGGGTTAATTCAACTCATGATGCGCCTGATTTATGAAAACCAATTGTAATTTATAAGGCCGTAGTAAATTAAGTTTTAACATCTGACAGAAAGCGTAATAGCGTAGACGAAAAGGAACGATAGAAAAGGTTTAGTGTTACCGATTTTCCGTAATAACATTAGCTTTTCGGTAGTATAAGACCACGGTTTTAGTCATGGTCCCACGGATGGTGCCAACTTGTTGAAGAATAGTTTGGCTAGGCCGGTCTTGACGACTCTCCTAGGTCGTTCTTGGTCTTCCCAGGTCCTGAGTAATGCTGCAAACAAAGGTAAACCGGTTAGAAGTGGACCCGAGGCCGTAGCCCCAGGATCCACCTCCGACGGTCAAGTAAGTATTATAAATAAGATATAAAGTAGAAGAACTAGGTTAAGAGTAACCTGTAGACTGTGTCTAAGAGGAGGACCCCAAACCTATATTTATAGGATGGATTTAGGCTTAGGCTTGGATATGGGCCGCTGTCTGTCGGGCCTGGCTCAGCCCAGACTATCCGTCCACACCATCCATTCCTGCTATAAAGACCTACCATTTATATATCAGGCATCATTCTCAAATTCATAGCCTACCATCTCTATAAATCCCTGCCATAGTCCTAATAGAATTAGAGCATAGACTACTAGAATATTGATCAACAATTTCATCCCAATTGTCAAGTCACATTCTTCATTTCTTTCTATTTAATGCTTGTTGTGATGTGGCCGCCACTTAAATCCCTAACAAAATGCCAAACACTGTCCAAAACAACTTATAAGAAACTAAAAACCAAAGGCACAAGGTCTATAATCTTCTGGCAATTATTAAAAACTAATTCCATACACCTATCCACAAAATCCTAGCCAATTTTCAAAGCCACAACTTAACAAAATAGACTAACTAGTTAGTAAAACTATCACTATAATCACTTATCTTCAATTGGCCTTAAATCTGAGCATCATTTCATCAAATATACACCTATAACAATAAAAATGACTTCAATCAGCAATCACTCCTATCACTTATCCTCAACTAGCTCTAACTTTTAACATCATCTCATCAATTAACACAAACGAACCGTAGATGATGAAACAAATTACAAATATAACATAACAAAGCCGTAAATCTCTACAGAAAACCGAATAAACTCCAAATCTGTAAACTATCACTCTACAGTTAACTAATTGTCAACTAGCCCTAACTTCAATAATCATTTCATCAAACAACTTCAGTCAGCACGTAAACCGACAAAATCTGAACAAAATCTTAGAAACTTGATGAACATACTGCCTACTCACTAATTTTCAAAACCACAACTTAATGAAATAAACTACCTACCTAGTAACACTATCGCTATAATCACTTACCATAATCAATTAGCCTTAAATCTAAGTATCATTGCATCAAATATACACCTATAACTATTAAAGGGCGCCGATCAGAAATATTACAATTAAACAATCACAAAACACGAGCAAACAAAATAATAATAAAACATAACAAATTCCAACCAACTTAACGAAGGGGAGAAGAAGCATGTGAAAAAACTAGGATTACAAAAGATGGGGAAATGAGCGGAAATATGACGGGGAGGAGAAGAATATGAAAAAAATTGAATAAAATCGTATTAAATTGTACGCGAATGTTTCTCATTTATTATTATAGTTGCCTTGGGGAATCTAGTTCCCCGGAATATTTTGGTTGCCCAGGTTAAATGTGTACGTCTGTCAGTCATATGTTAACAAAAAAAATGTAAAATTACTAAAAAAATCAGTTGCCAATACGAGTAGTTGTAACACCCCACCTTGGTAAGTGTACCGTTACGTGTATTTATGGCGTGTCATCAAAGCATGCAAGGTAATATATAATAAAACATACATGACCATACAGGAAAACTAGAATCAAACATCATTTCCCAACATAAACTCAAAAATCTGCATAAAGTAAATGAAATGCAAAAGGAATAGAAGTATAAGGTAGCTCCCATTCTATGCACGTCCACTCAATGCTCCAATCCGTCCTTGGGTACCTGCCGTATGAATCATGGAAAGAAAATATGGCTGAGCTATACGCTCAGTGAACGGATATAATGACATGATAAGATATCTGGAATATAAAAGAAAGATCTAGAATACCAAGCTGAAAAGATAACAGTACTAAAATTGAAAGAAAAAATAATAAAATGCAGCGGAACTGTGTATGTCTTGGAAGACCTGGTTTATAATTTGTAAAACTAAACTGACAACTGATAAATATGAAAACATGTATATACTGTATTTTAAGTGCCAAGAGCTTATATAGGTCATGTAATATAACAACGTGTGCATGAATACATATAGAGGTGGCCTCGTCATGCTGTTAGAGGGGTGACCTCTAAATAATCTAGGTGGAGGGATCAGCTCCAATGTGAAGGATGTAGAGCACACACCACATTCACCTGCTAACTGTAAACGGATAACCTAGTATGCACCCATTCACCCCGCTAATAATATACTGATAACTGGCCAACTGAAAAGAAAAGGGACGCTATGAGAAATCACCCCCCCCCCCCCCCCCCCGTAGAGGAGTCATGACATCGGTGCCTCAAGTGTCATGGTTACGGTACCTCCGTAACTAGATGGAACTGGTCATGCATGTATATAAAGCTCAGGCAATTTAACATAGTTATCATGGCATTTCATGTAAAGTTTATAACATATAATTGGGGAAAACATTTTGCCACAAACAGGGAATCCTAAACATGCTTAGAAAGGAAAGTCCATACTGAAGGAAGAAAAATCCGTACATTATGTCCAGTAACCGACTGAAGATGAAAAGATGGAAATACTACTCCGACTCCACGTGAGCTACATGATAAAGTACGCGTATGAGTTGTCTGATTGCTGTATAATTATACTGATTCTTACTGCTCTTAATTTGCTTTACATGTTCTTGCATTGCTTTACTGATTCGTATATAGTCTAATAACTCTGATTGTTCTTAAATATTTCTAATTAGTGTATTTCCTGTACTCTGATTAATGTATAGCATGTACTCACGTATTATTATACTATTATAAGTAACCTGCTAGAAATAGAAAGTTTCCTGAAATAGAAAGTTTCTTAAAATAGAAAGTTTCTAAAATAGAAAGTTTCTAAAATAGTTTCATGAATAATTAAATCATTTAAATAAAAGCAGACGTTTTAATTAATAAAACTAGTTAAATCGTCTATAATTTAATTTACTAATTAAATAAATAAAACACTTATAACTTGTTAAATTTATGATATGTAACTCAATTTGTAAAATGATTTAATATTAATAAAATAAACCCATTGTTTTTATCTTTCAAACGTGCACCCGAAACCCGAGTCAAAATCCTCCCGAGACACTTTGTCTCGGGTCAGCCCTGAACCAAACGACCACCACAGCCCTAAGGTTGTGGCCCCTTGCTGCCGACAACCAAACAGCAGCCACCCGCTTAAGCCGGCAGCCACCGCTACACTTGGTTCCTACTGTTTGGTTCAACGTACCCACTGTTCTTATGTTTTGTCCCCCTGCCGAGCCTAAACAGCCCCTGCTGCCTGACCTAAGACCCAGTGAGACCTTAAGGGTCTCGGTTGCCACTGAATTAACAAACACACCCCTGATTGGTTCTTGGTTCCCACTGTTTTTGCATACAAACACCCCTGAAGGGTTTTGGGTCACGACCGACTACACCAATCCACCACCGAGAGTCTAAGACTCTCGGTTTTCATGAAAACCCGAACCCAAAACCTTCGTTGGTCTTGATTACTATATGATTACTTTTACAGAATTTATTAGTTCTTGATATAACATACATGGATTCGTGGTTTAGACTAAATGGAGAAAAGGTTTATAACTTACTTGTTTTGCTTGATCAATGAATAGCCACAACACACACACACGAATCAATCACAACCAAAACATGATCTTGTCTCTTCTTTTTTGTTTTTCCTAGCCGACGGCACCCACCACAAAACACCAAACCCTAATTTATTTGTTTTCTTGAAATGAGCTAATGAAAACCCCTTTTTCTTTTCCCTAGTTGTTTAGTATACAAGTGGTTGGGATCAAGGCCCACTTTTCTTTCTTTTTGTTATGAAGCTACGGCCTAAACACAACACGCACACACACTTGTTTTTCATTTCGTGTTTTAACCCACACTCGTACGTGTTCGTGTTTTATAATTACGTAAGTCCTAGTCGTGGGTTATTTATTATACGTGAACTCTTGTACGAATAAATAACATAGTACGTAATACTTGAATTTTATATTAATTGTTCTTGAATCATGTCGTGTATTAAATAATTCGCAAATTTAATTAATCCGTGATTACGTGTAATTAATATGTTTTGGTTTTTCATGCGGGTTTTAAAACTCTTCCCCTGTAAAAGAATAATTCGTCCTCGAATTAGAAACGTGATAATATTGTGGTTTTACAATTCTTCCCCTCTAAAAAGGGAAATTCGTCCTCGAATTAAAGGTAATAAAAGCTGATGGAGTTGTAAGAACAGAAAGGGCACATAAGCTGAAAAGACATGTAAGCTGAAAGGACATGAACGTGACATGACTGAAGAGAACATGGAACGTGACATGGCTGAAGAGGACATGGAACGTAACATGACTGAAAGAACATAACTGAATTATGGAATGAAAAATGATGAGAAGTCCGGATGGACTCCTTCATTCCTAGTGGCTACCCGCTCGAAACGGTTCCTCCAAAGATCTTGACACAATGAAAATCTTGGTCCTAATGACCCTGTCCTGACGATGCTAAAGAGTTTCTAGTTCCATACTTGAGATGGATTTTTTGAATCTGCTCGAAAGAATAAGATATAACCTGTGGGATACATGAAACAATACGTATAAATAACATGAAAATATGACATTTATATCTCTGATCAAAGATACTGAAATCAAACTGGGACTAAATACGTGAACAATTGTGTACGTGATACGTGAACGTGATTCACGATCATATGGTGAACACGGTGCATGGAGTATATCGTGAACGTGATACGTGGACATATCTGGAACGTATGCTGACTGAGGGAGGAATGTCGAACGATACGGTCTGAGACGTGAAACGTCTGCCTGGGTATTGGAAAAGTTTTGCTAAACTTGAGTCTAGTTTCTCAAGCTTTCTGTAACCGAATCCAGTACAATACCTGGAACGTTTATAGTAAGATGGAACACGAACCTGAATGTGAACGATGTCATGAATGCGAACGTAGACGTAAATCATGAGATGGACAACATATGAACGGAAACAAAATCATAATTATGGACGTGAGACGTAAACGTAAAAGTAACGTGAAAGTAAACGTAAACATTAAGATGTACATAAACGTGGACGTGAATGTGAAGGTGAATGTGATCGTGAACATGAATTTCTATCTAATATGATGGTTGATGGAATACCTTGAAATTGTACGATCTATTGTTGAATTTCCTGCAAATCTGCTACTGCGTAATCCTTTCGGTTGAAAGAAAACGTATAGGCTGAGTTAAATGGTCGACAATGACTTAGATAGTATCATATTTCTTTTATGTCTACGGTAACCTGATAACAACCTCCATGGAACCTTGTCTCATTTCTGTTCAGAATTTTTAATGGTCGTAATAACTCACTAGCATGTCGGTGTTCTATCTTGAACCTGCTGGCATGTCAGGCATCTAGATATGAACATAGCTGTGTTAATGTGTTATATTGCTTCTATCAAAATTTTTCCTGGGATTATGGTACATCTTGTGGAATCTAGATGAATAATCATGGAAGAACTAGGAGTTTCGGTAAATTAGACCTCTCCTAGCGTAGGATCTTATGGAGTACAGAATTTTAGTGTAGGTTCTCTCCTTTATGCGTAAGCTTAGTCATGAAAAGCTAATCGTGAGAACTGTCAGCAATTTCTGCGGTAGTATTCAACTGAATTCTAGAAAACTTCGTACTTCCGTCACCGACGTCGGTCTTGACCATCTGGTAATGGCCTTCACCTTCGCAGGATTTCTGAAATTTCTTTCTACTGAACTAACGTAGTCCAGAAATGCCACCTGGTTCAACTGGAACTCACATCTGGAAAGTTTCGGATATAATTGTCTCCTATCGAAGAATCTGCATAACCGTAAGAAGATGATTCGTGTTTTTCTCTAAATTTTAGTAGATCAGGCTGGTATCAATGAATATACTGACGATCTTGTCTGAGAATTCATGGAAAATTTTACTCATCAATTCCATAATATAGGTGGATCATTCGGGAGCCCAAAATCAAAATCAAAACTTTAGAGGGACCATAACGTGGGCAAAAGCAGTCTTAGAAATGTCCTGTTCTTTCTCTCACCACTGATGGTAGCATGATTGTGAAGTGTTCTTGTGGAAAAATGTTTAACATTTTGTAACAGATCAGATAAACCTTCTATACGTGGAGTGAATATCGATTATGAATGGTGATCTTTGTCAAATTTTTGGTGGTCGATACATGATCTCATGTTACTGGCCTTCTTCCTGACAGACCGACACGGTGCACCTCCTGGTGGTGCACTCGGCGAATAAAGGCTCGTTCCAGCAACTCTTGCAGCTAATCCTGCAACTCCTTTAACTCAGTTGAAGCCCTGCGATAAGGAGTTTTGAAAACAGGTTCTGTCCTTGAAACAAGCTCAATGTTAAACTCCGTCTTATGGTTAGGAAAGAATTTCTGGAAACCCTTCTGGAGATACATCGGGAAGCTCTGGAATAATCAGCTGATCACGGATTTTAGGAATTTCAGAAGTCGCATCATGAATGGTGACTACTGACTAGTATGTCTTCTCAGCTATAGAACAATAATTCACTTGCTTGTAAAGCATATAATTTGTACTAATTTTTCTGGCAGGAAATATAATGAAAATATTCAGGAGTTAGTAAGACGGATCTCGTGTTCAACTGGAAGGAAAAACTTTATAAATATGGGTGATACTATGGAGTCTTTTCTGGCTGGGAAGTAGGTAATACATGATTTAAGATAAGGTGACATATGAATACGTGAAGTAAACGTGGCAGGTCTCACTAAATGTATTCGTCTATAATCCCCACAGAACGAACACCGCGTGTCTAACCTGGATAATACTCTAATGGTGGTAACTGAATCTTTAATGGTCTGATTTATGTGTGGCATAACAGAACGGGTATACCCCTTTGGAGGGTACCTGAATTATTGAGGGCCTGATTTAGAAGACATACTGGAGTTATGAGTCTTGACTCGCGCCTTGAGAAGATATTCGTATGACATGTGTCTTGACTGGTGTCTTGACATGTGTCTTCAGAAAATATACTTGGGACATGCGCCTTAACTGATGTCTTGACATGTGTCTCCAGATATGAAGTTGAATAAGGTTAAAATTTGATCATAAAATCAGAATTGACTGGTCGGTTTGTTACTGTCATGATAGCGGCCACTGCCGTCTTGTTTGTCAGTTTCATAACGGTCATTGTCATGACCGTGATTCATGTAACTATTCTGCTGAGTGACCGGCTGGGTACCGGTTCCCACTCTTCTGACTGAAAGAATAGCTGAGTGACATGTGACATCTAACTGAGGAGGTAAAGGCATGGAATGGGATGGTAGCGTCTAATGGGTGGAGTATATTCTTTGTCTGGAATTCAAATCTATCGTCTTCGTCCTTGCTCTGTAGAACCTTCATGTCATGAATAATATCAGCATCTTGTGAAATCTCCAAAGTATCAGCAGCATCAGCATTCGTAATGTCTCTGAAGTGTTAGTAGCATCAGTATCTGGTAAAATCTTCAACTTACGAGCAGCATCAGTATCTTGTAAAATCTCTAACTTACGAGCAGCATTAGCATCTGGTAGAATATCGACAAGTGGAAACACCTGAGATGATTGAGGATCGATTAACAATACGCATGGAGTAAGGTACATGGAGTACACCTGGAATACTGTACATGAAGTACACATGGAATACTGTACCTGGAGTACACCTGAGATACTATACATGGAGTACACATGAGATGATCGGTACTGGGGTCGACCATCTGACATGTTCAAAGGAAATTGATTGATTTAAACAGTTAGCTAGCCGAACTGAAGTGAGCAACATGATAGCCTAGCAATTCCTGCGTAGACTTAATTCTGGTTGTATATAGAGGCCCAAAGTATGATTTAAATGAAATTTTAACAATGATCAGCATGAAGACATGATTGATGAAAACCAACCATGATCTATCATGAAAAATAGGATTTTACTATAATCCTTCCGTGTCTTGGCATGAACACATCATCACTCTGCTGAAAACACAACCCTCATAAGGAGACATGAAACTTAATCAGCATGAAAATGACATCACGTGAGAGTATGAAAACTTAATTGTTACAAAGAATATAAAAGTATAATCAACTGAGGTTTAACATCAACTGGTGTGGATGGCTATGGTTCAATCCACAAAATTCAAAGGAGAAGACAATTGGCCAAGTATGGACGATTCTGATTCGATCCATACTTGTAAAAATTTTACGAGAACTCTCATGTATATAAATTAACAACCTGGGACTAAATATGGATGGCTGTAATCCAATCCATACTAGTTAAACTTCAACGAAACATCGTGATATGAGCAAAGGTGAACGCCTATGGGTCGGTTCACAAAACAACATTCGACTGAAAAACATGAAATTTGACATGAGCAATGGTGAACGCCTATGGGTCGGTTCACCAAATAACATTCGACTGAAAAACATAAATCTGACATGAGTAAGGGTGAACGCCTATGGGTCGGTTCACCAAAACAAAATATGAATGAGAAAAGGTGAACGCCTATGGGTCGGTTCACCAAAACAAAATTCGACTGAAAAGCACATGCGACTAAATATGGCCAGTCCTGTACCAACGTTTTACTTAGTCAAAAATTTAAGAAAACTGACTGATAAATGCATGAGAAACATGGAAGATAACAAACGCCAAAATCAAGTAAGTTCCTGGTGACTACTCACTAGTCACAGGTCAGTTTTAGAGCCTACAGGTCGAAACCTTGGTCTCTGATACCATAATTGTAACACCCCACCTTGGTAAGTGGACCGTTACGTATATTTATGGCGTGTCATCAAAGCATGCAAGGTAATATGTAATAAAACATACATGACCATAAAGGAAAACCGGATCGGCTCCCAACATAAACTCAAAAATCTGCATAAAGTAAATGAAATGCAAAAGGAATAGAAGTATAAGGTAGCTCCCATCCTATGCACATCCACTAAATGCTCCAGTCCGTCCTTAGGTACCTGCCATATGAATCATGGAAAGAAAATACGGTTGAGCTATACGCTCAGTGAACGGATATAATGACATGATAAGAATATCTAGAATATAAAAGAAAGATCTGGAATACCAAGCTGAACAGATAACAGTACTGAAATTGAAAGACTAAATAATAAAATGCAGCGGAACTGTGTATGTCTTGGAAGACCTGGTTTAAAATCTGTAGAACTAAACTGACAACTAATAAATCTGAAAACATGTATATAACATATTTTAAGTGCCAAGAGCTTATATAGGTCATGTAATATAACAACGTGTGAATGAATACATAGAGGGGTGGCCTCGTCATGCTGTTAGAGGGGTGACCTCTAAATAATCTAGGTGGAGGGATCAGCTCCAATGTGAAGGATGTAGAGCACACACCACATTCACCTGCTAACTGTAAACTGATAACCTAGGATGCACCCATTCGCCCCGCTGATAATATACTGATAAATGGCCAACTGAAAAAAAAAAGGTACGTTGCGAGAAATCACTCCCCCGTAGAGGAGTCATGACACTGGTGCCTCATGTGTCATGGTTACGGTACCTCCGTAACTAGATGGAAATGGTCATGCATGTATATAAAGCTCAGGCAATTTAACATAGTTATCATGAAAATTCATGTAAAGTTTATAACATATAACTGGAGAAAACATTTGATTGTAGACGGGGAATCCTAAACATGCTTAGAAAGGAAAGTCCATACTGAAGGACGGAAAATCCGGACCTTGTGTCCAGTAACCGACTGAAGATGAAAAGATGGAAACACTACTCCGACTCCACGTGAGCTACATGATAAAGTACGTGTATGAGTTGTCTGATTGCTTTATAATTATACTGATTCTTACTGCTCTTAATTTGCTTTACATGTTCTTGTATTGCTTTACCGATTCGTATATAGTCTGATAACTCTGATTGTTCTTAAATATTTCTGATTAGTGTGTTTCTTGTACTCTGATTAATGTATAACATGTACTCTCGTATTATTATACTGTTATAAGTAACCTGGTAGAAATAGAAATTTTCCTGAAATAGAAAGTTTCCAAAATAGTTTCATGAATAATTAAATCATTTAAATAAAAGCAGACGTTTTAATTAATAAAACTAGTTAAATAGTCTATAATTTAATTTAACAAGTTATAAGTGTTTTACTAATAAAATTAATAAAACACTTATAACTTGTTAAATTTATGATATGAAACTCAATTTGTAAAATGATTTAATATTAATAAAATAAACCCATTGTTTTTATCTTTCAAACGTGCACCCGAAAACCGAGTCAAATCCTCTCGAGACACTTTGTCTCGGGTCAGCCCCGAACCAAACGACCACCACAGCCCTAAGGTTGTGGCCCCTTGTTGCCGACAACCAAACAGCAGCCATCGGCTTAAGCCGGCAGCCACCGTTGCACTTGTGGTTCCCACTGTTTGGTTCAACGTACCCACTGTTTTTATGTTTTGTCCCACTGCCGAGCCTAAACAGCCCCTGTTACCTGACCTAAGACCCACTGAGACCTTAAGGGTCTCGGTTGCCACTGAATTGAAAAACGCACCCCTGATTTCTTCTTGGTTCCCACTGTTTTAGCATACAAACACCCCTGAAGGGTTTTGGGTCGCGGCCGACTACATCAATCCACCACCGAGAGTCTAGTACTCTCGGTTTTCATGAAAACCCGAACCCAAAACCTTCGTTGGTCATGATTAATATATGATTACTTTTACAGAATTTATGTGTTCTTGATATAACATACATGGATTCGTGGTTTAGACTAAATGGAGAAAAGGTTTATAACTTACTTGTTTTGCTTGATCAAGGAATAGCCACAACACACACACACACACACACACGAATCAATCACAACCAAAACACGATCTTGTCTCTTCTTTTCTGTTTTTCCCAGCCGGCGGCACCCACCACAAAACACCAAACCCTAATTTATTTGTTTTCTTGAAATGAGCTAATGAAACCCCTTTTTCTTTTCCCTGGTTGTTTAGTATACAAATGGTTGGGCTAAAGGCTCACTTTTCTTTCTTTTTGTTATGAAGTTGTGGCCCAAACACCACACACGCACACATACTTGTTTTTCATTTCGTGTTTTAACCCACACTCGTACGTGTTCGTGTTTTATAATCACGTAAGTCCTAGTCGTGGGTTATTTGTTATACGTGAACTCTTGTACGAATAAATAACATAGTACGTAATACTTGGATATTATATTAATTGTTCTTGAATCATGTCGTGTATTAAATAATTCGCAAATTTAACTAATCCGTGATTACTTGTTATTAATATGTTCTGGTTTTTCATGCGGGTTTTACAGTAGTTGTCCCAAAATTAAAGTTGCCCGTAAAAAATTAAAATAAATATACCTTACACAATAAGTGTAAAATTACCAAAAAAAACCTCTTGCCCATGGACAATTGACAACCACTACATATATTCTTCCAAATTGGCCAGTTGCCCTAAGTTATTTTTGCAAAAAATTTTATTTTGAGGCACTTTTACAATACCAATGGTCTTTTTTTCAAATTTCCCTAAATTTTTCATGAATCAGATAAAGGTGACACGTGTCAATTTATGGCGCGTGATTCCGTTAATCTCGTTACCTTCAAACTGCCTCTTTGGTTTTCATACATTAACCAGAAGAAACCCTAGATTCCCATTTGGATTTCCCCTCCAAATTTTATCCAATTTATTCACCTGAAAAGAGTCATCCAAACCCTCCTAAAATAATCTCGATTTCGAACGAATTTGGCAGCTTTACCCTTTTATTTCATTCAAAATCATCCATTGTTTATCCTATGATATTCGCGCAAAAAGCTTCTCATTTTGCAGGTATCCGATTAAACCTTCGTTGTTACACATTTTTGTCTGTAATGAATTTTATATAATGTCTCATTAGTATGTATACGAATACGAGGGTGGGCACGACCGTTGAGCTAGCTTAAAACATTGTATTACACATATTGTCCTTGGGGTGCGGCTTCTAGACCTGTCAACATTGCCGAGCGTTTTGCAAAATACTCCGTATATATGTATATATAATATTGTAAATAATGAAATTCCTTGATGATGACATGTTGTTTTATGATTGTAGGACGTTTTTGAATTCGGATTTTTGCTGCCATACATGGAGATGCATTGATTCTTTCTAGATAACTTGGGTAAATTGGGGGGGACATCATCAATAGAGTTAGGATTACAATCATTACTGTATCGAATTTTTGCTTCTTATTCATATGGTACATTCGTTGCCACTCGATAAACACAAGGGCTTTCTGCTGTAAGCCCTTCTAGTAACAAAGATAATAATATCGATGCACGCTTAGGAAGTTATCATTGTCATAGATAATTGAGACAATGGAAAGTGGGGTTTCTTCAGGTACATTATGCCGAAAGCATTTTGAGAATGTTGTAAGGGATGAAATTGACATAAACAATAGTCTACGTAATGTGTCTGTACAAACGGGTGAAGAGTTTTCACCTCAGTTTCTTCAAAACCTCACTAATAGAAACAGAATGCAAACTAGTGGTAAATTGTCGCAAGAGTATCAACAAGACTATGAGGTACCTACTACAAAGATAGTTCAAACAGTCGAAGAATGCACATCTATTAGAATACCTGCAGGAAATGTTATAAATCCGTGCCAACAAAAGAAAGTTGAGATTCAATGCAACCAAAATGAAAAACTTGTTTATGAGTATCGTACTGATTCTATTATCAGCAATCCAGTAAATGGTAATATGGCGTCAGATGTTTCTGGTGGCAGAGGTCTTCAAATAGAAGCAGAACAAAAGGCGTATACTGATGCAACCAATAAGTACAATTTTAAAGACTATACTATTAGGGGATACCATCAGCATCCACAATTACCATCAACGTATACCAATGAAATATATAATAAACCGTGTAGTCGTGCTCCAGGAGTCCCGGAAGATTCAGTGTCAGAGAAAATGAAATTTCTTTGCAGTTTTGGTGGTAAAATATTGGCAAGGCCATGTGATGGAAAGTTCAGATATGCAGGTGGAGAGACACGGATTATTTCTTTCAAGAAAAATCTTAATTATCTAGAGCTTAAGAAGAAAACTTATGCTATTTGCAACCAGCCTCATATAATCAAATATCAGCTTCCTGGTGAGGATCTTGATGCACTTGTTTCCGTATGTTCTGATGAAGATTTTCATCATATGGTAGACGAATATCAAGAACTGGAAAAAGGGTGTCAAAGGTTACGGATATTTCTTGAATCGTTAAGTGAACGTGAGAGTCCATGCATTTCACGTTCAAGTTCTGTTGAAAAGACTGATAATGCCTTTAAATATGTGATTGCGGTAAATGGTATTATTTCAGAACCAAATTCTCAAATGAGTTCTGGTCGGGAAACTGGGAGCCTAATGAATTCTACCACAAGTCCGCAAAAAGATTCTCCAAGTTTCATTCCCCTAATTTTGGCGGATAAGTTCCCAAATGCCAATCCTTTTATGCAAGCATCCACTAACATGAAGACTCAGCTAAGAGTGAGTAGGGATCAAGTGGACCAACAAGCGTATGTCACTGGTTATCATATAAATCCTATTCATGATGAACTACAAAGAAATATGGACTTCAAGAAACTCATGCTCGATGAACCTGCAATCCAATCTGAAAACCATAAACAAAGTCCTGACGTTAATAACTTCTTGCAGCAACATGATATGATAAAGGAGAAAGCCGTAACATCTAAATGTGAAAACCTTCCAGTTATTTCGGATTCAACTCTTAATAAGCCTTACACAGAATGGGATCAAGATATGATAAAATGGATCAATAAGAATAATGTAAATTTGGGTTATGATTTGGAGAAAGAAGAATCTCAGAACAATGTATCACCAGCTACTCCTTTGGAAAGACAGTATTCTATTGCTACAATAGTTAGTAATGCATCTGTAGAAACAAGCAGAACAGATGTCAATGCTGACGAAAACGAGAATAACCATCGTTTCCAAGATTTCTTATCTCCAAGGTCATCCATTGTTGCTCCAATTAGCAGTCAGGCTTCTCTTCCTGAAAACTATAACGATAATTTAGGTGATAGGAGTCTGTCACAAACCTCTTATGGAAAGAATCAAGATTATAAGCCAAAATTTCTGCCACCCGACTTAGACTTGTCTGCAACTGATTATTTTTGCATACAAGAAAAAACCATTGATAAAGTTGTGAACAGCAAGGTAACACGGTCGTTGAAAACGATTAACAAAATTCGCATATCACCAAATTCATATGTTTTATTTTCTTCCTGTTTTTAGGATACCGAAGATGACAAGAAAATGAGGAACGGTGGACCTGTTACTGATAATACAATAGCTGAAATTCAAGCAGGAATACATGGTTTACAGGTATTATTATTCATTACATACAAACGCCAAAATTGAGTTATGTATATCATTTCACATTAACTCACAGTTATTGCTATGCTTACGGCGTTAAAATGTTTTATTAATGTGGAGTAACTTTTTCAATATTCAAAAACTTTTTGTGACAAAGAGTTTAATATGGATTATGCAGAGTATAAGAAATGCTGATCTTGAAGAACTAAGTGAACTTGGATGTGGTACATTTGGAAATGTTTATCATGGGAAGTGGAGAGGAACAGATGTTGCTATCAAGAGAATTAAAGAAAGTTGTTTCGCTGGGAAACCAACTGAGCATGATCGCTTGGTAGGTCACAAGTACAACTAAATAAATAACATTCTGTGACTAAAAATAACATTCTATTGTTTAATACTTGTCATGTTTTTTTATATCTAAAAAATTGCCAAACATTTTGCTTAAACCATGTGTCAAATTTTAAATATTGCAGCTGACAAGCGAGGGGAACCAAATAACTTTCAACAGCTTTCTAAAAGATCAATAAGAACTTTCCATTGATAGGACTAACTTTTTATAAGAGCATTCATAAAGCCACCATAACTGTGGTAAGGTGTAAGATGGCATCGCAAGGAAAAGGTTCAAGTTTATAAATCCTTTCCGTGCAATTGAGTATAGAAAAGTGCAATTAACTACAGAAAACTTGTTTATACTAATTATATACAATACTACTACTTTTTCTTATAACCCCTGAAAAGTATAGGCATAGTGAAGAAATGTTTATAGGGTAAAAGTTATAAAATACCATCTTACTTATTGATTTGTGCCGACTTTAAACACCTACTATTTTATCTCGGGACTTTACCATTGAACTTTCAAATTTGTTTCGACTATACTAATATTAGCCTGAAATGACTATACTACCCTTGTAAATGACTAATATACCCTTTTTCTTTTTTCCTTTTATATTGATTGAAAAATCAATTCTTTTTTATTAGAAAAATCCATTCTTTTTTCCTCATGGTCACACAGCCGGGTCTTGCCGGATTTAACCGGATCTTAGCCAAATACAGCTGGGTCTTGGCCAGAATATCTGGATCTTAGTCAGATATGACCGCATATGACTGCCAAAAGTTTATGTATATGAAGACTAGTGAAGGCTTTTGGCCGTGCTAAACACTAGAACAATGTCAAGAATCATATGCTTGCAGATATCCCGTCTGCTGAATCGACACATCTTTACTATATACAAAATTATCTTAAGAACGATAACGGTATTCAACAACCACATGAAAGCAAATAACAAAGATAGGATTAAATATGCACTCAAATTATACAGAGCATTTTAATACATTTTAATACATTTTATTTCCATCTATAGCGACTATAGTAGCGCTTCTTAGCCTCAGAGAACTAGAACTAAGATGAGGACATGAAACAATATTTGAATGGAGTAAAGTGAGATGCGATGGCAATAAACGTAATTATGTTGAAGAAGACAGGGGTAATATAGTCATTTCAGGCTAATATTGGTAGAGTCGAAACAAATTTGAAAGTAAAATGGTAAAGTCACGAGATAAAACAGTAAGTGTTTAAAGTCGGCACAAATCAATAAGTAATATGGTATTTTATAGTTTTTACCCATGTTTATATTATGAAAAGTCTAGAAAAGTGAATATCCAGATGATTATTATATATTGACTTATTTTCTTTGGCAGACAAAAGATTTTTGGAGAGAAGCTCAGATACTGTCACAACTTCACCATCCAAATGTGGTAGCACTATATGGCGTCGTGCGTGATGGACCCCGAGGATCATTATCTACTGTTACCGAATACATGGCTAATGGGTCACTTCGGCATGTTCTTTCAGAGAAGAATAAGTGAGTTGATTAAATTTTTATTTCTGGTTGTCACTAATTCAAAAGAAGACTTGTTTAAGAAAACCTTGAAATTCTATCAGATCACTTGACCAGCCAAAGAAGCTCATAATGGCACAAGATGCTGCAATAGGCATGGAATATTTGCATATGAAAAACATTGTTCACTTTGATTTGAAATGTGATAATTTGCTTGTCAATTTGGGAGATCCTGAGCGACCTGTGTGTAAGGTAAGAAGTAGAAGTTATACATCAAAATATGGCATAACCTTTCGGTCCATTAAAATACCCTTCAGTTCATAATCTTCAGGTTGGGGACTTTGGATTATCAAGAATCAAACGTCACACACTTGTTTCGGGTGGTGCACGGGGAACACTTCCATGGATTGCTCCAGAGCTTTTGGACGGTAGCAGCAATAGAGTTTCTGAAAAAGTAAGCTATTCTGCCAAGCGAAAATATATAGTTGTCAAGATATCAATAACGAGCAAAAACTGTTCATCGTATATTTGTATTTACATTATCTTCTACTCTTTTTAACATGTAATATTGTTTCATGTTCTCTGATTGTGGATTGTGCAACTGCTAGGTCGATGTATTCTCGTTTGGTGTTGTGATGTGGGAGATCTTGACTGGCGAGGAGCCGTATGCAGACATGCATTGTGGTGCCATCATAGGTAAGACCACGTTGGCATTCTCTACAATAAAAAATTATAGGCTCAGGTGTATTAGAGATGGCAATATGGCCGACTTCCAACCGTTTGTCCCATCCGACCCGTTTGACACATTTAATTAAGGGTTTTTTTTTTTTTTTATGTTTATAGAAAGAAACACAACCATTGACTAAATGGGTTAAAAATGCCACATTTACACTCAATAGTGTTAGGAAAATGATTTATCCTGCTACTTGATATGTTTACATTACATATCCTCCTACTTATATGAGACAAATGGATTCATCAATGGATAAAATTAAGAAAGAGAATGAGTAGATTACACATGTTTTAATGTGATATGGGTAGGAAGATAAGTAGTAAGATATTGTAGGAGGATATAACATTGCTCATCGTGTTAACAACAATCCACCAAATGATCGCTGATGTTGTGAATTTATATAAAGGTGGCATCGTGACTAATACCCTCCGGCCTCCAATCCCAAGACGTTGTGACCATGGATGGAAGGCGTTGATGGAAGAGTGTTGGTCAAATGATCCAGCAGACAGACCATCTTTCACTGAGGTAGCAAACAAGCTCCAAGCTATGTCGGTTGCACTTCAATCGAAGAGACAAAACCGGGTGGAAAGATTTGGGTGAAACCACAAACAATAACTTGCATAAACCAACAATTATATAGATTGAGGAGGAGATAGAGTGAACATATTAAAAACCAACAGGAAGACCAAATGGCGAACTTGACTGTCACTGAGGTAGCCTTCCTTATGTAGCACTTCTTGTATGATACTCAAATTAATGCGATTAAATAAACCATGCATTATATGATAAAGATCAAATCTTTGGAAGTTTGATAAAAAAAAACACCCTAGCAAACAATAAACAGATTGTCGATGACATAGGGTTCACAGCATACTGACTGATAATGTTTTAAAACAATAATGCTTCAACAAGCTCCTTGAGAAACATCAAAAGATACTTTTAAATTCATATCTGACATATTGGCAATGAAAGCCATCATGGTATATGATTTCTTCACCTAAATGATTCTGGTCGCTTTGGTTTGCTCTGAACAATAGCTTCAATTTTCTCCATCACATCAGGTGTAAGCTTAGGAATGAGATCTATCGCCTTCATGTTCTCTTGAATCTGCATAGAATAGTAAAACGATTTGTGGTTGGTGCAAATTCAAGATTCCCAATAGGATACTAGACACTGGATCAACTAGAATAACTTATATAGTGCTCCTGTTAACAGAACTTGATATCTGTTAACAATAGCTTTTGAGAAACTTACGGAAGAAAATGGGTGGACGCACCAGAACCTCCTTTTAAAATTTGATGTAAGACAGTAAAAACATCTTTACTGTAATGTAAACTGACCTGATATTCCTTAGTAGCACCAGTAATAACAGATGACACATTAGGGTTTGCAGCACACCATGCAATAGCAAGCTGAGACATTGGTACATCCAGTTCATCAGCAATTGGTTTCAAGTTCCTAACTTTCTTCAGCACCTCATCCCCTAGCGACCTACTTGCCAAATTCTGCAAAGGAAACATTGCAATTTGATACTAGAAAGTTAACACCAAGTGGTGCAGTGATGCACAATTCACCAAACGTATAAAGTATAAACTAGTAATAACACTATGTAACATGCATGGCAACAAAGTAAAGCCAATATTCTGGACATTAAGTATTTCCACTGCAGAAAACTATCAATGGGATTGACGAGGATTGCTGTGTTCATTCATGCATAAGAATTGCAATGCCTAACCAGCCAGCAAATTAAAGTGGTTAACACTTTCACAGGTGTCTAATACTCTTCAACAGTTGCAAAGTTAATAAACTTTATAATAATCATTTAAAAGTGTCAAAATTTTGGTACAATAGCTAATAGCTACTTTATAATTAACTAAAAAATACAAAGGAGCTCCACAATAATTTTCAAAAATGATGTGAGAACAAGTACATGGAGTGATCAGGATTAAATAAAGAAGACAGACATGTTGATTAGTTTATGTATAACTGTGGAAGTTAAGGTGTGTGTTGGTTAATTACTTATTTAGCTTCATTTATCACCATTAGTTAGTAGAGTAACAATGCAGATCACGATTCATTAATCATACAAATCAATGAGCAACAACTATAACACAAAAACGTAGCTCACATATCAACAGGTAATGTCTATGGTATATTGGCATCATAGTGAAAGCACGAGTCTTGCTGAGGGCATCATTAAGTTAGTTATTAGATTCTATTCTATACTTGTGCAATTCTTTATAGTGATAAAAGTTCTATTTTTTACAGAAATAAACAGGAGCACTCAGAAGCACGGTCTATTAGTTATCCTGCTTGTTAAAAAACCCAAAAATATATATTATCACCACAAAAAATTCAAACACAATGACAGTAATTATTTAAGAAAAGAAGTACAGTAATAGTTAA